>CM062817.1:1207475163-1208840823 GCA_031772625.1 Pinus tabuliformis | reverse complement strand
AATTTGTCATTAATGAATGCAATAAACCAACCAAAGATGGGACTCACCTTGTTCCACCCGACCATATCAAAGATACTTTTCCTCAACCGACAAACAAGGAAGATACATAGCCTGTATCTGATCCACCATATCCCATGTATCTTCATCGGCCAAAATTTCTTCCATTGCACTTTAACTTGCTCGATTGCTCGGTTTTCGGAGCATGAGCACCTTTTTCTACAATATACACTAAGGATCCAACTGGAATTCTCCATCTAGTTCCACCTGTAATATAGAACAGTTAATCACATGATAATAATCCTTAACATACTTCTTAAGCAAAGATACATGGAAAACATCACGAACTTTCACTATCGGAGGCAGTGCAAGTTGATAGGCTACTGGCCTAATCCTCTCAATGATACTGAAGGGTCCACAACATCATGGTCCTAACTTGGAACATGATCCAATATATAAGGATCTCTTCTTCAGTTTGATGTGTAAGTACACCTGTTGCCCAACTTGGAACTCCTTGAACAACATATTCCGATCTGCATAACTCTTCTAAATATCTTGTGATTCCTTTAGAGTTTTCTTGATCACCTACATTTCTTGTTCCATGTCTGCCAACATCTCCAGTCCAATCAACACCCTAGTAATTGGATCACTCCAACTAATGGGAGTGTTACAACTCCGCCCATACAATGCCTCAAAAGACTCATCCTCAATGACTCCTGATAATCGTTTTTTTATGTAAACTATACCAAAGGAAGATACTCTTCCCACTTCCACTGTTGATGCATCACATACATCCTCAACATGTCCTCGAATATCCTATTGACCATCTCTATATGTCCATCTATCTGCAGATGATAAGTTGTATTGAAGGCCAACTCAGTGCCCAAACTTTAAAACATTCCCTTCCAAAACTTGGAAGTGAACTTCGCATCCCTATCTGACACAATATTCTATGGAACACCATGCAGTCTAACCATATCTCCAATGAATACATGTGACTCATCGCTAGCTGAGAATGTAGACTTCACTGTAATGAAGTGTGCAACCTTTGTTGACCTGTCCATAATGATAATGATGGAATCATGTCGTTTCACTATCTTCGACAACCTTGTAATGAAATCCATGGAAATCACCTCCCATTTCCACTCTAGAATCGTGATCGATTGTAGCAATACACCTGGATGTTTACACTCTACCTTCACTCAATAACAATCAAAACAACTAGCCACAAACTCTACTACATCCCTCTTCAGATTCACACAATCATAAAATTTCTTGACTACTGTCAGTGTCTTTTGATACCCTGGGTGACCCAAATATAGTTTCACATGAAACTCCCTCAATATCATCTTCCTAAGTTCACTACTATCTGGTGCATATATCTTATCTTTGAATATTAACAATCCATCCATTGTAAGACAGTAATCCATACCCTGTGCACCTGCACCTGTACCTATACTACAACCTGTACCTATACCACTACATGTATCTGTACCTCCACCTGTACCTATACTGCCACCTATACCTATTTATTTTGGAAATCCCAATGCAGAGAAAAATAAGATGACAAAATATTTTATTAGTGTCTCTTGGCCAAATGTAGCTATGTTGGCCAAGTGAGCCTTCACTATTTAAATCCCTAGCACATTACAATGAAGTATTCCAAAACCTTTTAAATATTTCATTACATGCAATCCACGAGCACAAATCCATGGGAAACCAAAACCATGTGCCCAAAACTAACATTGTTTCATCGAGCAACTTTGAATATTTCATTGAGTCAAGTTTTACCTAGCAACCCCCCCTTAAAACTTGACTTTGGGCTTCCCTTGACCAAATTTGACCAAACCAGCCAAGTGAGCTAGCACCGCTCACCACCAGGCCCTACACCCCTTTAATTATATATCTAGGGTATTTGGTAATTTAGTATGCACTCTATCACCTAGGTCTAACTCCAAAATTTACTGGTAATTTCCTAGGGGTATGCATGCCTTACCATGTCTTACAATCATATGTCAATTTACATGAAATTTAAAAAAAATTACTCGATTATAATTTTTTTTATTTTTAGTGTTGCTATCCTCACATTATGTTTTCATCCTCTTGATTTGGAACATCTAATGCTCTCCTCACCCATGTATATACATATTTTTTGAATCCATGAGAAATCATCTCATTGAAGCATTCTGCTAAACACTTTGCATGCATCTTTGGCATAAATTACTTGGTCATATGGTTCCTTTGGTGTTGCTTGCTCAGTCAATGGTCATGGCATCATCCGCTAGGGAGGGAAGAACCTCCACTTCACAACATCTTAAAAAATATTTTATCAACCACTATTACCACAAATTCACACAATTGTTCAACTGATAGGTTTAGGAATCATTAATCCCCAAGAACCTATTGTGTAGACGCATCTCCTCTATATGGAATTTCTCAACAACACAATAACTTTCAATGATTATCGTCATGCCCAACAAATTATTCTTGGCTCCCTGCATTAAGCAACTCTCCTTGGAGATTCCATGTTAATCTAGATATTTGACACCATCTTAAAATTACCCAGAGAAATTAACTGAGAGATACAAAATTACAAGCAACAAAAAAGCAGATAAACACAATGGTTATCTTGGAAAATCACAAGCCTAGGAAAAACTAGCTAACAAAATGTTCAATTATTGTCTCTTTTCCAAACTCGACCAAGTCAACCAAGTGATCCTTCATTGCTCATATCCTTGTCACATTACAATGAAGTATTCCCAAGCTTGTTAAAGGCTTCATTACATGCAATACACAAGCAAAAATCCAAGGGAAACCAAAACCATGTGCCTAAAACCACCACCACTTCACCAAGCAACTTTGACTCTTTCACTAAGTTAAGTTTTACCTCACAATGTCATCTATTCTATTGTCTATTAATTTCATATGCAGGAACACTATCCATTGGTTACATATATTAATTATGCATGTGTACCATTCATTTCACATTATAGCATACAATTCTTTAGATACAAATTATGTTTAACATTATGGCTACCATACCAAATCCATACCTAATTGGATTTGGTATGTATAATGTTATTACATGATATTTGATGTAAAAAAATAATAATATAATCATGCATAAATATATAAATACATAAATTACAACATTTACACTTCAAAGTAACACAACATGCAAGACATATGAAGTATAAATTGATTTTTTATGATATGTAATTCACAAACTAGCTATATACCTGAGATGTTCCACCTAGCCATAGATCACGATGTTTCAAATCTCTTAGCAATAGGACACCCCTAAGCCGGGGCCATAACTCCACATGGGTAAATGTTCACATAGAGCCAACTGTGATCATATGGATAATTCCAAGCAAGTACTAGGCCAGGTACCAACTATAGAATCCTCCCGAACTACAAACCCACATCCCCCAACCTTCACAACCCAAATTAGTGCATCCCCTTCTCTAGTCTTGTACTCCATCATGTTTTACCACTGCTTTCCTTAGGCTTCTAACATAGAATAGCAAGGAAGTATCAAAGTATTGTAGTTTCATGGAGTTCCAACTACCCTTAGGAGTCTTCCAGGCACCCCTCAAGCCTCACATTGGGAAATTCTACCAACTAATTTCCTCTACAAGATCTAGCCTTTCCAAGTCAACTTGGCTCACCAACCAAATAGATATATGTATAAATGAAATATAGGGTCATTCTTAGAGTGTCATGATAGAGATTGAGATCCCTACTCCCAATGTTGGTGCAACATAGTTTTGGTTCATTCTATTGTCCTAAACACACAAACCAACCATCCTTTTACCAAAATAAAGGTACGTGGAAAGTGTTACACAACATTTTTTCACTGTCCCTGTACTCCTTGTCCACGACCCTGGAGGACCTCTACAGTGAACCCGACATGTTTTCCCATCATGAAGAAACTCCCAATATGTCCCTCTTCATGAGAAAAATAATTCCCCTTTGCATCATTTCCCAAGAATCTTCTGTTTATCCCAGTTTACAAGACCAACGCTACTGACCAGTTTCATCCTTGCGCCGATTCATAGAGATTAAAACTAGCTCTCACACCATATAGAGCGACTGAGCCCTTTTCTAGTCACATCGATCCTCTTTTGGAAGGTTTTTTAAATAAGGAGTTGAAGCTTCCATGTCTAGAAGCTTCGTAACGGAAGTCTGGTAGATGGTTAGGCTAGATGGAGTCGAGGAAGTTATTTTGGGTTCCTTTCCCCTATTAGGATGGAAAAATCTCAAGAGATAAAACTTCTCCCATGATGAGAGGAACCATCTCCCATCAATCCAAGCTATATAAACCTCTCTTTTTCCCAAGCAAAAGCTAGTTGGAATTTTGGAGCGAGTTTGAATGATCATCAAGTCATCTATAGCTTGTAGCTTTATAGTGTATGTGTTTAGGGAGAATAGTGTGTTTTTGGATTGGTTTAAGACTAGAGGGAAAGAGGCCTTAAAACTTCCATTGTTGGGGCTATCCATGAAGTGATAATGGAAGTGTGGGAACCCAGATATGTCGGAGGAGACCAGCAATGTCAAGTCACCGATTGTAACCTCTTTCTAATTTATATAAATGCAACTATTGATTGATTTCCTACATGAAGTTTCATTTTACATATTTATGGCTTAATTCTCCTTGACCTATTAAGTAGGTTGAATACAATATTGTACGTTATCATGTTTGTTTTTGTTGTTGTTTTCTTTTTTTAGGCATTCAAAAGAAGGAAACAGAAGATAGCTAGAGTGAGGAAGCAGGATCATCACCAAGCAGAATAGAGTTCTAAGAGGTAGGCCCTCTTAATTGATTATAGCTTAAGGATATTTTCCATAGATTGTTTGTTTCTGGCTAGACCCGCTCTCTCTGGCTAGAGGAATTGTTTCCGTCGGCACTGAGAACTTACCTGCACCACAAATTGGCGACCATACTGGGGAGCCAATCCTTTTAATTGATTGATTGTCATTTTATGGTTTTGTGTGAACTTTTCTAGTATCACCACTTTCCTTTAGTGTTCTCTGCTTTGCTTAGTTTACCATTTTGAGCCTAAAATTTACAGTAGCAAGTCTGGTCTTAGCCTTTGAAATTTTTTATTTTTTTCCTTGAATCCTCGGTTAGCGCATTTATTTTTCTGACATTCATGCCGATCAGCGCGAGTTTCTCAAAGACAATCGTGCCGACCCCCTTTTGGTGCTTGTTGTCAGTTAGGCAGTCACGTCGATTCCTATAGGTGAAGATCAGGGTTTACCCTAGAACACAGCCAATGTGTCTTGCCCTTCTAATTTCTGTCTTTCAGCTTGTTTTGACTGTGTTCTCCCTGGCTGGAAAGATCTTTCCACTTGGTTGATTTGAATTTTCTTCACTTGGTTTCTTGAGTTCTTGGATGGTTTTTAACCCTAGGGCATCTAGGTTGTCATCCATTCACTTGTTTTTGTGCTCAGCAAGTCAAGTCGATAGTCAAAGTTGCTCCTTGCATTTCATTTGATTAGTCCTTTTATTGCTTTTATTTCCATTTAACAAGTTTGAAAAGTTTTTTTGGTGTTTGAGCGTCTCTTTTTAGACATAGATCACATTGCCCATCTTGTTTTTGGTTTACTCTTTGCTTAATTAGCTTGAAAGGAATTCTCTTTTGTGCTTTATGTTTTCTTGTGATTGATTGTATTGGAAATGGTTCATTGAAGTGTTTATGAAAGATCCATTCCATCATTTCATTGAAAATTACATAATTCTAGTTTGTTGAATCAATATGTTACGTTAGTTAGCATCATTGAAGGCTAGAGTTTCATCGTCACTTGCATTGGAAAAGAAATGAATTCTCTTTACTGGTGAAAGGACTACCTGAAGTGCATTTGATAGGAAAGTTACGAATTGGAGAGAGTTTTTTCATCATTTTGTTTTCAAAAGCAAAATATTGAAAAAATCATTTTGCTTTCAATTGCTTGTTTTGTTGCATTTGAGTGTGTTTTCTACTCTCATTAGTGTAGACAATTCATCAAATTGAAATGGTCTTGTCTCATTTAGCTACATATAGGTGTTTTTCGAGTCACATCAATAAGGCCTGAAAACCAAGACATAATTTCAAGATCAACTCTAAAATGCTTAACCTAAGGTGCATTTAAAATATAACGATCACATTTTAGAAGGTCTAGGCTAGAGACATATTCCGATGTCTTAAAACCTAGCAGTTGTCGTTGGCTTCGGCACTAGACATCACTAGTATGGACTTGTGCTCCCCGTACAATCGAGTATATAAAGGGATACTCCAGTAGGTTGAAATCATTTATCCATAGGAAGCCGAGTATGTCACCTTGTAAACGTGATACACCGAACATAACATTTGGAGAGATTTCCTACCCATACTTCTCGGTTCATCGGGAGGTATTTTGTAGTTCATGGTTACCTGGTAATCATTTTTGCCTAGATCATCCCTAGTAGTCATTTTGATCTTTTTGACTCCCTAAATATAAAATATCACCCGACCACTTGTCCTTTCGAGCTCGTTTCAAACCGAAAGTGATAGAGTCACCTTTACTTCTTTCTCAACTCTTAAAACATGAAAGTGCACCAGTTTTCTTCTGTGTCTTAAAAAATTGTTGCCAACGATCTTATAACATTATTGTTAGTCTTTTTTAGACCACCTCGTGAGTATAACTTTAAATACAATTTAAAGCCCTTGAAATCATTCTCTTTTCTGGTTATTTGAGACAAAATCATCGTGGCTGAACCAACTGGTTTGCCTAGTTCCTCTTCCTCTCCTCTGTCTAAAAGATTGTTTGAGGAGCCTTTTTCTGAATTTCCGTAGTCACTTGAGGACTAAGGTGTTGAGCTTGGATTTTTTCTGAGTATTCAACCTTTTTCATCTTGTCCTCCCCCTTCAGATACTGGGTAACTTTCTGACATTGGCCCGTAATCTTCGGATAATCCTATCTAGACTCTTGACAGTCCACCAAATTCTAAAGGTAAGCTCAGACTGGTTGTTTATCCTCAGAATCAATTATTTGATCATGTTGTGATATCACCTCAGCGTCTGTACAGTTCGTACAATCAGCCGGGTATTCCTTTGGAATTATCCCCTCGAACATCTTTGGTAGTCTATCATCACCTGTTTTCACGCATGGAATCACAAGGTGAAATCCCAGTCCCCTCTATGGGTCACTCGGAGGTTTCCACTCCATGCACAGTCGAGGAGAAGGAATATACTTTCCCTCCTGAAGGTTTCCCTTACATGGGAAGCATTCCAACCAGTGTTCATCCTGAGTTACCGCATAATTACGTGACTTTAGCTCAGTTGGTTTTACTCATGCCTACTACCTCATCATTGTATCACAACCCTATTTTAGCATCTGGCATTATGCCTACCACATGTTCATTCATTCAGAACCCGACATCCCAACATACGGTGATTTATGTAGTTACTTTAGTCCGAGGTAAACCCACCATTCCAAATCTTCTTGTTTCGTCGATTCAGGTAACCTGTTTGGTTCAACCGATGATCTTAAGTCATGTCGCTGTCAGTTCTTCGATCCCTCCAGTAAGTGGGCAGGTTGTGCCATTGCCTGGGGGTCAGAGTCCGAATATTTCTATGATGTCTAGCACAACCAATGTGAGTGGCTCACAACCTCACATGGTTGGGATGAACCAACACTCTTCGGGTACCATTTCAAATCCTAATGGTCCTGATTGATCAAGTAATGTCTAGTACCAATAGCCCAATGTTGGTCTGTCTCGGTCAAGTCATGTCTAGTACAAACAACCCAATGTTGGTCCGTCTCAGTCAAGTCGCGTCTAGCACCAGCATCCCAATATGGCTCAAGGTTAGTACCAACCTCCTTATGTTCCATATGTTTCACAAGTGATGGCTAATCTGCCTTACATCCCTCAACCTGGACCTTATGTCCAGCCTAGTCCATCCGCTACACCTGATGGTTATGGCCAGATGCAGTTCAGGAACTTTCAAGGTGTCACTTCAGGAACTATCCAAGTACCTTTGCAGCAACAGGGACAAACCCTGCAACAGCAAGGGAAAACTTCATTGCAACAAGGGTCATCCATGCACCAGCAAGGCCAACCTTCATTGCATCAAGGGCCATCCATCCAGTAACAAGGCTAGATGATGTTCTAGTAAGGACAACTGCAACAAGCATAGGGGCAACCCTCGCAATAGTTGCAGCAAACCATGTAGTCGCAAATGCAGCATGCACCGCAATACTCCCAACCTATGCCTTCACAAGGTCAACCTCTGCAGCCGCAATGACAGCCTTTACATCCGCAAAGTCAGCCCTTGCAGCAACAAGGTCAACCCAGGCAGCAACAACCCTTATACTCATATCAAGAGGGTCAACCTTTGCAAGGGTAAGGTCAGGGTCTAGTCTTGCAGCAACAGGCACAAAATATTTATGTTCAAGGGCAACAGGTTCAGCCTCCTTTTTTCCAAGGAGAGCAAGTCCAAAATCATTATGTCCAAGGACAACAAGTGTAGAATCCTTACGTCCAAGGGCAGCAGGTCCAAAACCCTTTCGTTTAGGGGCAGCAGGTCCAAAACCCTTTCGTCTAGGGGTAGCAAGTCCAAAACCCTTATGCTCAGGGACATTAGGTGCAAAATCAATATGTCCAAGGTCTGTAGGCTCAACAACCTTTTAACCAGTATGTTGCTTATCAGCAGCCTCTAGCTGGATAGTTCCAAGGATTTCAAGGTTAGAATCCTCCTTACGGGCAAGGTAACATATAGTGGGGGCAAAATCAAACGCCATATGGACAAAATCCTCCACTATGGGGACAAAATCCTTACCATCAAGGATGGGCCCCACCAATTAGGCCCCCTTATTGACCTAAAATGCCTTTTAATACCCAATTGTCATTCTTGGCTACGCTAGAATTGCCAGATGTGTCTAGACTCACAGATGACCCGATCCTTCATTCGCCATACTAGTCTCCAGTTTCGTCTGAGATTCCGAGCAATTGTCCAAAGTTTGAAGGAAAAGCAAAAGAGGATCCTTAAGCCCACGTGATGAGATATCACCTCTGGTGCTCCTCGAATTCCTACATTGATGATTCCATTCGTCTTCGACTTTTCCAAAAAAATCTTATAGGTTCTGCAGCCAAATGGTATGTCAAGCTACCTCGAAATACCTATCATGACTTTGACACTCTTGCCATGGCCTTTCTCACACATTTCCAGCTACCGGTTCGCTATGAAACTGCCACCCATTTGTTAACACTGCTCAAGCAAGACACTGTGACTCACATCTCTGATCACATCCATGAATGGAGATGTAGGAGCCATCTGATTAAGTTTGAAATTGATGATCAGTTGTTGACCAAGTGGTTCACCAAATCAATCATCAACAAGATTGCCGAGTACATTGCTATGGGTGGATGCATATCTAGACCTTATCTATTCACAATCCGACACATTATATGATGTGTTACCCGATGCGCCCAGACCATCATTTGACTTGACAACATCTAAGTCTTCCGCTACCCCTCCCATTGATGGAGTAATTGGTTCAGTGACTCACACCCATGCAAAATATTCTTCCAAATAGAAGTCGGTCTCCAACACTTCTCCCAATGACTCCTCTTGCAATTCACCCAGCCCTAGTAAAACCTCGGAGGTTCACGTTGTCTAGTCTATCGCAAGGGATAAATTCTCTAAAGGTAAGAAGAAAGGCAAAGGCAAGGGTAAAGCTGATGCCCCAAAACAGGGCCCTCCTAAGTGATCTGCTGGTGATGCTGCCCAATGGAAACCCAGGTATCCATGCCTCATCTGTGAGGAGGATCACTATAATAAGGATTGTCCTAGACGGTCCGAAGTTAGTCGTTTTCTCAAAGGGACCCCGATTGTCTTGAAATATCCCCTTCCGTCTGAGTAGAGTCAAATGGTAGACCAGCCTTAGTCATCCACTTCCTCAGGTTCCCATGTGTTCATGATGAGTACCCCAATCAACATGGCTACCAGGTTAAAATATTATCAAACTCATACCCTGTCAGTAAGGAAAGAGAAAGAAGGTACCCCTTATTCTTCCACCTCGTCCAGTTATGGTCCTCTCCATATAAAGTGACCTAATATTGATTCCGCCATTCAACCACCTTCTCGAGGTGTGCTTTGAAAGTCCTCATACAGTCCCCACGATCAAGCTGCTCAACATTATAACATTGTTGAAGATTTGGCTCAAGCACCATCAGCTATGTCTTCTCTCGAGGTCCTTCAAAGTTGTCCTTCTCAGTGGAAATCATTACTGTCAGTTATTGGGGATATTGATCCAGCTGACTCTAATCTCCTCTATTTTGACTTGGAAAACCATGTTCCACGTTTATCTCATCAAATTTCCTTTCTCATTCAGGTAATCATAAATGAGAAAACCATTCATAGGACTGTCATCCATGAAGCTGCTTCTACCTGCATCATGTTTGTCACTTCTTGGAAGGTAATTAGTTCTCCTACTTTGAACCAATCCCCTAACAATCTGGAAGCTTTTGACGAGCGTGATTTTCGACCATTCAGTGTCCTTCCCACCTTGCCATTACTTTGGAGGGAAAGATAATACATGTCGAAGTAGAGATCATTGACGTTAATCTTAACTATAATCTTCTACTCGGATGGAGTTGGACCCATGCCATGCATGCTGTAGCCTCCTCCCTTTTCCATGTGATTCATTTCCCCATCAAGGGAAGATAGTCGTAGTCGACCAACTATCCTTCTTTCCCTCTTCCTCCTCAAATGGAAATGTTTTGTATGTCAAGCACACCAGTGCTCCTTATGAGAGTGTGGGGGAAGGACTCTTTAAAGATCCTACCTTGATGGTCATATTTCCACTCCCTCCTCCTCATGTTGCCTCTGTCAATATGATTGTGGTCAAGTCTAATCCTTGGTTCATTCCTTCACCAAATCTTGTTGATACATGTGGCGAGGTTATGCCATTAAGTCCCATCGAAATTGATTATGTGGAAATTGTTTCGGCTTCACCTTCGGTATCCTTTGATCATCTTGTTTCGAGAACATCTCTCGGCATGTATTAACAATCCCTATGGCATGTTTCTTTGGAATCTCCCGACCCCTTAGCAGAGACTTTCCTTTCTGATGGAAGTATCATGGAGGTAATGTCTCTAGAGGAAGTACCTTGGAATGGAACGCATCATTTTTCCTCATTTTTGCCTAGCCTGATGGTCATGTCTACTTGTCTCGAGGAGTTCTCCTCTCAATTCCTGTCCCTACCACTTTAGACACCGATCATGACTCATGAAGTTTGGTCGGAAGGGAACATGGGTAACATTACCCAAACGATGCCAATTGATATTTCTATCAAACCTGGTGTCGTTGAAAATGTCCATATCGGGGTAACTTGTTCTCCATAAGAGATCAAGATCTATACTCATCTATTCCAAGAGTTTCAGGATGTTTTTGCGTGGTCATATGAAGAAATGCCCAGCATTGACCCAAGTATAGTCGTGTATGAGATTCCAAATTATCCTCATGCGAAGCCCGTCTTCCAATGGCTTTGTCCAATGCACCCTAGAAAAGAGGCTGCCACTAAGGGTGAAATTTGAAAAACTTATGAAATCTGGATTTATTTATTCGATCCCTCTTACGGATTGGGTTTTGAATATTGTACCAGAAACAATGCACTATTTTCATTTGCATTGATTATCGTGATCTCAATCATGTCTGTTCTAAGGATAATTACCCCACTCCCTTCATTGACCACATCATTGATGAATGTGCTGGGAGCGAATACTTTTCCTTTATGGATGATTTTTCTAGCTACAACCAGATGAAAATCGCACCGACTGATCAAGATAAGACAACCTTTATGTATCTGTGGGGGACCTTCGAGTACAAAAATCTCCCTTTTGGCCTTAATAATGATGGGGAAACATTTTAGAGAGCGATGTCTTATGCGTTCCACGACATTTGAAACATTTTCCAACCTTACTTGGATGATCTCCCTGCTAATTCTCGTAAATGCCATGATCACCCTGATCATCTCCGACAAATTTTTCTTTGCTGTAGACACTACAACATTCGGCTAAATCCACATAAATGTGTCTTCTGTGTCGAATCCGAATGACTCCTTGGCTTTATCATTTCGAAAGAAGGCATTTTCATTTATCCTCTTAAAGTCGAGGCCATAGTTAATTTACCCCCTCCATATTCATTGCATCAGCTATAGATTCTACAGGGAAAATCAAATTTCCTCCATCGTTTCATACCAAACTATGTTGAGCTAGCTTCAGGGTTCACTCAGTTGCTCAAAAGTCTTTCAATGACCTAAAGACTGTCCTCATAAATGCTCCTTTGTTGCATCCCCTAAACTATCATCGTGATTACTTCCTTTATCTAGTTGCAACCTCTAGTACCATTGTTATGGTGCTGGTATAGGATGACGACGAAGGAAATGAACATGTTATTTACTACCTTAGTTTCAATCTCCTTGACAATGAAATGCGTTATGCTCATGTCAAGAAGTTGGCTTTGGTTGTTGTGCAGACTGTTCAACACTTTTGGCATTACATTATACTCCACACTACCACTGTGATTTTGGAATGCAACCCCATGACCTACATCTTGACTCGTCAATTGCTTGGGGGCAAGTATTTGAAGTGGATTCTTATCCTCCAAGAATTCAATTTGGTATTCACTACTGCCAAATCTAAGAAATCATTGGTCTTCGCTGAGTTTATTTGCTCCCTTCCCTCTGCTTCTCTCCGTGCTGGTGCCGATGAGCAGCTCCCGGATGAGACTCTTTTCTTAATTAGCACTCCCAACCCCTAGTACAGTGATATCATCATATATCTCCAGACCTCTACCTTCCAGTCTGCATTGACCAAGGATGATTGTTGACGCATTCGGCATCAATCTCAAGCTTATTGTATCATTGGAGATACTTTATACCGCATCGTTGTTGATTCAATTCTTCACCGCTATCTCACTCTCGAGGAGGATAAGAGAGTCTTGAATGACTTCCATTCTAGCACATGTGGTGGTCACCTATATGGATATGTTACTACTCAAAAAATCCTTTGCGATGGTTATTTTTGGCTCTGTATCTTCAAGGATTGCATCCTTGTTGTCCGCAAGTGCCATGAGTGCCAAATTTATCAGCATAAGATGTGCACCCCACCCACTCACCTGTACCCCGTTATTGTCATCGGTGCTTTTTCCAAATGGGACATTGACTATATGAATTGTAACCCTTGTTCGGTCAGGGGGCATGGGTATATTATCATTGCTGTGGACTATTTCACTGAATGGGCTAAAGAGATGGCTACATACTCTGCGGACGGTAAAACAGTCGCTCAGTTTCTTTTCAATTGTGTTATTTCTAGGTTTAGAGTGCCTCAAGCCATTTTCACTAACCATGGCTCCCATTTTCGAGATTACATGATGGTTGAGCTGACTTCTATGTTGCGATTGTGCCACAATGGCTCAACCTCGTACTATCCTCAAGCTAATGGCCAAGTTGAAGTTGTGAACAAAGTCCTGGTTATGATGCTTCAATATACCATTGGGATGCATAATTCAAATTGGCATCTCATGCTATTTTCAGCTCTGTGGGCTTACCAAACCTTGACCAAGGATGCAACTGGATTCACACTGTTCCAGCTAGTCTACGGTCTGGAAGAAACTTTACCAATTGAGTGCGAAATTCCATCCCTCAAGCTGGATTTTGAACTTCTCCCTGAGACCTCACCTAAGGAAGAGTGTCTCTTGTACCTAGAATGACTTGATGAAACTCATCATCTTGCTTCTTTGGTCATCGAAGCACATAAAAAGCGAGTCAAGTCCCATTTTGATTAGTCTGTCTCCCATTGGGCTTTTCTGAGGGCGATTTGGTTCTTCTGTATGATCAGGCTAATGATAAGCTGGGGGAAGGCAAGTTCGAACTTATGTGGCATGGGCCTTACATTGTTAAATGTGTTACAAAAAGGGGCCTATGAGCTTATTGACTATGAGGGAAATCCCTTCGACAAGCCCCAAAATGGGCTTTATCTCAAAAAGTACTATGCTTAAGTCATCTTGCATGGATGCTTTTGTACAATAGTGTGTTATTCATTTCTGTACAGAGTGGTTTGGTGTGTTATTTTGCAAGAAACTTTCCTGCTTATTATGTTTTTGCTTGCTTTGCAGATGTCGGTGTCTCCTCACATTAGTTTTGTTGATGGTGCTTTCCGTAGTACCCAGAATCTATTATCTATGGCATGGGCCATTTATGACCCCCATGGTGAATTTATTGATCTTCAAGGTATTTGTCTAGGTCGAACAACTAATAACATCACTGAGTATAGCGCAGTCATTGAATTTTTGTTAGAAGCCATCGCTTTTGGCATTCGGGAATTAGTTGTCAACCTTGATTCACAGCTTGTCGTCCTTCAACTCAACGGGAAATATTCCATCAAAAACCCTCATATATTGAGAATGTATCTACATATTCGTCTACTAGAGAGAAATTTTGATTACATTACATATCATCATATTCCTAGACACATGAATACATTAACAGATGAATTAGCTAATTATGTGTTAGATAGACATTTGCAAAACATGTAAAAAACGAAAAAAAAAACATTTGTACCATAATAAGCAAGGAAGTACAACATATATATATATATATATATATATATATATATATATATATATATATATATATATATATATATATATATATGTCTGTGTGTGTGTATGTGTGTGTTGGTAATGTTTGCCATACATCAAAACCTCAAAAAATAATATGTGTGTTCAAAATACATCAGTGGCTCGGAGGCCTTATACATCTGTGGCTCACAGATCTCAAAAATATAGATTGTCATAACTATGCATTAAACATCATGATGCTCATGCTAGCATGTAACAGCTCGGACTACGCGAGTCAGCAATCGGCAGATCCGATATGATACTCCCACCGTATGCCTTTGATACTGGCATGGGACATCACCCATCCAGGCATACTCTAGGATCCCGTGGGTCAATCCCTCGAGATTCCGCTCGATCTCCTCCTCATTTTCGCTTCCCTCATTATAAGGAGAGACCTCAAACTGCTGAGAAACATGCCTGACTATCGGGGACATCCTAGCAGGGCGTTCTAGTCCAACATCTGCATTCATAAAATAAAAATGTCATGAACATATATATCTCAAAAACAATAAAAAACATCAAAAATTAATTTTTTTTGTATTTTACCTCCATCATCATAATCCTCCCCATTTGGGAGTGGCATATCCGAATCTCCGTGGAAGTCGGTACCTCTATAAGGCCAATCCTTGACTATGATCAGCTGTCATCATAGCGACGAGAAAAAGGCAGGCTTATAGGACATTTGTTGGGCCCTAGTAATCCTGGGCATCAACGCACTCCAACAGACCATTTGTGGGTCTTATGGCATCAATGGTTCCACCTCAGATAGCTAGTAGTGGAACAGCGGAACCTGCTCCAGGAAGAAGGTCACTAGCATAGACCCATAGCAAAACCGCTTCAGGTTTCTCGCCTTAGCTTTTGATAGCCGACGCTTCATGTTGACTTTCATAGCTTCCACCCAGTTGAAAATAGTGGGTGTCGTACAGTCGATAACATACTGAGACTTCAACTTGTTGGTCTCATGATGCACTTGGGCCCTAGCCACTCTGTTGATGGTCAACAGTAACGCTCTTAGCATAAGATCCCAAACTGTCATAATATCGATCTTGCCACTTTTTGATTTGAGTGCTTCAGGGAAATGTTTTGCAAGTAGCATGTCACACTTGCCCCAATCAGCCTTGACCCATATAGATTGACTGGCTCCCCTCTTCGGGATATTCCTGTGATGAAATAAATGTCTGAAGTTTCCAATTCCAGCTCTTGGTCACCAATGATGAAAATTTCTTGATTCACATCCCAGAGACTGATCAAATACCGTAGCAATTCAGGTTGAGCGCATAGACCTACTTTAAGGAAGAATTTGAGGAGCTCACAGTTCCTCAAAGCATCCAAGGAATTTGGGTCAGCCATTGCTTGAGTGTCAATATCTTCATGCTCGCGTTCCTTCCAATCCACCATTTTTCACGATGTTTTCCTTACAAAAACCATATAATCAAGTCAATAATCATCTTTGGCCAGAGAATTTTGGATTAAAACTGAAAAATTGAGAAAAAACCTTTTGGTTCATGGCGCTGGCATGATTATTTTAAAAACATTAGCACCGACGACGCAGTTGACAATTTTAGCAACCCCTGATCAGCCCGATCCCATGCCCAGAAATCACGCTGACTGAGGGCGATTTTTTTTTGCCAAAACCTTCTCATGAAATCCAAAAAATGGATAAAAATAGGTGAAAGAAGTATGAAAATGGATCTTAAGGTCTTGGCTCTTACCTGCAACTGACAGCTCGACGAATGACCTCCCGGATCTCCCGCAATCTGCTCAAGAAAAATTAGGGCACAAGTCGGCAAAAAGCTCTTTACAGAAAGGTAAAATGGTAAATGGTAAAAATTAATTACTTTTTCGTCCTTTTATTCATTTTTTCATGAACTATTAGGGTTTTTAAGTATTTTTGACCTATTTTGCCTCGGAACTGGACAATGCATTTACCTTTTTGTGCAGCAACAGGTGACGGATTCCCGATGATGGTACTGGAGTCACGTTTCATCTCTTTTCTCGACTCGTAAAACTCAAATGAAAATATCGCTGAGTATTTTTTCCCTTTTTGACTCGTAAAAGAGAATAAAATGGGGGGTCTACTTTTAAGCTCTTTTCTGACTCTTTAAACACGAAAAGATTGTCGAGCTCTTGTCGTTTTGAACTCAATAAAGGTTGCGAAATGTCATTCACCCAATACACATTTACCCCTTTTTCAAGCTGGGATGAATTATTTACGAAAAAGGTACTCGACTGAAATGGTCAAGCGGTTCTCTCAAGTATCATTTTCTAGCTCTTCGGGCTCGAGAGACACAAATGTACGAAAAGGGACCATGTGGAGTTTTCTTTTCTTTGTCTTTTTCAAGCTCTCTAAACATGAAAGAGATATCGAGTTACACCTTTGTCAGACTCATCAAACATTAAACGACATTGGATTCGTCACTATGACGATCGTGAGCTTCTCCTTCCTAGCGCTCATTAAACTTACTAGGTCGGATTCATTTGAAGGATGAACTTATAGTGCAAGCACATGCTATCCCCTTCAGGCTTGTGATAAAAAATAATTGGGGTACATGCCAGAAATGGTGGGGGAAAATTAGAAATTCTATCAGTCGTGTCAGCAACTCACTCTCAAACATGACACTTTCTACTTCGTGTAGGGTTGGGATATCCTCCTTCTCATCATTGACCTTCTTGGGTTGGGCCATTCTTTTTTTCCTTCCATTTGATCTCTTCCACGTTATCATGATCACTGATCATATGGATCCAAACGCTACCAAACTCTGGCATCATGTCACCGATATGCTGAAGAGTTAGTCCCTCTGCAGTTACACTTACTGCTTATTCTCTATATCATCTAAAATCATTTGCATCCCTTTGTCTCATGTCGACGATGTCAGATACATCATGGCCCTCCTTCAACATGGTCGCTTCCTGTCGACTTTAGCTCATTATCTAGGAAGTTGACCGAGAGACTCCCTTCTAGTACCTTAGAGCTGACATGTCCTAATGGCAAGTTCTTCGCACTCGATGACAAGCTCACATCATTGGCTTTCACTCAGGTGATTTCCCGGGTATTTAACATTAGTTCCTTTATTCACATTCCGTGAACTGTCCTGCCAGTAACTTGAGATCCATTTTCATTATTGGTGGTTTCTCTCATGCTTGTTAACGGTTCACATCATTGATCAGTAATCAAGCAACTTCCTAGCATGTTCGACTTCAACACATTCATTCACATGTTAGGATTTGTACTTTGATTGGGTCGTTTGGAGTGAAAGACCCTGGGCTAAGATTACCCAAGTCCAAGTTGCGAGATGATGTGACATGATCATGGTGGTCTACATGTCTCTTTCAGATGGATGGATGTGACCATACCATGAGTTGTTATATGTGATCTTTCTCATTATTGGATGACTGCGACCATACCTTGGTTCCATTATGATCTTTTCTATTGGATGGTTGTGCCCATGCCTTGGATCCATTTACATGATCATTCTCTAGATGGTTGCGTCCATACCATGATTCATGTATCATTATTCAGAGTCTTCAGTGATATATATGTATCTATTATTTCTTACAGGTTTTCTGATGACGGACTCTGGTTCCCTGCTTCCACTTATAAAGCATTTCACCCCTCAATCCATTTCGACCTTCATGCTTTAGGGGGCATCTATTACATAGCATTTTGTTACTGTCCCTGTACTCTCCATCCACGATCCTGGAGGACCTCTACAGTGAACCCAACATGCTTTTGCATCATGAAGAAACTCCCAATATGTCCCTCTTCATGAGTAGACTAATTCCACTTTGCATCATTTCCCAAGAATCTTCCTTTTATCCTAGTTTACAAGACCTGCGCTACTGACTAGTTTCTTGATCGTGCTGATTTGCAGAGATTAAAACTAGCCCTCGCATCGTACGGAGCGACTAAGCCCTTTTCCAATCATGTCGATCCTCTTTTAGAAGGTTTTTTAAATAAGGAGTCGAAGCTTCCATGTCTAGAAGCTCCGTAACATAAGTCTCGTAGATGGTTAGGACGGATGGAGCCGAGGAAGTTAGTTTGGGATCCTTTCCCCTATTAGGATGGAACAAACTCAAGAGATTAGACCTTCTCCCATGATGAGAGGAACCATCTCCCATCCATCCAAGCTATATAAACCTCTCTTTTTCCCAAGCAAAAGCTAGTTGGAATTTTGGAGTGAGTTTGAATGATCAACAAGTCATCTATAGCTTGTAGCTTTCTAGTGTATGTTTGAGGGACAATAGTGTGTTTTTGGTTTTGTTTGATACTAGAGGGAAGGTGGCCTTAAAACTTCCATTGTTGGGGTTATCCATGAAGTGCTAGCAGAAGCGTGGGACCTCAGATATGTCAGAGGAGACCAGCAACGTCAAGACACTGGTTGTAACCTCTTTCTTATTTATATAAATGCAACTATTGATTGATTTCCTACATGAAGTGTCGTTTTACATCTTTATGGCTTAATGTTCCTTGACCTATTAAGTAGGCTGAATACAATATTGTACGTTATCACGTTTGTTGTTTGCTTGTTTCAAGTATTCGAATGAAGGAAATGAGAGATAGCTGGAGTGAGGAAGCAGGATCATCACCAAGTGGAATATCGTTCTAAGAGGTAGGCCCTCATAATTGATTCCAGCTTAAGGATATTTTCCATAGATTGTTTGTTTGTGGCTAGACCCGCTTTCTCAGGCTAGAGGAATTGTTTGTGTCTGCATTGAGAATTTACCTGCACCACAGAGAGGTCGCTACCATTGGATTTATTTTTTTTTAATCCAAATATTTAGTTCCTATAAACTCATTCTCTTCCATAAAGAACATCTTACCAATGCTTACTCTCATATCTCCATGAGATCAAGTTTTATTTTTACACCTAGGTTTAGGTTGATATCCTCTTATGTCTTCTTCATACAATTATATGTTCTTATGTCTTCTTGATACATTTACGTCTCTCGTCTTTCTAGAGACCTCATGAGACTAATGCCTTACCACCTCTAGATTTGATGATGTTTTGTCAATCAAAAGCTTCAACCAACATATTGCCAACGAAAAAAGAAACAAAAAAGTTATCCCATTAACCTATATCATGGTTGTAGAGGGAATCAAACACGTTATGGACCTCATTGAATGTGGTTAAAAATTCATACCTTGAGTATGATAATACACTATCCTTCTTTGGCCAAGCATCCAAGATTGATGGATAGGATTAGGGTCATTACTCCTTGCATGGGGTGAACAACATTTATATTTATGGTCATTTTTTGGTAGCCAAAAGGATCTATCACCCCTTCAAGCAATTGTTCCCAAATCTCAACACCCTGTTCACCTAGCTCCTATTCCAATGCACTCAAAATCCCTATGATGGCCTCTTCTAGTGGTCTAGACCCAATATGCACAAGCTTATAAGTATCTTGTGAAGCATCCCATCAACCTAAATCAAGGTTGGTCCAGATCCTTTGACCCTCGAAACAATCATTAGAGAAGTCCATATTTTCCTCCTTATATATCATGTTTTGTTACACATAGACTTTTCCAACTATTGATGAAAAACATTCATCGTGACCACTGTTATGGAATCTTTTCTACTATGAAACTTTTTCCATGTGAAAAACATGCATGTGTTCGTATCCTTTAAGGGCTCTCCACACGTATTTAAAGGTACAAAACATGTATTTCTATCTAATACAAATATAAGTGAAATACAACCAAAATTTAGCTATAACTAGTCCAAATAAAGGGAAAAAAATAGTTCAAACCATTGTTTATTACTAAAAAAAAAAATCAAATGATAGAATTTTGTCTAAATTGGTTCCAGAAAGAAAGTAAAAAATTATAATTGTCTCAAGAATGTCCAAATCTAACATGAAGACCAACCAAAACCATTCAATGACCAAAAACAAATCCACAAAACATAAAGCTTTACTAAATGGGTTCCAAACTGTTTCAAATTAGACAATAGAAGCCAACATCTTCCCTTTTATATAATCCTAAACTCTTAAATTTTATATCTATATATAATTTGAGTATTTTAAATTAAATATGAAATATAAATTACAATTTAAAAACAACACTCATTAATCAATTAAATTAATTTAAATAATCTACCTCATAGAATCTTTAATTTAGATAAAATTATATAATTTAATATTTTTTAAGATTTTAATTTTTTTAAATTAATAACTTATATTAATTTAGTTTCTAGACTATGAACTATAATATCTCACTTTGCAAAAATTCAAAAAGAGCAATTCAGATCGTATCATAAAAATATAACAATTCTTTTGGAATAACTTTTCTTTTTTAATGGTTGAATCATTTTATATTAAATTAATATAATATTTGAATTTAATTATTAAAAATTTGAATTTAGATTATCCGTAATTATGTTGTAATAGCTTTTTGATTAAAAGTTTTATTTTAAATTGATATAATATTTGAATTTAATTATTAAATTTTGATAATAATTCAATATATTGAAATCGGTAAAACGTATCGCTACATATACTGTTTTATGATTGTCAGTTATGATGCAGGGGTGTTTATATACTGTTTTATGATTGTCAATTGTGATGCAGGGGTGTTTTGTTACGTAAGTTAGAAAACCATTATTATATTTATACATTAAAGAAAGTTCTAATTACACTTATTTTGATGCAAGATTGGGTATTTTCTTAAAAAAGAAATTATATCTGGAGTACCAAGCCGCATACATACATTTATTACTAAATTTGTTACCCAAAGAATGTTATAATGTTAGGTAATTTAAATTTAGGTAATTAAGCATATGCTAATTTAGGTAATTAATATTGAAATTCCATTTCTTGTGCGTGAGTCACAACATATGCTTGCTCTGGAATGGGTAATATGACATTACTTTTATTTATTTATTTATAATAGATATGGAGATCATTGGCATCAAATAGAGATTATTGGCATCAAATAGAAATTATGAAAATTGGGTAATATGACCTTACTTTTATTTATTTATTTATAATGGATCTGGAGATTATTGGCGTCAAACAGCTGGAATAGTTATTTTTTTTTTTTTTTTAAATCTGTATTGGTTATTTTTCCAAAATATTAGTGAAAACTGAGAGATCCTGTAGATCTTAAAAATTTACTGGTAATTACTGTCAAGTAAACTACTAAATTCCCCTAAAATACCAAATAAAAGACTATTTATGAACAACAATAATCAAAATATCAAATATTTATTCTCAAACTAAGCCATACCAACGACCATGACACCTCTATACTATTTTTTTTCAGAAGAAAAAGCAGTATATATATATTGAGGCAATATAAGCAAAAAAAACCTGATAAGGTACATATTGTGGTTTCCCGAGTCGGAATAAAAAAGTAGCAGAAACTATAGATGGACAAATATTACAGATTTTGAGAGGTGCAAATGAAGAACACAACACATTGGGCCATCCATATAGAAACAGAATGCAACAAAGAAGACATTGTTGCGTGCTGAAAGGAAGTCTGATAGTCCAGATAGTATGACACCTCTATACTATATTATAATGAAGTCTACATAGCAGAGAAGAGTAGTTGTTATTATTATTGTTGCAGTAGTAGGCGTTGCAGATCAAGGGCAGGGTTTGTAGCAGTAGCACTTTCGGCTGGTAATGTGGAAATCGCAGCTTCCCGATGGAAATCCCTCAGTTCGGCAAACATTTTTGCAGTTGGTGCTACTCACGCAGTACCCTTTGAACTTGCCACTTGGGGTTTTGCACATTCGACCCTCTGCCACTTGAACTTCCATCATCCCTGCATCACATTATATTCACGTGATTTGCCCAACATTTCAACAACTAATGTGAGTTAACATTTAGGTAACTAAATTCTTTTTACGTTTTATAATAAGCCAGCAAGATGTGATCTTTTCCAATAGATTTGTTTAGATATCTTTTTTGGAAAATATATGTATAACCCTTGAGAAGTTAACGGTCAATTCTCTTTTCTATATATGTATAACCCTTGAGAAGTTAACGGTCAATTCTCTTTTAACGGAGTCGCCAACCAAATCTAATCCTTTTCTATATATTTGCTTAAATAACAAATATGGTCGAAAAAAACAAAGAGAAGAACAGTGCTAAAAAGTAAAGTGATTACAAATAAAAAGTAGGATTTTGATAAGGTGGATCCCACGGGATAGACATTTGGATTTTGAATGATTTCGTATTCCGATTACAATCTGGTTTTTTCTAAGGTTTGAATGCGAAAGTGCAGAGAGTCGTGTGCCATATACAATGTTTTTACCGACACTCCACTTGTGGTATCTGTGGGCCAAAAAAATTAATAATCATATTATATAAAATTTCTTTCGTTACAGTTGTATACTTTAGTCCTATATTATATTTCAATTAAACAAAAATTACATAGTTTTCTCGCTCGGAATACTAAACTAGTACCTAAAACACATAAAAAAAATTTAGACAAGCAAAGGCATATATTTTTTTCTCAAATAATTACATTATCAAAAATAACACAATAAAACACAACTATAACTCTTTTAATTGATAAGTTCATTGCTAGTTAAAAGTAACACAAATCCTAATTCTAAACATATTAGTTTGAAGTTAGTCCATTAGACACAACTGTTGGAAATACTGAGCGGGGGGTGAATCAGTATTTATTATTTTTCGTTCTAGTGATTGCCAAAAGCATATATAGATATGTATATGTATATACTGAACACAGAAATCAACAGCTGGAATAAATGCTTTTATTAAAACTCAAGACAGTGCAATGAAATAAATACAATATAAGTATCTCTGACTGTGAGTAGTTGCCAAGCTCCAACTTGGACTTCAGTGAGGCTCCAACCTCCAGAGCACCAACTCTGTTTTGCCAAGACACCAATCTTGGACTCAGGAGCACCAACTCCCAAGGACTTCAATCCTGTTCAGTTCTGAGGCTCCAACCTCTTGGCCTCCAACCCAACTCTGGTATATACTGGTATGCTGCTGCACTCTATTCATCTTCCGCTACTTCTGCTGCCCCTTTTTTTCTCTGCTTCCACTATCTCATGCTCAGGTTATTCAACACAACAACAACACCAACAGTTCTCTGTTTTTACTGTTTTATACATCCTCATGCCTTTGTCCATTCGTTTCCGCTCACTCGCTGGCTCTTCGGCTTCCTCAACACTCGCTCGAACTTCGGCTTCCTCAACACTCGCTCGACCTTCTGGCTTCCCTCCTCCATTCGCTTTAGCTTCCTCTGCGCTCGAATTAATCAATGATTCACGCGACACGTTCAAGAGGAAGAGGGGCCGAATTACAATAGAAATGATGCTTATTGAAAATATCAGAGAGATCCCCTTTTTTTTTCAAGGTTCACGAGTCGTGAACTGTTATTTGTTCGTAACATGGATGCCCAAGATCAATTCCAGAAATGAAGCGTTTCAACATATATTTATATATATATATATATATATATATATATATATATATATATATATATATATATATATATGACTTCTTTTATTCACAGATTTATTACTTCACGGAAACCATATGAACAAGGCTATAGCCATATAGAGGTCCCACATGCCACGTCATCCTTTTATCACAATCGCCGCTTCCGGAGGTTCGCACATAACACAGTCGATTACCGATGGCTGATTCCCCTACTGGACGCGATATTATATAAACTGCAGTTGCTATTCTCGTCGGGTCCACAACCGTTCATCGCAATCGGGGTTTGCCCTTGGCCGAGGTCCAATGCGATATCGCTATCGGCGATCGCAAGTCACATATGGTCAGGGTCTTACCTCCGCTCTGATTTCCTGATGCGATAATCGCTATCGGCGATCGCAAAGTCGCATATGTTCAGGGCCTTACCTCCGCTCCGATTTCCCGATGCGATAATCGCTATCGACGATCGCAAAGGGGCCACTTTGACACACTGTAACGCCCGCTTCCGAAGTGCCGATGCGATGTTCCAGACCCGATAGGATCCCAAATCTCCCGTGCATATATTTTCAAGTCCGGTTTCCGCCTGCGATAGTGTAACGGCATATATACGTGAGTTTTGCTGCTGATAGTGTAAATACATATAGATACAAGTCTTTCTGCCTCTGTTTGCGTTAAATGCATATTTATATGGTTTTTGGCCTTCGATAGTATATTTGTATGCATATAACTCCTTTGTGGACTATACGGCTCCCGATGGGCTCTGTCTTGGCATTGTTTGCTGTTAAATGCATCCATTGCTCCTCCGATGACTCTGTGTGCTCCTCTCGTCTCCATTGTGGCTCCTCTGGCTTGGTCTGCTCCTCTTGCTCCGTCTACTCCTCTGGTGGCTCTGTCTCCTCCTCTTGAATATTGCCATATTGACATAAATGACAATCTGTGTCCAACAATCTCCCCCTTTGTTATTGATGGAAATATTCTTCTGCTCTCTCCCCCTTTGACATCAATGGCAAAGGAATGCATACGAACTCCCCCTGTCCTGCTGCGTCTTTATGAATGAACTTAAGTGATGATAAAGAAATAACCCCCATCTTTTGACGCAGATGTTCAAATGCTTCTCGAGGAAGAGGTTTTGTGAAAATATCAGCTATCTGCTCCTTAGTACTGATATATTCCAGGACGATATTTTGTTCAGCTACTTGCTCACGGAGGAAATGATACTTGATCGGTATGTGTTTGGTTCTTGAGTGCATCACTGGATTTTTGCTGAGACTGATAGCACTTGTGTTGTCACAATAAATGGTAATTGGTTGATCTGTACATATGTCGACATCTTTTAGAGCTTCCTTCATCCATAGTATCTGAGTACAACAGTCTGCTGCAACAATATACTCGGCTTCGGCTGTGGATAATGATATGGATGACTGTTTTTTGCTGAGCCAGGATACCAAACAGTCTCCTAGGAAGAATGCATTTCCACTAGTACTTTTCCGATCATCTATACTTCCAGCCCAATCAGCATCGGTGTATGCAGTTACAGTCAGTGTTGAGTCCTTTGGGTACCAAAGACCAAAATCAGAAGTTCCCTTCAGATATCTAAGAATTCTTTTTACAGCTAATAAATGGGATTGTTTGGGAGCAGATTGAAATCTTCCCACCATTCCTACTGCTTGCATTATGTCTGGTCGTGTAGCTGTTAAGTATAGAAGGGCTCCAATCATTGACCTGTAATGAGTTGCATCTACTAGAGGAGAGTCATCATCTTTGCTCAATTTGCAGTTTGTCGTCATAGGTGTGCTCACGGGTGCACAGTCCTCCATTCCATATTTTTTGAGCATGTCTTTTAGATATTTGTCTTGAGATATACACAATCCTGCTCTGGTTTGAGATACTTGAAGTCCAAGGAAGTGGGACAGCTCTCCTATCATTGACATCTCAAACTCGTTTGCCATGCTTTGAGAAAATTCATGGCTCATTTCATTATTATTACTAGCAAAAATCAAATCATCGACATAAGCAAGAGTAGCTAGTAACTTACCTTGATCTGTCTTTATGTATAGATTACTTCCAACCACTCCCTTTTTGAAGCCTTGTTGTTGTAGATAGTGATACAATCTTGCATACCAAGCTCTAGGAGCTTGTTTCAATCCATACAAAGCCTTTTTCAACTTACAGACTAGGTCCTTTCCTGCTGTCAGATCAAAACCTTCTGGCTGCTCCATGTAGACTTCCTCTTTGAGTTCCCCATTTAGGAATGCTGATTTCACGTCCATTTGCTAGATTTTGAATCCTTTTGAGCAAGCAAATGCTAAGAACATCCTGATAGCTTCCATATGGGCCACTGGTGCAAATGTCTTTTCAAAGTCAATTCCTTCAATTTGTGAATAGCCTTTGCAGACAAGTCTTGCCTTGTTTCTGATAACCTGTCCTTCCTCATTCATTTTATTTTTGAACACCCATTTGGTTCCTATTATGTTTTTGTCCTTTGGACGAGGTACCAGCTCCCATGTCTTGTTCTTCTCAATTTGGGACATTTCTTCTTCCATTGATTTTATCCAATGAGGATCCTTACTTGCTTCTGCAAATGTTTCTGGTTCTATCATAGATAGGAGGGCAATGACTTTTCTCTTGGGTGAGGTTGTTATCCTTCTTCGGGTCTGCACACCTTCATCTCTATCACTAATGATCTGTTCTTCTGGACGATATCTTTCAACATACTTCATCTTTGAAGGGGTATGAGGTGGTTCTCTTTTCTCTTCTTCTTCTTCATCATCTATCTCTTCTTCTTTAGGTTCTTCTTCTTCAAGGAGAAAGTCATCTTCATGTTCTTCAATTTCCTTTACTGGAAGTTCTTCATCAACCTTTACATCAATGCTTTCCACTATTTTCTTTAGTCGATAATTGTAGCACTTGTAAGCCTTGCTCCGTGTAGAGTATCCAAGAAATATCCCTTCATCAACCCGAGAATCAAACTTTCCGGGTGAGCCATCATTTATTTTTATGAAGCACTTGCTTCCAAATATCTTGAAGTTCTTCACCGAAGCAGGTCTTCCTTTCCATAGCTCATAAGGAGTTTTATCACAATTTGGTCTTAATTGAGTTCGATTCAGTGTATAGACAGATGTCCCTACTGCTTCTCTCCAGAATTTAGGCTGTAGGTCTGCTGCTAATAGCATGGTTCTTGCCATCTCTTGGACTGTTCGGTTTCGTCTTTCAACTACCCCATTTTGCTGAGGTGTTATGGTAGCCGAGAATTCCCTTTTAATTCCATGAATATTACAGAACTCACTAAACTCGTTTGATGTGAATTCTCCTCCTCTGCCTGTTCTGAGGCACTTAATTTTTGAATCTTTTTCATTTTCTACAAGGGCTTTTAAATTCTTAAAACACTCAAAAGTTTTAGATTTATACTTTATAAAATATATCCACATCATTCTAGTATAATCATCAACAAATAACACAAAGTACCTTTCTCCTTGGAGTGCTTGATTTCTAGTTGGCCCACACACATCAGCATGGATGATCTCCAAGGGCTTCGATGTACAGTGTTCCTTTGTCTTGTGGCTGGTTCTGGTCTTCTTTCCATGTTGACATGGACCACACACTGCTTGATTTGGTTTGAACAGCCTTGGGATGTCTTGTACAACTTTGATCTTGCTGATATTGATCATATTTTCGAAGCTTGTATGTCCAAGTCGCTTGTGCCACAGCCAACTCTCATCTGTCTGACTCAAGTAGCATTTATTTTCTTGAATCTTGTTCAGAATGTAAATTTTGTCTGGTGTTCTCACCCATTTTGCCACAAGTTTCCCCGAGGCAGAGTTCCTTATTTCACAGTCTTTGGTGCTGAAAACAACTTTATGTCCTTGATCACAGATTTGGCTGACACTCAGGAGGTTGTGTTTGAGTCCGTCAACCAGCAGAGCATCTTGAGCTTTTCCTTTTCCATTTATTTGAGTAACTGTTCCTTTTCCTGCAATTCTGCCAGTTCCGCTTCCAAAGGACACATTCCCTTCCTTTTTGCTCAGTGAGACAAACTTCCTTCTGTCTCCTGTCATGTGTCTGGAGCACCCACTATCTACAAACCACTGATTTCCATTATTTTGAGCAAATAGAGCCAGGCCGCATTTGTCCATGCTGGAGTTCTTGCTACTCGTCTTTCTTCCTTTGAGTGGGCAGTCTTGTTCATAGTGTCCATTATTGTAGCAGAAAGAGCAAATCATATCAAATTTGGTCAAGGGATCAAATGAATTGAAGGTTTTGATTTGTCCCTGCCTTTTGGGGGCATAAGAGTTGATTACTTGGTCCTTTAGCATTGTCTTTTCACTTCTGCGAGCCATACAATGTCTGGCTTGATGACCGAAGTTTTTACAATGAAAGCAGTGTCCAAGAAAGATGGTTTTGAAGCAACCACAGTTTGAGTCGATTTTCTTCCTAGGAATTGCTCCTCCCTCGTCCTTTGGATTTGCGATGGGCCCTTGGTGGAGTACAGGTTTGTATTTGCTGTAGTGTCCATGATTCGACTCCACATTTTTCTTTGGAGTAATTCTCTCTTCATTCTTGGGATTTGGGATGCACTTTTGATAACATACTTTTTACATGAATGGACAGTGAGGTACAAGGGAGCCTCTCTTTACTTGCATAAGATAATGAAGCCAAATGAAGAGCTAGACAAAGCACAAATTCAGATGTTGATCCAGAACTATTATAAGCTCCCTCCACTCATCACTAGAATTCATGATTCCTATGCATGGTTGGTCAAGAGTCTAGATGTCATAGTGAAGACATACAAGATCCCTTCAATCGGATCCCTCACTCAAGCTATGAAGAAGAACCAAGTCTTATTGGAGGTCGACATGTACATGGAGCAGATGATGCGAAAGGCCACCAACGATGACTTACAGATGAGCGTAGAAAACATGCAGAAGTATATCGGTGGTCCAACCACACTCAGTACATTGTTGCGCATGCTTCAAGATGAGTTGGACAAAGGTTCCAAAACCATATACCTTGAAGCCACGGAGGCAAGATTCTTTTTCTAGAAAGACATCACCAAATAGTACAGGGACACAATAGCATAGTACCAAGCTTGGTATTAGTTCATTGCTGAAGACCATCAAGAGGATGTTGCCGAGTTGGTCTTTCCCCAAGATTTTGAGTGATGGTGTTGTCTTGTTAGGCTGACTCAGGCGCATTTTCTCCCACATGGGTATATGTAGAAATTGTGTTACTATTTGTAAATATATTGGAAGTGAAATTCCAAGTTGCATTAGTGGAATGTGAACAACCACTATGTAATGTAAAGAGTTATTTGTAAAGGAGTTGAAGAGTCATGAGGGTAACCAAAGAGTCAAAGGGGAATTTCAAGGGTCACCACACCCTTTATTATATATATAACCTCATAACTCATAGAACATGCTTTTGGGAGCCAAGATTTTGGCCAGGCATTGCTTAGAGAAGGCTTGGAGAGTATTGTGACGAACGTTGGCTTATCTACAATGCAAAGCGAGTACACTTATTTGGAGGAGCAAGCGGTGTTGACTATAATGTTCCACAATTGGGGTTAGTGGATGTCAATGGTGTATGTATGGATGGAACTTTCACTTAATAATATAACTGAGCCAACTTGTTTTCATGCATATGTTGTTATTGTAGTTGGACTATTCTGGTTGCTTTAGCAATGTATGTTATTTAACTTATGCATTTGTGTATGAACTATTTTGTATGAAATTCTATGAATCTTGTTGAAGACGTGTTGTTGGATTAACCTGTCACTTTGGTTTGTGGACTATTCCGCTTCCAACTTATGATGTCATTATGCTCATGTGTTCCTTTCAGGCTGTGTACTATTACATGCTTCTAAGGGACACACTTCCCTTTTTCCCCTTTGTGTGTTAGAACCCCCATGTATCTCACTTGACTCGCTGCAAGGTCACACACTTGCTTCTGACCAAAGCTATCATACTTACCTCTACATGCTACAGTGGTCAAGGCACTACATTACCACCCACTCTTGGGACTCCTACTCCAAACAGTCTGAGCTCTAGTTCGGACTTCTTATCAGGGAGATCCCCTTGACATGTTGGCAGGTCCAGCACCATCAACACAACACTACAATCTTCATTCTTATCGTCGTTCATCCCCTCCCCACTTCCCCTCTACCTCTTCTGATATTTCTTTTTACTCTAGTGGGGGTTTGTATTTTTCTAAGGATTCGCCTTTCCTCCCTTCCTCCAAAGGTAGGAAATCCTTTCTCTCGAAAGCACAACATCAATCTAGTTTTGAAATTAAATCTAGAAACAAATAATATATTTTAGAGATGCTTATAGCATTTGGCCTTGTTTCTGGTCTAAATTGAAGGTTATCTCATTAAATTATTGGGGTTTAGTTAGACCTTTAAACACTATCGATCAATATACTCATCGATCAGTACAACCCCTAAGTCCTCTTCTAGCAAGAGTCTATGCTTAAGGGTGATAAGGCCATCAATTACCTAAAAGATATTCTTCTTGATTTGGATTTCCTCGCTATTGATATTGTTGGCATATTAAGGGGGCTCATCACTGGATGGAATACATGATCTATTCACCTCTCAAATGCATGGTCCATAATGTTCAAACTAGCTTTGGACCTCCTCTCTTCATAGCTCAACATGTATTTTTTATTCATAAATGTATATTGACCATATGTGGACAAGAAGTATTTTGGGGAAAACTTTGGAAAATTACCTATCTTCAGCTCTGGTAGAGTTCTTATTGGTGGGGACTTAAACTTTACTCTGGGAAGTTCTAAATTTTGGGGATTTTCAGCCAGACTATATCCAATCTCAGATTTCTATTTTTATTTATGGATGACCTAAGTCTTTTTGACATCATCCCTCCTAAAATATTTCCTACTTAGTTAAACAACATATTGGGCTTCGCTAGAATTTCCAAGTTCTTCGACCATTTTCTAGTATTTGATTCTCTTCTTGATACAAGCCTAAAATTCAAACAATGGACTTATGTTGGTGAAGACTTTGACCATGTCCTAATCCTATTTGAACTGGAACCCTTTCCTGCAAATCCCCTAAATTCCTTCAAACTCAATCCCTCTTGGATATAAGATCCTTCTTTGATAACTCTCCTCAAGGAAAGTTGGTCTTGCATCACCCCTACTTACCCAAAATCTCCCCCATATTCAGTTTCAAAGAAATATTTAAAAATCCAAGGCCATCATAATCAACTAGAAAAAATAAACAAAAAGGAGAATTCCAAATCTTTGGATGATATTGAATCCTATCTCCTCTCCCTATGGAATTAAAATTCCATTGGAAATCCTTTGAACAACCTGAATTCCTAGATTATGGAATTATAATAATCAAGAAGCACGATTATATTAGATCACGAAAAGGAATGGAGATTGAAAATTTGAGCACTTTGGCTCTAAGTTGGGGATGATGATATAAAATATTTTCACCAGGTTTCCAACCACAGGAAAACCATTTGAGGGATTAAAGGCCCCTCTAGTAATATGGCCACCTCCTTTTCTGTTATTCTTGAAGAAGGGTGCTCATATTTCAAAAACATCTTCTAACAAGAAGAAAGGGCTACTGTCTTGTATGCAGTGATAATTTTCCTAATTTTCACTAATGAAGATGAGAATGAAGCCCTAATGTTTGAGGCTACTAGGCCTAAAGTGGAAAGGGTTCTCCAAAGTTTTCAAAAGGATAAAAGCCCCGACTTGGATGGGTTATCTATTGAATTCTATACTCACTACTTGGATTTCATAGGAGAAGACCTCTTATCTATTATTAAATATTCCATGATTAGTGGACAAATCCTTTCCCCTTAATTCCACCTTTATTTCCCTTATTCCAAAAATAGACAATGCTAATTATTTCAAAAAATTTAGACCTATATCTCTTTATAGTTATATCTACACAATTATCACAAACATTATTTCTCACAAATTAAAGGACATTCTTTCAAACCACATCTCCCTTGAGCAATTTGGATTCTTATTTCATAGGAAGATTCATGAGGCTATAGGTTTGGCTTAGGAAGTGCTACATTCCATCCACACATCTAGGAAAAAATCCTTGGTTTTCAAAGTTTATCTCTCCAAAGACTTTGATAGGGTCAATTGTCTTTACCTTAGACTCCTCTTGGTTCATTTGGGCTTCTCCCACTCTTTTGTCACCTGAGTCATGAATTGCATTAACACGTCCTCCTTTACCATTATTATAAATGGGGTTGCTTCTCCTTTCTTCCATGCGGAGAGGAGATTATGACAATGTTGTCCTCTCTCCCATCAATGTTTTCTCCAAGTGGATGAAGGTATGAGAAGACTGATTTCTTATGCAGTCCACACAAAAAGTTTCAAAAGAGTGACCATTTCTCCAAATTTTTATCTCTCTCACCCTTTATTTGTGGATTATGTACTCATTTTCTTGGATGGTGGCATCCCTCATCTTCGACATTCAAAATTCATTTTTGATCTCTTTAGTCAAGCAACTGGTATGATAATAAATATCCAAAATTCCTCCATCATGGGTTGGTTCATTCCTGAAAATTACAAGCCAATTATTGAATACGTCATATTGTATCAGGTGATGAATATTGGGAATGGCCTAAAATACTTGGGTTTCATCCTTAAACCATGTAGCTGCAATAAACAATATTGATCATGTTTATTGGAAAATATGACTCTCTAGAGTTGGTCATCTTGTCCTTTGTAAATAATTCACCAAAGCAATCCTTGTATGTTGGGCATCTTCAAGCTAGACGACATTGAGAATCCTTAATAAGATAAAATAACTATCACTTTTTTTTCTTTGGTTCAATAAAGAACAAAATAGAGCCTTTTCTCTCACAACTTGGAAATCTATTACCATGCAAAAATCTTTTGGAAGCTGGGGTCTAAAATGCTTACCTAGTTTTGCAAAGGTTCTAGATACCAAAGGCATTTGGTGCCTCATATAGGGAGAATGCGTTTGGTCTCAATTCAAGTTCCATAAATATATCAAGCCACTTTCCATTTTGGACTCGATCTGTTTCCCTAAAAAATCCTCCTTGAAGGCACCTGTCGTCTAAAAAGGTATTGTTAAGGCTTAATCATAGGTGATCACCTATTCTAGAAAGTAGGAAATGGTACAAATGTTCTTCTAGGGAGAGATACAAGGATTAGAAGTCAACAACGGCACTACCTCCTAGATCCCTTGATTCATCACCTTGTTGATGTAGGGAAATTATCTCTCACACAAATTTCTCTATCATATCCTCCTATTAGCCATCGAATATGGATGTATTTTGTTGACTTATAACTTGAACGACATGATGAAAATGCATGGGACTGTTTCAATGGGTCACTAAAATTATCAAATGTAACTCTCTCTAAATATGAGGATCAACTTATCTAGACCCACAATCATCATGGGAGGTGCACACTGAAATATTGTTATCTATCCTAGCTCGAAGGGCCAGAAAATACTCCCTAGTTGGGGGGGGGAGGGAACTCTAGAAACTAAGTTACCACCAAAATCAAAATTATTAATGTCACTCATGCTAAAATATTGAGTTCCCTCCTTGGATATACTTCAATGAAGGTCCTTTCAGAGCCCTAATATTTTCTCCCTTTATGGACAAAATGTTGAATCCATTAATCACTTGTTCATAAAATGTCATTCACAAAGAGGCTCTGATTGGATATTAAAGGATCATCCCTCAAGCTTTATCTTGGGAATTATGTAATATAAACCTTTTCTTACAACCATGGTTTTTACAACAGTTTCATGATTACATAGAAGGGCTTCCTCTGTGTGTTAGTTGGGGAATCTAGCTGGAATAGAACAATTCTACCTTTGAAAACAAAATTCCATATCACTCAAAAGTATCATATTAAAGTCTAGATACTATTTCTTATTTCCCGTGCTCCTCCTTGACTGGTACACACCCCCGCCTACTTTAGTGGTTATGCATACATATTTTCCCTGAGATTTCTTTGATGGAGCTACTCAGGTCATGCCTTCTCATGGCGAAGCAGGAGGCATCCTACATTTTCTAGACTCCCACAACTTCTTTTTCTGCATAAATATTGATCCAACCATAAATAATTTGTAACACCCTCCTCCCACATCCACCCAAGTAACCATGCCAACTGGGGTAAACATGAGACAAGAGGCTACTATGATCAATTTTGAATTTGTATGTGGCCTTAAGGAAGTGGAACCGATGAAAACATCACACACACTCATCCAACATCAACTTCAAAATCCCCAGGAGACATGTCAGCCACTTAGATAGCGTGTCCCTGGGTCCCGCTGATGTTTTGGACATCTTAGGCCATAGTCGCTCTCATGCTATGCGAAAAGGAGTGACCATAGACCCAGATTTTCTCTCACAGGTTTGCCTGCTAGTGACTAGAGACCAAAATTTCTAGTTCTGTACTAGCAGCGTGAGATTTAAGCCACTTTTTCAGGCCCAGAGCCTAGGCCACTGCCCAAAATGGAGTGATAGCTTAGAATTAGTAAAATTACAAGGAGATAATGATGCAAAATAAATAAGTTGAACAAGACTTTAACCAGAGCCCTACTAGCCATGATAAGAATTTTGTCAAACATTTCATGAACATGTAACCTATAGGTATAAATAATAGAATTAAGTGTAGGGATCTCATACTTATCTTAGAATCTCTATGAACCACTGTTCCCTCATGTCATTTGCTTGCATTATCATCTATTAGGTCATAGACACATTATCCATTCATGTACAAGTAAAAACATGCTAAGAGCCATACATAACTATTGTCATAAAATATACATATAACCAGCATAATAGGAACATAACTACCATAAACATATCAGCCATCAAAATCCACATATATATCAGTACATTTACACATGAAAATTAAGGGAATGAATTTGTCATTAATGAATGCAATAAACCAACCAAAGATGGGACCACCTTGTTCCACCCGACCATAGAATGGCTGAGCTAAATCTCTCTTGATCCATTCATCCTCGTGCCATATTCAAGCATGAATGTGGGACTCAAACCAAAAAAACCAACCAGGGCATATCGAGGCTAAGCCACCTCACCCTCATCAATAGAAACCAGGCTTTACCGTAATCCATCTCAGATCACTAGGCCAACATAATGAACACAAGATAACAGGCTTTACTGTTATCTCCGCCCAATCACTAGGCCAACCAAGCATGGATGCCACCTGATTTCTTTACCTACACTGTGAGGAATTTTCTTGTCTCCTAGTCTCTTAGGATTTACCGTAATCCAAACCCCGTTTTACTTTACCCTAAACCAAGACACACTCTCTAGGATTTACCGTATATCCCAAACCTGAGATTACTAGGCCCAACGAAGAGAAAACCAAGTCTAGGCTTTACCATATATCCTGTCATTCACTGACAAGGATTCCTATGCCATCTATAGCAACACAATCCTAGCTTTACATCAACCCACAGTCTGGCTCAGGGGTCACTAGGCCCTATTCTCTATCATTCTGAGATCCACCCCACTCATCTTCAAATCCATTCTGACAATCCAGATCAACCAAAACATGGAAACCCCATCACACCATAGCTATTCGGAAATGACAAGGCTAGGTTGAAAAACACTGTTACACCTGGCAAAACGCATGCCATGATAAAAAAGAACCACATGCAATGCTATGAATGCAAAATCTAGCAAGGGAAATATACATGCAAGTCGATACTTGCAATGAAGCCTGTTGTATCTACTTGATCCTACCTTTCCTTGCTTAATCTTTGCTTCCTCTTGCCTTCTTTACCTTTCTTGTTACAATGCCAAAATTACCCAAGAAAACTCTAAGTGTCCAAGAGTGAGAGAGAGAGAGAATAATACGAGAGCTCCAACACTGAATTGACAAAAGGTTACCAACTGATCCTCAGAAGCCTTTTTATGAATGAGGCCTCTATTTTCTTCATTTTCCATTATTTTCCTTCAATTTCCTCCTCACATGCAACCTATGATATTTCACCTCCTTATTCTCCTAATTTCCCTTATTTTCATAAATAATTGTGCCAAAAATGCCATTTTTCCTTTCCAACGCTTTAGCCATTTCCTTTGACAATTTCCTTAGCCATAAAGACCCAAATGAACACCCCCTAGGATGTCTTTCCCAACATTCATCTTGCAATAAGTGTCCCATCAACTGTGGTTATTGTTTTTAACTTTTATTACAATGAATTTTCACCAAGGCTGTTACAGAACCCTCCCCCTTTAGGGACACCATCCTTGGTGTTCAGTCACACATATACCTAAGAAATCCGCTGAAATAAGACATACTGCTCATGGAGCTTGATAACATATCTCGATGCAATATTTACAATGAAAGAACTGCTCAAAAGAAAAACATTGTCACAATATGACAACATATCACATAGTGGAGCTTTATAACAAAACTTATTACGGTATTTTCAATGATCATCCTGTTGAGTGCCAACCCATGTGACATCATAACATCATGGTAACATAAGGACATGATAGCATAGTAACATGACAACATAATGATAATGACATGACACCCATACCACATAGAGGAGCTCTATAACACAACTCATGGTAGTATTTACATCCATATACATGTACATATAGCAACATCATCAAAATATATACCAAAACATATACCAAGTCATATACCAAACATATATCAAAACATATACTAAACACCATATCTAAGCATATATCAAAACATCATATCAAATCATATATCAAAACACCATATCAAAGCATATACCAAACCACCATAAAGCATATACCAAACCACCATAAAGCATATAAAAAACCGCCATATCAAAGATACTTTTCCTCAACCGACAAACAAGGAAGGATACATAGCCTGTATCTGATCCGCCATATCCCATGTATCTTCATCGGGCCAAAATTTCTTCCACTGCACTTTAACTTGCTTGATTGCTCGGTTTCGGAGCATGAGCACCTTTTTCTACAATATACACTAAGGATCCAACTGGAATTCTCCATCTAGTTCCACCTGTAATATAGAACATTTAATCACATGATAATAATCCTTAACATACTTCTTAAGCAAAGATACATGGAAAACATCACGAACTTTCACTATCGGAGGCAGTGCAAGTTGATAGGCTACTGGCCTAATCCTCTCAATGATACTGAAGGGTCCACAACATCATGGTCCTAACTTGGAACATGATCCAATATATAAGGATCTCTTCTTCAGTTTGATGTGTAAGTACACCTGTTGCCCAACTTGGAACTCCTTGAACAACATATTCCGATCTACATAACTCTTCTAAATATCTTGTGATTCCTTTAGAGTTTTCTTGATCACCTACATTTCTTGTTCCATGTCTGCCAACATCTCCAGTCCAATCAACACCCTAGTAATTGGATCACTCCAACTAATGGGAGTGTTACAACTCCGCCCATACAATGCCTCAAAAGGACTCATCCTCAATGACTCCTGATAATCATTTTTTTATGTAAACTATACCAAAGGAAGATACTCTTCCCACTTCCACTGTTGATGCATCACATACATCCTCAACATGTCCTCGAATATCCTATTGACCATCTCTATATGTCCATCTATCTGCAGATGATAAGATGTATTGAAGGCCAACTCAGTGCCCAAACTTTAAAACAACCCCTTCCAAAACTTGGAAGTGAACTTCGCATCCCTATCTGACACAATATTTTATGGAGCACCATGCAGTCTAACCATATCTCTAATGAATACATGTGACTCATCGCTAGCTAAGAATGCAGACTTCACTGTAATGAAGTGTGCAACCTTTGTTGACCTGTCCATAATGACAAGGATGGAATCATGCCGTTTCACTATCTTCGACAACCCTGTAATGAAATCCATGGAAATCACCTCCCATTTCCACTCTAGAATCGCGATCGATTGTAGTAATACACCTGGATGTTTACACTCTACCTTCACTCAATGACAATCAAAACAACTAGCCACAAACTCTACTACATCCCTCTTCAGATTCACACAATCATAAAATTTCTTGACTACTGTCAGTGTCTTTTGATACCCTGGGTGACCCAAATACAGTTTCACATGAAACTCCATCAATATCATCTTCCTAAGTTCACTACTATCTGGTGCATATATCTTATCTCTGAATATTAACAATCCATCCATTGTAAGACAGTAATCCATACCCTGTGCACCTGCACCTGTACCTATACTACAACCTGTACCTATACCACTACATGTATCTGTACCTCCACCTGTACCTATACTGCCACCTATACCTATTTATTTTGGAAATCCCAATGCAGAGAAAAATAAGATGACAAAATATTTTATTAGTGTCTCTTGGCCAAATGTAGCTATGTTGGCCAAGTGAGCCTTCACTATTTAAATCCCTAGCACATTACAATGAAGTATTCCCAAACCTTTTAAATATTTCATTACATGCAATCCACGAGCACAAATCCATGGGAAACCAAAACCATGTGCCCAAAACTAACATTGTTTCATCGAGCAACTTTGAATATTTCATTGAGTCAAGTTTTACCTAGCAACCCCCCTTAAAACTTGACTTTGGGCTTCCCTTGACCAAATTTGACCAAACCAGCCAAGTGAGCTAGCACCGCTCACCACCAGGCCCTACACCCCTTTAATTATATATCTAGGGTATTTGGTAATTTAGTATGCACTCTATCACCTAGGTCTAACTCCAAAATTTACTGGTAATTTCCTAGGGGTATGCATGCCTTACCATGTCTTACAATCATATGTCAATTTACATGAAATTTAAAAAAAATTACTCGATTATAATTTTTTTATTTTTAGTGTTGCTATCCTCACATTATGTTTTCATCCTCTTGATTTGGAACATCTAATGCTCTCCTCACCCATGTATATACATATTTTTTGAATCCATGAGAAATCATCTCATTGAAGCATTCTGCTAAACACTTTGCATGCATCTTTGGCATAAATTACTTGGTCATATGGTTCCTTTGGTGTTGCTTGCTCAGTCAATGGTCATGGCATCATCCGCTAGGGAGGGAAGAACCTCCACTTCACAACATCTTAAAAAATATTTTATCAACCACTATTACCACAAATTCACACAATTGTTCAACTGATAGGTTTAGGAATCATTAATCCCCAAGAACTATTGTGTAGACGCATCTCCTCTATATGGAATTTCTCAACAACACAATAACTTTCAATGATTATCGTCATGCCCAACAAATTATTCTTGGCTCCCTGCATTAAGCCACTCTCCTTGGAGATTCCATGTTAATCTAGATATTTGACACCATCTTAAAATTACCCAGAGAAATTAACTGAGAGATACAAAATTACAAGCAACAAAAAAGCAGATAAACACAATGGTTATCTTGGAAAATCACAAGCCTAGGAAAAACTAGCTAACAAAATGTTCAATTATTGTCTCTTTTCCAAACTCGACCAAGTCAACCAAGTGATCCTTCATTGCTCATATCCTTGTCACATTACAATGAAGTATTCCCAAGCTTGTTAAAGGCTTCATTACATGCAATACACAAGCAAAAATCCAAGGGAAACCAAAACCATGTGCCTAAAACCACCACCACTTCACCAAGCAACTTTGACTCTTTCACTAAGTTAAGTTTTACCTCACAATGTCATCTATTCTATTGTCTATTAATTTCATATGCAGGAACACTATCCATTGGTTACATATATTAATTATGCATGTGTACCATTCATTTCACATTATAGCATACAATTCTTTAGATACAAATTATGTTTAACATTATGGCTACCATACCAAATCCATACCTAATTGGATTTGGTATGTATAATGTTATTACATGATATTTGATGTAAAAAAATAATAATATAATCATGCATAAATATGTAAATACATAAATTACAACATTTACACTTCAAAGTAACACAACATGCAAGACATATGAAGTATAAATTGATTTTTTGTGATATGTAATTCACAAACTAGCTATATACCTGAGATGTTCCACCTAGCCATAGATCACGATGTTTCAAATCTCTTAGCAATAGGACACCCCTAAGCCGGGGCCATAACTCCACATGGGTAAATGTTCACATAGAGCCAACTGTGATCATATGGATAATTCCAAGCAAGTACTAGGCCAGGTACCAACTATAGAATCCTCCCGAACTACAAACCCACATCCCCCAACCTTCACAACCCAAATTAGTGCATCCCCTACTCTAGTCTTGTACTCCATCATGTTTTACCACTGCTTTCCTTAGGCTTCTAACATAGAATAGCAAGGAAGTATCAAAGTATTGTAGTTTCATGGAGTTCCAACTACCCTTAGGAGTCTTCCAGGCACCCCTCAAGCCTCACATTGGGAAATTCTACCAACTAATTTCCTCTACAAGATCTAGCCTTTCCAAGTCAACTTGGCTCACTAACCAAATAGATATATGTATAAATGAAATATAGGGTCATTCTTAGAGTGTCATGATAGAGATTGAGATCCCTACTCCCAATGTTGGTGCAACATAGTTTTGGTTCATTCTATTGTCCTAAACACACAAACCAACCATCCTTTTACCAAAATAAAGGTACGTGGAAAGTGTTACACAACATTTTTTCACTGTCCCTGTACTCCTTGTCCACGACCCTGGAGGACCTCTATAGTGAACCCGACATGTTTTCCCATCATGAAGAAACTCCCAATATGTCCCTCTTCATGAGAAAAATAATTCCCCTTTGCATCATTTCCCAAGAATCTTCTGTTTATCCCAGTTTACAAGACCAACGCTACTGACCAGTTTCATCCTTGCGCCGATTCATAGAGATTAAAACTAGCTCTCACACCATATAGAGCGACTGAGCCCTTTTTTAGTCACATTGATCCTCTTTTGGAAGGTTTTTTAAATAAGGAGTTGAAGCTTCCATGTCTAGAAGCTTCGTAACGGAAGTCTGGTAGATGGTTAGGCTAGATGGAGTCAAGGAAGTTATTTTGGGTTCCTTTCCCCTATTAGGATGGAAAAATCTCAAGAGATAAAACTTCTCCCATGATGAGAGGAACCATCTCCCATCAATCCAAGCTATATAAACCTCTCTTTTTCCCAAGCAAAAGCTAGTTGGAATTTTGGAGCGAGTTTGAATGATCATCAAGTCATCTATAGCTTGTAGCTTTATAGTGTATGTGTTTAGGGAGAATAGTGTGTTTTTGGATTGGTTTAAGACTAGAGGGAAAGAGGCCTTAAAACTTCCATTGTTGGGGCTATCCATGAAGTGATAATGGAAGTGTGGGAACCCAGATATGTCGGAGGAGACCAGCAATGTCAAGTCATCGATTGTAACCTCTTTCTAATTTATATAAATGCAACTATTGATTGATTTCCTACATGAAGTTTCATTTTACATATTTATGGCTTAATTCTCCTTGACCTATTAAGTAGGTTGAATACAATATTGTACGTTATCATGTTTGTTTTTGTTGTTGTTTTCTTTTTTTAGGCATTCAAAAGAAGGAAACAGAAGATAGCTAGAGTGAGGAAGCAGGATCATCACCAAGCAGAATAGAGTTCTAAGAGGTAGGCCCTCTTAATTGATTATAGCTTAAGGATATTTTCCATAGATTGTTTGTTTCTGGCTAGACCCGCTCTCTCTGGCTAGAGGAATTGTTTCCGTCGGCACTGAGAACTTACCTGCACCACAAATTGGCGACCATACTGGGGAGCCAATCCTTTTAATTGATTGATTGTCATTTTATGGTTTTGTGTGAACTTTTCTAGTATCACCACTTTCCTTTAGTGTTCTCTGCTTTGCTTAGTTTACCATTTTGAGCCTAAAATTTACAGTAGCAAGTCTGGTCTTAGCCTTTGAAATTTTTTATTTTTTTCCTTGAATCCTCGGTTAGCGCATTTATTTTTCTGACATTCATGCCGATCAGCGCGAGTTTCTCAAAGACAATCGTGCCGACCCCCTTTTGGTGCTTGTTGTCAGTTAGGCAGTCACGTCGATTCCTATAGGTGAAGATCAGGGTTTACCCTAGAACACAGCCAATGTGTCTTGCCCTTCTAATTTCTGTCTTTCAGCTTGTTTTGACTGTGTTCTCCCTGGCTGGAAAGATCTTTCCACTTGGTTGATTTGAATTTTCTTCACTTGGTTTCTTGAGTTCTTGGATGGTTTTTAACCCTAGGGCATCTAGGTTGTCATCCATTCACTTGTTTTTGTGCTCAGCAAGTCAAGTCGATAGTCAAAGTTGCTCCTTGCATTTCATTTGATTAGTCCTTTTATTGCTTTTATTTCCATTTAACAAGTTTGAAAAGTTTTTTTGGTGTTTGAGCGTCTCTTTTTAGACATAGATCACATTGCCCATCTTGTTTTTGGTTTACTCTTTGCTTAATTAGCTTGAAAGGAATTCTCTTTTGTGCTTTATGTTTTCTTGTGATTGATTGTATTGGAAATGGTTCATTGAAGTGTTTATGAAAGATCCATTCCATCATTTCATTGAAAAATACATAATTCTAGTTTGTTGAATCAATATGTTACGTTAGTTAGCATCATTGAAGGCTAGAGTTTCATCGTCACTTGCATTGGAAAAGAAATGAATTCTCTTTACTGGTGAAAGGACTACCTGAAGTGCATTTGATAGGAAAGTTACGAATTGGAGAGAGTTTTTTCATCATTTTGTTTTCAAAAGCAAAATATTGAAAAAATCATTTTGCTTTCAATTGCTTGTTTTGTTGCATTTGAGTGTGTTTTCTACTCTCATTAGTGTAGACAATTCATCAAATTGAAATGGTCTTGTCTCATTTAGCTACATATAGGTGTTTTTCGAGTCACATCAATAAGGCCTGAAAACCAAGACATAATTTCAAGATCAACTCTAAAATGCTTAACCTAAGGTGCATTTAAAATATAACGATCACATTTTAGAAGGTCTAGGCTAGAGACATATTCCGATGTCTTAAAACCTAGCAGTTGTCGTTGGCTTCGGCACTAGACATCACTAGTATGGACTTGTGCTCCCCGTACAATCGAGTATATAAAGGGATACTCCAGTAGGTTGAAATCATTTATCCATAGGAAGCCGAGTATGTCACCTTGTAAACGTGATACACCGAACATAACATTTGGAGAGATTTCCTACCCATACTTCTCGGTTCATCGGGAGGTATTTTGTAGTTCATGGTTACCTGGTAATCATTTTTGCCTAGATCATCCCTAGTAGTCATTTTGATCTTTTTGACTCCCTAAATATAAAATATCACCCGACCACTTGTCCTTTCGAGCTCGTTTCAAACCGAAAGTGATAGAGTCACCTTTACTTCTTTCTCAACTCTTAAAACATGAAAGTGCACCAGTTTTCTTCTGTGTCTTAAAAAATTGTTGCCAACGATCTTATAACATTATTGTTAGTCTTTTTTAGACCACCTCGTGAGTATAACTTTAAATACAATTTAAAGCCCTTGAAATCATTCTCTTTTCTGGTTATTTGAGACAAAATCATCGTGGCTGAACCAACTGGTTTGCCTAGTTCCTCTTCCTCTCCTCTGTCTAAAAGATTGTTTGAGGAGCCTTTTTCTGAATTTCCGTAGTCACTTGAGGACTAAGGTGTTGAGCTTGGATTTTTTCTGAGTATTCAACCTTTTTCATCTTGTCCTCCCCCTTCAGATACTGGGTAACTTTCTGACATTGGCCCGTAATCTTCGGATAATCCTATCTAGACTCTTGACAGTCCACCAAATTCTAAAGGTAAGCTCAGACTGGTTGTTTATCCTCAGAATCAATTATTTGATCATGTTGTGATATCACCTCAGCGTCTGTACAGTTCGTACAATCAGCCGGGTATTCCTTTGGAATTATCCCCTCGAACATCTTTGGTAGTCTATCATCACCTGTTTTCACGCATGGAATCACAAGGTGAAATCCCAGTCCCCTCTATGGGTCACTCGGAGGTTTCCACTCCATGCACAGTCGAGGAGAAGGAATATACTTTCCCTCCTGAAGGTTTCCCTTACATGGGAAGCATTCCAACCAGTGTTCATCCTGAGTTACCGCATAATTACGTGACTTTAGCTCAGTTGGTTTTACTCATGCCTACTACCTCATCATTGTATCACAACCCTATTTTAGCATCTGGCATTATGCCTACCACATGTTCATTCATTCAGAACCCGACATCCCAACATACGGTGATTTATGTAGTTACTTTAGTCCGAGGTAAACCCACCATTCCAAATCTTCTTGTTTCGTCGATTCAGGTAACCTGTTTGGTTCAACCGATGATCTTAAGTCATGTCGCTGTCAGTTCTTCGATCCCTCCAGTAAGTGGGCAGGTTGTGCCATTGCCTGGGGGTCAGAGTCCGAATATTTCTATGATGTCTAGCACAACCAATGTGAGTGGCTCACAACCTCACATGGTTGGGATGAACCAACACTCTTCGGGTACCATTTCAAATCCTAATGGTCCTGATTGATCAAGTAATGTCTAGTACCAATAGCCCAATGTTGGTCTGTCTCGGTCAAGTCATGTCTAGTACAAACAACCCAATGTTGGTCCGTCTCAGTCAAGTCGCGTCTAGCACCAGCATCCCAATATGGCTCAAGGTTAGTACCAACCTCCTTATGTTCCATATGTTTCACAAGTGATGGCTAATCTGCCTTACATCCCTCAACCTGGACCTTATGTCCAGCCTAGTCCATCCGCTACACCTGATGGTTATGGCCAGATGCAGTTCAGGAACTTTCAAGGTGTCACTTCAGGAACTATCCAAGTACCTTTGCAGCAACAGGGACAAACCCTGCAACAGCAAGGGAAAACTTCATTGCAACAAGGGTCATCCATGCACCAGCAAGGCCAACCTTCATTGCATCAAGGGCCATCCATCCAGTAACAAGGCTAGATGATGTTCTAGTAAGGACAACTGCAACAAGCATAGGGGCAACCCTCGCAATAGTTGCAGCAAACCATGTAGTCGCAAATGCAGCATGCACCGCAATACTCCCAACCTATGCCTTCACAAGGTCAACCTCTGCAGCCGCAATGACAGCCTTTACATCCGCAAAGTCAGCCCTTGCAGCAACAAGGTCAACCCAGGCAGCAACAACCCTTATACTCATATCAAGAGGGTCAACCTTTGCAAGGGTAAGGTCAGGGTCTAGTCTTGCAGCAACAGGCACAAAATATTTATGTTCAAGGGCAACAGGTTCAGCCTCCTTTTTTCCAAGGAGAGCAAGTCCAAAATCATTATGTCCAAGGACAACAAGTGTAGAATCCTTACGTCCAAGGGCAGCAGGTCCAAAACCCTTTCGTTTAGGGGCAGCAGGTCCAAAACCCTTTCGTCTAGGGGTAGCAAGTCCAAAACCCTTATGCTCAGGGACATTAGGTGCAAAATCAATATGTCCAAGGTCTGTAGGCTCAACAACCTTTTAACCAGTATGTTGCTTATCAGCAGCCTCTAGCTGGATAGTTCCAAGGATTTCAAGGTTAGAATCCTCCTTACGGGCAAGGTAACATATAGTGGGGGCAAAATCAAACGCCATATGGACAAAATCCTCCACTATGGGGACAAAATCCTTACCATCAAGGATGGGCCCCACCAATTAGGCCCCCTTATTGACCTAAAATGCCTTTTAATACCCAATTGTCATTCTTGGCTACGCTAGAATTGCCAGATGTGTCTAGACTCACAGATGACCCGATCCTTCATTCGCCATACTAGTCTCCAGTTTCGTCTGAGATTCCGAGCAATTGTCCAAAGTTTGAAGGAAAAGCAAAAGAGGATCCTTAAGCCCACGTGATGAGATATCACCTCTGGTGCTCCTCGAATTCCTACATTGATGATTCCATTCGTCTTCGACTTTTCCAAAAAAATCTTATAGGTTCTGCAGCCAAATGGTATGTCAAGCTACCTCGAAATACCTATCATGACTTTGACACTCTTGCCATGGCCTTTCTCACACATTTCCAGCTACCGGTTCGCTATGAAACTGCCACCCATTTGTTAACACTGCTCAAGCAAGACACTGTGACTCACATCTCTGATCACATCCATGAATGGAGATGTAGGAGCCATCTGATTAAGTTTGAAATTGATGATCAGTTGTTGACCAAGTGGTTCACCAAATCAATCATCAACAAGATTGCCGAGTACATTGCTATGGGTGGATGCATATCTAGACCTTATCTATTCACAATCCGACACATTATATGATGTGTTACCCGATGCGCCCAGACCATCATTTGACTTGACAACATCTAAGTCTTCCGCTACCCCTCCCATTGATGGAGTAATTGGTTCAGTGACTCACACCCATGCAAAATATTCTTCCAAATAGAAGTCGGTCTCCAACACTTCTCCCAATGACTCCTCTTGCAATTCACCCAGCCCTAGTAAAACCTCGGAGGTTCACGTTGTCTAGTCTATCGCAAGGGATAAATTCTCTAAAGGTAAGAAGAAAGGCAAAGGCAAGGGTAAAGCTGATGCCCCAAAACAGGGCCCTCCTAAGTGATCTGCTGGTGATGCTGCCCAATGGAAACCCAGGTATCCATGCCTCATCTGTGAGGAGGATCACTATAATAAGGATTGTCCTAGACGGTCCGAAGTTAGTCGTTTTCTCAAAGGGACCCCGATTGTCTTGAAATATCCCCTTCCGTCTGAGTAGAGTCAAATGGTAGACCAGCCTTAGTCATCCACTTCCTCAGGTTCCCATGTGTTCATGATGAGTACCCCAATCAACATGGCTACCAGGTTAAAATATTATCAAACTCATACCCTGTCAGTAAGGAAAGAGAAAGAAGGTACCCCTTATTCTTCCACCTCGTCCAGTTATGGTCCTCTCCATATAAAGTGACCTAATATTGATTCCGCCATTCAACCACCTTCTCGAGGTGTGCTTTGAAAGTCCTCATACAGTCCCCACGATCAAGCTGCTCAACATTATAACATTGTTGAAGATTTGGCTCAAGCACCATCAGCTATGTCTTCTCTCGAGGTCCTTCAAAGTTGTCCTTCTCAGTGGAAATCATTACTGTCAGTTATTGGGGATATTGATCCAGCTGACTCTAATCTCCTCTATTTTGACTTGGAAAACCATGTTCCACGTTTATCTCATCAAATTTCCTTTCTCATTCAGGTAATCATAAATGAGAAAACCATTCATAGGACTGTCATCCATGAAGCTGCTTCTACCTGCATCATGTTTGTCACTTCTTGGAAGGTAATTAGTTCTCCTACTTTGAACCAATCCCCTAACAATCTGGAAGCTTTTGACGAGCGTGATTTTCGACCATTCAGTGTCCTTCCCACCTTGCCATTACTTTGGAGGGAAAGATAATACATGTCGAAGTAGAGATCATTGACGTTAATCTTAACTATAATCTTCTACTCGGATGGAGTTGGACCCATGCCATGCATGCTGTAGCCTCCTCCCTTTTCCATGTGATTCATTTCCCCATCAAGGGAAGATAGTCGTAGTCGACCAACTATCCTTCTTTCCCTCTTCCTCCTCAAATGGAAATGTTTTGTATGTCAAGCACACCAGTGCTCCTTATGAGAGTGTGGGGGAAGGACTCTTTAAAGATCCTACCTTGATGGTCATATTTCCACTCCCTCCTCCTCATGTTGCCTCTGTCAATATGATTGTGGTCAAGTCTAATCCTTGGTTCATTCCTTCACCAGATCTTGTTGATACATGTGGCGAGGTTATGCCATTAAGTCCCATCGAAATTGATTATGTGGAAATTGTTTCGGCTTCACCTTCGGTATCCTTTGATCATCTTGTTTCGAGAACATCTCTCGGCATGTATTAACAATCCCTATGGCATGTTTCTTTGGAATCTCCCGACCCCTTAGCAGAGACTTTCCTTTCTGATGGAAGTATCATGGAGGTAATGTCTCTAGAGGAAGTACCTTGGAATGGAACGCATCATTTTTCCTCATTTTTGCCTAGCCTGATGGTCATGTCTACTTGTCTCGAGGAGTTCTCCTCTCAATTCCTGTCCCTACCACTTTAGACACCGATCATGACTCATGAAGTTTGGTCGGAAGGGAACATGGGTAACATTACCCAAACGATGCCAATTGATATTTCTATCAAACCTGGTGTCGTTGAAAATGTCCATATCGGGGTAACTTGTTCTCCATAAGAGATCAAGATCTATACTCATCTATTCCAAGAGTTTCAGGATGTTTTTGCGTGGTCATATGAAGAAATGCCTAGCATTGACCCAAGTATAGTCGTGTATGAGATTCCAAATTATCCTCATGCGAAGCCCGTCTTCCAATGGCTTTGTCCAATGCACCCTAGAAAAGAGGCTGCCACTAAGGGTGAAATTTGAAAAACTTATGAAATCTGGATTTATTTATTCGATCCCTCTTACGGATTGGGTTTTGAATATTGTACCAGAAACAATGCACTATTTTCATTTGCATTGATTATCGTGATCTCAATCATGTCTGTTCTAAGGATAATTACCCCACTCCCTTCATTGACCACATCATTGATGAATGTGCTGGGAGCGAATACTTTTCCTTTATGGATGATTTTTCTAGCTACAACCAGATGAAAATCGCACCGACTGATCAAGATAAGACAACCTTTATGTATCTGTGGGGGACCTTCGAGTACAAAAATCTCCCTTTTGGCCTTAATAATGATGGGGAAACATTTTAGAGAGCGATGTCTTATGCGTTCCACGACATTTGAAACATTTTCCAACCTTACTTGGATGATCTCCCTGCTAATTCTCGTAAATGCCATGATCACCCTGATCATCTCCGACAAATTTTTCTTTGCTGTAGACACTACAACATTCGGCTAAATCCACATAAATGTGTCTTCTGTGTCGAATCCGAATGACTCCTTGGCTTTATCATTTCGAAAGAAGGCATTTTCATTTATCCTCTTAAAGTCGAGGCCATAGTTAATTTACCCCCTCCATATTCATTGCATCAGCTATAGATTCTACAGGGAAAATCAAATTTCCTCCATCGTTTCATACCAAACTATGTTGAGCTAGCTTCAGGGTTCACTCAGTTGCTCAAGCAAGGAACCCTATTTGTTTGGAATGAGGTTGCTCAAAAGTCTTTCAATGACCTAAAGACTGTCCTCATAAATGCTCCTTTGTTGCATCCCCTAAACTATCATCGTGATTACTTCCTTTATCTAGTTGCAACCTCTAGTACCATTGTTATGGTGCTGGTATAGGATGACGACGAAGGAAATGAACATGTTATTTACTACCTTAGTTTCAATCTCCTTGACAATGAAATGCGTTATGCTCATGTCAAGAAGTTGGCTTTGGTTGTTGTGCAGACTGTTCAACACTTTTGGCATTACATTATACTCCACACTACCACTGTGATTTTGGAATGCAACCCCATGACCTACATCTTGACTCGTCAATTGCTTGGGGGCAAGTATTTGAAGTGGATTCTTATCCTCCAAGAATTCAATTTGGTATTCACTACTGCCAAATCTAAGAAATCATTGGTCTTCGCTGAGTTTATTTGCTCCCTTCCCTCTGCTTCTCTCCGTGCTGGTGCCGATGAGCAGCTCCCGGATGAGACTCTTTTCTTAATTAGCACTCCCAACCCCTAGTACAGTGATATCATCATATATCTCCAGACCTCTACCTTCCAGTCTGCATTGACCAAGGATGATTGTTGACGCATTCGGCATCAATCTCAAGCTTATCGTATCATTGGAGATACTTTATACCGCATCGTTGTTGATTCAATTCTTCACCGCTATCTCACTCTCGAGGAGGATAAGAGAGTCTTGAATGACTTCCATTCTGGCACATGTGGTGGTCACCTATATGGATATGTTACTACTCAAAAAATCCTTTGCGATGGTTATTTTTGGCTCTGTATCTTCAAGGATTGCATCCTTGTTGTCCGCAAGTGCCATGAGTGCCAAATTTATCAGCATAAGATGTGCACCCCACCCACTCACCTGTACCCCGTTATTGTCATCGGTGCTTTTTCCAAATGGGACATTGACTATATGAATTGTAACCCTTGTTCGGTCAGGGGGCATGGGTATATTATCATTGCTGTGGACTATTTCACCGAATGGGCTAAAGAGATGGCTACATACTCTGCGGACGGTAAAACAGTCGCTCAGTTTCTTTTCAATTGTGTTATTTCTAGGTTTAGAGTGCCTCAAGCCATTTTCACTAACCATGGCTCCCATTTTCGAGATTACATGATGGTTGAGCTGACTTCTATGTTGCGATTGTGCCACAATGGCTCAACCTCGTACTATCCTCAAGCTAATGGCCAAGTTGAAGTTGTGAACAAAGTCCTGGTTATGATGCTTCAATATACCATTGGGATGCATAATTCAAATTGGCATCTCATGCTATTTTCAGCTCTGTGGGCTTACCAAACCTTGACCAAGGATGCAACTGGATTCACACTGTTCCAGCTAGTCTACGGTCTGGAAGAAACTTTACCAATTGAGTGCGAAATTCCATCCCTCAAGCTGGATTTTGAACTTCTCCCTGAGACCTCACCTAAGGAAGAGTGTCTCTTGTACCTAGAATGACTTGATGAAACTCATCATCTTGCTTCTTTGGTCATCGAAGCACATAAAAAGCGAGTCAAGTCCCATTTTGATTAGTCTGTCTCCCATTGGGCTTTTCTGAGGGCGATTTGGTTCTTCTGTATGATCAGGCTAATGATAAGCTGGGGGAAGGCAAGTTCGAACTTATGTGGCATGGGCCTTACATTGTTAAATGTGTTACAAAAAGGGGCCTATGAGCTTATTGACTATGAGGGAAATCCCTTCGACAAGCCCCAAAATGGGCTTTATCTCAAAAAGTACTATGCTTAAGTCATCTTGCATGGATGCTTTTGTACAATAGTGTGTTATTCATTTCTGTACAGAGTGGTTTGGTGTGTTATTTTGCAAGAAACTTTCCTGCTTATTATGTTTTTGCTTGCTTTGCAGATGTCGGTGTCTCCTCACATTAGTTTTGTTGATGGTGCTTTCCATAGTACCCAGAATCTATTATCTGTGGCATGGGCCATTTATGACCCCCATGGTGAATTTATTGATCTTCAAGGTATTTGTCTAGGTCGAACAACTAATAACATCACTGAGTATAGCGCAGGTCATTGAATTTTTGTTAGAAGCCATCGCTTTTGGCATTCGGGAATTAGTTGTCAACCTTGATTCACAGCTTGTCGTCCTTCAACTCAACGGGAAATATTCCATCAAAAACCCTCATATATTGAGAATGTATCTACATATTCGTCTACTAGAGAGAAATTTTGATTACATTACATATCATCATATTCCTAGACACATGAATACATTAACAGATGAATTAGCTAATTATGTGTTAGATAGACATTTGCAAAACATGTAAAAAACGAAAAAAAAACATTTGTACCATAATAAGCAAGGAAGTACAACATATATATATATATATATATATATATATATGTCTGTGTGTGTGTGTGTGTGTGTTGGTAATGTTTGCCATACATCAAAACCTCAAAAAATAATATGTGTGTTCAAAATACATCAGTGGCTCGGAGGCCTTATACATCTGTGGCTCACAGATCTCAAAAATATAGACTGTCATAACTATGCATTAAACATCATGATGCTCATGCTAGCATGTAACAGCTCGGACTACGCGAGTCAGCAATCGGCAGATCCGATATGATACTCCCACCGTATGCCTTTGATACTGGCATGGGACATCACCCATCCAGGCATACTCTAGGATCCCGTGGGTCAATCCCTCGAGATTCCGCTCGATCTCCTCCTCATTTTCGCTTCCCTCATGATAAGGAGAGACCTCAAACTGCTGAGAAACATGCCTGACTATCGGGGACATCCTAGCAGGGCGTTCTAGTCCAACATCTGCATTCATAAAATCAAAATGTCATGAACACATATATCTCAAAAACAATAAAAAACATCAAAAATTAATTTTTTTTGTTTTTTACCTCCATCATCATAATCCTCCCCCTTTGGGAGCGGCATATCCGAATCTCCGTGGAAGTCGGTACCTCTATAAGGCCAATCCTTGACTATGATCAGCTGTCATCATAGCGACGAGAAAAAGGCAGGCTTATAGGACATTTGTTGGGCCCTAGTAATCCTGGGCATCAACGCACTCCAACGGACCATTTGTGGGTCTTATGGCATCAATGGTTCCACCTCAGATAGCTAGTAGTGGAACAGCGGAACCTGCTCCAGGAAGAAGGTCACTAGCATAGACCCATAGCAAAACCGCTTCAGGTTTCTCGCCTTAGCTTTTGATAGCCGGCGCTTCATGTTGACTTTCATAGCTTCCACCCAGTTGAAAATAGTGGGTGTCGTACAGTCGATAACATACTGAGACTTCAACTTGTTGGTCTCATGATGCACTTGGGCCCTAGCCACTCTGTTGATGGTCAACAGTAACGCTCTTAGCATAAGATCCCAAACTGTCATAATATCGATCTTGCCACTTTTTGATTTGAGTGCTTCAGGGAAATGTTTTGCAAGTAGCATGTCACACTTGCCCCAATCAGCCTTGACCCATATAGATTGACTGGCTCCCCTCTTCGGGATATTCCTGTGATGAAATAAATGTCTGAAGTTTCCAATTCCAGCTCTTGGTCACCAATGATGAAAATTTCTTGATTCACATCCCAGAGACTGATCAAATACCGTAGCAATTCAGGTTGAGCGCATAGACCTACTTTAAGGAAGAATTTGAGGAGCTCACAGTTCCTCAAAGCATCCAAGGAATTTGGGTCAGCCATTGCTTGAGTGTCAATATCTTCATGCTCGCGTTCCTTCCAATCCACCATTTTTCACGATGTTTTCCTTACAAAAACCATATAATCAAGTCAATAATCATCTTTGGCCAGAGAATTTTGGATTAAAACTGAAAAATTGAGAAAAAACCTTTTGGTTCATGGCGCTGGCATGATTATTTTAAAAACATTAGCACCGACGACGCAGTTGACAATTTTAGCAACCCCTGATCAGCCCGATCCCATGCCCAGAAATCACGCTGACTGAGGGCGATTTTTTTTTGCCAAAACCTTCTCATGAAATCCAAAAAATGGATAAAAATAGGTGAAAGAAGTATGAAAATGGATCTTAAGGTCTTGGCTCTTACCTGCAACTGACAGCTCGACGAATGACCTCCCGGATCTCCCGCAATCTGCTCAAGAAAAATTAGGGCACAAGTCGGCAAAAAGCTCTTTACAGAAAGGTAAAATGGTAAATGGTAAAAATTAATTACTTTTTCGTCCTTTTATTCATTTTTTCATGAACTATTAGGGTTTTTAAGTATTTTTGACCTATTTTGCCTCGGAACTGGACAATGCATTTACCTTTTTGTGCAGCGACAGGTGACGGATTCCCGATGATGGTACTGGAGTCACGTTTCATCTCTTTTCTCGACTCGTAAAACTCAAATGAAAATATCGCTGAGTATTTTTTCCCTTTTTGACTCGTAAAAGAGAATAAAATGGGGGGTCTACTTTTAAGCTCTTTTCTGACTCTTTAAACACGAAAAGATTGTCGAGCTCTTGTCGTTTTGAACTCAATAAAGGTTGCGAAATGTCATTCACCCAATACACATTTACCCCTTTTTCAAGCTGGGATGAATTATTTACGAAAAAGGTACTCGACTGAAATGGTCAAGCGGTTCTCTCAAGTATCATTTTCTAGCTCTTCGGGCTCGAGAGACACAAATGTACGAAAAGGGACCATGTGGAGTTTTCTTTTCTTTGTCTTTTTCAAGCTCTCTAAACATGAAAGAGATATCGAGTTACACCTTTGTCAGACTCATCAAACATTAAACGACATTGGATTCGTCACTATGACGATCGTGAGCTTCTCCTTCCTAGCGCTCATTAAACTTACTAGGTCGGATTCATTTGAAGGATGAACTTATAGTGCAAGCACATGCTATCCCCTTCAGGCTTGTGATAAAAAATAATTGGGGTACATGCCAGAAATGGTGGGGGAAAATTAGAAATTCTATCAGTCGTGTCAGCAACTCACTCTCAAACATGACACTTTCTACTTCGTGTAGGGTTGGGATATCCTCCTTCTCATCATTGACCTTCTTGGGTTGGGCCATTCTTTTTTTCCTTCCATTTGATCTCTTCCACGTTATCATGATCACTGATCATATGGATCCAAACGCTACCAAACTCTGGCATCATGTCACCGATATGCTGAAGAGTTAGTCCCTCTGCAGTTACACTTACTGCTTATTCTCTATATCATCTAAAATCATTTGCATCCCTTTGTCTCATGTCGACGATGTCAGATACATCATGGCCCTCCTTCAACATGGTCGCTTCCTGTCGACTTTAGCTCATTATCTAGGAAGTTGACCGAGAGACTCCCTTCTAGTACCTTAGAGCTGACATGTCCTAATGGCAAGTTCTTCGCACTCGATGACAAGCTCACATCATTGGCTTTCACTCAGGTGATTTCCCGGGTATTTAACATTAGTTCCTTTATTCACATTCCGTGAACTGTCCTGCCAGTAACTTGAGATCCATTTTCATTATTGGTGGTTTCTCTCATGCTTGTTAACGGTTCACATCATTGATCAGTAATCAAGCAACTTCCTAGCATGTTCGACTTCAACACATTCATTCACATGTTAGGATTTGTACTTTGATTGGGTCGTTTGGAGTGAAAGACCCTGGGCTAAGATTACCCAAGTCCAAGTTGCGAGATGATGTGACATGATCATGGTGGTCTACATGTCTCTTTCAGATGGATGGATGTGACCATACCATGAGTTGTTATATGTGATCTTTCTCATTATTGGATGACTGCGACCATACCTTGGTTCCATTATGATCTTTTCTATTGGATGGTTGTGCCCATGCCTTGGATCCATTTACATGATCATTCTCTAGATGGTTGCGTCCATACCATGATTCATGTATCATTATTCAGAGTCTTCAGTGATATATATGTATCTATTATTTCTTACAGGTTTTCTGATGACGGACTCTGGTTCCCTGCTTCCACTTATAAAGCATTTCACCCCTCAATCCATTTCGACCTTCATGCTTTAGGGGGCATCTATTACATAGCATTTTGTTACTGTCCCTGTACTCTCCATCCACGATCCTGGAGGACCTCTACAGTGAACCCAACATGCTTTCGCATCATGAAGAAACTCCCAATATGTCCCTCTTCATGAGTAGACTAATTCCACTTTGCATCATTTCCCAAGAATCTTCCTTTTATCCTAGTTTACAAGACCTGCGCTACTGACTAGTTTCTTGATCGTGCTGATTTGCAGAGATTAAAACTAGCCCTCGCATCGTACGGAGCGACTAAGCCCTTTTCCAATCACGTCGATCCTCTTTTAGAAGGTTTTTTAAATAAGGAGTCGAAGCTTCCATGTCTAGAAGCTCCGTAACATAAGTCTCGTAGATGGTTAGGACGGATGGAGCCGAGGAAGTTAGTTTGGGATCCTTTCCCCTATTAGGATGGAACAAACTCAAGAGATTAGACCTTCTCCCATGATGAGAGGAACCATCTCCCATCCATCCAAGCTATATAAACCTCTCTTTTTCCCAAGCAAAAGCTAGTTGGAATTTTGGAGTGAGTTTGAATGATCAACAAGTCATCTATAGCTTGTAGCTTTCTAGTGTATGTTTGAGGGACAATAGTGTGTTTTTGGTTTTGTTTGATACTAGAGGGAAGGTGGCCTTAAAACTTCCATTGTTGGGGTTATCCATGAAGTGCTAGCAGAAGCGTGGGACCTCAGATATGTCAGAGGAGACCAGCAACGTCAAGACACTGGTTGTAACCTCTTTCTTATTTATATAAATGCAACTATTGATTGATTTCCTACATGAAGTGTCGTTTTACATCTTTATGGCTTAATGTTCCTTGACCTATTAAGTAGGCTGAATACAATATTGTACGTTATCACGTTTGTTGTTTGCTTGTTTCAAGTATTCGAATGAAGGAAATGAGAGATAGCTGGAGTGAGGAAGCAGGATCATCACCAAGTGGAATATCGTTCTAAGAGGTAGGCCCTCATAATTGATTCTAGCTTAAGGATATTTTCCATAGATTGTTTGTTTGTGGCTAGACCCGCTTTCTCAGGCTAGAGGAATTGTTTGTGTCTGCATTGAGAATTTACCTGCACCACAGAGAGGTCGCTACCATTGGATTTATTTTTTTTAATCCAAATATTTAGTTCCTCCAAACTCATTCTCTTCCATAAAGAACATCTTACCAATGCTTACTCTCATATCTCCATGAGATCAAGTTTTATTTTTACACCTAGGTTTAGGTTGATATCCTCTTATGTCTTCTTCATACAATTATATGTTCTTATGTCTTCTTGATACATTTACGTCTCTCGTCTTTCTAGAGACCTCATGAGACTAATGCCTTACCACCTCTAGATTTGATGATGTTTTGTCAATCAAAAGCTTCAACCAACATATTGCCAACGAAAAAAGAAACAAAAAAGTTATCCCATTAACCTATATCATGGTTGTCGAGGAAATCAAACACATTATGGACCTCATTGAATGTGGTTAAAAATTCATACCTTGAGTATGATAATACACTATCCTTCTTTGGCCAAGCATCCAAGATTGATGGATAGGATTAGGGTCATTACTCCTTGCATGGGGTGAACAACATTTATATTTATGGTCATTTTTTGGTAGCCAAAAGGATCTATCACCCCTTCAAGCAATTGTTCCCAAATCTCAACACCCTGTTCACCTAGCTCCTATTCCAATGCACTCAAAATCCCTATGATGGCCTCTTCTAGTGGTCTAGACCCAATATGCACAAACTTATAAGTATCTTGTGAAGCATCCCATCAACCTAAATCAAGGTTGGTCCAGATCCTTTGACCCTCGAAACAATCATTAGAGAAGTCCATATTTTCCTCCTTATATGTCATGTTTTGTTACACATAGACTTTTCCAACTATTGATGAAAAACATTCATCGTGACCACTGTTATGGAATCTTTTCTACTATGAAACTTTTTCCATGTGAAAAACATGCATGTGTTCGTATCCTTTAAGGGCTCTCCACACGTATTTAAAGGTACAAAACATGTATTTCTATCTAATACAAATATAAGTGAAATACAACCAAAATTTAGCTATAACTACTCCAAATAAAGGGAAAAAATAGTTCAAACCATTGTTTATTACTAAAAAAAAAAATCAAATGATAGAATTTTGTCTAAATTGGTTCCAGAAAGAAAGTAAAAAATTATAATTGTCTCAAGAATGTCCAAATCTAACATGAAGACCAACCAAAACCATTCAATGACCAAAAACAAATCCAAAAAACATAAAGCTTTACTAAATGGGTTCCAAACTGTTTCAAATTAGACAATAGAAGCCAACATCTTCCCTTTTATATAATCCTAAACTCTTAAATTTTATATCTATATATATAATTTGAGTATTTTAAATTAAATATGAAATATAAATTACAATTTAAAAACAACACTCATTAATCAATTAAATTAATTTAAATAATCTACCTCATAGAATCTTTAATTTAGATAAAATTATATAATTTAATATTTTTTAAGATTTTAATTTTTTTAAATTAATAACTTATATTAATTTAGTTTCTAGACTATGAACTATAATATCTCACTTTGCAAAAATTCAAAAAGAGCAATTCAGATCCCATCATAAAAATATAACAATTCTTTTGGAATAACTTTTCTTTTTTAATGGTTGAATAATTTTATATTAAATTAATATAATATTTGAATTTAATTATTAAAAATTTGAATTTAGATTATCCGTAATTATGTTGTAATAGCTTTTTGATTAAAAGTTTTATTTTAAATTGATATAATATTTGAATTTAATTATTAAATTTTGATAATAATTCAATATATTGAAATCGGTAAAACGTATCGCTACATATACTGTTTTATGATTGTCAGTTATGATGCAGGGGTGTTTATATACTGTTTTATGATTGTCAATTGTGATGCAGGGGTGTTTTGTTACGTAAGTTAGAAAACCATTATTATATTTATACATTAAAGAAAGTTCTAATTACACTTATTTTGATGCAAGATTGGGTATTTTCTTAAAAAAGAAATTATATCTGGAGTACCAAGCCGCATACATACATTTATTACTAAATTTGTTACCCAAAGAATGTTATAATGTTAGGTAATTTAAATTTAGGTAATTAAGCATATGCTAATTTAGGTAATTAATATTGAAATTCCATTTCTTGTGCGTGAGTCACAACATATGCTTGCTCTGGAATGGGTAATATGACATTACTTTTATTTATTTATTTATAATAGATATGGAGATCATTGGCATCAAATAGAGATTATTGGCATCAAATAGAAATTATGAAAATTGGGTAATATGACCTTACTTTTATTTATTTATTTATAATGGATGTGGAGATTATTGGCGTCAAACAGCTGGAATAGTTATTTTTTTTTTTTTTTTAAATCTGTATTGGTTATTTTTCCAAAATATTAGTGAAAACTGAGAGATCCTGTAGATCTTAAAAATTTACTGGTAATTACTGTCAAGTAAACTACTAAATTCCCCTAAAATACCAAATAAAAGACTATTTATGAACAACAATAATCAAAATATCAAATATTTATTCTCAAACTAAGCCATACCAACGACCATGACACCTCTATACTATTTTTTTTCAGAAGAAAAAGCAGTATATATATATTGAGGCAATATAAGCAAAAAAAACCTGATAAGGTACATATTGTGGTTTCCCGAGTCGGAATAAAAAAGTAGCAGAAACTATAGATGGACAAATATTACAGATTTTGAGAGGTGCAAATGAAGAACACAACACATTGGGCCATCCATATAGAAACAGAATGCAACAAAGAAGACATTGTTGCGTGCTGAAAGGAAGTCTGATAGTCCAGATAGTATGACACCTCTATACTATATTATAATGAAGTCTACATAGCAGAGAAGAGTAGTTGTTATTATTATTGTTGCAGTAGTAGGCGTTGCAGATCAAGGGCAGGGTTTGTAGCAGTAGCACTTTCGGCTGGTGATGTGGAAATCGCAGCTTCCCGATGGAAATCCCTCAGTTCGGCAAACATTTTTGCAGTTGGTGCTACTCACGCAGTACCCTTTGAACTTGCCACTTGGGGTTTTGCACATTCGACCCTCTGCCACTTGAACTTCCATCATCCCTGCATCACATTATATTCACGTGATTTGCCCAACATTTCAACAACTAATGTGAGTTAACATTTAGGTAACTAAATTCTTTTTACGTTTTATAATAAGCCAGCAAGATGTGATCTTTTCCAATAGATTTGTTTAGATATCTTTTTTGGAAAATATATGTATAACCCTTGAGAAGTTAACGGTCAATTCTCTTTTCTATATATGTATAACCCTTGAGAAGTTAACGGTCAATTCTCTTTTCTATATATGTATAACCCTTGAGAAGTTAACGGTCAATTCTCTTTTAACGGAGTCGCCAACCAAATCTAATCCTTTTCTATATATTTGCTTAAATAACAAATATGGTCGAAAAAAACAAAGAGAAGAACAGTGCTAAAAAGTAAAGTGATTACAAATAAAAAGTAGGATTTTGATAAGGTGGATCCCACGGGATAGACATTTGGATTTTGAATGATTTCGTATTCCGATTACAATCTGGTTTTTTCTAAGGTTTGAATGCGAAAGTGCAGAGAGTCGTGTGCCATATACAATGTTTTTACCGACACTCCACTTGTGGTATCTGTGGGCCAAAAAAAATTAATAATCATATTATATAAAATTTCTTTCGTTACAGTTGTATACTTTAGTCCTATATTATATTTCAATTAAACAAAAATTACATAGTTTTCTCGCTCGGAATACTAAACTAGTACCTAAAACACATAAAAAAAATTTAGACAAGCAAAGGCATATATTTTTTTCTCAAATAATTACATTATCAAAAATAACACAATAAAACACAACTATAACTCTTTTAATTGATAAGTTCATTGCTAGTTAAAAGTAACACAAATCCTAATTCTAAACATATTAGTTTGAAGTTAGTCCATTAGACACAACTGTTGGAAATACTGAGAGGGGGGGTGAATCAGTATTTATTATTTTTCGTTCTAGTGATTGCCAAAAGCATATATAGATATGTATATGTATATACTGAACACAGAAATCAACAGCTGGAATAAATGCTTTTATTAAAACTCAAGACAGTGCAATGAAATAAATACAATATAAGTATCTCTGACTGTGAGTAGTTGCCAAGCTCCAACTTGGACTTCAGTGAGGCTCCAACCTCCAGAGCACCAACTCTGTTTTGCCAAGACACCAATCTTGGACTTAGGAGCACCAACTCCCAAGGACTTCAATCCTGTTCAGTTCTGAGGCTCCAACCTCTTGGCCTCCAACCCAACTCTGGTATACACTGGTATGCTGCTGCACTCTATTCAGCTTCCGCTACTTCTGCTGCCCCTTTTTTTCTCTGCTTCCACTATCTCATACTCAGGTTATTCAACACAACAACAACCCCAACAATTCTCTGTTTTTACTGTTTTATACATCCTCATGCCTTTGTCCATTCGTTTCCGCTCACTCGCTGGCTCTTTTGCTTCCTCATCGCTCGCTTGAACTTCGGCTTCCTCAACACTCGCTCGAACTTCGGCTTCCTCAACACTCGCTCGACCTTCTGGCTTCCCTCCTCCATTCGCTTTAGCTTCCTCTGCGCTTGAATTAATCAATGATTCACGGGGCACGTTCAAGAGGAAGAGGGGACGAATTACAATAGAAATGATGCTTATTGAAATATCAGAGAGATCCCCTTTTTTTTTCAAGGTTCACGAGTCGTGAACTGTTATTTGTTCGTAACATGGATGCCCAAGATCAATTCCAGAAATGAGGCATTTCAACATATATATATATATATATATATATATATATATGACTTCTTTTATTCACAGATTTATTACTTCACGGAAACCATATGAACAAGGCTATAGCCATATAGAGGTCCCACATGCCACGTCATCCTTTTATCACAATCGCCGCTTCCGGAGGTTCGCACATAACACAGTCGATTACCGATGGCCGATTCCCCTACTGGACGCGATATTATATAAACTGCAGTTGATATTCTCGTCGGGTCCACAACCGTTCATCGCAATCGGGGTTTGCCCTTGGCCGAGGTCCGATGCGATATCGCTATCGGCGATCGCAAGTCGCATATGGTCAGGGCCTTACCTCCGCTCCGATTTCCTGATGCGATAATCGCTATCGGCGATCGCAAAGTCGCATATGGTCAGGGCCTTACCTCCGCTCCGATTTCCCGATGCGATAATCGCTATCGGCGATCGCAAAGGGGCCACTTGACACACTGTAACGCCCGCTTCCGAAGTGCCGATGCGATGTGCCAGACCCGATAGGATCCCAAATCTCCCGTGCATATATTTTCAAGTCCGGTTTCTGCCTGCGATAGTGTAACGACATATATACGTGAGTTTTGCTGCCGACAGTGTAAATACATATAGATACAAGTCTTTCTGCCTCTGTTTGCGTTAAATGCATATTTATATGGTTTTTGGCCTCCGATAGTATATTTGTATGCATATAACTCTTTTGTGGACTATATGGCTCTCTATGGCTCTGTCTTGGCATTGTTTGTTGTTAAATGCATACATTGCTCCTCCAATGACTCTGTGTGATCCTCTCGTATCCATTGTGGCTCCTTTGGCTTGGTCTGCTCCTCTTGGCTCCGTCTGCTCCTCTGGTGGCTCTGTCTCCTCCTCTTGAATATTGCCATATTGACATCAATGACAATCTGTGTCCAACAATCTCCCCCTTTGTTATTGATGGCAATATTCTTCTGCTCTCTCCCCCTTTGACATCAATGGCAAAGGAATGCATACGAACTCCCCCTGTCCTGCTGCGTCTTTATGAATGAACTTGAGTGATGATAAAGAAATAACCCCCATCTTTTGACGCAGATGTTCAAATGCTTCTCGAGGAAGAGGTTTTGTGAAAATATCAGCTATCTGCTCCTTAGTACTGATATATTCCAGGACGATATTTTGTTCAGCTACTTGCTCACGGAGGAAATGATACTTGATCGGTATGTGTTTGGTTCTTGAGTGCATCACTGGATTTTTGCTGAGACTGATAGCACTTGTGTTGTCACAATAAATGGTAATTGGTTGATCTGTACATATTTCGACATCTTTTAGAGCTTCCTTCATCCATAGTATCTGAGTACAACAGTCTGCTGCAACAATATACTCGGCTTCGGCTGTGGATAATGATATGGATGACTGTTTTTTGCTGAGCTAGGATACCAAACAGTCTCCTAGGAAGAATGCATTTCCACTAGTACTTTTCCGATCATCTATACTTCCAGCCCAATCAGCATCGGTGTATGCAGTTACAGTCAGTGTTGAGTCCTTTGGGTACCAAAGACCAAAATCAGAAGTTCCCTTCAGATATCTAAGAATTCTTTTTACAGCTAATAAATGGGATTGTTTGGGAGCAGATTGAAATCTTCCCACCATTCCTACTGCTTGCATTATGTCTGGTCGTGTAGCTGTTAAGTATAGAAGGGCTCCAATCATTGACCTGTAATGAGTTGCATCTACTAGAGGTTTGTCATCATCTTTGCTCAATTTGCAGTTTGTGGTCATAGGTGTGCTCACGGGTGCACAGTCCTCCATTCCATATTTTTTGAGCATGTCTTTTAGATATTTGTCTTGAGATATACACAATCCTGCTCTGGTTTGAGATACTTGAAGTCCAAGGAAGTGGGACAACTCTCCTATCATTGACATCTCAAACTCGTTTGCCATGCTTTGAGAAAATTCATGGCTCATTTCATTATTATTACTAGCAAAAATCAAATCATCGACATAAGCAAGAGTAGCTAGTAACTTACCTTGATCTGTCTTTATGTATAGATTACTTCCAACCACTCCCTTTTTGAAGCCTTGTTTTGTAGATAGATACAATCTTGCATACCAAGCTCTAGGAGCTTGTTTCAATCCATACAAAGCCTTTTTCAACTTACAGACTAGGTCCTTTCGAGCTCGTTTCAAACCGAAAGTGATAGAGTCACCTTTGCTTCTTTCTCAACTCTTAAAACATGAAAGTGACTAGTTTTCTTCTGTGTCTTAAAAAATTGTTGCCAACGATCTTATAACATTATTGTTAGTCTTTTTTAGACCACCTCATGAGTATAACTTTAAATACAATTTAAAGCCCTTGAAATCATTCTCTTTTCTGGTTATTTGAGACAAAATCATCGTGGCTGAACCAACTGGTTTTCCTAGTTCCTCTTCCTCTCCTCTGTCTGAAAGATTGTTTGAGGAGCCTTTTTCTGAATTTCCGTAGTCACTTGAGGACTAAGGTGTTGAGCTTGGATTTTTTCTGAGTATTCAACCTTTTTCATCTTTTCCTCCCCCTTCAGATACTGGGTAACTTTCTGACATTGGCCCGTAATCTTCGGATAATCCTATCTAGACTCTTGACAGTCCACCAACTTCTAAAGGTAAGCTCAGACTGGTTGTTTATCCTCAGAATCAATTATTTGATCATGTTGTGATATCACCTCAGCGTCTGTACAGTTCGTACAATCAGCCGGGTATTCCTTTGGAATTATCCCCTCGAACATCTTTGGTAGTGTATCATCACCTGTTTTCACGCATGGAATCAGAAGGTGAAATCCCAGTCCCCTCTATGGGTCACTCGGAGGTTTCCACTCCATGCATAGTCGAGGAGAAGGAATATACTTTCCCTCCTAAAGGTTTCCCTTACATGGGAAGCATTCCAACCAGTGTTCATCCTGAGTTACCGCATAATTACGTGACTTTAGCTCAGTTGGTTTTACTCATGCCTACTACCTCATCATTGTATCACAACCCTATTTTAGCATCTGGCATTATGCCTACCACATGTTCATTCATTCAGAACCCGACATCCCAACATACGGTGATTTATGTAGTTACTTTAGTCCGAGGTAAACCCACCATTCCAAATCTTCTTGTTTCGTCGATTCAGGTTACCTGTTTGGTTCAACCGATGATCTTGAGTCATGTCGCTGTCAGTTCTTCGATCCCTCCAGTAAGTGGGCAGGTTGTGCCATTGCCTGGGGGTCAGAGTCCAAATATTTCTATGATGTCTAGGACAACCAATGTGAGTGGCTCACAACCTCACATGGTTGGGATGAACCAACACTCTTCGGGTACCATTTCAAATCCTAATAGTCATGATGGATCAAGTAATGTCTAGTACCAATAGCCCAATGTTGGTCTATCTCGGTCAAGTCATGTCTAGTACAAACAACCCAATGTTGGTCCGTCTCAGTCAAGTCACGTCTAGCACCAGCATCCCAATATGGCTCAAGGTTAGTACCAACCTCCTTATGTTCCATATGTTTCACAAGTGATGGCTAATCTGCCTTACATCCCTCAACCTAGACCTTATGTCCAGCCTAGTCCATCCGCTTCACCTGATGGTTATGGCCAGATGCAGTTCAGGAACTTTCAAGGTGTCACTTCAGGAACTATCCAAGTACCTTTGCAGAAACAAGGACAAACCCTGCAACAGCATGGGAAAACTTCATTGCAACAAGGGTCATCCATGCACCAGCAAGGCCAACCTTCATTGCATCAAGGGCCATCCATCCAGTAGCAAGGCTAGATGATGTTGTAGTAAGGACAATTGCAACAAGCATAGGGGCAACCCTCGCAATAGTTGCAGCAAACCATGTAGTCGCAAATGCAGCATGCACCGCAATACTCCCAACCTATGCCTTCACAAGGTCAACCTCTGCAGCCGCAATGACATCCTTTACATCCGCAAAGTCAGCCCTTGCAGCAACAAGGTCAACCCAGGCAGCAACAACCCTTATACTCATATCAACAGGGTAAACCTTTGCAAGGGTAAGGTCAGGGTCTAGTCTTGCAGCAACAGGCACAAAATATTTATGTTCAAGGGCAACAGGTTCAGCCTCCTTTTGTCCAAGGAGAGCAAGTCCAAAATCATTATGTCCAAGGACAACAAGTGTAGAATCCTTACGTCCAAGGGCAGCAGGTCCAAAACCCTTTTGTTTAGGGGCAGCAGGTCCAAAACCCTTTCGTCTAGGGGTAGCAAGTCCAAAACCCTTATGCTCAGGGACATTAGGTGCAAAATCAATATGTCCAAGGTCTGTAGGCTCAACAACCTTTTAACCAGTATGTTGCTTATCAGCAGCCTCTAGCTGGACAGTTCCAAGGATTTCAAGGTTAGAATCCTCCTTACAGGCAAGGTAACATATAGTGGGGGCAAAATCAAATGCCATATGGACAAAATCCTCCACTATGGGGACAAAATCCTTACCATCAAGGATGGGCCCCACCACTTAGGCCCCCTTATTGACCTAAAATGCCTTTTAATACCCAATTGTCATTCTTGGCTACGCTAGAATTGCCAGATGTGTCTAGACTCACGGATGACCCGATCCTTCATTCGCCATACTAGTCTCCAGTTTCGTCTGAGATTCCGAGCAATTGTCCAAAGTTTGAAGGAAAAGCAAAAGAGGATCCTTAAGCCCACGTGATGAGATATCACCTCTGGTGCTCCTCGAATTCCTACATTGATGATTCCATTCGTCTTCGACTTTTCCAAAAAAATCTTATAGGTTCTGCAGCCAAATGGTATGTCAAGCTACCTCGAAATACCTATCATGACTTTGACACTCTTGCCATGGCCTTTCTCACACATTTCCAGCTACCGGTTCGCTATGAAACTGCCACCCATTTGTTAACACTGCTCAAGAAAGACACTGTGACTCACATCTCTGATCACATCCATGAATGGAGATGTAGGAGCCATCTGATTAAGTTTGAAATTGATGATCAGTTGTTGACCGAGTGGTTCACCAAATCAATCATCAACAACATTGCCGAGTACATTGCTATGGGTGGATGCATATCTAGACCTTATCTATTCACAATCCGACACATTATATGATGTGTTACCCGATGCGCCCAAACCATCATTTGACTTGACAAAATCTAAGTCTTCCTCTACCCCTCCCATTGATGGAGTAATTGGTTCAGTGACTCACACCCTTGCAAAATATTCTTCCAAATAGAAGTCGGTCTCCAACACTTCTCCCAATGACTCCTCTTGCAATTCACCCAGCCCTAGTAAAACCTCGGAGGTTCACGTTGTCTAGTCTATCGCAAGGGATAAATTCTCTAAAGGTAAGAAGAAAGGCAAAGGCAAGGGTAAAGCTGATGCCCCAAAACAGGGCCCTCCTAAGTCATCTGCTGGTGATGCTGCCCAATGGAAACCTAGGTATCCATGCCTCATCTGTGAGTAGGATCACTATAATAAGGATTTTCCTAGACGGTCCGAAGTTAGTCGTTTTCTCAAAGGGACCCCGATTGTCTTGAAATATCCCCTTCCGTCTAAGTAGAGTCAAATGGTAGACCAGCCTTAGTCATCCACTTCCTCAGGTTCCCATGTGTTCATGATGAGTACCCCAATCAACATGGCTACTAGGTTAAAATATTATCAAACTCCTACCCTGTCAGTAAGGAAAGAGAAAGAAGGTACCCCTTATTCTTCCACCTCATCCAGTTATGGTCCTCTCCATATAAAGTGACCTAATATTGATTCCGCCATTCAACCACCTTCTCGAGGTGTGCTTTGAAAGTCCTCATACAATCCCCACGCGTAAGCTGCTCAACATTATAACATTGTTGAAGATTTGGCTCAAGCACCATCAGTTATGTCTTCTCTCGAGGTCCTTCAAAGTTGTCCTTCTCAGTGGAAATCATTACTGTCAGTTATTGTGGATATTGATCCAGCTGACTCTAATCTCCTCTATTTTGACTTGGAAAACCATGTTCCACGTTTATCTCATCAAATTGCCTTTCTCATTCAGGTAATCATAAATGAGAAAACCATTCATAGGACTGTCATCCAGGAAGCTGCTTCTACCTGCATCATGTTTGTCACTTCTTGGAAGGTAATTAGTTCTCCTACTTTGAACCAATCCCCTAACAATCTGGAAGCTTTTGACGGGCGTGATTTGTGACCATTCAGTGTCCTTCCCACCTTGCCATTACTTTGGAGGGAATGACAATACATGTCGAAGTAGATATCACTGACATTAATCTTAACTATAATCTTCTACTCGGATGGAGCTGGACCCATGCCATGCATGCTGTAGCCTCCTCCCTTTTCCATGTGATTCATTTCCCCATCAAGGGAAGATAGTCGTAGTCGACCAACTATCCTTCTTTCCCTCTTCCTCCTCAAATGGAAATGTTTTGTATGTCAAGCACACCAGTGCTCCTTATGAGAGTGTGGGGGAAGGACTCTTTAAAGATCCTACCTTGATGGTCATATTTCCACTCCCTCCTCCTCATGTTGCCTCTGTCAATATGATTGTGGTCAAGTCTAATCCTTGGTTCATTCCTTCGCCAGATCTTGTTGATACATGTGGCGAGGTTATGCCATTAAGTCCCATCGAAATTGATTACGTGGAAATTGTTTCGACTTCACCTTCGGTATCCTTTGATCATCTTGTTTCGAGAACATCTCTCGGCATGTATTAACAATCCCTATGGCATGTTTCTTTGGAATCTCCCGACCCCTTAGCAGAGACTTTCCTTTCTGATGGAAGTATCATGGAGGTAATGTCTCTAGAGGAAGTACCTTGGAATGGAACGCATCATTTTTCCTCATTTTTGCCTAGCCTGATGGTCATGTCTACTTGTCTCGAGGAGTTCTCCTCTCAATTCCTGTCCCTACCACTTTAGACACCGATCATGACTCATGAAGTTTGGTCGGAAGGGAACATGGGTAACATTACCCAAGCGATGCCAATTGATATTTCTATCAAACCTGGTGTCGTTGAAAATGTCCATATCGGGGTAACTTGTTCTCCAGAAGAGATCAAGATCTATACTCATCTATTCCAAGAGTTTCAGGATGTTTTTGCGTGGTCATATGAAGAAATGCCTAGAATTGACCCAAGTATAGTCGTGTACGAGATTCCAAATTATCCTCATGCGAAGCCCGTCTTCCAATGGCTTTGTCCAATGCACCCTAGAAAAGAGGCTGCCATTAAGGGTGAAATTTGAAAAACTTATGAAATCTGGATTTATTTATTCGATCCCTCTTACGGATTGGGTTTTGAATATTGTACCAGAAACAATGCACTATTTTCATTTGCATTGATTATCGTGATCTCAATCATGTCTGTTCTAAGGATAATTACCCCACTCCCTTCATTGACCACATCATTGATGAATGTGCTGGGAGCGAATACTTTTCCTTTATGGATGATTTTTCTGGCTACAACCAGATGAAAATCGCACCGACTGATCAAGATAAGACAACCTTTATCTATCCGTGGGGGACCTTCGAGTACAAAAATCTCCCTTTTGGCCTTAATAATGATGGGGAAACATTTTAGAGAGCGATGTCTTATGCGTTCCACGACATTTGAAACATTTTCCAACCTTACTTGGATGATCTCCCTGCTAATTCTCGTAAATGCCATGATCACCCTGATCATCTCCGACAAATTTTTCTTTGCTGTAGACACTACAACATTCGGCTAAATCCACATAAATGTGTCTTCTGTGTCGAATCCGAATGACTCCTTGGCTTTATCATTTCAAAAGAAGGCATTTTCATTTATCCTCTTAAAGTCAAGGCCATAGTTAATTTACCCCCTCCATATTCATTGCATCAGCTATAGATTCTACAGGGAAAATCAAATTTCCTCCATCGTTTCATACCAAACTATGTTGAGCTAGCTTCAGGGTTCACTCAGTTTCTCAAGCAAGGAACCCTATTTGTTTGGAATGAGGTTGCTCAAAAGTCTTTCGATGACCTAAAGACTGTCCTCATAAATGCTCCTTTGTTGCATCCCCTAAACTATCATCGTGATTACTTCCTTTATCTAGTTGCAACCTCTAGTACCATTGTTATGGTGCTGGTATAGGATGACGATGAAGGAAATGAACATGTTATTTACTACCTTAGTTTCAATCTCCTTGAAAATGAAATGCGTTATGCTCATGTCAAGAAGTTGGCTTTGGTTGTCGTGCAGACTGTTCAACACTTTTGGCATTACATTATACTCCACACTACCACTGTGATTTTGGAATGCAACCCCATGACCTACATCTTGACTCGTCAATTGCTTGGGGGCAAGTATTTGAAGTGGATTCTTATCCTCCAAGAATTCAATTTGGTATTCACTACTGCCAAATCTAAGAAATCATTGGTCTTCGCTGAGTTTATTTGCTCCCTTCCCTTCGCTTCTCTCCGTGTTGGTGCCGATGAGCAGCTCCCGGATGAGACTCTTTTCTTAATTAGTACTCCCAACCCCTAGTACAGTGATATCATCATATATCTCCAGACCTCCACCTTCCAGTCTGCATTGACCAAGGATGATCGTTGACGCATTCGGCATCAATCTCAACCTTATCATATCATTGTTGATTCAATTCTTCACCGCTATCTCACTCTCGAGGAGGCTAAGAGAGTCTTGAATGACTTCCATTCTGGCACATGTGGTGGTCACCTATATGGATATGTTTCTACTCAAAAAATCCTTTACGATGGTTATTTTGGGCCCTGTATCTTCAAGGATTACATCCTTGTTGTTCACAAGTGCCATGAGTGCCAAATTTATCAGCATAAGATGTGCACCCCACCCACTCACCTGTACCCCATTATTATCATCAGTGCTTTTTCCAAATGGGACATTGACTATATGAATTGTAACCCTTGTTCGGTCGAGGGGCATGGGTATATTATCATTGCTGTGGACTATTTCACCAAATGGGCTGAAGAGATGGTTACATACTCTGCGGATGGTAAAACAGTCGCTCAGTTTCTATTCAATCATGTTATTTCCAGGTTTAGAGTGCCTCAAGCCATTTTCACTGACCATGGCTCCCATTTTCGAGATTACATGATGGTTGAGCTGACTTCTATGTTGGGATTGTGCCACAATGGCTCAACCTCATACTATCCTCAAGCCAATGGCCAAGTTGAAGTTGTGAACAAAGTCTTGGTTATGATGCTTCAGTATACCATTGGGATGCATAATTCAAATTGGCATCTCATGCTCTTTTCAGCTCTGTGGGCTTACCAAACCTTGACCAAGGACGCAACTGGATTCACACTGTTCCAGCTAGTCTACGGTCTGGAAGAAACTTTACCAATTGAGTGCGAAATTCAATCCCTCAAGCTGGATTTCGAACTTCTCCCTGAGACCTCACCTAAGGAAGAGTGTCTCTTGTACCTAGAATGACTTGATGAAACTCATCGTCTTGCTTTTTGGTCATCAAAGCACATAAAAATTGACTCAAGTCCCATTTTGATTAGTCTGTCTCCCATCAGGATTTTCCGAGGGCGATTTGGTTCTTCTGTATGATTAGGCTAATGATAAGCTAGGGGAAGGCAAGTTCGAAATTATGTGGCATGGGCCTTACATTGTTAAATGTGTTACAAAAAGGGGCCTATGAGCTTATTGACTATGAGGGAAATCCCTTCGACAAGCCCCAAAATGGGCTTTATCTCAAAAAGTACTATGCTTAAGTCATCTTGCGTGGATGCTTTTGTACAATAGTGTGTTATTCATTTCTGTACAGAGTGGTTTGGTGTGTTATTTTGCAAGCAACTTTCCTGCTTATTATGTTTTTTCCTGCTTTGCAGATGTCGGTGTCTCCTCACATTAGTTTTGCTTATGGTTCTTTCTGTAGTACCCAGAATCTATTATCTGTGGCATGGGCCATTTATGACCCCCATGGTGAATTTATTGATCTTCAAGGTATTTGTCTAGGTCGAACAACTAATAACATCACTGAGTATAGCGCAGTCATTGAATTTTTGTTAGAAGCCATCGCTTTTGGCATTCGGGAATTAGTTGTCAAACTTGATTCACAGCTTGTCGTCCTTCAACTCAACAGGAAATATTCCATCAAAAACCCTCATATATTGAGAATGTATCTACATATTCGTCTACTAGAGAGAAATTTTGATTACATTACATATCATCATATTCCTAGACACATGAATACATTAACAGATGAATTAGCTAATTATGTGTTAGATAGACATTTGCAAAACATGTAAAACTCGAAAAAAAAACATTTGTACCATAATAAGCAAGGAAGTACAACATATATATATATATATATATATATATATATATATATATATATATATATATATATATATATATATATATATATATATATATATATATATATATATATATATAGATATAGATATAGATATAGATATATATATATATTTCTGTGTGTGTGTGCGTGTGTGTGTTGGTAATGTTTTCCATACATCAAAACCTCAAAAAATAATATGTGTGTTCAAAATACATCAGTGGCTCGGAGGCCTTATACATCCGTGGCTCACAGATCTCAAAAATATGGACTGTAAGAACTATGCATTAAACATCATGATGCTCATGGTAGCATGTAACAACTCGGACTACGCGAGTCAGCAATCGCCAGATCCGATATGATACTCCCACAGTATGCCTTTGATACTGGCATGGGATATCACCCATCCGGGCATACTCTGGGATCCCATGGGTCAATCCCTCGAGATTTCGCGCAATATCCTCCTCATTTTCGCTTACCTCATGATAATGAGCGACCTCAAACTGTTGAGAAACACGCTTGACTATCGGGGACATCCTAGCAGGGCGTTCTAGTCCAACATCTACATTCATAAAATAAAAATGTCATGAACATATATAACTTAAAAACAATAAAAAACATCAAAAATTAATTTTTTTTGTTTTTTACCTCCATCATCATAATCCTCCCCATTTGGGAGTGGCATATCCGAATCTCCGTGCAAGTCGGTACCGCTATAAGGCCAATCCTTGACTATGATCAGCTGTCATCATAGCGACGAGAAAAAGGCGGGCTTATAGGACATTTGTTGGCCCCTAGTAATCCTGGGCATCAATGCACTCCAACGGACCATTTGTGGGTCTTGTGGCATCAATGGTTCCACCTCAGCTAGCTAGTAGTGGAACAGCGGAACCTACTCCAAGAAGAAGGTCACTAGCATAGACCCATAGCACAACTACTTCAAGTTTCCTACCTTAGCTTTTGATAGCCGGTGCTTCATGTTGACTTTCATAACTTCCACCAAGTTGAAAATAGTGGGTGTCGTACAGTCGATAACATACTGAGACTTCGACTTGTTGGTCTCATGATGCACTTGGGCCCTAGCCACTCTATTGATGGTCAACAGTAACGCTCTTAGCATAAGATCCCAAACTGTCATAATATCGATCTTGCCACTTTTTGATTTGAGTGCTTCAGGGAAATGTTTTGCAAGTAGCATGTCACACTTGCCCCAATCAGCCTTGACCCATATAGATTGACTGGCTCCCCTCTTCGGGATAGTCCTGTGATGAAATAAATGTCTGAAGTTTCCAATTCCAGCTCTTGGTCACCAATGATGAAAATTTCTTGATTCACATCCCGGAGACTGATCAAATACCATAGCAATTCAGGTTGAGCCCGTAGACCTACTTTAAGGAAGAATTTGAGGAGCTCACTGTTCCTCAAAGCATCCAAGGAATTTGGGTTAGCCATTGCTTGAGTGTCAATATCTTCATGCTCGCGTTCCTTCCAATCCACCATTTTTCACAAATTTTTCCTTGCAAAAACCATATAATCAAGTCAATAATCATCTTTGGCCAGAGAATTTTGGATTAAAACAGAAAAATTGAGCAAAACCTTTTGGTTCACGACGCTGGCATGATTATTTTAAAAACATTAGCACCGACGACGCAGTTGAGAATTTTAGCAACCCCTGATCGGCCCAATCCAATGCCCAGAAATCACGCTGACTGAGGGCGAATTTTTTTTGCCAACACCTTCTCATGAAATCCAAAAAATGGATAAAAATAGGTGAAAGAAGTATGAAAATGGATCTTAAGGTCTTGGCTCTTACCTGCAACTGACGGCTCGACGAATGACATCTCGGATCTCCCGCAATCTGCTCAAGAAAAATTAGGGCACAAGTCGGTAAAAAGCTCTTCACACAAAGGTAAAATGGTAAATGGTAAAAATTAATTAATTTTTCGTCCTTTTATTCATTTTTTCATGAACTATTAGGGTTTTTAAGTATTTTTGACCTATTTTGCCTCGGAACTGGACAATGCATTTACCTTTTTGTGCAGCGACAGGTGACGGATTCCTGATGATGGTACTGGAGTCACGTTTCATCTCTTTTCTCGACTCATAAAACTGAAATGAAAAGATCGCTGAGTGTTTTTTCCCTTTTTGACTCGTAAAAGAGAATAAAATGGGGGGTTTACTTTTAAGCTCTTTTCTGACTCTTTAAACACGAAAAGATTGTCGAGCTCTTGTCGTTTTGAACTCGATAAATGTTGCGAAATGTCATTCACCCAATACACGTTTACCCCTTTTTCAGGCTGGGATGAACTATTTACGAAAAAGGTATTCGACTGAAATGGTCAAGCAGTTCTCTCAAGTATCATTTTCTAGCTCTTCGGGCTCGAGAGACACAAATGTACGAAAAGAAACCATGTGGAGTTTTCTTCTCTTTGTCTTTTTCAAGCTCTCTAAAGAAGAAAGAGATATCGAGTTACACCTTTGTCAGACTCATCAAACATTAAACGACATTGGATTCGTCACTATGACGATCGTGAGCTTCTCCTTCCTAGTGCTCAGTAAACTTACTAGGTTGGATTCATTCGAAGGATGAACTTATAGTGCAAGCACATGCTATCCCCTTCAAGCTTGTGATAAAAAATAATTGGGGTACATGCCAGAAATGGTGGGGGAAAATTAGAAATTCTATCAGTCGTGTCAGCAACTCACTCTCAAACATGACACTTTCTGCTTCGTGTCAGGTTGGGATATCCTCCTTTTCATCATTGACCTTCTTGGGCTGGGCCATTCATTTTTTCCTTCCATTTGATCTCTTCCACGTTATCATGATCACCGATCATATGGATCCAAACGCTACCAAACTCTGGAATCATGTCACCGATATGTTGAAGAGTTAGTCCCTCTGCAGTTACACTTACTGCTTATTCTCTGTATCATCTAAAATCATTTGCATCCCTTTGTCTCATGTCGACGATGTCAGATACATCATGGCCCTCCTTCAACATGGTCGCTTCCTGTCGACTTTAGCTCATTATCTAGGAAGTTGACTGAGAGACTCCCTTCTAGTACCTTAGGGCTGACATGTCCTAATGGCAAGTTTTTCGCACTCGATGACAAGCTCACATCATTGGCTTTCACTCGGGTGATTTCCCGGGTGTTCAACATTAGTTCCTTTATTCACATTCCGTGAACTGTCCTGCCAGTAACTTGAGATCCATTATCATTATTGGTGGTTTCTCTCATGTTTATTAACAGTTCACATCATTGATCGGTAAACAAGCAACTTCCTAGCATGTTCGACTTCAACACATTCATTCACATGTTAGGATTTGTACTTTGATTGGGTCGTTTGGAGTGCAAGATCCTGGGCTAAGATTACACAAGTCCAAGTTGCAAGATGATGTGACATGATCATGGTGGTCTACATGTCTCTTTCAGTTGGATGGATGTGACCATACCATGAGTTGTTATATGTGATCCTTCTCATTATTGGATGACTGCGACCATACCTTGGTTCCATTATGATCTTTTCTATTGGATGGTTGTGCCCATGCCTTGGATCCATTTACATGATCATTCTCTGGATGGCTGCGTCCATACCACGATTCATGTATCATTATTCAGAGTCTTACAGGTTTTCTGATGACGGACTCTGGTTCCCTACTTCCACTTATAAAGCATTTCACCCCTCAATCCATTTCGACCTTCATGCTTTAGGGGGCATCTATTACATAGCATTTTGTTACTGTCCCTCTACTCTCCATCCACGATCCTGGAGGACCTCTACAGTGAACTCGACATGCTTTCGCATCATGAAGAAACTCCCAATATGTCCCTCTTCATGAGTAGAATAATTCCACTTTGCATCATTTCCCAAGAATCTTCCTTTTATCCCAGTTTACAAGACCCGCGCTACTGACCAGTTTCTTACTCGTGCTGATTTGTAGGGATTAAAACTAGCCCTCACACCGTACAGAGTGACTAAGCCCTTTTCCAATCACGTCGATCCTCTTTTAGAAGGTTTTTTAAATAAGGAGTCGAAGCTTCCATGTCTAGAAGCTTTGTAACATAAGTCTCGTAGATGGTTAGGTCGGATGGAGCCGAGGAAGTTAGTTTGGGCTCCTTTCCCCTATTAGGATGGAACAAACTCAAGAGATTAGACCTTCTCCCATGATGAGAGGAACCATCTCCCATCCATCCAAGCTATATAAACCTCTCTTTCTCCCAAGCAAAAGCTAGTTGGAATTTTGGAGTGAGTTTGAATGATCAACAAGTCATCTATAGCTTGTAGCTTTCTTGTGTATGTTTGAGGGACAATAGTGTGTTTTTGGTTTTGTTTGATACTAGAGGGAAGGTGGCCTTAAAACTTCCATTGTTGGGGTTATCCATGAAGTGCTAGCAGAAGCGTGGGACCTCAGATATGTCAGAGGAGACCAGCAACGTCAAGACACTGGTTGTAACCTCTTTCTTATTTATATAAATGCAACTATTGATTGATTTCCTACATGAAGTGTCATTTTACATCTTTATGGCTTAATGTTCCTTGACCTATTAAGTAGGCTGAATACAATATTGTACGTTATCACGTTTGTTGTTTGCTTGTTTCAAGTATTCGAATGAAGGAAATGAGAGATAGCTGGAGTGAGGAAGCAGGATCATCACCAAGTGGAATATCGTTCTAAGAGGTAGGCCCTCTTAATTGATTCTAGCTTAAGGATATTTTGAATAGATTGTTTGTTTGTGGCTAGACCCGCTTTCTCAGGCTAGAGGAATTGTTTGTGTCTGCATTGAGAATTTACCGGCACCACAGAGAGGTCGCTACCATTGGATTTGTTTTTTTTAATCCAAATATTTAGTTCCTCCAAACTCATTCTCTTCCATAAAGAACATCTTACCAATGCTTACTCTCATATCTCCATGAGATCAAGTTTTATTTTTACACCTAGGTTTAGGTTGATATCCTCTTATGTCTTCTTCATACAATTATATGTTCTTATGTCTTCTTGATACATTTATGTCTCTCGTCTTTCTAGAGACCTCATGAGACTAATGCCTTACCACCTCTAGATTTGATGATGTTTTGTCAATCAAAAGCTTCAACCAACATATTGCCAACGAAAAAAGAAACAAAAAAGTTATCCCATTAACCTATATCATGGTTGTAGAGGAAATCAAACACATTATGGACCTCATTGAATGTGGTTAAAAATTCATACCTTGAGTATGATAATACACTATCCTTCTTTGGCCAAGCATCCAAGATTGATGGATAGGATTAGGGTCATTACTCCTTGCATGGGGTGAACAACATTTATGTTTATGGTCATTTTTTGGTAGCCAAAAGGATCTATCACCCCTTCGAGCAATTGTTCCCAAATCTCAACACCCTGTTCACCTAGCTCCTATTCCAATGCACTCAAAATCCCTATGATGGCCTCTTCTAGTGGTCTAGACCCAATATGCACAAGCTTATAAGTATCTTGTGAAGCATCCCATCAACCTAAATCAAGGTTGGTCCAGATCCTTTGACCCTCGAAACAATCATTAGAGAAGTCCATATTTTCCTCCTTATATGTCATGTTTTGTTACACATAGACTTTTCCAACTATTGATGAAAAACATTCATCGTGACCACTGTTATGGAATCTTTTCTACTATGAAACTTTTTCCATGTGAAAAACATGCATGTGTTCCTATCCTTTAAGGGCTCTCCACATGTATTTAAAGGTACAAAACATGTATTTCTATCTAATACAAATATAAGTGAAATACAACCAAAATTTAGCTATAACTAGTCCAAATAAAGGGAAAAATAGTTCAAACCATTGTTTATTACTAAAAATAAATAAATCAAATGATAGAATTTTGTCTAAATTGGTTCCAGAAAGAAAGTAAAAAATTATAATTGTCTCAAGAATGTCCAAATCTAACATGAAGACCAACCAAAACCATTCAATGACCAAAAACAAATCCACAAAGCATAAAGCTTCACTAAATGGGTTCCAAACTGTTTCAAATTAGACAATAGAAGCCAACATCTTCCCTTTTATATAATCCTAAACTCTTAAATTTTATATCTATATATATAATTTGAGTATTTTAAATTAAATATGAAATATAAATTACAATTTAAAAACAACACTCATTAATCAATTAAATTAATTTAAATAATCTACCCCATAGAATCTTTAATTTAGATAAAATTATATAATTTAATATTTTTTAAGATTTTAATTTTTTTAAATTAATAACTTATATTAATTTAGTTTCTAGACTATGAACTATAATATCTCACTTTGCAAAAATTCAAAAAGAGCAATTCAGATCCCATCATAAAAATATAACAATTCTTTTGGAATAACTTTTCTTTTTTAATGGTTGAATAATTTTATATTAAATTAATATAATATTTGAATTTAATTATTAAAAATTTGAATTTAGATTATCCGTAATTATGTTGTAATAGCTTTTTGATTAAAAGTTTTATTTTAAATTGATATAATATTTGAATTTAATTATTAAAGTTTGATAATAATTCAATATATTGAAATCGGTAAAACGTATCGCTACATATACTGTTTTATGATTGTCAGTTATGATGCAGGGGTGTTTATATACTGTTTTATGATTGTCAATTGTGATGCAGGGGTGTTTTGTTACGTAAGTTAGAAAACCATTATTATATTTATACATTAAAGAAAGTTCTAATTACACTTATTTTGATGCAAGATTGGGTATTTTCTTAAAAAAGAAATTATATCTGGAGTACCAAGCCGCATACATACATTTATTACTAAATTTGTTACCCAAAGAATGTTATAATGTTAGGTAATTTAAATTTAGGTAATTAAGCATATGCTAATTTAGGTAATTAATATTGAAATTCCATTTCTTGTGCGTGAGTCACAACATATGCTTGCTCTGGAATGGGTAATATGACATTACTTTTATTTATTTATTTATAATAGATATGGAGATCATTGGCATCAAATAGAGATTATTGGCATCAAATAGAAATTATGAAAATTGGGTAATATGACCTTACTTTTATTTATTTATTTATAATGGATGTGGAGATTATTGGCGTCAAACAGCTGGAATAGTTATTTTTTTTTTTTTTTTAAATCTGTATTGGTTATTTTTCCAAAATATTAGTGAAAACTGAGAGATCCTGTAGATCTTAAAAATTTACTGGTAATTACTGTCAAGTAAACTACTAAATTCCCCTAAAATACCAAATAAAAGACTATTTATGAACAACAATAATCAAAATATCAAATATTTATTCTCAAACTAAGCCATACCAACGACCATGACACCTCTATACTATTTTTTTTCAGAAGAAAAAGCAGTATATATATATTGAGGCAATATAAGCAAAAAAAACCTGATAAGGTACATATTGTGGTTTCCCGAGTCGGAATAAAAAAGTAGCAGAAACTATAGATGGACAAATATTACAGATTTTGAGAGGTGCAAATGAAGAACACAACACATTGGGCCATCCATATAGAAACAGAATGCAACAAAGAAGACATTGTTGCGTGCTGAAAGGAAGTCTGATAGTCCAGATAGTATGACACCTCTATACTATATTATAATGAAGTCTACATAGCAGAGAAGAGTAGTTGTTATTATTATTGTTGCAGTAGTAGGCGTTGCAGATCAAGGGCAGGGTTTGTAGCAGTAGCACTTTCGGCTGGTGACGTGGAAATCGCAGCTTCCCGATGGAAATCCCTCAGTTCGGCAAACATTTTTGCAGTTGGTGCTACTCACGCAGTACCCTTTGAACTTGCCACTTGGGGTTTTGCACATTCGACCCTCTGCCACTTGAACTTCCATCATCCCTGCATCACATTATATTCACGTGATTTGCCCAACATTTCAACAACGAATGTGAGTTAACATTTAGGTAACTAAATTCTTTTTACGTTTTATAATAAGCCAGCAAGATGTGATCTTTTCCAATAGATTTGTTTAGATATCTTTTTTGGAAAATATATGTATAACCCTTGAGAAGTTAACGGTCAATTCTCTTTTCTATATATGTATAACCCTTGAGAAGTTAACGGTCAATTCTCTTTTCTATATATGTATAACCCTTGAGAAGTTAACGGTCAATTCTCTTTTAACGGAGTCGCCAACCAAATCTAATCCTTTTCTATATATTTGCTTAAATAACAAATATGGTCGAAAAAAACAAAGAGAAGAACAGTGCTAAAAAGTAAAGTGATTACAAATAAAAAGTAGGATTTTGATAAGGTGGATCCCACGGGATAGACATTTGGATTTTGAATGATTTCGTATTCCGATTACAATCTGGTTTTTTCTAAGGTTTGAATGCGAAAGTGCAGAGAGTCGTGTGCCATATACAGTGTTTTTACCGACACTCCACTTGTGGTATCTGTGGGCCAAAAAAAATTAATAATCATATTATATAAAATTTCTTTCGTTACAGTTGTATACTTTAGTCCTATATTATATTTCAATTAAACAAAAATTACATAGTTTTCTCGCTCCGAATACTAAACTAGTACCTAAAACACATAAAAAATTTTAGACAAGCAAAGGCATATATTTTTTTCTCAAATAATTACATTATCAAAAATAACACAATAAAACACAACTATAACTCTTTTAATTGATAAGTTCATTGCTAGTTAAAAGTAACACAAATCCTAATTCTAAACATATTAGTTTGAAGTTAGTCCATTAGACACAACTGTTGGAAATACTGAGAGGGGGGGTGAATCAGTATTTATTATTTTTCGTTCTAGTGATTGCCAAAAGCATATATAGATATGTATATGTATATACTGAACACAGAAATCAACAGCTGGAATAAATGCTTTTATTAAAACTCAAGACAGTGCAATGAAATAAATACAATATAAGTATCTCTGACTGTGAGTAGTTGCCAAGCTCCAACTTGGACTTCAGTGAGGCTCCAACCTCCAGAGCACCAACTCTGTTTTGCCAAGACACCAATCTTGGACTCAGGAGCACCAACTCCCAAGGACTTCAATCCTGTTCAGTTCTGAGGCTCCAACCTCTTGGCCTCCAACCCAACTCTGGTATATACTGGTATGCTGCTGCACTCTATTCATCTTCCGCTACTTCTGCTGCCCCTTTTTTTCTCTGCTTCCACTATCTCATGCTCAGGTTATTCAACACAACAACAACACCAACAGTTCTCTGTTTTTACTGTTTTATACATCCTCATGCCTTTGTCCATTCGTTTCCGCTCACTCGCTGGCTCTTTGGCTTCCTCATCGCTCGCTTGAACTTCGGCTTCCTCAACACTCGCTCGAACTTCGGCTTCCTCAACACTCGCTCGACCTTCTGGCTTCCCTCCTCCATTCGCTTTAGCTTCCTCTGCGCTCGAATTAATCAATGATTCACGCGACACGTTCAAGAGGAAGAGGGGCCGAATTACAATAGAAATGATGCTTATTGAAAATATCAGAGAGATCCCCTTTTTTTTTCAAGGTTCACGAGTCATGAACTGTTATTTGTTCGTAACATGGATGCCCAAGATCAATTCCAGAAATGAGGCGTTTCAACATATATATATATATATATATATGACTTCTTTTATTCACAGATTTATTACTTCACGGAAACCATATGAACAAGGCTATAGCCATATAGAGGTCCCACATGCCACGTCATCCTTTTATCACAATCGCCGCTTCCGGAGGTTCGCACATAACACAGTCGATTACCGATGGCTGATTCCCCTACTGGACGCGATATTATATAAACTGCAGTTGCTATTCTCGTCGGGTCCGCAACTGTTCATCGCAATCGGGGTTTGCCCTTGGCCGAGGTCCAATGCGATATCGCTATCGGCGATCGCAAGTCACATATGGTCAGGGCCTTACCTCCGCTCTGATTTCCTGATGCGATAATTGCTATCGGCGATCGCAAAGTCGCATATGTTCAGGGCCTTACCTCCGCTCCGATTTCCCGATGCGATAATCGCTATCGACGATCGCAAAGGGGCCACTTTGACACACTGTAACGCCCGCTTCCGAAGTGCCGATGCGATGTTCTAGACCCGATAGGATCCCAAATCTCCCGTGCATATATTTTCAAGTCCGGTTTCTGCCTGCGATAGTGTAACGACATATATACGTGAGTTTTGCTGCTGATAGTGTAAATACATATAGATACAAGTCTTTCTGCCTCTGTTTGCGTTAAATGCATATTTATATGGTTTTTGGCCTCCAATAGTATATTTGTATGCATATAACTCCTTTGTGGACTATACGGCTCTCGATGGGCTCTGTCTTGGCATTGTTTGTTGTTAAATGCATCCATTGCTCCTCCGATGACTTTGTGTGCTCCTCTCGTCTCCATTGTGGCTCCTCTGGCTTGGTCTGCTCCTCTTGCTCCGTCTACTCCTCTGGTGGCTCTGTCTCCTCCTCTTGAATATTGCCATATTGACATTAATGACAATCTGTGTCCAACAATCTCCCCCTTTGTTATTGATGGAAATATTCTTCTGCTCTCTCCCCCTTTGACATCAATGGCAAAGGAATGCATACGAACTCCCCCTGTCCTGCTGCGTCTTTATGAATGAACTTAAGTGATGATAAAGAAATAACCCCCATCTTTTGACGCAGATGTTCAAATGCTTCTCGAGGAAGAGGTTTTGTGAAAATATCAGCTATCTGCTCCTTAGTACTGATATATTCCAGGACGATATTTTGTTCAGCTACTTGCTCACGGAGGAAATGATACTTGATCGGTATGTGTTTGGTTCTTGAGTGCATCACTGGATTTTTGCTGAGACTGATAGCACTTGTGTTGTCACAATAAATGGTAATTGGTTGATCTGTACATATTTCGACATCTTTTAGAGCTTCCTTCATCCATAGTATCTGAGTACAACAGTCTGCTGCAACAATATACTCGGCTTCGGCTGTGGATAATGATATGGATGACTGTTTTTTGCTGAGCTAGGATACCAAACAGTCTCCTAGGAAGAATGCATTTCCACTAGTACTTTTCCGATCATCTATACTTCCAGCCCAATCAGCATCGGTGTATGCAGTTACAGTCAGTGTTGAGTCCTTTGGGTACCAAAGACCAAAATCAGAAGTTCCCTTCAGATATCTAAGAATTCTTTTTACAGCTAATAAATGGGATTGTTTGGGAGCAGATTGAAATCTTCCCACCATTCCTACTGCTTGCATTATGTCTGGTCGTGTAGCTGTTAAGTATAGAAGGGCTCCAATCATTGACCTGTAATGAGTTGCATCTACTAGAGGTTTGTCATCATCTTTGCTCAATTTGCAGTTTGTGGTCATAGGTGTGCTCACGGGTGCACAGTCCTCCATTCCATATTTTTTGAGCATGTCTTTTAGATATTTGTCTTGAGATATACACAATCCTGCTCTGGTTTGAGATACTTGAAGTCCAAGGAAGTGGGACAACTCTCCTATCATTGACATCTCAAACTCGTTTGCCATGCTTTGAGAAAATTCATGGCTCATTTCATTATTATTACTAGCAAAAATCAAATCATCGACATAAGCAAGAGTAGCTAGTAACTTACCTTGATCTGTCTTTATGTATAGATTACTTCCAACCACTCCCTTTTTGAAGCCTTGTTGTTGTAGATAATGATACAATCTTGCATACCAAGCTCTAGGAGCTTGTTTCAATCCATACAAAGCCTTTTTCAACTTACAGACTAGGTCATTTCCTATTGTCAGATCAAAACCTTCTGGCTGCTGCATGTAGACTTCCTCTTTGAGTTCCCCATTTAGGAATGCTGATTTCACGTCCATTTGATAGATTTTGAATCCTTTTGAGCAAGCAAATGCTAAGAACATCCTGATAGCTTCCATATGGGCCACTGGTGCAAATGTCTTTTCAAAGTCAATTCCTTCAATTTGTGAATAGCCTTTGCAGACAAGTCTTGCCTTGTTTCTGATAACCTGTCCTTCCTCATTCATTTTATTTTTGAACACCCATTTGGTTCCTATTATGTTTTTGTCCTTTGGACGAGGTACCAGCTCCCATGTCTTGTTCTTCTCAATTTGGGACATTTCTTCTTCCATTGATTTTACCCAATGAGGATCCTTACTTGCTTCTGCAAATGTTTCTGGTTCTATCATAGATAGGAGGGCAATGACTTTTCTCTTGGGTGAGGTTGTTATCCTTCTTCGGGTTTGCACACCTTCATCTCTATCACTAATGATCTGTTCTTCTGGACGATATCTTTCAACATACTTCATCTTTGAAGGGGTATGAGGTGGTTCTCTTTTCTCTTCTTCTTCTTCATCATCTATCTCTTCTTCTTTAGGTTCTTCTTCTTCAAGGAGAAAGTCATCTTCATGTTCTTCAATTTCCTTTACTGGAAGTTCTTCATCAACCTTTACATCAATGCTTTCCACTATTTTCTTTAGTCGATAATTGTAGCACTTGTAAGCCTTGCTCTGTGTAATGTTGACAATAATACTGAGAGGGGGGGTGAATGAGTATTATCTAATTCTTTTAACAAATCTTCCTTATTTGTTCTTTGAATTATTTTTGCATGTCAGTACCATAAAATAATGAGCATGAACAAAGAAAACAGATAGTCACACCAAAGAACACAAGATGTAAGGTGGAAACCCAATGTGGGTGAAAACCACCTGCTGCAATATGTCTCTATCTTCTTTCAAATTAGAAACTTCTCTTACAATGGTTTTGTACTGGTGCAGTCCTTTACCAGTACGCAGGCTGCAACCTGCAGAGAGCTACAACTCTCTCTCTCTCTCTCTCTCGTTTTCAGTCTCTCCTAGAAGGGAGCTACAACCCCCTACTTCTTTTCATAAAGCATCAAATGATCATCAAGTACATAAAAGTTACAGACCACTACAGTTATCAGATCAGCAATAGCAGAACTAACCCAGAACACCTTATCAACGGAAAAATTCAGTCAACAGAACATTTTAAGACAGATACACAATTTTCCCTTCTGTGGCCTGCATCGCTACGCAGTTCACCTTCTGCTTTCCTGCGTATACCCGCAGGGATCCTTCTACCGAACTGCGTGCCCACGCACTGTTCCTTGAACCGCGCTGCGTACTATTACTGCAGGGATGCACCCAGAGATATTATCGCGCCGCGTACTGTTACTGCACGGACGCACCTGAAAATACTATCGCGCCGCGTACTTTTACTCGACGGACGCACCTGAACCTTAGTCGCTCTGCGTACCCACGCAGTTCTCCTTCTTCTGCTCTGCGTACCGACGCAGGTCTCCTTCTTCTGCTCTGCGTATCGACGCAGGTCTCCTTCTTCTGCTCTGCGTCCCCACGCAGATCTCCTGTTTCTGCACTGCGTACCCACGCAACTCTTCTGTTAAACACTTGCGTCCTTCTGATTAGGGCCGAATAGGCAGTCTACCAGAATGGCACAGTTGCTCAGATCTGATCATGCGCTCGAGAGATCACCCTTCACAGATTCGCCTTCAACTTCCCTTTCATATAGATCAAGCTTTTAAGACCATAACCCAATATTTCAGATCTAAAGATATTCAATTGCAAAAGATGCTTAGCCAAGTGATCTCCTTTGCTTTATATAGGCAAGCTCCTCCTCAAATCATGGAACAATACCACGAGCCGACACCATAATAACACAATACCGTCGGCTAGATACCAAGAGTAAAACATAAGAAACCCCCACGTGTGCTTTTCTCTGCCTTGAAATGTGTGCACTGGGGTACGCACCTCCTGAACGGCTGGCCTACGTATCTGGACGCGGTCCCTGCATGGTGTACCTGCGGGTACGCACCTTCTGAACTGATTTCCTGCGTACTTCTTAATTTTCAACAAATTGAGAGCCTGCCACGGGAGTTGCCATCAAGTACAACATCTGTAACATATAGCCATACCAGAAACATAATGCCAACAATCTCCCCCTTTGGACTTGATGGCAACCTCACAAACTTCAGCTTCATTCTCCCCCTTTGACATCAAGGGCAAAGGGGTATGATCCCCCTAAGGACATGTTCCCCCTGAATATGAACCAGATCTGTAACAAAGAACCATAATCCTTCATGAAAGAGATAGAGACATATTGCAGCTATTTCCAAGATCTCCTTCTGACCATCCTCCATAATTCCAACAATGCATTATATGCTCCCCCTGAACTTGTACCATCAATCAGAAAAGGTTCAACAATAAGATGATGCATCAACAACCCCCAGCTTTTGCCTGAGGTATTCAAAAGTGTCCCTGGGCAATGGTTTGGTGAGAATATCAACAACTTGTTCCTTATAAGGAACATACTCCAACTTGACCTTCTGTTCAAGTACTTGTTCCCGGAGAAAATGGTACTTGATTGGTATGTGCTTGGTTTTTGAATGCATAACCGGATTCTTTGAGATGCTGATTGCACTTGTGTTATCACATAAGATGGGGATAGGTGGTGTACAAGTGATTTGAAAATCCTGCAAACTCTGCATCATCCAAAGGAGTTGAGTGCAACAAGATGCAGCAGCAACATATTCCGCTTCAGCTGTAGACAAGGCAATCGAACTCTGTTTCTTGCTGAACCAAGATACCAGTCTGGAACCCATAAAGAACGCACCACCACTTGTGCTTTTTCTGTCATCCACGCTTCCGGCCCAATCTGCAGCTGTATAAGCATGAAGTGTAATATCTGTATCTCTAGGATACCATAAGCCATAATTTTGAGTCCCTTGAAGATATTTGAAAATTCTCTTCACTGCCTGAAGATGAGTCTCCTTCGGATTTGCCTGAAATCTTCCAACTATTCCAACTGCATGCATGATGTCCGGTCGGGTACCTGTCAAATAAAGTAAACTTCCAATCATAGATCTGTAGGTTGGTTGATGTACTGCTGCAGATTCATCATTTGCACTGAGGCTACATCCTGTGACCATGGGTGTACATACTGGTTTTGCATCTTCCACACCATATTTCTTCAAAATCTGTTTGAGATACTTGGTTTGAGATAAAAAGATTCCTCCTTCTTTTTGTTGGATTTGCAAACCAAGGAAATATGTCAGTTCTCCTAGCAAAGACATTTCAAATTCTTTCTGCATGACCGAGGCAAAGCTTTGACTCATAGCTTCTTCATTGCTCCCAAAAATAATGTCATCTACATACACAACAAGTATTAGCAATTTGTCATTTTCAACTTTTATATAAAGATTGCTATCTGCTGATCCTTTTGAGAAACCTTGTTGATGAAGATATTTGTCCAAATGGTAGTACCAAGCCCTTGGAGCTTGTTTGAGACCATAGAGAGCCTTTTTCAATCTGCATACAAGATTTGGATCATTTCCAAGAATGAACCCATCTGGTTGTTCAATGTATACTTCTTCTTCCAAGTCTCCATTCAGAAAGGTTGATTTCATGTCCATTTGAAATACTTTGAAGTTTTGAAAACTTGAGAGAGCAAGGAACATTCGGATGGCCTCAAGTCTTGCAACAGGAGCAAAGGTTTCTTCAAAGTCTATTCCTTCTTGCTGCGCATACCCTTTACAAACAAGTCTGGCTTTGTTTCTAATTACTTCTCCATTTTCATTCAATTTGTTTTTGAAGACCCATTTTGTTCCGATAACATTCTTATCCTTTGGTCTAGGAACCAGCTCCCAAGTGTTGTTCTTTTCGATTTGCTCAAGTTCTTCATCCATTGCTTTCACCCAACATTCATCTTTGCATGCCTCTTTCACATTTTGTGGTTCAGTGGAGGAGAGTAATGCCAAATAGCTTGAGGCTTCTGCAACTGTTCTTCTTGTTTGTACACCTGCTTCTTTCTGCCCCACAATCTGAGATTCTGGATGATTCTTCTGAACATATCTGGATGGGGTTTTCTCTTCTATTCTTGTCTGCTCTTGTGGTTCTTCTTGAGGTTCTTCTTGAGGTTCTTCTTCTTCATCATTCTGTCTTTGAGGGTAGCCTTCATCTTCTTCGATGTCTTCATGATGTACTTGCCTAGGAATGTATCCCTTCTCATCAACCACTACATCAATGCTGTCAACAATTCTGCCAAGTCTTTTATTGTAGCATTTGTATGCTTTGATATGTGGAGAGTAACCAAGAAGAATGCCTTCATCTGCTCTAGGTTCAAGTTTGCCAAGCTGCTCATCAGTATTCTTGATATAGCATTTGCTCCCAAAGATTTTGAAGTGCTTTACCGAAGGAGTCTTACCACTCCAGAGCTCATGAGGAGTTTGAGTGCTGTTCACCCGGACATTTGTTTTGTTGAGAATAACAACCGCAGCATGTGCAGCTTCACCCCAGAAAGTTGTGGGAGTTCCTGATTCATCAAGCATAGCACGAGCCATTTGTTGGACTGTTCTGTTCATTCTTTCCACAACTCCATTTTGCTGAGGAGTTCTAGCTGTAGAGAATTCTCTTCTTATCCCATGTTCTTCACAGAAATCGAAAAATTCGTTTGAGGTAAACTCCCCACCTCTGTCGGATCTGAGGCACTTAATTTTGTGACCTGATTCATTTTCAACCAAGGCTTTGAAGGATTTGAATTTTTTGAATGCTTCATCTTTGTGCTTCATAAGTCCTAGCCAGACAAACCTGGAGAAATCGTCAATGAATAATATCAAGTATTCTTCTCCTCTAGGTGTTCTTTTCCTGAATGGACCGCATGTATCTGTATGAACTAGCTCAAGAGGCATGCTAGCTGATCCTTCCTTCTCTGGAAAGTTAGTTCTGGTTTGTTTTCCAAACTGACATGATTTGCATATGGTGTTGTCAGGAATTTTGATATCTGGAAGATCACGAACTGCCTGATATTTGCATGCTTTCCTTATTTGTGAAAAGCTTAGATGCCCCAACCTCCGATGCCATAACCAGTGCTCATCATCCTTGCTCAGATAGCATTGTTGTTGTCCTTCTTCAAATATGTACAGATTATTTGGAGTTCTTTTACCTTTGATCACTGTTTTACATGTATCAAGATCACGAACAAGACATCCATTTGATCTGAATATAACCTCGGTTCTTTGATCACACATCTGGCTGACACTTAGAAGATTATGCTTCAAACCATCAACATACAAAAAATTTCCAGCCTTGACCTTTTCTTTTAACTGAGCAATGCCCTTTCCTTTTATAGTTGCAGGAGTATCATTTCCAAAAGAGACTTTCTTTCCCTTTTCTAGAGCAGACTAAGACTCAAGTTTTTCTTTATCACCTGTCATATGCTTCGAACATCCACTGTCAATGTACCATAGATTTTCCTGTCCCTCTGCATAAAAAGCTATCCCACATCTTTCTGTTTGAGGTTCCTTTATTCTCCATGTTTTGGTGCTTGAGGCTTGTTCCTTTTTCTGCTGAAACCTGCTTCTGCATTCAGAGTCTTCATGACCAAAGTTATTGCAAATAGAACATTCAACTTCATTTTCAAGAACCGAAAAGTTGTTATAGGTCCTTTTTGTAATTCCTGTCATACTTCTTTGTTTTTGAGCTTCCCTAGTCATGATCGTTTTATATGCAACACATTGAGCTGCTTTGTGACCAAAGTTATGGAAAGAAAAGCATTGTCCATTGAAGAAACTTCTACGGTTATCGAATCTACCAGCCAACTGATTGTAATTTCTATTTTCATCTATTCTTGAACCAAATTGAGAAGATTTTACCTGTGGCTGGTTGTAGCTTTTGTTCACCCTTAAGATGGATTGCCCCTGATAGTTTCTGTTTGTAATTCGTCCCTGCTTTACCTGATGATCTTCATTGTTCTTTTGCTCATTTCTTCTTGCTGCATCAAGATAACTTTTTGAGGTGGATGCTTGAGAAGTTTCTCCATTATAGCCCAGACCTGTCTTGTTTAGTGGAGACCGCTGCACATTGATAATCTCATCCAGAGTTTCAGATCCTTTGACAAACTTGAGATTAATAGCTTTTGTTTTCTCAATCTCTTTTCTAAGACCAACAATTTCACCTTCTAATTTTTCAAGATGTTTTTCCTTCTCATCAATTTGAAATTGTAGAGTATCAATGATCATGTTCTTTTCTTCTCTACATCTCTTGAGTCTAGTAATTTCATCATAAAGGTTATCCACATCTATAGCATCCATATAATCATCATCTTCAAATGCCATTAACAACTTATATTCATTACCTTGTTCACCTTCATCACTGTTTGATAGACCATCACTATCTTCATGAGTGTAGTAGCTTTTCTTATTTGCGTTCTGTTTCTTGTTCCATCTAGCAGGTTCCTTTCCTTTATCCTTATAAGGAAATTTTGTAGCATAATGACCTACTCTTCCACAAGCAAAGCATTTAAAAGGTAATTTACCTCTGAACCTTCCAGAACCCCTTTGAAGATTTCTGACGAAATTTGATTCTTCTTCCTCTTCTTCTGGGACGTGGCTTGCTTCATAATAATCTCCTTTGCCTGATGCCTTGAAAGCAGCTTCTCTTCTGTCTGATGGACCTCCCTTTCTCATTTCATAAGCAGTTAGAATCCCATGTAGCTGAGACATAGTAAGAATTCGTAGATTTTCCTTTTCTTCTATTGCAGATACTTTAGATTCAAACTTGGGGGACAATGATCTTAGGACCTTTTCAACCACAATAGCCTCTTTTATTTCTTCACCCAAATTTTTCATACAATTAACCACCTCATCTACCCGAAGAAAATAGTTAGCCACACTTTCATCATTATACATTTTGAGAGTCTCATACTGAATTCTGAGAGTTTGAAGTTTAGCACGCTTTACCTGTTCGTCTCCTTCATAGCTCGTGACAATTTTGTCCCATATTTCTTTTGCGGATTTATAGTGCATTACCTTCATGAATTCTGATTGAGATATACATCCTAATAGAGTACTGACTGCTTTCGCATTTGTTTCATACTTCTTTTTCTCGGCTGCATCTGTAGGAGTAGCTGAAGGGAAAGCATAGCCTGTCTCTACGATGTCCCAAACTTCTGTACCAAGAGATTGAAGATAGGCAGTAACTCTTACCTTCCAATAATTGAAGTTTGTCCCATCAAAAACAGGTGGCCTGATTGATGCTTCTCTCTCGTAGTTGCTCATGATGAACGATCTACCTTCAAGCGATCAAGCTTCTCTAAAGGACCTGCTCTGATACCAATTGTTGACAATAATACTGAGAGGGGGGGTGAATCAGTATTATCGAATTCTTTTAACAAATCTTCCTTATTTGTTCTTTGAATTATTTTTGCATGTCAGTACCATAAAATAATGAGCATGAACAAAGAAAACAGATAGTCACACCAAAGAACACAAGATGTAAGGTGGAAACCCAATGTGGGTGAAAACCACCTGCTGCAATATGTCTCTATCTTCTTTCAAATTAGAAACTTCTCTTACAATGGTTTTGTACTGGTGCAGTCCTTTACCAGTACGCAGGCTGCAACCTGCAGAGAGCTACAACTCTCTCTCTCTCTCTCTCTCTCGTTTTCAGTCTCTCCTGGAAGGGAGCTACAACCCCCTACTTCTTTTCATAAAGCATCAAATGATCATCAAGTACATAAAAGTTACTGACCACTACAGTTATCAGATCAACAATAACAGAACTAACCCAGAACACCTTATCAACGGAAAAATTCAGTCAACAGAACATTTTAAGACAGATACGCAGTTTTCCCTTCTGTGGCCTGCGTCGCTACGCAGTTCACCTTCTGCTTTCCTGCATATACCCGTAGGGATCCTTCTGCCGAACTGCGTGCCCACGCACTGTTCCTTGAACCGCGCTGCGTACTATTACTGTAGGGACGCACCGAGAGATATTATCGCGCCGCGTACTGTTACTGCACGGACGCACCTGAAAATACTATCGCGCCGCGTACTTTTACTCGACGGACGCACCTGAACCTTAGTCGCTCTGCGTACCCATGCAGTTCTCCTTCTTCTGCTCTGCGTACCGACGCATGTCTCCTTCTTCTGCTCTGCGTACCGACGCAGGTCTCCTTCTTCTGCTCTGCGTCCCCACGCAGATCTCCTGTTTCTGCACTGCGTACCCACGCAGCTCTTCTGTTAAACACCTGCGTCCTTCTGATTAGGGCCGAATAGGCAGTCTACCAGAATGGCACAGTTTCTCAGATCTGATCATGCGCTCGAGAGATCACCCTTCACAGATTCGCCTTCAACTTCCCTTTCATATAGATCAAGCTTTTAAGACCATAACCCAATATTTCAGATCTAAAGATATTCAATTGCAAAAGATGCTTAGCCAAGTGATCTCCTTTGCTTTATATAGGCAAGCTCCTCCTCAAATCATGGAACAATACCACGAGCCGACACCATAATAACACAATACCGTCAGCTAGATACCAAGAGTAAAACATAAGAAACCCCCACGTGTGCTTTTCTCTGCCTTGAAATGTGTGCACTGGGGTACGCACCTCCTGAACGGCTGGCCTGCGTATCTGGACGCGGTCCCTGCATGGTGTACCTGCGGGTACGCACCTTCTGAACTGATTTCCTGCGTACTTCTTAATTTTCAACAAATTGAGAGCCTGCCACGGGAGTTGCCATCAAGTACGACATCTGTAACATATAGCCATACCAGAAACATAATGCCAACATGTAAAGTATCCAAGAAATATCCCTTCATCAACCCGAGAATCAAACTTTCCGGGTGAGCCATCATTTATTTTTATGAAGCACTTGCTTCCAAATATCTTGAAGTTCTTCACCGAAGCAGGTCTTCCTTTCCATAGCTCATAAGGAGTTTTATCACAATTTGGTCTTAATTGAGTTCGATTCAGTGTATAGACAGATGTCCCTACTGCTTCTCTCCAGAATTTAGGCTGTAGGTCTGCTGCTAATAGCATGGTTCTTGCCATCTCTTGGACTGTTCGGTTTCGTCTTTCAACTACCCCATTTTGCTGAGGTGTTCTGGTAGCCGAGAATTCCCTTTTAATTCCATGAATATTACAGAACTCACTAAACTCGTTTGATGTGAATTCTCCTCCTCTGCCTGTTCTGAGGCACTTAATTTTTGAATCTTTTTCATTTTCTACAAGGGCTTTTAAATTCTTAAAACACTCAAAAGTTTCAGATTTATACTTTATAAAATATATCCACATCATTCTAGTATAATCATCAACAAATAACACAAAGTACCTTTCTCCTTGGAGTGCTTGATTTCTAGTTGGCCCACACACATCAGCATGGATGATCTCCAAGGGCTTCGATGTACAGTGTTCCTTTGTCTTGTGGCTGGTTCTGGTCTTCTTTCCATGTTGACATGGACCACACACTGCTTGATTTGGTTTGAACAGCCATGGGATGTCTTGTACAGCTTTGATCTTGCTGATATTGATCATATTTTCGAAGCTTGTATGTCCAAGTCGCTTGTGCCACAACCAACTCTCATCTGTCTGACTCAAGTAGCATTTATTTTCTTGAATCTTGTTCAGAATGTAAATGTTGTCTGGTGTTCTCACCCCTTTTGCCACAAGTTTCCCCGAGGCAGAGTTCCTTATTTCACAGTCTTTGGTGCTGAAAACAACTTTATGTCGTTGATCACAGATTTGGCTAACACTCAGGAGGTTGTGTTTGAGTCCGTCAACCAGCAGAGCATCTTGAGCTTTTCCTTTTCCATTTATTTGAGTAACTGTTCCTTTTCCTGCAATTCTGCCAGTTCCGCTTCCAAAGGACACATTCCCTTCCTTTTTGCTCAGTGAGACAAACTTCCTTCTGTCTCCTGTCATGTGTCTGGAGCACCCACTATCTACAAACCATTGATTTCCATTATTTTGAGCAAATAGAGCCAGGCCGCATTTGTCCATGCTGGAGTTCTTGCTACTCGTCTTTCTTCCTTTGAGTGGGCAGTCTTTTTCATAGTGTCCATTATTGTAGCAGAAAGAGCAAATCAGATCAAATTTGGTCAAGGGATCAAATGAATTGAAGGTTTTGATTTGTCCCTGCCTTTTGGGGACATAAGAGTTGATTACTTGGTCCTTTAGCATTGTCTTTTCACTTCTGCGAGCCATACAATGTCTGGCTTTATGACCGAAGTTTTTACAATGAAAGCAGTGTCCAAGAAAGATGGTTTTGAAGCAACCACGGTTTGAGTCGATTTTCTTCCTAGGAATTGCTCCTCCCTCGTCCTTTGGATTTGCGATGGACCCTTGGTGGAGTACAGGTTTGTATTTGCTGTAGTGTCCATGATTCGACTCCACATTTTTCTTTGGAGTAATTCTCTCTTCATTCTTGGGATTTGGGATGCACTTTTGATAACATACTTTTTACATGAATGGACAATGAGGTACAAGGGAGCCTCTCTTTACTTGCATAAGATAATGAAGCCAAATGAAGAGCTAGACAAAGCACAAATTCAGATGTTGATCCAGAACTATTATAAGCTCCCTCCACTCATCACTAGAATTCATGATTCCTATGCATGGTTGGTCAAGAGTCTAGATGTCATAGTGAAGACATACAAGATCCCTTCAATCGGATCCCTCACTCAAGCTATGAAGAAGAACCAAGTCTTATTGGAGGTCGACATGTACATGGAGCAGATGATGCGAAAGGCCACCAACGATGACTTACAGATGAGCGTAGAAAACATGCAGAAGTATATCAGTGGTCCAACCACACTCAGTACATTGTTGCGCATGCTTCAAGATGAGTTGGACAAAGGTTCCAAAACCATATACCTGGAAGCCACGGAGGCAAGATTCTTTTTCTAGAAAGACATCACCAAATAGTACAAGGACACAATAGCATAGTACCAAGCTTGGTATTAGTTCATTGCTGAAGACCATCAAGAGGATGTTGCCGAGTTGGTCTTTCCCCAAGATTTTGAGTGATGGTGTTGTCTTGTTAGGCTGACTCAAGCGCATTTTCTCCCACATGGGTATATGTAGAAATTGTGTTACTATTTGTAAATGTATTGGAAGTGAAATTCCAAGTTGCATTAGTGGAATGTGAACAACCACTATGTAATGTAAAGAGTTATTTGTAAAGGAGTTGAAGAGTCATGAGGGTAACCAAAGAGTCAAAGGGGAATGTCAAGGGTCACCACACCCTTTATTATATATATAACCTCATAACTCATAGAACATGCTTTTGGGAGCCAAGATTTTGGCCAGGCATTGCTTAGAGAAGGCTTGGAGAGTATTGTGACGAATGTTGGCTTATCCACAATGCAAAGCGAGTACACTTATTTGGAGGAGCAAGCGGTGTTGACTATAATGTTCCACAATTGGGGTTAGTGGATGTCAATGGTGTATGTATGGATGGAACTTTCACTTAATAATATAACTGAGCCAACTTGTTTTCATGCATATGTTGTTATTGTAGTTGGACTATTCTAGTTTCTTTAGCAATGTATGTTATTTAACTTATGCATTTGTGTATGAACTTTTTTGTATGAAATTCTATGAATCTTGTTGAAGACGTGTTGTTGGATTAACCTGTCACTTTGGTTTGTGGACTATTCCGCTTCCAACTTATGATGTCATTATGCTCATGTGTTCCTTTCAGGCTGTGTACTATTACATGCTTCTAAGGGACACACTTCCCTTTTTCCCCTTTGTGTGTTAGAACCCCCATGTATCTCACTTGACTCGCTGCAAGGTCACACACTTGCTTCTGACCAAAGCTATCATACTTACCTCTACATGCTACAGTGGTCAAGGCACTACATTACCACCCACTCTTGGGACTCCTACTCCAAACAGTCTGAGCTCTAGTTCGGACTTCTTATCAGGGAGATCCCCTTGACATGTTGGCAGGTCCAGCACCATCAACACAACACTACAATCTTCATTCTTATGGTCGTTCATCCCCTCCCCACTTCCCCTCTACCTCTTCTGATATTTTTTTTTACTCTAGTGGGGGTTTGTATTTTTCTAAGGATTCGCCTTTCCTCCCTTCCTCCAAAGGCAGGAAATCCTTTCTCTCGAAAGCACAACATCAATCTAGTTTTGAAATTAAATCTAGAAACAAATAATATATTTTAGAGATGCTTATAGCATTTGGCCTTGTTTCTGGTCTAAATTGAAGGTTATCTCATTAAATTATTGGGGTTTAGTTAGACCTTTAAACACTATCGATCAATATACTCATCGATCAGTACAACCCCTAAGTCCTCTTCTAGCAAGAGTCTATGCTTAAGGGTGATAAGGCCATCAATTACCTAAAAGATATTCTTCTTGATTTGGATTTCCTCGCTATTGATATTGTTGGCATATTAAGGGGGCTCATCACTGGATGGAATACATGATCTATTCACCTCTCAAATGCATGGTCCATAATGTTCAAACTAGCTTTGGACCTCCTCTCTTCATAGCTCAACATGTATTTTTTATTCATAAATGTATATTGACCATATGTGGACAAGAAGTATTTCGGGGAAAACTTTGGAAAATTACCTATCTTCAGCTCTGGTAGAGTTCTTATTGGTGGGGACTTAAACTTTACTCTGGGAAGTTCTAAATTTTGGGGATTTTCAGCTAGACTATATCCAATCTCATATTTCTATTTTTATTTATGGATGACCTAAGTCTTTTTGACATCATCCCTCCTAAAATATTTCCTACTTAGTTAAACAACATATTGGGCTTCACTAGAATTTCCAAGTTCTTCGACCATTTTCTAGTATTTGATTCTCTTCTTGATACAAGCCTAAAATTCAAACAATGGACTTATGTTGGTGGAGACTTTGACCATGTCCTAATCCTATTTGAACTGGAACCCTTTCCTGCAAATCCCCTAAATTCCTTCAAACTCAATCCCTCTTGGATATAAGATCCTTCTTTGATAACTCTCCTCAAGGAAAGTTGGTCTTGCATCACGCCTACTTACCCAAAATCTCCCCCATATTCAGTTTCAAAGAAATATTTAAAAATCCAAGGCCATCATAATCAACTAGAAAAAATAAACGAAAAGGAGAATTCCAAATCTTTGGATGACATTGAATCCTATCTCCTCTCCCTATGGAATTAAAATTCCATTAGAAATCCTTTGAACAACCTGAATTCCTAGATTATGGAATTATAATAATCAAGAAGCACGATTATATTAGATCACGAAAAGGAATGGAGATTGAAAATTTGAGCACTTTGGCTCTAAGTTGGGGATGATGATATAAAATATTTTCACCAGGTTTCCAACCACAGGAAAACCATTTGAGGGATTAAAGGCCCCTCTAGTAATATGGCCACCTCCTTTTCTGTTATTCTTGAAGAAGGGTGCTCATATTTCAAAAACATCTTCTAACAAGAAGAAAGGGCTACTATCTTGTATGCAGCGATAATTTTCCTAATTTTCACTAATGAAGATGAGAATGAAGCCCTAATGTTTGAGGCTACTAGGCCTAAAATGGAAAGGGTTCTCCAAAGTTTTCAAAAGGATAAAAGCCCCGACTTGGATGGGTTGTCTATTGAATTCTATACTCACTACTTGGATTTCATAGGAGAAGACCTCTTATCTATTATTAAATATTCCATGATTAGTGGACAAATCCTTTCCCCTTAATTCCACCTTTATTTCCCTTATTCCAAAAATAGACAATGCTAATTATTTCAAAAAATTTAGACCTATATCTCTTTATAGTTATATCTACACAATTATCACAAACATTATTTCTCACAAATTAAAGGACATTCTTTCAAACCACATCTCCCTTGAGCAATTTGGATTCTTATTTCATAGGAAGATTCATGAGGCTATAGGTTTGGCTTAGGAAGTGCTACATTCCATCCACACATCTAGGAAAAAATCCTTGTTTTTCAAAGTTTATCTCTCCAAAGACTTTGATAGGGTCAATTGTCTTTACCTTAGACTCCTCTTGGTTCATTTGGGCTTCTCCCACTCTTTTGTCACCTGAGTCATGAATTGCATTAACACGTCCTCCTTTACCATTATTATAAATGGGGTTGCTTCTCCTTTCTTCCATGCGGAGAGGAGATTATGACAATGTTGTCCTCTCTCCCATCAATGTTTTCTCCAAGTGGATGAAGGTATGAGAAGACTGATTTCTTATGCAGTCCACACAAAAAGTTTCAAAAGAGTGACCATTTCTCCAAATTTTTATCTCTCTCACCCTTTATTTGTGGATTATGTACTCATTTTCTTGGATGGTGGCATCCCTCATCTTCGACATTCAAAATTCATTTTTGATCTCTTTAGTCAAGCAACCGGTATGATAATAAATATCCAAAATTCCTCCATCATGGGTTGGTTCATTCCTGAAAATTACAAGCCAATTATTGAATACGTCATATTGTATCAGGTGATGAATATTGGGAATGGCCTAAAATACTTGGGTTTCATCCTGAAACCATGTAGCTGCAATAAACAATATTGATCATGTTTATTGGAAAATATGACTCTCTAGAGTTGGTCATCTTGTCCTTTGTAAATAATTCACCAAAGCAATCCTTGTATGTTGGGCATCTTCAAGCTAGACGACATTGAGAATCCTTAATAAGATAAAATAACTATCACTTTTTTTTCTTTGGTTCAATAAAGAACAAAATAGAGCCTTTTCTCTCACAACTTGGAAATCTATTATCATGCAAAAATATTTTGGAAGCTGGGGTCTAAAATGCTTACCTAGTTTTGCAAAGGTTCTAGATACCAAAGGCATTTGGTGCCTCATATAGGGAGAATGCGTTTGGTCTCAATTCAAGTTCCATAAATATATCAAGCCACTTTCCATTTTGGACTCGATCTGTTTCCCTAAAAAATCCTCCTTGAAGGCACATGTCGTCTAAAAAGGTATTGTTAAGGCTTAATCATAGGTGATCACCTATTCTAGAAAGTAGGAAATGGTACAAATGTTCTTCTAGGGAGAGATACAAGGATTAGAAGTCAACAACGGCACTACCTCCTAGATCCCTTGATTCATCACCTTGTTGATGTAGGGAAATTATCTCTCACACAAATTTCTCTATCATATCCTCCTATTAGCCATCGAATATGGATGTATTTTGTTGGCTTATAACTTGAACGACATGATGAAAATGCATGGGACTGTTTCAATGGGTCACTAAAATTATCAAATGTAACTCTCTCTAAATATGAGGATCAACTTATCTAGACCCACAATCATCATGGGAGGTGCACACTGAAATATTGTTATCTATCCTAGCTCGAAGGGCCAGAAAATACTCCCTAGTTGGGGGGGGGAGGGAACTCTAGAAACTAAGTTACCACCAAAATCAAAATTATTAATGTCACTCATGCTAAAATATTGAGTTCCCTCCTTGGATATACTTCAATGAAGGTCCTTTCAAAGCCCCAATATTTTCTCCCTTTATGGACAAAATGTTGAATCCATTAATCACTTGTTCATAAAATGTCATTCACAAAGAGGCTCTGATTGGATATTAAAGGATCATCCCTCAAGCTTTATCTTGGGAATTATGTAATATAAACCTTTTCTTACAACCATGGTTTTTACAACAGTTTCATGATTACATAGAAGGGCTTCCTCTGTGTGTTAGTTGGGGAATTTAGCTGGAACAGAACAATTCTACCTTTGAAAACAAAATTCCATATCACTCAAAAGTATCATATTAAAGTCTAGATACTATTTCTTATTTCCCGCGCTCCTCCTTGATTGGTACACACCCCCGCCTACTTTAGTGGTTATGCATACATATTTTCCCTAAGATTTCTTTGATGGAGCTACTCAGGTCATGCCTTCTCATGGCGAAGCAAGAGGCATCCTACATTTTCTAGACTCCCACAACTTCTTTTTCTGCACAAATATTGATCCAACCATAAATAATTTGTAACACCCTCCTCCCACATCCACCCAAGTAACCATGCCAACTGGGGTAAACATGAGACAAGAGGCTACTATGATCAGTTTTGAATTTGTATGTGGCCTTAAGGAAGTGGAACCGATGAAAACATCACACACACTCATCCAACATCAACTTCAAAATCCCCAGGAGACATGTCAGCCACTTAGATAGCCTGTCCCTGGGTCCCGCTGATGTTCTGGACATCTTAGGCCATAGTCACTCTCATGCTATGCAAAAAGGAGTGACCATAGACCCAGATTTTCTCTCACAGGTTTGCCTGCTAGTGACTAGAGACCAAAATTTCTAGTTCTGTACTAGCAGCCTGAGATTTAAGCCACTTTTTCAGGCCCAGAGCTTAGGCCACTGCCCAAAATGGAGTGATAGCTTAGAATTAGTAAAATTACAAGGAGATAATGATGCAAAATAAATAAGTTGAACAAGACTTTAACCAGAGCCCTACTAGCCATGATAAGAATTTTGTCAAACATTTCATGAACATGTAACCTATAGGTATAAATAATAGAATTAAGTGTAGGGATCTCATACTTATCTTAGAATCTCTATGAACCATTGTTCCCTCATGTCATTTGCTTGCATTATCATCTATTAGGTCATAGACACATTATCCATTCATGTACAAGTAAAAACATGCTGAGAGCCATACATAACTACTGTCATAAAATATACATATAACCAGCATAATAGGAACATAACTACCATAAACATATCAGCCATCAAAATCCACATATATATCAGTACATTTACACATGAAAATTAAGGGAATGAATTTGTCATTAATGAATGCAATAAACCAACCAAAGATGGGACCACCTTGTTCCACCCGACCATAGAATGGCTGAGCTAAATCTCTCTTGATCCATTCATCCTCGTGCCATATTCAAGCATGAATGTGGGACTCAAACCAAAAAAACCAACCAGGGCATATCGAGGCTAAGCCACCTCACCCTCATCAATAGAAACCAGGCTTTACCGTAATCCATCTCAGATCACTAGGCCAACATAATGAACACAAGATAACAGGCTTTACTGTGATCTCCGCCCAATCACTAGGCCAACCAAGCATGGATGCCACCTGATTTCTTTACCTACACTATGAGGAATTTTCTTGTCTCCTAGTCTCTTAGGATTTACCGTAATCCAAACCCCGTTTTACTTTACCCTAAACCAAGACACACTCTCTAGGATTTACCGTATATCCCAAACCTGAGATTACTAGGCCCAACGAAGAGAAAACCAAGTCTAGGCTTTACCATATATCCTGTCATTCACTGACAAGGATTCCTATGCCATTTGTAGCAACACAATCCTAGCTTTACTTCAACCCACAGTCTGGCTCAGGGGTCACTAGGCCCTATTCTCTATCATTCTGAGATCCACCCCACTCATCTTCAAATCCATTCTGACAATCCAGATCAACCAAAACATGGAAACCCCATCACACCATAGCTATTCGGAAATGACAAGGCTAGGTTGAAAAACACTGTTACACCTGGCAAAACGCATGCCATGATAAAAAAGAACCACATGCAATGCTATGAATGCAAAATCTAGCAAGGGAAATATACATGCAAGTCGATACTTGCAATGAAGCCTGTTGTATCTACTTGATCCTACCTTTCCTTGCTTAATCTTTGCTTCCTCTTGCCTTCTTTACCTTTCTTGTTACAATGCCAAAATTACCCAAGAAAACTCTAAGTGTCCAAGAGTGAGAGAGAGAGAGAATAATACGAGAGCTCCAACACCGAATTGACAAAAGGTTACCAACTGATCCTCAGAAGCCTTTTTATGAATGAGGCCTCTATTTTCTTCATTTTCCATTATTTTCCTTCAATTTCCTCCTCACATGCAACCTATGATATTTCACCTCCTTATTCTCCTAATTTCCCTTATTTTCATAAATAATTGTGCCAAAAATGCCATTTTTCCTTTCCAAAGCTTTAGCCATTTCCTTTGACAATTTCCTTAGCCATAAAGACCCAAATGAACACCCCTTAGGATGTCTTTCCCAACATTCATCTTGGAATAAGTGTCCCATCAACTGTGGTTATTGTTTTTAACTTTTATTACAAGGAATTTTCACCAAGGCTGTTACAGAACCCTCCCCCTTCAGGGACACCATCCTTGGTGTTCAGTCACACATATACCTAAGAAATCCGCTGAAATAAGACATACTTCTCATGGAGCTTGATAACATATCTCGATGCAATATTTACAATGAAAGAACTGCTCAAAAGAAAAACATTGTCACAATATGACAACATATCACATAGTGGAGCTTTATAACAAAACTTATTACGGTATTTTCAATGATCATCCTGCTGAGTGCCAACCCATGTGACATCATAACATCATGGTAACATAAGGACATGATAGCATAGTAACATGACAACATAATCATAATGACATGACACCCATACCACATAGAGGAGCTCTATAACACAACTCATGGTAGTATTTACATCCATATACATGTACATATAGCAACATCATCAAAATATATACCAAAACATATACCAAGTCATATACCAAACATATATCAAAACATATACTAAACACCATATCTAAGCATATATCAAAACATCATATCAAATCATATATCAAAACACCATATCAAAGCATATACCAAACCACCATAAAGCATATACCAAACCACCATAAAGCATATAAAAAACCGCCATATCAAAGATACTTTTCCTCAACCGACAAACAAGGAAGGATACATAGCCTGTATCTGATCCGCCATATCCCATGTAGCTTCATCGGGCCAAAATTTCTTCCATTGCACTTTAACTTGCTCGATTGCTCGGTTTCGGAGCATGAGCACCTTTTTCTACAATATACACTAAGGATCCAACTGGAATTCTCCATCTAGTTCCACCTGTAATATAGAACAGTTAATCACATGATAATAATCCTTAACATACTTCTTAAGCAAAGATACATGGAAAGCATCACGAACTTTCACTATCGGAGGCAGTGCAAGTTGATAGGCTACTGGCCTAATCCTCTCAATGATACTGAAGGGTCCACAACATCATGGTCCTAACTTGGAACATGATCCAATATATAAGGATCTCTTCTTCAGTTTGATGTGTAAGTACACCTGTTGCCCAACTTGGAACTCCTTGAACAACATATTCCGATCTGCATAACTCTTCTAAATATATTGTGATTCCTTTAGAGTTTTCTTGATCACCTACATTTCTTGTTCCATGTCTGCCAACATCTCTAGTCCAATCAACACCCTAGTAATTGGATCACTCCAACTAATGGGAGTGTTACAACTCCGCCCATACAATGCCTCAAAAGGACTCATCCTCAATGACTCCTGATAATCATTTTTTTATGTAAACTATACCAAAGGAAGATACTCTTCCCACTTCCACTGTTGATGAATCACATACATCCTCAACATGTCCTCGAATATCCTATTGACCATCTCTATATGTCCATCTATCTGCAGATGATAAGATGTATTGAAGGCCAACTCAATGCCCAAACTTTAAAACAACCCCTTCCAAAACTTGGAAGTGAACTTCGCATCCCTATCTGACACAATATTTTATGGAACACCATGCAGTCTAACCATATCTCTAATGAATACATGTGACTCATCGCTAGCTAAGAATATAGACTTCACTGTAATGAAGTGTGCAACCTTTGTTGACCTGTCCATAATGACAATGATGGAATCATGCCGTTTCACTGTCTTCGACAACCCTGTAATGAAATCCATGGAAATCACCTCCCATTTCCACTCTAGAATCGCGATCGATTGTAGCAATACACCTGGATGTTTACACTCTACCTTCACTCAATGACAATCAAAACAACTAGCCACAAACTCTACTACATCCCTCTTCAGATTCACACAATCATAAAATTTCTTGACTACTGTCAGTGTCTTTTGATACCCTGGGTGACCCAAATACAGTTTCACATGAAACTCCATCAATATCATCTTCCTAAGTTCACTACTATCTGGTGCATATATCTTATCTCTGAATATTAACAATCCATCCATTGTAAGACAGTAATCCATACCCTGTGCACCTGCACCTGTACCTATACTACAACCTGTACCTATACCACTACATGTATCTGTACCTCCACCTGTACCTATACTGCCACCTATACCTATTTATTTTGGAAATCCCAATGCAGAGAAAAATAAGATGACAAAATATTTTATTAGTGTCTCTTGGCCAAATGTAGCTATGTTGGCCAAGTGAGCCTTCACTATTTAAATCCCTAGCACATTACAATGAAGTATTCCCAAACCTTTTAAATATTTCATTACATGCAATCCACGAGCACAAATCCATGGGAAACCAAAACCATGTGCCCAAAACTAACATTGTTTCATCTAGCAACTTTGAATATTTCATTGAGTCAAGTTTTACCTAGCAACCCCCCCTTAAAACTTGAATTTGGGCTTCCCTTGACCAAATTTGACCAAACCAGCGAAGTGAGCTAGCACCGCTCACCACCAGGCCCTACACCCCTTTAATTATATATCTAGGGTATTTGGTAATTTAGTATGCACTCTATCACCTAGGTCTAACTCCAAAATTTACTGGTAATTTCCTAGGGGTATGCATGCCTTACCATGTCTTACAATCATATGTCAATTTACATGAAATTTAAAAAAAATTACTCGATTATAATTTTTTAATTTTTAGTGTTTCTATCCTCACATTATGTTTTCATCCTCTTGATTTGGAACATCTAATGCTCTCCTCACCCATGTATATACATATTTTGTGAATCCATGAGAAATCATCTCATTGAAGCATTCTGCCAAACACTTTGCATGCATCTTTGGCATAAATTACTTGGTCATATGGTTCCTTTGGTGTTGCTTGCTCAGTCAATGGTCATGGCATCATCCACTAGGGAGGGAAGAACCTCCACTTCACAACATCTTAAAAAATATTTTATCAACCACTATTACCACAAATTCACACAATTGTTCAACTGATAGGTTTAGGAATCATTAATCCCCAAGAACTTATTGTGTAGACGCATCTCCTCTATATGGAATTTCTCAACAACACAATAACTTTCAATGATTATCGTCATGCCCAACAAATTATTCTTGGCTCCCTGCATTAAGCCACTCTCCTTGGAGATTCCATGTTAATCTAGATATTTGACACCATCTTAAAATTACCCAGAGAAATTAACTGAGAGATACAAAATTACAAGCAACAAAAAAGCAGATAAACACAATGGTTATCTTGGAAAATCACAAGCCTAGGAAAAACTAGCTAACAAAATGTTCAATTATTGTCTCTTTTCCAAACTCGACCAAGTCAACCAAGTGATCCTTCATTGCTCATATCCTTGTCACATTACAATGAAGTATTCCCAAGCTTGTTAAAGGCTTCATTACATGCAATACACAAGCAAAAATCCAAGGGAAACCAAAACCATGTGCCTAAAACCACCACCACTTCACCAAGCAACTTTGACTCTTTCACTAAGTTAAGTTTTACCTCACAATGTCATCTATTCTATTGTCTATTAATTTCATATGCAGGAACACTATCCATTGGTTACATATATTAATTATGCATGTGTACCATTCATTTCACATTATAGCATACAATTCTTTAGATACAAATTATGTTTAACATTATGGCTACCATACCAAATCCATACCTAATTGGATTTGGTATGTATAATGTTATTACATGATATTTGATGTAAAAAAATAATAATATAATCATGCATAAATATATAAATACATAAATTACAACATTTACACTTCAAAGTAACACAACATGCAATACATATGAAGTATAAATTGATTTTTTATGATATGTAATTCACAAACTAGCTATATACCTGAGATGTTCCACCTAGCCATAGATCACGATGTTTCAAATCTCTTAGCAATAGGACACCCCTAAGCCGGGACCATAACTCCACATGGGTAAATGTTCACATAGAGCCAACTGTGATCATATGGATAATTCCAAGCAAGTACTAGGCCAGGTACCAACTATAGAATCCTCCCGAACTACAAACCCACATCCCCCAACCTTCACAACCCAAATTAGTGCATCCCCTGCTCTAGTCTTGTACTCCATCATGTTTTACCACTGCTTTCCTTAGGCTTCTAACATAGAATAGCAAGGAAGTATCAAAGTATTGTAGTTTCATGGAGTTCCAACTACCCTTAGGAGTCTTCCAGGCATCCCTCAAGCCTCACATTGGGAAATTCTACCAACTAATTTCCTCTACAAGATCTAGCCTTTCCAAGTCAACTTGGCTCACCAACCAAATAGATATATGTATAAATGAAATATAGGGTCATTCTTAGAGTGTCATGATAGAGATTGAGATCCCTACTCCCAATGTTGGTGCAACATAGTTTTGGTTCATTCTATTGTCCTAAACACACAAACCAACCATCCTTTTACCAAAATAAAGGTACGTGGAAAGTGTTACACAACATTTTTTCACTGTCCCTATACTCCTTGTCCACGACCCTGGAGGACCTCTACAGTGAACCCGACATGTTTTCCCATCATGAAGAAACTCCCAATATGTCCCTCTTCATGAGAAAAATAATTCCCCTTTGCATCATTTCCCAAGAATCTTCTATTTATCCCAGTTTACAAGACCAACGCTACTGACCAGTTTCATCCTTGCGCCGATTCATAGAGATTAAAACTAGCTCTCACACCGTATAGAGCGACTGAGCCCTTTTTTAGTCACATTGATCCTCTTTTGGAAGGTTTTTTAAATAAGGAGTTGAAGCTTCCATGTCTAGAAGCTTCGTAACGGAAGTCTGGTAGATGGTTAGGCTAGATGGAGTCAAGGAAGTTATTTTGGGTTCCTTTCCCCTATTAGGATGGAAAAATCTCAAGAGATAAGACCTTCTCCCATGATGAGAGGAACCATCTCCCATCCATCCAAGCTATATAAACCTCTCTTTTTCCCAAGCAAAAGCTAGTTGGAATTTTGGAGCGAGTTTGAATGATCATCAAGTCATCTATAGCTTGTAGCTTTATAGTGTATGTGTTTAGGGAGAATAGTGTGTTTTTGGATTGGTTTAAGACTAGAGGGAAAGAGGCCTTAAAACTTCCATTGTTGGGGCTATCCATGAAGTGATAATGGAAGTGTGGGAACCCAGATATGTCGGAGGAGACCAGCAATGTCAAGTCACCGATTGTAACCTCTTTCTAATTTATATAAATGCAACTATTGATTGATTTCCTACATGAAGTTTCATTTTACATATTTATGGCTTAATTCTCCTTGACCTATTAAGTAGGTTGAATACAATATTGTACGTTATCATGTTTGTTTTTGTTGTTGTTTTCTTTTTTTAGGCATTCAGAAGAAGGAAACAGAAGATAGCTAGAGTGAGGAAGCAGGATCATCACCAAGCAAAATAGAGTTCTAAGAGGTAGGCCCTCTTAATTGATTATAGCTTAAGGATATTTTCCATAGATTGTTTGTTTCTGGCTAGACCCGCTCTCTCTGGCTAGAGGAATTGTTTCCGTCGGCACTGAGAATTTACCTGCACCACAAATTGGTGACCATACTGGGGAGCCAATCCTTTTAATTGATTGATTGTCATTTTATGGTTTTGTGTGAACTTTTCTAGTATCACCACTTTCCTTTAGTGTTCTCTGCTTTGCTTAGTTTACCATTTTGAGCCTAAAATTTACAGTAGCAAGTCTGGTCTTAGCCTTTGAAATTTTTTATTTTTTTCCTTGAATCCTCGGTTAGCGCATTTATTTTTCTGACATTCATGCCGATCAGCGCGAGTTTCTCAAAGACAATCGTGCCGACCCCCTTTTGGTGCTTGTTGTCAGTTAGGTAGTCACATCGATTCCTATAGGTGAAGATCAGGGTTTACCCTAGAACACAGCCAATGTGTCTTGCCCTTCTAATTTCTGTCTTTCAGCTTGTTTTGACTGTGTTCTCCTTGGCTGGAAAGATCTTTCCACTTGGTTGATTTGAATTTTCTTCACTTGGTTTCTTGAGTTCTTGGATGGTTTTTAACCCTAGGGCATCTAGGTTGTCATCCATTCACTTGTTTTTGTGCTCAGCAAGTCAAGTCGATAGTCAAAGTTGCTCCTTGCATTTCATTTGATTAGTCCTTTTATTGCTTTTATTTCCATTTAACAAGTTTGAAATTTTTTTTTGGTGTTTGAGCGTCTCTTTTCAGACATAGATCACATTGCCCATCTTGTTTTTGGTTTACTCTTTGCTTAATTAGCTTGAAAGGAATTCTCTTTTGTGCTTTATGTTTTCTTGTGATTGATTGTATTGGAAATGGTTCATTGAAGTGTTTATGAAAGATCCATTCCATCATTTCATTGAAAAATACATAATTCTAGTTTGTTGAATCAATATGTTACGTTAGTTAGCATCATTGAAGGCTAGAGTTTCATCGTCACTTGCATTGGAAAAGAAATGAATTCTCTTTACTAGTGAAAGGACTACCTGAAGTGCATTTGATAGGAAAGTTACGAATTGGAGAGAGTTTTTTCATCATTTTGTTTTCAAAAGCAAAATATTGAAAAAATCATTTTGCTTTCAATTGCTTGTTTTGTTGCATTTGAGTGTGTTTTCTACTCTCATTAGTGTAGACAATTCATCAAATTGAAATGGTCTTGTCTCATTTAGCTACATATAGGTGTTTTTCGAGTCACATCAATAAGGCCTGAAAACCAAGACATAATTTCAAGATCAACTCTAAAATGCTTAACCTAAGGTGCATTTAAAATATAACGATCACATTTTAGAAGGTCTAGGCTAGAGACATATTCCGACGTCTTAAAACCTAGCAGTTGTCGTTGGCTTCGGCACTAGACATCACTAGTATGGACTTGTGCTCCCTGTACAATCGAGTATATAAAGGGATACCCCAGTAGGTTGAAATCCTTTATCCATAGGAAGCCGAGTATGTCACCTTGTAAATGTGATACACCGAACATAACATTTGGAGAGATTTCCTACCCATACTTCTCGGTTCATCGGGAGGTATTCTGTAGTTCATGGTTACCTGGTAATCATTTTTGCCTAGATCATCCCTAGTAGTCATTTTGATCTTTTTGACTCCCTAAATATAAAATATCACCCGACCACTTGTCCTTTCGAGCTCGTTTCAAACCGAAAGTGATAGAGTCACCTTTTCTTCTTTCTCAACTCTTAAAACATGAAAGTGCACTAGTTTTCTTCTGTGTCTTAAAAAATTGTTGCCAACGATCTTATAACATTATTGTTAGTCTTTTTTAGACCACCTCGTGAGTATAACTTTAAATACAATTTAAATCCCTTGAAATCATTCTCTTTTCTGGTTATTTGAGACAAAATCATCGTGGCTGAACCAACTGGTTTTCCTAGTTCCTCTTCCACTCCTCTGTCTGAAAGATTGTTTGAGGAGCCTTTTTCTGAATTTCCGTAGTCACTTGAGGACTAAGGTGTTGAGCTTGGATTTTTTCTGAGTATTCAACCTTTTTCATCTTGTCCTCCCCCTTCAGATACTGGGTAACTTTCTGACATTGGCCCGTAATCTTCGGATAATCCTATCTAGACTCTTGACAATCCACCAACTTCTAAAGGTAAGCTCAGACTGGTTGTTTATCCTCAGAATCAATTATTTGATCATGTTGTGATATCACCTCAGCGTCTGTACAGTTCGTACAATCAGCCGGGTATTCCTTTGGAATTATCCCCTCGAACATCTTTGGTAGTCTATCATCACCTGTTTTCACGCATGGAATCAGAAGGTGAAATCCCAGTCCCCTCTATGGGTCACTCGGAGGTTTCCACTCCATGCACAGTCAAGGAGAAGGAATATACTTTCCCTCCTGAAGGTTTCCCTTACATGGGAAGCATTCCAACCAGTGTTCATCCTGAGTTACCGCATAATTACGTGACTTTAGCTCAGTTGGTTTTACTCATGCCTACTACCTCATCATTGTATCACAACCCTATTTTAGCATCTGGCATTATGCCTACCACATGTTCATTCATTCAGAACCCGACATCCCAACATACGGTGATTTATGTAGTTACTTTAGTCCGAGGTAAACCCACCATTCCAAATCTTCTTGTTTCGTCGATTCAGGTTACCTGTTTGGTTCAACCGATGATCTTGAGTCATGTCGCTGTCAGTTCTTCGATCCCTCCAGTAAGTGGGCAGGTTGTGCCATTGCCTGGGGGTCAGAGTCCGAATATTTCTATGATGTCTAGCACAACCAATGTGAGTGGCTCACAACCTCACATGGTTGGAATGAACCAACACTCTTCGGGTACCATTTCAAATCCTAATGGTCCTGATGGATCAAGTAATGTCTAGTACCAATAGCCCAATGTTGGTCTGTCTCGGTCAAGTCATGTCTAGTACAAACAACCCAATGTTGGTCCATCTCAGTCAAGTCACGTCTAGCACCAGCATCCCAATATGGCTCAAGGTTAGTACCAACCTCCTTATGTTCCATATGTTTCACAAGTGATGGCTAATCTGCCTTACATCCCTCAACCTGGACCTTATGTCCAGCCTAGTCCATCCGCTGCACCTAATGGTTATGGCCAGATGCAGTTCAGGAACTTTCAAGGTGTCACTTCAGGAACTATCCAAGTACCTTTGCAGCAACAGGGACAAACCCTGCAACAGCAAGGGAAAACTTCATTGCAACAAGGGTCATCCATGCACCAGCAAGGCCAACCTTCATTGCATCAAGGGCCATCCATCCAGTAGCAAGGCTAGATGATGTTGTAGTAAGGACAACTGCAACAAGCATAGGGGCAACCCTCGCAATAGTTGCAGCAAACCATGTAGTCGCAAATGCAGCATGCACCACAATACTCCCAACCTATGCCTTCACAAGGTCAACCTCTACAGCCGCAATGACAGCCTTTACATCCGCAAAGTCAGCCCTTGCAACAACAAGGTCAACCCAGGCAGCAACAACCCTTATACTCATATCAACAGGGTAAACCTTTGCAAGGGTAAGGTCAGGGTCTAGTCTTGCAGCAACAGGCACAAAATATTTATGTTCAAGGGCAACAGGTTCAGCCTCCTTTTGTCCAAGGAGAGCAAGTCCAAAATCATTATGTCCAAGGACAACAAGTGTAGAATCCTTACGTCCAAGGGCAGCAGGTCCAAAACCCTTTCGTTTAGGGGCAACAGGTCCAAAACCCTTTCGTCTAGGGGTAGCAAGTCCAAAACCCTTATGCTCAGGGACATTAGGTGCAAAATCAATATGTCCAAGGTCTGTAGGCTCAACAACCTTTTAACAAGTATGTTGCTTATCAGCAGCCTCTAGCTGGACAGTTCCAAGGATTTCAAGGTTAGAATCCTCCTTACGGGCAAGGTAACATATAGTGGGGGCAAAATCAAACGCCATATGGACAAAATCCTTCACTATGGGGACAAAATCCTTACCATCAAGGATGGGCCCCACCACTTAGGGCCCCTTATTGACCTAAAATGCCTTTTAATACCCAATTGTCATTCTTGGCTACGCTAGAATTGCCAGATGTGTCTAGACTCACGGATGACCCGATCCTTCATTCGCCATACTAGTCTCCAGTTTCGTCTGAGATTCCGAGCAATTGTCCAAAGTTTGAAGGAAAAGCAAAAGAGGATCCTTAAGCCCACGTGATGAGATATCACCTCTGGTGCTCCTCGAATTCCTACATTGATGATTCCATTCGTCTTCGACTTTTCCAAAAAAATCTTATAGGTTCTGCAGCCAAATGGTATGTCAAGCTACCTCGAAATACCTATCATGACTTTGACACTCTTGCCATGGACTTTCTCACACATTTCCAGCTACCGGTTCGCTATGAAACTGCCACCCATTTGTTAACACTGCTCAAGCAAGACACTGTGACTCACATCTCTGATCACATCCATGAATGGAGATGTAGGAGCCATCTGATTAAGTTTGAAATTGATGATCAGTTGTTGACCGAGTGGTTCACCAAATCAATCATCAACAAGATTGCCGAGTACATTGCTATGGGTGGATGCATATATAGACCTTATCTATTCACAATCTGACACATTATATGATGTGTTACCCGATGCGCCCAGACCATCATTTGACTTGACAACATCTAAGTCTTCCACTACCCCTCCCATTGATGGAGTAATTGGTTCAGTGACTCACACCCTTGCAAAATATTCTTCCAAATAGAAGTCGGTCTCCAACACTTCTCCCAATGACTCCTCTTGCAATTCACCCAGCCCTAGTAAAACCTCGGAGGTTCACGTTGTCTAGTCTATCGCAAGGGATAAATTCTCTAAAGGTAAGAAGAAAGGCAAAGGCAAGGGTAAAGCTGATGCCCCAAAACAGGGCCCTCCTAAGTCATCTGCTGGTGATGCTGCCCAATGGAAACCCAGGTATCCATGCCTCATCTGTGAGGAGGATCACTATAATAAGGATTGTCCTAGACGGTCCGAAGTTAGTCGTTTTCTCAAAGGGACCCCGATTGTCTTGAAATATCCCCTTCCGTCTGAGTAGAGTCAAATGGTAGACCAGCCTTAGTCATCCACTTCCTCAGGTTCCCATGTGTTCATGATGAGTACCCCAATCAACATGGCTACCAGGTTAAAATATTATCAAACTCCTACCCTGTCAGTAAGGAAAGAGAAAGAAGGTACCCCTTATTCTTCCACCTCGTCCAGTTATGGTCCTCTCCATATAAAGTGACCTAATATTGATTCCGCCATTCAACCACCTTCTCGAGGTGTGCTTTGAAAGTCCTCATACAATCCCCACGCTCAAGCTGCTCAACATTATAACATTGTTGAAGATTTGGCTCAAGCACCATCAGCTATGTCTTCTCTCGAGGTCCTTCAAAGTTGTCCTTCTCAGTGGAAATAATTACTGTCGGTTATTGGGGATATTGATCCAGCTGACTCTAATCTCCTCTATTTTGACTTGGAAAACCATGTTCCACGTTTATCTCATCAAATTGCCTTTCTCATTCAGGTAATCATAAATGAGAAAACCATTCATAGGACTGTCATCCATGAAGCTGCTTCTACCTGCATCATGTTTGTCACTTCTTGGAAGGTAATTAGTTCTCCTACTTTGAACCAATCCCCTAACAATCTGGAAGCTTTTGACGGGCGTGATTTGTGACCATTCAGTGTCCTTCCCACCTTGCCATTACTTTGGAGGGAAAGATAATACATGTCGAAGTAGAGATCATTGACGTTAATCTTAACTATAATATTCTACTCGGATGGAGCTGGACCCATGCCATGCATGCTGTAGCCTCCTCCCTTTTCCATGTGATTCATTTCCCCATCAAGGGAAGATAGTCGTAGTCGACCAACTATCCTTCTTTCCCTCTTCCTCCTCAAATGGAAATGTTTTGTATGTCAAGCACACCAGTGGTCCTTATGAGAGTGTGGGGGAAGGACTCTTTAAAGATCCTACCTTGATGGTCATATTTCCACTCCCTCCTCCTCATGTTGCCTCTGTCAATATGATTGTGGTCAAGTCTAATCCTTGGTTCATTCCTTCGCCAGATCTTGTTGATACATGTGGCGAGGTTATGCCATTAAGTCCCATCGAAATTGATTACGTGGAAATTGTTTCGGCTTCACCTTCGGTATCCTTTGATCATCTTGTTTCGAGAACATCTCTCGGCATGTATTAACAATCCCTATGGCATGTTTCTTTGGAATCTCTCGACCCCTTAGCAGAGACTTTCCTTTCTGATGGAAGTATCATGGAGGTAATGTCTCTAGAGGAAGTACCTTGGAATGGAACGCATCATTTTTCCTCATTTTTGCCTAGCCTGATGGTCATGTCTACTTGTCTCGAGGAGTTCTCCTCTCAATTCCTGTCCCTACCACTTTAGACACCGATCATGACTCATGAAGTTTGGTCGGAAGGGAACATGGGTAACATTACCCAAACGATGCCAATTGATATTTCTATCAAACCTGGTGTCGTTGAAAATGTCCATATCGGGGTAACTTGTTCTCCAGAAGAGATCAAGATCTATACTCATCTATTCCAAGAGTTTCAGGATGTTTTTGCATGGTCATATGAAGAAATGCCTAGCATTGACCCAAGTATAGTCGTGTACGAGATTCCAAATTATCCTCCTGCGAAGCCCGTCTTCCAATGGCTTTGTCCAATGCACCCTAGAAAAGAGGCTGCCACTAAGGGTGAAATTTGAAAAACTTATGAAATCTGGATTTATTTATTCGATCCCTCTTACGGATTGGGTTTTGAATATTGTACCAGAAACAATGCACTATTTTCATTTGCATTGATTATCGTGATCTCAATCATGTCTGTTCTAAGGATAATTACCCCACTCCCTTCATTGACCACATCATTGATGAATGTGCTGGGAGCGAATACTTTTCCTTTATGCATGATTTTTCTGGCTACAACCAGATGAAAATCGCACCGACTGATCAAGATAAGACAACCTTTATCTATCCGTGGGGGACCTTCGAGTACAAAAATCTCCCTTTTGGCCTCAATAATGATGGGGAAACATTTTAGAGAGCGATGTCTTATGCGTTCCACGACATTTGAAACATTTTCCAACCTTACTTGGATGATCTCCCTGCTAATTCTCGTAAATGCCATGATCACCCTGATCATCTCCGACAAATTTTTCTTTGCTGTAGACACTACAACATTCGGCTAAATCCACATAAATGTGTCTTCTGTGTCGAATCCGAATGACTCCTTGGCTTTATCATTTCGAAAGAAGGCATTTTCATTTATCCTCTTAAAGTCGAGGCCATAGTTAATTTACCCCCTCCATATTCATTGCATCAACTATAAATTCTACAGGGAAAATCAAATTTCCTCCATCGTTTCATACCAAACTATGTTGAGCTAGCTTCAGGGTTCACTCAGTTGCTCAAGCAAGGAACCCTATTTGTTTGGAATGAGGTTGCTCAAAAGTCTTTCGATGACCTAAAGACTGTCCTCATAAATGCTCCTTTGTTGCATCCCCTAAACTATCATCGTGATTACTTCCTTTATCTAGTTGCAACCTCTAGTACCATTGTTATGGTGCTGGTATAGGATGACGACGAAGGAAATGAACATGTTATTTACTACCTTAGTTTCAATCTCCTTGACAATGAAATGCGTTATGCTCATGTCAAGAAGTTGGCTTTGGTTGTCGTGCAGACTGTTCAACACTTTTGGCATTACATTATACTCCACACTACCACTGTGATTTTGGAATGCAACCCCATGACCTACATCTTGACTCGTCAATTGCTTGGGGGCAAGTATTTGAAGTGGATTCTTATCCTCCAAGAATTCAATTTGGTATTCACTACTGCCAAATCTAAGAAATCATTGGTCTTCGTTGAGTTTATTTGCTCCCTTCCCTCCGCTTCTCTCCATGCTGGTGCCGATGAGCAGCTCCCGGATGAGACTCTTTTCTTAATTAGCACTCCCAACCCCTAGTACAGTGATATCATCATATATCTCCAGACCTCTACCTTCCAGTCTGCATTGACCAAGGATGATCGTTGACGCATTCAGCATCAATCTCAAGCTTATCGTATCATTGGAGATACTTTATACCGCATCGTTGTTGATTCAATTCTTCACCGCTATCTCACTCTCGAGGAGGATAAGAGAGTCTTGAATGACTTCCATTCTGGCACATGTGGTGGTCACCTATATGGATATGTTACTACTCAAAAAATCCTTTGCGATGGTTATTTTTGGCTCTGTATCTTCAAGGATTGCATCCTTGTTGTCTGCAAGTGCCATGAGTGCCAAATTTATCAGCATAAGATGTGCACCCCACCCACTCACCTGTACCCCGTTATTGTCATCGGTGCTTTTTCCAAATGGGACATTGACTATATGAATTGTAACCCTTGTTCGGTCAGGGGGCATGGGTATATTATCATTGCTGTGGACTATTTCACCAAATGGGCTAAAGAGATGGCTACATACTCTGCGGACGGTAAAACAGTTGCTCAGTTTCTATTCAATTGTGTTATTTCCAGGTTTAGAGTGCCTCAAGCCATTTTCACTAACCATGGCTTCCATTTTCGAGATTACATGATGGTTGAGCTGACTTCTATGTTGGGATTGTGCCACAATGGCTCAACCTCGTACTATCCTCAAGCTAATGGCCAAGTTGAAGTTGTGAACAAAGTCCTGGTTATGATGCTTCAATATACCATTGGGATGCATAATTCAAATTGGCATCTCATGCTATTTTCAGCTCTGTGGGCTTACCAAACCTTGACCAAGGATGCAACTGGATTCACACTGTTCCAGCTAGTCTACGGTCTAGAAGAAACTTTACCAATTAAGTGCGAAATTCCATCCCTCAAGCTGGATTTTGAACTTCTCCCTGAGACCTCACCTAAGGAAGAGTGTCTCTTGTACCTAGAATGACTTGATGAAACTCATCATCTTGCTTCTTTGGTCATCGAAGCACATAAAAGGCGAGTCAAGTCCCATTTTGATTAGTCTGTCTCCCATCGGGCTTTTCTGAGGGCGATTTCGTTCTTCTGTATGATCAAGCTAATGATAAGCTGGGGGAAGGCAAGCTCGAACTTATGTGGCATGGGCCTTACATTGTTAAATGTGTTACAAAAAGGGGCCTATGAGCTTATTGACTATGAGGGAAATCCCTTCGACAAGCCCCAAAATGGGCTTTATCTCAAAAAGTACTATGCTTAAGTCATCTTGCATGGATGCTTTTGTACAATAGTGTGTTATTCATTTCTGTACAGAGTGGTTCGGTGTGTTATTTTGCAAGCAACTTTCCTGCTTATTATGTTTTTGCTTGCTTTGCAGATGTCGGTGTCTCCTCACATTAGTTTTGTTGATGGTGCTTTCCGTAGTACCCAGAATCTATTATCTGTGGCATGGGCCATTTATGACCCCCATGGTGAATTTATTGATCTTCAAGGTATTTGTCTAGGTCGAACAACTAATAACATCACTGAGTATAGCGCAGTCATTGAATTTTTGTTAGAAGCCATCGCTTTTGGCATTCGGGAATTAGTTGTCAACCTTGATTCACAGCTTGTCGTCCTTCAACTCAACGGGAAATATTCCATCAAAAACCCTCATATATTGAGAATGTATCTACATATTCGTCTACTAGAGAGAAATTTTGATTACATTACATATCATCATATTCCTAGACACATGAATACATTAACAGATGAATTAGCTAATTATGTGTTAGATAGACATTTGCAAAACATGTAAAAATCGAAAAAAAAACATTTGTACCATAATAAGCAAGGAAGTACAACATATCATATATATATATATATATATATATATATATATATATATATATATATATATATATGTGTGTGTGTGTGTGTGTGTGTGTGTTGGTAATGTTTGCCATACATCAAAACCTCAAAAAATAATATGTGTGTTCAAAATACATCAGTGGCTCGGAGGCCTTATACATCTGTGGCTCGCAGATCTCAAAAATATAGACTGTCATAACTATGCATTAAACATCATGATGCTCATGCTAGCATGTAACAGCTCGGACTACGCGAGTCAGCAATCGGCAGATCCGATATGATACTCCCACCGTATGCCTTTGATACTGGCATGGGACATCACCCATCCGGGCATACTCTGGGATCCCATGGGTCAATCCCTCGAGATTCCGCTCGATCTCCTCCTCATTTTCGCTTCCCTCATGATAAGGAGAGACCTCAAACTGCTGAGAAACATGCCTGACTATCGGGGACATCCTAGCAGGGCGTTCTAGTCCAACATCTGCATTCATAAAATAAAAATGTCATGAACATATATATCTCAAAAACAATAAAAAACATCAAAAATTATTTTTTTTTTGTTTTTTACCTCCATCATCATAATCCTCCCCATTTGGGAGTGGCATATCCGAATCTCCGTGGAAGTCGGTACCGCTATAAGACCAATCCTTGACTATGATCAGTTGTCATCATAGCGACGAGAAAAAGGCGGGCTTATAGGACATTTGTTGGCCCCTAGTAATCCTGGGCATCAACGCACTCCAACGGACCATTTGTGGGTCTTGTGGCATCAATGGTTCCACCTCAGCTAGCTAGTAGTGGAACAGCGGAACCTACTCCAGGAAGAAGGTCACTAGCATAGACCCATATCAAAACCGCTTCAGGTTTCCCGCCTTAGCTTTTGATAGCTGGCGCTTCATGTTGACTTTCATAGCTTCCACCCAGTTGAAAATAGTGGGTGTCGTACAGTCGATAACATACTGAGACTTCACTTGTTGGTCTCATGATGCACTTGGGCCCTAGCCACTCTGTTGATGGTCAATAGTAACGCTCTTAGCATAAGATCCCAAACTGTCATAATATCGATCTTGCCACTTTTTGATTTGAGTGCTTCAGGGAAATGTTTTGCAAGTAGCATGTCACACTTGCCCCAATCAGCCTTGACCCATATAGATTGACTGGCTCCCCTCTTCGGGATATTCCTGTGATGAAATAAATGTCTGAAGTTTCCAATTCCAGCTCTTGGTCACCAATGATGAAAATTTCTTGATTCACATCCCAGAGACTGATCAAATACCATAGCAATTCAGGTTGAGCGCATAGACCTACTTTAAGGAAGAATTTGAGGAGCTCACAGTTCCTCAAAGCATCCAAGGAATTTGGGTCAGCCATTGCTTGAGTGTCAATATCTCTCGCGTTCCTTCCAATCCACCATTTTTCATGATGTTTTCCTTACAAAAACCATATAATCAAGTCAATAATCATCTTTGGCCAGAGAATTTTGGATTAAAACTAAAAAATTGAGAAAAAACCTTTTGGTTCATGGTGCTGGCATGATTATTATAAAAACATTAGCACAGACGACGCAGTTGACAATTTTAGCAACCCCTGATCGGCCCGATCCCATGCCCAGAAATCACGCTGACTGAGGGCGATTTTTTTTTGCCAAAACCTTCTCATGAAATCCAAAAAATGGATAAAAATAGGTGAAAGAAGTATGAAAATGGATCTTAAGGTCTTGGCTCTTACCTGCAACTGACAGCTCGACGAATGACCTCCCGGATCTCCCGCAATCTGCTCAAGAAAAATTAGGGCACAAGTCGGCAAAAAGCTCTTTACACAAAGGTAAAATGGTAAATGGTAAAAATTAATTACTTTTTCGTCCTTTTATTCATTTTTTCATGAACTATTAGGGTTTTTAAGTATTTTTGACCTATTTTGCCTCGGAACTGGACAATGCATTTACCTTTTTGTGCAGCGACAGGTGACGGATTCCCGATGATGGTACTGGAGTCACGTTTCATCTCTTTTCTCGACTCGTAAAACTCAAATGAAAATATCGCTGAGTATTTTTTCCCTTTTTGACTCGTAAAAGAGAATAAAATGGGGGGTCTACTTTTAAGCTCTTTTCTGACTCTTTAAACACGAAAAGATTGTCGAGCTCTTGTCGTTTTGAACTCAATAAAGGTTGCGAAATTTCATTCACCCAATACAAATTTACCCCTTTTTCAAGCTGGGATGAATTATTTACGAAAAAGGTACTCGACTGAAATGGTCAAGCAGTTCTCTCAAGTATCATTTTCTAGCTCTTCGGGCTCGAGAGACACAAATGTACGAAAAGGGACCATGTGGAGTTTTCTTTTCTTTGTCTTTTTCAAGCTCTCTAAACGTGAAAGAGATATCGAGTTACACCTTTGTCAGACTCATCAAACATTAAACGACATTGGATTCGTCACTATGACGATCGTGAGCTTCTCCTTCCTAGCGCTCATTAAACTTACTAGGTCGGATTCATTTTAAGGATGAACTTATAGTGCAAGCACATGCTATCCCCTTCAGGCTTGTGATAAAAAATAATTGGGGTACATGCCAGAAATGGTGGGGGAAAATTAGAAATTCTATCAGTCGTGTCAGCAACTCACTCTCAAACATGACACTTTCTGCTTCGTGTAGGGTTGGGATATCCTCCTTCTCATCATTGACCTTCTTGGGTTGGGCCATTCTTTTTTTCCTTCCATTTGATCTCTTCCACGTTATCATGATCACCGATCATATGGATCCAAACGCTACCAAACTCTGGAATCATGTCACCGATATGCTGAAGAGTTAGTCCCTCTGCAGTTACACTTACTGCTTATTCTCTGTATCATCTAAAATCATTTGTATCCCTTTGTCTCATGTCGACGATGTCAGATACATCATGGCCCTCCTTCAACATGGTCACTTCCTGTCGACTTTAGCTCATTATCTAGGAAGTTGACTGAGAGACTCCCTTCTAGTACCTTAGAGCTGACATGTCCTAATGGCAAGTTCTTCGCACTCGATGACAAGCTCACATCATTGGCTTTCACTCAGGTGATTTCCCGGGTATTTAACATTAGTTCCTTTATTCACATTCCGTGAACTGTCCTACCAGTAACTTGAGATCCATTTTCATTATTGGTGGTTTCTCTCATGCTTGTTAACGGTTCACATCATTGATCGGTAATCAAGCAACTTCCTAGCATGTTCGACTTCAACACATTCATTCACATGTTAGGATTTGTACTTTGATTGGGTCATTTGGAGTGAAAGACCCTGGGCTAAGATTACCCAAGTCCAAGTTGCGAGATGATGTGACATGATCATGGTGGTCTACATGTCTCTTTCAGATGGATGGATGTGACCATACCATGAGTTGTTATATGTGATCTCTCTCATTATTGGATGACTGCGACCATACCTTGGTTCCATTATGATCTTTTCTATTGGATGGTTGTGCCCATGCCTTGGATCCATTTACATGATCATTCTCTAGATGGTTGCGTCCATACCACGATTCATGTATCATTATTCAGAGTCTTCAGTGATATATATGTATCTATTATTTCTTACAGGTTTTCTGATGACGGACTCTGTTCCCTGCTTCCACTTATAAAGCATTTCACCCCTCAATCCATTTCGACCTTCATGCTTTAGGGGGCATCTATTACATAGCATTTTGTTACTGTCCCGGTACTCTCCATCCACGATCCTGGAGGACCTCTACAGTGAACCCGACATGCTTTCGCATCATGAAGAAACTCCCAATATGTCCCTCTTCATGAGTAGACTAATTCCACTTTGCATCATTTCCCAAGAATCTTCCTTTTATCCTAGTTTACAAGACCTGCGCTACTGACTAGTTTCTTGATCGTGCTGATTTGCAGAGATTAAAACTAGCCCTCGCACCATATGGAGCGACTAAGCCCTTTTCCAATCACGTCGATCCTCTTTTAGAAGGTTTTTTAAATAAGGAGTCGAAGCTTCCATGTCTAGAAGCTTCGTAACATAAGTCTCGTAGATGGTTAGGACGGATGGAGCCGAGGAAGTTAGTTTGGGATCCTTTCCCCTATTAGGATGGAACAAACTCAAGATATTAGACCTTCTCCCATGATGAGAGGAACCATCTCCCATCCATCCAAGCTATATAAACCTCTCTTTTTCCCAAGCAAAAGCTAGTTGGAATTTTGGAGTGAGTTTGAATGATCAACAAGTCATCTATAGCTTGTAGCTTTCTAGTGTATGTTTGAGGGACAATAGTGTGTTTTTGGTTTTGTTTGATACTAGAGGGAAGGTGGCCTTAAAACTTCCATTGTTGGGGTTATCCATGAAGTGCTAGCAGAAGCGTGGGACCTCAGATACGTCAGAGGAGACCAGCAACGTCAAGACACTGGTTGTAACCTCTTTCTTATTTATATAAATGCAACTATTGATTGATTTCCTACATGAAGTGTCGTTTTACATCTTTATGGCTTAATGTTCCTTGACCTATTAAGTAGGCTGAATACAATATTGTACGTTATCACGTTTGTTGTTTGCTTGTTTCAAGTATTCGAATGAAGGAAATGAGAGATAGCTGGAGTGAGGAAGCAGGATCATCACCAAGTGGAATATCATTCTAAGAGGTAGGCCCTCTTAATTGATTCTAGCTTAAGGATATTTTGAATAGATTGTTTGTTTGTGGCTAGACTTGCTTTCTCAGGCTAGAGGAATTGTTTGTGTCTACATTGAGAATTTACCTGCACCACAGAGAGGTCGCTACCATTGGATTTATTTTTTTTAATCCAAATATTTTGTTCCTCCAAACTCATTCTCTTCCATAAAGAACATCTTACCAATGCTTACTCTCATATCTCCATGAGATCAAGTTTTATTTTTACACCTAGGTTTAGGTTGATATCCTCTTATGTCTTCTTCATACAATTATATGTTCTTATGTCTTCTTGATACATTTATGTCTCTCGTCTTTCTAGAGACCTCATGAGACTAATGCCTTACCACCTCTAGATTTGATGATGTTTTGTCAATCAAAAGCTTCAACCAACATATTGCCAACGAAAAAAGAAACAAAAAAGTTATCCCATTAACCTATATCATGGTTGTAGAGGAAATCAAACACATTATGGACCTCATTGAATGTGGTTAAAAATTCATACCTTGAGTATGATAATACACTATCCTTCTTTGGCCAAGCATCCAAGATTGATGGATAGGATTAGGGTCATTACTCCTTGCATGGGGTGAACAACATTTATATTTATGGTCATTTTTTGGTAGCCAAAAGGATCTATCACCCCTTCGAGCAATTGTTCCCAAATCTCAACACCCTGTTCACCTAGCTCCTATTCCAATGCACTCAAAATCCCTATGATGGCCTCTTCTAGTGGTCTAGACCCAATATGCACAAGCTTATAAGTATCTTATGAAGCATCCCATCAACCTAAATCAAGGTTGGTCCAGATCCTTTGACCCTCGAAACAATCATTAGAGAAGTCCATATTTTCCTCCTTATATGTCATGTTTTGTTACACATAGACTTTTCCAACTATTGATGAAAAACATTCATCGTGACCACTGTTATGGAATCTTTTCTACTATGAAACTTTTTCCATGTGAAAAACATGCATGTGTTCCTATCCTTTAAGACCTCTTCGCAGGTATTTAAAGGTACAAAACATGTATTTCTATCTAATACAAATATAAGTGAAATACAACCAAAATTTAGCTATAACTAGTCCAAATAAAGGGAGAAATAGTTCAAACCATTGTCTATTACTAAAAAAAAAAAATCAAATGATAGAATTTTGTCTAAATTGGTTCTAGAAAGAAAGTAAAAAATTATACTTGTCTCAAGAATGTCCAAATCTAAAATAAAGACCAACCAAAACCATTCAATGACCAAAAACAAATCCACAAAACATAAAACTTTATTAAATGGGTTCCAAACTGTTTCAAATTAGACAATAGAAGCCAACATCTTCCCTTTTATATAATCCTAAACTCTTAAATTATTATATATATATATATATATATATATAATTTGGGTATTTTAAATTAAATATGAAGTAGAAATTACAATTCAAAAACAACACTCATTAATCAATTAAATTAATTTAAATAATCTACCTCATAGAATCTTTAATTTAATTTTAAATTTAGATAAAATTATATAATTTAATATTTTTTAAGATTTTAATTTTTTAAATTAATAACTTATATTAATTGAGTTTCTAGACTATGAACTATAATATCTCACTTTGCAAAAATTCAAAAAGAGCAATTCAGATCCTATCATAAAAATATAACAATTCTTTTGGAATAACTTTTCTTTTTTAATGGTTGAATAATTTTATTTTAAATTAATGTAATATTTGAATTTAATTATTAAAAATTTGAATTTAGATTATCCGTAATTATGTTGTAATAGTTTTTGATTGAAAGTTTTATTTTAAATTGATATAATATTTGAATTTAATTATTAAATTTTGATAATAATTCAATATATTGAAATCGGTAAAACGTATCGCTACATATACTGTTTTATGATTGTCAATTATGATGCAGGGGTGTTTACTCATGTGATCTCATCAGATAATAATGCTGTTTATTTTTCCCCAGCGGTTCTTGCCTTGTCTGCGAAAGGCTTATTAAGAACCCTAAATAGATTTTGTAAATGATGTTATATGTACTTTTTTTTTTATAGTAATAACAAAGGACGATATTTTCAAATCTGGAAAAAATTAAATACTGAAATTTAGTTATGGAAGGTCAAGCGAATGCGTTTGATTGAAGCATATGCTAATTTAGGTAATTAATATTGAAATTCCATTTCTTGTGCGTGAGTCACAGCATATGCTTGCATATGCGTGAGTCACAGCATATGGTTATTTTTCCAAAATATTAGTGAAAACTGAGAGATCCGGTAGATCTTAAAAATTTACTGGTAATTACTGTCAAGTAAACTACTAAATTCCCCTAAAATACCAAAAATAAGAATACTTATCAACAACAATAATCAAAATATCAAATATTTATTCTCAAACTAAGCCATACCAACGACCATGACACCTTTATACTATTTTTTTAGAAGAAAAAGCAGTATATATATATTAAGGTAATATAAGCAAAAAAAACCTGATAAGGTACATATAGAGGAAACTTGTGGTTTCCTGAAGAGTAAAAAAGTAGCAGAAACTATAGATGGACAAATATTACAGATTTTGAGAGATACAAATGAAGAACACAACACATTGGGCCATCCATATAAAAACAGAATGCAACAAAGAAGACGCTGTTGCGTGCAGAAAAGAAGTCTGATAGTCTAGAGAGTATGACACATAATGAAGTCTACATAGCAGAGAAGAGTAACAACGAGTAGTTGTTATTATTATTGTTGCAGTAGTAGGCATTGCAGATCAAGGGCAGGGTTTGTAGCAGTAGCACTTTCGGCTGGTGATGTGGAAATCGCAGCTTCCCGATGGAAATCCCTCAGTTCGGCAAACATTTTTGCAGTTGGTGCTACTCACGCAGTACCCTTTGAACTTGCCACTTGGGGTTTTGCACATTCGACCCTCTGCCACTTGAACTTCCATCATCCCTGCATCACATTATATTCACGTGATTTGCCCAACATTTCAACAACTAATGTGAGTTAACATTTAACTAACTAAATTCTTTTTACGTTTTATAATAAGCCAGCAAGATGTGATCTTTTCCAATAGATTTTTTTAGATATCTTTTTTGGAAAATATATGTATAACCCTTGAGAAGTGTGATCTTTTCCAATAGATTTGTTTAGATATCTTTTTTGGAAAATATATGTATAACCCTTGAGAAGTTAACGGTCAATTCTCTTTTCTATATATGTATAACCCTTGAGAAGTTAACGGTCAATTCTCTTTTAACGGAGTCGCCAACCAAATCTAATCCTTTTCTATATATTTGCTTAAATATTTCCTTCCCAGAAAATATATATATATAACCATTATAATGAAAAAGAAAAAAATAAAAAAAAAATATTTACCAAGGGTTATAACGAGCAGCACCAGCAGAAAAAGGGCACTGAGTCGAGTGCCAACTCCCTTGCCCGCCATTATCGATCTCCCCTCTTTTCTTACACACAACACGCTTCAAAGTTCGAGTGAAGAGCAGTGAGCGACCTGCAAAAACAGCGAAGCGAATACTGTATTTATATGAGTGCTGAGGCGGTTCCAAGTCATGTCACCGTGTCTTGCCTTCTTTTACTTGATTCCAAAGTAAAGCAATGGTCGAAAAAAACAAAGAGAACAGTGCTAAAAAGTAAAGTGATTAAAAATAAAAAGTAGGATTTTGATAAGGTGGATCCCCCGGGATAGACATCTGGATTTTGAATGATTTCGTATTCCGATTACAATCTGTTTTTTTCTAAGGTTTGAATGCGAAAGTGCAGAGAGTCGTGTGCCATATACAAAGTTTTTATCGACACTCCACTTGTGGTATCTGTGGGCCAAAAAAAAATAATAATCATATGATACAGTTGTATACTTTAGTCTTATATTATATTTCAATTAAACAAAAAGGTACATAGTTTTCTCACTAAACATTAAATTAGTACCTTAAGCACATAAATTTTTTTAGACAAGCAAAGGCATATATTTTTTTCTCAAATAATTACATTATCAAAAATAACACAATAAAACACAACTATAAGTTTGATAAAACACAACTATAACTATTTTAATTGATAAGTTCATTGCTAGTTAAAAGTAACACAAATCCTAATTCTAAACATATTAGTTTGAAGTTAGTCCATTAGACACAACACAGTTTTTAGATTCTCTTTTCTTTCTTCACAGTTTAGGAATTCAAGGTTGGTTATATGTTTTGTTAGCAAAGACATTATTATCTGCAATTCTTTCGTTACAGTTGTATACTTTAGTCCTATATTATATTTCAATTAAAAAAAAAGGTACATAGTTTTCTCGCTCTGAACGCTAAACTATTACCTAAAGCACATAATTTTTTTTACACAAGCAGAGGCATATATTTTTTTCTAAAATAATTACATTATCAAAAATAACACAATAAAACACAACTATAAGTTTGATAAAACACAACTATAACTCTTTTATAGTTTTCTGGCTGGGAACGCTAAACTAGTACCTAAAGCACATAATTTTTTTTAGACAAGCAGAGGCATATATTTTTTTCTCAGATAATTACATTATCAAAAATAACACAATAAAACACAACTATAAGTTTGATAAAACACAACTATAACTCTTTTAATTGATAAGTTCTTTTCTAGTTAAAAGTAACACAAATCCTAATTCTAAACATATTAGTTTGAAGTTAGTCCATTAGACACAACACAAATTTTAGATTCTCTTTTCTTTCTTCATAGTTTAGGAATTCAAGGTTGGTTATATGTTTTGTTAGCAAAGACATTATTATCTCCAATTCTTTCACTTATAATTGGAGAGCATCGATATAGAGAGATTTCCTGTGAAGTTTCAATTCTATTGATCAATAATTTTCCTATGATAGATTTTACCTCCCAACATATATCAAAAGTTTGAAGATACCTATCGTTAAATGTTTGAAGATACCTATTGTAGTTCCCTATGGTGCAAATATCAATGATCCATTGTTCCACATTTTCTTCAATTTGTTCATCCCAAATGAATTGCCTTTCCACCCTAGCTTGAATTTCTATAATATTGATTTTATTTCTTGTTTCATGAGTGTGATACCAAAATATTACTACTCACTTCTTTGTATTATGTTGTGCTCAAGTTTGTGGATGACCACTTTGATTCTAACTATAAATTTGAGGCGCAAACATAGTACAGAGATTACACACAAAATAATATTAGTATATTTCTTTTCAAAGCCAAAATACATCACACATACATCCGACGAATTCTAAACTAGGAGATTGTTTGTTAAGAAAATATCTCAACAACCAACAAACCCAAACCAAATAAATATTATAAGCATTAATTCTAACGCCCTCCCTTAACCCTTAAATTAGAAAGATCAATACAAAAATCACAGATTACAATATTGAAGTTAAAACACAAATATATGTTTGATGTGGTCATCATTAGCACTTACAACCACTCTAGAATCTCTCGGACTATGCTCTTTCTTCACCACAAATTTGAGCTTACCACTTGACTCATTTAAGATACAACTTCCTCTGACCATCAGTGACATATTTATAATACTAATGCTCCTTAACATACTTACTTCTCGACACCATGATAGATTTGAAGAAATCTCGATGTTGAACAATTCTATTGACAAACTCCATCAGACGAGGACATATAGCATCATGTTCACCAGTTATCTAGGATCGTTGTCTGAATATTGAATGTTTTCGGTAGTCAATCTTACAAAGTGACATGTTTAGCACACAAGGATCACATACTACAACAAACAACTATTGTTCTTGGGTTACCACATCCTTCAAGAACCACAAACTGTAACAGTATGTAAACATAATCAAACCAATGATGTGTTCAGGAATTTCTAGGCACCAAAAACTCCAATTCAGATTGTGTTACACTGTTCATTGATTGGTTTTAAACTTTTCACAAACTAAAAATATACATAACTAAAATATAGCATACAAACTAATATAGACAAGCTGAACACCTCAAATTTTAAACAAAACAAACCCTCTTAGCACATTATAAGTCTCAATATTTCCATTTATAGGAAATACCATTATTCTATAAGTGGTGTAAACACCACTAGCAACAAGGCATGGAAATAAATGCCAAAATCTACTTTGTTGTTTTAGTTTGAAAAAACCTTAGAAGATTGTTGTGTTTAAATATCGTAAAATACAACAAAATATGTTTTTGTGGAGCATTAAGACTCCTTCAATTGGCCAATTCAAGTTTCTTGTAGTGTGAGGAAATGGTATTTTCATTATATTCATCCTTCAACCTTTTCCACTCTTAGGTAGACACATGTAAGAATCTAACATTCCAAGTTTGTAGCAAGGTAAAAGGTAATACAGATTGAAATTTACTAAATGAAATATGTTGAGCTCCTTTGACTACAAGGAACATGAACCAAGAAAGAACTCACTTACAAATCAATTAGTGCAAGGAAAGAAAGCAAAAAAATTTATATACATAGAGTTTGGTCCATCATTCACATGTCGCAACTTTTTGAATTCAAGCATGGCCATCTATGATATCCAACCAAACAACCCACAAGAAAGGTTGTCTGCTACTTTTGGGTACCTCTAGTGATTATATGCAGTGCATGAAATTGTTCATCCGAACCCCACACCAGATATGCATATTGAATTTATGTCGACCACCGACTCCACAATATGTCCATAGAATAATTTTCTACATCCCAAATTACTGTGAAGACTTTAAAACTTTGGGGTTTGCTCTATAATAGCCTACAAACAAAAAATTTAACTTGCAGATGTTCAAATTGAAATTGTGAAACTCGTGCTCTGAGAAGATGATTACCCTTCCTACTGAAAGTGTCAAACCTTCATAGAGACACCAATTTGATTTTCAATAACATGACTTCCAACAATTTCTAACACTTGTCTTTGTTGTGGCTTAGCCTCCGATTAATGGCCCATGGGAAAAGAGTGAAATATTCTAGATGTTGGTTGATCACTGCATACATATTTACAAAACAAAGCATATAAGAACACAAATCTATGCACAAAATGTTCACATGAACAATACACAGTTCACTCTCCTACCCTGCCCTACTTATTTACAAAGAATCAACTCTCAGTTATCATGGATGTCACATATTCTTGGCCTTCCCATGAGGGAGTTATGCCAAATCTGGCTCTAATACCATATTTGAAATTTCAAGAACAAACGTAATACAAATATTAAAATCAAAATAATATTAGTATATTTCTTTTCAAAAGAAAAATACATCACACAATATAGTGCTTATGAGACCCAACAATCGGAACTAGGTGATTGTTTGTTGAGAAAATATCTTAACAACCAATAAACACAAACCAAATAACTATTGTAAGCATTAATTCTAACATGTTTATACATGTCAACAATAAGGAGGAAATGAATGAGGGAGGGAGAAGTAGAGGAGAGTTCATAGGAAGAAGAGTCTTCAATAAAGAATGGTTTGAGGTGAGTGGAATGTTGAAGGTAGGAGACTGAGAAAGTAGACTTCGAGTTTTATAAGGGTGTGACTAATAAAAAAAATCTCTAACAAACTAGAACTCTACTTAATTAGATATAGAATAAATATAAAGAGCCAACCAAGACAAATAATTTGTTGCAATAATATAAGAGAAGAGAGCTGAGATGTTAGCTAACTCTCCTAATCAAGATAGAAAGATTGCTAAGAGAAAAAGAAACTCAAAAATTGAATAGAGATGGCCTACAAAAATAACTTACCCCAAATTCTGCAATAGGGAAATGTTATCTTTTATACAATTTGAGCGACCTATAATCATAAAATGATTTTAGAGGAAACAATGAGCTCAAAGGAAATGAACCTTATACAATCCCCATTAAAACTAGAGCATGCTACTTGTAATGTGGAGTGTACTCTCTTACCATCTGTTAAGGTTATAGAGGTTGAACTGAAGGTTGACAATGGACCCAAATCATGTTTGCATGGGTCAGCGAGCTGAGGAATTTTTGTTGCATTATATATATATGAATTTTAGTAATTATTATTATATTTAATTATAAAATAATATTTTAATATTGAAATCAAATACAAAGTTCAAATAATCTTATCAATAAAAATCCCTTTATTTTTAAATTTTTAAATATGAAATTTGATTTACTAATATCTTTTTAATTCTATAATATTTATATTTTAATAACAAAATAATTTTTTAATATTATAGTTAATTAAGAGTTCATTTTCTTTGAATTTAAGACAACAAGTAAATAATCTAAAATCAAAAAATATTTTGCAACTTTGAAAACCTACTCACTTATAAACCATTAACATTTCATTTGGAATGAATTTTTTTTTAAGGTAATGGTAATGAGTCAATTAACATTCATACACAACACCCCACAAATGGGGTGATTGAGAAGTGAAAGGTGGAGAGGGATGCTGCTGCCATCCTACTTGCCCACACACCAGCGAGACATGGGGCCATGCCTCCTTAATGATTTATTACATACCATGCAAAGTGCATAGGTTACTATAACACTCCACCACCTAATGATATCAATAGTTAATATTCAGAATGATTATATGTCAATGGGGTTAGAAAAAGGTATAATATTATATGGAGAAGTTAATGGAAGGTGTGTTAGGTCGTACGATGAGCCTATCAAGCTGTGATCTCACACCAAAACAACATTCAATTTGCAGAAAGAGGTTGGAATTTTGGTTCAAATCATTTTCTTGGGAGAAATAAATCATCATTTTGCATGGTAAAGGGCTTTTCTGTGGTGTGTTATCTCAAGAATGGAGGTATTCAAGCACCGCAAAGCCTACAGGTTCTTATTTTTAAATTCCCAATGAGTGAAGGTTAGCACTTTCCTTTCCGTCGTCAGATTTTCAGGGTGGGTGTTTGTGCATTCTAAGATCTTTTCCTAGAATACACAAAGGAAAAGCTAGTTATGTCAAGTTATTTGCCTCACCTTCCTCATTGTCTCAACTAACACTTTGACTTTTTGAAGGTCTCAAGGATGACAAGCTATGACAAGGTTGAAATTTTCATCCCAAGTATGAGTTCTCGAGTTTAAACTTAGCCTTTCCCTCCTTGGAAGGTTGCCTCCAAAATTTTGTAGCCCAAGATGGCAAATGGGGAGAGCAAGCTTGCATTTATTCCTTCCCTTCAGTTGGAGATTTTGATGGTTTTTATATTGATGATTTAGTTGTTTTTTCCCCTCTAGGAAGCATTTGAATTAATTGACTTACAACTTTGGTCAAGGCCCAGCATAATTCCTATGTGGTGGCATCTCTAGGCTAATCAAGGGATTGAAAATCATATAAATGCTTCGAGACCTAGTGTCATACATTCTCGTCATGCTATACATAAAAAGGGAGCCTATTAATTTCATATTGAGGTGACATCTTGTTTGCACATTTGAACAACTCTCTCTATTGAAATTCATCATTCACTGATGGAGAGTAAGGATGCATCAAAGTGTGGCCTATTAATATGAATGATCTCACTCAAGGGTGCAAGTGAGAGCTAAGGGCTTGGATTCGAGATACCAAAATCTCACCCCTAAACTAGTTCAAGAGGAAATTATCTAGGAGGAGTGGGAACTAGAAGATCAAAGGTGCACTCTCACTACCATAAAAGTTCTGGCAGAGGTGGTAGATTGGGTTTCAGATGTAGGGAATACTAGATTTTTCTACAACCAATACATGTACATTGTAGAAATTTATTAGCAGTTAAAATTTCTTCTGGGAAGATTTCTTGTTGACGAAAATGAAATCAAGGATGACATCCTTCTAACCTTGAATTAGATGCGTAGGTATATGGTATCAAAGGATTGAAGGCTTAGATGATTTGAGAAGCACATGGGAATCCCACTTGATCTTAGTTGCTCCCAAACAACAAGAAGGAGACCATACTAGTTGAAGCTAATGTTGACACCTAATCATCAAGATTGGGTGAATAACTGAAATTGATGTAAATAAATAATAAAGAATATGAATAGTCACTGAGAGATGAAATGAATTGTCTCTCCCTCATGTATATAATAAACACCAACCTAAATGAAATCAATGCATTGTTTTGAGGAGTTACTACTTGGTCTGACATGGTATCAGAGCCAATGCCATTTTTGGCTTCCCTCTGCTTTGTAACTCCCTATTCTGGTTATGTTCTGCCTTGCATACAAAGTGATGCTGCTCTGCTCTTCTCTGATAGTCTTTTATGCATATTCACCTGCATATAATCTACTGCTCTGACATATAATCTTGATTCATATAATTCGCTGCCCTGACATATAATCTTCCATGCATGCGCCGAGTTTTCTGTCAAACGTGATACCGACTAACAAATCCTCCAACGCCTCTGGCAACGTCAAGATATTCCAGATGTTAGTAGTCATAGGATTATACACACGTATCGTTTTGTCGCTGTATTTTCCCTGGGAACCATAGACACAGAGGAATCCATTGTTGAAAGCCACCAGCTACAACATCCTCTGTTGCTCAAGGTGTGAGATGGCATGTCAATCATGGGTGGAAGCAAGGAGAGCATTCCGACGACTGTAAATCCAGTCTCGAAGAGTGGTTGGCGAAGGGTTGTCTTCGTTGTTCCAGGAGACTAGCGAGCAAGAATTGGAAGAGTGGTAAGCCTGGATTTCATTTTGTTTCTAATTGAAAGAATGGTGCGGTGAGCGTGGAGGTGATATGCTGGAATGATATGATGGTGTGTTACTGTTTTGAATGGGCTTGTATTTCATTGAGTTCAATCGTGGCTGCATTGACTGTGGTTTATTCCCATACTCCGCATCCATATCCCGCTCCCAGTTTGGTTGGTCGTATTACATGCTGCGTTTTATGTTACATACCACCCATATATATATATATATATATATATATATATATATATATATATATATATATATATATATATATATATATATATATATATATATATATATATATATATATATATATATAGATATATATATATATATATATATTGCTTGATATCATTCTTAGCGTTGTGTTTTATGTTACATACCGCCCATATCGCTTGATATCATTGCAGTGCCACTGCGATACCACTCCATGCTGCATTTTATGTTACATACCGCTATTTTCACACCTTCGCTTCCCATTTATTAATACCTGCTCCACTTAATACACTTCCGCTCCCATTTATTACATTGAGCATTGTCCATTGAATGTTATTGGCAATACTCCATGTTGCATTTTTTTAATATAACTGTGGTATAATCTAGCATACCACAGTCCTCTGCGTATAACAGCGCCATCTCCTCCCCTCGTCACGATATTAAACATTCAACACTTTTTTGCGATCAGAAGTTCTTTTTTATAGTATGCATTCAATCATATCTATTGTCGGAATAGTTCTCACTGGCAAGGAGAACTATCCTGAGTGGTCCCAGATGATAAAACACACACTCATTTTCAATGAGTTGTGGAAAGGAGTGTGTATTAGAGATGGAGACAAAGATCCAGAACAGCCTACCTCGGACAAAGAGCTTGCCATTTGGGAGAATAAGAACAACAAAGCCTATGCATTAATTATAGCATCTGTAAGTGAAGAGGTGAGACGCCATATTTCTCCATTTTCAACTGCTTTCAAAGCCTTAAAAATTTTGAAAGAACTCTATGACTCACATTCTACACTTGAAGTTGTTCAACTCATGATTAAACTCTTCACCCTTGAATTGAAAAATAATGATCCTCTTGCTCTTGCATCCGAAGTAAAATCTATAATGCATGATACCAAAGCCACTAAGGTTGAATTATATATTCCTCTTATTGCTTTTCTCAAGGCACTTTATCCTACTTACTCCAATTATCTTGATTCATTGTAAGAAAATGGAAATCTCAAATATATTACCTTTGAATCTCTTGTGAAAAAATTTGCTGAAAGAGAGAAAGATTTTGGAAAGAAGACAGCCCCTGAGTCTTCTGAAGAGGCTATGTGCCTTGCTCATAATGAAAATAATTTTTCTCAAGATCCTTCCAGAGGAAGAGGTGGTTGAAGAGGAAGAGGAAGATATTTCAGAGGCGGGGGGGGCAGACAATCTGAAGGAGAAAAGTTAGATTTGCACTGCACACACTACAAAAGAAATGGATCACATGATGCCTCTACATGCAAGTTACCTTGGGACAAAATTGAGCAACAAAGAAATCAACCCAAAGGTAAAAATAATGATACAGACAAAGGTAAAGCTCCTGAATCTGCTCATTATGTTGTGGCACACTATAATATCGAAGTAAATGAAGATTTATTTAATGCTTCACTTGCTTCTTGGAAAAATGATTGGTTGCTTGATTCAGGAGCAACTTGCCACATGACTCATAGAAAAGATTTTTTTGAAGAATTTACTGACAATGTTGATGGAGTAGTATACTTTGCAAACCAATCAAAAATCAAGCCATCAGGGCTTGGCACAATTAGGCTTAAATTGCCTGGTCTTCTACACTTCCTTCTGCATCATGTTCTATATCTCCCACAGCTGAAGAGAAACTTGTTGTCCTTGGTCCACATCCGCCAGAAAGGTCACTCCATTCATATGTTTCATGGAAAGCTCGAGGTGAGAAAAGCATCTGACCACTCACTTGTCATGAGGGGAATAGAAGAAGAAAGGCTTCTCAAGTTGCAAGGTACCTCTGCTCGTGCACAACATTTCTCATACAATTCTCATTATGAAGAAGGTACACTTCCATCAAGTTTATTATGGCATGCTAGATTTGGACATTTGAACTATGATAGCCTCCGCTTGTTGAAGAAAAATGGTGTTGCTGGTTTGCCTACAATTCCTAGGAAATTTAAGCAATGTGATGCTTGTATTCTAGGAAAGCATATCAAACAATCTTTTCATGATTCACATTCAAGAGCACATAGAAAAATTGAACTCATTCATTCAGATTTATGTGGTCCAATGCCTGTTCCTTCTGCAAATGGAAATAAATATATGATGACATTTATTGATGACTACACCAGAATGTGTTGGGTTTATTTATTGAAGAACAAATCTGATGCTTTTCAAACATTCAAGAACTTTCATAAATGGATTGAAAATGATGCACAATCTCATATTGGGTCTATTTGCACTGATAATGGAAAAGAATACACATCAAATGAATTTGAAAACTATCTTCACCAACATGGGATCAAGCATCAAACAGCCGTGCCTTATAATCCCCAACAGAATGGTGTAGCTAAAAGAATGAATAGGATAATCTTAAATGTGGTACGCTCCATGTTCTTCTTCAAAAATGTAAAAATAATGTTTTGGGCTGATGCTGTTCTATGTGCTAAATATATAAAGAATAGATGTCCATCTAATGCTATCAGAAACAAGACTCCCTATGAAATGTGGTATGGGCACATTCCTTCGGTAAAGCATCTCAGGGTATTTGGTTCCACCTATTATGCCTTGATACCAAAGGTACATAGAAATAAACTTGGTGCAAGAAGTCGTAAGTGTATCTTCCTAGGGTATTCAAACACATCCAAATCATATTGTCTCTATGATGAAGTTAAAAAAAAGTTTGTTGTATCTAGAGATGTAATCTTTCTTGAATCATCCAAAACTAACAATGTTGTTGAGCGGCAACTTGATCACTTGGATAGATTTGTAAATGAAAAATCATTTCAAGAATTTGATAATTAGATTCCACATCTTGAAGGAGGGATTCCTATACTAGATCAACATGTGGAATCTTCTTCTGAAGCACTGTCTACCCTACATGAAACTCCAACAACGGATGATGCTTTAAGTGATGTGATTGATAGAATTGGGAGACTCAATCTTGATTCAGTCCCAACTGAATCAATGGAGAAGCCTGGACCATCTAATAAAGGTCCTCCAAAGTGGCTGACAAAGACACTTTAAAGTTCTCATCCTGATGAGGTTGGAAAGACAGGAAGTAGAAATTCAAACCGGTAGAATGGAGGTGATGTAAATGACTCTAATTCACCTGTTGATATGGATGTTTCTTATGATTGTGAATTGAATTTGTCTACAGATTTTGAACCAACTTCCTTTAGAGAAGCTACTTCTCATGATGAATGCAAAGATGCAATGCAAAAGGAGTATGATGCCCTCATAAATAATGGCACTTGGAAGCTGGTTGATCTTCTATTAGGAAGCAAACCAATTGGCTGCAAGTGGGTCTACAAGAACAAGTATAAAGCTGATGGCTCAGTTGACAAGCACAAAGCCAGGCTTGTGGAAAAAGGTTTTGCATAGAAGGAAGGGGTCGATTATGAGGATAATTTTTCCCCCACATCAAAATGGGCTACCATCTGGACGCTCTTTGCCCTAGCAGCTCAGAACGATTGGAAAGTCCATCAAATGGATGTAAAAACTACTTTCTTGAATGGAGATCTAAAAGAGAATGTTTTTATGTCCCAGCCTGAAGGATTTGCTGTGAAAGGACATGAACATAAAGTATGCAAAATTGTGAAATCCTTGTATGACCTCAAATAAGCACTGCGAGCCTGGTACGAAAAACTAACTGAGCATCTTCTGAAACTCAATTTAAAACATTATGATCTTGATGATGCAACTTTATTTGTCAAGAAAGTTGGAAAAATAGTTGTATATCTTGTGCTATATGTAGATGATCTTTTGATGACAGGGAACAATGAAAGCTACATTGCATCCATAAAGAAGGAATTGGGGAAAGGTTTTGAAATGACTGATTTGGGCTATGTTCATTACTATCTTGGTATTGAAGTAACTCAACATACGAAGTCCATATTTCTTTCTCAAAAGAAGTACATTGGAGATATTTTGAACAGGGTTGGCATGACAGAATGCAATCCTCTTACTACTCCAATGGAACAAAACTTAAAGATCACATCCATTGAAGGAAAAGAATTTGAGGATGCAACAAAGTATAGACAGCTTGTAGGAAGTCTCAACTACCTAACTACTACCAAACCAAACATTTCGTTTGCTGTTTGAATCCTCTCCAGGTTTATGCAAAAGCCTTGTGAGGGACATTAGTCTACTGCAAAAAGAGTTCTAAGGTTCTTGAACGGAACTCAAGACTTTGGAATCAAGTATATACAGCTGGACAACTTTAACTTGATTGGATACTCTGATTCAGACTTCGATGGAGACAAAGAAACTGGGGTATCTACTTCAAGATATGCTGTGAGTCTTGGATCAGGAGTTGTCTCCTAGAGATCATGCAAACAATCAATTCCAGTAGATTCCACAACAGGAGCAGAATACATGGCAATAGCTAACGTAACAAAAGAAATTATGTGGCTTAGGAAAATTATTGAATATTTGTAGGCAAAACAAGTACAATCAACTCCACTCATGATTGACAATACCTCTGCAATAAAGTTGGCCAAGAACCCAAAGTTCCATGATCAAACGAAGCACATCAATACTAAATATCATCTGATTCGACATCATGTTGAGTCCAAAACAATCCATCTCCACCATTGTTCCACGAATGGGCAATTGGAGACATCTTCACCAAAGAACTTGGAAGAGAAAAGCTTGAAAGATTCAGAATGATGCTTGGACTCACTAACATCCCTTCAGATTAAGGGGGGGAATGTTGACACCTAATCATCAGGATTGGGTGAATAACTGAAATTGATGTAAATAAATAATAGAGAATATGAATAGTCATTGGGAGATGAAATGAACAGTCTCTCCCTCATGTATATAATAAACACCAACCTAAATGAAATCAATGAATTGTTTTGAGGAGTTACTGCCTGGTCTGACAGCTACTGATTAAGATAAATATAGTTGAGTGCCTTTCAATTATCTTGTTTTACTATTTCTATGTTTCAGTTCTATAGTTTTTTGGCCCAGTTGGTAGACAAAGTATTTCTATTTTTAAGACTTGTTCAATACTCTCCCTTTCGGGATTATGAAACAATTGAAGTTATGTATCTGGTATGGTTTCCCTAGTGGAATACCATAACAAACTTCTAAATACATCAATAGAAAATATTCACTTCATCAAAAAAACGTCATCCACACATAATACCTAATAAAAGCCTACCCACTTATAAACCATTAACAATTAATTTTGAATGAAAATATTTTGTTAAAATAATGATAATAAGTCAACTAACATTCACACATAACACTTAATCATACTTATACTCATTATAAATTAATAACTAAATTATAATATATTCTATCATCTTCGAAAAAAACAAAATTCAACTTGAAAATATAAAATACATTATTAATATATAACTATTATATAAAAAACATACATATTAGAATGTATGCCTTTAAATACATTATTCCCAAAAATATCATAGAAAAAAATCAATATAAACTATAATATGTATTTTTTTTATTACCTTTTAAAATCTAATATTAACCACTAGTTTTTTTCTAATTCCCCCACATTGTAAATAAAGTGTCATGCATTTTATCAACTATTAAATATAATTCTTAAATCCCATCATGATTCATCTAGAATAAAATGGTTGAACCATAATATTTGTAATAACTTTTAATAATTTTAAATCTCTTAAGTAGTTTAATGATCTCTAAGTTTTTCATTGTTATGTTGATGGGCATGTTTATTTTGGAATAGATTTTTCATAATTTTAATTTAGTTACTAATAATTAATATGTGGATGGTAGGAATTTAACTTTATGAAATTCACCCTCGGATGGAGTGTTAGGCGTGCGAGATGATGGGGGCTAGGCTATCACCAACCCACTTCCTCATTCAACAAGGGGACATGGCATCTAATCCAAATTGGATCATTATATTGCTTTTCACCCATCTCGATGCATTTGGAGTGGAAAAAGTGGAGGAATCAACTCATGGCACCATTTTTACCAGCGAGGCCCAATTTGGTGAAACATGGTCTAAAAACTTTCAGGAGCATTTTGAGGCATCAAACAACGTTTTTTTGGGGTAAAAATTTGCCACTATAGTTCTTCACCCTTTCATGTTATTCTACACACAAAGACCTTTCCAACGACGCAAGAAGAACGTCAATCAGAGTCCGTATGCAAAATTTATTCCACTCAGAGGTTGACCTTCCTGTTTTCACACCTATAGTTCGGGAGGATGTCGTGTCAACCCCCACTATTCATGGAAAAGGGGCTAGCCACATGTTTGTGATGTAACAAACTCTATAAGAGTCTATCTTTTAACTCTATTTAAGAACTGATGTAGTCAAACCTAGCCACTAGTAGGCTATCAGGTTGTCTTATAACCGGGCCACTAGGAGGAAGAGACATTCCATTCTTCTAAGAGAATTTTGTTCCATAGTTGAGCAAAGATAGCCAGGAGAAATAGGGGCTAGAGCACACAGAGAGGATTTATACACTATAGTAGCCCACAAGCCACATGCATTACTTCTTTGTACCTGCAGCCATATTTCCAGATAGAGAAAAAGAGCGAAGCGACCTCACCTTCCAGGTGGGTTTTCTCTCGAAAGGGTTTCTTGGAGATCATATCTTCTGCCTTGTGTGTGTGTGCTTATTTTTTCGTACTCTACTTTTCTATATAATTTTCGTTCGCATCCATGCACTATTACAATTAAATCCACAGATCTTAAAGTTTAATAAACTGTAATAAAGTATAATTTTTAGAGTTTTAATATAATATTATTAGATTTGTCGTGATGAACTATCTAGTGGAATATCCACAGCAGTTTATGGATCAGCAGCCCATCCCCTTAGATGTCATAAATCATGTGGAAAAACATAATCTATTGTAATCCTCACACCATGTTGTCATACATACTGTCGCGTCGGCTTCAACCCTATTTAATTGGCCTTGTCTAGCCTACCACCACCTGGTTCAATCACCCACTCCTCCCTCATGTGAATGCACAGTTCCAATAGTTGAAATATATGGCAAATGATACTCAATACTACTATCTAGTTGGTCCTCTCGACCTACAAACTGTCGAGCATTTTTAAACACCCGCAAAAGAGCCACCTAGAGGTCCAACGGATCCCATTTTTATCTTGAAGGAAATTGCATGCCCAGGGAAAATTTTTCTCTTCTAGTCCTCCCATTCATGCTAGATTCGAAAACTAACATGACTCTCAGACTACCACTGGTTGGAGGTAGAAAGGAAAGTTGGCTTGTTAGTAGTCTTAGCTTCACAACAACGAGTTTTTCTGGTTTTACTTGCAGTCAACACTTTGACACAACCAAGGAAGAATCTATCCACATAATCATATTCATCTCAGGCCACTGACCTATCACAAAGCACTTTCATTTTGAAAAATTGTAGACTCCCTTGAGCAGGTCCTCTTTTTTCCTTCTCTTGGTTTAGTGTAGTGGTATCTCCTCAAAATTTCCTAGCAGAGTATGTTTCTCTTTCTTGACCTCTAGTTTTATTTCCTCGTCTTTTCACTCTCAATTTTCTACCTCTCAAGGACTCTCATTATCCTTCCCAATATTTTACTCTTATTGATACTACCCTCCATTTTCCTTCTCTCTCATTAGCCTTTGCCTTGCCTCCCTAGGTTGTGGTTGGCCCCAAGTCTTGGTTTGTTTCACTAACGTGGCCCTATCTTTCCATCCCTAGCCTCTCTTTCTTCCTCTCCTATCCTATTTCTAACACCCATCCTTTAGTCCTTTGGCCTGGTCCCCTCCCTCACGACACCACCATTCCTCCCCAATGAGCCTACATTAGACATGGCACTACTTATTATCAAGAGTATACCAGTCGAGGAAGCACAAGAACCCAATAAAAACTGGCAGAAGTTTCTTCTCACTTTCAGGATCTGACACTAGGCCCCATCCAAGAATAACTAGCTTAATCTAAGGGGAAAGGAACCACCCAACGAAATATTCTCTCAAACACTCAAGTACTTGCTAAGTTGTTGTATTGGGTGTCTCACACATGATACACATGAGGATAGTTAAATCAATACATACATACAATGGACCTATATTGGCACATGAAATTTCTCCTAGGAGGGGTTGTATTGGATCAAAATGAACACTGGGAGGATCTCCTCCTCTCCATTGAGCATCTACACCTACATATGACACACCTATATTAGATACTTATGCGAATTGAGAAACACATCGACATCCCACTCCACTACTAGCCACTCATTGGACACCAACTAGGAGCCAATCTATGTCACAACTACATACTCAAATCCCACCTCATGGATTTATATTTCTATTATCTCTCTAGTTTCTTAGTCTTCTGATAGTTTTGTATGGTTTCATGGCTCCAAAAGGTCATTGATTAACATATGTATGTCCTATTTTGAATTTTTTGGAAGATTTTTGTCTTGAACCTCTCTTAAAAGAGTGCACTTTTCGATATGGTTAGGCATTCCTAGTGAGTGACTAGTCTAAAACTCTTACCTCGTTATGTAATCTTTTTTTTGAAGGAAATCCAAAATTTACTCCAATAATAATAATAATAACTTTATGAAATATTCACAGAATATTTTTAATAGCAGCCATGGATAATAATAAGGTTAACCCCGATGGTTTGCTCGATTGGTTGAGTCCCCGTCGCTAAAGCACCTTTGCTATTGAGAGGTCATGGGTTCAATTCTCTTGACACTCTTGAGGTTAGGGTTCATGGTTGAGCCAATAGGAAGTGATCCCTTTGGGTGGATATTCCTTGTACAAATATCCCATGGACGCAGCGGTCACTGATCTCCAGGGTCCATGAACCACATAGAATAATAAAATAAAATAAAAATGAACTTAATGAATTTAATGATTTTTTTAATCTTAGCAATGTAAGATGTACCATGACGTAAGTGTGTTGGTGCATACCCTATATTAATTCCCAACAACCATTTAACAATATGATTGCACTAGTAGTTTATTGTATTCTAACCCTATAATGTTGGATCTACCTTCAATGATGGTATATAAATGGATGGATATTCAATCATTTCCTATTTGTTAGAAACTTGAATTTAGTAAAATATTAAAATTTATTGTAAATTAATATTAGCTAATGTTTGTAAATGTAAGTTCTCTTTATATTCATTTGTATTATAATTTCTCATGGTACATTCTCTAATGTAAATCCATATTTACATTTTAATGTAAATGCATATTTACATTTTCATGTAAATGCATATTTACAATTTTTTGTGTGAGTAGAGATCGATGATTGTTTGTGTGAGTAAAATTGGCATAGACACTTATCCTTGTGGATTCATAGTTGTATATTGGAGGTGACCTACTACCAGGAGACTTGGAGATTTGGCAAAATATATTTTATGATTGAGTAGAATGTCCAACATCGATATTGAGTTGGTACAACCCTTTGAGAAAGATAAGATTTCTTTGTACATTTAATCATGTTATGTTTACTCTATTCTTTCTTGTTGTTTATTGTTTAGTGTTTTTGTTATTGCTATGCACTATGCAATGAATGTATTTATGGCTAATTCATATATGCTTTATTTATGGTTTTTCTTGAGTTTGTTTTCCATTGCATGCTTATTGAATCATATAAATCATACCATAATTTGGAAATCATAACAAGAATGCAATTTATTGATGTACCCTACAATTTGGGTATACGTTAGTTGGTATCAAAGACAAAATTTTAACATGGATCAACTTAGAGTTGGGTGCGTTATGTCGCGGTATCAGAGTAGTGGTTTCAACACTAATAATACCTATATGGGTTGATATTGCAAATTCATTTGAATTCGTTATTATGAAGTTGAATCTATGTTGAAATTGGGTGAAGATGGTTTAAAATGATGGAAATCATCTAAGATTTTGGATGGAATTCCATGTGGTTTGACTATGATGTGTTGATTTAATGAGTATTTAGTCAAAATCAGTGGTGCAAAGCTCATCCCAAGGCTTCCAAGGAGACCCTACGTATTTTTTTCAAGATTAAGTTACATGTACCCATCAATTCCCATGATCGCTCAGATTAACCATAGGGTTAATCATATTTTTAATTTTTTGCTAAGTGTCAATGGTTAATTTTGTTGATAATTAATGGGATTTTGGGGCATTAGTTGAAAAGGAAGAACTCTAGAGTTGCCAATGGAAGGATTTTGTCGATCACCAATGGTATTTTCAATCATCAAATGAAAAGGAAGAACTTGAACACATTTACCAACTTAATGACAATTGTAACCTCAAAACAAAAAAGCTAGCCCAAAAAAACACAAAAAAGCACCTCGAAGTCGAAAAGTGGTGATGCTACATCACTCTTTTTTATGGTTAAAATTCCAACATTTTTCAGCCACGACATTGAAAACCAAAATCATAGTCACAAAAAGCCATAAAATTTCAACAGTTTTAACGATTTTGTTAAAAATTAAATAGCATGGCTATGAAATTCTTTAAAATTATGACATTTTTCAACTATAGAAATAAAACCAAATATCATAACCGGGGAATAATCATGATAATAACCAATATCAACATCTTTGATTAGCCAAGCAGGGCCCAAATTATGGTCTCCATAATGGCATGTATCTCCTAACAAAATATCTCCTACTCAAAAAGAGTCTTCTCACACATCTCTTAGCAACAATTAATTAATGCTTGTATATGCATGGTATTGTGTATTCTTCTTGGAAGTTCAAGACTGGTATTGATCTATTATTTGAGAGTGATTTCTTCTGTGGTGGTCTGTAGCCATATGTATGCTCTAGGGATTGCTAGATACACTATTAGTAGAGTCAACTCCACTACTAGTTGTATGAGGTTCATATGTTAATTTTATCAAGTTTCATAATCTCCCATACTTTAACATCAATAACAATATCCCAACAAATTTAAGTATAAAATAAAATTTGTATTAAAAATAATAACTAATTACTTAAATCTATTTAAGTAATTGAGAAAATAAATTAAATCCAATTTCAATTATAAGTGTTTTAATTCTTACATATGGTAACATTTAAAATGATAATAATTGTTCAACGGCAATCAGTTTCATTGTCAATGCATTTTTTCGCAAGGAACTAACGGATTTAGGAAAAAAAAAAAAAAAGGAAAAAGAAAAAAGAAAAAGAGAATAAAGGTTTCAAAAGCCATGCATTGTTATGATTATGGTGAGCAGCTTATAATAATGCAATCTTAAGATTACTTTGAACAACTTTTTCATTTAATGTTTAAAAGCTTTTATTCTTAATTCAAATAAATTAAATTTATATTATTTAATTATTCAAATTTGATTTTAAATATTAATTTAACATATAAAAATTATTCAAATATTTTTAACATGTATATTTGTTGTAAATTGTATTTTTTTTGTTATATTAAAAATTCATTGTTATAAATATGTAGAATTTTTTTTGTTAAAATAACATTGGGATAAAATTTTAGTTAATTATGGTTTAGTTAATTATCTATAAAACCCTAATTGTTGTTGTGACATTTTTGTCTAATTATAGTTGTTTTTTCTATGGAAAATGTGAGTGGAGGGAGTGGTAATACTTCCTACAAGAAGGTTGTATCTAAAGGAACTCATTTGAACCAATCTCCAGATTTTACTCCAAATTCACAAGCTTCAAAGCCAAATGGAAATCAATAAAATGACTAGAATTTAGTTGGCCACTCTAGCAAATGGAAACTGGGGATTTTATTTCTTGAACCATATGTTGATACTAAGATTGAGGTACACTCAAATTGGATTGGTGAATATATACAGTTTATGCGAGATCATGCACTCATTAGTAAATTTTTGGGAATATCGTCGTTTTAAAAGACCTTACTGATTGGGTATTTAACAAATGGAGGCCTAAAGGCCAGATCAAGCTAGAACAGGGAGCAAATGGCTTCTATACTATTTCTTTCACAAGTTTGGAGGATCAAATCGTGATTTTGAAAAGAACCCATATTTTTTTAATTCTGCAAGACTCTACTTATGTTTATGGATTGAGATATATGTCCATGATAAAGAAGATTTCACAGTGACTTCAGGAGTTTTGGGACGAGGAGACACAAGAAAGAATTGGGAATGCACTAGGATATATTGTCAAGATATTTGAAGCCACCAGATAAGTAAAATATATATCCTATTCATGAATATGTGTTTACATGAACATTTAAAAGCCTCTTCTGAAATCTATAGATATATAATACCAGGGTGAATTGTTGAAGCAAACACTCAATTACAAATGTATTCTTTTTAGATCTTGATGGTCCCATGAATATGGCCGTTTATACCACAATTTCCCCCTAGTAACCTTGAATAAAAACCATGAGTCCTCTTCGGACCAAGATAATGAAGGGTTTACTATGCTAGAAAGAAGTCACCCTAAACCCCCCCATGTGCCTCAAAATCCCCATGAGTTGAAAGGGTTGAAGGTGAAAGGACCGGCTCCGAATAGGTATGAGCCACTCAAATCTCTAGAAAGCCCCAACCCCCTCACATCTGAGAAGTATCTGAAGGTTGAGATGAAACACCCATTGGGCCCTCATTCCTCTTTGGTTAGACTGCCTCCATCATCTAATTTCATATTTCCCTCGCATGTAATCCTACAGTCTTCGACCCAATGAACCTTGTATTTCTACTAATCGGCCACAATATCCCCTTATATTCCTTCACGTGGTGCCTAAAGGGATGGGGCCACTTCTAGATCAAGAAGAAGACATGGATTTGGTTTCTCTGAATCTTCCAGAAATAGCAAAGGCATGGAAACATAATGATCTATTTACACTCCCAGAGCACCAAGTATGTCTACTTGGAAAATCCTAAGTATCGACATATTGTAGCAAATTCTAAGTCAAGCATGTTAGGAAGTGGTTCATTAGGAGTCCATTTGTTGGAAATAATATTGAGAGGCCGGGGGGGGTGAATTAGTATTAGTCAAATCAATAACTTTTTCTTTTCATACTATGATTTATATACGCTACTTCAATGAAGGTAACTCGCGTGTACACACAACTGTATTTAAGGCAACCAACGTATATCCAACAAACATATGATTCAGTTAATTCATCATATGTTGATCTTTAATCAGTGCATTAGTACTTCATTAACCATATAAACAATAACCATGTGCAGCAATAATAGAACAAACCATCACACATAAGAAACACACATGAACACCAAGATTTAAGGTGGAAACCCAATGCGGGACAAAAACCACCTACTGTTGCCTTCTTTTAGTATAAGAAAAACCAATTTACAATCTTGTACTGGTGCAGAATCATACGAGTACGTAGGCACCCACCTACAGAAGGCTACAACCTTCTCTCATTCTCCAGCTTCTACTGGAAGGGAGCTAAAACCCCCTAGCTCTTGTACTAGCTGATCTGTTTACTAATACGTAGGCACTGACCTATAAAAGGCTCCAACCTTCACTCGTTTTCCATTTGCTACTAGAATGGAGCTCCAATACCCTGGCTCTTGTACTGGCCGATATGTTTACCAGTACGTAGGTGCCGACCTACAGAAGGCTATGACCTTCTTTCTTCCTCGAGTGACCACGTTTCATAAATTTTCAGACTGGATACTCCTGGAATAGAACACCACAATCTGAAGGCCTCGTTTCATAAAATTTTCATACTCGACCCATCAGCGACACTGAAGATGAAAATCAATCACCATTGCAATACAACCAATCACTTAAAACCCATCATCATTGAAGAAAATCACAATAAATTAATTAGAACACTGTCAGCAAAACACAGTCACCAGAACACATGAGCAAAACCCAGAATTCTGAATCAATAACCATAACCAACTACAACTTCAAATATCATATTTCATAATGTATACACTACTTTGATGTGTCGAACCAGCATGTATGCACGCTTTTACCAAAGCAAGCCAACATACAGATCTATTGTTGGGTTGTGTTATATTCTTTCCATTACTAGCCCACATAGTTAACCAGGGGGTTAGAAGGGTGGCAGAGCCCCCCTTTCATTGCACCGATTGTGTAGTGCATTGTTTATTTTCTATGTTTTAGAATTCGTATGCAGGTAATTTTTGTATGGGGTTAAAACCTACATTTGGTATCAAAGATGTTTTGGCTTCAAGGGGACGCCTTTGTTGCTGAGGGGTTTCACTCGGGCCTGTGGTAGACCCTGTTCAGTGAGAGATCTGCGGGATCAATTCTGGGTGAAAGAAGATGGCGAGCAGTGGAAAGATAGAGATTGAGAAATTTAATGGTCAGAGTTTTGAGTTTTGAGTTTTGAGTTGGTCAAATCAATAATTTTTTCTTTCCATACTCTGATTTATATATGCTACTTCAATGAAGGTAACTCGCGTGTACACGCAACTGTATTTAAGGTAACCAACGTATATCCAACAAACATATGATTCAGTTAATTCATCATATGTTGATCTTTAATCAGTGCATCAGTACTTCATTAACCATATAAACAATAACCATGTGTAGCAATAACAGAAAAAACCATCACACATAAGAAACACACATGAACACCAAGATTTAAGGTGGAAACCCAATGCGAGACAAAAACCACCTGTTGCTGCCTTCTTTTAGTATAAGAAAAACCAGTTTACAATCTTGTACTAGTGCAGACTCATACGAGTACATAGGCACCCACCTACAGAAGGTTACAACCTTCTCTCGTTCTCCAGCTTCTACAGGAAGGGAGCTACAACCCCCTAGCTCTTGTACTAGCTGATCTATTTACTAATACGTAGGCACCGACCTACAGAAGGCTCCAACCTTCACTCGTTTTCCATCTGCTACTAGAAGGGAGCTCCAACCCCCTGGCTCTTGTACTGGCCGATATGTTTACCAGTATGTAGGTGCCGGCCTATAGAAGGCTATGACCTTCTTTCTTCCTTGAGGGACCACGTTTCATAAATTTTCAGACTAGATACTCCTAGAACATAACACCACAATCTGAAGGCCTCGTTCCATCAAATTTTCATAATGGACCCCTCAGCAACACTGAAGCTCCAAATCAATCACCATCGCAATACAACCAATCACTGAAAACCCATCATCATTGAGGAAAATCACAATAAATTAATCAGAACACTGTCAGCAAAACACAGTCACTAGAACACAGAGCAAAACCCAGAATTATGCATCAACAACCATAACCAACTACAACTTTAAATATAATATTTCATAATGTATACACTACTTTGATGTGCCGAATCAGCATGTATACACGCTTTTACAAAAGCGAACCAACGTACAGATCTATTGTTGGGTTGTGTTATATTCTTTCCATTACTAGCCCATGTAGTTAACCAGGGGGTTAGAAGGGTGGCAGAGCACCCCCTTCATTGCGCCGATTGCATAGCGCATTGTTTATTTTCTATGTTTTAGAATTAGTATGCAAGTAATTTATGTACGGGGTTAAAACCTACATTTGGTATCAGAGATGTTTTGGCTTCAAGGGGATGCCTTTGTTGCTGGGGGGTTTCACTCGGGCCTGTGGTAGACCTTGTTCAGTGAGAGATCTGCGGGATCGATTCTGGTGGTGAAAGAAGATGGCGAGCAGTGAAAAGATAGAGATCGAGAAATTTAATGGTTAGAGTTTTGAGTTGTGGAAACTCAAGATGGAGGATTTGTTGGTGGATAAAGCTCAGTGGATAGTGGTAGATCTGGGTACTAAACCAACGAGAGTATGTGATGAAGAATGGAAGAAGTTGGATTGGAAGGAAAAGAGCACAATACGATTATGTGTCTTAGATTTAGTATTGCTAAATGTATCAGTCGAAGCTATGGCGAAGGCTTTGTGGGAGAAATTAGGGACTTTGTACCAATCTAAGTCTCTGGTGAATAAACTATTCTTATGGAAAAAGTTGTATAACATGAGGATGAAAGATGGAGACTCGGTGATAGAGCATCTGAATGCGTTTAATACTGTGGTAAGTCAGTTATCGTCTGTTGATATCAAAATTTTAGATGAAGATAAGTGCATTTGTTTTTGTGTTCTCTACTAGATTTGTGGGATAGTCTGGTTATTGCAATAGGTAACAATGCAACTGCCTTGCAGTTTGATGAAATAGTCTCATCCTTGCTGACAGAGGAGATGAGACGGAAAAATATGGAGAGCCAGAATGGTGATGCCTTATTTGTACAAGGATAGTCCCAGAACAGAAACAAAAATAAGTCATCGAGTGGGAGGCCTAAATCTAGAGGGAGATCTAAATCTCCAGGAAAACTTGTAAAGGTGGTGTGCTGGAAATGCGGAAAGGAAGGGAACTACAAAAGGGACTGTAAATCTAAAGCTCCTGATAAAGGAAATGGATCTGACGATGCTCCTTCTGCAGAGACGAAAACCACCTTAAATGAAGGTGGGGATGTTTACTTGGCTTCTTTAAGCACACATGTAGATCATGAGGCATGATTGATTGAATCAAGTGCATCCTTTCTCTTCACTCCCCATAGAGAGTGGTTCTGCGAGTATGAGAAATATAATGGTGGTGATGTCTTCTTGGGGGATGATAGGAAGGCTAGAATCATTAGTCGTGGAAAAGTAAAGTTGAAGTTGCAAGGTGGAAGGGTTAGAACACTTTCGGGTGTTCTGCATATTCCTGCATTAACCAGAAATCTGATTTCTATAAGCAAGCTCGATGATGCAGGTGTAAAAACAGTGTTCGAGAAGGATACCTGCAAGATGGTTCAGGGGGCACTGGTATTGATGTGAGAAGTTCGAATTGGAACTCTGTACAAGCTGCAAGGTAGCACTATTGTTTATGGGTGCAACAGTTGTGTGGTTCCTAAAAGTGGAGCAGAAAATCTAGTGGTCTCTAGAGAGAAGACCATGTTGTGGCATCAAAGGCTTGGACATATTGGAGAGAAGGGCATTTGAATACTTCATGGTAAAGGTATGGTAGAAGGTATGAGTAATAGCTCTTTGGATTTTGATTTCTGTGAAAATTGTGTATATGGGAAGTAGAATCAGGTGAGTTTCCCCTCTGGTGGTAAGAGGGCAAAACAGATATTAGAGCTTGTGCACAGTGATGTGTTTGGACTTGTGAATGTTCCATCACTGGGTAAGTCTGTGTACTATGTATCCTTTATAGATAAATTCTCCAGGAATACATGGATATATTTCCTTAAGAAGAAATCTGAAGTCTTTGACAGGTTTAAAGAATTTAAGGCTCTAGTGGAAAACCAAATAGAGAAGAAGATAAAGGTGTTGAGGATAGATAACAATGGAGAGTTTTGCAGCAAGGAATTTGAAGAATTCTGTAAGAAGTGTGGTATAACACGACAGAAGACTAATCCATACACAACTAAGTAAGACGTTGATGGAAAGGGCAAGAAGCATGCTCAGTGGTGCTGGGTTAGGACAGGAATTCTGGGTAGAGGCATTGGAGACAGCATGTTACCTAGTCAACAGATCACCTTTCATCAACGTTGGAGGATAAGACTCCACAAGAGGTATGGACTGGTAAGAAACCCCCTCTTTCACATCTGAGGGTATTTGGATGTGATGCATATGTACATGTTCCAAAGGAGAAATGAACCAAGTTGGATAGTAAATCTCAAAAGTGCATCTTTATTGGGTATAAGGATGGTTTAAAGGGTTATAAGCTTTGGAACCCAGTAACAAGGAAGGTTGTGTACAGTCAAGATGTGGTGTTTAGAGAGGTAAAATATGTTATTAAACATGAAGTCCAACCAAAGGAACCTGAGAAGATAGAGTTTGAGCTAAAGGAGGAAGAATCAAACTCTACAGCAGGGGAGGAATCAAAAGATGAAGAGCCACAAACTTCGGGTGTGAGAAGATCAGTTAGAGAAAGAAGGCAGCCAGAAAGGTATAGTCCATCTGCTTTCTGATCAAATTTTACTTTATCTATTACTGATGATGATCCCAGAACCATGAAGGAAGCAATAGATTCAGAGGTTGGAAAACTTTGGAAAGAGGCCATGGTTGATGAAATTGCATCTTTGCACAAAAATGAGGCTTTGGATCTGGTGGAGTTGTTGGCTGGAAGGAAACCCACTCATAACAAATGGGTGTTCAAGAAGAAGAAGAAGAAAAATGCAAAAGGAAAGGTGGAGAAATACAAAGCTCGGTTGGTAGCAAAAGGTTATTCCCAGGTGCCGGGAATTGATTTTGGTGATATTTTTTCTCCTATTGCCGAGCTAGCTTCTATTAGATTACTTTTATCTGTTTCTGCTACTTTTGATTTTGAGGTAGAATAGATGGATGTGAAGACAACATTTCTTCACCAGTATTTGGAAGAGGAGATATACATGAAGCAACCTAAAGGCTTTGCGATGAAGGGTAAGAAAGAACTGGTATGCAAGTTAAAGAATTCTCTGTATGGGTTAAAGCAGTCACCAAGGATGTGGTATCAAAAATTTGATACATTTATACGAGGACTTGGCTTCATCAGAAGAAAAGCAGACCACTATGTGTATTTTAAATTAATTGGTGACCGTGTTATTTATCTGGTCTTGTATGTGGATGATACGTTGCTGGTTGGAAATGACAAAGAAATTATCCAAGATTTGAAGACACAATTGTCCTCCAAATTCGACATGAAAGATCTTGGTGCTGCAAACTATATTTTGGGCAAGGAAATTAAAAGAGATCGGGCAAAGAGGAAGCTCTGGTTAAACCAGAGGAAGTATGTCGAGACAATATTGCAGAGGTTTAATATGTAGGATAGTAAACCGGTGAAGGTTCCTATTACTGTAGGTGTAAAGTTATCTTTTGAACAGTGTCCCAAGACACAAGAAAAGGAAGAGGATATGTCCCGTGTTCCATATGCAAGTGCAGTCGGTAGCCTGATGTATGCGATGGTATGTACTAGACCAGACATTGCACATGTAGTGGGAGTAGTGAGCAGGTTTATGTCAAAACCAGGGAAGGAGCATTGGACAACAGTGAAGCGGGTTTTTAGGTATTTGCGTCGCACTAGTGATTGTGGTTTGTGCTACCAAGGAAGACTACAATTGGAAAAAGTTTTGGATATTTGTGGCTTTGTTGATGTGGACTGGGCTGGAGATTTGGATCAAGGAAGATCTATAAATGGGTATGTGTTTAACATATTTGGAGGTGCAGTCAGTTGGATGAGTAAGAAACAATCTGTAGTGGCACTATCAAATACAGAGGCAGAATACATGGCAGCCACTCATGCAAGCAAGGAAGAAGTTTGGTTGCAAAGATTGTGTTCAAGTATGGGGTTAGTACAGGGAGCTATAAGTATAGAATGTGACAGCCAAAGTACAATTTTCTTGGCAAAGAACCCTGCATATCATTCAAAGAAAAAGCACATTGATGTTCAGTATCACTTTGTGAGGGATATGATAGAAGACAAAAAGGTGTTGCTAGTAAAGAAGGACACTTTAAAGAATATTGTAGATGCATTGAAAAAATATGTGAGCTCTAAGAAGTTCTCTTAGTGTAGAGAAACAATAGGCATTGCAGGGTTGGATAAATGACTAAGCTCTCTTGTGGCCCCCTGTGGAAAGAAAACAACAAGTCAGAGAATGTTGGGTTTTGTTATATTCTTTCCATGACTAGCCCACGTAGTTAACCAGGGGGTTAGAAGGGGGGCGGATCCCCCCCTTCGTTGTGCCGATTGTGTAGTGGGGGGAGTTACAAGGGGTTTGAGGGGTGCAGTTAACCCCACTCTATGGGGTTCAGGGTAGCACCCTGAAAATTTTTGGTTTTGGACCCTATATTAGGTTGGGAAAACCTACCTATGGTTTTGAGCATGTTTTTTACACATGGTTTTGGGCGCGATGGTTTTCGGTCCATGGTTTTGGACGCGATGGTTTTCGTTCCATGGTATTGGATGCTTCAGCATGTATAAATATGTATTGTAACATTGAAAGGAACATAATGAAAAATCAAGCTAGTAGTCCTATTTTTGGGATCCAGGGGAAAATATCTATGTATATTTGTTTTATGTGTTATGCTCTCACATTGTTTATTTTCTGTGTTTTAGAATTCGTATGCAGGTAGTTTCTATACGGGGTTAAAACCTACATCTATAAATGCTAACTTAAAACATCACAACTATTCCAGACTTCAGTCATACCCAGATCAGAACATTTACAGTGTAAATGACGTGTTAGCATTCAGATCTAGACTATCCATGATCAAACCATATAGTAATAATTCATTTTAGGTCTCATGATCCTGATGGATCATTAGATCTCATTCCCCATCCAATGCTAAGGTTCATCCTTAGTTCAGATCAAGCAAAGCACCATAAACCCATAACGTGCATATTTGTTTTTGATCTCACTCTTCATAAGATATTCATTGCTTGCATGCCTTGGCGTAATGATCTTCTCCTCCTTATATAGCTTTAGGCCCTTTGTCAATACCTTGGACCAAATACCTAGGGTTAGTACCTTGGACACAAAATACCTTGGAGCAAACATCTTGGACCAAAACCTTGGTTTTCCAACATGTACACTCTTGTCCTCCTGTGGGAGTGAGTGTATACGTAAACTCTCTTTCTGTTCTGTGTGCCCATGTGTTTACGCTACTTTGACAAAGTGAACCAGCATATACCACTTTTCTTCAATCTTTGGAGTCTGATCTGTAATCCTTTGTTGTTAACCTCCTGTACTATGAACTATCATCTGTGTGAGTTTCCATCAAGGAAAACACCTGTATCATAATGCCAAAAATCTCCCCCTTTGGACTTGATGGAAATAACAACACCAAGACACTCTCCGCCTTTGACATCAAGGGCAAAGGGAGAACCAAGATATTCTCCCCATTTGATATACATTATGCTGTCTATGCTCCCCCTAAGTACATGTTCAATTATATGATTAAGCTCCCCCTTTGTATATGATGATATGCACTAAACTATCCATGCTCCCCCTAAGCACATGCAAAGTATGACCTTCCTATCACCAATGACTCATACATACATCAATCTCCCAACAAAGGTATGCCCACAAGGCTTCCAATAATTTGTCAGCCCAATCCTTTATGTGGATATTTACTGTCTTTGTGAGGATGGACTCAATCACCTTGTTTGTGGACTCCACTTGACCATTTTCTTATGGGTGATATGATGTAAATTTCCTGTACCAAATTTTTTACTGCTCCATCACACCCTGTACCAGCTTAGAAATAAACTGCGGTCCATTGTCAGAAGCAATTTCTCTGTTTTGGAGGTACTCTATAAATCAACTAAGTGAGTATGACCTTCCTATCACCAATGACTCATACATACATCAACCTCCCAACCAAGTGGGGATACAACAATTTTGACTCATCCACCCAACCAAGCGGGGATATATCAAGTGTTTATACATGACTGAAATAGAAATTATTACATCATCCTTCCCATGCATAGTGGGGTTACAAATTAGGTCTTTTCATGACCTTTACATCAAATGATACACATGACATTTATAAGAAGGACCAACAATCTAAACAAGACCATGATAGTTATTAGCAACTATCATACATCATACAAGAACTGCACCATCAACATCTTCCAATAACATCAATATCAACAGCCTGTATATGTCCATCATCAAAAGAGACACCTAAATCAAAACAACTATGTGGATCAAGCAATATAAGCATCTTCATGTACCAAGATCTTCTAACATAATGCCAATAATGCATTATTAGAAGCATATGCTCCCCCTGAACCTGTGCCAGCTATTCATTATCAGATCTCTCATTGCAAATAATAGTAACAATCATCAAGGCATCACCATCAATCAAATATACATCAACTTTTTAACAGCTTATGAGGACCAACACATTTCCACATATCATCAGCAAATTGTAACCAACATCAAATAGAGCAGATAATTGACTGAACCATATCAGATCACTTTTCCTGAGTCTGTCCCATTGCTTTTTCCTCAAACCACCATATATGTGACTGTGCAACTTCTAACTCGTGTATATACACAACTTCGCTTCATAATAACCGTGTATGAGAATTGGAATACTGAAGTTTTACACTTTCAGCTTCCCCTTGGTCTATTATGTCTATAAACTGAGCTATGCCACATCTTTCTGACAACAATTCCTTCTTCTTCAATACCTTGGATTGTGATGATGTTTGCTCCTTTTCGTATGGTGGCCGAAATTTTCTCCTCCATTCCTTTGATTTATGTCCAAACTTGTTACACACATAACATATTACATGTTTCATATTCCTTCTATCACAATCGATAACTTTGTGACCAAAAATATTGCAAGCAAAACAATATCCCTTAAAGTACCTGGAAATAGATTATATTTCTGTGTGACGGTCTCGAACCATTCTACTTTTGCATCTTGCTGCAACATGTCGAAAATTATGACATTTGAAACATTCAACACTATTTGTTTGAGAAAAGAAACAATTATCCCTTCCATAGTTAGGTGGAAATGTTTTTCTTTGAAGTCTTTCTTTCCTTGGTTGTTGATGGGGTTGACCTTTTATCTCCTTGTTGAGCATTTGAGATTTTTCATTGGAGTTCCTTACCTCATCTTGTAAGCTAGATTCAACTTCATGAAAACTAAGACCAGTCTTTATAATAGGTGAATGTTGAACTTTGATGATTTCATCTAATGTTTTTGATCCTTTAGCAAATCTAAGATTCAGAGTCTTTGTCTTTTCAATTTATTTTCTTAGACTTACTACTCCACATTCTAACACTTCATTGTGTTTGTCCTTTTTAGTGAGTTGATGTGTCACTGTGTTTATGACTGTATCCTTTTCTACCAACCTAATTTTGAGTTGACTGATTTCTTTAAGGAAATCTTCCTTTTCTAAGGCATATTTTTCATACACCACGAGTAGTTTAATTTCTTGATCATCTTCATCACTATTGGACAAGCCATCACTATCATCATGAGTATAATAACTTCTATTACCTTTTGCAGACATCTTTCCTTTGACATGAGGGAATCTAGCAGCGTAATGACCAACACTACCACAAGAAAAGCATTTGAATGGTAGCTTACCTCTGAATCTTCCGAAACCCCTTTGAAGCTTCTTGAGAAAATTTACCTCATCTTCTTCTTCGTAAATGTGTCCGGATTCATTGTGCTCTTCCTTTTCTTTTCCCTTTGATGATGCTTTAAAAGCGGCTTCTCTCATATCTAATGGACCTCCTTTTCTCATTTCAAAGGCAGTTAGGATTCCATGGAGTTGAGTCACAGTAATAGTTTGAAGATCATGTTTTTCTTCTATCGCAAACACTTTTGACTCAAATTAAGAACACAAAGATCTCAAAATTTTCTCAACTAAAGTAGCTTCCTTTATCTCTTCGCTCAGATTTTTCATATTATTTACAATCCCATCTACTTGCAATAAGTAACTAGATATGCTTTCATCACTATCCATCTTGAGAGTTTCATACTGGATTCTGAGAGTTTGTAGTTTAGCACTTTTTACCTGGGAGTCACCTTCGTAGCTCTGAATGATTCTGTCCCATATTTCCTTGGCTGTGTTGAGCTGCATGACTTTGATAAATTCTAAGGGACCCGCTTTGATACCAAGTGTTAGAAATAATACTGAGAGGGGGGCTAAATCAGTATTAGTCAAATCAATAGCTTTTTCTTTTCATACTCTGATTTATATACACTACTTCAATGAAGGTAACTCGCGTCTACACGCAACTGTATTTAAGGAAACCCACATATATATAGCAAACTTATGATTCAGTTAATTCATCATATGTTGATATTTAATCAGTGCATCAGTACTACATTAACCATATAAACAATAACCATGTGCAGTAATAACAGAACAAACCATCACACATAAGAAACACACATAAACACCAAGATTTAAGGTGGAAACCCAATGTGGGACAAAAATCACCTGCTGTTGTCATCTTTTAGTATAAGAAAAACCTGTTTATAATATTGTACTGGTGCAGACTCATACCAGTACGCAGGCACCCACCTGCAGAAGGATACAACCTTCTCTCGATCTCTAGCTTCTATTGGAAGGGAGCTACAACCCCTAGCTCTTATACTAGCCGATCCATTTACTAGTACATAGGTGCCGACCTACAGAAGGCTCCAAACTTCATTCGTTTTCCAGCTTCTACTGGAAGAGAGCTCCAAGCCCCTCGCTCTTGTACTATCCGATATGTTTACCAGTACGTAGGCGCTGAACTATAGAAGGCTACAACCTTATTTCTTCCTCAAGGGGCCATGTTTCATAAAATTTCAGACTGGATACTCCTGGAACACAACACCACAATCTGAAGGCCTCGTTTCATAAAATTTTCATACTGGACCCAGTAGCAACACTGAAGCTCAAAATCAATCACCACTACAATACAACCAATCACTGAAAATCCATCATCACTAAAGAAAATCACAATCAATTAATCGGAACACTGTCTGCAAAACAGAGTCATCAGAACACAAAGTAGAACCCAGAATTCTGCATCAACAACCATAACCAACTGCAACTTCAAATATCATATTTCATAATGTATACGCTACTTTGATGTGCTGAACCAACGTGTATACGTGCTTTTACCAAAGCGAACCAATGTACATATCTGTAAATGCTAACTTAAAACACAACAACTATTCCAGACTTCAATCATACTTAGATCAGAACATTTACAGTGTAAATCATGCGTTAGCATTCAGATCTAGACTATCCATGATCAAACCATATAATAATAATTCATTTTACGTCTCATGATCCTAATCCATCATTAGATCTCATCCCCCATCAACCATTAAGGTTCATCCTTAGTGTTTATTCAATTTAGTGTCCTAAATTGCTCTGCATAAATTATCAATCTGGGTATCATAAACTGATGAAGTGTAGTGCATTATATGTGCTAGATGACCCTTCTTACCTCACTGTTTTTGCGTTTCCCTGTTGTTTTGGGGGTTTGATTCTTTAATTCCTAATGTTTTGCAATGTACTTAACAAAATCTTGAATCTACTGCTGCCAAGAATCTAAATAAATGAAATGACAGCTAAAAGTGTTTTAAGCCAGAGTTGGAAGTAAAGTTTTAATCAAGAAAATGAAAACATATTTCTCTTCCTGCTCTTATTATTTTTTCCAAAAAAGGACTTAAAAGTGAAATTGCAACTATCTATTATAAAAATAGAACTGAAATGAAACACTGAAAGTAAGATTACAACTAGTGATTAGTCTATGGAAAAATAAAAACTTAATGAAAAACTAAAAATGAAAGTGTAGCAAAGCTAAATAAAATGATAAGACTAAAAATGGAAACTAAATGAAATGCTTTGTCACTTTGCTACACAATTTTGGGAGAACAACCTCCTTGTGATAAAATTTTGAGGAACTCCATACTTCATTGTTCTAAGAAAGCATGACTGAAAATGAATTTGCAATCAATCTATTATGGAAACTAAATGAAATGCTTTGTCACTCTGCTACACAATTTTGGGAGATCAACCTCCTTGTGATAGCATTTTGAGGGACTCCATACTTCATTGTTCTAAGAAAGCATGGCTGAAAATGAATTTGCAATTAATCTATTATGGAAACTAAATGAAATTCTTTGTCACTCTGCTACACAATTTTGGGAGAACAACCTCCTTGTGATAGCATTTTTAGGGACTCCATACTTCATTGTTATAAGAAAAAGTAAAATAAAAAATGCAGAGAAAACTCATTCATAAATGAAATATTTCACCACTTAGTTTTAAGATGAACCATCAACTGAAAGGGATTTTGGAAAAATTCACTTACAACATGAGTTACTAAACTAAAAAAAAAATGGCATTGAACAGTTTAATTCAACATCTAAATATTAATGAACAACAAATGGAATAAATCAATCTATGCTACTGACATCAACTTTAAGCTATTGATAAGAAACTAGCTGAGATAAAACTATTCTGAGTTAGTAAGAAGATGACACAAGCTGCATTATGAACAGAGTTAGAAAATGGTTATAAACATCATGGAAAAACATAGTGAATTTAAAATTTAACTATGAAAGACAAAACAGAAATAAAATGTAACCTTGACCAACGCAGGGGTCCTCTGCAAAGGTCTCGGATTTTAAGCACTTAATCAACACTCCAACAACGCTTCATGTATCCATTGAAACATAGTCTTTATATTAAAAATAGATAATGAGTTCCTCAAACTACAAAGAGGAAATCCGAACTTAACACATAAGCAAAAACTGAACTTGTTCTGCGTTCTTCACACGGGTATTTATAGGGAATTTATACAACAGTTTTAAAGAGAGAAATAAGCTACAACAAAACATGTAGGCATGCAAGTATGCAGAATTCTTGTCCTTGGTTGCTTGGAAACATAAATATATGGTAATGGCTGTTGGATTTCGTTTGTACAGGCGGCAGATGAAGTCCATGGCCTCAGGAAACTGCTTCGGATCCCATCACTGAGAAACATGTGCAAAACAGAGTCTTGTTTGCCATAGGTTTCTATGTTTGACTTCCCTTTGACCAGAGTCTTCCTCATCAATCTAGACCAGATGAATAGGATACGATCCATGCCCTGCTATTTTCCAAGCTACCCATGTAGTCCTTTTCCCCTCTTGACACCTGGAACCTACGAAAGTGTGGAAGTAGCTGCGGAACAACCGATTTGCTGTAGAATGTGGCTGCGTTTCGTAGCTAAAGGACAAAAACTTATTCAAATAGAAAACATAAAAGTATAACATGTAAATCATTGAAATATACTCCTTGAGGCAATTTATAACGATTTTTGATGATAAGGATGCATTTTTCATTGAAAAATAGATAAGGAAGGATGAGAAAAATTGCTAAGGGAAAGGCAGTTTTGGAACTCAACATACCCCCACTGGAAGACTATTGCATGTCCCCATGCAATCAAAATTGTGAACTTCCTCCTCCTACTGCATTTGTTCTGAGACTTCAGCCAAAACATCCAACCTCTTCTTACTCTTATTTGCACCAACTGCCATCCTTGGCTTCCTCATGAAAAATCTGTACTTGAGGTTAATGAGTGCCTTGTTTAGCTTCTTATTCTTCCTTTTTAGTTTTCTGTTCTTCTTGTGCCATAAACCTAAGTGAAACATAGTGTTATCATGGATAATCTTATCCAACTTGTTCTGTTCTTTCAAGGCTTCATTTTATCTTTGGATGTGCCTATTTAGAACTTCTAGCTCATAGATTTCCAGTTTAAGTGAGCTAGTTAAAGTCTCTTGTGATGTGGCAAGCTGCTCAGGATTAGATGAAGTCCCTGGGTCCACTGATCTACTCTTTTTCTCCAATGACTCTATGTAGTCATAAATATGTTGTTGGATTGGATCGATGCATGGAGAGGCTCTCCTTGGGCTGCTTTCAAAGTTTTGTTGAGGAGAGTTCTGTGGGCTTTGCTCATGTGGAATATTGTCATAGGACTGAGTTGGAGTTTCTTCCCCCAAATCTATGAGCTGGGTCTCTTTTGATTTTTCTTTCTTCACTTTAACCCTGAGTCTAGAACTTCTCCTCAAACTTTGGGAGCCTATGATTTCTTCCTCTATAACCTATTTCCTTTTTCCCTTCTCCTTCTCTTTCTTGAGCTAATCCTTGATTTTGACTAGCCTCTCAAAAAGCAGTTGTTCATCCTCCTTAGATGATGAAGGTTTAGGAATATTCTTGTGGATTTCCTCAACCTTTTCTTTCATTTTTCTTCTCTATTTTGACTGCTTTCTAATCTCTGTTAATGTTTCAGAGATGGGCTCTTCTTCATTTTTTTTCTGTGCTGAAGTTTCAGGAGTGTTTTGAATGGTGAGATTGGTCTTTCTTCTCCTACTTCTTTTTCCAGGACTTCCCTTAGGTAATTCTGGAGCATCTTGGAATAAGTTTCTGACCAAAAAGTCCTCCCATGTGTCCCCTACACTCTTTAAGTGATATTCAACTAAATTTTTTACTAGTCCATTGTGATAAAGATTTGTTTCTATTGCTTCAATTTTCTTCTGAACATTAGTGGCCATTCTTCTCAAACTATTGAACAGGAAAAATGAGAGATTGAGGGTTCCATCTTCAATAAAATTCATTAACAGTCTTATGTGATATACATACATGGAACCAAATCTTCCCCCCCATGTAATAAAATTTTGCAAAATTAATAACATGCTACTCCATTTGCTCTTAAGTGCAAAGATTGGAATCCTTTTCCTAAAAGCTGAAGTGTTCATACCTGGATTTTGAGAATGACCTTCCAAGTTTCATCATGAAATTCTTTGTTCATGAACCACCTCTCTCCTAGCCTTGGTAGCTCGATTGCTTCAGCAATAAAAGACTTGGTCACTGAAAATTTTATGTCACCTATTTCCACATCCATTCCATCATACAATCTCGCAAAATATTTGGTGATTTCTTTATGGTAACCATTGAATTTTTCAATGAAACTCAACCAACCAGCCTTCTGCAACATTCCCTTCAGCTGAGGATAACCTTCCATGTACTTCACCCCTATGGGTTCAATTTTGACGATGAGCCCCATCACCTTTGTTCTCTGCTATTCCTCAAAATTTCCTTCACTATTTGAGAAATGGAGTGACTACGTAAAGAGGACTATGTATACGGCAGTGGAACAGCTGGTATATAGAAACAAAAATAACTATGGATATGGAGACGGAATGATAGAGTATATGGAAGTAAAACAACTATGAGTATGAGATAAAACGACTGTACATATAGGGTATATGAAAACAGAGTAGTTGTATGCATAAACTGTGTGGAAACAGAGTGTGCACAAGGTATATGAAAATGAAATGGCTATACACGTAAACTGTGTGAAAAACAAAGTGACTGTTATACACAGAGGATACGAAAACATAGTGACTGTGTGTACAAGGTAACAGAGTGTTTGTATGCACGAAATATATGAAAAACATAGTGTTTGTATGCACAAAAAGGCTGTGGTAGTATAAGAGAAAAACCTGGTGTAATAAATGAAAAATCAGGGTTTTGAAGAGTCGTATTCAAATAGGTTATGTCATGAATCTAACCATTTAACAGGTGTGCTGGAGAAGTCCGATTAAGTACGAGTCATTGAGTTTAAAACAGAGATTTCATCATTAGACTGTTAGCATTAATGATGGAAGGTGTGTCAGAATCATCATGGCAGTCAAATCTCATAATGATAAATCAAGGAGTCAAGTGATTATGCGAGTTATACCAACTTATGTTTTGTATTGCTTTTTGACATAAGTTTTTGTTTTTACCTTTAGAAACATACCTTCTGCTTGCTAATCTCTTATTGTTTTCTTCCACAGGTACTTAGATGTGATTGGTCTTCAAAAGTTGTTCTCTTCTCCATTACCTGCATACGAGATTTTATCATGAACTGGCCTCTTTGTGCTTGGAATGATAATCAAACTGTTCCTGCAGAATCAGATTAGCTGCAGAACAGGATCAATTACAGAATGGAGTTAGCTACAGAACGTGGAAACAGTTGCAGAATGTAAAACAGAGAGTGCAATATGACTTATGAATGAATGAAATGGAAATGGTTGTGTGAGTGAAAATATGGCAAGATGATAAATGAAAATGGTGATGAAAGAAATGCTGGAAAAAGAAAAATTTATTGGTGAAATATGGCAGTGGGGTGAAGTGAATTTGGAAAAGTAAAACAAAGTGAAATGAGATGAAACAATGAATTTTTGCAGAATGCAGAGTGAGTCACCATTTTTTTCAGAAAAGGAAATGGAAAATATAAGGTGTCAGAAGCTTTTGATTTTCACCCTGTATTTTCTGTATAAGCATGCCAATCAGTGATTGGTTTTTAACCTTATACAATTTTTCTTTTTTCTTTTTTTTTAATAGGAAAAACAAAGACTAAGTTGGTGAAGAAGAAAGATTCTTCTTCACCAACTTCATTTTAGAATTGTTATTAAAGATCTTGATGAACTCCTCCTTTGAGATTGGTTTTTGATAAATTTTCAATCTGTGACCATTCACAAGGAGAGGAGTTTGACTTTCATCTATTGTTCTGATTCTTACTGCTCCATTACTGAAAAAAATTTCAATCTCATATGGCCCAAGCCAATGAGTTTGAAACTTCCCTTGAAAATCTATGAAATTTGAATCAAATAATAGTGGCGAATATCCCTCTTGAAACTTCTTGTCCTTGTTGTACTTGTCATGCCATTTAGCCCTCTATTGTTGAACTAGACCAGTCCTTTGAACAACCTCTTATGTGATTTCATCAAGTTCGTTCAATTGCTCTAGTCTATTCTTTTGAGCTTCTGATAAATCCATCCCCAATTGGACTGCCATCTTGAAAGTTTTGACTTGGAACTCTATAGGGAACAAGACTAGTTTCCCATAAATGAGTTCATAGGGTGTATGTCTAGTTGTGCTCCTCCATTTAGTTCTATAGGACCATAAGGCTTCAGGAAGCCTTTCTGCCCAATCTCTTCTCCGTAGATGCACAGTCTTGGTGAGGATTCTTTCAATCACTTTATTTGTAGACTCCACTTGACCATTTTCTTGTGGATGATAGGGAGTGGATTTTGTATGCTTGATTTTGTACTCCTCCATAAGCTTCTCTATCAAGTTGGATGTGAATTGAAGTCCCTGATCTGTCACACTTTCTCTTGGAACACCAAAGCGAGTAAAAATATCCTCAAAAAGAAAACTAACTATAGATTTTTTGTTAGCAAAAGGTAATGGTAATGCTTTGGCTTCTACCCATTTGGTGATATAATCAGTGCATACCAATATATACTTTTTCTACTTGGATGGAGGATTAGTAGGTCCAATAAAGTTGAAAGCCCATTTTTCAAAGGGTTCGATAAGTACCTGAGGTTGTAATGGAATTTCATTTGATGGAGCAGGTTTCCCTACCATTTGGCAGCTATCGCACCTTCTAACATATTCTTTAGCATCTTTGAAGATGGATGGCCAATAATATCCTAAAGAAAGGATTTTATAAGATATCCTCTTGTCAGTAAAGTGTCCACCACACTGCTCATCATGACATGCTTTGAGAATATCAGGCATCTCATCTTCCCTGACACACCTTCTAATCATAAGATCTAGCCCTGCTTTATACAATTCGTTAGTGATCCATGAATATCTTGCACTATCTCGAATAATCTTTATTTTCTCTCTAGGAAATAAATGTGAAGGTAACTTCCCTGTAACCAAGTAATTAGCAACATCTGCAAACCAAGGAGTTTGAGTAGTTACTGCAAAGAGATATTCATCATGAAATTTATCTTCAACTGGAGAGTCCTCTTTGATATTCTGAATCCTAGACAAGAAATCAGCAACTGTGTTTTGTTTTCTAGGTCTATCTTGCATGTAGGTTTTCACCCTGTACAGAAATTACCTACATACGAATTCTAAAACATAGAAAATAAACAATGTGAGAGCATAACACATAAAACACATACACTGAGATTTTCCCCTGGATCCCGAAACTGGGACTACCAATTTGATTTTTCATTATGTTCCTTTCAATGTTACAATACATATTTATACATGCCGAAGCATCCAATACCATGGACCGAAAATCATCGCGTCCTAAACCATGGACTGAAAAACCATAGGTAGGTTCGCCCAACCTAATATAGGGTCCAAAAAATATTTTCCCGGGGCGCTGCCTTGGACCCCGTAGAGGGGGGCTACCCGCCCCCCTCAAACCCCCCAAACAGGGGGGGCTGCTACCCCCCATGCGACCCCGCCGCTGCACAATCGACACAATGAAGGGGGGGGTCTGGTCCCCCTCTAACCCCCTGGTTCACTATGTAGGTTAGTTGTGGAAAGAATATAGCACAACCCAACATTCTACCACTTTTTTTTTTCTTTCCACATGGGGCCACAGGAGAGCTTAGTCATTTTTCCAGCCTTGAAATGCCCATTGTTTTTCTACACCAAGAGAACTTCTCAGAGCTCACAGATTTTGTCAATGCATCTGCAGTATTCTTTAAAGTGTCCACCTTTACCAGCAACACCTTTTTGTCTTCTATCATATCCCTCACAAAGTGATACTAAACATCAATGTGCTTTGTCTCTGAATGATAAGTAGGGTTCTTTTCCAAGAAAATTGCACTTTGGCTGTCACAATATATCCTGATAGCTCCCTGTATTAACCCCATACTTGAACACAATCTCTACAACCAAACTGCTTCCTTGCTTGCATGAGTGGCTGCCATGTATTCTGCCTTTGTAGTTGATAATGCCACTACAGATTGTTTCTTACTCATCCAACTAACTGCACCTCCAAACAGGTTCAACACATACCCACTTGTAGATCTTCTCTGATCCAAATCTCCAGCCCAGTCTGCATCAACAAAGCCATGGATATCCAAAACTCTTTCCAATCCTGGTCTTCCTTGATAGCATAAACAATAATCACTAGTTCCACGTAAATACTTGAAAACCCGGTTCACTTATGTCCAATGCTCCTTCCCTGGTTTTGACATAAACCTGCTCAATACTCCCACTGCATGTGCAATGTCTGCTCTAGTACAGACCATTGCATACATCAAGCTATTGACTGCACTTGCATATGGAACATGGGACATATCCTCTTCCTCTTCTTCTGTCTTGCGACATTGTTCAGCAGATAACTTTACACCTTCAGGAATAGGAACCTTCACCAGTTTACTATCTTGCATATTAAACCTCTGCAATATTGTCTCGACATACTTCCTCTGGTTTAACCAGAGCTTCCTCTTTGCCCAGTCTCTTTTAATTTCCATGCCCAAAATATATTTTGCAGCACCAAGATCTTTCATGTCGAATTTGGAGGACAATTGGGTATTCAAATCCTGGATAATTTCTTTGTCATTTCCAACCAGCAACATATCATCCACATATAAGACCAGATAAATAACACAGTCACCAATTAATTTAAAATACACACATTGATCTGCTTTGTTTCCGGTGAAGGCAAGTCCTCATATAAATGTATCAAATTTTTGATACCACATCCTTGGTGACTGTTTTAACCCATACAGAGACTTCTTTAACTTGCATACCAGTTATTTCTTACCCTTCACCGCAAAGCCTTCAGGTTGCTTCATGTAGATCTCCTCTTCCAGATCCCCACAAAGAAATGTTTCCTTCACATCCATCTGTTCTACCTCAAAATCAAAGGCAGCAACAACAAATAAAAGTAATATAATAGAAGTTACCTTGGCAACAGGAGAAAAAATGTCACCAAAATCAATTCCCGGCACCTGGGAATAACCTTTTGCTACCAACCGAGCTTTGTATTTCTCCACCTTTCCTTCTGCATTTGTGTTCTTCTTGAACACCCATTTGATTCCAATGGGTTTCCTTCCAGCCGACAACTCCACCAGATCCCAAGCCTCATTTTTGTGCAAAGATGCCATTTCATCAACCATGGCCTCTTTCCATAGTTTTCCATCCTCTGTATCTATTGCTTCCTTCATAGTTCTAGGATCATCATCAGTAATAGATAAAGCAGAATTTGAACAGAAAGCAGATGGACTATACCTTTCTGGCTGCCTTCTTTCTCAAACTGATCTTCTTACACGCGGAGTTTGTGGCTCTTCATCTTCTGATTCCTCCTCTTCTGTAGAGTCTGATTCTTCCTCCTTTAGCTCAAACTCTATCTTCTCAGGTTCCTTTGGTTGAAATTCATGTTTAATAACATCTTTCACCTCTCTAAACACCAAATCTCAGTTCTACACAACCTTCCTTGTTGCTGGGTTCCGAAGCTTATAACCCTTTAAACCATCCTTATACCTAATAAAGATGTACCTTTCAGATTTACTATCCAACTTGGTTCATTTCTCCTTTGGAACATGTACATATGCATCACATCCAAATACCCTCAGATGTGAAAAAGAGGGTTTCTTACCAATCCATACCTCTTGTGGAGTCTTATCCTCCAACGCTAACGAAGGTGATCTGTTGACCAGCTAACATGCTATCTCCACCGCCTCTACCCAGAATTCTTGTCCTAACCTAGCACCACTGAGCATGCTTCTTGACCTTTCTATCAATGTGTTGTTCATTCTTTCTGCAACTCCATTTTGCTGAGGTGTATATGGAGTAGTCTTTTGCCGTGCTATACCACACTTCTTACAGAATTCTTCAAATTCCTTACTGCAAAACTCTCCACCATTATCTGTCCTCAACACCTTTATCTTCTTCTCTGTCTAGTTTTCCACCAAAGCCTTAAATTCTTTAAACCTGTCAAAGACTTCAGATTTCTTCTTAAGGAAATATATCCATGTATTCCTTGAGAAGTCATTTATAAATGATACATAGTACATAGACTTACCTAGTGATGGAACCTTCACAAGTCCAAACACATCACTGTGCAGAAGCTCTAATATTTATTTCTCTCTCTTAACACAAGAGGGAAACTCACCCGATTCTGCTTCCCATATACATAATTTTCACAGAAATCAAAATCCAGAGAGATATTACTCATACCTTCTACCATACCTTTACCATGAAGTATTTGAAGGCCCTTCTCTCCAATATGTCCAAGCCTTTGATGCCACAGCATGGTCTTCTCTCCAAAGACCATTAGATTTTCTGCTCCACTTTCAGAAACCACAGAACTGTTGCACCCATCAACAACAATTCTACCTTGCAGCTTGTACAGAGTTCCAATCCAAACTCCCCACATCAATACCAGTGCTCCCCGAACCATCTTGCAGGTATCCTTCTCAAACACTGTTTTTACACCTGCATCATCCAACTTGCTTACAGAAATTAGATTTCTGGCTAATGCAGGAATATGCAGAACATCTGGAAGTGTTCTAACCCTTCCACCTTGTAACTTAAACTTTACTTTTCCGTGACCAATGATTCTAGCCTTCCTATCATCCCCTAAGAAGACATCACCACCATCGTATTTATCATACTCGTAGAACCACTCTCTAAGGGGAGTGAAGTGAAAGGATGCAACTGAGTCAATCAACCATGCCTCATGATCTACATGTGTACTTGAAGAAGCCAAGTACACATCCCCTCCTTCATCTGAGGTGGTTTTTGCCTGTGTAGAAGGAGCATCATCAGATACCTTTCCTTTATCAAGAGCTTTAGATTTATAGTCCCTTTTGTAGTGCCTTTCCTTTTCGCATTTCCAGCACACCACCTTTACAGGTTTTCTTGAAGATTTAGATCTCCCACTTGATGACTTATTTTTGTTTCTGTTCTGGGACCGTCCTCATACAGACAAGGCATCACCATTCTGGCTCTCCATGTTTTTCCATCTCATCTCCCCCATAAGCAAGGATGAGGCTATTTCATCTAACTGCAACACAGTTGCATTGGTACCTATAGCAATAACCATACTATCCCACGAATCTGGTAGAGAACACAACAAACTGATGCACTTATCTTCATCTGAAATTTTAATATCAACATATGCTAATTAACTTACCATTGTATTAAATGTGTTTAGATGCTCTGTCACTGAGTCTCCATCTTTCATCCTCAGGTTGTACAGTGTTTTTCGCAGGAACAATTTATTCACCAGAGACTTAGATTGGTACAAAGTCCCTAACTTGTCCCACAAAGCCTTCGTCGTAGCTTCCCCTGATACATTCAGAAATACTAAATCTAGGACACACAATAATATTTTGCTCTTTGCCTTCTGATCTAACTTCTTCCATTCTTCATCAAACACTCCCATTAGTTTAGTACCCAGATCTACCATGATCCACTGATCTTTATCCACCAACAAATCCTCCTTCTTGAGTTTCCACAACTCAAAACTCTGACCATTAAATTTCTCGATCTCTATCTTTCCACTGCTCGCCATCTTTCTTCACCACCAGAATCTATCTCACAGATCTCCCACTAAGCAGGGTCTACCACAGGCCCGAGCGAAATGCCTCAGTAACAAAAGTGTCCCCCTTGAAGCAAGAACAATTCTGATATCAAATGTAGGTTTTCACCCCATACAAAAATTACTTGCATACGAATTCTAAAACACAGAAAATAAACAATGTGATAACATAACACATAAAACACATATACACAGAGATTTTCCCCTGGATCCCAAAACCGAGACTACCAGCTTGTTTTTTCATTATGTTCCTTTCAATGTTACAATACATATTTATACATGCCGAAGCATCGAATACCATGGAGAGAAAGCCATCGCATCTAAAACTATGGACCGAAAAACCATAGGTAGGTTCGTCCAACCTAATATAGGGTCCAAAAAAAATTTCCCGGGGCACTGCCCCAGACCCCGTAGAGGGGGCCTACCCTTCCCCCTCAAACCCCCTGAATAGGGGGGGGGGGTTGCTGCCCCCCCGTGAGCCCCCCGCTACACAATCGGCGCAACGAAGGGGGTCTCCACCCCCCCGGTTCACTACGTAGGTTAGTCATGGAAAGAATATAACATAACCGAACATAGCACAATAATGTTGAATTCTTGCAAAAGTAAAAACTATCTTGTAACTCTACCATTAGTAATAGGTTTATTCATCAAATATCTGATTGTAGAGTGATCTGTATGAACAAAGGTTTCATAGCTTGTTATATAGTGTCTGAACTTGTTAATTACATGAACAACAACTAAGAATTATTTTTCAGTCACAGTATAATTCAACTCAGTGGGAGTCAAATTTTTACTTGTATAGTAAATGGCATCAGGAATCAAATATTTTTGTCCCAATACAGCTCCTAGAGCTGTATCTAAAGCATCTATAGAAATATGGAAAGGAAGTTTCCAATTTGGTCCTCTTAAGGTAGGTGCTTCAGATATTTTTGCTTTCAAAGTTTCAAATGCTAGTTGGCAATCAGGATTCCACTTGAATTCACAATCTTTTGTAGGCAATTTGAAGAGTGGAGATGCTATTTTAGTGAAGTTTTATATAAATCTTCTATAATATCCTGTAAATCCTAGAAAACTTCTAACATCCTTTTAGCAATTTGGAATTGACAACTTAGAGATAACTTCAACTTTAGACTTGTCAACTTTAATCCCTTCTCCCGAAATGTGATGTCCTAAAACAATACCTTTTGTAAACATCATAAAGCATTTTTCATGGCTTAGTGAAAGGTTTTTTCTTTACATCTTTTAAGGACTTTTTCCAAATTCTCCAAAGCTTCTTCAAATGTGTTACCATAAACTGTAAAATCATCCATATATACCTCTACACAATCATGTATTAGATCAGAAAAAATTCCTAGTACTGCTCTTTGGAATGTTGTAGGTGCATTACATAATCCAAAAGGAAGAACTCAGTAGGAAAAAGTTCCCCATGGACAAGTAAATGTCGTTTTATCTTGATCCTCAGGTGCTACCTGAATTTGATTATAACCACTAAAACCATCCAAGAACAAGAAACACTTTTTACCTGCTAATGTATCTAACACTTGATCTATAAAAGGCAACGGAAAGTGATCTTTCAAGGTTGCTTTATTCGATTATCGGTAATCAATGCACACCCTCCATTTACCATTCTTTTTAGGCACAATTACCAAAGGAGAAACCCATTGGCTATCTGAAATTGGGTAAATGAAGTTTACATTGAGTAATTTTTGGAGCTCTTCTTTCACAATTTCCCTAAGATTTCGATTCATTCTTCTTTGAGGTTGTCTGATTGGTCTACTATTTTCCTCAATATAGATATGATGGATGCAAGTCTTAGGATCAATTCCTTTCATGTTGGTATACTCCTATGCAAATGCAGCAGAATGTTTTTGTAATATTTTGGTTAGCTCTTCTTTTTGTAGTTTCTCCAGGTTTTTGTTTATGTTCAATGTCCTACCTGGAAAAATTTGAATTGTAAAGCTACCAAACTCTTCCATAGAATAGAGAGACATTTGCCTAGATGACAAGTATTCAATATTAGATATTTCTTGAAATTGTGCATGATCATATTTTGAAGATATTTCAAAATTTTCCAATGTGTTCAAAATTTGACTATCTTCACTAATTTCTAATATAGTAAAGAGAGGCTGAATATCATCTTCATCATTAATCCATTCCTTGTCATCTATTTCTATTATTGCTTTTGTTGGAGGATACAAAGTAAATTTCTTTGTTGTTTTACCACCAAAAATATACATGTCACCAAATCTACAACTAATAAAAGCATCAGCTCTGGCCAGCCAAGGTCTTCCTAATCTGAGTGGGTGTCCTCCTAGATTATTCTTGGGAGTTAAAATCAGAAATCAACAAGATATTCCCAATAATCTAAGGAGACTGAAATATCTTCTAGCACACCATCTGGTTTGATTACTGACCTATCTACAAGTTGCAGTAAGGTAGGTGTGTAAAGAAGGTTAGGAAGTTTAAGTTGCCCCATAGTTTGTCTACTCATAATGTTTATTGCTGCCCCCAAGTCAATCAATGTATTTGGAATTTCAATCCCATTTATATGTGTCTTGACAATTGGACTTCCTGGATCCACTTATTTCTTCATGGAAATCTTTTCCATCATGATGTTTTTTATCTTTCCTACCAAGTGAATTTTTTTTCTCTCAGTTTTCTTCCTAGTCTTTTGATGCTTAACTCCTTTATTGTCTTGGCTAGAATAGGAATTTCTCTAATGGCTTGTAGGAAAGGAATTTTGATACAAACATTCTTCAATTCATCTAGAAAATCATAATTGGGCAACAAGATCTATTTTTCTACCCCTCTATCAATTTGTAATCTCTCAGGAAAAGGAGGTGTAGAAGTAGACACTGGTTGCTCAATTATAGGAGTTGTGTTTATTGATTCTTTTTGTTTTTCTTTTTCAATGTTTTGGTTTTAGAGGGATGTTCCTTCAAAACTTTTATTAACTTTTAGAGAATCCTCCTCGAGAGTTTCTTGTTCTTGAATAACTATAGAAAGTTTTTCCTTTTCTAATATCCTACCAGATCTAAGTTGAACATCATTAAGATCTAGAGGAGTAATCATGTAAGTTGGAAATTGTTTTCCTTCTACCATGTAAGCATCCTGAGGGTTTTTATTATTGGGGTTTAGTAATGGTTGGGCAAGTAACCGATTTGGTTTTTGTTGAAATGGAAGCAAGAGTTGAGGATTTTGACCTTTTTGTGGAGGTTGTTGTGGAAATGGAAATGAAAGTTGAGGGTTTTGATTTGGAAGTTGTGGCTGCTGATTTTGTGGCTGATTTTGTGAGGGAGGATAACTCTGATAAGATGGAGGATATTGGTAATATTGGGCAAATCTCCCATAAGGATTTTGTACCCCTTGTGCCCATGGTAAAGATTGATACTAAGATTGAGGTTGAGGCCAAGGTTGGTGCCAAGAATTCCAGTTTGGTGGAGGTTGAAGATATATTGGATTGTTGAATCCTTGATTTTGTGGCCCCTGCCAAGGTCTTCTTGCAACAAAACAAAGAGATTCTACAAGATTTTGGATTGTTTCCTCTTGAAAGATAGCCTTAAGACCTGGGATTGAAGGAAAATCCTTGGTATCATGACTTTCTAAACAAATCATACAATTTTCTACAATTTTTGCATCTAAAGGGCATTCCCTTAGAGCATGTTGCTTTATGCATTTTGGAAAAAAAATGGCTAATGAATCAACCTCTGTTTTCTACTTGTTTTGAATTTTAAGGGTGTCTAGCTGCTCACTAAGGCTCCCTAGAATGTCAGTTTTGAACTCATCAAGCATATTGCCAATTTATGCCGTACTTACAGATCATGTTCCAAATTTGTTTGCTATAACAAGAGAAGGATCTCTCAGCTCTTTCCTGGTTCTAGATTTCCCTCTTGAGAGATGAACACATAGTTCTACTATGTCACTCAATGGAAGTTGAGAGATATCTCCCTGCCCCATCATGTTAATGATATCTATCCATTCATCTCTAATGTCCTTTAACAAAAGAGCTTTAAAAGTTTCTTCATATAAATTGTTCATCTTTGCTCTTTTCAAATTATAGTTAAATCTCTCAAGAAAATCCTCTAAATTTTCATCTTCTTTCTGCATCATTTTGAAAACCTCATCTTTATGCTTGGTAGGCATACAATAATCCAAGTATCTATCTAAAAATGCCTGTTTCATGTCATTCCATGTTCTAATGGATTGAGTGACTAACCCCATAAACCATTTCAAAGCAACCCCTTTTAGTGTTGAGGTGAACAATTTGAGTTTTTGAGAGTCTTCTAGATAGTCATAGGTTCTACACAAGACTTCAAACTCAAACAAAAATGTTTCAGGATCCTCACTTCTCAACCCATAAAGGTTTGGGAGGACAGATGGTGGGATGTTTTTCATTATGGTAAGTGTTTCTTCATCCACTATAGGGAATCCAAATTAGTTATCTACTTCCCTATTTCCTCTGCCTCCTCCATTAATACCTCCACCTCCTCCATTGTTTCCTCTACCTCTCCCTCTACCCCCTCCTCCAAACAATGAGAATTCTCCATCTTGTTCTTCTTCTGCCATTATAGTTTCTTCAGAGTCAGTATAGGGCTAAACCTGCAAGGCTATTCCCTTTTCCTCTGGTTCTTCTATTAATGGACTATGAGAGAGAGATTCTAATTTTTCTTCCTCACCAGGTATTCCTAATTCTTCAACTATAATAGGCTCCCCTGTAGAGGTGAAAAAGGTCTTCTCTCTTAGGACTGTTTTGGTAGATGATGTAGGAGAATATTCTGATTGAGTTTCTGCCCCTTGAATTCTAGGAATCCTATGTCTGGGAGTATGGGTCTAGTATGGAGATGTATCTTTTCTAACTCTTGTTGGAGTAGGTGGAGTTGTAGGAATCGAACTTCTGCCCCTAGCTATAAATCTACCCCTAGAGTCTCTTTCTCTATGCATGTCATTGTTTTGTTTTGTTGTTTTTGTTTTTTCTTTATGAATGTAAGAGATAATGCTACCTTGTTAAACTTCCCTGGCAACGATGGCAAAATGTTTAGTAAATTTAGTGTCCTAAATTTCTCTACATAAATTATCAATCCAGGTATCGTAAACTGATGAAGTGTAGTGCACTATATGTGCTAGATGACCCTTCTTACCTCATTGTTTTTGAGTTTCCTATTGTTTTTGGGGTTTGATCCTTTAATTCCTAATGTTTTGCAATGTACTTAACAAAATCTTGAATCTACTGCTGCTAAGAATCTAAAGAAATGAAATGAGAGCTAAAAGTTTTTTAAGCCAGATTTGGAAGTAAAGTTTTAATCAAGAAAATGAAAACATATTTCTCTTCCTGCTCTTATTATTTTTTCCAAAAAAGGGCTTAAAAGTGAAATTGCAACTATCTATTATAAAAACAGAATTGAAATGAAACACTGAAAGTAAGATTACAACTACTGCTTAGTCTATGGCAAAATCAAAACTTAATGAAAAACTGAAAATGAAAGTGTAGCAAAGCTAAATAAAATGCTAAGATTGAAAATGGAAACTAAATGAAATGCTTTGTCACTCTGCTACACAATTTTGGGAGAAAAACCTCCTTGTGATAACATTTTGAGGAACTCCATACTTCATTGTTCTAAGAAAGCATGACTGAAAATGAATTTGCAATCAATCTATTATGGAAACTAAATGAAATGCTTTGTCACTCTGCTACACAATTTTGGGAGAACAACCTCCTTGTGATAGCATTTTGAGGGACTCCATACTTCATTGTTCTAAGAAAGCATGACTAAAAATGAATTTGCAATTAATCTATTATGGAAACTAAATGAAATTCTTTATCACTCTGCTACACAATTTTGTGAGAACAACCTCCTTGTGATAGCATTTTGAGGGACTCCATACTTCATTGTTATAAGAAAAAGTAAACATAAAAATGAAGAGAAAATTCATTCATAAATGGAATATTTCACCACTTAGTTTTAAGATGAACCATCAACTGAAAGGGCTTTCAGAAACATTCACTTACAACATGAGTTACTAAACTAACAACAAAATGGCATTGAACAGTTTAATTCAATATCTAAAGACTAAGGAACAACAAATGAAATAAATCAATCTATGCTACTGACATCAACTTTAAGCTACTGATAAGAAACTAGCTGAGATAAAACTATTCTGAGTTAGTAAGAAGATGACACAAGCTTCATTATGAACAGAGTTAGAAAATGGTTATAAACATCATGGAAAAACACAGTGAATTTAAAATTTAACTATGAAAGACAAAACAGAAATAAAATGTAACCTTGACCAACACAGGGGCCCTCTGCAAAGGTCTTGGATTATAGGCACTTAATCAACACTCCAACAACGCTTCATGTATCCATTGAAACACAGTATTTATATTAAAAATAGAGAATGAATTCTTCAAACTACAGAGCAGAAATCAAAACTCAACACATAAGCAAAAACTGAACTTGTTCTACGTTCTTCACACATGTATTTATAGGGAAATTATACAACTATTTTAAAGAGAGAAATAAGCTATAGAAAAACATGTAGGCAGGAAAGTATGCAGAATTCTTGTCCTTGGTTGATTGGAAACATAAATCTATGATAATGGCTGTTGGTTTCTGTTTGCATAGGTGGCAAATGAAGTCTGTGGCCTCAGGAAACTGCTTCGAATCCCATCACTGAGAAACGTTTTCAAAACAGAGTCCTGTTTGCCATAGGTTTCTATGTTTGACTTCCCTTTGACCGAAGTCTTCCTCGTCGATCTACACCAGATGAATAGGATATGATCCATGTCCTACTATTTTCCAAGCTACCCATGTAGTCCTTTCCCCTCTTGACACCTGGAACCTACAAAAGCATGGAAGTAGCTGCAGAACAGCTGATTAGATGCAGAATGTGGTTGTGTTCCGTAGCTAAAAGACAAAAACTTATTCCAATAGCAAACATAAAAGTATAACATGTAAATCACTGAAATATAGTCCTTGAGGCAATGTATAATGGTTTTTGATGATAAGGATGCATTTTTAATGGAAAAACAGAGAAGGAAGGATGAGAAAAGTTGCTAAGGGAAAGGCAGTTTTGGAGTTCAACACTTAGTTTAGATCAAAAAAAGCACCATAAACTTATAACATGCATATTTGCTTTTGATCTCACTCTTCATAAGATATTCCTTGCTTGCATGCCTTGGCCTAATGATATTCTCCTCGTTATATATCTTTAGGCCCTTTGCCAATACCTTGGACAAAAACCACTTAGGACCAATACACCAAATACCTAGGGTCAATACCTTGGACCCAAAATAACTTGGACCAAACACCTCGGACCAAAACCTTGGTTTTCCAACATGTACGCTCTTTTTGTTCTGTGTGCCCACGTGTATACATTGCTTTGACAAAGTGAACCAACGTATACCTATTTTCTTCAATCTCTAGAGTTTGATCTGTAATCCATTGCTATTAACCTCTTCCAATATGAACTGTCATCTATGTGAGTTGCAATCAAGGACAAAACCTATATCATAATTCCAACACCATTATCATTCATTAAAGGACCTCGAAATGTCACATAGGGAGGAAAGAAAGCGAGGCTGAAAGAGCAACTTACAATAGTTGGATGAGCTAAGAGGCACATTAGTCAACTTAGGGCTAGTTAGGGGTATCCCAGAGGCATTTAAAGGTTCTAAGAAACCTCAACATATCATGGAATGTGAAGAGCCTTAATAGTAAAGGTAAAAAAGGCTCCTTACAGAAAAATGGCAAGCAGAGAATCCTATAATATTATTAGCAAATGGGGAAGAATTACTAGGGAGTAGTAATAAATGCACCTGGTTAGTTTGGGGCATCGATATCGTATGGAATGAGTAGGATATATAAGTTACAAACTTGTGTGCTTCCTTTCACATCATGACTATTTAGGTTCAGTTTATAGATATAGGGGATTATTGCAATATATCCAATGTTTATGGCTCGAATATCCCAAATAACAAATCCTTGTTTCTCTCAACCATTGCAGGCAAAAGAAAATTACTCTCTCCATCTCCATCAATATTTGGGGGATATTTTATCCTTATTAAGTCACTTGGGGAGAAGAAAGGTAAAATTATACCAATGGAGGTAGAGTCTACGTTGTTTCAGGAGACACTCAATGTAGTGCATCTAGTAGAGATAGATACAAAGAACAATATCTATAGAAGGAATAACAGGAGGGGTGGTCAACATCAAGTTGCATCTAAATGGGATTGGTTTCTCCTATATGAGAATATCATGTGTTCAGACTTATTTATAGAGGCAACCATACTACAAAACCATTGGTCAGATCATTGGGAAATAATCCTAAATATAGAATATAAGTCAAGACTATGTAACCATCCCTTCAAATTTTATAAGCTTTGGCTCTATCACCTAGAATTCAAATATAACATCTAGTAGTGGTGGGATGAAATATAAGGCATAGAAGGCTTGGCAGTGTTCAAGATATATAAAAAATGTAGGCACATTAAATGGAAGTTGAAATGGTGGAATAAGGGATGGTTTGGAAATTCCTTGATGGGGGTGGGTGTCCATGTAGCAAATGATTTCCAGGTTGGGGGGGTTTCCTGCCACCCCAATGAATCCATTTGTCATCAAGTCAAGGGTGATGTGGCTTTCCCCTCCTCATTTTGAAACTTGTGAAATTAATCCGTCTTGAAATGGTGAGGATTATTATGGATTTCTCAGTTATGTAACATATGGTGAAAGGTGGGAGTATCTACCCCCAAGTGTGCTGACACTTTGGTATGGGTGGGATTTTCCTTCCCCCTTTAGAGCCACGATAAGGATCATTGTTTTGACTATCTGCCAGAACGCTAGATATGGAGAAGGGAAGATGTGTTTCATATTTGGAATGTGGAGGGGTGTGTGACATCTGGCGTGCATAGTGTCAACAATACCCTGATTTTCTGTAGCATCTTGGGAGATGATGACCAGGAGGGTGATAGAGTATTTGATAAGTTTGTGGGTTCAAACTTTGCAATGATTTTTGGAGTTGGCATCTTGGATGACTATAGGAGTTTGTGTGGGTATACTTGGAGTTCATTGGTGAGGCACTTCTCATTTTGTTCACTTAATTATGGATTTCTAGATGTAATGTTTCTTATTCTACCTAGCATTGCATCTTTCTTTGCTTATGTTGGTCACTATCATGTTTTGGATTTCTTGGAGGGTCTACATGGTGGTTTGTTGATATTTTAGTTTCCTTTTGTGAGGAGACTTTTTTATTAGGGGTGAGGCATTTTCCATCTATCTTTTATAATTCCAAACCTAAGGGTTTGTGGGATTTCTCCCTTGGTCATTGGTTTGGAAGGTGATAGTGGGTTGGAGTGCTTATGTATTGGCCATTGTTCGACTAGTCTGGGAGTAAATGAAGTAGGTTAGGCTGTCTGTGGGGGGTAAATGTAGTGGGGAGGGTAGTTTATCCTACTCAACCAATTTTAATATTTGAATTGGAGGAGGGGTTGATGGGGTGTGGACTTTGGGATTGGTGGTGCTTCTCTCTTTGGCATTTGGAAGATAAATATTTTGAGTTAGGTGTTATGCCTCACTAGGGTGTGCGTGGGCATTAGGGGGCTAGTGGACATGGCCATCCCCATTAGTCACAAACACAACATGTTGCGACTAATTATTTCTCAGAAACCATGTATAGCACTTGGAAAAAGATTCTGATCCTTGAGACAAAAGTTGCACGATATTGGTAGGCATATTTTGATTCTAAACTCTTACAAGAGGTGTTCCATTGGCTTTTGGATCCTGCTTACACCATGGGAAGAAGGAGCTAGTATATGAATTCGATTACACTCCATTAGTAGTTAAAAACTCTACCATGATGGGTTTTAAAGGAAAAACATGAAGATATGAACGATATTATTTCCTTTCTCAATGATATCCAACACAATCAGTGGAAGAAACAAGCTTGTCTAGACATATTAGAAGCCAAATTCAGTCACATTGAGAGGTACATCCAATGTGATTTTAATCCCTCTATTCCTCATGTTTCATGTGTGACGAATCCAACTCTATTGTCATAATTAGATGCCTGATATGAATTTTATGTTATGGTTGTGTTACTATAGGATCCTTATCTTATTTGGTCCTATGTTTGGTTGTTCCAAAGTTTTATCTGGACAATTTGAACCAACCAACAACCTTAGTCTCCTATTTAGGGAGAGTGAGACCAGTTATTTTGACGATTGTATCTACAATGATGTAATTTGATTTTCGGATGTAATATAATTAATTTACAAAAAAAAGGGGATGGATTTGTAGTATCTTGGAGGAGAAAAACAAATTAGAATAGAAAATGGAGGAAAGTTAGTGAGAGATGATATTATTTGGTAGATCTGATAACTTAATCAAAATGAACGTAGCAAATTTATAGGAGTTAGAGGAGAGGAGAAAATAGGAAGAGATTTTGTGGAAACAAAAATCCAATATCTAATGGCTATAAGAAGAGGAAATAAATATATCATTCTTTTACAAGTCAATGTTGCAGCACATGAACCACAATCAAATATCTTCATTAATAGACTCAAATGGTTGGAAATATGAGACCCACCAAGAGATATCATAAGAATTCGTCCAATTCTTCCACAATATCCCTTATAAGCACTGGGGCAACAAAAATAGGGCTATCCAAAACATATCCATGTATATTCCTTGGTTAATTATTATTGAGTAGAATGAAGTGCTTCTCAGGAAGATACACTATGCAGAGGTGGAAGTTATAGTTAAGGTGATGCCCCATAAGAAAGCTTTAAGGCCGCATGGATTTAATGTCTAGTTTTTTCAATCATGTTGGTCAATCATTGGGGAAGAGATGTGGCAAGAATTTGAGTATAGGAAGTCTAGATCAATCCTTATAGCACTTAACACTACTTTCTTGACTTTACTTCCCAAGAAAGCGACAGTGGAGGGTTAATGGCTATAGACGCATTATGTTGTGCATTGTGATATATAAGGTAATTACTAAGGTAATAACAAAAAAAACTCAAGCCATTGCTCATTAATATTGTATCTCTAAAGAAAATTGGATTTGTAGAAGGGAGACAAATTTTAGATGGTATTATGGTTGCACATGAAGCGATCCATACTTTGAGGATCACAAAGAGACATGGAATGATGATTAAATTAGATTTATCCAAAGCATATGATAATTTGAATTGGAAATATTTGTGTAGTATCCTTCATGCCTCCATCTTTGCAAAATAATGGTTTGAATGGATCTACAATATTATAGTCCTATATTTCTTCGCATTTCTGGTAAATGTATGTCCATATTCCCCCTTCATTTCCTCTCAAGGGATTAGGCAAGGTGACCCTCTCTAACCATTCCTATTCATCTTGGTAGTTAAGGGTTTGGGGATATTATTCAAGTCAAGGGAATTTGAAAACAAACTATTTGGCCTTTGACTATATGGGGAGGACCTCCCTTTGACCCATCAACAATTTTTTGATGATACAATGGGCCTGGGAAAACCAACAATGCAGGAAACTCACACCTTCAATAATATTCTAGATATGTTGCTATAGACTCAGGTATGGATATTAATAGAAACAAGTCACAAGTATTCTTCTTTAATACACCTACGATTGTTCAAAGCCATGTGGCTAATGCTATGTGGATTCAGATTAGTAAGCTCCCTCTAAATATATAAGCGCTCCTTTAGAAAACAAATATCTTAAGTAGAGCCTCTGAGAAGAACTTCTTACAAAATTTTAGAATAGATTGGCGAGTTGGATATTTTGTTCCTTGAATATAGATGGGTGGCTAATACTGCTCAAGGCAGTACTCCAAGCTCTCCCGATATATCTATGTTTAGCTATGATGGCACCATCCTCTATTCTTCAGGAAATTTGGAGAATAAATAGATCTTTCCTATGGGGCTATGTTAAATTAGAAAAGAAGCGTCCTTTAATGCCCTAGGATCAACTATGTAGACTGAAGCTTAAGAGAGGATTGGGGTTATGTGATCCATTCGTTATGGAAATTGTACTAGGTGAAAAGATCTGGTGGAGGAGGTATGGGATAAAATGTGGAAAAAAATGCTTGGCTAAAAATATCCTTTTTCCTATGGATTATGTTAGTGAAATAAACCTCTAACGTGTAAAAATATATAGAAAAGAAACTACTATAGTCTCTCTATATGTCACATATGTCTAATGCACTCAAAAAACTTGGAGCACCTATTCAATAGTTGCACTTTCTTTGTGGTATTATGGAAAAAAATAACAAACTCCTTTCTAAAAACAGATAAAGATCCTTTGAGTATATCTAATACTATATTCATATGGTGATATCAATCTTTCTCTATTCCAATTCTTAACCACATTTGGATCCTCTCGCTTGCATTCATCCTTTGGGGAATTTGGAAAGAACATAATTGAATAATTTTCTTAGGGTAGTCTATTTCTTTGCACTCCACATGGTATTCCATTGGTACCCAAATTAAGGAATCGATCATAACTTTATCCTACTTTGCCCAAGACTAGCAAGCATCTAGCTATGAAGTTATGCTTTTGAAACAGTGGTTACCCTCTCTTCCTAAAAGACTACAACCTTCCCCTCCCTCCTCCATCTAGGCTTCAGGCCCTGTCCCTTGGCTCCTGCCCCCTCCCTACCCACTTTTTTAAAGTTGAAATTTGATGGTGTAGCTAGAGGTAATCCATGGCCTGCAGGATATGGGGGAATAATTCAAGATCACAATGGGTCACCCATTTTCATCTACTATGGTATGATAAGAAATAGAAACAATAATGTTGCAGAATGGATGGGTCTTCATATGGGATTGGTATTGGAAACTTGACAATAATGAGAGGTGGGGGTGAATCACTATTGCATAGTATGGTTCACCAATTTACATTTTTTTCCTTTTCTTATAATTAATTAATCATTCAATTGATTAGCCAACACCACAAGATATTAGAAACAAATAACACATGCATAACCTAGATCATATGAGCGTCATATATAAAATATAAAACATGAGAGAAACAATTAACACATCAAGTACACAGGACAACAATTATTAGGTGGAAACCCTTATGGGAGAAAAACTGTCGTACTTTTTGACTTCATCTTCTTCTTATTTCAAAATCTTCTTTTACATAAATCAATGGCCACCACCAGTGTGCAAGCTCCAACTTCTGATGTATGTGAGCAATCACCTAATTCAAGCCACTACTTAATGGAAGTAACCACTTCCTCAACTATGTAGGCCCTAAATCCTAATTTTTCTTAGGGCTATATTGTTCTTTTCTTTGATAATTGCATTTCTTCATTTACACATTAAATTAACCCCATAACATCATAACATTATTCAAATTTACATCATTATTAGAAAACATATGCAAATATGTAGAAAGAACAATGTCATCATCATCAATGTAATGAAACATAAAGGAATAATAGAAGAAAAACATTCACACATAGAGAAACCAGGATTGGTCGAAGAAGAGGGAAAAACCCACTATGGGGAAAAACCTTTTAGATTCTTCTTCTTATTAGATTGTCATTGAATGATTCAAAAAAATGGAGTACAATGATCCATATCTTCATCCATACAACTATCCATAAAAAAATCAACTAAACAATATCCATGAGATGAACCAAACCATGCTCATACTCCAAAACCCTAATTCAAAAGCTTGTAATGAATTGTCATTGTTTGTGGTCAACTGCCAAACACTACAGTCAACAAGCGAAAACTTCGGTCAAGAAAAAATGCAACTTTAGGTCCCATTTGTGGGGAGCAACTGGGAATGTGAGTGACTGGGAGATTTTAGTCACTCCCTTGAGCCTGCAAGCCAATGACCAGTCAAATTTGTCCTTTGGTAAGCCTGTGACTGAGAAAAAGACCCTAGAAAAATATGCGTGAGCTTCGGACCCTACAATTTCACCTTCGAGTGAACCCATTTCTCTGTGAACCTAACTAAGACCTATGCGAGCCAAAAAAGAAAGAAAGAGAATAGAATAATGATCCATGATGATGTCTGAATGAGGTGGAAGTCACTTATATATATAACCTTCCAAGGGTGTCCAATTTCCTTTAGGGCCGACCTAATCAAATATGCACATGTGGGTTCATAATTCAAAAATATACTTGCTCTTTTTGAAATTTGATGATATTTTAGTTGATTTTGATCCTCTCGAAATAAGGAATTCAATGCAATAATCATCTCCATCAAATGAGCTATCCAAAGTGGAATTTGGCCATAGTTTCCAATTTTAATACTCCCTCTCAACTAGGGAGAATTCCACCTTGACCTAACATCTATAGGTTTTTTATAGGCTCCATCGAAAAATAGGAAATGTGTTAATTATTGAAATCTCCACACTTTGAATTGTACAAAATATTTCCTCATCTGCAATCCACTTGTGGGTTTTTTTTTTTATTGTTATAGTTAGAATAATTTATTTTGAACTGTTGCAACCACCCTTCATCTTTTTCATTCAAAGCTATATATTTCTTTATAATTCTATTCAACATATGTTCTTAAAGGAGTGATATGGCTTGCATTGCTATTTGATGAGGACGACCCTTTTTTTTGTTAAATATTTCTTTGTTTCTAGCTTTCCATATTTTCTAGTTGACATATTTAGGAAGTGCCTTCCATATTATTTTGAAGGTTGGCTTCTCCTTGAATGATCCTTTAATATTTACCACTTGCACAAGAAGTGTTTCCATAAAAATGGACATTAAATTCTTATATAAATACCTTGGGTTTCATATTCTCATACTGGTTTTGAAATTTCACAATTAAAAAAGAGGTGGGGCATAATTTCTTGATTTTGTTTCCACATGATGCATTGGGAAGGTCCCACAATTACCTTTTCTTTAAATTTTCCATTGTTAAGGTTTTTCCATGAACCAAAACCCAAAAGGACAATTTAATTTTTGGGAGATTATCAACATTACATACCTTTTTCCATTTTTGCTAATCTTGTAAGAGGTTGAAGTTCCTCAAGTAGAGAGTTATAACCAAGCCTGAAAGAATACAAGGATGAACCCCAACCTTTTTGATATTTAAAGTCTAAATTTTTAAGAGCATGCCCATTAAGAGTAGATAAGAGGTGGAAAGAAAAATAGTTGAGAAGGGATGGAATATTCCCAATATTCCAGTGAAGCTAAATACTTGAGCCTTTATTCAAACTAAAAGATCAATCAATGTTTTTTTATTGTGTGCATGGAACTAGTAAGCTATAGGAGATAAATCAACACTATTAGTTGTCTTTTCCTATTGTAAAATGACGTATTCCTATAATTTAAATAATCTACCATTCCTAGTGAATTTTGGATAATTGAGGAGGCCAATTTTAGAAGATAGAAGATATGAGAACCCTAACCCATTTCTTTATTTTCATACTTTTTAATGTCACTCCTTTGAAGTATTTTTTTCAAAAGGAATCTTTTCCACCATTTTTAATTTCTAGAAATCAATATCCACATCATTTTAGACAATAAATATTGATTCATCAAATCTATATGATGAATACCCAAACCTTCTCAAGCCGACTCATAGAACACTATTTTCCAATTTATGAGATGATATTTATTTTCATTTGATCGACCCTTTTGACATATAAAAAATAAAAAAAAAATGGGAGATTTGATTGGATATATATTTAGGTGTTAATAGGATTAATGATTCTTGAAATATAGGAAGAGTTGTGAGCATTGTCTTGATAAGCGTGATTCTTAGTATTGGGTTGAGTCATTATGAACCCCATTGCAAGAATTTACTTTTTAGTTTCTCTATGACCCCTTCCAAAGTTTGAGGGGGAGACCATTTAATTGGAATAGGAATACCAAGGTGTTTAATTAAGGACCATTTTTCTACAACCTAGAATTGGAGGATACAAGAGATCACATGCATAACTAAAGGAATTACATTCTAGCCAAATATTTGACACTTTTTGGATTTAGAACTCCCCTAACAATCCAATGATCTTTTTCTACCAACATATATTTCATTTTTAGCTTCCATAGCACAAAAATTTTCCCATTTAATTTCTTGATCTGTATCTAGAAATTTCACACCATTGCCTTTCATCTCAAGAATTGATTCCATAGATATCTAATTGTAACAGGGTCTCCCATACGCCTAATCCAAACCCCTCAGCCACAAAGGCATCCCCATGAAACCTAAATTTCTCTAATACCAAATTTAGGTTTTAACCCTATGCAGTTAATTGTTTCAAATAAATCATAATAAAATAGAAAAGATGCAATGGCACACACACATATAATACAGTGATTTTACCCTAGAAATCTAAACCGGGAAAACAAGAAAGAATTTTTAGTATATCTCATATTTACAATACGATAGTACAATATGTATATCTTGTGGAATCCATAAAATTCCAATCTATTTACCATGGATAGAACAAAATTGTAGTTCCTTAATAGAAATTACAAAACCATGGTTTGAACCACCATGTGGTATAAAACCACTAAAATAGAAAACCATGTGTTACAAACTTCCAAAAATGGACGCAAAAAGATTAAAAATAAATAAATAATTGGGAGCACTACCCCTGAACTCTCAAAGAGGGGGCTTTCAACCCCCATTGTAATGTATAGCATAAAGGTAATCATATAATGAATATAACACATACCTAATAATTCAATTCAACTATCTAGGTACCTTTGGTATCACAATAACTCTATTCATGGATGTCTAATGCAATTAAATCATATGTGATAATGATTATGACTAGGAAAATAATATAATTATGCATAAACACATAAATTTATAATAAAAAATTCACTTGAAAGTAACATAACACGAAATGGTGTTGGCATTGATATCAACCTAGAATGTCTACATAAGGAGTCAACCTTGGGGTCAATTGTATTGGCATTGATGTCAACAAGCTTGGAGGATTTTCATGATGATCAGAGGATTGAGGATATGTTACTGAGGTGTTCCTGATGTTTGCGGAGGTTCTACAGATTTTTGAGAAGGATTAAAGACAAATGGAAAAGTTCTGGGTAGAGAGGAGGTGATTTCCCCTAAGTTAGAACATCTTCTCTGGGATGATAACTAGCACAGAGCAATGATTGCAACATCCTCATTGGGATCTGACATGATCCTTGCGATGATGATCTATGGGAGCCAGTTCAATCCCCATGATGATGCTTGTAGTTGAAAATTTCCTATTTGTGTGCGCACATAATTTACCGTGAGCACTTTCCAGAGTATTTGCCCAAGGTTTTTAATGGTATAGAGTATTAATTCTAGAAGGTGGTTGAGTCAAGAATAAGTCTCTCATTGAATGTAGTGTTGGATCAAATCAAGGAGAAAAATATCAAAGTATTAATAGGACTGTTTGTCTCTCCATATCTCTAAGCTATTATTGTTTAATCACTTCAGATAATCAATTTATATGAGAAATGTTTGTGAAACGTAGGTTGTTTCCTTTGTGAGAGTAATTCATTGGAGACCATTGATAACATTGAGATCTAATAGTGAGAAGAGAGGCATATTTGTGGCAGATTTTTGAAGTAGATCAATTTTATTGCAGATTTTTTTTGTGCATGCTTCAACAAATGTTTTATGTGGGTTTATGAAGACATTTGATTGAGTATATTGTTGCTAACTTGGAGATTGATTGTTAGCATGTATTCTATGGTACATTTTTATTGCAAACATCATATATGAAGGGAATCATAAATGAGATGATTATGTTTTATTATGGCAAAAATTTTATATTCTTGTAGTACTATAGTTTGTGTCTTGTATTGTTGTTATTGTTGAGTCATGGTTGAGTTTTCTGATTATATTTGTTATGTTGTTGATGGAGTTGTGTTGAGAGTGTGTATGTTGGGGAGTTTGTTGTGTTTGATGTATTACATCATATTTTCCACTTACATATAACATATTTGTATTGCATATTTGATTGTGGTTGAGGTTGTTGTGTAATTGATTGTATTGCAGAGAGATATTGTGTTGGAGGATATTGTATTAAGTTTGAGCATAGAGGTTATAGTGAGTTCAATTTGAAAATTGGATTGATTGCAGATATTAGTAGATCTAGTGTGAGAATTGTGAAACATGGTCCATAGAGGAGTTTGAAGGCTGGGGCATTCAGTGATAGCAAGTGGTGGCTTGCCGATTTAGGGTGTAGCAACATCCTTTAGGTAGATGCTTGGGAAGTTGGGAGTGGTGGATTTCGTCTAGTGGTGGCTGGATAAAATATTGGGTGTTGGGGCATATAGCAGGTGGTGCCTTGAAAAGTCATGGGAGTGATGGATTCCAGTTGGTGGTGCCTTATAAATTTCATATAGGTAGTGGCCTGGAGCAAGTAGCGCTCACGTCATTTGCAAGTTCTAGCTTGCACACCGATGGCGGCAAGTGATCATATGTAAAGAATAAGATTTTGAATAATAATAAGAAGCAGAAAAAGATAACAACAGTGGTGGTTTTTCCCAATTGGGTTTTCCGCCTAACATCTGGTGTACCCTTGTGTGATGATTTTATGTGTTGACCATTGATGCTCTCATGGTTTACATTTTAATGTGTTGTTGGTGGTTACATGTTCATTTGTATAATTTTAAAATATGTTTTACATTCTTATGGTACTAATGAATATATGATCTGTTAATGTGAAAGAAAAGTAAAAAGAGGTTAAAAGTGATTCATTCTTACACTACTAATTCACCACCCCCCCCGCCCCAACCCAATAGTGTCAACTATCCAACAAGTGGTATCAAAGCAAGGCTCTTAATAGCAACTTAATCGTTAGAGAGTAGATCTGGGCAGATTGGGTGAAAAATTCAGAATTTTTCTAAGGATGAATCCTCAATGAGTGCCTCCACTCACAATGTAAAAGTTTAAGGTATGGAAAGAAAAGGTTAAATCTCTATTATTATATCATGAATTTGAAATTTGGTAGCTTGTTTCTAAAGGACATGGAGAGAATTCTAGGTCAACAAAGGTGATGCAAAAATGTGCTCAATCAATATGTACAATTTATGAAAGTCTCCACAATATAGATCTAGAGAAGATAACACATCTAGAATCTGATAAAGAGATTTGGGATAGACTAAAGGTCCTATTTGGAGGTGACAATAGCAGGAGCAATGGAGAGGTAGAGAATCTCAACAAAAAGAAAAGAAAGAAGAAGGGCCCAAATAAGGAAGAAAGTCAACCTAAATAAATAAATCCCCATAGTGAAAATGGTGCAATAGACCACAAAGACAAATAAAAAAATGAAGCCTCAGTCGAATTAGTTATGCTACAAGAGAACATATATGAAGGTAAAAATATGGATGACTTACTTTCAACTTATGATTTTGATGGATTTGATGAATCACATAGTGAAGAAGAGAATGAGATCATGCTTCTTAAGGTAGAATATGCACCATAAAGGATAGTAATTGAAAAATTATTTGTTGAAGTGAGTAGGCTAACAATTGCATGTAGGGATAATATTTTGTATATCTTTGACGAGGAGGGGAATGAGCTTAGAGAGGAGATCCTTAGTCTGAAGATATAGTTGCATGAGGCCAAAATAATAGAGGATGTGTTTACTAATCATCAAAAGGAGAAAGGAGGTTGAATTGAAGACTTGGAAGCTGAAGTGGTCTCCATAAGAAGACAATTAGAGGAGAAGAATGATCAGTTGAAGCAAATAAAGAGCACCAATCTCTTGGACAATATGCTCAAGATTCATATATCTCATATGATTAGATATCATCTTGGGCTCTAAAAGGGAGAATTTGGCACCCAAGTAGGCAAAAGAAACAATGAAGTATCCAAGAACCTGTAGTTGAAAATAGTACCAACAAAAGAAAAAAACATGAAATAGTTTAGCAATTACAACAATAACCAAGAAGAAAATTAAAAGGATCATTTTCATCTAAAATATCATTTGATCCTAGAGTTGATCGTGGCAGAGTTCAGACGAGTAAAAACTCCTTCTCCCCCTTTATGGACGAGATTGAGTCCTTCATCTATCACAATTTTGGACATGTGGCAACTAACCATATGATTAGAATGTACACATATATGCAATAGTTTGGGCAGTCAAGAAGTGATCCAACCATCAGGTATACTTGTTATTTTAATTGTTATTGTTACTCATGCAACTTGTTTGGCCATAAGGAAAGTGATTATAGTTCTAGCACATAGAGATGAGGAAAAACTAATCCAATGTAAAGATCCAACATGAGAAACAAAAGATCAGAACCCTTGGCCTCATTTGTTGTTCATGTGAGGTGTTATGTGTGCCACAATCTTGGGCACATAGCGAAATATTGTAAACTATTCAAATTCTTGAGGCCATCCATTCAAATGGAGCAATCGATTCAAAATATACTTGAAATAAAGATGATCGAGAGTATGCATGTGAAGAAGCGACCTACTACAATACGGTTGAAAAAGGTGCAACAACCAGTTAAGGAGGAGCAACTAGGAAGGTGTGGGATCACTCTATGCATGTTTGATCATGATGATCAGTGGTATATAGATAGTGGATGTTCCCATCACATGTTAGAAGACAAGAATGGTTTTATCTCTTTGAGGAATACAGAATATGGCCATGTCATTCTTGAAGGAAATACACTTGCTAAGGTGTTGGGTAAAAGGAATAGCTAGTCTTGGTGATGAGAAGTTCAACATAGTTGATATTCTACTAGCTGAGGAGTTGAAGCAAAATATTCTAAGCATGAGTAAGATGGTATATGGAGGAAATGAAGTGATCTTCAAATCCAAAGGATTTTGCATCAATAACGGGATGTCCAGGAGAGTGATTTCCAAAGGAACTAGGACACCCAATAATGTGTACATGTTGAAGGGAAGAATAGCCAAAATAAATATAAGAAGTGTCTCTTCCTCTTCAGATTCTAAGTAGGAGAGATCATCCCCCACTGCAATCCATTATCACTTGATAGACTTATTTAAAAATGACTACAGAAAAACCATGAGAGGTGCATAGCCTCAAGTGGAGTGCATGGAAGCTCAATGAGTTAATGGAGATGAGTAGAAGTAACATGATATGTTCATGAACCTCACGCACATTCAGGTCAATAGGATCATCCTACACATTAGAGGTATAATAAGCTAAGGGGGATATTTGCATGCATGAGGGTTTCAAAGTTCTATATCTCTTTCATGTTACTTTCACTATGCCATGCATATGTATTTGTCCATCTTTAGAAGGTTGGTTGAGTGGTCATTTTCTTTATTTTGGTATGCTTTCTAGTGAATCATCATATTTCTTCCTTGTAAGCACCAATGAGTGCATTTTGTGGCAGCCTTGTATTTTCATTTTAAATCATTGTATTAGTCATGCATCAGAGATCAAGTCACTTCGTTTGATGTGCACAGGAGTGATTCATGTTTCAGCTATGTTAAGAGTTGAATGGAAAATAAGCTTTATGTCTCAAGCATGCATAGGAGTCTTGGTTCAACCATGCATAGAAGAAGAGAGTCATGAGTCTTGTAACATTATTGTTTTATCATTTGGATGTTGGTGGAGTGGTCCTAGAGTCATAAGTCATGGTTGGCATGAAGAGTAGTGAATCATGAGAGTTTCTTCAGTCATAAATGAGATTTTGGATGTGTGGGTTTGGATATAATTGGTGTATCCATGTAGTATAATTTTTATCATTCATTTTATTGGTTGAGTCATGGTGATAGCTATGCATGAGAGAAAACCATATTTCATCCATATATGGGCTCTTTGATTTCATTGCATTTCATTGATGTAGCTACGTATTAGGCTTCTGAAGTCTTGTAATCATTATTAAATTATTTGGCTATGTATGTGTTGAGTCCTTGGCCCATGAGGAGTAGCCTCTTGTATGTGAAAAGGAGGAATTATCAATAGCATATAACATGTATAACAACATGGAAGAGATGGTTACAACCTCATTACATGTTCATGGGGGGCATGTTCATCTTGGAAAAGGCGTGGTGTTGGCATAGAAGCATGTGTATTGAAGAAGGAAACAATTACCTTGATTATTTTCAAGTGTTTGTATCTGATCATATTTCATCAACATATCACTTAGTATCAACACTGTTCATATGTTGTTTTAGCTAGACTTTTCTACCCATTGTCATTGATGTCAAATGGGGAAAGTGACACAAAAACAAGAGAATAATTAGCTAAACCAATTTGTGGATTTTATGGAGATGATCTTGGTGTTGTGGTTGTAGTTTGACATAAATGCCAAAGGAGGAGCATGTTGGCCACATGGTGTTGGAATTGATGTCAACCTAGGATGTCTACCTAAGGAGTCAACCATGGAGTCAATTGTGTTGAAATTAATGTCAACAAGCTTGGATGATTTCTCGTGATGATCATAGGCTTGAATATATGTTACAAAGGTGTTCTTGATGTTTTCATAGGTCCTACAGGTGTTGGAAAATGATTAAAGACAAATGGAAAAGTTCTATGCAGAGAGAAGGTGATTTTCGTTAATAAGAGCAACTTCTTTGGGATGATAACTAACATATAGTGATGATTGTATCATATCCATTGGGATCCCACACTATCCCCATGATGATGATATCTTAGAGCCAGTTCAATCCCCGTGATTATGCTTGTATGTGAAAATTTTCGATTTGCACACACACATAATTTACCATGGGCATTTCCTAGAGTATTTGCCCAAGGTTTTTCATGGTATAGAGTTGACTTGAGTTAGTATTCATTCTATAAGGTGATCAAGTTAAGGATAAGTCTCTCATTGAATGAAGTTAGTGTTGGATCAAGTTAAGGAGAAATTTACGAGAGTATGAACATGAGTGTTTGTATCTCCATATCTATGAGCTATTATTGTTTAATCACTTCCTATCATCTATTTATGTGAGAAATATTTGTGAAATATGGGTTTATTCCATTGTGAGAGTAAGTCATTGGAGAGCATTGATAACATTGAGATATCATGCTGACAGGAGAGACATAGGTGTAGAAGACTATTCAAGGAGATCATTTTTGTTGCAGAGTTTTGTGTGCATGCTTTAACAAATGTTTTATATAGGTTTATGAAGGCATTTGATTGAGGAGATTGTTGCTACCTTGGAGATTCAATGTTAGCATGTTTTCTATGACACATTTGTATTGCTAACAGTGTGTATGTACGAAATCATAGATGAGAATATTATGTTTCATTACTAAGGAAATTTTATATGGGTATATCATTGTATTTTATGTATTGTGTAGTTTTTATTGTTGGGACATGGCTAAGTTTTGTGATCAAATTTATTATGTTGTAGAGGGAGTTATGTTGAGAGTGTGTATGTTGGGGTTTTTGTCATCTTTGATGTATTGCATCGTCATATTTTCTTGTTATGTACAACTAATGTGTATTCCAGATTTGATTGTTGAGTAGTTGATTGTATTACAGAGAGAGATTGTGTTGGAGGAGATTATATTCAGTTTGAGCATAGAGGTTACGATGAGTCTAGTTTGAAAATTGGATGAAATGTGTCACAAATGTTTTATTGCATAATTCAATGGCTCTAGTGTGAGCATTGCAAAAATTGGTCCACAAAGGAGCTTGAAGGTTGGGGCCTTCATTGTTAGCAAGTTTCGGCTTGCAGATTTAAGGTGTAGTTTCGTCCTTTAGGTAGAGGCCTGAGAACTTGGGAGTGGTGGATTTCATCCAATGGTGGTTAGATAGACCATTGGGTGTTGGGGTATCCAGTAGGTAATGGCTTGCAAAGTCATGGGAGTGGTGGCTTCCAACAGGCGGTGTCTTGAAAATTTCATATAGGTAGTGTCTTGGAGCGAGTAGTGGCTCACAATATTGGAAAGTTATGGATCACTCACTGGTGGTGGATAGTGATCATATGTAAAGAAGAATATTTTAAATAATAATAAGAAGTAGATAATACAACAACAACAATGATTTTTTCCAGTTTGGTTTTCCTCATAACATCTGGTGTCCCATTGTGTGATGATTTTTATGTGTTGATTATTGATTCTCTCATGGTTTACATGTCTATGTGTTGTTGATGGTTACATGTTCATTTGTATTATTGCACATATGTTTTACATGATTATGGTACTAATGAATGCATGATCAGTTAATGTGAAAAAAAGTAAAAAGAGGTTAAAATTGATTCATGCTTGCACTATTGATTCACCCCCCCCAATAGTGTTAACTATCTAATAAATCCCATTGTAACATAGTCTCCCATAGGTAATCCAAACCCCTTAGCCACAAAGGCACCTCCATAAAGCCAAAACAACTCTAATACCCAATTTAGGTTTTAACTCTATGCAACTAATTATTGCAAATAGATATTAATAAAATAGAAAAGATGCAATGGAACAAACACACAATTTAATCAAATATTTTACCCTAGAAATCCAAACCATGAAAACTAGAAATAATTTTTAGTATAACTCATTTTTACAATATTATAGTACAATATGTATATCTCGTGGCATCAGTAAACTTCCAATCCATTTACCATGGATTATAATGCAATTGTAGTTCCTTAACCGAAACTACAAAAGCATGGTTTGAACCACCATGTGCCACAAAATGACTAAAATAGAAACCATGTGTTACAAACTTCCAAAAATGGATGCAAAAAAAAAAAACAAAATTGGGGCACTACCGCTGAACTCCCACAAAGGGGGATTCTACCCCCCAATGCAATCTATAGTGCATAAAGGTAATCATGTAAAGACTATAACACATACCAAACAATTCAATTCAACTATCTAGGTACTTTTGGTATCACAATAGCAATGTATGTGCATGTCTAATGCAATTACATTATATGTGACAATACTTATGACTAGGAAGACTATATAATGACGCATTAAATATAAATTCATAAATAAGAAAAAACACTTCAAAGTAACATAACATGCAATAAATATAAAGCATAAAATTGCACATTTATTTGATGTAATTCATAATCTCGCTACAAAATCAGATGTTCCACCCAACCATAAACCACACTACTCCAAATATCTTAGTAGTGGTTCACCCCTAATCTAGGGCTATTTCTACACATGGAAAAATTTTCACTTGTTTCTAACTATGGTCATATAGATAGTACCAAACAAGTGTTAGCCTATGTACCAACTCTAGTAGCACCCCCAACTATAGTCTTGCACCTCCAAACCTACATAACCCAAAGTAATCCACACCGTTCTCTACCTTTTCATTCCATCATGTTATGTCATGGCTTCCCTTTGGTTTCCAGCATAGACCAACCATGAAATATTAAAATATTGCACCTATAAGTGTTCCAACTACCGTTAGGAGTCTTTCAAGCACCCCTGAGGTATCACATTAGGTAATTCTACCTAATTAATTCACCTTAGAAGCTCTAGAATAACCGTAGATGAGAAAGGATAATTGGCTATATAATTCCACTAGGGAATTCACAAATTTTTACCAAGTCACTGGGCTTTGTAGCTATCCAAGTTCACTTACCCTTAGGTCTATAGCATAAACCAACAATGCTCTAGCAATGGCTTAATATTGAATCAAGGATGGACAAGAAATGAACTAGGGGTGAACCAACAAAGTATTATGTATAAAATCATGGTTGAATGCGCATGGAATGATGGCAAGAATGATGGAAAACTAGAATTATGTATGGGTGTTATGTTTTCACCAAGTGTCATATCATGAAATAACCCCCACCATTTCAAACTCATGTAACTCACCTTGTCCTTTTTCACTTTTTAGACTTACATTATAACTTCAAGTGGTGACTTAGTCTTTGACCATGTTTCATGACTTTGGGTCATATTCAGAAAGTGACTTTACAAATGTTATATTTTTCATAGTTTGGGAACCATGTCATGATTCGACCCATAGCTCCCATCTCTCACCTCTAACACAACCTATAGAAGTGGTGTATTTTATTAACATGGGTGTGACTTACATATTACATTGTTAGGCCTAGTAGCCTTAATCACATAGGAATTCTAGCCTCAAAATATATAAAGATAGGTATGCAGGCCCCAAAACAAATGTATACACTTGGGAACATAGGCCCAACTCAACTTGTTTCACTAGCTTAATAGATATATGTACAAATAGAACATAGGTTCATTCTAGGGGTGTTACATTACTCTCCCTTATATATATACATTGTCTTCCATGCATCATATACATATGTGCAATTAAATTAGGTGTGGGTATACCTCCTACATAACCTCCTCTAGCTCCCATGTAGTGTCACTAGGGTTGTAATGACACCATTTGATATTTATCATCCTTGTGGCCTTTTCGTATAATTCCTTGAATTTTTTTTCCAAGATTAATACTAATTCTTCTTGAAAGTCCCCTTCAAGATCCACCTAATTCATATTCCTATCAATTATAGGCTTAATATTAGGAACATATACTCTAAATAAAGAGACATGAAACACATCATGAATATGCATGGATGCAATAAATGTAAGATGATATGCAACTGGGCCAATAATTTTTAGGATATCAATTGGCCAACAAAATATAGTTGCAAACTTTGAACAACTTCCTAGTTTTAATGAAATCCTTCTGGCTTCTAGTTTTAGGAAGATATTTTATCTCACTCTAAATTCCTTATTTATCCAACCCTATCAACATATATTTTCCACGTATCTTGAGCAACCTTCAACTTCTATTTAATTTTTACCAGTTACTCTTCAATTTACCTCAGCAATTTTTGCCCAATAATGGCTCTATCCATTGGTTTATCACAACCCCCACGTGTGTTGCATTTATTACCATTCAAGTCTTCAACTGAACTCATATTCAAGGATCCCCGATATCCATTGTTATATGTAAACTACACAAAGTGAAAATATTCCTTCCATTTATTTGTCCATCACATACATCCTAAGCATTCTCTCAATCACCTAATTGACATTCTCAGTTCATCCATTTTATTTTGGATGATATGCCATATTGAATTTTATATTGATCCCAAATCTTTCAAATAAACCCTTCCATAAGTTGGAAGTGAACTTGGGATCCTTGTCCAAAACGACTACTCTATACATTCTATGTAATATAGCAATTTCCCTCCTGAATATCTCTACAATGTTGGTTTCCTTATGTGTTGAGTTCATAAGAATAAAGTGGGAAAAACTGACTAAATTTATCCACCACCACCATTATGGAATCAGGTTGCCTCATAGTGTGATCTAACAACTCATATTCTCCTTGATACTAATGGCTATTGATCTGTACATTAAATACAATTTTTCCATGATCTCCATTTAAAGATCCTAGATAGTCATGGTTGATGATCAATTGTGATACACTTATATATATTAAATAAATAAAATCTTTTTTATAAATAAAATTGCTTGAAGTGGCCATGTTGATTGGGGCCATGAGTCTAGTATTTCACTCTTAGAGGGTTTTAACCATGTAAAAATACTAGTGTTATGATTTATGATCTAATTGAGTGGTTATTGAATATGTTGATCATGTATAGAATACCTTATTTTCTTGAATACGGTATAAATCCCATTTTAAGAGATACTGTTGTTGCTGATCGACATCTTGATCCAGTTTCGTCACATTTCTAAGATATAATGTTTTCATTTATTAATAGCATGAAAAAACTATTCGATTACATGTAGAGCACTACTTTCAGTTAATAATGTCTTTTGTTCCATTTGAAGAAGAGTCTATTATCCCAAGATATAACTTTTTTCCTCATACAACCAAAATACACCTTCTTTCAATTATTTTCACAGAGTTTGTATTTCAATTTTTATTTTTATTCCCCTCTATTAGGGTGTGAGCTGTCAAACAGATCCATTAAGACCGTCTTTATGATGAGTATGAATAGAAATGATGCCATCGCCCCCCACACGCTCGAGGTGAGGGGTACGGTGGCCTTTGGCATGTTTAAGATAATTGTCATGAAGAAAGGTCGCATAGACATTTTGGTAAGTTTTTAGATCGTTTTTGTTGTCTAGGTAAATCCTCGCTGCGGACAGAGACGATCTCTGTATCCTAATGAGTGGGACTAGATACCTAAGTGATAATCTACTAGATAGTTTCCTAAGTTATAATTGAAATGAGAGACGAAGAAGATGACCTACCTCGTTCTGATGCTATCATGTTTCCCTTTGTTGAAGACTTTGAATCACTTGTGTCACAGGCTCGTTCCTGCTGCTCACAATGTTTATGCACCTACACAAGAGATCAAGGCACAACACGACATGCAAATACAGATAGCATATTCAAAAGCAACCTACTTAATTGATCAAGGAATGTTAAGATGGATGATACATGAGCATACACATCAATGGAAAATGAACCAACGGTTGTATATTAATAGAAAAGAAGGGGAGGCATACAACCAAGCCTTGATGTTGATAGCCTCTCCTTGAATGAATGTCCAAGTCCAAGCTAAGCTCTCTCCAAGCACTCCTTCTCCAAGCCAAATGAGTAGCATATAGGCACAATCTAAGCATAAGGGTGAAAATAGACATAGACCAACCATTTTGGAATGGGAGAGGATGAATATATAAGCATGGAAAGGGAGTTAGGATTTGTCCAAAGATAGGAGTAGGCCCTCATCTCAAGGAAATAGCTCATATGGATAAGACCAAGAGTCTAAGTTAGGAGAACTCGGCCTCATCTATGCCGAACAACCTCCAGCTTGCCTCTCTGGAAGCTTCTAGATCACGAAGCTTCTCATCCTCTTTGGGAAAATTGCCTTTTTGGGATCATCATGGGTATACAGGTAAACAGATCGATGCCATCATGTTTCAAGTATAATGAAATAGGTGACCATAGTGGTTTTTAGTCTCATAAGAGCGATGATTCTCAAATTAGGGTTTTAGTGCTATTTCGTTCAGGGGAAACTCAAGGCACTTTCCAATCAATGTCTTAGGGAGGATTTGAGCTGCATATATGAATGAGTACACTGCATAATGGTCATGTTTTGGGCACTTTGGGTTATGTCAAAGGGAAATGTAGGAGGTGTGACAAAATATTTTGTAACAGATGCCCTCTAATGCATGAAGGCAAAGTGGGGAGTGATGACTGAGATACTTTGCAAGATTTTGCAAGGACGAGAACAAACACTATCAGGAGACCTGTAAATGAAGGATGCATATACGTATACATATCTGATATCAAAACATGAATCCATGGCATGGATGCATCCATCCAGATAATAAGGACTATATGAAAGTATCCATGACATGGGCGCAACCATCCAAATGAAAAGGATCATCTGTAAATATAAGATCTGAGGTATGGATGCAACCATCCAATATAGAAGGATCATCATAAATGTAAAGTCCCATGATATGGTCACAAGCATCCGCGTAGAAAAAAAATGTGTACAATCATGAATAACACATAACTTCATGTAGTCTGAGTCATATCAGACAAGACTCAGGGTCTTGCGCTCCATCCCAACCTGATCAAATTATGAATTCTAACATGCGAATGAATATGTCGAAGTCAAACATGCTAGAAGACCACTTGATTACTGACCAATGATGTGGACCATTAATAGGCACAAGAGAAAACACCAATAATGATAATGGTTCTCAAGGTACGACATTACAATCGGTGAATGTGAAAATGAATCTAAATTCGAACACTCATGGAATCATCTGATTGAAAGCCAATGATGAAAACTTGTTGTCAGATGCGAAGAACTTTCCATTAAGGCATGCAAGCTCTAAGGTACTGAAAGGGAGTTCCTCAGTCATCTTCATGGATAATGAGCTCGAGAGGAAGTGACCCATCGAGGGAGGTCCATGATGATTCCCCATCATCAACACAAAACGAGGAATAAAGTGGAATGAAATGAGTCAGATCTAAGACTGTAGAAAAGAGTCAGACAATGTATAGGTAATAGACTGCACATATGACTTCTCTTGAACATATTAGCGACACGACTCTGGAGTGTAGAAAAATTTGAGTCAACATACGACTAAAGGTCATGATGATAAATTGGAATAGCTAGATGAGAGGCAAAAATAGATCACCCAAACCCAGGAGGACAAGTGACTGAGTGAGGATATCCCAATCCTGACACGAAAGCATAAAACTGGCATCTTCAAGAGTGACATGCTACCTATACAAAGGATGCTTCATTTTCATTTTCCCCCACTATTTCTAGCAAGTACCCCAATTATTTTTATCACAAGCTTGAAGGGGATAGCATATGATTGTCATGTAAGTTCATTCTTCGAATGAATCCATACTAGCAAGTTTTACGAGTCATACGAAGGAGAAACTCGGTCTCATCATGGTGATGAGTCTTTTGTCAAAATTTTAATGAGTCCGATGTAAGAATAGCCTGGTATCTTTTTCATATTAAGAGAGTTTGAAAAGGAAACAAAAAATAAAACTCCATCATGTCCATTTTCGTAATTTGTCCCTCGAACCCGAAAAGGTAGAAAACAATATTCAAGAGAACCTCTTGACAATGTTGACCAAGGTGTACCTTTTTTGTAAATAGTCAATCTCATTCTGAAAAAGGGGTAAATGTATACTTAGACGACGTCAATTCATTTAATTTAACGAGTTCAAAATGACAAGTACTCGACGATCTTTTCATGTTTCGAGAGTCAGAAAAGAGATTAAAGATTACTCCAGGGTGTTCCTTTCTCGTTTATTTTTAACGAGTCCGAAAAAGAGATAAAAAAAAACTCATTTGAATCAGTCAATAGTAATCACATGTTCACCATAAAGTACCTGTAACTACACAAGGAGATTCACCCATCACTGATATCGAGAAATAATAATAATAATAAAATATTAGAAAAAATGAACTCAAAAGTTATAAATAGCCCATAAATAAAAACATTTTTACCATTTCACTAAAGTAAGTTCTGAGATTGCATTTGTGCCCTATTTTTCTCAACTTTCAAATGACCAATGCGGGAGATTCAGGGAATCATTCCTCGAACCATCTTTAGCAGGTAAGAGCTCTACCTATACTCGTGCAATTCATTGTGTTTTTATGCCTTTTCATTCAGTTTTTGGATGTCAAATGGAGGAATTTTGAATATTAAAAAATGTGGGCATTGATTGCGGTTCTACTCATCGGACCTGCGATGGATGCCCCCAAGCCAAAATGCCCCCACGATGAGATCACATTGTAATTAAAAACATATGCGATGGGCTCAGGGCGGAAATTTTGGAAGGAAACCTCTCATTTGAAGCAAAATTTCTCAATTTTAATCCATGAAAAAGTTTCTAACTTGGGTTAAATGATGTTTTAAAGGAGATTTCTACCACCATGGTGCTAGAATGGAAAGATTGAGGCCATCAGGTAGCCCAAGATCCCAAATGTATGAATGCTCTGAGGAACTGTGGATTACTTAAGTTCTTTAGAACTACAGGACTGAGAGCTCAAATGGAGATGTTTCTTTATTTGATTAGCTTATGGGACATTGATTGGGAACTCTTCATAATGAAAGACCAGGAGCTAGAGTTGGAGGAAACAGACATTTATTTCATCATAAGATTTTCTAGGAGGGGAGAGAGAGTCCAAGTCTTTGGATCTCGTCTAGGAGGTGAGAGTATGAGTAGTCTAGTTAGGAGACATTGCCCAGGTTCTGAGATGACCATGGGCGGGAAGGTGAACATAGCAATAGTCACTAATATTCTTCTCAAAACAATCTTGTTCACCATAGCTCGCGTATCTGGCATGCAAGTGCTTTATGAAGCTTCACAGTCACAATTTTGATATGCAATAGAATTTCTGACTCCCATAGTATTCAACTGGTGTGAAGGACTAATGGACAATATGAAGAGACAACTCACTAAGGGTAAGCGAGGGAACATGAAATAGTTTCATTTTGGTTCAATACTGGTTAATTTATTTCTAGAGCGGATGCCCTAATTTTGGAATCAGTGTGCAGAGGTACTAGATCTTGCCCCCCAGGATCTGAGGCTAGTGTGGTGGAGTGAGCTCATACCATGAGGAGGAGGGGGACAATAGATGCATTTCCATCCATATTTTTTTGGTTGGCTATGTCACCAGCTACTTGTTGTGGATGATTATGCTTATGCTGGCATGGATTGCAGATGGGATCTGAATCTACCTCTCCCACTAGGAGAATAGTGGACTAACGCAGGTAAAACTTGTTTTTTTATTTCTTCAAGTTTTTTTATTTTTTTTTGTAAAAGTGTAACTGAGATTTAACTTGTGACAAATGTGCAGATGTTGGACCAGAAAGACCTCCTGGCATGTCGTCAATAGCATGGTCAGCATCCCATCATATAGTAGGTATTGATTATGAGGAAGGGGCGGATCCCTTAGTAGCGATGGAGCGCAACTTGGATGTGATTACCCGAGGGATATCAGGGTATACCACCGTAGATGAGGTTCCACTGCGATGGTAGAGGCACACTATGGGAGTTTAAGCAAGACTACGTCGGTTGTTAGGCCGAGTGATCAAAGCAGTCTCGTGCTACCATGAGTATTGTGCGGGCTAATAGCCTTTCTAGTTGTTTTTACACATTTTGTAGGCTTTGAAAGCCAAGTGTCTAGGAACACTTTATATATATCTATGCATGTTTTATTTTCTACTTATGTGTCCATGTATCATGATGATGTGATTGGTTTTATAAATTACACAAATTTCTATCAAGAACATAGTTTGCTAATGTATCTGTTAATGTATTCAAATTGTGTGGAATATGTTGATATGTGATAAAATCAAAGTTTCTTTCTAGTAATAGAACACGTAGATACATACACAGTGTCTGTGGATATCTTAATGAATAATGATTGTTTAACTGTAACACAACGAGTTGTGAATCTAACTTGACAACTAAATCTCTAATGCCAAGAGAAACTGCTTCTGACAATAGTTCAATGACTGCACTGTATTCAACAATATTGTTAGTTTTTTGACCTAGGCATATACCTTGTAAGTCAACTAACTCACCGTTATGGGTAAAGAGTGCCCAAGACATGGAAGACAAATTCCGTGTGCTACGACAAGCACCATCAGCAAAACTGACATAATGATTTGACGACATCTGCAAACTGAGTGGAACACAAGGTAAGTAGAAAAACACATGTCTGCAAAGAAAACAAACACACCAAAAATAAAAAAGCGCACACTAATGAATTCACACACTAATGTACATAAAGAATGTTTACACGAATGACTCACATAAAATGTTCATATGGAGTCCATTTTCGGACTCGGGTAATTGATCAACAAAGAATAAAACTGAATTATTACCACTGACATGACGTGTAAGCATCGACTTGGCCAAATAATAGAGTAAAACTCAAAAAAGGTTGTTCCTCCATGCCCCCCAGGTGAGTGAGGGTTACAAGTCATATGATGAAAACCCCATAGCAATAATGGGCGAACATTAGAGACTTGGTGAAAAAAACTCACGAAAGGAGGCAAGAAAAACTTAATCTCATGATGAGGAAAAGGTGCCCTCAGTTGAAATATTTTGACGATTTCAGGTTGGACTAAAATGTCAAAAGGCAGGGTTGCCAGAATGTTTCCAATATTTCACTCAGACAGGATGTCATGCACCAAAACAGGTGTTTAAAGTATATGCGTTGGGTTATGAGAAACGAAGGCTTGAAGACATGAAGGCATCTCACTCAGGTTGGGAAGAAATGAAGAACGATGTGAAGATCATTCCAAGGAGTTTCACTCGTAGATATAACCTCAACAATACTCTCATTGGTGGGGAATGTTTCATTCAAAAGATCTTGAGAATCCCATGAACCAAGCTAAGGAGATGGCACATAAGTATCTAGGTTCATACTGAAAACATCACGACTTTCTCAAGCAGTTATTGAAGACAAGACAATTTCTTGATAAGCTTGTTTTAATGGACATAACGTCATAGAATCTCCAAACGAATCAATCTGATCTGGAGTAGGAATAATCCAAGGATCTGTAGAAACAAAGATCATATTGATCGAATTTATATTCGAAGGTGGGAGATAAAAAGTACCCAATAAAGAAGAATATTTAAAAATACCTACCCCCACACTCTCATAAGCAATTTTAGTATTTCCCACATATGGGACATTGCCGTTCGATGCACCAAAAGAGAAAAAAGACAGTTGGTCGATGGTCACAAATTTTCCTTCGTGAGGAAAATGAAGTACCCGGAACAAAGAAGAAACCACAAAAAACATAACGTGGGTCAAACTTCACCCCAAAAGAAGGTTGTAATTGAGATTCGCATTTACAACTTCCACTTCTAGCTTAACGGTCTTTCCTTCCAACGTGATAGGCAAATTGGTGAGAATACCATATGGATGGGAGCCTCTGCCATCAAAGGCCTCCAAAGTGTTCAGGGACTGATTGAGGGGGGGAGAGCCAATGGCCTTCCAACACTAAATAGATATGATTTAGGTGGAAGCACCTTCATCAATAACATTCTGATGGATCATCTTGCTAGGATATTTCGACACATAGGAAATATTTAAGTTCAACTTGGTCTAGTATAGAGTTAGGTAAAGTGTGTTTCCTTACCGTTGTACATTTTGTAACTTACAATCCGACGGTCACGATATGTAGTGATCCGACGGTTCACTCTCACCTCGGTATTACCGACACTTGATCCATGGCTTGACACCCGATTGGTCCATGAGTTCTATTTAAAGTGCATGGAGGGTCATTGTTCGGGTAATCCGTGCATGAGAGAAGCTTATGTAAATTTTCATTCTTTGATTAATAAATTGCCTGTAGTACCCACGTTGGGACAGGCCGTGGACTGTTTCCCTCCTTGCACTTTGAGGGTTTTAACCACGTCAAAAATACTGGTGTATTGATTTGAGATCTGGTTGTGAGCGGTGTCCTTTTGGTGTTCTTTCTGAGGAACTTACCCATGCAAAGATCCAGTCCAACATCAGCGCAGCAAACACATTGAACTACACATGCACTTCATCAGAAAGCTCATTCATGACCATGTTCTTGAAGTGCAATATTGTCCAACAGATGATCAGGTTGCAGACATCTTCACAAAGGCTCTCACAGAGGCGAAGTTCACTAAACTTCGATATATGCTTGGATTTCAGGAAGATGTCACTAAGGGGGGATAGGCTCTAGTGCCTCCTTCCTTCTCCTATTGTGTCATATTTGTAAATCCTTCAATCCTATCCCAAGTTGTTCTTAAGGGGGGATGTTAGGATATTCCGACACATAGGATATAGTTAAGTTCAACTTGGTCTAGTATAGAGTTAGGTAAAGTGTGTTTCTTTACCGTTGTACATTTTGTAACTTACAATCCGACGGTCACGATATGTAGTGATCCGACGGTTCACTCTCACCTCGGTATTACCGACACTTGATCCGTGGCTTGACACCCGATTGGTCCATGAGTTCTATTTAAAGCGCATGGAGGGTCATTGTTCGGGTAATCCGTGCATGAGAGAAGCTTATGTAAATTTTCATTCTTTGATTAATAAATTGCCTGTAGTACCCACGTTGGGACAGGCCGTGGACTGTTTCCCTCCTTGCACTTTGAGGGTTTTAACCACGTCAAAAATACTGGTGTATTGATTTGAGATCTGGTTGTGAGCGGTGTCCTTTTGGTGTTCTTTCTGAGGAACTTACCCTGTAAATTCCTACACATATTTCCTTTAATGATAGCTTGAATAAAAAAAGCAATCTGATGTGGAAGACGAGGAACATGGTTTTCAAGATCAAAGGTAATTAAATTTGAATTGGTAGGATTAATGTCACCTATAAAAGACACCATTGATTTCTGTTGCGTTGGACATGTTTGGAGAACTTCCAGAGAAGGCATCATCGAAGGTGCTTGAGCTAAATATTCAAGTGTATTATAATGTTGTGCATCTCTGGCATTCAGATTATAAGATGATTTCTGAGGCACACCTTTGGGAGGTGGTCAAATTATGGATTCATTGTTAGGTCACTCAATATGGAGCGGACCAGAACTAGATGGAGTGGAAGTATAAGTTATGTCAGTGACTTCTTTCTCCACCATCTGCTTTGGCGAGGTTTGATAGTCCTTTGATCGAGTAGCAATTGAAATAGGCGATGAACCTTGCATCATGAAAAATTAGGAACTAGAGGAGGCAGAGGATTGTGGTTGGTCTACCAACTGCATCTGCTGAGATGGAAAAGGTTCTTTCAAAATAGTCGGAGCCCCTTTCAATAAACGGTTAACTTCAGCATGTCAAGGACAATCCTTGTTATAATGGTATTCCTCACAAATGAGGCAAGGATATTTTGGCTTTCGCTTGGAAGCATCATCAACAGATGATTTGGGTGGATCCTATTTTTTGGTATCAGCTTTGGCTTTACCTTTACTCTTTTTCTTACCTTTTGAGCCCTTATGTGCTACGATAGAATGAACAACATGGACCTCAGAGGTTTTACCAGGATTTGGCAAATTTTTCGAAGGATGGTTGGAAGCAGTATCAAAAACGAAATTTTGCTTCGAAGAAGTCTTAGTGGAGGTTTGGGATATTGATCCAATTATACCATCAACAGTTGGTGCATCAAGAGAATATGAAGTTTCCGGATCCAAAGATGGTCTTGGAGCACCAGGCAACATCTCATATAACGTGGCAGATTGGGAATAGACTAAGTCTAGATACTAGGCATGAGCAATAGCTTGGTCCCCAGTAACACATCCACCCATTTCTATATCTTTAGCAATCATGTTTAAAAATGATTTTATGAATCATTCGGTTAACAACTCATCAAGAATATCGAATTTAATGAGGTGAGGCCTACGTCTCCATTCGTGGATATGATCAGAAATGTGTGTCGCAGTGTCTTTCTTAAGAGATGTTAGCAAATGAGTGTCAGTTTCATAATGAACTAGAAACTGAAAGTGGGTGAGGAAAACCATAGCTAAAGAGTTAAAGTCATCATAGGTACCTCAAGGTAACTTGACATAACATTTTGTGACAGCACATGTTAAGGTTCTCTGAAAGAGGTGAAGACAGATAGAATCATCAACATATGAATTTGAAGAGCACCATAAGTGATATGTCATCACATGGCCTCGTGGTTCCTCTTTAGGTTTTACTTCGAATTTAGGTCAATCACTTGGAATTTTAGTTGGAACTGGAGGCCAGTAAGGCGAATCAAGAATAAGATCATTTGTGAGCCTCAAGACATCAGGCAACTCCAACGTAGCCAAAAATGGCAATTGCAGATTGAATGGCATGTAGGTCCTTTGAGGAGACTCAAACTATGGGTTCCAACCTTGCTGGTAAGGATTCTACCCCCACAGCAGAGGATTTTGACCATAGGGAACTTGATTTTTTCCCCACTGAAAGTTACCTTTACCTTAAGGTAGATTTAGTCTAGGGTAGGTTTGATATTGACCTACCATAGGCCGTTGATAAGCAGTATATGCATCATATGGGTTGTAAGGTTGTTGACTTGTTGACCCTGGACCTAAAGAGATTGGCCTTGCTACTGCAGGGGTTGACCTCATGTATACAAGGGCTGACCTTGTTGATAAACATATTGAGCTTGTTGCTGTAGAGGTTGACCTTGCTTCTACAAAGGTTGTCTTGGTTGTTGTAAAGGTTGACCTTGTTGCTGTAAAGGTTGGCCTTGCAGATACAAAGTTTGAGTAGGTTGCTGAAAAAACTGAGTTTGTTACTGTAAAGGATGTTGATATTGTTGTAAAGGATGCCCTTGTTGCTGCAAAGGTTTCCCTTGATGCTGCAAAGGTTGCCCTTGCTACTGCAAAGGTTTCCCTTACTACTGTAACAACTGCCCTTGCTGTTGCAAGGGTTGTTAGACAGTTCCTTGGGGTATATCCTATGGGCATTGGTAATTTATAAATTGAATCAAGCCATATCAACCAGGAATAGTGGATTAACTAGGTTGGACATAGGCACCTGATTTTTTAATGTAAGCTGGATTGACTAAGGCTTGCAAACCATATGGGACATAAGCTGGTTGGAGTGGAATCTGAGCTATATAATTCTATTGATACTAGATATTACCCAACCTGGATGGACCAACAGGGTTAGGAATACTACCAGAATAAGGTTGATTGACTCCAACCATGTGAGTTTGTAATCCACCCACATGGATTTCACCTGAAACAAGAGGAATACTTAGATTGTGCCCCCAGGTGGTGGTACATTTTGTCCACTTGATTAAGGGGTGGAAGAACTGACTGAAACCTGACCTGAAACAGTTGGTTGTACTAGAATGGATGATTGAAAAGAGGTTATAGGTTGCGATGGAATTGTAGGTTGAGTGGGAACTTACATGACAATAGTTTGTACAGAGATTTGAGAGGTCACATTTGGAATAAATGGACCAGTAGTGGGCATAGTATTTGAATACAAAATAGGATTTTCATACAAAGATTAAGCACTAGGAGTTCCTGAAACTAACTGGACTAAGGTTGCATAACCAGGTGGAAACATAAGCCTAGTGGTTTCAAGAAGTGTGTGAGATGGGACTCTTCCTATAAAAGGAAAACCTTCTAGAGGAAATTCATATCCTTGTTCATCATCGACATGAGGAGTATGAGTAGCGGAAACTTCCGAATGACCTAGAGAAGAGGTGGGGATCTCACCTTCTGAATCCATAGGTGGAAACAACTGGCGAGGAGGAATCCGGGATGTACGAGGAAATAACTCCAAAGGAACACTAGGTTGATCGTAAGGATTGTAAGGACGCTTAGGATATATCACAATAGGATCAAATAATGGATTTGGTGGATATAAGATAAACCTTTGTGGACTATCAGGGGTTTCTAGATTAGATTCTTGAGGTGACAAGGAATCTGAAGGTGGTGGACAAGAAGAAAGGGGTTGAATGCTTGGGACAATCCCAAGTTCAAAACCTTGAGCTTCAAGTGACTGAGGAAGTTCCAGGTGAAATCCTTGTGAAGACCCTTTAGTATCAGACAATGAAGGGGAAATTTGGGGTGAACTCAATGGCTCATCCATGATGATTTTCTCTCAAGAGAAGAAAAAGGAGAGGAGATTCATTGAGGGAATATTAAAAAATAAAACTTAAAAGGATTTACTCAATGAAGCGACTACATGGGTTCGAGATGTTATCAGTGGAAGTTAATTTTATTGAGACGAAATAAAAAATAAATCAAAATGGGTAAGATCTAGGTAGTAGGGATTACCAAGTATTCGTGAACCACAATATACACCTTAGCCGAAACCAAGGACTTAACAAACGATGACCAATCTCCCCGAATGTTGTGTTTGGTGTATCACGTCTACAAGGTGGATGACTCAATTACATATGGCTAAAGGATAATAACCTAATGGGGTCTCCCAATATATATGTGATGGTACGGGGATCACAAGTCCATGTTAGCGTTGTCTAATGCATAGTCGTTCGATGAGAGCATCCCTATAAACTTTTCATACTGAAGTTTTTTCGATATACCCGAAAGTACTATAGAACCGTCTATATAATTCCATACTAGGATGAGATTTCACCCCCGGGATACACTATAGGCAGTTAAAAAAAGTTGCTATGCTTTCAGACGACATAACATGTCTCTAGCCTAGACATCTAAATATTTGTGTTTAGTGACAAATGTTCCTTAGGTTAATTGAGGTAAAGTTTAAGTTAATCTTGAATTAAGTTTCAGTTTTGAGGGCTCAAGAATGTCACTTATTCCTAGAGTGCAACTAAATAATGAAAATGAAACTTTTCATTCGATGAAGGCTATTCTAACAAAGGAAGAGAAACAACCAATCAATGTATCAAACAATCCAAAAAGCATCAATACAATTCTTTTTCAATGCAATATGTAAAAATGAAATCTAATTTTTCATTCTACTAACAAATGCAATACCATAGAAATGAAAATCTTTTCTTTTTCACTAAAGATGCAATAATGATTTTCCTTTAACTTTAATTCAATCAATGCAAATGAATGGTAAAAGTAAAGGGAAATGCAAACAATTCACTGATCATGAAAATTTGTTTCACTTTCCGATTTGAATGCAAGAAATGTTTCGAAAATACTTAAATGATATACATTTTCACCTTCCGAAACACAAGATTGAAGACAAGCACTTCCTTTCAGTTCAATCAAAACAAACAATTTTGTAATCTATTGTTTGCTAATGAAACTAAATTTACTTCCAAAGCATTTACTTGATTCGACACTAATGAAAAAAAAATTATACCAAAGAACCAAAAAGTGACTTGCAAAAGATGTCCTGACGCAAAAAAACCCTTTGAACAAGGGTAACTAATCTCTAAAGAAAAGATAAATAAGTGGATGAAGGGTGACCTAGAAACCCTAGGAACCCTATAAAGCAAATCAATCTTCAAACACACTTAAACCAAATCAAGAGACAATTGTAGTCAGACAAACATGTCAACCAAGACAAAGACACTACAATCACACTGACAAACCACTCCCAGAAGGAAAAATAAGGAAATCAAGAAGAAAAAGCTTAATTTTATTTAACCTTTGGGATCATCGCACCTGTCATAAGCAAAAAAATGATAATCATGACTGTAATTAAAACACCTGTGATGTCATCACGATTGTGAGGAAGAAAACAACGATGGTCAAGAAGAAAATGAAGCTTCTCATCCTACTTGGGAAAATTTCCTTTTTGGGATCATCTCGGGTATACAAGTAAATAGAGCAATGCCATCGCGGGTCTTATATATTTCCTTCACAGGAAGATCAAGGAACTTTCCAATCAATGTCTTAGGGAGGATCTGAGCTGCATATATGAATGAGTACACTGCATAATATTCATGTTTCGAGCATTTCGGGGTATGTCATAGGGAAGTGAAGGAGGTGTGACAAAATATTGTGTAACAACTGTGAACGATAGTAGTAAGGGGTTAGAAGGTGCAGAGGTCTCAGAGGCGAGAGTGGAGCAGTAGATTCAGAAGAGGTAGAGGTTTCATCAGCTCCAAATGCTGGCTATTGGGTATTTAAATTGGTTCTTATTTCCCTCCATCATGCTTCCCTATGTCTAGTTTGATAATTGGGAAATGCATAGGGGAAAATGGCTGGTGGGCAGGAATAAGTCGGGCTAGGGGAAGTGCATGGAATCGGGAGTCTAGTTGCATAACCCCAGCTTCATTGGCACCTCCCTGGTGTCAATTCGCTATGGGATTTTCTTCTCTCACATGGGGCTAATTTGGCTTGAGGGAAAGCATGTTAGCCCAAGGGTATGCTTCTGTCTAGCTTATCTTGTAAACTAGGGGGTTGGGGGCTAGGATGCTGTCAATGTCTATGATAATGTCATTATTTTTCATACTTTCTTCATTGAGGTTGCTGCAGAGATTTTGACAGGTTGGCTCCTGAGGATAGGCACCCAGTACTTGAGTTGAAAAAGCTGTGGGGATGTTGTCGAGGGGCAGGGTCATTTTGGGACGAGGATTGGGAATGAATCTGCCACTCGACATGCCAGCCTTAGATGATTGAGTGGAATTTCGATGGCAAGCAAAGTTTTGGATGGTTTTTTCTCGGGGCTAGATGCTCAGAGATCGTGTTATAGTGTCAATAAAGGTACTGTTTAGATGGTTTTGAGTCACTTGGGTTGGGGAACAAGTCATACAAATGTTGGCAATGGAGGCGAGGGGCTTGGAATTAGCGAGCTTGGTCTCCCTACTATAGGGTCTATGGCTGGCTACCTACTAGGGCCTCATACCCAAGGTCGGGGTCGAAGCATCTGACAAGGTGTTAGCTGGAGAAAAGGAACCTGTACTAGGGTGCGGGTAATGGACATGCTATGTATGGGATCCTTAAATTCTATTGTTATGAAATTGAACGAGGCATAGTGGATTTTATGGAATGGTAGAGTCTGTGGGAGACAAAAAAAAATGTAATTTTCTGGAAATTTTGGTGTCTTGTTTCCAAATTAGGTCTTCAACATGGGTAAGTAGTCTCGGGCATGAAGAACATCAAAGCTAGTCTCCCCATTTCAACAAAATTTGGCAGGTAGGCACCGATACGGTGAGACAATGGGTAGAAAAATGAAAGGTAAAGGTCGAGGCAAGAGACCTCGGGTGGTTGAGTTGGAGGATGAACTAAGCTCCTCAGGCAAGAGACACGGAATAAAGGAAATGGCTAACCTAATAAATGAACTGACCAAAACATACAAGGAAGGCACTAGCGACAAGATAGAAAGGTTGATAGAAGAATGGGAGGAGGAACTAAACCGATAAGTGAAAACAAATGAAGTCGAAATGGAGGATTGGATACTCCTACCTCCGGATCTTGGTCACACTAGAGGGTGAGTGACTCAATTTAAACAGACCCTGTATCTATACTGGTTGATGAAAATTCTCATGGGAAAGGCCTTGGATCAAATCTCGGTGAGCATGGCAACTGCTATTTAGGATTTCCATAATCATAAATAGGATTTTCAGAAGCTGCAATTTCAAATGCGGAAACAAGAAGGATGCCTTCGCCACATGGAGAGACACTTCCCTTGTCTGCTTTCATAGATAGAGTTTCTAGGATCTAGTGCTAACGATTTGGTCTCAGTTGCATCCGCCTCTGTCTAGAAGGATGAATAAAATTTTGGCTTTCAATTATTTTTTATCAGTCTTTATGCGGATAGCTTTTAATTTCCAATTTACAGTCATATATATGTATAGTCAAAGAGAGTATGGATGTGGACATGATAATCAAACTTATATAGCTTGGATAGATAGACTCAGTATTTTTTGCTAATGGATGACCTATCATACAGTTAGGTGGTCAACATACTTGGTTTCTCGATGGGCAAGTTGAGACCACCTAACCTGTTTTATGTGGTTGTAACTTGTTTATATTCTAATGAAAAGCAAGGATCTACCAAGCTTACAATTTATTTTTTATTCCTGGTTTGATACTCTTTCTAGTATGTGTATGCTCTCTTCCATGTTATTTTTGTCATATTTACAAATAAAAAATACAATGAAAAGTGTTTTATTTTTTGTGTATGCTCTTTTTCGTGCACTCTATGTGATATAAACAAATCAAAAATAGAGAAAATTTGCATTTGCATAATGAGTTCAGCAAGATTTAACCCCATTATTGTTAATATTTGAATTTCTTTTCAAATTGTTGTTTGTTTTTGGATGAGATTTTATTTGGAAGAGACACACTTGGATCCACAACCCCAACAACAAAGACAACAACCCCATTCTCCTTCACTAGTATTATTATGTGTTTTCCACTAGCTCACACAATCAAAAGTTACGTTATTTAGTAAGAGATCTTGAGTTCAAGTTTCTTTTTTAAATTAGTTTTTGAAAAATTCATGAAAACTCAAATTATTTCATAACTTTATTGTAAATTGAATTTCACTTGTATTATAATAATGAATCACTATAGAATAACTTTCATATTCATTTTTAGTGTAATTCTTTGTATGTAACGTTCATTTATGAAGTAACTTCATTATAAAAGTAATTCTCACTTGTTTTATAAAAATGAATCACTTTATAAAGTAACTTATTTGAAAAGTGAGCTTATATTCAAAGCAAGTGAGGGAAAATACATATTTTATTTCTCAACAACATCCAACATCACATGGGCCAACCCCTACTTGCCATGTCACTCTTAGTTACCTTAATGCCTTCTTTTTTTAAAGTACATAACTTTCACATTTGAAGTCCATTTTCAGTGCCACTTTTTTTAAAATAGACTCTTTTTTAAGATATTTCCATTAAGACAATCAATTTTAGCTTTGAAGCCATATTATTTACATATATTAATATGTTCACTTCAAGTGAAATTTTGCTTACTAGTACCAACTACTTCTCATGGAAATCCAACATTGCCGATGTACTAGAAGTAAAGGGTTATTCTAGATTACCTAGTAAAGAAAAACCCTCCAATATTGTTGATAAGAAAAAAAATGGGGTAATAAATATGGAGAAGCACTTGGATTAATCAAAATGTCCATTCTCATTTATGATTTCATATTCAAGGAATCAATGATCTAGATGAATCTTGGGAAAATTTGAAAAATATATTTGATGAACCTAATCTGATCAAATCTAATCAACCCAAAAATCAAATCATGACTTTAATTCCTAATGTTTTCTCCTTCATTCCAGTTTATTTATCTACGGTCGAAACACATATACATTTATTTAAACATTTTCAAATTCAATCTAAAGGATGAGCAATGAATACATATTATTATTTCCAAGCTTTGTTTTTCCTATTCTATTTTTGTATCTACATTTTATGTCATTAGAGAAAATCTATGGGCTACATATTTATATCCTACTCTTGAAGATTTTTGTGACTCTCTTATTAGAGAGTAAGATAATATCTTACATAATATTGGATTGATTAGTAATGTAGGTACATCTAACAAGGCCTTAGTGGCTTGATTGAAATATAAAAACAAGTATCCAAAAAATTAACTTTCTTAAAACAATAAGCAAAACAAGGGTCCTAAACCATCTTAGTGATCTTCTACTCCCAAGGGTGACAAAAGACCAAAATAAAAATGTAAGAAAATTGATAGGAATAACAATTATTATGGGAAAGATGCTCATATAGAGTCTAAATCTTTTAAAAAGATGGAGGCTTATTATATGGTTTAAAGAGGGCGACTTTCATCACCATTGATCCTTGATTTTTGACCCTTATTAAATGCGTGGAATCTTGTGCCACCCTAAAACCTTATGAATTTGGCTTCCCTCTAAGAATCCAAATTTCTCTCCTACGAATCATTTTGAGAGAACACTTTTCAATCTTTTGGAAATAATCTTTGAGATGATTTGGTATATGCAATTTTATAAAGGGATGGGTAACCATTTATCAAAGGTTGTGAGATTAGCTTCTTTAGGAATTAGTGTTGAGAAGGTTGTATTTAAGGCTCTGAACATTTTCCTTTTATTTCTTTTAGTATCCACCACTCTTCATAAAGCTTCTTGCATAAATTCATAACAACCCACTCTTATAGTCCATTAGGCCCAGAAATTTTGTCCTTTTGGAAACTTTGGAAAGTTTGATAGAATTCTTCTTTCCCAACTTCCTAATTAGGGGTTGATTATCTTCCTCATTGACAAAGTTAGGGAATGTGTTTAATAACCTAATCACATTTTCTATTTGAGTACAAATGTCTTCCTTGAAAAAGGATGGAAAATTTCCTTAAACCTTCAAATTCCAAGTCCTTGAAATTTGTGACCTAGGTACCATCTCCTTTATCCATTTTCCAAATAGATTTTATATTCTTTCTAAAATTTTCATATTTATTAAAGAATTTTGTGTTCTCATTCCCAACCTATAACCATAAATCCTTTATCTTAAGCCTCCATTATTTTTCCTTTTCCAAAGGAATGATCCTTAATTTTATCTTCAAGTGATTTTACTTGAATTTCCTCTTCCTCACTCCGAACATCAAAGACCTTCAATATTGTAGATTACCTCTAAGGATTCCTTTACTTCTTTGATAACTCTATCATCTTTCATATTTTTTCCCATTCCAAATTAAAAACCACTTGTTTTTCCTATTTTAAATTTTGTGAAATTGAATTTTACTAGATTCTTGTTGATGACCATTATAAGGAATCCAAACAACTTTGTTTTCTCCCACATCAAAGGATCATAACTTCAGTGTTTTTGTGAACCATTTGTTTCCCTAGCTGCATGGGTTCAAGTCTCCAAAGACTTGTTGTAATTGGCATGTTTATGGAATTTATGAAATATCTAGTGTAATAGTGGCAATTGATATTTCAAAGTTACCCATTCTCTATCAATTATCATTCTGGTTAAAATAATTTGATCTTTCCCACAAAATCATGCACCTTCATCCACTCTAGATTTAGTTTAAAGGGGATAGAAGGATTCTTAATTTTATAGGAAAATTATAACACCACATCATTATGATCAGATTCTCCCACAGTGCTCACCCATTTTGCGATCCTTATAACTTGATTAAGAAGGCTTTAGATATTAAAAAATTATCAAGCGTCTTAGAATTTTTGGCTTCAATTCTCTTGTTACTCCTAGAAGGAGATAGTTTAGGATATTCAATATCCAAAAGGCCAATTTTTTCCAATTTCCTAATGAAATAAATAAATAGAGGATATAGTTGAGTGGTTAAACCCTAGACTCTTGATGCTCCTAAGGTGAAATTCAATCCTTCCCCTATCATAACCAATTTATTTTGTATACTACCCATTATGAAAAACATATTATAATAGTCCAATATATCTATATAAGGGGCATAAACGTTCAATAGTATGATACATTTCCTTAGATCTAGAGAGAAGAAGGAGGTTCCTAGTCATATAGAAAAGGCCTAAGAAGTGAGGGGAAGGAGCAAGTATTCCATCTAGTCATATTCCCACTCAATATCCCAATGGCATCTATAACCAAAATTATTGGTTACTTAATAATTTAGAGGGGTCATTCTTGATTCCCTCCCCATTTAACATTGTCTCTTATAATAAAATAACTAGAATGTTTGATAATATCATCTAACCTCTTTACAATGAAATTCTTTGATGGGTTGCCCAACCCTCTAAAATAAGGGTCAAAAATTCATTTGAAACCTTTGATTGGGAAACTTTCTCTATATTTCCTTCCTTTTTTATTACATTTGGGAGCATTCTCTTCATAAAAACCCAAGCCCTTTTCCTGTAAAGTTGAGAGTTCCTTTATTTATATATCTTAAATTGTACTTGACCCATTCCAAGGGATTGAAATCCTATGTACCCTTACCAACTAGTATACAATCCATAATAAGGTTTGCATGTGGACTTTTTGTTGCTTGACCAATACAATGACTCTCTACAATTTTAGGCATAGGTATGAAGGGTGGTGGGTTAAGATTTGTATACCATACAAAATAGGTAGAACATTAGTCAACAAATCCAATTATTTGGACTCAACATCATTTCCCCATGTCCCAAAAATATACTTTTCACAAGAAAAACTTGTATTCAAGAGTGATACTAATGGATCATTCTTGAAATATACTTATTCTCCTTGATTTAATTCATCATATATATATCAAGTTCTTTGAACTATCTAGTGCATGAAATTTGAACATATATTAGCACAAGTCTTTTCGATCACCGCATGAATTTACTTGAATCTATATATCCTCTTTCTCGCTCATAATTTGTATTGTTTCCAATATATCTAGGTCCATTGGATGCTTCCATGGGGCCAAATTGTCTTGCATACTCATGTAATTCCATTCAGTTGAAAGTTTCCCATAATGGTGGAACAACACACACCTAAATTGAATCCCCTCATCATCCAAATTGAGATGGAAGAAGTTGACTCCCCTTTTGATATCCATAATTTCTAAACCTTTGCTCACCTCCAAATGTACCAAGATTCGTGCCATGCCATAGTATCCATACTTTAAGAAAGATATGTTTTCTTTGTAAAAGGTATTGTTATGTGGAAAATTCATTTCTGCGAACAAAAATGAACTCCCTGGATCTAGTAGTCTGACCTAGAAACAATAGGGGAAAAGAGATATATGTTTTCCTTAGAGAGAATAGAATATGGAAATGAGACCTAGAATCTGTAGTAAGTCCTCCTCTTCTCCTTGATTGTAAGCTCCAACTCTAGTTGTAAGTGCTATAAATGGAACTTGCAAAACTACTAAAACAAGCAAGAACTACAATATACACATAGAATAAACTAATATCTCTACTCAATGAGTCAAATGGTACTGAAATACATAAGCATCAACATGACACAAGTATAGGAAAAAAAAGTGTATTTTTTTGTATTAATAAGTGAAGGAGAGAGTTACAACCATTTATAGATGCTTGACTTTGTAGATGTCTCCCCAGTTGTCTTGTCCTTCCTTTCCACAAAGAAAACCTTCAACTTCAACCCTAATGAATCAATGGATGATAATTCCTTAATCTCAAGGTAGTAGCATGAGGGCACTAATAATCTCTAAAAGCCAACCCAGACTCTATGGGAGGCAATAAATTTATAGGGTAAAAATGGCAGTTTAGGATTTACCAATCTAGGCTTGATATTCACATATGAAGGAGGATAATCTTCAAGGATAAGAGATAATACCTATAGAGTAGGAATTTGAGATCTCTATCAATGTTAAATGGTTAAAACCACCTTAGAAGCTTCTAGAAGGAGAAGTTTTGTAAATATTTTTTCCCCAAAACTCTAGAACCATCGCACCTGCAAAGGAGAGAAACCTATATTGGTCAGTGCAAGTTCTCAATTATGTAACTTGCTACCATTGTAGGTGGACTGAAGTTCAGTGTGCACTGGGGCCAAAAACATAATTTTCAAGTTGATTGACCCATAAAATCATACTTTTTAGAGAAATGATGCTTAGGTATTTTCAAAGGGACAATGAGAAAGTGTTAAGGATTTTGATTGATCCAATTTTTTGGCATTTTGACTGGAATTAAAAAAATGATATGTAACATATTCCCCCCTAGAGTATAAACTCAGAAGTATTGGCTGAGGACTGAAGTGATTTACTTTGTGACAAGTCCAGATCAATAATAGATTGGTTCAAGATCATCATCTATTACAATACATATTATCATCATGATATCATTGCTAAGGGAGGCATACCCATACTGAACATATAAGCCAATATACATGTACAATGATCAAAGAAGTCTCTTCCACTAATGACAAAGTGTGGAATCATGCTTGAATGAATTTTGGAATGATCAAAACCATCATACTCTGTGATCTGGCATGAATCCTAAAAACGTATCCTAGGTAAATGAAACTAGATTCGGGTCTTCTACCTCGTTCACTTGATAGTACAAGTCTAGCCATGCGATTAAATGAGTTGAAGTTGAAGATGGTAGACACCATCTTATTATCGTCGAATAAGGCAATTCGTTAACAGATGTGAGAGGAACCACCAATAATGATAATGTCCCTCAAGGTACTACAATACAATCTATGTGGTGTGAATGAATGACTTAAGTTGAACACCACACAAAATCTTTTGGTCGAAGGCCAATGTTGAAACTTGTTTCCAAAAGAGAGGAAACTTTCCATTGAGGTATGCAAGCTCCAAGGTACCGAAAGGAGTTTCTATGTCAACTTCCTAGATAATGATCTGATGTCGATAGGAAGTGACCCATCACAGGAGGGCCTTGATGTATCCTTCATCAATGACATGAAACAAGTATCGAGATTTGAGATAGAATGATGCTAGTGTAGAGTTGGTTTACGAATGATCGACATGAAATATGGTTTAAGGTATTGTAGCAGATGTCAACTGAGGGACTTCTCTTTCACATATCAATGATACTTTATGGAGTTTGTAGCATTGACTCAAAACTAATTACAAATGCTTTTGATATGGTGTGATTAATCAAAGAGGAAACCAAATGTCCAAACCCAATATTCACAAAGATGAAGTGAAAGAGTGTCATGTTTAAGAGTGACTCACTAGCATTAATAGATCAAATTCCTTGTTTTCCCAATTTCCCAACCATTTTTGGCAAATACCTATTTATTTTTACAAGCTTGAGGATGGTAACATATGCTTGATCTATAAGTTCATCCTTTGGATGAATCGCTCTGAGTATTATTAACAAACAAGGGAAGGAGTGGTTCGGTATTGTCATTTTAACGAGTCCAATGTTGTTTGATGATCTTATGAGGCTAGAAAAGGTGTAACTCGACTTCTTTTTCATATTTAGAGAGTTTGAAAAAGAGGCACAAAAGAAAACTCCAAAGGTTCCTTTTCATAAATTTAGTCTCTTGTGTTCGAAAAGGAATAAAACGATACTCAAAAGAACCTTTTAGTCATGTTTGACTAAAGTATTCATTTTTCGTAAATATTTTATCCTAGTCTGGAAAAGGGTTAAACTTTTACTGGATATACATCTTTTCATTTTGCTTTAAGGAGTTCAAAAAGACAATTTCTCGACAAAATTTTCATGTTTTGGGAGTCTAAAAAGAGATGAAAGAGGACTCCAGGCAGTTCCTTTTTCGTAGGTTTGTAGGACCCGAAGAAGCAATAAAAGTGTGCTCTTTCATCAAAATGACCTGTATTCATCTTAAAATCCACATTACATTCTTCAATTAAATATTAACCTGCTTAGAACACTACAAAAGGATTAAAAATATATGACATATGGTAAAAATTAGATCAAAATATTAAAATGTATATTAAAATCATGATTAATTAACCATAAATAGTGAAAAGTAAAAACATTTCTTTACCATTTTCATTTTTACCTCTTGTGAATGAGCTCTGAATGCATTTTACCCTTAAATTTTAGTAGGTGATTGCAACCAATCCTATGGACCATTTTGAGTGTTTCCAGTTTTAGGTAGAAGATCTATCCTTTCTCTCATTTTTCGCAGTTTTAATTTTTCATTTAATGCAAAAAAAATTAGAGTTCTTAGTGTTTTAGGATCTAAAATTTCACACTAGGCCCATCGCACCCTCTTTGTATTGAAAGATGTGTTGGTTCTGCCTAATCTATATTAGGAAGAGTGGACTAGTGCACCTTCCATGAAGGTAAAATACGCTATGTCATTCTATCCATTGAAAGTCAAGTGAAATGGTTGCAATTTTAGAAATAATTTTATGTTTTTGAGTTAGATTCCTCTCAAATTTTTACATAAGCTTGATTCTAAGGGTTTTCCTTGTGATTTTGCAGCTATTTACCAAAGCAAAAATGGTTTCAAGATGGAGAGAAAGAGAACATGAATTGAAATATTTAGATGTTGCAAATGACCCAAAAAAAATATGAGCCTTAAGGAATTGTGGGCTCCTTAAGTTTTTTTGGATTTCAGGCATGAGAGCTCAACTTGATTTACCAGAATATTTGATCAGGGCATGGAATATCTAGGGACAATTTTTCAGGATCAGATCACATAGTGTGACAATAGAGGTAGAGGATATCTATTTCTTGACATGTTTATCTCAGAGAGGAGCTCCCATCTCACTATTTGGCATGAGAAGAGGTGGTGAAACTGTAAAGGACTACATAGTCACCCATTGTAGGCCTCGTTCTCAAGAAAGAAAGGATGGGAAGATAGAGATTAAATATGTCATTCAACTTCCTCTCAAGATGATCCTCTTCACTATCGCTCAATTGGATGGAAATGTCAATTTTCATTTGACTACCAAAACACAAATGAAATATGCATCGAAATGCATAGAACCTACTGCCTTCAACTAGTTTTAATGGGTATTGGCTAAATTGAAGGAACAACTAAACAGAGCAAAGGATGATTGCTTGAAGAAATTTAGGTATGGCTCTATTCTGATTTGTTTGACTCTAGAGAGGATACCATTACTTCGTCCTCAACAGATCCTAGGGTTCCACGGATGAGGCAATGGGTAGATCTCATGTCTTGTCATGGGGGTGCATCTGTGATGAGCTTTACCCCTACATTCTTTTGATGGTTGCGGGTAAAAATTATCATGATGAAGGACTATCCATATGCTAGATTTGATTTCCAAGGAGAACAAAATATCATTTTACCTTAAGAAGATAAATGGGGCTGACATAAGTAAAATAATGTCATTTTGAATGTTATTTTTATTTTTTTAGGTTTTACAATTTTTTTTTTATGTTTTTTAATGTATCATGTTGTAACTATTGGTTTCAAATGCATATATTGGACCTATACAACTAGTAGGCGCATCGTATCTTCAATGATGAGGACAACCACAACTTGCACAGAGTAGAGTTGTTGTAGGGGCAGATGTAGAGAAGGAATATCCCAACATAGCTGAGATTTTTACTGAGTTTGAGTGTCATGTTGAGGGTTTGATCCATAGCATGCCAGAGACTAGGACCAGTGAGATCCTTATGCATCTGCAGTGGTACACTATTGGAGTGTCGAAATGCATCAACTAGCTATTATGCAAAGTTGTTTGTGACGTTGTGTGTTATCACAATCATCATCAGGTTTAGTCGACTAGGAGGCCTTTGAGCAATATTTTTTTTAGATGCATTTTAATATTATAGGTTGTTTGACCATATGTGTCTCAGACACAACTTTGTAGAAACAAACTCTATATACAATTATCTATCGATGTTTCCTATTTTCGATATTCTCTTGTTGAATATGTGATGTTGATTGAATTATTTACATGTGTTGCAAATATATGTCTAAAACCTAATTGGCCAATGCATCAATTAATGTATTTAGACTTCTAGAAATATGCTGATCTTGAATGTAGTCAAAATGTCATTCTAGAGTGCAAACCCTTAAAAACATGCATAGCATAGTTGGACTTTGTAGTGAATAAAAATTATTTAGATGTAGTACTATGAGTTGTGAATCAATTCTGGCCACTAAATGTAGGATGCCATGAGAAATAACATAAGATAACAGTTCGATCAGTATGTTATACTCAGCGATACTATTAGTTCAATGACTGATACAAATACCTTGTAAACTCACTAACTTTCTACTAGGAGCACAAATAGCCCACGCTGCAGAGGAAAGGTTCCAAGTACTACAACTAGCGCCATAATCATAACAAACATATGGTTGAGGGAATGTCAACATATGAAAGTCAAATAGAAATAAATATTAACAAAGATAGTAGGAAACTTCGAAGAAAACACACTAACACACCTATACAGTATGTACATAGTGACTACGCAAAGGTAATCTAGGCGTAATATTTTTTTAGGTACAACCCTTTTCTAGGTTGTGCCAAAGGGATTCCATCAAAATCAATGAGCTCATAAGTCCCTTCTTCAAGTACACATTTGACTATTTACGGAACTAGCGAGATTGGTTTGAGCTTTCCAACTCCTAATTTTTCAGCTTCATGATCATATGAATGGACCAGATCTCCTTCCGAGAAAGCATGGGGTTTAAAATTTTTGTCATAATGTTCTTCAATGTGTTTCTTGTGGGCCTCATTGACCGTTGTGTCATCGTCTCAGGTCTCATATAAGCAGGCTAGATGAAAAAATGCTCTTCTTTTGTGGAAGTTGTGGGAAGAAGCTCGATGGAAAGATTTAAATACAAAATCTCACATTCAATTGGGAGGAGTGCTTCTAGGCCATACCAACTGAAAGGGTGTGAATCTAGTCACAGTTCAGACATATGTTCAGAATGCCCACAAAGTGGAAAAAATAATAAGGTGCTAATTCCTCTTGTGAATCCCTTTCATGCATTGCAACATCATTTTCAAAACCATATTATGGCTTCTACTTGCCCATTGGCCTATGGGTAATAGGGAGTTGAGATGTCATGTTGAAGGCCCAACTTGATAGTAAGTTCATACAATAGCTAATTTAAAAAATGTTTACCATGATCTGTAACGATGGCTTACGAAACACCAAATCTGGCAATGACAGACTTAAAAATAAATAATGTAGTTTTTTTTCTCGCATTTTTATATGTAGGCATCGCTTCGACCCATTTATTAAAATAGTCTATGGCCACGATAATGTATCCATGACCCTCTATCGAATGAGGGTTACAAGTCATGAAATAAATGCCCACGATAACATGATGAATAGGAGTAGGAGGAGCACAAACTTTATGATTATAAATATTACAAGCATGACACTTTTGGACTGCAAGAATGCAATATAGAAACACGGCTGGCCAAAAGTAACCGGATCAAAAAATATTTTGGGCGGTGGCATAGACAGACATATGTTCACCACATGCTCCTGCATGGAAATTGGTCAAATCTTTCTCAACCTCCTCATGAGTGAGGCATTGTCTGAATATCGTATCAACACCATGGCGATATAGAATTTTGCCAAGTATAATATAATTTTGATCCTGACATCGGATGCATCGCTAATCAGAGTGAGAGGTATTAGGCCAAAAAGTTTGGGTCTGGAGATAGATGATGACATCTCCATACCAAGGATCAGAGGAATCAATCAGGAATAATGACTCATCAGGGATAAAATCATCAAATGTTGACTCAGTTTCAAATGAGGGAAGGTCCTATATCAGTTCAACAAAGACTAAGGGCTTATTAGATTTGAATTTGATGAATTCTAAATCAAACTCCTGGAGAATAAAAATCCATTTAGATTATTTTTCCCTCAACAATTGACATGATGGAATGTAAGTCATTGGGTTGCAATTAGAAATGACCATAGTCTTTTGAAGCGTAATGTAATAGTCAAATTTCTAGACAACTTGCAAAACTACCAAAGCTAACTTTTCAAAGTGAAAGTATTTGATTTCATTTTCATTTACATTTCAACTCAAATAATAAATAAGATGTTCATGCCTTAGGTCATATTCTTGGAATAACAACATAACAATGGTGGTAACAAGTGCAACGAGATATAGGAAATAGTCTCGTTGATAATAGGGGGGATACAATAATGATGCTCAAACTAGGAAATCTTTCAAAGCATCAAAATCCTTTTGGGTCATATCATCCCAATGGAAGGGAACCCCTTTTTTCAATAGGCAAGTGAATCCTTTCATAATTTTTGCATAGTTTGGGAAAAACATCCATAGAAAGTTAGCTTTACCTTGGAGGCCTTGTAACTAAACTAGTGAGGAAGGTGTAGGCAAATTAAGAATCACCTGTAATTTGATTGGATTGATGTAAATTAATTATTTTCACACAAAAAACCTGAGAAGTATACTAGATTAGACACAAAATACACATTTGTGCATATTTAATCTTATATTTTCATGCCAACAACGTACGAAAAATTGCCCTGAGATGAACTGGGTGATCTTCAAGATGTTTGGAGTTGGTAGGAAAATGTTAAAATTGGAAACTAGGGCCAAAATCCATGTGGGTCATCTTATTCATGGTTGATAATATGTTTATTAGATTCCTCTCATCGAGAGGTGTAGGATTGATCTAAAGATCATCTGATTTTGATTAGTATTTATGGAGATATGAATTTATTTTGATTATGGAATTATTATCAAGCCACCCAGCAACTCATGGAGGCTCAGAAGCTCAACAGATGCATCTATTCATCATCAACATTTGTGTATAAATATAGGAGGTCTTTTCCTCATTTTCACTCACTCAACTCATCACATCTCTCTCTCTCTCTCCAATGTAGAAAAGAGTCTCTTCTCTCCTGCGCAGTAGGTGACTCTCTCTCACATAGGTGGAAGGAAGGACACAAAATTTAGTGCTACAGATGCAGAAACAAAGTTTAACCAGCATTGACCTGAAGACTCCCTCCTCAGAACTGCGTTGTAGGTCCATCTGGACCTCCTCTGAAGGCCACATTTTTTGGTGGTGCAATCAAGCCGATTCGATGGTCGGTTTGTGAGATATCGATTGCCCTATTTTTGATGATGAAGTCGCTAATGCTGATGTTGTTTATCTAGGGTTTTCTACTACTAATATAAATCATATTTTTTTACTATTTCTCTATGCTGAATTATTGAAGATAAAGGAAGATTTGATCAAATTTTTTCCCCATATTGGGGTTTGTCCCTGGCTAGCCGCCACATCTTGTGTCTCTTGTCTTGGCTTGTTTTCTGTCGATCGTTTAATGTTCTATCTGCACTTTACTTTATGTACATGTGATTGCTAATCTATGGATAATAATAAGAAAGATAAGTAAATTGCTATAAGCATAGAACATACCATAACTTAACATGGTATCAGAGTTGAGGTGAAGACGAATTCTGAGCAAGAGCAAGAGCAATCACCGAAGAGAAGATTGGCAAGGCTATCCTAAAAGAACTATGGGGTCCTCGTCACTCTTTCCTACCGAAGACAAGCTCCGTGAGAAAGCTGACCATCACGAATGGAAGATGTCTATCGATCTAACCTTAGAAGATCAAGGAGTATTGGACCATGTGAGAGGAAATATTGTTGAGCCTCCATCAAATGCAACTGTTGCTGCCAAGACCAAATGGAAAACCAGTGAAGTCAAATCAAAGAAGATCATCCGGGACTCTATTGAAAAGCGCTTGGTTGCTTACATCTCTGAACTGAACACCTCGAAGGCAATCTACGATAGACTAAAGAGTTTATTTAAATTTAATGATGCAAATCAAGTTTTGTTTCTTAGAAATAAGCTGAAGGAAATTAAGGGCAAAGATGATAGTATGCAAGCATACTTCTTGAGAATCACTGAGATCAGGAATGATCTCCTATCTATTGGAGAAACTGCCTCTAATAGGGAAATGGCACTCTTAACCCTTGCAGGATTACCATCCGAATGGTATGTGTTTAGGACTACTATTCTCAACAATAACATAATTCCTAGTTTCGAGGAATTAATGGCAAGATGCATTCAAGAAGAAACAAGGGTAGAAGAGAAAGAAATGCCCATACCTAAAGGTCCTCCTGCTACCTTTTCTTCTCATGTTAAGAAAAGAAATAATTCTGGGACTAACTAAAAAAGAAAGGTTGGACCTCAGGGTGGAAGAAAAGGACGATGTTACATTTGCGATAATGCAGGTCACTATGTAAGGGAATGCCCTGATAGAAGGAACTCTCATCAGGATGATGATCAAAATCATTCTCATGGCAATCAAAGGAATGGAAAATTGAATAGCAAAGATAAAAGGAGTGCTAGGAATCAAGGAAGAGGACAACCATCCAAGAAGGCAAGAAATTCCAGGTATGAATCTAACTCTGTTGACAATAAGTTGGATGAATATTATCTACCAGCTGCTCTATCTACCTCTGCTCCTCCGGACTCACTGGGAAATTGGCTTATTGATAGTGGTTCCTCAAGGAACTTCACTGGTTACAAATATGTTCTCCATAATCTGATAGATAAAGAAACCAACCTGGAAATTATCCTTGGAGATAATATGAAATATCCCGTGAAAGGTGTAGGCAATGTCTTTCTTAAAATGAATCAAGGTAATACAATCCACCTACAGGATGTATTATATGTACCTGATCTCAAAAAGAACCTGGTGTCCATTTTGGCTATGGAAGAAAAAGGCTACAAGGTGGATTTCAACAATGGCAAGGTACGTGCATGGAAAAACAATGTTAAAGATTCTTTCACTCTTGGGTTTCAAGTTGATTCATTATACCAGATCGAAGGAATTACACTAGGTGTCATGTCTTGTGACACATCTCTTCAGTCAGAACTATGGCATCGGAGGTTTGCTTACCTTCACTATAAATCTCTACCTGATGTAAGAAAAATGGTGACTAGGATGCGCAAGTTCAAATTAGAGCAAGAAGGTGTATGTCCTGGATGTGTTGAAGGAAAGCCAAAAAGGGGACAGTTCCCCTCAAGCCAAAGCAAGACCTCCGATATATTGTAGTTAGTTCACTCAGACATATCTGAGGCTGGCATTAAGAGGGAGACTACTACACCATACACTCCTGAGCAGAATGGTGTGACAGAAAGGAGGAATCATACAATCGTGGAAGATCTTCATGCTATGCTTCAAGATCAAAGACTTCTGAAGTTTCTATGGACTGAAGCTGCTAACACCGTCGTAGATGAGGCAGTGCCCAATGTGGAAGAACCCATGGATCCTATTGATCCTCCGCCACATGAGCCGTCCTCTTCTAGCAAGAGGCCTTCATGGGTTGGGGAGACACTTGATGATGTTAAAGGACATGTTGCACCCCGAGGAACCCTCCATGAAAGTAAGAAACCTAACAGGTCTCAGGGGTACCTAACCATCATGAACACGATCATACAAAATGATCCTTCATCATTCTCATATGCTATCAAGCATCAAGTATGGAAGGATGCTATGACCGAAGAATATGAGTCTATTATGAAGAATGATGTCTAGGAAGTAGTTCCCAAACCCCAGGACAAGAGTGTTGTCAATTCCAAATGGATTTACAAGATAAAACATGCATCAGATGGAAGTATGGAAAAGTATAAGGCTCGTTTTGCTGCTCGTGGTTTCTCCCAGAAGGAACGTATGGACTATGACGAGATATTTGCACCTGTTTCCAGATATACCACCATCCACTTGATCATAGCCCTTGTGGCTTCACAAGGATGGAACCTACATCATATGGATGTCAAGACCGTGTTCTTGCATGGTTCGATCAAAGAAGAGGTCTACTTGGAGCAACCTGAGGGATTTGAGATTTATGATAGAAAGTGGGCTGAAGTAAGCACCCTGAGCATGGTATGAGAGGATTGATAGCTACTTGATGAAGCTGGGATTCACTAGGAGTGAAGCTGATCCTAACCTTTACTTTAAGGTTGAAGATGACAAACCTCTCATACCGGTGTTGTATGTGGATGACCTCTTCCTAATAGGTGCAGACCCTCTCATTCACAAATGTAAGAGGGAGTTGGCTTCTGAATTTGAAATGAAGGACCTAGGACTGATGCACTAATTCCTAGGACTTGAATTTTGGCAGAAGCTAGGGGAAATTTTCCTATTTCAAGGAAAATATGTGGTGAAGATTCTGGAAAGATTCAGTATGGTGGACTGCAAGCCCGTAACTACCTCGATGGAGCTTGACTTCAAAAAGTTAAGCGGTAGTGTTGTTGGACCTATTTTACAAAATGCCACTGAGTATCATCAACTCGTTAGAGAATTAATGTTCTTGGTGAACTCCCGTCCAGACATATGTTTTGCAGCCAACACATTGAGTCAACATATGGTTGAACTTCACCACATACATTGGATTGGTGCCAAGAATCTTTTGAGATATCTTCATGGCACAATCACTTATGGGTTAAGATACACTGTCGGAGATGTGAGACTACTTGGATATACTGATGCTGATTGGGCAGGCAGTGTGGTGGACCATAAGAGCACTTATGGGTGTTGTTTCACCTTGGGATTTGCTTCAATATCCTGGATGAGCAGGAAGCAGAAGTCGGTGGCTTTGATCACCACCGAGGCAGAGTATATCTCTGCTAGCATGGCCTCTTGTGAGGCAATCTGGTTGTGGAATCTCTTCAGTGAGCTGTTTGGATTTACATTGGATACCACCGTGATCCTAGTGACAACCAGAGTGGGATTTGTTTGTCAGAGAATTCCATATTTCATGATCACTCCAAGCATATCGATATCAGGTACCACTATATTCAAGATATGGTGCAGCTGGGAGCTATAAGGCTCCAACATATCGGTACAGATGAACAGGTCACTGACATTCTGACAAAGCCCCTAGGGAAAGTCAAATTCCTGACTTTCCGAGAACAACTTGGTGTTGTTCAAAGACCCTCTGATTAGGGTCTTGTATGATGTATTGAGCTCTGGGAGCTCCGAGGGGGCGCGGGTACTTCTTGGAGTGACATATGATGATAGGGTAAAAGAATCAAAACTTTCCCTGTATTACCCCGTGGCGACTATGTAGCAGGATGATTAGTTCTCCTATGAGGTCTGGATCATGTGTTCTCCATGACGATTATGTAGCAGAATGATTAGTTCTCCTGTGAGGCCTAAATGATGTCTTCTTCATGGAGATTGTGTAGCAGGATGATTAGTTCTCCTATGAGGATGGGATTGATTAATTTCTCTTGTCAAGGAATCCTACCCGTGCAGTCAGGGACTCATGGGAAGTACCTCTCATATGATCAATGAGCAGGGAAATGAAGTTAGGGACCATAGTAGTACCGATGGATGCATCGTTGTATCTATCGTACTCCCTATCCTAGGATGACCTTCATTGATCTGGGAGCAATGATACTGGTCTAGGACCAGTGGTAGGAGTGGTACCTACTATGACGTTGACTTCGTGTCGGTTGAGATTGGTCTGGGACGAGTGGTACGCACTCTGAGACTGACTTCGAGTCAGTGGAGGATGATATTGGTCTGGGACCAATGGTAGGAGTTTTACTCACTATGACGCTAACTTCGCGTTGGTTGAGACTCGTCTGTGACGAGTGGTACATACTCTGAGACTTACTTTCAGTTAGTATTATGCATCCTCGATCATTTCTTCTTCTTCATAATTCAGACAAAAGCAAAGCAGAACAAAATAAAGCAAAGGTGAGAAGAACAAAGCAGAGCAGTACAGATCAGTATAGGGCAGAACAAGACAAAGCAAAACAGGCAGAATAGAGTAGAATGGGGCAAGGTTCAAGCTGTACAGGGTAGTACATTTGATGGATGAATAGTAGCTACCGACAGACAGATTGCAAATGGAGTTCTCCCTAGTTGAGAGGGAGTGTTAAAATTGGCAACTAGGGCCAAACTCCATGTGGTTCATCTTATTCATGGTTGATAATATGTTTACTAGATTTCCCTCGTCGAGAGGTGTAGGATTGATCTAAAGATCATCCGATTCTGATAAGTATTTATGGAGATATCAATTTATTTTGATTATGGAATTATTATCAAGCCGACCAGCAACTCATATAGGCTTAGAAGCCCAATAGATGCATCTATTCATCATCAAAATTTGTGCATAAATACAGGAGGTCTTTTCCTCATTTTTACTCACTCAACTCATCACATCTCTCTCTCTCTCTCCAACTCAGAAAAGAGTCTCTTCTCTCCTACGCAGTAGGTGACTCTCTCTCACACAGGTGGAAGGAAGGACGCAGAATTTAGTGCTACAACTACAGAAACAAAGTTTGACCACCATTGACTTGAAGACTCCCTCCTCAAAATTGCGATGTAGGTCCATATGGACCACCTCTAAAGGCTGAATTTTTCGGTGGTGGAATCAAGTCGATTCGGAGGTCGGTTTGCGAGATATTGACTACCCTAGTTTCGATGATGAACCCACTAATGTTGATGCTGCTGATCTAGGGTTTGCTACTGCTGATATAAATAAAAATTTTGTACTATTTCTCTCTGCTGAATTATTGAAGATAAAGGAAATTTTGATCAAAGGGTTTCCCCATATTAGGGTTTGTCCCTAGCTAGCCACCACATCTTGTGTCTCTTGTCTTGGCTTGTTTTCTGTCGATCATTTAATGTTCTATCTTCACTTTACTTTATGTACATGTGATTGCTAATCTATGGATAATAATAAGAAAGATAACTAAACTATTGTAAGCATAGAACATACCATAACTCAATAGAAAATAATCCAAATAAGGTTGTACCATGTGCTTGATACCATGGAAGGCATAATTCATGGCCCTCTATAAAGTTGTACCATTATTCTTCAAACCAAAAGGGAGTTTATGATATCAAAGCATGCCCCATGGACAAATAAATTTAGACTTATCTTGGTTAGATGAGAGTATGTTGATTTTATTGTAACTGGAAAAACCATCCATAAATGAAAACAAAATTCTTTTAGCACAATCATCAACAATTTGGCTGATGAACAAGGTTGGGTAGTTTTATTCAGGACAAGCACATTTAATATCCTGATAGTCAATGCATACTCAAATTTTTCCTTGTTTTTCATTATAGGGACTATGATTGAAACCCAATCAATGAGAGGAACCGGGTAAAAAAAACCAGAACGCAAAAAAAATTTCAGCTTCTTCTTTGATCGTGGCAGCTTTCTTAGGATTAACTGGACGTAGGAATTGTCTAGTTGTCTTAGCATCCATATAAGTTTTGATTTCATGTACCATGATATTCAAATCAATACCTGGCATCTCTTCGTATGTCCAAGTGAAAACATCCTAGAATTATTGAAAAAGGGCTTTATAAATATTAATCTCATCAGGAGAACAAGATGCGCTAATATGAACATTTTCAATAACTTATGGTTTAACCAAAATATCAAGAGGAATGATCTCTTCAATATTCACTAAATTCTTATTAGAATTTATGTCATGAATAGATGTGGAATATTTAAACGTCTTAGTAATATTGGTTGAATACACATCTCCAATATTATTCTCAAGAGTTTCAAGTAACGAGGAGTGATGATGATTATTGTCCCACGATACTTCATTTGACATCATGATTTCCATGATGCTATCATCAGTGGGGAATGTACTAGTGAAAGGGTCAAAAGATGAATCAAAATATTGGCAATGATCAACCCAATTTGTTAAGGAATTTATATCAAAATGTGTCGAACATGCCAAATAAATCACTTCGTATTCAAGCTCAATGGGACTGAACTACGTGCGGTCATTGAATGTATCAACGTTAGAAACATCAAGTACTATCCATGGATCATATGGAATAGTACAAGAGGAAACCATATTAACAAGGGAAACCAGATTGGGAATGTCAGGAGGAGGAAGTGAAAAAGTTCCCATTAAGGAGGAATCTTTAAGAAATCCTACCACAACATGTTAATAAGGTTGTGGGGATTCACCCACAAGTGGAATGCTTCTAGTAGTTTGAGAATTGCTAGCAAAAAACACAAGTTTATCGATGGACATGATGCCCCCCTCGTGAGGGAAAGAAATCATCCTAAAATAGGTTGAGACCATGGCTTCCATGGTGTTGTCACCTACTGCAAAATGTGTTTTCAGCTGCCCAAAGTAAAAAGGAGCATAAAAGTTTGAAGTCATCTTCCAATCCATAGAAGGAATCAAAGTCTAAATTGGACCACCTCCATTGGATAGTGCTCAGAATAATATTTCCAACGGTATGTGGAAGTCCAAAAATGGACTTCTGGATCAAAAGATATGGCCTGTTGAAGTTTAAGGGTTTTGTTTCCTTTGAAATGAAGGAGAAGAGCATATCAAAGGTCCCACAAATCACAGGTCCCACAATATCGGAGGTCCCACAAATTGGAGTTCTAGTTTCAAATTGGAAATCAATGATCATAACAGTGAAAGACATGTCGCAAATTGGTAATTGACGATCAAAGTGACCACTATAAAGGAATTGCAGGAAAAAAATTCCAATAGTGTAAACTGCTACGGGATGCCTAGAATAATTTAACAAATGAACTTAGTCACAAAACCAGAAGAGGGCAGGCCTTTTATCTCTCCTCTAGAGGGCCACGTGGAAAAATACCATTGCTCCTGATAAAGCCACTTGACATTTGATGTCATCATGATGTGGCAGTACGAGGGGCACGTGGAATGCAGATTCGACATTTTGAGGGGTCACAAGAGGCTAAAACAGGGTGACAGATGTCACCATTCACAATGTGCCATGTGGCAGTGATGATGTCATAGTCACAGGTCGCAAATTGGAGGTTAGGAGATATCTACATTTGTAACGCTTGCCATTTTTAGAAATCTCCAATTGAGGACTTTCGATTGAGGGGCTTCGATGTGGGGGCTCGCCCACAGTCACAAATAGTTTGAAGAACCAAAGGAGGGGTTGAGCATAAAGGGGTGATCGCACATCAACGATCACAACAATGGAGCAACATGTAATCAATATATCAGGGAAACTATCAATATCGTGGGCCCAAAGGTGATGTGGACAAGTGGCAAGAGGCGGGCAACATAAATATGTGTGTTTTATGAATTTTGATCAATGGTTGGGCAGACGGTTAATAAAGGTTTATCTAAAGTGGAGAAAAGGTTTTATATTTTTAAATATTTCACACTGGCCCTCCCTTATCCTCTTTCCATGTGGACCAAGCCATGTCACATGTCGCATATCACAAGTTTTTGGGGGGTGTAATCGAAGGCAAGGTTGTGAAATCCCCGATCTCCGAATTCTGATATTTCAAAGGGGCCCAGGCGCATAAGTGTGTGGTCCCATGTGTTACACATGGGGACCATTAGTGATGTAATGTTTCAAAGAATCAACCCCCATCCCAGCTAAAGGGTTTTAATCCCCTAAAGGCTTTGGTCTTGAGTCCCCACGACTCTATCATGTGGTTTCCACCTAAGGCCCTGGGGCCAAAGGAGATCGACATCCGTAGTTTTTTCAAGTATTTTTAGTTTAAAGTCCCTGAATAGCTTAAGATCTAATAGACTTGTATGATCATTTCACAGGGCAGACTGAGTTCTAGTGGATTGAAAAAGGAAGGAAAAGGGACAGATGAGTCAGCATCTACGATTCCATGATACCACTAAGGCCATTGCAACTAATCAATCCCCACTCTAAAAGGTGGGAATTCAAGTGGTTAATGTGAAAGTGATGGGAACCATCCAAGCAGTAGGAGAGGCACACCAATGGAAACATGTGACCTGATCAGGGGAAATATTAAGAATGGCATACGGAGATATTTTCCTTAGTCATCTTTCAATTTTCTTTATTTCTATTTATTCTATATATCTATGTATTCTCAAGGAATCAAATCATTTGTAATCATTTAGGAAACAGAGCTATCGCACACCGAGACAACTAGTTGATTACACAGCTGGCCCTTAGTTGAGATATTTTGTAACTAATATTCAAAGCTACCCCTCTCCTTATAAATATGCGGAAGAAACAATTAATAGAGGTTTCATAATTCAGTACATGAGGGGTCCAAATTCTGTGATTCCACTTTTCATTCTATTTTCTTGTTCGTGAGGGACTTGAGCGATACCTTGCTTAATGTAAACGAACTGGTGAATTAGACTCATTTTGAAGGATGAATGAAATTCTTTGGTGATTCCAATCAGAGAAATATACGATATGCTTCCCCTTTGTTTATCACTTCATGTATGTTTTCTCCCTCTAAAATAGTGCAATGGAGCTGTTGGTTTCACTCTTATTCATGGTTGTATATTTTGTTGCTAAGTAGTAACAATACCTGTGGTAATTACAGATTTAATTGTGTTATTCGATAACCTACAGTACCGGTATGAGCACGTATTTAGATATGCTAATTAGTAGCAAATGTATTCATGATGTATAGATCATGGGACCTTAATTAGCACTCCACTTTTTCTGTCATTCCACCTCTTTAGTATTCCATACTTCTACTGGAACATTGTTCCTTAGGATTCTATCTTGTTTCCAGCCCTATGCATCGAATTCCCTCCTCTCTTTCCTCCTCTTCACTTTAATATAATTCCAATACTAAAGTTGCCTATTGTTGTGTGTCGGCCACCAGAAACATATATTTCTATCTAAGATCAACCTGATTTACCCCTGAGCATTTATATCCATTTATTCACTTGAGTTTACCTTGATGAAGGACCATTGAACCAAGCCCCCCTTAATTATATTTGTCAAACTACGTGACAATTGGAGTGTAGCGAAAAGCCCCACTGGTAATATTCAAAATCACTCCTCTCTTAAGATGTCCTAGGCACTAGTCTATAATCAACCCAAAGGTTGTCTCTAGGAAGCTTCTATATCGCCTGAAGCACTTGAGCTATAGGTGCTAGAAAAAGCGAAAACACATGGCGTAAACCCATGTCTGTCCCATTATGAGATTATAATCCAAAGGTCCATCTACGACTTCGACTTCTATTAAGACTATTTTTCCAACTAATTCTACTTGCAATGAATTTAAAATACCATAAGGCTTAAATCCTCTTCTATAAAAAGCTTTAAGAGTGGTGGGTGACTGATTAAGATGAACATAACCAATAGCTTTCCAACATGAAAGCAACATGATACAAGTTGAAGCACCTTCATTTACAATCGTTCAGTGGATAATTTTACCTCTAATGACAACTTGGATCATGAATGTCAGCTGGGGTTGAAGTCTAAGAGTATGGTTATCATGATTAAATATGACAAGATTCGAATCTGAAGATCTATCCCTCCAATTGTTTCAAGAAAATACCTCTTTTGAGAAGGACAATTCTATAATACCTTAAGAGTCGACATAGCAGAAGGAGCTTTAGCTAAGTCTTCAACTATGTTGTAATTTTGGGTAGTTCTCGTACGAGGATTAAATTTTGACTTATGAATGACTCATTTAGGAGGTTTAATGGTTAATTATACTAGTATTACACTTGGAGGATGATCTAAAGTAGATTTAGTGGAGCTGGAAGGCTGATCATTAGCCTTACTAGTCAAAGGATTCAGGTTAACATAGTTTTTGTTTCTTGTAGCCACCAAGGCATCATTCATTTTTTTGGTGGAAGATAACATCATTACCTGGGAAGGGGAAACTTGATCTCATGCAACCATATTCGTATCCTAGTTAGGAAAGGGATCTATCAGTACAGAATGTTCGTTAGATGATGACTTTAAGAATTGATTAACTTATTCCTGATGTAGAAATCCCTAGTAAAATGTTCCTCATTGCAAATAAGGAAAGTATAATGAGGCTTACATTTGTCATTGGGAGACTGATTATTTTGTTTTTCTTACGATGAGGTTGCTAAGACTTTCCTTTGGTAGATTTAATGACATTAATGTCAGAAGTAACTGTAGGAGAAATAGAGGATGGTTTTCGAGTATTCATAGAAGGAGATGAACCAGATAGTTTACTCATTGTCTATTGACTAGCAGAACCAATCACACCATCAAAGACATGTGATTCTTTTGTGGGAGCGGGTCGAACAATATGCTAACGTCACAAAGCATTGGGTATCTTGTTATAAAGCGTGTCAGATTGATTATAAATCAAATCTAGATAATTGGCACAAGAAATAACTTGCTCTTCAGTAACAACTTTACCTTTAGCAACATCTTCAGTTATAGGTGACAACAAAGATTTGATAAACTATTCTACCAATAACTACTTGGGAATGAACGTTTTGACCAACTTTGCTCCATGCCTCCACTCATGAATATGGTCATATATATGGGTGGAGTCAGACTGTTTCAAGGAGGTAAACAGCTGGGTTCCAGTTTCATATTGGATGGGTAATTGGAAATGAGGTAGAAACATAGTTACCAAGGCATTGAAGTTGTTAAATGAATCTCGTGGTAATTCAACATATCACTTTTTTGTTGTACTAGTAAGAGTTCTCTAAAAAAGTCATAAACGAATGGAATCATCATTTAAGGAGTTGGATGAACACCATAAATGATAGGCATCAACATTAGTGGATGAGTCTTTTCTAGGATTTCTGTTAAATTTCCTAATGTCACTCGAAAATTTGGTAGGAATGGCCAACCACCAAGGAGAATGAAAAATGAGATCATTTGTTAGTCGAGTTAAATATAGTAACTCAAGGGTTGCAAAATACAAAAACTAATTCCTATTAAAGTCTATCTATGGAGGTTGACCTTGTGGGTAAATATTAACCAGTGGTGGGGGATATCCTAGGTATGATGGAATGGGTTGAGCAATCGACATTTGCATTCCAAGTTAAACAAGATTTTGATAACTAGGATAAGTGTAACTAGGTTTTCCAATTCCACACAAACCTTAATAATGTTGACCGTGATAAGGCATTTGTAGAGTAGGAGTTTAACCATTAAATATTTTTGGAATACCTTGGAATGGTTTCCCAGAGGGATTTTTCATCATCCCTACATTGGGTTGACTGGTTGGTACCTGTGTCATGCCATGCATAGGTTGATTTACTTGGATATGAGGTATGTACTAACCAAGTAGTGGAGTAGGTTGTGTTTGAGATACAACATGGATAGGTTGACTCACTTGAGTTGAAACTTAGGCAGGTTTGGGTATAGATTGAATAGGTTGGCAAGTAGGAACCTGGAGTGTAGCTGAGACAGGTTCATAAGTCAAACCTTGATTTAAAACAAAACTAGGTTGAACGGGAAATGTAGGATGCCAAGGATTAACAACCATCCCTGGAAATGGAGGACCCATAGGATGAGGACTAGAATAGGAGGTAACACCAACTTGCAGCATTTGATTAGCAGATGTGAACATTCCAGCAATAGGTTTCCCCCATTCCTGGGGATAAGGAGTATATGGAAGTAACTTCCACCCAGGAGGAGAGTACCCATTATAAGAAGGAGTAGGTTGTTGTAGATGTCCCAATCCAATAATAAATGAACCATATTGCTTCTCCAAAGAAGGTTGGGGTGCAATAGGTGGAATATGTTGTGAGGTGCTCATTAAAGAGGTATCAGATAACATTCCAGATAAGGATGATGAGGGAATTCCATGGGCTAGTTGATGCACTAGAAAAGGTTCTATACATTTATTAGTAGCCAGGCATTACTGATGGACCACCATACAAATGGGTTTCTGGCGAAGTTACAAACATAGAAGTGGTTGCAACTTTGATTAACTGAAGTGGTTGCAACTTCGATTAACTCACTCATGATAGAAAAAACATGTTGAGAAACTGTTGTTGACTTACTCATGGTTAAAATTCTCAAAGGGATTTTCTGAGAGAAAATCAAAGGTAAATTAAAAAGAGGAGCCCTAGGTCAAGGAGTTTGTACTTGAGTATGAGGCCTAAGAAAAGGGCGGGCTTGATAAAGAGGAGCTCATCTTAAATGAACATGAAACGAAGGTTGAGAATATACTTTGGTAATTTACTCTATACTCAAAAGATCGGGTGGATGTTGTCCTCTGTTAAGGCCAAAATATATAGGTTGTGTTTGAGGCAAAGGTATAGGAAGAGAGGAAGAAGGCCTTGAAGTAATTGGTTCAGTTAGTTATGGCTCCCCGGGTTGTATCATCTCAGGTTGTAAAATATATGAATCTAGAAATTTAGGTTCAATAACCTCAGGTTGTAACGTTTCAAGGTCTTTAGTTTCCACTGTGTCAGACTCACTAGTTGGTAAAGATGTAATTTCACGTTCAGTACTTATAGGAAGTGATGATTCTCGTTGATTGATTTCATATGTAGTTCTAGAAGGGGAAGCTTCTGAAGTAACAATTTCGGTAGTTTGTGTCTTTTTATTCTTACAACGTCCACATGTTTTCTCTAGAGGTAAAGGAGGCAATCTTTGCATTCTACATGAATGATGGGGTTGTGTAGGGTGTTCTTGTACGATGGATTAATCAATTTTACAAATTAACAACATAAATAAATCATAATAGGGGTAACTAGGAAAAAGTGTTTAGCAAGTAACTATGAACTACAATATATAGTTTCCAATACGTGAAGTTAATCTCCCCGAATGTTATGTTCGGTGTACCATAATAGACAAGGTGACTGACTCGACTACCTATGGTAGGATAGAAACCTATAGGGTACTTCCAAAATATACCTGGAGGTATGTGGAAAAGTACTTCAAAAATATACCCAAAGGTATGTGGAAGCATAGTCCATGGTAGTATTGTCTAATACGTCTTGTACGATAGGAAGTATTCTGATATACTTTTCATATGTGGAACGTCTTCGGATATACCTGAAAGTACGTGGAGAACGATTTGATATACTTACGTACGTGAAATACCGACTACCCCGAGGATGTAATGTAGACAAGTAACGACAACTCCTAGATTTAACGACGTCAGAACATGTCTCTATCCTAGATCTTTATGTGTGTTGTTGATGTTCCAAATTCTCCTTAGGTTAATTCAGTAAAATTTTAATTTGATCTTCAATTATGTTTCAATTTCAAGGCTCACGGTACAAATTCACCTGAATTTCATATGATGCAACTAGTATGATAACAAGAACCCTTTCAATTTTAGATTAAAATTTATCTACAAGAACGAAGAGACAAACAACAACGTAAAAATCACTGATGCAACAAACAAAAATTCCTAATCAGATATTTCAATGCAACCACTCCAATATAATTCAAAACCCTATATGTATTGCAAGTAATGGAATTTTTTCTTTTCTTTCTTTTTAAATTTTCAAATGTAATGAAAATGAAATGAAGCTAGATCATTGATTAAATAATTCACACAGACTAGGACTGTAATGTAAAAATTACTTTAACCAATAAAAAATCAAGCCAAGTGTTCACAAAACCTAGTTGATAAGAAGAAATAAAAAAATCAAACAAACTTACATCAAAGGAAATCAAACTCAAATGCACACACAATGATGGCTTTACAAAGACACAGAAAAAATCAGAGACTCAAGAAAACCTTCTGGATCAAAGCAAAACTGGGAGAAAGAAAAATAAATGAAAAATTTTGCATTCTACAAGACCATCACATGTGTAGAATGGGCACCATTGCGAACCATCACACTTCCAGAGACGAGAGACTATGCTAGATCACTCAATCTCAGAACAAAGAGTGCGCTAGGGATAATTTTGTACAAAAGATGACACAAAAACACTACCAAGCTTAGAATTATATTTTCTTAAGGCCAATTACTATATGAACAAGTCAATTCACGTCCCTTTGAAAGGTCAAAAATGACTAGGCCAAGGAAACCACTAAAGGGAAATCTCATTCCCTGGTATGGTTGCCAAGTTGTTATGTGGAAAATTCACTTCTGCAGACAAAAACAAACTCCCTAGATCTAGTGTCCTGGTCTAGAAACAACAGGGGAAAAAAGATCTATGTTTTCCTTAGAGAGATTAGAATACAGAAAGGAGACCTGCCTAGAATCTGTAGTAAGTCATCCTCTTCTCGTTGCTTTAAGCTCCAACTCTATCTCCAAGTGTTATAAATGGAACTTGCAAAATGAATAAAATAAGAAAGTGAGCTACAATATCCACACAAGATAAACTAATTTCTTTAATCAATGAGTAAAATGGAATTGAAATACATAAGCATCAACATGACACAAGTATAGGAAAATAAAGTGCTTTTTGTATTAATAAATGAAGGAGAGAGTTACAACCATTTATAGATATTTTACTTTGTATATGTCTCCCCAATTGTCTTGTTCTTCCTTGCCACAAAGCAAGCCTTCAGTGTCAACCCTAATGCGTAAATGGATGGTGAATCCTTAAGCTCAAAGTAGCAGCCTAAGCACACTAGTAATCTCCAAAATCCAACCCAGACACTATGGGAGGCAATGATTTATAGGGTAAAAATGTTAGTTTAGGATTTGCCAATCTAGGCTTGAGATCCACATATGAAGGAGGATAAGCTTCAAGGATAAGAGATAATACCTCTAGAGTAGGAATTCAAGATATCTATCAATGGTAAATGGTTAAAACCACCTTAGAAGCTTATGGAAGGAGAAGTTTCATATATATTCTTTATTTTTCCAGAAATTATAGAACCGTCGCACCTGTAAAGGAGAGAAACCTGCACTGATCAATGTAGGTGCTCAGTTATGAAACTTACAACCATTGTAAGTGGAATGCAGTGCAGGGTGCGATAAGACCAAAAACATAGCTTTCAAGCTAATTGACCTGAAAACTCAATATTTTTGGGGAAATGATGCTTAGGGCTTTGCAAAGGGACAATGAAAAAGTGTTAAGGATATTGATTGATTTGATTTTCAAGAATTTTTAGTGGATGCAACAAAATGACCTGTAACTGGTACCAAAGTGTTACCAATTTTATCAAACACCTATTTGGACCATAAAATCAATCAAAACCCTAGGATAAGAACCCATGCCAAGAGAATGTCCAAATTAGTTGACTTCATTGGACTCAATATGCCACTTATATAAAAACAAATATTAAGATCCCCACTTCCAATGTTGGTGCAAGATAGTTTTAGCTTATACGATTTTTCTGGTTACCCAATCCAACCATCCCTTTACTAGAATTAGGGTATGTGAAGAGGCCCCAAATCAAATTTTTTCTTGGTCCAATTATTCAATTCCTTCAAACTTATTCTCTTCCCTAGAAGATGTCCTACCAATGCTTAGCTTCACATTTCCATAACCTTCTACTTTGTTTTTCCACCTACATTTAGCTTAATGTCCTCCTCTATATTATTCATACATTTGCATATATTTGTCTTTCTAGAGCCTCCTAAGATTGATGCCTTATTGTCTTCGAATTTAAAGATGTTCCACCAATCTAAAGATTTAAATTGAACATATTTCCAACAAATCCATAAATAGAAAATGCATCTCACTGACTTATATCATGGTTGTAGAGAAAATCAAACTCATTATATACCTTATTCAATGTGGTTACTAGTTCATACATTGAGTGTCATAAACTGCCATCCTGATCAAATCAAGCATTTAGGATTGATGGATCTAAAATATTAAATTCATTAGTCCTTTAATAGAGAGAAGGACATTTGAATTTATGGTCATTAGTTTGATTTCCAAAAGAACCTATCATGCCTCCCTCCAATTTCCTCGAGAGCTTGACACCTTGTTCAACTATCTCTTGTTCTGTTTCACATATAATCTTTGGAGTGACCTCTTTTAGTGGTCTAGACTCTCAATGGAGAAGGTTATTAGTATCCCATGAAACATCCCTTATAACTAAATTAGGGTTGGTTTAGCTCCCTTATCCCTCCAAAGAATCATTAGAGAAGTCTAGAATTTCCACCTCATATGGCATATTTCCTTCAACATAGCCTTTTCCAACAATTTATAAAGAAACGTCCACCTTGGCTACTCCTATAAACCCTTTCTACAATGGAATCCTCACCATTTGAAATGCATATATGTATTTATATCCTTTGAGACATATCCACAAGTATATGAGTGTGAAAAACCTATGTTTCTATCTAATGCGAATATGAATGAAATAAAAATAAATTTAAGCTAAAACTAATCCAAATCAAGGAAGAAATTTCTCAAAACAATTTTTCAAATGGTAGAGTTTTGTCCAATAGTGATCCAAATTCCGGAAAGAAAGATAAAATATGTATTTGTCTCAAGAATGTCAAAATATGACACAAAGTTTAGCCAAAACCACTTTATAAGCAAAAAAATTATGTAGAACATGAAGTTGACAAAGTGGGGCCCAAACTTCTCCACATTAAAGTGTAAAAAAGGTCATCATCCCGATTGACTGATCTTGAAACATCTCATAAAAACAACATTTTTTAGAATGAAATATAAATTACAATCTTATTAAAAAAAGCGTCATTCAGGGGTGGCAGGACGGGGGGGGATTTTTCTCAATCACAAACGAAAAAATATTTTCAAATATGCTTGGGGTATCGAGAACGAATCTAATAACCAAGCATAATTATATGGCCTATACATTAGTCTCATAATCTCCAAGGAAAAAATAATTGGAAACTTAACTATTCTAGGGGACTTTATGATCATCATACAACATTTGAACTTTGGCTCTTCCCCTAAGGACAAATCTCTCTCCCTTCTAATCCATAGGATTCGTAGTACCCTTGGATTATTTCATTCTAAGAATTTTTATCATATTCTTAAAGTTAATAAATTTGGAGCATATCTGTAGGCTGATCGTGCATGTCATTTAGAGGAATTCCAAATGGAATTGGATGGGATTCAATGTTTTCACCCTTTCTCCTAATCTCTATGGTCCTTATGGATAAGGCACTCCCCAATGTCTTGTGCATAATCATGAAATTCATGAAACAAATGAAATCCCTCTCCATTATGAATCTCCCCTTGGTGGATGTATCGAGGCTTTACTCTCTCAAGTGGCACTTACAGCTGATGAAAGATGTGCACGAACGTCATAGGTATCGAACCCCCCCCCCCTTCCACTGGAAACAATCATGGCACATAGGAGTTGGAAGGTACAAAGGATTTATCATGTAATGATGAGAGGGAAGGCCATCTATGGAGTTATAATGGGTAACCAAGGTTCATTTGTTCTCATGATGTAGAGGGTCAAGTTTCAGGCTAGCCTATCTATGCTTAAGTACTCTCTGTTTAGTATTATTCAACTTTAGAGCTTCGTGGTGGCATCTAGCCATGGGAGCATGGAGAAGCTCTGTAATGAGCTTCCCTTAGTTTGGAAAGCCATCCTTTTGCATGCAAAAAACAATTAGTGTTTGCACTTCAACGGTTAGGTCATTTGCCGCAACAATTTATCAAGCTTGGAAGTGGGTGGTGTGTCCCTGGAAAGTTTCAAGCTCGACTCAGTCATCCCTCAGGTTCATGTAATCTGGCACCTCTCTATTAGCTAATCATGTTCATTTTCTCTCGTCTCTATAAAATTCGTTATGTTTGTTATATGGTAACAATTTTCACTTCCTGAGTGCCAATGTCATAATTTCTCAACTTGGGAACTCAATTGCCTACGGTTTCCTTTTCTTACGTGTGATTTCCTCTGTATCTGGCATCCCTCTATGGCGATCACCCCAAAAACCACTCTTGTTGTCGCTTGCGGCGACTTTCCCTCTGTCGTGCACTTGAATTCCCAAATTATGACTATGTGCTGCCAACCCCCTTTGTGGAGCGCCTTTAGCTCCCTAGCACCCTTGCTTCCATGGCAGCAAATAGTCATAATGTCCTCCAACTCCAGCTCATCGAAAAGTCATCACCATTGTTTATGTAACAACTGCCAATCAATGCATGATGAATTGCAATTGGAAAATGTTAAGCTTTCCCTCTAGCTCTATCAAAAAAATGAAACTTTACACTTTTTATTAGATGAAATCATCAATTTAAAGGCCCAACAAGCCACGATGGAAGATGAGGTTTACGCCCTTAATCGTCAATTGGCTAATCTCTGCTTTAGTGACTCACCCTCAACTTCTCGCAACTCGGAATTCCAGTATGACAACGACATTAGAGACTTTGATTTGAACCTTCTAGTAGTGGCCGAAGATAATTAATTGTAGCTATGGGCATATTTTTCAAATGTATCTTTTCGTTGGGTCAGTTATCAGTAATTGTCATAGTTTTTCTCCAACATCTAGTCAAGATCTAGATAATCTGCATTTTGTATGAAGATTTTATTCTTTGGAAAAAACACTATATACAACCAATAAATTTTGCCGTGAAGGGGTGCAAATTTTAATAAAAATTACTTATTTTTATTAAAAAAAAGTTAATCAATTGATTAAAAAAAAATATTTATAATTTTTTTTTTGAAAAAAGCAGTTTAAATATAATTTAAATAAAAAAAATTATTCAATTACATTGATTGTCGAGAAAAACTTAATGTTGGTTATTATTACTTAATAAAATATAAAGTAGACAACCCACATTAATAACATGTCTTGACTTAACTCTTAAAATTAGGAAACATATATTTTGGTGAAAATTATTTTAACATATTAATTTATGATATTTCGTTAAATTTGATCTAACATTAATTTATTTATGATAAAATAGAATCTAGATAATAAGTGTTTTGTTTTGAATACTCGTCATTGTTTAATTAGTTTTTGATCATATATACCGACGATTGCTTAATTAGTTTTTGATAAAATATAACAATTTATGGTATAATTAGGGAAAGGGTAATTTAATCCTTACATGTGTTTTTTTTTTTTTTTTTAAGGAATCTAAAGTTATTTTTTAAATAAATTATGAATTTTAATTATTGAAAATATATTATTAAATATATAAATAAATTTAATGTTGAAAAAAATTATTAAAATATTTAATTTTACAAATTATATAACTATAATTTAAAATTTAAAAAATCTTTAATAATATTTAAAGACAAATTGATATTTATTTTTTTTGTAAATTTGGTAGGACTATATTTCCATCTTGTCTAATTTCTGATTCTGATTGGGGAGATAGTACAAGATTTCAACCCAAGACTTTGGTTCGATAAGACTTCATTTCAACAATTATTATCAAATTTTTGAGATGATATGATTATACCAAAAAACATGTCTCAAAAACTTAAAACTTAATACAAATCACATAAACCTTAATTCAAAAACTAATACCAATTAAACTACCCAACAAAATAAATTATAACCCCACTTAATTTTCTAACTAATTCACTCAGTACGATTACATTTTATTAAATGAAAGATAAACAATTAACTTTCCAACTGATTCATCGCATGACCATTGCATTTTTCGGACAAATGAAATAATTGAAAAGAAAGAATAAATGTGACAAAAGCCATGCACAGGTATGATTATGGTAGAATAACGGTTTCGTTTAGTGTTAAAAAAGTTTTATTTCAGATTTGAATTTAAATAACAATTTAATATATGAAAATCACTAAATTATCTTTTAACTATATTTTTAGTGTGAATTGTGATGTATTGTTATGTTAAAAAACTATACTTATAATTATGATTATGTAAAATTTATTAATTTGCGGAAGGTAATGAATTTGTTATTAATTTATTTTTTATTTATATATTATTTAAGGTTATATATAGATAGATAGATAGATAAAAAAAAAAAAAAAAAAAAAAAAATTAGTATTTTGTACAACATATTTAAGGTTTTAGTGTAGGTTTTTAAGACATGACATCTTTTTTATGATTGTTCAACTTTCTCAAAGTGTTGTTTAAGTTATTAAGGGATATAATTTGAAGGTGGCCATGTTGGTTGTTTTATTAACAGTATAATTTAGAGGTAGTAATATTGGTTGTTTCATTTAGGTTGAGTAGTTTAAATAGGTACTTTTACCACTATTATTGATAATTTACTCATAGGTGCTTTATCTTCATGTTTGGGAAAACGTTTTACTGAAATTAATCCGTGCAAGTAATTTGTAGAGATCAATCTTTTAAAGAAACAATTATTTGGTTCAATACCTACAATTTTGTTGGATAAAGATTATGTGGCTCATATAACATATTTAGGTGTTGCAAAAATTTTGCAGAGCCATGGCAACAAGATTGATTCTATCTTTGCAATTTTTGGGTCTTAGGACTACATACCATCATGTTTCTATTGTTGCATATTGTAAAACAATTTTATACGAGGTTCAAATTCAAGGTATTTCCTTTTGAGGTCCCATAGTTGGAGTTATATGCCCTAAAGCCTTAGAGAAGCATTAGAGTTTGGGTTGGTTGTAAGTGCATCATGCTCTAGTGAGGGCCCTTTTCTTAGAGTATTTCTTGATTGTTTGAATTTTACAAGTTGTGAGGGAAGGGTGTAGCAAGTGAATCATTTTTCTTCAAGGTGTTAAAAATAAGCATAAATCCTACCTTCACCTCTCCTTTCAATTGAGAGCTCTACATGCCAATCATATGCTTCAGTGAGGTGTGATGCACCTCATTGCTAATAGGTGACGACATAATATGCTTATAGACATAGCCCAAAAATTCATTTTGAGTTATGCCTTTACTTATAGTCAGTGTAATCTAAATAATATAACCTTCACGTAGCTCACTATGCTTACTATTGAATATATTTTTTACAAAATGAATATGAACTAAAAATTTGTGTGGGATGGAGATAGTAAGATGGAGTGTTGATGGTGGAGGATCAAAAGCACCATCTACATCTCTTAGTGTGGGGGAAAGTGGTGGTGTCCCATTATGACCCTCCCCCTAAACTCTCTTCTTTGCTCCATATGTGGGTTGGGTCCATGGAGTCACTTTTAAGTTTAGTTTGGTAAGATTGTTGCCAATAAGTTGTGGTTCTTGTTGCGCCAAAGTTATCTTATCAAGTTCTTCTCTTCTTTTATATTGTGCTTGAACTTTCACTCAAATTGAACTTCACACTAGTTGCTTCACCTTGAATTTGGTATTTATGTTATGGTTTCCATGAATTTCATCTTCTTTTGATACACTTCATACTTATTTGGGTTGAGCACCTTGTTTTTAATTATGTGAATTAGACTAGAGGTTCATTCAATAGCCCAATATGAGAGGGATGTGTAAGTTTGTCAGTCCATTGGTTCCCTTTTAAAATATAAATAAAAGTTAAAAATTATGTTCTAAATAGAAAAATAATGTCAGCTATAATAAAAAAAACGAATATGTTGTAAAGTAATTAAATCTAAAAAAATATGTGTGAATAACATTTTTAAATCTTATAATTTGGTTATTGATAAAATATTGTAATACGAATTAAAAATGACATATACTTAAAAATATGTTAATATTAATTTGTGTCATAAATGTCTGGATGTACACGTTATGTAAAACATTTTAATGTCAATTGCCTATACATTACATATCATTTAAAAAAATTATGTATATATCATTAAAAAAATTAAGTTTTTTATGGTTAAAAAGTTTATTTGGTCCTATATATACTCTATTTAGCATTCAAAAATACAATTTCAACAATGAAAAATAACACATTGTATTTTACACTGTAAATAAGTTTGCACATGAAGAAATTTGATCCCTCTGGGCTCATGTTAGATCTGTACTTAAGATCTAAATAAGTTTGCATGTGAAGGAATTTGATCCCTCTCAGCTCATGTTAGATCTGTAGTTAAGATGGATCTATGTTGGTTATCTTATCAATGGGTTCAAATTACTTGTTTTTCTATTTGAAGCGATCTTCTAGAGCTAATGTTGTAAATTGAATAAAAAGCCAATATCATATTAATCTTTATTTTCTTTTGATATTGAAATAAAATTATATATGAAAATTACATAGAGTATACCTACAAATTAAAGGTAAATGAAAAATGTGACATCTACAATTTTGGAGTGGTGATCTTGGAGCGCATGAATCACAATGGATCCCAAGATTGTGGGTTGATTGAAACAGGAAATCATCATGATTTTGAAAGACATATCCATCAATAAATCATCAATGAAGATTATGGTAAATATGCTGTAAGGAGCCAATCCTCAGCACAAGGCCAAGGAAACTACCAAGGATGGAAAATAGTCTCCTTACTAGTGCTCAGAATCAACAACTTGCATTGGATATGCATGATGGTAATGGAATTTAGCCTAGACTTTGCTTCTTTGCATTGTACACGCATAATAGTAATAGCAACAACCTAGTTTATGAAGTCGCAATGCTTCTTTGCATTGTACACGCATAATAGTAATAGCAATAACCTAGTTTATGAAGTCGCAATGGCATTTGGCCTAAACTTTTCTTTTTTGCATTTTATAGGCATGCTGGTAATAGCAACTGCGTATTTTATTTCCATTTCGTGGCTTTTAAGGTAGTTTAATTGCTGTGCATCTAATTGTAATATCGATAGAAAGGAAGGATTATTGGAAGAAGGATTTTGTGTGTCCTTTACAACAGTGGGAAGGATTATTGTATTACTGTGTTTCTAATAATTATACATTTCGTTATTGTGTTTCAAATAAAATAGGGTAATATGACCACGCCCTTATTTATAATGGTTCTCGAGATTTGCACCGATAGGTGAAATGGCTGTCAGTTGATTTTAGTTTGTAATTGATATTTTTATTAATGAACATTCGTTCTTTCCAGACTAAAGATAAGATATTGTTTTAGATCACCCATCAATGGTGCACAATAGTCAAAACATGGAATATTTATTATCAAATTACTTGAAAATACAAACTGAACAACACCAACAACAACACCATGACATTTCTATAATATATTATAGTAATTAAGTCCACATAGAAGAGAAGAGTAGAGCAGCAAGAATAGCAGATATGATAGTAGCGATTGTAACTATAAATATTATTATTATAGTTGTAGTGGTAGCCATTGGAGATCAAGGGCAGGGCTTGTAGCAGTAACAGAAATAAAGATAAGATATTGTTTTAGATCACCCATCAATGGCGCGCAATAGTCAAAACATGGAATATTTATTCTCAAATTAGTTGAAAATACAAACTGAACAATACCAACAACAACACCATGACACTTCTGTAATATATTATAATAATAACGTCCACGCAGCAAGAACAACAGATATGATAGTAGCGGTTGTAACTGTAATTATTATTATTGTAGTTGCAGTGGCAGCCGTTCGAGATCAAGGGCAAGGCTTGTAGCAATAACATTTTATGTTGGCCACATGGAAATCACAGCTTCCCATTGGAAATCCCTCTGTTCCGAAAAAAAAATTGCAATTGGTGCTTCTCACGCAGTACCCTTTGAACTTTGCCACTTGGGGTTTTGCACATACGACCCTATGCAACTTGAACCTCCATCATCCCTACATCACATCACACTACACACTTCCGTTCACATTATTCACCCAACATTTCAACAACAAATGTTACAAAAGTCAGTCAGTGTGTATATATTTATATATATCATTGCATTCCACTGATGAATGAGAAGGAACAAATACCAATGCTTATGATAAGTAGCACCAGCAGAAAAAGACCACAGAGTCGAGTGCCAACTCCGTTGCCAGCCATTATTGATCTCCTTTCTTTGGTTAGAAAACACACGCTTCAAAGTTTGAATGAAGAGTAGAGAGCATCGTGTCAAATCAGCGAAGTAAATAACTGTATTTATAGGGTGTTGGAGGCAGGTGGATATCATGTGTATAATGTGGTATCTTCTTTTACTTGATGTCATCCATTTGCAATATTAACCAAATAGTTTAGAAAATGTCACGACCGTGAAAACCATTCCTCCATTACAGGACAACATAATTTTAGGTGATGTATATACACCAGGTGAGGGGCGTGCATGTCAAACCATGGATTCACATGAATTCGGCTTCACAATGAGGATGATTTGCCCTTTGAATGATGACACCAACTTCATCCTAATTATACGCTGATAAATATATCCGAAATATTCGTTTCTATCTGTCACTTCTGCAAGAACGGAGGACTCTATTCTCTTGAATCTATTCTTATACGAATTGGGATTTTCAGTATATAGTTACATTTTGTTCATGGCAGTGGTTTCAGATTAGCAACACTCTACCCCAATGTCGCATTACAAATCAAGCGTCACATTGTTCACCACTCTTCAAAAGACTGTGCACTCGCCAAACCTTTCACAGGCAGACCTTATCAACTGGATATGGAGTGCTACACAGCGACGAAGTACAAACTCTCCTGTATTGATTTCACTTTAGTACAGGGGCCGAACCGGATGTTGGTCAGTCGCCATATCTTCTGAACAAAAGAGTCCCTTTTAAGTAACCGAGAGGCGGTGTCTGCGGAGAACATGGAAAATGCTCAGAACAGCCAAGGCGTAAAGAGCAGCCGTGCATATGATGTTACTGTAGAAAAATTGCTGCAAGGGAAAGGGAACGAAGCTACTGCCAATACTAAAAATGGTAAAAATGTTAAAAACGACAAGGAAATCTCAGATTGTGTGGAGACAAATCATTTGGGTCAAGTCAAAATTTATTCAATAAAAAAAACATGAAAGTAGATTTGGGTAAATGCGAATAAATATGAAGGCATTTTAAGATGTAAGCTTGCTCTTCTTAAATGGGGACAAATGAGAAGAAAACTGATCCAAAGAAAGAAAATAAATAAGAGAAACAAAAATAAAGAAGAGTAAATCATTTAAAGTCCCACATCTACACCTCTTACTTGATCATGAGATCTATATGTCCAAGAACTGATGAAGGTCAGGACAAGGGTGGATATTTTGAAAGCCAAAGAACAGGAAATGGACCGCAAAATTTCAGAGATCACAGTTGCAAACCGATATCTAACGGAAGGTAATAGAATTTTAAAAGAACAGGTAACAATGTTACAAGAAGTTCTAGAGACAGGAAAAAAAGAATGGAAAAGCATAAAAGAATTAATAACAACAAACGGGGATGTGATAATAATTAATAACAACAAACGGGGATGTGATAATTTCTAAACAAACCCAGGTAGATACATAAGTATCTCAGCAAACAAACATTTCCAAAGAGAAAGCAAAAAAGAATAGTGGGAAAGATAGTTCAAAAGAAATCAGAGTTAGAGCTGAAGATGCTAATGGTTATATAAGGATAGAGGAAGAAGAAGATGCAAGTGCTCGTAGAGCACAGGAAATAGAACACAAAAAAAATAGGATATGAAAACAATCTTTATTATCAAGGGAATAAGAGATTATGGGAAGAATGAAAGTACTCTCAATTTGACAAGAGACTTTTTGAAAGAGAAACTACATTGGAAAGGGAAAATTTGCCAAGCAAGGAGGGTTGGCAGGATATGTGAAGAGAGGCCTTGACCCATAAAAGTCACCATGACAAGCGTACAAGACAAACACTAGCTTTTGGGCAAAAAGAAACTCTTGAAAATCTCACACTTCTTCGTGGATGAAGATTTAACCAAAAAACAACAAGAGGAGAGAAGGAATGAATTGGAGAAAATTAGAACAGCAAGAAATGAAGAGAAAAGGGCATGGTTGTAGAATGGTAAAGTCGTTATTGCAGTGTTTGGGCCTCTGGGTAAAACAGGGCAGGAATCTGGCAGTAAAGAAAAAATAGAGAATTTAATAATAGGGATGAAAACAATAAGAGCAACATGGACAAAAAGGGGTGAAGACTTAAACTTGAGTCTTATGTGCCAAACTGCGTAGCAGTCAAATCCTACCGAGGTCTACCTAAGTTTAGTTTGTTGGAATTGTATAGGTTACCCTTGGAGGAGGGGACTTGGGTTAGAGCCTATTGCAGAAGATAAAGACGTAATTTGTCTCACAAAAACTCATGAGCATGATGGTTGCAAAACTCTTATGTTTGATGGTTATTTGAAATTGGCAAAGGGTATGGGGCAATACTAGTTTTAGTGAAAGAAAAAGAAGGTTTTCACATTCAATTAATCAAATAAGATGCAAATAAACAATATTTATGGTTGAAAATATCAGAGAATGAGAATCACATAAGAATCGCAACATGTTATTTTTCTCCTCAAGTCTCAAAAACTTAAAAATAAGGGGCTTGACAACAAGAATCCGTGCGCATCTTTAAAACAAGATATTGTTGTGTACTCTCAGTAGGGAGAAGTTCTTTTAGTGGGAGATTTCAATGCTAGAACAACAAATAATCAAGCTAGCATTATTTGTTGCAAAGAGGATAACAATCCTATCTGGCTCACTGAAGAGGAGAATCCCCAATGGGTGAGGTGTTCAAAAGATGACAAAGTTAGCAATCATTTTGGAGAGGTGTTTCTTACACTGTGTGGGGCTTTCAACTTAATTATTTGCAATGGTTTAGATAGATGGAAAAGTTCTAGGAACTTCACTTGCAACACATATAATGGGGCAAGTGTCGTTGATTGTGTGATGTGTTCACAAAGCTTGATAAAAAATATAGACAAAGTTAGTAATTGAAAGCATATTTGGGACTTAAAATCAGACCATAACCCAATTTACGTAAGGTCATCATGATTAGAAGAAAGGAAGCATAGGAGGAACACCCAATGCTCTCGATAATCACTATCAAGGGGAAAAATTCTTCTAACAAAATAAAATTGTACTATCTTCAACGCAATGTTAGAGAGATTAATTTGGAAGGAGAAAATTGGTTTCAAAAGCTTTAATAGTCATGAGTTAACAAATATAATTCAAAGTGCACTTCAGAAGTGCAAAAGAGAAAAAAAAATAGGAAATCGAAATCAAATTCTTTCCCTGTAAATTTTTAGTTTGATGAGGAATGCAAAATGGCAAGAAGAACCTTGTAAAAGGAAGGAAAGGAGAAGATGAATGTAAAGTTATATAACAAAATATTAAATGTTGAAAATAGCAAGAAGAAATTATACAATTAGAATGCAGAATATTCCAATTTTAATTTGTCCTTGAATTAAAATTGTGAATTAAAATAGAATTTAGTCTCACTAGCTGCTTGGAAATAATTAATTAATTCATTATGGATTAATTAGTTGGAGAAATTCAAATTAGAAGTCTTTCTGAAGTCATGCAACAATTATCCCTTAAATTAAGGAGATTATCCCTTAATTAAGGAGATAAGATTGAGTTGTAATTAGTTAGCTCAATTTACTGAGTTAAGTCAAGTTAATTTAGTTCCAAACTGTTTGAGGAACTAATTGTGAGTTATCAGTCAGTTGATGCATGCATGCACTGAACTATTGTACTCCAGATAACTGAAGATCCTCTCATCAGAAACTCACGCATGTCTATTCTGAGAAAGACCTAGTTGAGATTAAAGACAAGGACAATGTACTATCATTTGCATGTGTTTTCCTATAAAGGAAACTCATGCATGTAGTCAAGGTCAGGGTCCTTGAGGATTGTACAGTTCTGATAGGGTGGGAGATCAATGTGAGAGATTAGTGTTCCACTTAGTTGAGAGTTTTCCACTTGGTAATAACTGGATCAACCAGGAGAAACAGCGCAAGGAAATAGGAGCTTGGAGGGCAGAGAGGAAGGCTTGTGAGAAGCTTTGATTGCATATGAGCATCTAAGAGGATTATACTGAGAGCTCGATAGCTGTGAGAGCTAAGGCTTTGTATAATTCTAATGTATTTCCACCTTGTATGATAATGCAGATAGTGGGGTTTTTTGCTGAGGCTTTCCCCAAAGTATTTTCATGTGTTTGGTTCATTGAGTCTTCTTCTTCTTCTTATATGTGTTCAACTCGATCTTGCTCAATCTTTAAACTTCCACAAATTGATAGTAGAAGTAGATTATAGTATTTTGCTTTGGTATATTGCATTATCAGGTTAATCTATAGTCAGAGTTTCTACATGGTATTTGTAGAAATTTCTACATGGTATCGAAGCCTAGTTTATCGGAGCTGTGAACAATATACGAAGAAGAGAATTTGAATTTGAAGTTCAGGGTTGCAAGTGAAAATCGAATTCTTATCATACTTCAAGGTTGGCCAATGGCGTTCTATGGCTTGAGACTCGAGTATGCCTTGGAAGGTAGCTCAAATTACATAGCATGGAAAGATCACATGGAGGCTGTATTAGAAGACAACGGCTTGAAGGATTTCATTGATAAAGAAATCCCAAAGCCAGGTTCAACTAATGCAAAAGAGTTGGCTAAGTGGAAGAAGCGTGTGGCGAGGGCGAGACGGATAATCCTTGAGGGATTTTGAGACCATATTGTCTCAAGTCTCCATGGGAAGGATACTCCATATTCAATGTGGAAGACATTGAAGGACCTCTACCAGAACAGTAGTGACCAGAGGAAATTGGCGCTCAAGGATAAGCTTCAAAGAATCAAGATGGAGAACGGTGATACTATTTCCACATACCTGAACAAATTCACCACCTATAGAGATGAGCTTGGAAGTGTGGGAATAACTACTGCCAATTATGATATGGTGAACCTTGCTCTCCTTGGACTTCCAAAGAGCTGGAATAACTACCAGGACTCTGTGAATGGAAGGGAGAAACTATCGGATTGGGAACAACTATGGTCATATCTCATGCAGGAGGAGATAAGGAGGAGTGCACGAGATGGTTTTTCATCCAAGGATGATGATGAAGAAAATCTGGCCTTAGCAAGTAAGGCAAGGAAACGGAAGGGGAAGGATTCCCATTCCAAATCGAATTCTTCTGATGGAGGGAAGAAGGGTGACAAGTCTAAAGTGAGATGCTTTAATTGTCACGAGATGGGACATTATGCGACTAATTTCCCATCGAATAAGTCCAAGAAGGGATCCTCGGAAGGATCGAAAGGTGAGGAATTAGCCTCTCAGTTCGAAATGGACTTTACCCTCATCGCATGCATGGAGTCATCGATAATGGGTTGTGTTTGGTATCTTGAGAGTGGAGCCTCATTCCACATGACTGACGATAAAAGTTTATTCATTAGCTTCCAGGAGAAAGACCTCAAGATGTGCATAGAGATGGGTGACGACGAAAGGTATAGTGTTTCAGGAGAGGGCATTGTTGCTTTTGAGAGGGGGCATGGAGCTCCTATCACCTTGATAGATGTGAAGTATGTGCCTGGACTGAAGAAGAACTTAGTATCAGTTCCAATGTTGGAGGACAAAGGCTACGATGTTGTCTTTAGTAAGGAAAAGCTTTTCCTTAGACACATCACCACAAGACATGTGAAATAGATTGATTCACGAGTTAAGAACCTATGTGCTCTTGAGGTTCAAGATGCATGCAAAGCCTTTAGGAGCAAGGAAAATGTTAGATACTTGATGGTGAGAGGTAGATTAAATTACCTCTCAAGATGCAGTCCCAGAAGAAGTCTCATACAATTGTGGAGGAGCCACAATTGGAGAAGTGGGTAGAGGGATCACATGTAGCCATACCTCCAGGAGTGAGGTGGGGTGATGTGAAGTGACAGTCTCAAGAGGGATGAAATTGGGCAGGGTCCATTGAGAGGTTTTATCTCATGGATTATACCTTGCTGCGGGAGCCCAAAGTACATAGTAGCGGGAGGAATCAGTGGAATTAATGCAGTCAGAGATCAAAGTGACAGAGGCTAGAGCAGTTAGATAATGAAGAGCACAGAGAAGGATTGACAACAATGTAGAAAGGTAGAGTCAGCCGAAGTGCAAAGTTTTTAGCTGACAAAGGAAATAACAGTCAGAGACTTTGATGATAGATGCATCATACATATTCAGGTTGGATGTTTTTTTGTTTCTGGAGTTGCTGGAGAAACAACACTAGAGAGAAGTGTTGCATGCATAACATTCCAAAGGTTCACTCCTTTCTTGTTGAGAGGGAGTGTTCAAAATAGCAACAAGAAATGATAAAAATAGAATCCAGAATATTCTAGTTTTAATTTGTCCTTGAATTAAAATTGTGAATTAAAATCGAATTTAGTCTCACCAGCTTCTTGGAAATAATTAATTAATTCATTATGGATTAATTAGTTAGAGAAATTCAAGTTAGAAGTATTTCTGAAGTCATGCAACAATTATCCCTTAAATTAAGGAGATTATTCCTTAATTAAGGAGATAAGATTGAGTTATATTTGAGTTGTAATTAGTTAACTTAGTTTACTGAGTTAAGTCCAGTTAAATTAGTTCCAAACTATTTGAGGAACTAATTGTGAGTTATCAGTGAGTTGATGCATACATGCACTCAACTAGTATACTCTAGATAACTGAAGATTCTCTCATCAGAAACTCATGCATGTCTATTCTGAGAAAGACCTAGTTGAGATTAAAGACAAGGACAATATGCTATCAGTTGCATGTGTTTTCCTATAAAGGAAACTCATGCATGCAGTCAAGGTAAGGTTCCTTAAGGATTGCGCAGTTCTGAAAGGGTGTGAGATCAGTGTGAGAGATCATTGTTCCACTTGGTTGAGAGTTTTCCACTTGGTAATAGGAGGATCAACGAGGAGAAACAACACAAGGAAATAGGAGCTTGGAGGGCAGAGAGGAAGGCTTGTGAGAAGCTTTGATTGCCTGTGAGCATCCAAGAGAATTTTACTGAGAGCTGGCTAGCTGTGAGAGCTAAGGCTTTGTATAATTCTGATGTATTTCCACCTTGTATGATAATACAGATAGTGGGGTTTTTAGCTACGGCTTTCCCCAAAGTACTTTCATGTGTTCATTTCATTGATTCTTCTTCTTCTAGTTATATGTGTTCAGCTTGATCTTGCTCAATCTTTAAGCTTCTGCAAATTGATAGTAGAAGTAGATTATAGTATTTTTCTTTGGTATATTGTATTATCGAGTTAATATACAGTCAAATTTTCTACACTAAAAGAGAAAAAAGATGAGTTCATGAAAACAAGGAGAGAAGAGTTAATATATTTAAGCAAGAATAATCCAAAGCTTTTCTGGCATGAACTGCAACCAAGGAAGAAGAAAATTGAAAATAATATTACAACCAATCAATTGTTTGAATATGCAAGGCAATTCTATGAGAAATAATCTGAGGTGGAGCCCCCCTAGGATCAACACAAATTCAAAGCTCTTCATGTTACATGATCAAGTGGAGAGTGTAATTAAGAAGATGAAAACAGACAAGGCAAAGGACTTGGTTGAATTTCATGCATAGTATCTAAAATGGGGAATGAACACTCTTGCACTGCACATCATGGAAATATTCAACAACATCATTCAGAAAGGATTCCCAAGAGACTGAACAACTAGCCTAGCAATACCCCTTTTTAAAAGTGGATACATTAATGATCCATCCAACTATAAAACAATTATGATCAATCCTTTGTTTGCAAAGCTTTTCGGCAGCATGGTAGAAGATAGAATTAGTAAGTGGGAAGAAGTAAAAGAAAAGAGGGCAAGAGGACAAGCGGTTTTTAGGCCGAAACATTCTACAATGGATTATGGTATCACGTTGAGACACATTGTTGAAAATGTTTGGGTGGACAAAGAAGAAGTATTTTTCTTCTTTGTTGCCTTCAAAAAAGGATTTGACATAGTCCCTAGGGATAAGTTGTGGCGTAGAATGGAAGAACTTGAAATTCCTGTGCATTATAGAGCCAATGTCCATAGAGTTTATGAAGAAGTGAAAGTCAAAATTAGAACCTCAGCAGATATTTCAGAAAGCTTTAGAAGTGACATTGGAGCCATCAAGGTTTCCCTCTATCCTCTACTCTTTTTGGTCTATATATTAATAAGTCAGAGGAGTGGCTAAATCTGCAAGGTGGAGATGGTGTTTGGTTGGGGGATTTTGTGATAAAGCTTCTTTTATATGCTGATGATATTGTATTGATTTCAAAATCGGCCCCTGGATTGCAAATGCACTTATATTCCCTTGAGGATTTTGTAGAGAAGTGGGGATGCAAGTCAATATTAGCAAGATCAAAATAATGTTTTTCTCTAATAAAAGGAAGCAGAGCCAACATACTTTCTTCTTTGAAGACAACATTCTTGAATAAGTAAATGAGTACAAGTACCTTGGGATTGATTTCAACAACAAACTCAATTGGGAGGACTGCAAAAAGAAAAGAATTTTAGGAGGGTGGAAAGCATTATATGCTCTTCAAAACAGATGTAGAGAGGCAGAGTGATGGGATTGGAAAACGATTAAAGGGCTTCTTTGACTCCTAGTTTGTCCAGTGATGCTATATGGGTGTGAATTGTGGTCTAGCAGCACTCCCGTATCAAAATGGAAACAAATTGAGAAAATCCAAAAACACTTTATCATGAGCAAGTTCAAAATAAAAAGTCCAATAGCTTATAAGATAATGTTGAGTGAAATAGGAGCAGCTCCCATTGAAGCAATTGCTACGGTGTGACTCATAAGATATCTAAAAGGAATTGAGCAAATGAGAGTAGGTAGATGGCCTACTGTTATCTTCAATGAAGGCATGAGTGAAAGAAATAAAACATGGATGAAAAAAAAATACACATGGATGCAAAAATGGAATATCTACCTCAATGCATGTCCCACAAATAGCAAGGAGCTAAAGGATTTTGTTATGGAGAAGTTTCGTAAAAATGTATGGATAAAAGAGTTGGGTAGAAAGAACAAATATTACATTGAGGAATTCAACCCTACGTGTGATCTACAACAAAACGAGTTTCATTGGAGCTAGAATTTCATGGAGGGAAAAGGTTCTTATTGCTCAATTAAGGACCAACTCGCATCAACTTCAGTGTGAAATAGGACGGTGGAATAGACCTAAAGAAGCTTGGGAAGAATGAGTGTGTACATTTTGCACTTCTAGGGCTGTGGAATCGGAAGCATATTTCATTTTGGAATGTGATGCATTCAAAGATATCAGAGAAAGTTCTGAGAACATGTTAGCATCAGTTTCTTGCCTTTGTCTTTTTAGAGAGACGATTGGTGGAAGGTTGGTCCAGCGCATCATAAATTTGAATCGGAAAAGGATTGAATTGCAAAAAGTGAAAAACATGGAAATAACTGTCTCATAGACTATTTTTAGTCTCGTGGACCTTAAAATGTCATTTCATTTCATTACATAGATTCACATAAAAAGAAGATTTCGGTAAGGTAGATCCCACATAATGGATTTTATGTTTTACAATTACGTGGATCTTTGATAAAGTGGAACCCAGGGAATGCACTTTGGGTTTGAATTATAGACCTGTTTTTTTAAGGTTTGAATACAAAATTATAGTCAATGGTGGGACCATACATAAATTTTTCTATTGCAGATGCTCTGCTTATGGTATTTGTGGGCCACTATCTTTCCCACTCTCATAAACTATACTATGTGTAATTGAATATGAGTGCAAACTTGGTATATATATATATATATGAGATCGTTTTTTAATTTTGATTTATATAGCTTTTTACCATTTAAATTTTTAAAAATTTTTAAAGTATCCAAATCAATAAATTATATTTTTAATTAATTTATAAAATAATAATAATTATTAATTATTATTCATAAACCATATTCCAATTAATCTATAAAATAATAATAATAATAATTTTTTTTATTCCTAAACCATGTTTCCTATGGAATATGACCTTTTATATTTACAAAATTAATTTGCTAAATGTAACTTTTCATCTTTACAAAACTGATTTGCTATTTTTTTATATTTATAAATAAATAATTAAATTCCAGGATTCATTATTTAAATTTGCTTTATTAAACATATGTAAGAGATTTATGTTTAAGAAAATATTCATGCAAGCTTTTAAAAAAGGTTATGGTATTATGATAATGTCAATTTTTATTATTATATATTTTTATATAAATATTTTATAGTTCAATATATAAAAAATATTATGTAATGTTAAATAATAATATATTAAAAATAATTAAAAATATATATTTATATTAATATAAGAAAAAAATATTAAATTATTTTAAAAATATTTAAATTAAAATTAAAAAACTAATTTTATATAATGACATTGCTAATTTCAAAATAAGTAAATTTATATAATGGGTGGCTAATGAAATATAAATAGTTTTTGGGTTAATAAAAAAGTTTAATGAATGTGTTTATATCTATCTATATATATATATATATATATATATATATATAGATAATTTTCGTTTCTATTTATTATATATATATATATATATATATATATATATATTAATTAATTTTAATTTAGAATGAAAGATGTTTTGAGACTTTATATGGATGTGAGGTTTGGGGTTGTAGTATATTTGAGAGTAGTGGAGGAAGAATGAACAAATCTAAAATCAATCTATAACCTTATTAATAAAGGAAAAATTGCCTACACTATCCTAGTGATTCAAGCATGACTATAGCTAAGTATCTTGAATATAAGAAGAATTTATACAACATGGACACCAAAATATTTTCTAAAATTGTTTATAAGTCTAATAAAAAACCCCCACCTTCAGCTAAGTGAGAGTAGCATAAGGATGCATAGTTTTCTAATAAGGATGTCTTGCCTTGGCTAGACTATTGAGGAATAAAGGAGGAGATCATCTTGCAAAATCCAGATATATTAAACGTATTATTACTTCCAAATTTAATGCTAAATTGTGGGGAAATAAAGAGATAAAGGGAAAAGTAAGACTAAGATATCATGAGGTGATCAATCCCACTCTAAAAAAAATAAAAGTATCTTTGACTTGACTAGTGTTAAGAAGAAAATGAACATTTTCAAGATAAAAACTAATTCTGATGAGCTTCATCATGTAATTGGGCATTGGTCAATTCCCAAAACACCATGGCATGAAAGAGTTTGTCACTTGTGTGATCATAGGAGGATTGAAGATGAAAAATAATTTCTTTTAGATTGTCCATATTATACTTACATTCGGTCTAATGTTCAAAATATTTGTCACATTAACAACCTTATTTGTCACATAACAACCTTCTTGACCTTTTAAAGCAACAAAAATATGAGGATCTAGGAACATTTCTTTTACTTCCTTTTAGAATAAAAATACAATGTTAAGGAATTATGGTTAATCTCTTACCTTCTTAAGGTTCGGTAGGTCATATAAGTCTTAACTAGCATTATTCATTGTCGTCATCATCATGTATAATACTTTTTTCTATAATTAATATTTTTATTTTCAATTTCTTGTGTGTGTGTGTGTTCCAAGGAAGGAAATCAACCTCTCTCTTAGCCCAAGGGCTAGAGTGAGGTAGTTGGTACTAGGCTAGTCCACAGATATACTCAATTAAGATTTCATAATGATCAAAGCCAACACAAAAATATTCATGGGCGCAAAGCCATCACAACAATATTTATCAAGGAATTATCGCTCATTATGTCACTAGCAGGGAATTGAAATGATGTGGGGTAGGTAATAGCCATTTTGTCCAACCACCCAAGATAACCCTAATTCACTAAAATTTTGGGCATTGGTGACTACATGGGCAAAGAAATTTACCTCGCTTTCAACCAAAAGGTAAGAGAGAAGTTGTTGGCACTTGCTCAATCAATAGACTCACTTAAAGCATGACATAGTTACTCTATTCTAGAGTTACAACATGCCAAACTACAAGACTTGAACTTGGGTGGGGAGGATCAAAAAGATTCCGCCCAACCACCCAAGCTAAACTCAATTGACATATATGCATGTGTGTACTAATTTGAACTTAAAAAATAATTATTATTATATTTTAATTGTAAAATAATATTTTATATTTTATATTAAATACAAAGTTTAAATTATGTTGTATAAACATATTAAAAAAATAAATTAATATCACATTTACTATATTAATATATCTTAAGTATTTAATATTTATATATATTTTTACCGATATAAAATTTGTATTAATTAAAATTGTAAATGCAAACTTAATGTTTATTATTATTATTACTTAGTTATTTTGTATGTTTATAGTTGTTGTGCAACATATGTGTAGATGAGACAGTCTGTGTTAGATTCAATAATGTTTTTCCTTGTAAAGTCTGATGTAATGTGTTATTGTTGGATATAATAAGGCTAATGAGTCAGATTCAAGTCATTGTGTAACGTAGCACATTGTGCATGTTTCCCCATTTTGAGGTAATGAAAGATCAATGGATTGACCCCACTTATTTTTTTTATGAAGGCATTATTTTATTTACTGGTTGTATAACTTTATAATATGGATTCAATACTCATTAGTGTCTTACATAATAGTAGGAGTTGATAGTGTTATTATATTTTTGTCATGTTAATCTTGTGCATGTTGGATGGTGAACTACTTAGCTACAACTGAGGATGATGTTATGAATGAAATACTTATACCATAATGGAATTGTAGGTAGTGAATAACGAGTCAAATAGCTAGTCTAATAACCTATAATGTCCTTGTGGCATATAAAATCAGAATGGCTATCATGTGTTTGTTCATTAGGTGTTTGGACCTCCGCGTGACAATTGAGATCATAATGTCATAGAAATGCAACAATCCCATCTGATTATGGAAACCTAGTTCCCATAGTCCCCATAACGCATTGGGGAGATTTCATCATGTTTGTGGGTGATGCCAAAAGGGGCGATGTTGAGAGTGTTTGTTGGCTGAACTTCGCACCAAAGTTGGGTCTATCATAACCCTGCACCAACAGACCTATCACCCCTTCCTCCAATTGTCTTGAGATATTGACACCTTATTTAGCCATCTCTTGTTATGTTTCACATAAAATATTTAGATTCGCCTTATTTAGTGGTCTAAACCACCGATGGAGAAGCTTATTGGTATCCTATGAAGCATCCCTTAGACCTAAACTATGGTTGGATTAGATCCCTTAGCCCTCCAAAGAATCACCAGAAATTCCATAATTTCCACCTCATATGGCATATTGCCTTCCACATAGCCTTTTTCAACCATTTATAAAGAAACATCCACCTTGGTTACTCCTATGAACCCTTCCTATAATGGAATCCTCACATGTGTTCCTATCCTTTGAGACATCTTCACAAGTATTAGAGCATGCAAAACCTATGTTTCTATCTAATTAAAATATGAATAACATAAAACAACTGAAACTAATTCAAAGAATCATTAGAAATTCCATAATTTTTAGTAAAATTGTGAAAGATATAGTTTAAATAGTACATATTTTTGTATTTTTATTTAAAATCTAAAGATATCAAATTTGAGAAAATTATAAATTTTAATTATTTAAAAAAAAAATACATTTTTAAATATGTAAGTGGATTCAATGTTAAAAAAAACTTAAAAAATATTCGATCTTTATAAATTACATAACTACAATATAAAATTTAAAAAAAATACAAATTCCAAAAATCTCAACAAAATTTCTCATAAAATTAACTTAAAAAAATAAAAAATAAAAAAATATTTTATTTAAAAAAATACAAATTCCAAAAATCTCAACAAAATTTCTAGTAAAATTGACTTTTTATATATATATATTATTTTAAAGAAAATACAAATACCAAAAATCTCAACAAAATTTCTAATAAAATTAGATAATGACAGCCGGCCTAAACTTTGCTTCTTTGCATTGTAGAAGCATGATAAAAACATGAAAGTAATGACAAACACTTAGTTTAATGATAATAATCATGGTCCAAAGTTAACCAAGTGTTTTCGAAAAAGAGAAGTAGCGTGTAACTGTCCATGTTTAGCTATTGGCCACGCTCCCCTTGTGGTATTTGTGGGCCACTCTCGTAAACTCGGTTTGAACTATATGTGTGTTTTTCACATGTTGAATTTCTATAAATTTTAAGTTTATCAAGATCAAGTGTGCTAACGTATATGTTAGCATTTTAATAAATTATATTATTAATTAATAGTTTTTTTCTATAAACTGTGTTCTTTTCTCTAATGTAATTTTTCATTTTTGCAATATTGATTTTCTAATTTTTATATTTATAAATAGATAATTAAATTTTAGTATTTATCGTTTAAATTTGTTTTATTATGTTATTTTTTATGCAATGATATTTATGATCGATTTAAAATTATTAGTTTGTCAGTATAAGTGCAAATTTTCATATCTCCATAGTTAATATTAGGATTTTGGCTGAAATTTTTCTATAACGTCAACGTCGTCATATATCTGATTCTAGGATTTGAGGGTCGACGTCATCCTACCATGCATGATACATCGAATTTAACAATGTAGGTACATGGAAGGGCGATCCTTCGTACAACTGGGAGTTAACTTGGGCTGCTTTGAGCTCTAGTGGTGTTAATTTCATTTTAAGAGTGTTGCTGGAGAAATTATTATTATGGTTGATGGATCATCGAGAAAGATATTTAAATTTTTTTGCTGTTCAAAGTGGTTGTTTCATTTTTTCCTTAGTGTTGTGGCAGTCATTGAGGCTGCATTTCCTGTTTTTGTGCCTGTGTTTTCTATGCAGATTTACTTCTCGTTGTAAATTTATCCTTATTAACAAGTAAGTTTTTTTTTTTACTTTGGTGGGTACGTGCATTAAGCTTTTTGTGCGGAATTCTGAAGTTGGTCGGCTATGTGGCAGGACGCAACTTTTCCAACCTCCTTGACGATGATTTGGCAGGTAAATGTATGAACATTATTTTCTAGTTTGATGGTCGTGGTGCATAATTTGGAGTTCTAATGGTTCGCTGTTTCATAGAATTTGCAAGTGAGGCTTTAGAATTTAAAGCATAAGAGTTGTTTGAGTAAGAGGATTGTTGGATTCTAGTGGTGGAAACCTGGTAAGATTTTGAGTTCTCTTTGTCAGCAAACTTTTTTTATTGGGTCACAAGTGTTAAATACATTTTCGGCTCAAGTTTCGATGGTTTAGATGCAATGTTGTAGGAATAAACGAGTATTGACTAACCAAAGCTAGTTCGGAGGTCAATCCATCTTTACATTTGCAGAATTCATGTGGGCAAGGTGTCAACCCTGATTCAATATGTTATGGTTTTAAATTGTTTGCCAAATCTGATTCCATTAATTTATGTAGCGGTTACGACGAATATTTCCCGCAAATTTACTATAAAAATTGTGAAGTCAGGAGTATGAGGATCTTTTCATTCTCAGAAGGCTCGTGAGCAAGGTGCGGCTCTAACTGCATATTGTATTGTTTTAGATGGCTGGGGGGTCAAAGTTCTATTGACATAAACAACTAGCATAGGAAAAAGATAAATCTGAGCTAAGTTAGGTGTGATGCATTGCAATGTAGGAAGTTGATGCATGTTTTCCTTTTAGTAGACTAGTGTATGCGAGTTTTTATATAACTTTTACGTTCAATCAACTTTTATAGGGAAGATAGGTTTTATTAATTTGTTTTTCAAAATACTAAATTTATTGGTATAAAATTTATACTTTAACTAACGGGAGATCACAGTCTCAGATAATTGTCAACTAGAAAAAAAAAAAACATAAAAGAATTGATGGTAAAATTGAAGTTCCAAGTATTAGAGAATTTTTGAGGTCAATGTTACTAGTACTCTGAGTTTCCAAGGGTGGGATGTTGTAATGTACGTTCTTCAAAAATTTTATGCATAGAGGAACACATTTGAGCTAAGGTTGTGAGTGCACAATTAAAAAAATAAATTTTAGAATAGGGGCATCTGTCTCCATTTCGAATTTTTCAGTTTGTTTGGAGTGAGAGGAAACTCATAGTTGAGGTTGGGATTGACTTCGTGGTCGGGCAGTAAACGTTTGTTTGGAGAAGAATCATAAGGAAAAGGTTGAGCTGTGAGTCTTCTTGGCAAAGAATGAGGTTCAGACAGTTTTTAAATTGCAACTGGCATTTAAGTTTGTTGTTTTCAGCTTTTGTGATTTATGAACCATATTCAGATTGTTTTATTCTTTAGACAAGGGCTGATGGGTTTGTATCTTTTAAGCATTTTAATCCTAATTTTGTTTTAATTTGTACATAATTTTTGGATTTGTTATCTTAAACTCTTAGATAGAAAGAATAATAATATTTCTCTAAAATTTCTTTAAATAAATGTCCTATACAATAATTTTCCGAATTTATTTCTTTGTTGATAAAATAATAAGGTATTTTAAATTACATTTATTAAATAATATGTTATATGCGAAAACAAAATAATAACTTATAGACACATATTTTTGTTTTGTGGACCTTTGTAGAAGCAAGTCGAAGGTCAACCTCGACCATGAGATCGGAGGTCAGAATTATCATTTGAATGGTCTCTCTAGACATTCCCAACTACTGACACTCCCCGGCCAATGTAGCTTAGAATCTAGGTTCATTGATGATATTATTATTATTTGTTATTAACGACTTAAATTAGGTCTATGATAAAGTGTATCATGAATTGATATGTTATAAATTAAATCTTAAATATCTTATAAACATAATTTTTTCAACTTACTAGTTTGTTGATAAATGAATAAGGTATTGTAAATTACATTTATTCAATAATATGTTATGTGAAAAACCAAAAAATAAATTATAGACACCTATGTTTGTTTTGTGGGCCTTCGTAGAAGCAAGTCAGAGGTCAGGATGACGATGAGGTTAGAGGTGGTTGTTGTAAGTACGCGTAACTATACACATGTATTTATTTTGTGGCCCCTACTGAAAGCAAGTTGGAGGTCAACCCCCACTATGAGATCAGAGGTTGACATTGTCGTTTGAAGGGTCTTGATGAGCCCCAAAAATGGACAAATATTTGGGCTCATTCAACCTCCTAATGTGACTTGATCCACCATTCTCATTTGTTTATTGCATGTTTTTGATTATTTTTATGTTAATAGAGTGAATTTGGTTAGTCATTATGCCAACAAGTCTAATGGGTGCTTTGTGTAGCCTTGTTGGTCAACTTGGAGACAAAATTGAAGGTCTTAATGAGCACTTGGCAGCCAAATTCGTGGGAGAACAAGCTAGAGGATTTGTAGGAAGGTGTCCCCCTCATTTATGGACCCTTACCTCGAATTCTCCACCATCAGCTCGGAGTTCAAAGGCCACCAAATCAATGAGCTCAAGGGCAGCCAAGCAAGTCAAGTTGGACTGATGTTAACTACAAGTCTTGAGCAGCCAAGTCCCTAACTTTTAGGAGGACTGTTGGGTCCTCAAATTGTATAAATAAGAAGGCTTGGGGCCTCATTTTGGTTAGCTAGTTGGTAGTCATTTTTGGTAGCTAGTAGTTAGTCATTTCGTAGCAGCTAGTTAGTCAATTTGGTTTTCGCTCTTTGTAAGCCAGTTTTGGCATGACATAAGACTTTTGATTATGAATAAAAGCAAGCAGTTTTGGATCAGATTTTGAGTTTTTAAAGGAGCCTAAAGCTCTCGGGGTTGGGCCCAACCTGAGAGCTCAGGCCTCCTTCCTTTGTATCAATATTGTTCCTTTCGCATTTCGTTTCCATTTCCCTTTACATGCATTCGAGTATAGCTGCTGATTTAGATTTCCTATAGAAGTCAAACAGATTGGTTTTATCAGTTAGAATTGCTGTAGTTGTTTGGAAGTAGGCTGAGGCATTACTTAGATCCATTCATGCACTTTTATATTTAGCATTACTTCTTCATTCCACTGCCATGCATGAGTTTCCTTCACAATTTATATTGCTGTTCATTGAATTTACAAGCACAGGTAGTTTAGGTTAATGCATTTTCGGTTTGGTAACAGTCACAAGCATTTGTTTCATCTACACTGCTTTCTCTCGTTCCATGACTTTGTCCTCCACCTTGATCACACCTGCAAACACATCTTTGACCTCTGCTCCGCTCTGTCATCTCCCAAAGTCTTTCACTCCTCACGTACTTCCATTCTCTAGCCCTTTCGTTGACCTAGCCCTCTATCTTCCAACCTACTCCCTACATTCACTCCCTATCCCCATTCCTCCACTTCTACAGCCATCACCAGCCTTATTCCTACCTTACACATCTCCCCCTACCATTCCATCACTCCTCCATCACTTCAAACACTCACGGTAGGTCATCCTGTAGCCATTTGTAGACATCCTGTAGAAACCAGAGTATCCTGTAGGATCCCCTGCAGACATCCTGTAGGAGGCCACTCTCTCGGCTGCTGAGCATCTGAATGCGAGGAACCTCTGTGGATGGATGCTAAGGATCCCTAGGGACCTCTCCTAGCCTCCCCAACCTTTCCCACGCTTTCCTTCCTTCTCCATCCCATCTGCACAACCAAACCCTAGTTAGCACAAGATCACAATCATTCCACACACTTAAAGGAAAAATACAAAAACATATCTTTCATGATGCAAGTAGTTAGATCCATGCATTTTCACTTATTAGAGGTAACAGCAGCATTGGTAGAAGTTTCATTCACATGTTTTGCATTGTAGAGGTTAGACTAGTTAAATTAGGGTTTCCTAGGTTTACATGCTTTGATTTGCTTTCAGTCCATTTTGTCAAGTAGAGTAGTTTTCCTTTGAGAATAGCTTTCGTCAATCAATTAGCAAGCTTCTTCTGAGAGCCTATAGAAGTTGGCTTGAGCCCTAGCGGACTTGTGCCAGCTGACCAAGTGACAGCTGCGACAAGAGCTAGTACTTGTGCATACAGCACCGTCGCTTCCAAGTTTGTACGAACTACCGGGTTGATAAAATTAAGAGACAGGAAGCCCTAGGAGTTGTAGCATTATTGCTACAATACTGGAGCTCACCATCTTTTTGGCGTCGTTGCCGGGGAAGCGGCAGAGTATTGGTGATTGTTGCTACTCTTCTATTTTCTACTACAACCTTCTGCTAAGTAGTTTATTTCATTTCCATTATGCAATTTCATTTATGCAAAAGTAGATTAGCATTTCTTGCTTTCATAGATTAGCATTTCCCGCTTTCATAGATTAACATTTCCTGCTTTCCTAGAATAGCCTTTCAATTCCGCAATTTCCTTTCTGCAAGCGTAGATTAGCATTTCAATTCCGCAAGCGTAACTAGCATTTCATTCTTGCAATTTCATTTGAGCAAAATAGAGTAGTCCTTTCCTTCTTTCATTTCAATTTCATAAGATAGTTAGTTGCCGTTCAATCTATTTCATGCCTTGTAGGAGTAGAGATAAGTTAGAAAAATGATTGCACAACACCCCCACTGCTTCACACAGCCAACGTTCTCCTTCGATGGCTGTGATGAAAGGACCCCTGGGTGGACATCAAGACATATCTGAAGAACCTCTAGGGGAGAAGAAGAAGAAACATTCCTTTGAAGCAAATGGCTACAAGCAGAAATGTTGAGAGCAACATCTTGTCCAAGGATGAATTTGAAAATCAGATCAAAGATTTCAAGAGAGATATGAGGCAGTTTCTTGCCATGCAACTGGATACCTTGCGGATCCAAAAGAAGCAAGAAGAAGCCAAGAGGGCTTTGGTCATTTTTTGTCCTAGGTGCCTTAAAAAGTATCCCAGGAACGAATGTCCAATGCACTCCCTAGAAGTGTGTTTTGTATGTGAAGAATACCATCCTACAGATCAGTGCCCTTCCTTTCCCAGAATCAAAGCTGCATATCAAAGAGCCAAGGGAGCCACTGAATCACTCTATTATATGAACCAAAGGAGGCCACATGGACCTAGATCTTACCAGCAGGAGATGCAAGGGATACCCGAGACCTATTATGACCCTTATCAAGCCACTTTCATGCCTTCTTGGGATCCCCCTGCTCATCCTTCCTGGTCTACACCTCCTCCTTGGTCATATTCTCCTTGTTCCTTCACAGATCCATATTATGCCCAACCAGTTGCTCATTCATTTCACTCTTATGCTTAGCCACAACCTCAGTGGAATGCACCTTATCAGGAGTGGAGGCCCCAGTATAACTCTCATCCCACTCATTTTCCTCCACCACCTGCTCATCCACAACCATCGCCTCCTCCTCCACCAAGGCAACCCCAAATGCCTACCCAACCACAATGCCATCCATCTCCATCTCAAACTCACACCTCCACTCATCTACCTGTACCATTTCCAAAGCCATGCAATGGAGTAGCTCAACCCCATTGCAAATCTAAGGCACAACATATCCAAACAACTCCTCTTGAGCCCAATGATCTTCACCAAAGCTCAGGAAGAGTGTTGCAAAAAAGAGATCATCTTGAAAGCATTGAAGGACCAAAGGCAAAAGAAGATCCAAAAGAAAAGATCAAAGAACCATGGGCTGCACTTGATGAAGAGAAGAGATCAGAATCAGAGATGGAGAAAGTTCCCTCATGGTTACCATCAAATCTTCCATGTATTCAAGAGAAAGATCAGCAAAAGGAGGAAGATGAGAAAGTCATGATAGAAAGTGACATGAAGAATGATCCAGATCAGCAAAGGGACCAAGGATATCAAAGCTATATTGAGACATGGTTCCAGACAGTCACTAAGTTGCAGTAGTACTCTCTTCCTCAACTATGTTTGATCCCTTCAAAGTCAGATCATTTGGTCTTTGAGATCTGGATACCTGTCAGAGCATGCATTTCGAGCCTCCACATCATTTTTTCTCTAATCTCAATGTGCACATGGCTCCATTGGAAGTATTCTTATACTTGAAAGGAATTTTGTTTTTCAAGTAGGGTAGGGTAGGAAAAAAAAAAAAAAAAAAAGAAAAAATGAAAAAAGAGGAAAATAGAAATCTAAGGTGAAAACCTCCTTGGAGGCGCCTTAGATTGGCTCATTGATTGAAAACCTCCATGAGGCGGTCAATGGGTTGAAAAAAAAGAGAAAAGAGAATAAGATCTTTGGGTGAAAACCTCCCTTGGAGGCGCCCAAGGCAGGCAATTAGGGTAAAAACCTCCATGAGGCGCCCTAGTTGTTTTTCAAAAAAAAAAAAAGAGAAAAAGAAAAAGAAAAATAAAGCTAATCTCCATTTCATGTTACAGCAATGACATTGCAGGTTAAAGAAGGACGTTTCATGACAGGAGGAGCACTCAAATCAAAGACAAAGGAGTTTTTGTGCCTTCTACAGGAAGTTTCGTATCTTCTACAGGAAGCTTACAAAAAAGCCAAATTGATCTACGAGGAGGACCTGAAGGCTTGGAATATGTCCATGAGGCCTACCCACATCCATGTTTCCATTCCTCACCCCTTTTCCATCATCTTTTTCATGTCATTATGCTTCTTTCCTCAAAACTGTGTCTTCTACAGGAAAGCTCTGTATTTCTATAGGAAACATCCTGTAGAACCTTTGGACGAGCCAAATCCAATTTCAAAAGTGAATCTGATGGTGGGAGTCTATTGGTTAGGCCTGCAAGCACTTGTGTGTCCATCCCTTGCCTTCATCCATCATTTTTTCACCTCCTTGTGCTTCTCATTGTGCTTCTATAGGATCTTCCTGTAGAAATTGTGGGAAACTAGGCATGCAATTCAAAAATTGGTTTGGCGAGCATGGTAGCTTCCTCAAGTGTTCAGAAGCCCTCCTGCAGTCTTCCAACTCATCCTCCATCATCTCCATACCTACATCAAATACAAAATTCATTTTGTCATCCCATGCATGCACATGCAAAAAGCCTTGAAGCAAAGATACCTGGAGCCAAATTTGTTTTTGGCATAACTTGAAAACCATGCAACCATTTGACAAACCGTTTTATGGGGAATTGTACAAGGTTGATGACAACATGCCTGAGCAGTTTCATGCAATTCCGGTGCACGGTTTCCAAGGAATCAACCTCCATCACCATCAGCCATTTTTGCATTTTCTCCATAACCGTGCATCCGTTTCAAAACCTGTTTCATGGGGAGATGCACATGGATGATAGTAGCCTACCCAAGCCGTTTCAGCCGATTCCGATGCATGGTTTCCGAGAAATTGAGCTCTAAAATCTTCAGCCATTTTCCAATTTTCTCGAAATCCGTGCATCCATTGATCACGAATTTGCTATGGGAGATGCATCATGATGGTAGGAACATGCCCACCGAGTTTCAGCTCAATCCGGTTTGCCGTTTGGGAGAAATGGAAAAAAGAAGCTCTGGTCCTGTGAAAATCCAATGGCAGCAGTTTCAGGATGCAGATCTGAACGTGGACATGAACTCTTGGAGCTTGGATCCGGCTAGAGGACACCTGCACATGGAAAACACAAACAAAGATTAGCAGCCAAGCCATCATGCAATCACAAAATCAATGCATGCAGCAAGGACAGGCCACAGCAGCTCACGGCAACCATTCAACTTCGAGGTATGTGACTAATCTCATTCTTCTATTGCATAGATTTAATTGGGAACTGCATAAACGAATGGGATGAGGGATTAAGCCATGAATGTAGCAAGGCTCAACTGATTGTCCTCCTTCAGAACTCCGTCGGCAGCCACGCAGTGCACGTGGACAATGGACTCACGTAAAAAAATTAAAAAATTGTAAAAGGAAAAAAACAGTGATCGGAAGTTTAACTCTAGTGCAGTTGATTAACAAATAGAAGACATGCAGTTCATAAAATCACTTCAGTTCGAAAAAGCCAGCGTGCATGTGTTTTGCCACCTCACCACAAGTCACGCAGTAATTCAAGGGACGCTTGGCTGCAACTCTCACCACTCTTTGTTCAACAGCGGTGAACTGAAGCGCATGTCCACCATCCAGATCAGTTAAACAACGGTGCTCTACTGATTTCTTCCTTTCATTCTCGAGGTCTCTTCAGTTCCTTAAACAATTCCCGCCTGTCGCACTGTTGATCGAATTTCCTTCAAGTCAAGAGGACTGAGTTGAATTTCTCCAATGCCATTCGCTCAGATCCATTTCATATTTCTTATGCATTAAGAGGAGACGGATTTCATATATACCTGTCATCATTTGTAGCTGAGTTTCATGTTCAGAAAAAGGATCAAGCTTCACTCATATAGAAGCCCGAAATTTCCTTTCAGAAATCAAATATGTCCTCCAGCACTTAAACCCAAGACTGAAGATTGTTCCCTTGGGTAATTTTAAGAGGTTTAAACGTCCACATTCCACAGAGGCCGGATTGATCTCTGCTCTCTCATTCACTCAGCCTAAACTTCCAGGGTTCATCTCAGTTTTTGTGCATCAAAGAACATACTGATTACATGTATTGGTGGCTGTCTTTCTGATTAGAAAAAGGGCTGTTCTGTTCTGCATCTCAGACTTATTTATGTGCCAAGGACATGCTGGTTATTTGGAATGATGACAAATAATTATTTTATTTAAATGGTGGTGACACCCGTGGTGACACCCGTGTCTACAGGAAAGCAGAAACAGGCTTCTACAGGAAGCCCGAAATTGGCTAAAACAGGGTCTTCTACAGGAAGCCTTAAAAAGGCGAAACCCAAGGAGAAGGAGGCGGACATCCTAGCTAAGGAGGCAGCAGCCATACTTGCCACCATTAGCACACCTCCAAGACCAAAAGGGAAGGGAAAGAGGCAAACCTTCATGTACTTTAAAGTAAAAAAGGAGCACACAAATAAAAGTGGGCAAACCCAAACCACTGTCAAAGGAGCAGATCGTCATTAAGGACACGAAGGCTAAACAAAGGGAGGAGCCTCCTTCAAAGATATCCATCAGCTATGAACAGGGAAGCCCGAAGACATCCACTTAGAGAGAAAGAATGAAAATGTTGAACATAAAGGCCTTTCTACAGGAAGCTGGCAGACTGTTTCTACAGGAAGCCAGCGAACAGTTTCTACAGGAAAGTTTGAAAAGCGGGAAGCCAAAGGAGAAATCGGCTGACATGTTAGCCAAGGAAGCCACCAGGGCCATCAAAGACAAGGGGAGAGATTTGGTTGCTCAGAGGATGAGCAACACTTTCAGTAGGGGGGTGATGATGAGCCCCAAAAATGGACAAATATTTGGGCTCATTCAACCTCCTAATGTGACTTGATCCACCATTCTCATTTGTTTATTGCATGTTTTTTATTATTTTTATGTTAATAGAGTGAATTTGGTTAGTCATTATGCCAACAAGTCTAATGGGTGCTTTGCATAGCCTTGTTGGTCAACTTGGAGACAAAATTGAAGGTCTTAATGAGCACTTGGCAGCCAAATTCGTGGGAGAACAAGCTAGAGGATTTGTAGGAAGGTGTCCCCCTCATTTATGGACCCTTACCTCGAATTCTCCACCATCAGCTCGGAGTTCAAAGGCCACCAAATCAATGAGCTCAAGGGCAGCCAAGCAAGTCAAGTTGGACTGCTGTTAACTACAAGTCTTGGGCAGCCAAGTCCCTAACTTTTAGGAGGACTGTTGGGTCCTCAAATTGTATAAATAAGAAGGCTTGGGGCCTCATTTTGGTTAGCTAGTTGGTAGTCATTTTTGGTAGCTAGTAGTTAGTCATTTCGTAGCAGCTAGTTAGTCAATTTGGTTTTCGCTCTTTGTAAGCCAGTTTTGGCATGACATTAGACTTTTGATTATGAATAAAAGCAAGCAGTTTTGGATCAGATTTTGAGTTTTTAAAGGAGCCTAAAGCTCTCGGGGTTGGGCCCAACCTAAGAGCTCAGGCCTCCTTCCTTTGTATCAATATTGTTCCTTTCGCATTTCGTTTCCATTTCCCTTTACATGCATTCGAGTATAGCTGCTGATTTAGATTTCCTGTAGAAGTCAAACAGATTGGTTTTATCAGTTAGAATTGTTGTAGTTGTTTGGAAGTAGGCTGAGGCATTACTTAGATCCATTCATGCACTTTTATATTTAGCATTACTTCTTCATTCCACTGCCATGCATGAGTTTCCTTCACAATTTATATTGTTGTTCATTGAATTTACAAGCACAGGTAGTTTAGGTTAATGCATTTTCGGTTTGGTAACAGTCACAAGCATTTGTTTCATCTACACTGCTTTCTCTCGTTCCATGACTTCGTCCTCCACCTTGATCACACCTGCAAACACATCTTTGACCTCTACTCCGCTCTGTCATCTCCCAAAGTCTTTCACTCCTCACGTACTTCCATTCTCTAGCCCTTTCGTTGACCTAGCCCTCTATCTTCCAACCTACTCCCTACATTCACTCCCTATCCCCATTCCTCCACTTCTACAGCCATCACCAGCCTTATTCCTACCTTACACATCTCCCTCTACCATTCCATCACTCCTCCATCACTTCAAACACTCACGGTAGGTCATCCTGTAGCCATTTGTAGACATCCTGTAGAAACCAGAGTATCCTGTAGGATCCCCTGCAGACATCCTGTAGGAGGCCACTCTCTCGGCTGCTGAGCATCTGAATGCGAGGAACCTCTGTGGATGGATGCTAAGGATCCCTAGGGACCTCTCCTAGCCTCCCCAACCTTTCCCACGCTTTCCTTCCTTCTCCATCCCATCTGCACAACCAAACCCTAGTTAGCACAAGATCATAATCATTCCACACACTTAAAGGAAAAATACAAAAACATATCTTTCATGATGCAAGTAGTTAGATCCATGCATTTGCACTTATTAGAGGTAACAACAGCATTGGTAGAAGTTTCATTCACATGTTTTGCATTGTAGAGGTTAGACTAGTTAAATTAGGGTTTCCTAGGTTTACATGCTTTGATTTGCTTTCAGTCCATTTTGTCAAGTAGAGTATTTTTCCTTTGAGAATAGCTTTCGTCCATCAATTAGCAAGCTTCTTCTGAGAGCCTATAGAAGTTGGCTTGAGCCCTAGCGGACTTGTGCCAGCTGACCAAGTGACAGTTGCGACAAGAGCTAGTACTTGTGCATACAGCACCGTCGCTTCCAAGTTTGTACGAACTACCGGGTTGATAAAATTAAGAGACAGGAAGCCCTAGGAGTTGTAGCATTATTGCTACAATACTGGAGCTCACCAGGTCTCTCTAGACAATCCTAATTACTAACACTCCCCGACGAATTCGACTCAGAATATAGGGTCATTGTTGTTATTATAATTATTTCTTATAAATGACTTAAAAGAGTTCTATGATGAATTTTATCAAGAGTTAATATGTTATAAATTAAATCTTAAAAGTCTTATAAAAATAATTTGTCGAATTTATTTATTTATTGATAAAAGAATAAATTATTTTAAATTACAATTATTGAATAATATGTCATGTGAGAAAACAAAATAATAAATTATAAACACGTATGTTTGTTTTGTGGGCCTTTCTAGAGGCAAGTCATAGGTCGGGCTCACTATGAGGTCACGCATAACTATACACATATATTTCTTTTGTAGCTTGTGCTTAAAGCGAGTCGGAGGTCTGTCCTGACTATGAGATCGGTGGTGGGCATTGTGGTTTGAATGGCCTTGGCAGACACTTCTCAGTACTGATACTCTCTGACCTATTCGACTCCATCTTCAACACTTCATTTTTTTTCTTTAAAGAATTGGATAACGGGTTTACATCTTTTAAATTTTTTATCTTATAAGTATAATTTATTCAAATTTTTTTTATTGATAATTTATTTTTTTGAATTAATTTTATAAAATAATATGTAATATGAAAAAAAGCAAAATAATAAATTATAAAGAGTTCACTATATATATATATATATATATATATATATATATATATATATTGTGGGCCCTACCAAAAGAAAGTTGGTGGTTGGGCTAACTATGAGATCGGAGGTTGGCATTGTCTTTTGGACGATGTTATAGCATTCCATGACCAATTGGCGTCCTTGTAAACACACACAACTATATGTACATATATTTTTTGTGGTCCCTACTGAAAGAAAGTCGAAAGATGAGTCCGACTATGAGGTCTGAAGTTGGATTTGTCGATTGTTGGTCTTTGTGGGTACTTATGACTATTGACAGTTCGCGACCAAATCAGTTGCATTTACAATACTGCATGGGAGCATGATAAAACACTTTTTTTTTTTAATTTGAAAATTATTTATTTAAATTACATAATACAATTTTATCAATTAATATTTAAATTATATATAATACAATTTTATCAATTTATATTTAAAATTAAACTTTTCAATGTATTTAACTTTTAGTTTATAGTACATTTTATGTGAAGATCTTTTTTTACTCTGTTTATTCAACCTGTTTTTCTTTGTTTTTTTTTTTTGTTTTTTTCCTTCACTTTTTGGGTCCTAATTATTTTTAATTGTTGCAAGTGATAAAATTGTTAAGTTTTATTGGTTTTACTTAAAATTGTGGATGGTTGCAAAATGAATTTAGTGAGTGTTTTGATTATTTTGACTAACCTTTATAAAAGTAAAAAGGACTTTGTTTAAAGTGAATTTAAATTTTATTTTATTTATATGTTTTGTAAATTAAGTATTTGGAATATTAAATAATTGATTAAATTTAAATTTATTTACGATAATTTTCATATATATATATAATTCAATAATGTTATATTATTTTAATAGTTTACATAATGCTAAAATGCTTTATTATCAAATTTTATTGTTTTTTTTTATATGTAATTAAATAGAGCATTAAGTTATTATAATAAGTTCTTTGTTTTTTGTTTTTTGTTTTTTTTGTTTTTTGTTTTTAAATTCCATGGATGTTAGAATTGTTTATTTAGCTAGTATTCTTAGCTACAATTGTCTTGTCTTGTAATTATTATTATTGAGTTATGTATAGTTAGAAACATAATTTTTTCATTAGTGGTTTTTGTGAATCACCATGCATTGTTTTGTATTCAATAAACATATGTTAATGGAAAAAAGATAAAATAAAGATTGATTTGAACAAAAAAAAAATAGAGTCATGGATACAAATTGCTAATATAAATTATTCTACCTTAGTGTTTTATGTATATAAATCATGCATTTTTTAATGCTTTCATAATGTTTGTAATGGGCTTTTGAAATATATATTTTTAGGATTCAATAAAGTAATTGTCATATTAGCTAAGAAATATTTGACTATGCATGGGCTTTTAATTTTATAGGTATGAGATTGTAATGATTAAGTTGTTCTAGACATTTGTGCAATTTTGAATTTGCTCCAAGTTTTAAAGTGCTAAATACTTTTATTTGGACAGGGCAATATCTAAAACTTGACAGAATTTTTAGAAATTTTAAATGAACTTTATTGTTATGCATTAATTTGAGATTAAATTACACGTTATTTATGTCTATATCGCAAGTTAAACTTTTAAAGAATTTTTGAGTTATGGAATAATATTAATGTTTTATGTAGCAACTATGCGTTTTTTTTCAAAACAATTGGAAAGAAATAAAAAGATAAATGGGAAGTAGAAGATATTAAATAGCGTTACAACCTTTGTTATTTGCAATTGTGGTGTTTAATAGTCTTTAATGTCTAAACACTTAAATACAATTATAAGGGTTTTCAAATAATTTTAGATACTTGTATTTTATTTTTTTGGCCAACTGACATTTGGAATGATTTGAAGTATAATATCTAATCTGCTTACAATTGAACATTGTTGACTAATGAAATTAGTTTTTAGAACAACTATTCGTAATATTGTTTATTGTAGTTGATACTTACATTGTTTAAAGTGTAGTATTGTTTACATTGTAAAACCATTATTTGACTTGATGTTATATTGGATTGAGGTGATGTTTGCTAGTTTGGGTGGAATCTATTATAGAACAATGCTATGCAATTGTGAATGGTGTTGAGTCATGGAATGTGTAGTTGTAGAATTTTCAAAGTCGTTGCAACAACTTATAAAAGAGGAGGAGACTGGTAATTAGAAATTGTATTTTGCATATAAATTAGACACGAGGAAAAAAAAATGAGTGGTTTGAATGCAATATCCATGGCAGGTGGATTAGTTGCAGTTTTAATTGGTGCAAATGTTTTTCTTGTTGCATGTAATATCTTTGTTTAGATCCAGAGAACAGTGAATGACTATCAAAGGGTAGGATGCAACATTTTTTTTTGTGTGAATTAGATGTTAAATTTGTTGATTCACTATGTCTCAAGTGAGAAAGGATTTTTACAGATTGTAATGTTAAAATTAGGCGATATAAAATACACGCTTAAATCTCATAATCATTTTTTGTTGTGTATGTCTACTTGGAATCTGTATTCCAAGATGAGTGGCTATGGAAGCCTAAATTATTGCATTTCTAGACAATTTTGGTGCAATATGTTTTGCTCAAATTGACACATCTACTAAAGTACATGTGCAATTTAATGTAGTTATAGAACTATGATTAATATTGAGTGATGGTTTTTATTTGCAATTACTTTAGTGATATGTGGGTAGAATGTTATTTGTTATTTATGGCATAGTAGATAATTCTTTCAATGTTTAGCAAATAATATGATACAAAGTTAGCCTATCAACCTTGGTTTGCAATTTAATGTAGTTATAGTGTTATGATTATGTTGTAGTGGCTGCAACATCGTCCAAAATTTTGGCCTGCATCCAATTTCAGAGCCTTCCTTGGATTTTTTCCTTGATGTTTGCAAGCACTTGGGTTCATCTCGTGAGGCTGTGTTGAGTCTTTTTACCCTCCTCACTTGACTGTTCATCATACATCTTTTTGCATGTTGGTCATAATGTCATGCTTGCAGCCCTGTTCTGGCTATGCATAAGGTTCGTCTTCGTGTCTACAAGTTGTATTCGCTATGTAAGCATCTGTCACACTCACAAATTAAGTTGTATGCACTATCATGCAAGTGTTGTCACAATCGTTCATTGGTCTATTACAAGTGTCACACTGGTTTCTCGCACCATCGCTCAGTTACACTAAGTGTATGTTGTCTTGATGGTTCGAGGTGTCTTATTGTCAACTCATGTTGAGTGTGTGTTCACAAGTTCATGCATGTACGAAGTCACTCATTCACACACTTAGTCATTTTTTTGAAGCTATGTCGACCAGACCAACCCAAATAGTCGGACCTCCACTGAGCTGCACTCCGCAGTTTCAGCCCTCAGTGAACATGTAATGCTACCTAGAATTATGTAGAGCTTGAGGCCTACTCCACGGCAGTTGCATTGTGCAATCCTAGAATTAACTCAACTAACTATAACCGAGAACAGTGTAGAAGTTTCACAGCAAGCCATCTAAACCTGCATTACCAGCAAGAAAATCAACCAAGACTCAAGTTGGTCAACCAGAGAGTTTGACCAGGTAATGACCCCGGGCCTCACTCTAAAATATTGCATAGAAGCTGCCAAGATTTCTTGCTTCTGCTGACTGAAGAAACTGCGTAGACATGTTATAAAAGCACCCACTGCTTGTCACTGCACTACCCTAAAAAATTGTGTAGTTTTTCTAGCCAGTCACCCTGTCAGCCGACCTGCTGCTGCTCCTGAAAACTATGCAGTTTTCATGAGTAGTCTCCCAGCTGCCCAGCATCCCACTCAACTTAGAAATTACGCAGGTATGTCCAGTCGGCCAACCTCCCAGCTTTGTACGGTTTTTTCCAACAACCTCCCACGGCCCGTTGCCAGCTCCCCAGAACAATTGCATAATTTTGCCAGCAACCTACCATAGCCCACTGCTAGTTTCCCAAAGAAATTATGCAGTTTTACTACTAGTCCTACTCTGCTACATGCGTTGTCTCCTTGAAAACATTTCACAGATCTTCCCTCCATCTGAGCCAAATCCCAGGAATATTCATTGCTAATATGGGCTGCCCATCTCATCCTCCCAGTGACCTCTTGTCAATTTTCATAGACAGTGCCCGGAGTCCACATCCCATCTTGAAATTTGTTGTTGTGTAGTTTCAGAGCCTCTTCCTCTCAGCCGATCACCTACATCCGAAAGAAAAAATAATGCATCATGGTAGACTAGGAGATTTATGGATTTGATGTTGTCTCGTCATGAGTAATTGCAGATATAGGTACATGGATGAGACATGGCGTGATGATGAATGGGATGAACAAGGAGCGCATGCAAGGAAACGTGTTCATGAATGGATGAATAGATGGAGCATGGCAAAGCGCAGCAAAGGAGAAATATTCGTGTGCAACATCAAGCAAACACCAAGGCCATCAAAGACTTTGCAGACCTTGCCATGTGGAGGTGAAGCTATGATACACCAAAAGCATATCCATCACTCAATATCCCAATAGCTCAACATCAAAACCACTAGCAGCATGAACATACCATCTCTGTCGTGTCGAGTCATGTCATCAGTCATCTTGGCCACATCACTACTGTGGGCCATATTGTTTTAATCAATGTAATGTAACTTGGATGTCCAAGAGACCCACATGTAAATTTGAAGAGTCATGTAAGTCAAATAGTCATGAGGGAAGTCAAACAGTCACAAGGGCCAGTTTTACCCTTGGCTATAAATACCCCTCATTTGTACATGCAATGGACTTTTCACCTTGGCTCCTCCCACATAGCCTTGAGATTCTGTATTCTTTTCTTTGAGGAGTGAGTAGTGGCTCCAACGCCCCACTATTAGGGTTAGTGATGTAATGGTGCATGAATGTGTCTTGGAACTTTTTCTTAATTGATAAGCATGTTAATAGGCTAGCACGTTTTCACACATGTATTGTATTTATTTGTAAGACTATTCTTTGGACACTTGTAATGCATGTTTCTTTAACTTGTATTATGAAAATTCAACTATTTTGGTTGTTTTAGTGCATATGTTGTTGGAAATGTGTTGTATTAGTTGCTAATGTTGTCTCGCCCATCATGGCTATCCTGTTGGGCACTCCACAAATTCACCCTTGTAAACTTTTTATAACACCCTTCGCACTTGTGTGGAGTATTCTGCTGGGTTTCATATGTGCTATTTGTTCACCTTGTGTTTGTGACTGTCACATCTGTGTGGACACCCCGCTGGAATTTGCGCATGTCCTATTGTGTTTTGTGTCTCTAACAGAGTTGGGACTATTCCCTTTCAACCTGAGACTCACTTCCACCCTCTCCCTACGCAGTGAAAGAACTTTGACACAAGCAGCACTAAGCACTCACTAGGCACGTGAACCTCGTTGTTCGAAGACAAAGTAAACCACTCTCATGTGCTGACAAGAAAGAGCTAAGGAAAATCTTTAAGATAATGGCAACTGGGCCATTATACTAGATGGGAATCCTACACAAAACGGTGTCAGGTCTAGTTAGGACTTCATATTAGGGAGATCCCCTAAATGTTGGTGGGTCTAGCACCATCAACATTTCTAGTGCTAGAAGGAGGGCCACATGACAAGCTAAACTTGTTACATCTGGTTTGAATATTTTACAAAATGGATCATACACAATTCGTTCTCCCAGGGTGTTTCTCTCATTTCTCCCTTAGTCAACTATTAATCCACGATGAGCTTCTCCATCACTTGTCCTTGTTAAAGTTTGATGATGAGGATAGAACATCCATAACCAGGCACATTTCTGATTTTCTTTAGTTTCTGAATCTCATAAAATTGATTGTGAAAAGCTTGTTTACGTACTTTTCTTCCTCACCCTTGAAGGTCGTGATAATCGGTGGTGTCATACCCTACCACCTGCTTCCATCCATTCCCTTCTCACTCTCCTCAAGGAGCTCCATCAAGCCTTTGAAAAGTATAACCACCAAGATGTCCATGAAAGAATCTCTCATTTGATAATGAAGCCTGGTGAATCAATTGAGGACTTTTATACCCACTTCCTTCACCTCTGTCATGAAATTCCTGAACAATGTTTGTACCTTGACTTTATGAGCCAAAAGTTAAAATTCTTGGTTCATGTCTCTCGAAACAGTGAACCTCTTGGTTTTCCTTCTTCCTCAACTCTTGTTGATCATGAGACCCCTCATTTTGTAGAGGAGGATCCCAACACCCTGTTTGTTCCTTTTCCTCTTCCCTTTTCAGTCTTAAAAAGGGTTCCACCTCACAGCGGCCGCGAAGCTAAGAAATCTGCACAGTAGGTACCCCGTCGTAGCAGTCGCAAAGCTGAGAAATTTGCATGGCATGTCCCCAACTCATTTTATCAACTATCTCCCGTTCCAATGGAGGAACTTCCAGAATGTCTCAGAAATCCAATGGCGAAGACCCATTCCCCCATTCCGCAATAAGACCTCACCATTCATAACCCAAGTCTCAATTTTGATCTGTTGTCGTCCTCCATCATCTACAAGCCATAACTCGTTGTACCATGACTCACTTGATCAATCCACTTCACTGACCAGTTTTGTGCATTCGCTTGATTGTCAATTTGTTGGCTCAAATTGCGGTCATGTGTAAGGCAGTCTCATTACACAAGCAGAGGAGTAGAAAGGTGAAGACACAATCAATTCCCCTTCTATTTTTCAAAATGGTTCACATCAAGACATTGAGCTTCCATTCTCGATTGATTATCAATCCACTAATCTTGGTGAAACATCATGCACAATTAATTCTTTCGATCAACCTCCAGCCTTGGGTTGTCATCACTCCCATTCTTTTGTACATTGTGATGAATGTCGAAGAACATCATGTGATTTGTTGTTCTCTCATGTACACTCTAACTCAGATATGGAATATCCATCGGTCAAAGCACATGTCCATATTGAAACTTCCTTTGCACCTCACTTGCACATATGTCCTACCCACGTCCTACCATTCACAGTGCATCTACATGTGGCGAAGATACTCCCTGTTCTCTTACTTCCTCATCTAATGAGTTATCTCCTCAATCGATACCAGGCAATGAGGTCGTCCATGACGAGAATAGTCTCAACGCACTGGACTCTTCCCACTCGTCATCATCTTGTGTGTTGCATGAAGACAATTCGTCAAGTCAGCTTGTTGAAGCTGGAAAATTTGATGAGAGTTGTGATAGAGATGGTTGCCATCCTAAGAGCAGTTTTGAAATCAGAAACAATAGCCATCCTCAAGCCATGCATGAACTGTTTCACATCTCAAAATGAAAATTTTCAATTCTGGAAAGTTTCAAGATGTGCCAGGGAGTCGAGGCACTTCAACATCTGTGGATGGTTATTCCAGGACCTCGCGACTCTAGTAGGACCCTCGAACCAAATCAAATCTAGTTTTTCATGCACAATTCGTCTATCTGTATGGTTCTACTCGACGTGGATCCCCATGTAAAAAATATTTACTATTCCGGGTGTAATATTTCAAATTTTCACTAATAACTGAACCTAAGAGTTTGTTACATCCGGTCTGTCCTCATGCACTTCTCTTACATCTAATTCAGGGTGGGAGTGTCCATCTCTCATGCAATCATGGAAGTATGAAGTTGATCATCTCAAAGACTATCTTTGTCCGAAATCATACTTATCATATTTCTCTCTCGTGATCAACTCCTTGGTCTTCTTGCGAATATTGCACTTCAAATCTACCTCCTCATTGCACCAGAAATCTCCCTGTGTGATGAAAAGTGGATAAGCTATCACACAAATCAAGTTCCTCTAATTTCACCACACCCCAAATGGCTTCACACAGTCACAGTACTGGCATCATTTGTACATTCCTGTGATGACCATGATGCTTACGCAATTTTTCACTAGTTGTAGGTGGATGTTATGTCATGTCTAGCACAAAAAAAACTTGGTTCCATCATTCAGAGAGTTCACAAGATTGTTCAAAAATATTCTATGTTCATGTCAAACTGGGAATCTGACATCTTGACCAAATCGTTTGATCTTTCTTCTATCTTGGGTGAATATCATGCATTTTATCGTTTTCCCAATAGTGCATCCAATGACAGTCGCTTCGCGCACTATGATCTTCACCGTGTAACATCTTTCCCCTCAGACTTCTGTCAAGTAGGTGAGGCACTTCATCCTGCACTGATGGCTATGGCAGGTCCTCACTGTCTTGACATGATCAACCAGAATGATCATATCTATATATCCCTACTAGATTCCCATCAAGATCCCATCTCTCAAATTAGGAATCCATCTTCTCAAAGATCATGAGTCTTTCAAAAAAACCATCACGAATTTTATGATCCAATCGCTGAATGGTTAGAGCAATCTTACTTGGCGAGTCGTGTTACAGGTAATAAGCCTCAGTCCTTCGTTGCACTCACTAAGAAACTTGGTGCAAATGAAAACACACTCACAATAGGCTTCTGAGGTTTGTTGAAAAATGGCAATCATCAAAGAGATAACCATGTGTGTTGGGTGGTTGTGACACATCTTTCTGCCCATAGGCAAGACCTTCTCTTTCGTGTGCAAGATTGTCAAGTTTTGGTATTTTCTGTTGCACACTATTTTTTATCTATAATGATCACTTGTATCTTTGTGGTTGCAGGTCAGGTATGCCTATGGTGGCTTCACTAGAAATTTCATTTCATGTAACCTCGACTGTTTAGCATAGGAGTAGTAGTAGTGTTTGCTTTCTTGCTTTTCCTTTCTTTCTGGTTTGCATGTTTGTTTGCTTGCTGACTTGGTTTGGTTTGTTTGCTTGCTCACTTTGGTTGCTTGTTTTCATTTTGCTTTACTTTACTTTTTTTGCTTCATTTTGTTTTGTTTGCTTAATATCATGCTATTTTTGGTTTTTCCAATAAATGCTACCCTTTACTGAGTTCTGGCTTTTGAATGAGTATGTGGTTGAGATTCAAAGAGACTTGTGACACTGCAGCGCTTGGCCAGTCATGTGTCTGTCTTCTTTGTGCTTGATTATAAACTTTGGTTGATGAAGTCTTGACAGAAAATATGAGCTGTCTGCAAAGGAAGCTCTGGTCCAACCGTGAACCTGTGTCCAGACTGGGAAACCCCATGCCTGTACTAAGCCTTCTACTCTGTGTGTTCAAGCTCATCCAACTAGTAGAAACGAAAAATGGGAAAACCTAAATGAGCAAACCTATGTCAGAGGTCTTACATGCTTCTCTAAAGGAACAACCTCTTATTCTATCAATAAGTTGGGATCCCTCTTCCCCCCCAAAAATAAAAAAGTGCCTATGTAAAGTCCTTTTTAAAAATAAAAAGGCGAAAGAAAAGAAAGGCTTCCTACATAGAGAGGTGAAGCATTCAACTCCACCGAGGTACTGACCAGGCTCACTGGTAGTGGAGCAATGTGTGTGCTCCTGCGTGACTCTGCAGGGTATTGTCTAGGCTTGCTAGTAGCGGAGCAATACCAGAGATGAAAACTTATACACTAATTCTTTTTAACTCGCGAGCCAAACTACCCTTCCTGATTTTGAAACACTGTGATCAAGTTGAGACTTGTTGTTGTGTTCGACTGAGTTGGTGAAAGATGAACCATGTCTGTCCATGGGGTAAGTAGGGAAGCTGAAATAACCCGCATAGTGATTCAATACTGTGTGAAAGACCAAGGTCCTGTGTTGTCAATGGACCAAAACAGAGAACCTAGAGTTTAACCAGTGTGTCGCCAAGTGTTGCAGCGGCTGCGACACCCTCCAAAATTTTGGCTTACATCTAATTTCATAGCCTTCCTTGGATTTTTTCCTCGATGTTTGCAAGCACTCGGGTTTATCCCGTGAGCCCGTGTTAAGTCTTTGCACCCTCCTTGCTTGACCATTCATCAAACATCTTTTTGCATGTTGGTCATAATGTCATGCTTGCAGCCATGTTCTGGCTATGCATAAGGTTCGTATTCATGTGTACAAGTTGTATTTTCTATGTAAGCATCTTTCATACTCACACACAAAGTTGTATGCACTGTCGCGTAAGTGTCATCACAGTTGTTCAACGATCTATCACAAGTGTTGCGCTTGTCGCTCGCACCATCGGTCAGTCACATTGAGTGTCTTTTGTCTTGATGGTTTGAGGCGTCTTGTCATTAAGTCATGTTAAGTGTGTGTTTGCAAGTTCATGCATGTACAAGGTCACTCGTTCACACACTTAGTCATTTTGTTGAAGCTATGTCAACCAGATCAACCCCAACAACCAAACCTCTACTGAGCTGCACTACGAAGTTTCAACCCCCAGTGAACATGTACTGCTACCTAGAATTGCGTAGAGCTTGAGGCTACCTCCAGGGAAGTTTGCACTATGCAATCCTCGAATCGACTTGACAGACTATCACCCAGAACAATGCAAAAGTTTCCCAGCAAGCCATATCAATTTGCACTGCCCGCAAGCAAATCAACCAAGCCTCTACTTGGTCAACTGGAGTTTTTGATAGGGAAGTGACCCTGAGCCTCACTCCAAAAAATTGGGCAGAAGCTGCCAAGATTGCCCACTTCGGCTTACTGAATAAACTGCGCAGACATGTGAGACATACACCCGCTTCCTGTCACTGCACTACCTTAAAAAATTTCGTAGTTTTTACAGCGATTCACCCTATAAGCCAACTTGTTGCTCCTCCTTAAGACTGCAAAGTTTTCATGAGCAATCTCCTAGCTGCCCAACATCCTGCTCAACTCAAAAACTGCGTAGGGTTGTCCAGCAGGCTAGCCTCTCAGCTCTGAGTAGTTTTTTCCAATAGCCTCCCACAACATGCTACCATCTCCCTAGAAAAATTGTGTAATTTTTCTAGCATCCTTTCACAACCCACTGCCATCTCCTCGAAGAAATTGCATAGTTTTTACTGCCAATATCCCTCTGCTGCCTACATTGTCTCCCTGAAAACATTCTGTGGATCTGCCCTCCATCCAAGCCAAATCCCGTGGAAAATCACTTCCAATTCAGATTGCCCATCTCAGCCTCCTAGTGACCTCTATGTATTTTTCATAGACAATGCCTGAAGCTCGCATCCCGACTTGAAATCTGTTGTTGTGCAGTTTCAGAGCCTTTTCCACTCTTATGGTCACTTTCATCCGAAAGCAAAAATAATGCATCATGGCCAACTAGGAGATTTCTATATTTGATGCCATCTCATCTTGAGTGATTGCAGATACAGTTACATGGATGAGACATGGTGCGATGACAAATATGACAAACAAGGAGCGCATGCAAGGAGACTTGTTCGTGAACAGACGAACACATGGAGCATGCCAAATCACAAGTGAAGGAGAGACATGCATGTGCAACATCAAGCGAAGGTGAAGCTATGATACGCCAAGAGCACATCCATCACTCAGCAGAACTACAGCTCGACATGGGCACCACCATCAGCATGAACATACTAGCTCTGTCATGTCGAGTTATGTCATGAGTCATCTCAGCCACATCACTATTGTGGGCTATACTATTGTAATCAATGTAATGTAACGTGGAGGTCCAAGAGACACACATGTAAATCTGAAGAGTTGTGTAAAGTTGAAGAGTCATGCAAGTCAAACAGTCATGAGGGAAGTCGAATAAACACAAGGGCTAGTTTTACACTTGGCTATAAATACCCCTTATTTATACATTCAAAGGACTGTTCATCTTGGCTCCTACCACATAGCCTTGAGAGTCTATAATATTTTCTTTGATGAGTGAGTAGTGGCTCCAACGCCCCGCTATCGGGGTTAGTGATGTAATGGTGCACGGATGTGTCTTGGAACTTTTACTTAATTCAGAATCATGTTAATAGGCCAACATGTTTTCACACATGTATTGTATTCGTTTGTAAGACTATTCTTTGGACGCTTGTAATGCATGTTGCTTTAACCTGTATTAAGATAGTTGAACTATTTTGGTTGTTTTAGTGCATATGTTGTTGAAAATATGTTGTATCAGTTGCTAATGTTGTCTCACCCGTGTGGGATATCCCCCCGGACACTCGACAGTTTCACTCTTGTAAAATTGTTATAAGGCCTGTCGCACTCATGTCGGCTACTCCATTGGGTGTTGTACATGCTATCTGTTCATCTTCTATTTGTGATTGTTGCATCCATGTGGACTACTCCGCCGGAAGCTATGCATGTCTTGTTGTGTTGTGTGTCTCTAACAGAGTTGGGACTATTCCCTTTCAACCTAAGACTCACTTCCACCTTCTCCCTCTACAGTGAAATAACTTTGACACAAGCGGCACTAAGAACTCACCAGAAACGTGAACCCCACTATTCGAAGACAAAGTAAGCCACTCTCACGTGATGATAAGCAAGAGATAAGGCAAATCTTTAAGATAATGGCAACCGGGCCATCATACTGGATGGGACTCCTACACCAAATGATGTAAGGTCTAGTTGGGACATCATATCGGGGAGATCCCTTGAATGTTGACGGGTCCAGCACCCTCAACATATTACAATTGGGCAATGATTTTTTATTTGCGCTTTCTTTAGTCATGTGTCACTAGAATTTTTTTTATTTCTTATGGCATAATAGGTAATGCTTTCAATCTATAGTAAACAATATGATACAAAATCACATTTCCCATTTTTGGTCATTGTTAGTTATAGAAGATACATTTATTTATTTTTACTCTGGTAGTATTGAATGCATTGTTAATTGGTCTTTGTGCATAGCTTGCATAAATTCATGGTTATGGTGCTTTTAATACTGTTGTGCCTTGCATACATTGTTGGTGATTCTCTTGTAGTCTCATTTTAGATATGTCAATCTCTCAATGATCATTGTGTGTCAAAAATACATTTGAACCATGTATAGACTATGCATGAACACAAAGTATATATAATTGATGTAATTAATTTTATTTTCTCATAAATCATAAAGAGACAATTAAGATAAAAGAATTCTAAAATCATATGTATAACAAAAATACTAGATTTTTTATTGAAAAAAAAAAGTTGCATAGGTATTTTTCGAAAAAACAAGAATGTGTGGTGTGTTTTATTGATCAAAACACTTACACTTTTTCTTTGGTGCTTCTTGCTACATAGAAATATCAATTATTAGTTTTTCTAGTTTTCAGTTTTTCCATTAACTCCATGCATTGTTTTTTTGTCTACCAATTATGCTTGGGTTTTGTTCTTGCATATGTACACATTAGCTTTGGGACTTTGTCTAGTTGCTATGATGTGGATATGTCAAAAAAACTACAATGTTCATGTGTTGGCAATAGGTATGCTCAAACAATTGGAGCTATATCCATTTGCACCAAATCTTAAAAAAGAAATATTGCATTATGCTAGGAAGCTAAATACTTTACATTTTCTTTCATAGCATAATGGCTTTATAATGCAGTGATAGCTTAGTAACCTAGACATGGTTTAATTGATAGCTTTATGTTAATAAGCATTTGAATATGTTTATTATTTCAATAGGCTTATGAATATGTAATTGTCTTAAGTAGTTTTATGCTCGTTATCTTAAATTAGAGTTATTTATTATATAAAACTACATTGTAATTTGTTTTTGAAGATAATAATTGAGTTCTCTTTGATTTATACATTTTAAAATGGATTTACACTATTTGTCAAATATTTTTTTACAGAATTTTGGAAATTAAATATTGTGTTTTCAAATTTGTTAAAAAGATAATAATGCTTTGGCTGCTATTATTTTAAATTGCATAGATGTATTTAGTTCTAAAATATGTTTCAATTGCAAAAAAAAAATGCAATGTACGAGGTTCCTTATGGCAGTTTCATTTACTCTTTTGTCACAATGCCAGGTACTCATTTTCAAAATATTGTGCAACAAAAAAAACAGGAAGAGAAGATAGTGACAAAGACAAAATAAACTAGATAATATATGAGTTCTAAACATTTCCTAGTATCATATGTGCTAATTTGACATTCAATGCAATCCATGCTCTTAATGCTATAAATCATTGTCACAATTGGACAATTTGTTAGTTTGTCCCAATATAGTTCATGGAAATGAAAAATAGTTTTACGTTGAAAGGATCAAAATCACAAGAACTTGATTACAAGTTATCTAGATTCAATCTACATAGATTAGAGCATTTCTTCTATTATCTCGGTGACTATTTATTTGACTCATTTATTGTTCTTCTTCACTTTCATTATAGTTCAGTTGAAATATGACATGGGATTGTAACCAATTTTGACATTTCTTGTCTCATGGACATGGTGTTGCTTTGAATTCATTACATACAAAATTGACTCCTTAATACCTTCAGGGTCTTCATCATGTTAATGATCTTGAAATGTAATTGAAAGGATTGTCTACACTTTTTATTTGTGCTCGAACTACAGTTAGCTTATGGGGGGATACATTTTTTATCAAATCATTCTCCCATTGGTTGTCAGTTCCAGACAATGTTTGGCTATTTACAAATGGCCAAGAATATATACGGTTCAATTAAGACATTCATAGCTATCAATATAATATTTTGCTACAAAATCAAAATCCTGCATGTGGACATTTTCAACCATTGTTGCTACATAGCACAATAGATAGCATAGCTTCAATAAATAGAAAGATTGTCCCATGCATTTTCCCATACCAATTCTCACATAGACAATTTGACATATTCTAAATTGACCAAATCTGATTTGAACAAGGTTTCATGATCTGTCGACAAATTTCAATCACTATCATGACTCTTTGTTTGAGTCTATTTTCACACTTGCACCATGGTTTGATATGTCTAATATCAGAAAAATATTTGTATAGACTTTTTACAATTGTTTCATTTGCAATGACGATAGAGCTATCAATTGCTTGCAACAACACCTGAGTGCTAAAAACATTGAACAAGAGAAATGTACCAATGATTGGCAAGCTTATATTATAAATTTATCAATGTCATATGCATATGGACATACCGATGGAAAATGTTTTGCAATACAATGGATATGTGAACTACTTGATGCTAACATATATATATGGAATATAGAAACAAAAGATATTTCTTTGATATTCTATTCATCAAAAACTTTCTCCAAAGTCATTAAGTATGATACACCACCATCATTTTTCAATCAAGCATTTAGGATTGACAGATCTACAATATTACATTCATTAGTCCTTGAATGGAGAAAAGGACATTTGTATTTATGGTCCTTGGTTTTATTTCCAAAAAGACCTATCACGCCTTCCTCTAATTTGCTTAATATCTTGACACCTTGTTCAACTATCTCTTGTTCTATATCACATAGAATATTTGGAGTGGCCTCTTTTAGTGGTTTAGAACCCTGATGGAGAAGCCTATTGGTATCCCATGAGGCATCCATTAGACCTAAATTAGTGTTGGATTAGATCCCTTAGCTCTCGAAAGAATCATTAGAAAAGTCCACAATTTCCACCTCATATGGCATATTTCCTTGCACATAGCCTTTACCCACCATTTATAAAGAAACATCCACCTTGGCTACTCCTATAAACCCTTTATACAATGGAATCTTCACCATCTGAAATGCATATATGTGTTCCTATCCTTTGAGACATCTCCAAAAGTAAACTTATGCTTCTATCTAATGCAAAAGTGAATGAAATAAAAACAAAATTTACATGAAACTAATCCAAATCGAGGGAGAAATTTCTCAAAACTGGTTTTTAAATGGTAGAGTTTTGTCCAACAGTGATCCAAATTCTACAAAGAAAGACAAAAAATGTATTTGTCTCAAGAATGTCCAAATATGTCAGAGTCTAGCCAAAACCACTCTATAGGCAAAAAAAATTATGTAGAACATGAAGTTGACAAAGTGAAGCCCAAACTTCTCCACATCAAAGTTCAAAAATGGTCATCATCTGAATTGAGTGATCTTGAAACATCTCATACAAACAACATTTTTAAAAATCAAATATAAATTACATTTTTATTAAAAAGTGTCAATCAATTAACTATAAAATAGAAATGGTAAGCTTTTGGAAAAAAATGATTAATTAAATCTAATTTAAATAATTAGAATAAATTTATTTATTTAATTACATAGACGATAAAAACAAACTTATTATTTACTATTATTACTTAATAAAATAAAAAATAGAGAATAAATAAATAAATATATATATATATGATTTAGCATATTAATTTATTTATGATAAAATAAAATTTAAATAACAAGTGTTTTGATTCAAAATATTGTCATATAAAATATAAAATCTTATTCCATAATTATGAAAAAAATATTTTAATTATTATATATTTTACATAAATAAATTTAACACTTTAAAACACTCCTAAAATATTCAATTTTTTAAAATTATGTAATAATTTAAAATTCCAAAAAATCGTTATCAAAATTTTAATAAAATTGATTAAAAATTAGAAAAAAAAAATTAAACAATATAACAATGAAACTCCCAAATGAATGATAACAGCTACTAACTTTCCAACGAAGTCATCTTACGAACCCTACTTTTTTTCAATGGTACAAATTAAATGATGGAAAAGAAAGAATAAATGTGACAAAAGGCATGCATATGTATGATTGTGGTAGAATAACTTATTCGTTTAAAGTTGGAAACGTTTCATTTTTAATTTAAATTTAAATTTTAAATTTAAATAATAATTTAATATATTAAAATCTCTAAATTATCTCTAACTAGAGTTTTAATGTGAATTGTAATGCATTGTTATATTAAAAAGCTATGGTAAATATTACAATAATGAATTTCTTATTAATTTTTTTTTATTTACACAATATTTTAATGTTTAATTTTAAAAATAAAAATCAATATTTTTTAATATGATTAAATTTTTTTTTTATTGGTCAGTATATTTATTGGTTTAGTGTAGTTTTTTTCAAGGTAGGACACTATTTGTATGATTGTCTAACTTTCTCAATGTATTGTTTAAGTTATTAAGGGGTATAATTAGAAGTGGCAATGTTGGTTGTGTCATTTAGGTTGAGTGGTCTAAATAGGTACTTTCACAAGATAACTATTATCAATAATTTACTCTTAGGTGCTTTACCTTTAAGTTTGGGAAAACTTTCTACTGAAATTGATTTGTGAAGTAGTTTGTAGAGATGAATCTTTTAAAGAACCAATTTTTTGGTTCAATAACTATAATTTTGTTGAATAAGGATTAGGTGTTGCAAAAATTTTGCAAAGCCATGGCAATGGGATTGATTCTATTTGTGCAATTGTTGGTTCTTATCACTACATATCATTAGGTTTATATTGTTACATTGCAAAAGAAATTTATATGATGTTCAAATTAAAGGTATTTCTTTTTGAGAAGTTTTCTATTGTTGCATATTGTAAAAGTAATTTATAATGTTAAAATTCAAGGTAAATACTTTTGAGTGTCCATAGTTGGAGTTATTTTCCCTATAGCCTTACAATAGCATTCGAGTCTCGGTTGGTTGTAAGTGCATCATGAGGGACCTATTCTTAGAGTATTTCCTAATTTTTTTACTAGTGGTGAGGGAAGGGGTATAGCAAGTGAATCGATTTTCTTGAGGGGGTTAAAAATAAACATAAATCGTAATCCGACATGCCTAATTTATGGCGACATAATAGGCTTGCAATCCATAGCCTAAACACTCATTTTCATCTCTACATTTTCTTATTGTAAGTATAATCTAAATGATAAAACCTTCACGTAGCTCACTATGCTTACTATTGAATTTCTTTCTCACAAAATGAATTTGAACTGAAAAATTTGCTTGGGGGTGAAGATAGTAAGATGGAGTGGTGATGGTAGAGGATCAAAAGTCTATTTGGACCAAAAAATCAATGGAAACCAAAGGATATGAACCCATACCAGGAGAATGTCCACATTAGTGGACTTGGCGTCAAAGTCAATATGCGATTTCTTTAAAAATAGACATTGAGATCACCACTTCAAATGTTGGCGCAATATAGTTTTCGCTTATTCCTTTTTTCTAATTTCCCAAGCCAACCATCCCTTTACTAGAATTAGGGTATATGTAGAGGCCTCAAATCAAAATTTTTATTAGTCCAATTATTGAATTGCTTCAAACTTATTCTCTTCCCTTGAAAATCTCCTACCAAAACTTAGTTTCACATCTCCATAACATTATGCTTTGTTTTTCCACCTAGGTTTAGCTTAATGGCCTCCTTTGTATTCTTGATACATTTACATCTCTTTGTCTTTCTAGAGCCCTCCTAAGATTGATGCCTTATTGCCTTCGAATTTGAGGATGTGCCACCAATCTAAAGATTTAAATGCAACATTTTTCCAACAAATCCAGAAATAGAAAAGGCATCCCACTAACTTATATCATGGTTGTAGAGAAAATCAAACTCATTACATACCTCATTCAATGTGGTTACTTGCTCATACATTGAGTGTGATAAAACACCATCATTTTTCAATCAAGCATTTAAGATTTATGGATCTACAATATCAGAGTCATTAATCCTTGAATGGAGAAAAAAAAAATTGTGTTTATGGTCCTTGACTTGATTTCCAAGAGGTCCTCTCATGCCTTCCTCCAATTTCCTTAAGATATTGATATGATGTTCAACTATCTCTTGTTTTGTATCACATAGAATCTTTGGAGTGGCCTCTTTTAGTGGTTTAGAACCCCGTTGGAGAAGCCTATTGGTATCCCATGAAGCATCCCTTAGACCTAAATTAGGGTTGGATTAGATCCCTTAGCCCTCCAAAGAATCATTAGAGAAGTCCACAATTTCCACCTCATATGGCATATTGCCTTCCACATAGCCTTTATCAACCATTTATAAAGGAACATCCACCTTGGCTACTCATATAAACTCTTTCTAAATTGGAATCCTCACCATCTGAAATGAAGATATGCATTCCTATCCTTTGAGACATCTCCACAAGTATTCGAGCATTCAAAACTTATTTTTCTATCTAATGTGAATATGAATGAAATAAAAGCAAAAATTCGTTGAAACTAATCCAAATCGAGGTAGAAATTTCTCAAAACAAGTTTTTAAGTGGTGAAGTTTTGTCCAACAATGATCCAACCTCCAGAAAGAAAGACAAAAATGTAGTTGTCTCAAGAATATGCAAATATGACACAAAGTCCAGCAAAAACCACTCTATAGGCAAAAAGATTATGTAAAACATGAAATTGACAAAGTGGGGCCCAAACTTCTCCACATCAAAGTGAAAAAATGATCATCATACAAATCCAATGATCTTAAAACATCTCATAAAAACAACATTTTTTAGAATAAAATATAAATTACATTCTTATTAAAAAGTGTCAATCAAATATCTATAAAATAAAAATGGTAATTTTTTGAAAAAAATTAACTAATTAAATCTCATTTAAATAAATAAATTTATTCAATTATATATTAAATAAATGGTAGACAAACTTATTGTTTGTTATTATTACTTAACAAAATAATAAATAGACAGCTGATATTAATAACATGTATTAATTTATCTCTTTATATTTATATATATATAATTAAATTTGAGTTAGTGTACTAAAATAAAAGTGAGGTAATACGTGTTTTGATTCAAAATATTGTTATTGTTTAATCCGATTATAAAATATAATAATTTATGGCATAATTCTGATAAGAGTAATTTAAGGAATTTAAAAATATAAGTTTTGAATAAATTATAAATTTTAATTATTTAAAATATATATTTAAATATTAAAATAGATTCAATATTCTTAAATATATATATATATATATATATATATATGATTTTTAAAAATTATATAATAATTTTAAATTCCAAAAAATCATTATTAAAATTCTAATAAAATTAATTAAAAATTTAAAAATAAAATAAAAATATAGCAATTAAACTCTTACTCTTATTTATTAGATGAATGATAACATCAATTAACTTCCGATCAAGTCTTATGACAAGTACATTTTTTCCATGGAACAAATTAAATAATTGAAAAGAAAGAATAAATGTGACCAAAGACATGCATATTTATGCCTCTGTTGGAATAATTTATTTGTTTAATGTTTGGAAAGTTTTATTTTAATTTCAATTTTAATTTTAAATTTAAATAATAATTTAATATATTAAGTTTATGGGGATTGAATAGATAGTGATCAGGGATTTTGTTAAGGTACTTTTTAATGTGAAGTCATTGTTTCAATTCCCCTTTCTAATAAGGTGATATTTTGGACATAGTAAAGATGTAGTCAATTAAATTTACAAAAAAAAATAATTTAATATATTAAAATCACTAAATTATCTCTAACTATAATTTTAATGTGAATTATGATGCATTTTTATATTAAAAAGATATTGTTATAATTATGTAAAACTTATTAATTTGTGTAAAGAAAGATTATAGTGATCAATTTGTTATTAATTTATTTTTTATTTACATAATATTTAATGTTTATATTTTTAAAGTTAATTAAAAATTTGTGTTTTTTAGTATTTCATTTGTAAATGTATTTATTGTTTTAGTGTATTTTTTTTCAAGGCATGACATAAAAATAAATATTTTTTATTATAATTAAAAATTTGTCATTTTTAGTATTTCATTTGTGAATATATTTATTATTTTAGTGTAGTTTTTCAAGGCATGACACCATTTGTATGATGGCCTAACTTTCTCAATGTATTGTTTACGCTATTAAGGGGTATAATTGGAGGTGACAATGTTGGTTGTTTCATTCAGGTTTAGTGGTCCAAATAGGTATTTTCCCAAGATAACTATTATCAATTATTTACTCATAGGTGCTTTACTTTCAAGCTTGGGAAAAATTTCTAACGAAATTGATTTGTGCAAGTAGTTTGTAGAGATCAATTTTTAAAAGAACTAATTCTTTGGTTCAATAACTACAATTTGGTTGAATAAGGATTAGGTGTTGCAAAATTTTTGCAAAGGCATGGCAAGGGGACTGATTCTATCTCTGCAATTGTTGGTTCTTATTACTACATTACATCAGGTTTCTATTGTTACACTATAAAATAAATTTATATGATGTTGAAATTCAAGGTATTTCTTTTTTAGAATTTTTCTATTGTTGCATATTATAAAATAAATTTATATGATGTTCAAATTCAAGATAAATCATTTTGAGTGTCCATAGTTGGAGTTATTTTCCGTATAGTCTTAGAGAAGCATTGGAGTCTGGGTTGGTTGTAAGTGCATCATGAGGGCTCTTTTCTTAAAGTATTTATGAATTGTTTGATTTGCGTCTCGGTTGGTTGTAAGTGCATCCTGAGTGATCTTTTCTTAAAGTATGTCTGGATTGTTTGAATTTTACCAGTGGTGAGGGAAGGGGTATAGAAAATGAATCTTTTTTCTTCAGAGAATTAAAAATAAACATAAATCCTACCTTCACCTATTTTTTTCAATTGAGAGCTCGACATACCTACTTTAGTGATGGCATAATATGCCTATAACCGATAGACCAAACATTCATTTTAAAATATGCCTTTTCTTATAGTCCATATAATCTAAATAATATAACCTTCAGGTAGCTCACTATGCTTACTATTGAATTTCTTTTTCACAAAAAGAATCTGAACTGGAAAAAATGTGTGGGGTGGAAATAGTAAGATGGATTGGTGATGGTAGAAGATCAAAAGCACCATCTACATCTCCTAGTGTGGGGGCAAGTGGTGGTGTCCCATTATGACCCCGCAGCCTAAAATATTTTCATTACTCCATAGGTGGGTTGGGTCCATGAGTCACTTTTGAGTTTAGTTTGGTGAGATTGTTGCCGGTAATTCATGGTTCTTCTTGCACCAAATTTATCTTATCTTCTTTTTGTGTATCATTTACAACTGTGGGAAGGATTATTGTGTTACTGTGTTTCTAATAACTCAGATTATTGTGTTACCGTGTTTCTAATAATTCTACATTGACTTATTGTGTTACAAATAAAATTGGTCAATATCACCATGCCCTTATTAGTCCCTGCCAATGGAAATGCAGGGACTATATCATTCGAATGGGTGTTGAACTTATATTATTTTGCGTTGACCGGTTTCTTTACTAAAACTTAATCTGTTTTAACCAAACTTTCACTTTTGCAATTTGGCTTCACGAAAATTTAACCAAAGTTTTGAATTGGAGGTCTTATTGGAAACCTCACGTGTAACGAGGCAACATGGAGACAACCTTACATTACATGGATATCCAAAGTTTATACTGATTTTCTAAGGTTAAAATCATATTTATTCATTCACATTTTTCATAGCTAGACTAATGCTAGCATTAGTCTTTTGACATTAACTCCTAGTATAATCTTATAAATGCAGGTGTATAATCTTATAAATGCTAATCTTATAAATGTTGGTTTTGGTTTCCTGGAACTTGGCTTGTTTTTTCCTACCACTTGGCTTGTTTTTTTCTTTTGCCTGCCACTTTGCTTGTTTGTCATTTCGCCACTGCAACTAACAAGATTTGTGGGTATTTTCCCCCTCTCATTTTCATTCTTCAACAGTAGTGGCAATTAGCCAAGAGGAACACTACCCATGGCCAAAACAAATTTCCACTGTTGGGGGAGACGTAGTTTTAATTCCCCTCTCTCCGACCTTTAAAATCATTTCTGCAAATCACAAATACCTCCAATGCTCCCTTGCTCCCTTTCTTGCTACAATTGTCATAATCCACTCACTCGCTACAATCTTCATAATCCACTAAGAGCATTGGTTCCTATTTTTTTCTGCAAATCACAGATACCCCCAATGCTACCTTGCTCCATTTCTTACTACAATTGTCATAATCCACTCACTCGATACAATCATCATAATCCACTCAGAGCATTGGTTCCCAATTTTTTCCCGTACTCATATATCACAATCGATTCTTCTACCGTTTCTTCATTGGAGGAATTTGATGTTTTTGTGCAGATCTGCAGGCAGATCTTCAACACGTCATGGATGAATCATACACCTTGATCATTCTAATGGGTGAAGTTACCAATCTTTCGGCTCAGACACCATGGGGAGCCATGCGAGGCCTGGAGACATTATGCAATTGATGCCACATGTCTAACATTTGCATAGTAGTTTTCCTCACTAACTGCATCTGATGAGGTGAGGGGCCTCGATTGTTATTGATTCTAATAGGCTAAGAGACATACTGGTAAACGAGACGGGGGAAGGGACAAGGGAAGGCTCCAACTATTCATAACCATTTACGCCCTTATAGCTCACCAGCATTCATGCCCTTTCCTTGCCTATTACAAGATTGTCTCTTTCCTGCCTCTTTCCTTCTCCTTATACATATAATTCATTGATTGTCTCTTTCCTGCGTCTTTCCTTCTCCATGTACATATAATTCATTGATTCAAAGACAGAACCATTATAAATGGATACATGGAAATTGACACAAAGGCAGGCACGAACAAGCGAAAATACTAGTAAGACTCAATTGAACTTACATTATCATAACTTATTTTTAAGAAATATAAAATTGTTACACAGTGAAAAAGTGAGTTTAAATTTTTTTTATTCTAACTAGTGAGCTTAATTTTTTTTATTCTAACTATGTATGTTAAAGTAAAAACTTAGTGAAGTAGCCGTAAGGAGTGACGTAGTTGAGAAGAGTATAGCCTAGCGGATTGGATCAACGGGCATTTCTTCACGGATATCTTGAGTAGGAACGACTCACCTGACATAACATGAATTGATTATCTAGCTCAGGATTTGAGGAAATAAGCTTCCCTCTAACGCAAGAAGAGACAGAGGAAATTTTTAACCCTAAAACATTTCATCAAATGCATCCCAATGAGGTTAGCATGAAACCAGAAAACAATAATGCTAAAAGCACTAAGAAAATCCAAAATTTGACTTTTAAGATCTGTATATTGTAAGAAAACAGTACCTTGGAGCCACGAGGGCACTGATATGGTTGTACCACCGAGATAGGTTAGTACAGTTACAGTTAGGTCCAGGGGCTTTGTCATACATAGGATAAAATCCTACATAACTAAGAATTTTTATATATGTAGTGGTTAAGATCTGCTTAAGATCATGCTCACAAAGTATAAAATCTCAGCCCTCAGCGCTAACAATGTTGTGACATAAACTGTGTGGCTCTCTGCAACATTGCAGCTCTCTGCAATGTTGCGACATGAACTGCAACTGCGTGGCTCTGGGCGGCTCTCTGTTATAGAAAGTAGTTTTGAAAAAAAAACTTAGGAATCCAAACACAAGAGCACTTTAAACATATTCTAAACAAGGAAAGCTATGAATTGTATGTGGCTATTGGAGAGAGAATAATAGTGATACATGGGGGCATGTGGCTTGTGTTTCAGCACTAGATGCATATTGGACAATTGTTATTTGTTTAACATTTAACATATATGGTTGTTATGCGTTCAAACACATGGTCAACATGCACGTAGTGTTGACATGTACCACTAACCCAATAGTTAGTTATTTTCGCGAGCTTAATCAACTTATGTGTTGTGTAATTCGAACGAAGAGCATGGTCGTATCAACCTATTTTCTGTGTTATTTTAATGAAGAGCACAACTTAACTTGATATGAAATGTGCATGCGAAATTTCAACCCCTCCTTTGTAAGCACTTCTTTTTTAATTCTTTCAAGAAAGAGTGGAAGGGTAACCTATATTGTTTGACAGACAAAGACCGGTGGGGAATGAGGTTATCCCAAAAAGCAATATTGGTAACTAGAACATCCATCCTATGACGAGGTTCTCCCAGTGGGCACCAGTGTGGAATGATGTGATTCTTCATGCAGGTCAGATCCAAATTATCAAAACTTGTCATAGTTATTTAACTTATGTCCCAATGGTGGAGGTTAAATAAGTTAACCTTGCAAGCTACAAAACTATTATGATTAGGCCAATCTTTGTGAAATTATAAAATTTTGGATGTTTTGTTCAATATTTTTTAAATCATAAAACTTTTGACGTTTAGAAAGAAAACGAATGACAGAGACTTTTGTAAATAACTCAGTGGTGTTTCTCAATATAGATGGAGAATGGAAAATATATTTTCTGGAAACAATGACATTCTTAGGGAATATTAATTCTTGCAATTTTTATCTTTATTTATCATATTACTTCATGCCATCAACCCATTTGTCTTCATCTTTATTTGTAACAGGCAGGAAATTCCTGAAGTCATACCATGGTTGACATGCCATAGCAAATTAGTCTTCTAGTATAGAGTATAGAGAATAAACAGTATTCAATGTCTTTTGTGCAAGTACATGCCATTCTAGTATAGAGTATAGAGAATAAATAATATTCAATGTCTTTTGTGCAAGTACAATGCCATTCCTAAGTCATAGTGGCTGAGATGCCATTACAAGTTATTCTCTGAGTATGGAGAAGAAATAGTATTCAATGTCAAAGTCATACTACATGGCTGAGATGCCATAGCATTTTAGTCTATAAGAAATAATATTCAATGTCTTTTCTGTAAATTACAAACCATTTCTCAATGAATATTACTTCAAGCTATTGGCCCACTTTGTTTTTATCTCTATTTGTGAGTAGTAAGAACCTACATAGCTGAGATGCCAAGAAAATGATGTTTGAATGCGAAATTCGTGAAGGTATACCACATGGCTGAGATGTCGTAGCTAACTGTGTTCAAATGCCAATAAGTTATTCAAAATTTGGAAAGAAAGGTGGTTGTCAGATTCCAATATAGTCTTAATGAATAACTCATTATGAGATACCATTCCAAAACCTCTCATCGTTATTCAACTCATGTCCAAGTGGTGGAGGCTCTTCCTCCGTTGGTTAACTGATGGAAACACGACATAGTCGATGTGAAGACAATTATCAATTTTAGTGATCATTCACAGCAAGATGGTTATATTTGATTTCATCAATTATGTAGCCATCATACTAGGCTATAGATTCCCTCGGCTTAAAAATCCAACTATGTTGCAGGTTTGTGTGGCCTGGCCCAAACATAGTGAAATACCTAAATACTATTTATAAGCTTGTGAATCACAATTTCTTAACGAAAATCACAAGTTTTTAATCCAAAGCTAATATCTCCCATAATAAACAAATTAACAAACCACAAAAACACATGCCAAAGTTAGTTAAAAAGTGCTTATATTCATTTCAAAACTCGGAAATGAGTTAGCATTGCAACCTACGGAAATATTATGATTAACTGAGTTTTTGTTAAATCATAAAATTATTAATGTTGAGCTCATTATTTGTCAAATCATAAAACTCTTGATATTTTGAAAGAAAATTAGTGATACAGACTTCTGTAAATAAGTTAGTTGTTTTTCTCCATGAATTCTATCAAAGTCTAGTGCTCCAGTTTTCAGCTATCGAGTTTGCAACTTTTCTGATTCAGATATTCTTTCTAGGTGGAATTTTCTTCCTTAGAAAATTAAATTTAGGACTTTGAGGGTTACAGTGAAGACTCATTGAATGAAGAGTTGTGTATTTCAGTGGTGGTCGGAGCTCACTATTTTGTGAATGAGAAATTACTTGTTTGTTTCAACTTTAATTTTGTAACAATGCCCTTTCTGTTATGTTGTCTGTATTTATGGGGTTGATGTGTCCTCTTATTAAACTATCTTTGTCATTATTTTGTGTTGTAATAATCATTTCTATGGTTGGTATGTAGTTTTGTAGTTTTCCATATTGAAATGTTCTCTCCATTAAACTTTTACATTTAATCTTTATATCTTTTGTAGATAATTTATGTTTCGTGTATATATTTAGTCCAATGTGTATTCAGGGCTAGTATGATTTGTTATTTTAATGGCTATCACAATGATTTAAGTTGGAGGTGATGGTTATAGAGAGAATTTATAAACAATCAGTTGCAATATTTTGTTGGACTTGTCAGGCTACTTGGTAGGAGGAAACCATATGAGTCTAGGGAAGGGCTAATTGACCAATATTGTGCCCTAGGATTTACAATCTTCTGCAATTACAATCTCACTTGTCAAGGAATATTACTTCGTGTAGGTCATATTACATGGCTAGAAAGAAAATTAGTGATATTTCTATAAATAAGTCAATTGTTTTTCTATGTATAAATGATAACTAGAATTAAATGTTTACTGTGTAATTACAATTTGTCAAGGAATATTACTTCCTGTAGGTCATACTACATGGCTGGGAAGAAAATTAATGATACCGACTTTTGTAAATAGTTTTTCTCAGTATAAATGATAACTAGTATTCAATGTTTATTGTGCATTTACAATGCCATTTGTCAAGGAATATATGTTATTGTGTACTTGTTTATTGCTCATGTCAAAATGATAAAAATGATAATTAATGTATATAGGTATTATTATTTTATGTAGGGTACTTATGTGAAATTTGAAGTTGTCAAATTACATGTTAGATATCATTTTGGGATTCAACTTCCTTAAGTAAGTCATTCATCTATGACCATTTCCATAAGAGGTAGTCTTAACTGACTAATTTCACATAATTTTTGAATAGTCCACTTAGCACTCATTGCATTGGGTGATGCTATTTGCAAAACCTTAGCAAGTATTGTGCCTCATGAACCATTCAAGTAAAGTTCCCTTCACTCTTTTTAACTAAGTATTGGGGTTTTCACAGTGCATTATATTATATATCATTTTGGGATTCAACTGCATTAAGTAAGTCATTCATCTATGACCATTTCCATGAGAGGTAGTTGTAACTGACTAATTTCTCATGATTTTTGAATAGTCCACGTAGCACTCATTGCATTGGGTGATGCTATTTGCAAAACCTTAGCAAGTATTGTGCCTCATGAACCATTCAAGTAGAGTTCCCTTCACTCTTTTGAACTAAGTATTGGGGTTTTCACAGTGCATTATATTAGATATCATATCATTTTGGGATTCGACTGCGTTAAGTAAGTCATTCATCTACGACAATTTCCATGAGAGGTAGTCATAACTGACTAATTTCTCATGATTTTTGAATAGTCCACTTAGCACTCATTGCATTGGGTGATGCTATTTGCAAAACCTTAGCAAGTATTGTGCCTCATGAACCATTCAAGTAGAGTTCCCTTCACTCTTTTGAACTAAGTATTGGGGTTTTCGCAGTGCCTTATATTAGATATCATTTTGGGATTCAAATTCGTTAAGTAAGTCATTCATCTATGGCCATTTCCATGAGAGGTAGTTGTAACTGACTAATTTATCATGATTTTTGAGTAGTCCACTTAGCACTCATTGCATTGGGTGATGATATTTGCAAAACCTTAGCAAGTATTGTGCCTCATGAACCATCCAGGTAGAGTTCCCTTCACTCTTTTGAACTAAGTATTAGGGTTTTCCTAGTGCATTATATTAGATATCATTTTGGGATTCAACTGCGTTAAGTATGTCATTCATCTATGATCATTTCCATGAAAGGTAGTCGTAACTGACTAATTTCTCATGATTTTTGAATAGTCCACTTAGCACTCATTGCATTGGGTGATGCTATTTGTAAAACCTTAGCAAGTATTGTGCCTCATGAACCATTCAAGTAGAGTTCCCTTCACTCTTTTGAACTAAGTATTGGGGTTTTCGCAGTGGATAATATTAGATATCATCTTGGGATTCAAGTGTACTTGTTTATTGTTGCTCTTGTCAAAATGATAAAAATGATAATTAATGTATATAGGTATCATTATTTTATGCAGGGTACTTATGTGAAATTTGAAGTTGTGAAATTACATGTTCTTGTGTACTTGTTTATTGTTGCTCATGTCAAAATGATAAAAATGATAATTAATATATATGGGAATCATTATTTTATCCATGGTACTTATGTGAAATTTAAAGTTGTGAAATTACTTTGTAAGTTTAAAAAACGGTTATTAGGAACATTTTATAGATAAATGAACCATTTTAAATTAAAAGTGTTATAATGGCTCTGAGATTTGCACTTGATAGGTGAAATGGATGCTAGTTGATTTTAGTTTGTATTTGATATTTGTTTTAATAATACATTCATTGTTTTCAAACCAAAGAGAAGATATCGTTTTAGATCACACATCAGCATCAACAACAATCAAATCATAGAATATTTATTTCAAAATCGAAAAAACAAACTCAACAATACTGACAACAACACCACGACACCTCTGTAATATATTATATTATAATAATGAAGTCCACACAGCAGAGAAGGGTAGAGTAGCAAGATTAGCAGATCTTATAGTAGCTATAATTATTATTGTTATTGTTACAGTGGCAACCATTGGAGATCAGGGGCAGGGCTTGTAGTAGTAGCATTTTCTGTTGGCCACATGGAAATCGCAGCTTCCCATTGGAAATCCCTCCATTCGGCAAACATTTTTGAAATTGGTGCTTCTTACGCAATACCCTTTAAACTTTCCGCTTGGGGTTTTACACATACGACCCTCTACAACTTGAACGTGCATCATCCCTACATGACATCACATTACACATGATTCACCCAACATTTCAACAACAAATGTTACAATAGACAGTCAGTTAGTAAGTATATATATATCATTGCATTCCAGTGAACAAATACCAATGCTTATGACGAGCAGCACAACAAGAAAAAGAGCACTGAGCCAAGTGCCAACCCCCTTGCTCGCCATTGTTGATCTCCTTTCTCTGGTTAGAAAACACAGTAAGCTTCAAAGTTTGAATGAAGAGCAGTGAGCATTGTGCCAATGCAGGGAAGAAAATAGATGTATTTATAGGAGTGCGTGAGGCAGGGCAGGTGGATATCATGTGTATAATGTGGTATCTTCTTCTTTTACTTGATTCCATTCACGTCCACTGTTAACCAAATATTTTAGAAAAACGAAAAGTAAGCTCTACATAGATTCACATAAAAGGAAGATTTCAGTAAGGTGGATCCCACGGAATGGATTTTATATGTTTTACAAACTCTATATGGGAGAAAATTTATTCATAGATTTGCTAATTTCAGGCGCTGGACAAACTCTATATGGGAGATTTTTTATTCAAATGGAAACAAATTTCAGTCACATAGAGACATCAGTCAGGCCGTTGTTTCCCATTTTCAACATTCCTACAGACAAAGGACGTTGGTCTGCCCGGAGGACCAAGTCTGGGGGATTGAACACTACCCCACCCTGTTCGATGCGGATACAAATCAGGCACTCTGCTAACCTATCATGGCTGCAGAAATCTTAGAGATCCTCAAAACGTTCAACGATGATAAGAGCCTCGACCCTGACGGTTAAACCGTATAACTCTTTACTCATTTCTTCGGACTCTTTCAACTAGATCTCATGCACATGGTTGAAGAATCTTAGGTTTTCCGTTATATTCATCCACATTTAAATTCCACTTACATAGAATTGATCTCGAAGAAACGTCTTTCTCACACTTTTTCGGATTTCCGCCCTATCTCTCTCTGTAATCTGGTCTACAAAATTATCTCCAAGACTATTGCAAATCACACGTGGCACATCCTCTCTTCGTTCATCTCTCCTCAGCAATTCGGTTTTCTAAAAAATCGACAGATTCATGACGCTGTTGCAATCACATAGGAATGTCTGCACTCTATCCACACAAATAAATTAAATGCAACTATCATGAAAGTGGACCTAAAAATGCTTTTGATTGTCTCGATTGGGGTTATTTGCGATTGGTTCTCCCCAAAGTTGGTTTACAATCCTGTGTTGCCAAGTGGATAATGGCCTGTGTCTCTAATGTTCACTATGCTGTGATTATAAATGGATACCCGACGACCTACTTCAAGGTTGGAAGGGACCTTCGATAGACTTGCTCACTATCACCTCTCTTATTCATACTGGCTATGGACGGGTTGAGCTTTTACATTAAATATGTTGTTGTCGAGGGCCATTTTTAGCCACTACACATTGATAGTAACATTCATATCTCCTACAGTTTTTTCGTCAACGACGTGCTCATCATGGGGATCCTCAACAAGTTTTCTTGGCTACACCTCTTTCATATTTTCAATAAGTTTGGGAATGCATCTGAACTTATAATGAATCAATGTAAATCTTCTATTATTCATGATCAATGTGATATGGAAATCATTGACTATATTCGAAGGTTGTTTGGAATCACATCTCAGATATTGACTGGAGGTATGAAATACCTTGGTTTCCATAGTAAGCCATGTAATTACAAGATCCAATACTGGCAATGGCTTGTTGACAGATTCTATCAGAAAAGTTTGGGCTGGGAATATAGATGCCTTTCTATAGGAGGTCGTTTCACTTTAACACAAGTTGTGATCACACAAATGGGTGTTTATTGGGCACACTTATTCCATTTGTGTATCACAATAATAAAAAGACTAAATGGAATCATTGCTAGCTTCATCTATTCTGGTATGCAAAAGAAGCACAAATTCCATCTTACCAAGTTGGATCACATCTCCATGCCGAAGCGACTAGGAGGCTGTGGTATTATGAATCTGAAGAGATTCGGCTATGCTCTACTGCTTAAACCCTTATGGAGGGGGATATTTGGAGAAGGAACCTGGGGTATGATTGTTAAGCACAAATATCTAAAGGATATTGACTTCATGGTTTGGTTGCATAGAGGATGTATTTGTTGCAAAATGGGCCCTGCTATTTGGCTCAACTTTTCAAAAGTTCGCCACTATTTTCTATCACTTCTCACCTGGAAATAGGCCATGGACACCATGTTGTTATTGGAAAGGACAACATCTGAGGTCTTGAAGATATTGACATGATCACGGATTCCCTCTTACATGGGCTAAACTACAATGGCATATACTTCTGGCAACAAGTCATATTGTCATGGCACAACAGATGCTCGATATGGAAACGATCGGGGAGTTGGGACTGTATGGACTAGTTGCATTGGAATAGAAAATGCTTCGCACACAGTTACAATTGGCTGGAGTCTGCAGAGATATGGAAAGAGATTCGATTGTATGGAGGGGTAAAATGAAGGGCGCTAACATAATGGTGGCGGATACATATCACTTTCTATGCTGTCAGGAAACCATACAACCTGAGGTACGTTGGTTTTTCAAATTCTGGAATTCTAATATTCCTTCTAGAATCACCATTCTACTTTTAGTTAGTCTAGCGATGTAAAAATTTGACATGGGAAAATCTCCAGAAAATAAATTGGCCCGATCCTAGGCCATGTGTGCTTTGCAAGTGCATGGAAGAAAACAATCTACACTTGTTCATAACGTGTCATGTTGCTTCTAAAATGTGGCACGATCTTGCTACCATTTTTGGTTTTCAATTCACGTTGCTTACTTGTATTTTTGATTGCCTTGAATGGTGGAGTGAGCAGAATGTCACCTGGTGCTACATTCCTCCTATTTTCTTTTGGGAGATCTGTAGGTGGAGGAACAACATCATCTTCAACAACTTCAGAGACAACATTACTCAGGTGTTCGAGAGAATCAGAATCACACTCTCTACTAGACTCCAAATTCAAATGGGCAATAAAAAACCTAAAAATAAACAATCATGCCTGAAGATCGAATACCCTATTGGGTTCTTTGATGGTGCATCACAAAGCAGCAAATGCGGATGTGGCTTCCTAATTCTATATTCATCTGAGCAGGCTTTTTAGGTTCACTGGGGTGTGGGATTTGGCACTAATACTAAAGTAGAAGCCATGGCACTATGGGGACTACTCTGTTCTCTAATTTTTTGAATATTCCTTCTATCCACATATATGGAGATTCCAAGATCAACATTTATTCGCCCGTGGCTATGCAACAATATCCAAGCCCTCACCTCAAGGTTGGTTACAAAAAATTACATTTCTCTGGAATTCACACAATAGAGAGTATAATCAAGATGCAGATGGACCATCCAAGAAAGGACTACTGGACAACCTGGATGGCTTACATATTGAAGTCAAGTTGGGGGACACCTGCATGGAGGTCGGGGTGATGCCTTTTCCAGGATAAAACAATATCACCTAGATTACTTTCTTTTTTCTTATAAGATGATCCTTCATAGTCTATTTTTTCTTATAGTACTATCTACATTGCTTCTGCCTTTGACATATATTTCGCCTAATCAGACTTGTATGAAGTACTGGAATCATTAGACTTTTATGATATTTTGTATATTGTATATACAATAGACTGTGTATATGGACATGAGCTATAGAGATTACTATATGTATGCCTGTCAACTATGGGTCTGCACCAGTTACTATTTCTGGTATTGTTGTTGTTTTTGGGTGCTTCTCCATGAAGCATATGTACCTTTTTTGAGATTGAATATACCACTTTTTTCATACTGAAAGAAAAAAAATCCTTAAAACTAACTCCAGAGTCCATGATCTCCTCTGCTTGGAACATATTTAGTATTGGCCTCTTCAATAGTCTTTTGTAGGGCTTACAAAGCAGGAGAAGCTAAAATCCGGTGCTGGAGGGTGGTGCAATGTAGACCAAAATGTAGGCCACACTTGTATTTGCAATTGTTTGCGATAATGAAAATACTTGCCCAAGCTTTTGCAATTAAACCCAAAACATCAAATGTCTTCACCCTGTAGGTATGGGCTAGCTCAGAAAAGAAGAAGCATATTGCTAAAAAGCCTGCCTGCCAGGTGTTCATGTGGCACCTAGGCTGTTCAAATTTCAAATTTCAAACCAGCGGTATTGTGTTTAGAAGGATTTAATTGCGTTAGGTGGAATAGTGAGAGAAGGTACGGATACAGAGTGTGAAGTACAGTGAAAAGATACAAGGCGGCAGGTGCTCCGGATTGCAAATTCTCACCAGTTTTCTAACTTCCACAGCATAATGGGTTTATCCATTTATGTAAACATACGTCAACAGAAACGGAGAAGGCCCGCTGGACACGTCGACAAGCCCAACGAATGTGCAATCAAGATAAGCTCGACGATTTGTAACATGTAAGAAATTCCTGAAGTCATACCGCGATTTACATGCCATAGCAAATTAGTCTTCTAATTTAGAGTATAGAAAATAAATAGTATTCAATATCTTTTGTTCAAGTACATGCCATTCTAGCATAAAGTATAGAAAATAAACAATATTCAATGTCTTTTGTGCAAGTACAATGTCATTCCTGAATTCATAGTGGTTGAGATGTCATTGCAAGTTATTCTCTGAGTATGGAGAACAAATAGTATTCAATGTCAAAGTCATACTACATGGCTGAGATGCCATAGCATTTTAGTCTATAAGAAATAATATTCAATGTCTTTTCTGTAAATTACAAACCATTTCTCAACGAATATTACTTCAAGCTATTGGCCCACTTTGTCTTTATCTTTATTTGTGAGTAGTAAGAACCTACATAGCTGAGATGCCAAAGAAAATGATCTTTGAATGCGAAATTCGTGAAGGCATACCACATGGCTGAGATGCCATAGCTAATTGTGTTTGAATGGCAATAATTTATTCAAAATTTGGAAAGAAAGGTGGTTGTCAGATTCCAATATAGTCTTAATGAATAACTCATTATAAGATACCATTCCAAAACCTCTCATTGTTATTCAACTTATGTCCAAGTGGCGGAGGCTCTTGCTTCATTAGTTTACTGATGGAAACACGACACAGTTGATGTGAAGACAATTATCAATTTTAATGATCATTTATAGCAAGATGGCTATGTTTGATTTCATCAATTATGTATCCATCATACTAGAATATGAAGTCTCTCGGCTTAAAAATCCAACTATGTTGCAGTTTGGTGTGACCTGGCCTAAACATAGTGAAATACCTAAATACTATTTATAAACTTTTCAATCACAATTTCTTAACCAAAATCACAAGTTTTTAACCAAAAGCTAATCTCTCCAATGATAAACAAATTAACAAACCCAAAAAACACATCCCAAGGTTAATTAAAAATTTCTTATATTCATTATAAAACTCGGAAATGAGTTAGCATTGCAACCTACCGAAATATTATGATTAACTCAGTTTTTTTTAAATCATAAATTTTTTAATGTTGAGCTCATTCTTTGTCAGTTCATAAAACTCTTGATATTTCGAAGGAAAATTAGTGATACAGACTTCTGTAAATAAGTTAGTTATTTTTCTCCGTCAATTCTTTCAAAGTTTGTTGCTGGAGTTTTTAGCTATGGGGTTTGCAACTTTTCTGCTTCAGATATTCTTTCTCGGTGGAATTTGCTTCCTCAACGAATTAAATTTAGAACTTTGAGGGTTGCAGTGAAGACTCACTGAATGAAGAGTTGTGAAGACTCACTAAATGAAGAGTTGTGTATCTCAGTGGTGGTGGGAGCTCACTATTTTTTGAATGAGCAATTACTTGCTAATTTCAACTTTATTTTTGTAACAATGCCCTTTCTGTCATGTTGTTTGTATTTATGGGGTTGATGTGTCCTCTTATTAAACTATCTTTGTCATTACTTTGTGTTGTAATAACCATTTCTATGGTTGGTATGTAGTTTTGTAGTTTTCCATATTGAAATGTTCTCTCCACTAAACTTTTACCTTTAATCTTTATATCTTTTGTAGATAATTTCTGTTTGTGTATATGTCCAGTCCAATGTGGCTAGTATGATTTGTTACTTTAATGGCAATCACAATGATTTAAGCTGGAGATGATGGTTATAAAGGGAATTTATAAATAATGAGTTGCAGTATTTTTGTTGGACTTGCCAAGCCAAGTGAAACCATATGAGTCTAGGGAAAATGATAATTAGTATTCAATGTTTACTCTCCAATTACAATCCCCTTTTTCAAGGAATATTACTTCCTGTAGGTCATACTACATGGCTGGAAAGAAAATTAATGATACCGACTTTTGTAAGTAAGTTTTCTCAGTATAAATGATAACTAGTATTCAATGTTTATTGTGCGTTTACAATGCCATTTAAGGAATATTATGTTCTTGTGTACTTGTTTATTGCTCATGTTAAAATGATAAAAATGATAATTAATGTATATAGGTATCATTATTTTATGGAGGGTACTTATGTGAAATTTGAAGTTGTGAAATTACATGTTTTTGTGTACTTGTTTATTGCTCATGTCAAAATGATAAAAATGATAATTAATGTATATAGGTATCATTATTTTATGCAGGGTACTTACCTGAAATTACTTTTTTAAGTTTGAAAAACAGTTTTTAGGAATATTTTATAGATAAATAAACTATTTTAAATTAAAGGTGTTATAATGGCTCTGGAGATTTGCACTTGATAGGTGAAATTGATGCTAGTTGATTTTAGTTTGTATTTGATAATTGTGATAATAATACATTGATTGTTAAAGGTGTTGCAGGTCCGAAGGGACTACTGGTACCAAGTTGCCCTGGTTTATAATGACTGAAGATTTGCACTTGATAGGTGAAATGGATGCTAGTTGATTTTAGTTTTTATTTGATAATTGTGTTACTAATAGATTGATTGTTAAAGGTGTTGCAGGTCCGAAAGGACTACTGCTACCGAGTTGCCCTTGTTTATAATGACTCTGGAGATTTGCATTTGATAGGTGAAATGGATGCTAGTTGATTTTAGTTTGTATTGATATTTGTTTTAATAATGCATTCATTGTTTTCGAACCAAAGAGAAGATATCATTTTAGATCACACGTCATCAACCATAACAGTCAAATCATGGAATATTTATTTCAAAATCGAAAAAACAAACTCAACAATACCGACACCTCTGTACTATATTATATTATAATAATGAAGTCCACACAGCAGAGAAGAGTAGAGCAACAATTATATGTTCTTATTCTATATATATAATTGTTTTTGAATTTTCTAGAGGTTTGTATGGCTTTTCACCAGTTGAATTTTTTAAATTTCAAAAATATCAAAATCAATAAATTATATTTTTAATTAACCTATATAATAATAATAATAATAATTTTTTATTCATAAACCATTTTTCATATAGAATGCGATCTTTTATATTTACCAAATTAATTTGTTAAATATAACTTTTGATTTTTACAAAATTGATTTGCTATTTTTGATATTTATAAATATATAATTAAATTCTAGTATTCATTATTGAAATTTGTTTTATTAACGATAGGTAACATATTCAGGTAAGGTTTCAAAAAAGGTTATGATATTATGATAATGTCAATTTTTTTATTATATATATATATATATATATATATATATATATATATATATATATATATATATATATATTTATAAATATTTCACAATTCAATATATAAAATATTATGTAAGGTTAAAAAATAATATATTAAAAATAATTAAAAGTATACATTTATATTAATATAAGAAAAATATTTAACTATTTTAAAAATATTTAAATTAAAATTTAAAAAAAATTATATAATGGCATTGGTAATTTAAAAATAAATAAATTTATATAATTGCATTGGTATTTAAATGACAAGATATAAATAGTTTTTGGGTTAATAAAAAAGTTTAATAAATGTGTTTTTTTTTTTATATATATATATATATATATATATATATATATTTCATGTTTATTTATTATATATATTTTCTAATTTTAATTTATAATGAAAGATTTTTTGAGATTTTATATGTATGTGAGGTTTGGGGTTGTAGTATATGAGAGTAGTGGAGGAAGAATAAAATCAATCTGCAACCTCAAAAATAAAGGAAAAATGCCTACATTATCCTAATGATTCAAGCATGACTATAACTAAGTATCTTGCGTATAAGAAGAATTTATACAACATGGGCACCAAAGTATTTTCTAAAATTGTTTATAAGTCTAAAAAAATTTCACCTTTGGCTAAGTGAGAGTAGCATAAGGATGCATAGTTTTGTAGCATAACGATGCCTAGCCTTGGCTAGACTATTGGGGAATAAAAGAAGAGATCATATTGCAAAATCCAGATATATTAAACATATTATTACTTCCAATTTTAAGGCTAAATTGTGGGGAAATAAAGAGCTAGAGGGGAAAAGGATACTAATATATCATGAGGTGATCAATCTCGTTCTCAATAAACAAAATTATCTTTGACTTGATTAGTTTCAAGAAGAAAATGAACATTTTCAAGATAAAAACTAATTCTCATGAGCTTCATAGTGAAATTGGGCATTGGTCAATTCTGAAAACACCATGGCATGAAAGAGTTTGTCACTTGTGTGATAATAGGAGGATTGAAGATGAAAAATACTTTCGCTTAGATTGTCTATCTTATACTTACATTTGGTCTAATGTTCAAAATATTTGTCACATTAACAACCTTCTCGACCTTTCAAATCAACAAAACTATGAGGATCTAGGAACACTTCTCTTACTTCTTTTTAGAATAGAAATACAATGTTAAAGAATTATGGTTAATCTCTTACCTTCTTAAGGTTCGGTAGGTCATATAAGTCTTAACTGACATTCATCATCGTCATCATCATCATGTATAATATTTTTGTCTATAATTAATGCTTTTATTTTCAATTTCTTTTGTGTGTGTGTGTGTGTGTGTGTTCCAAGGAAGGAAATCAACCTCTCTCTTAGCCCAAGGGCTAGAGTGAGGTAGTTAGTACTAAGTTAGTCCACATATATACTTAATTAAGATTTCACAAGGATCAAAGCCAACACAACAATATTCATGGGCACGGAGCCATCACAACAATATTTATCAAGGTTTTATTGCTCATCATGTCAATAGTAGGGATTTGAACCTGGGTGGGGTAGGTAATATTCATTCTGCTCAACCACCCAAGTTAACCCTAATTGACCAAAATTTTGGGCATTGGGGACTACATGGGGAAAGAAATTGATGTCCCTTTCAACCCAAAGGCAAGAGAGAAGTTGTTGGTACTCGATCAACCCATAGACTCACTTAAAGCATGGCATAGTTACTATATTCTAGAGTTACAACATGCCAAACTATGAGACTTGAACTTGGGTGGGGAGGATCAAAAGGATTTTTCCCACCACCCAAGCTAAACTCAATTAACATATATCCATGTGTGTGTACTAATTTGAACTTTAAAAATAATAATTATTATATTTTAATTGTAAAATAATATTTTAAATTTTAGATCAAATACAATGTTTAAATTATGTTATATAAACATATTTTTTATTTTATTTTTAATATCACATTTAATATATTAATATATTTTAAGTATTTAATATTTATAGATATTTTTATCGATACAGAATTTTTATTAATTAAAATTTTAAATGCAAACTTAATGTCTATTATTATTATTACTTAGTTATTTTGCATGTTTACAATTGTTGTGCAAAATATGTGTAGATGAGACAATATGTGTTAGATTCGTTAATGTTTTTCCTTGTAAATGTTGATGTAATGTGTTAGTGTTGGATATAATAAGGCTAATGAGTCAGATTCAAGTGATTGTGCAATGTAACATGTTGTGCATGTTTCCCCATTTCGAAGTAATGAAAGATCAATGGATTGATCCCATTTATATTTATGTATGAATATGTTATTTTATTGCTATTGCCTGGTTACTCGTTGTATAACTTTATAATATGGATTCAATACTCATTAGTGTCCTACATAATAGTAGGAGTTGATAGTGTTATTATATTTTTGTCATGTTAATCTTGTGCATGTTGGATGGTGAAGTACTTAGCTACAACTAAGGATGATGTTATGAATGAAACACTTATACCATAATGGAATTGTAGGTAGTGAATAACGAGTTAAATAGCTAGTCTAATAACCTATGATGTCCCCTGTGGCATATAAACCTAGAATGGTTATCATGCATTTGTCCGATAGGTGTCTAGACTTCCCCGTGACAATTGAGATCCTAGTGTCATAGAAATGCAACAATCCCATTTGACTATGGAAACCTGGTTCCCATAGTCCCCCATAACACATTGGGCAAGATTTCATCCATTTTGTGGGTGATGCCAAAAGGGTCGATGATGAGAGTGTTTGTTGGCCGAACTGCATGACAAACTTGGGTCTGTTATAACCTTGCACCAACAAACCTATCACCCTTCCTCCAATTGTCTTGATATCTTGACACCTTATTTAGCCATCTCTTGTTACATTTCACAGAAAATCTTTCGAATCACCTATTTTAGTGGTCTAAACCATCGATGGAGAATCTTATTGGTATCCCACGAAGCATCCCTTAGACCTCAACGAGGGTTGGATTAAATCCCTTAGCCCTTGAAAGATCATTAGAAATTCCATAGTTTTCACCTCATATGGCATATTTCCTTCCACATAGTGTTTTCCAACCATTTATAAAGAAACATCCACCTTGGCTACTCCTATGAACCTTTTCTATAATGGAATCCTCACCATCTAAAATATAGATATGTGTTCCTATCCTTTGAGACTTCTTCAGAAGTATTAGAGTGTGCAAAACCTATGTTTCTATCTAATGCAAATAAGAATGAAATAAAAACAACTGAAACTAATCCAAATCGAGGGAGAAAAATCTCAAAACAAGGTTTCAAACAGTAGAGTTTTGTCAAATAATGATTCAACTTCAAAAAGAAAAATAAAAAAATGTATTTGTCTTAAGAATGTCCAAATTTGACACAGAGGCTAGTCAAAACCACTCTATAGGCAACAAATAAAAAGTGTAGAACATGAAGTTGACAAAATGAGGCCTAAACTTCTCTACATCAAAGTGCAAAAATGATCATCATCCGATTTTGAAACATCTCATAAAATCCACATTTTTTAGAATGAAATATAAATTACCTTTTGGAAGAAAATCAAAGAAAAATTTATTCAATTACATAGAGTGTAAATGAAAACTTAATTTTTATTATTATTACTTGATAAATAAAAAATAAACTACTTATATTAATAACCACTATGCATTTATCTTTTAAAAACCACATATATATTTTGGTTAAATTTAATTTAACATATTGATTTATGAAATTTGGTTAAATTTGATTTAATATACTAATTTATTTAATCTAAAATAAACTTTAGATAATAATTGTTTAAATTCAAATTATTATTATTGTTTAATCAATTTTTGATAAAATATAACAATTTATAATATAATTATGAAAAATGTAGTTTAACTATTATATGTTTTTTGTATTTTTATTTAAAACCTAAAGATACAAAATTTAAGTGAATTATAAATTTTAATTATTTAAAAGAAATATGTTTTTAAATATATAAATAAATTCAACGTCAAAAAAATTCCTAAAACATTTAATTTTTATAAAATTACACAACTACATATAAAATTTCATAAAAAAATTCCACAATTACAATTTAAAATTCCAAAAATCTCAACGAAATTTCTATTAAAATTAACTTTAGAAAAATAAAATTAAAATAAATTAAAATAAAATAAAAATTATATTTATAATGATTAAACTCGCACTTATAAAATGAAAGATAACAACAATTAACTTTCCAACTAATTCACCTCACAATCATTGCATTTTTCAGGGGACAAATGAAATATGATATAAAATGAAAGATAACAACAATTAACTTTCGAGCTAATTCACATGGTGACCATTGCAGTTTTTCCAAGGGGACAAATGAAAGGAAAAGTATAAATGTGACATCACGACCATTGTGTTTTTTCCAAGGGGACAAATGAATAATTGAAGAGAAAGAAGAAAGGTGACAAAAGTCATGTTCACATATCATTATGGTGGAATAACTTCTTCGTTTTAATGTTGGAAAAGTTCTAATTTTTTTTAAAGTCGAAGTTCTATTTATCTAGCAAAAGAAATATATATCTGGACGAATAAAAAACAAATGGTCTCACCTCGACCAAGTTTGTCCACCATTGCTTGCAACATGTGACACAAATACAAAAGAGAGAATAAAGACATCATCCATAAACGGGAAGGTCACAGACACCAAAAGACAAACAACACATAGAAAACACTTGAGGTCCTGCTAGTTCTTCGACGTGATGGATGCTGGGTTATCAGGGGTTGTTCCTAGAGGAGGCAGAGGTCAGAAGTTGCACTGGACATGCCCTTCGAAGTGTGCCATCCTTGTCTCTAGCTTTTCCACTTTTTCTGAAAGATGGTTTTGGAAACGCCAGACCACCACCACATGCTCTCTAACCTTGCATTGAAAGTAGTGCATCCTCTCTAGGGTGGCCACTAGCTCAACATGCTTCTCCCTTCAGATCCTTTCAGCTGACTCCACTAGATCCAGCAATGTTTGAATTAGCTCGCAACAATTATCGAGACAACAATGTTGAATTACCCGTGGGTTGGGAGCTGAACGTTTGCCAAACCCCCGACTTACCCGAACCATCTTAGGCTGCACTGTACATACGCTGAAAAGCACGAGGTGTCGCCTTTGGAAAAGAACAATGATAAATTTACACTACCAAGAGTCGGAGCGGAAGCTCAATAGTCATCACCCTGCTCTGAAAATCCATTTTCGTTTCTTCTGTTTGCTCGCATAATACAAACTGGGAGCACAACACTAAATTGAAATGTCAACACAAAAGCCATAACCATGAACCATCTTGCTCCTTAGATATTTGTCGTCCACACTCGATGAGACATTAAGATGTTTCACATGAGCACCTTTACACCCCAATACGTTAGTTCAGACAAGAGGACAAAAAATCCTTTCCTCCACCTGCACACCAGTTGTTTATAGTCATGGGACTCAGTTTGCCACATGCTCCAGGATTCTCACTCCATCAGAATGAAAAGTTTTAATTTTTAATTTTAATTTTAATTTATAGTAATTTAATATATAAAAATCACTAATTTATCTCTAATTATTTTATTAGTGTAAATTGTGATACATTGTTAAGTTAAAAAAAGTATTTTTATAATTATGTAAAACTTATTAGTTCGTGTAAAGCAATAATATAGTAATGAATTTGTTAGTAGTTTATTCTTTGTTTATTTAAATTTAGATACATAAATAATAATAATAAATCAATTACAATGCACTTTATGTTTCAATTACAATCTTTTATTTTGAAGGTTTGGATGCCGTCATATATAAAATTTAGCTATTGCCGACGCTCCACTTGTGGTATTTATTTGGGAGTTGTCTCTAAAGAGACTTTTTGGAAGCTTTTCTGGTGGGTTTTTCCGGTCAAAATCCGGCAGCAATTTATTGAAATCGCAAGTTTGATAGCTAATTTATGCACAATCAAAGCGTCCTAGGGGTTTTCAGGGTGCTGAATCCAAATATGCAATTAAAAAACCATTTTAAATAATACAAATCAAGATTTAACCTCAATCTTTTCCATCGGATTCCTTCACTGGAATCTCCAAAAAGTCGCACTAAAGACAACTCCATTTATTTGTGGGCCATAATCTTTACCACTCTCGTAAACTGGGCTTTGAATACTATTTGTAGTTGAATGAGTGTGTATATGTTTGCTTTCGAATATGCTAGAGGTTTGAACTATATTTGTGGCTTTTCGCGTGTTGAATTTTTATAAATGTTAAGTTTATCGAGATCAAGTGTTCAAGTGTATAGGTTAATATTTTAATAAATTATATTATTATATTAAAATAAGAATTAATTTTTATGAGTTTTATAGTGAAATTGGGAATTGGTGAATTCCTAAAACACCATGCCATGAAAGAGTTTGTCATTTTTGTGATTTTAGGAGGATTGAAAATGAAAAACACTTTTTCTTAGATTGTCTATCTTATATTTACATTTGATCTAATTTTCAAAATATTTGTCACGTTAACAACCTTATTTGTCACATTAGCAACATTCTTGACCTTTTAAGTCAACAAAACTATGGGGATCTAGGAACACTTCTCTCACTTTTTTTTTAGCATAGAAATAAATGTTAAAGAATTTTGATTAATCTCTTACCTTCTTAAGGTTCAATGGACATATAACTCTTATATGACATTAATCATCATCATCATCATATATAATATTTTTATCTATAATTAATATTTGTATTTTTTTTGTGTCTATATATATATGCACTCAAGCTTCTACTCAAGGAAATCTCTTGATTATGTATTAAGTTAGACAAAGACTCATGAGAGTAGGCCTCATATGAAATGTATGAATGTTATATGCATCTACAATATTGTATTTTATTTTGTCTATAAATGAAATTCATGTTTTCTTCCTTATATCTATATATATATATATATATATATATATATATATATATATATATATATATATATATATAGATATAGATATATTCATTCTAAGGAAAGAAATCAACCCTCCTATTAGCTCGAGTGTTAGAGTGAGGTAACTAGTACTGGTACTAGACCAGCCCACATATATACTCAATTAAGAAACACGAATCAAAGCCAATATAACAATATTCATGGACATGAAGCCACTACAACAATATTTAATAAGGAATTATAGCTCATCATGTTATTGGTGGGGATTTAAACATGGGTTGGGAAGATAATAGTCATCTTTCCCAATCACTCGAGGTAACCCTAATCGACTATCATTTTGGGCATTGGGGACCACATAGGGAAACAAATCAACCTCCCTCACAACCTAAAGGTAAGAGAGAGGTTTCTAGTACCTTGTTAGCCCATAGACTCACTTAAAAACACAACATAATTACTTTATTCTACAGTTACAACATGTCAAACTACGAGACTTGAACCTAGGTGGGGAGTATCACAAAGATTTTCCCAACCACCCAACTTAAAATCAATTGATGTATGTGCATGTGTGTGTGTACTAATTTGAATTTTAATAATAATTATTAGTACATTTTAATTGCAAAATAATATTTTAAAATTTAGATCAAATACAAAGTTTAAATTATGTTATACACACATTTTTTTTTTCAAATTTAATATAAATTTTAATATGTTAATATATTTTTAAGTTTATAATATTTATATTTTTTTTTTACTGAAATAGAATTGGTATTAATTAAAATGGTTGCACCGAAGCTAGCAATGATGCAACCATTTTGCATAAAGTTGGCATGAAATTCACAATTGTAAACAAAAACCCAATGACTGGGATATCATCTATGCTTACAAAGCTACTTAACAACCTTGTTTAGTTGTTTAGAGGTCATAACTTTTACAAAAGTGCCCAAAATATAAGTAGTAACAACATGAAAATTTCAATATTATGATGGAGATTCTTGGTCCTCATTTTCCATTGGGTCATTCAACTTATGCGTTGAGTCATCCTTTTGTCCTAATTTTATTTCATGACCTTCCTTTGCATTTTTGGAGCCTAGCATTAAGGCTTTCATCCTCTAAGCCAATAGAAAATATATCATCCTTTCACATTTTACTTTAATGTTATCCACCCTTTGACTTTGGATTTGCAAAATGTTCATGGTTGCAACACCTCCCACTCCATTATGTCATATGGTTTGTGGGAGTGCTACCCTTTTAATCTGATCTCTAAGGTATGTTATGAAGATTGGGTTACAACAACCTATTTTCCTAAAAAAATTCAATTTATAAAATGAATGCCACCATCTCATTCGGTGCGTTGAGAGCTTTCTAGTGATATAAATTTTAGCTCAATTTGAATCATGTGTAGAAAGTTATACCCCTTATAACTTTAGTCCATTAAGGAAGCTACATCATCAAGGGGAATCTACATGGCACAGACATGGCCATGCCTGACCCATGTGGTACCATGCCACTACCACATTGGGCCCCACATGAAACACACATCATACGAGATATCAACCATTCTATGAACACTTTATTAATAAATCTCTTGATATATGATATCATGCTAATCATATTAGATTATTACTAATCACAATTATTAATTTAATTACTTATGATTAGTGATTGGGATTAATAAAGTGATTTTTTGAGAAAATACTTTGTTTCTAGTTTTAAGACCTTTTTCCCAATTTGATGTCATACCAGTACCAACATGTACATTTATCATTTAAGTCCTCGGTATTACATTTACCTAAGATCTCTTTCCTTGGTATCACGCTTTCCCCATACTATACTCCCCAGGATCTCTTTCCCTGGTACCATACTCCTCCAAGATTAATTTCCCTAGATGCTATTTCCTTGGACCGGTGTCGTTTACTTTCATTGGGTGTCAATTCCCCTGGGATCATATCCTTGGTCCTATGTTTCCTCAAGTACTACATCCCCCAGGCCAGTAAGTTTAAAACATTGATTAAACATTGGTTAAGAAATAACTAAACATATTAATTATAAGTATTAATAATTAATTGCATGCATGTTGTTCACCAGATTTCATGTACAAAACATGTTATTTCAATATTCTAGTCATTTCATCAATTCAATAAAATATTTCATAAAACACCATCGATTCCTTGCACATGTTGCAATCTAGTTAAACTTGTTCATAGAGCTAAGATTATTAATTGGCTAAGCATGAACACACAAATTCTCATGACTATACAAGAAGAGTTGGTGTCCATCTATCAAATACTTCTAATCCTTTAAACAAAGTGAGCTACTATATTCATGAGGCATTTTTGTCAACTAGGAGAGCATAAACGCACAATTTCTCATATAAATCATGAACTAAATGTTGAACAACACAATATAGACATTCATTATATACACACAAGATCTCATTGTAGTCATAAACATATCATTGAACATCACTGTTAATGATTCAAATATGCAATTGTAACATAGTTATTTGTATATCTTAAACTGGTTTGCAACTTGAGGGGCTTCCACTCTCCATCCAACCATAGTCTTGCTACATTGCAAAATTCTTGCAGACGACCACCCTTAAGCTGGATCCAATGTTTGAGGAGATGCTTGCTCAAATAATTCACAGCAAAAACTTGTTTAAACACTCAAAACATGGAGCCCACTTTCCAGGTGGTTTACCAAATTCCCTCTAATAGAAAGCATCAACGTGGTTTAGTAGTTATATGTACAAGAAGCACTAGGGTGGCTTATCAATTATTCCTTGCAATAAGCACCACGATGATAGACTCTTTCCTTTGAGTTCATTCATCGAGATTCACTCAAATTTTAGATGGGGTATTTCTCAATCTCAGGAGCAAAATCCATTTTCTAGGTGGTTTATCAATTGTCTTTTCATAGCAAGCAACATATGGGTTTGATGTCCACTATCTAGCTAGTTTATCAACTGTACAACAAGCATCAAAATGGCCCAAAATTTCTTGCCTAGGTGTCTTATCATATATACAACAAACACCATAGTTACATAGTATTCCATTGAGCCCTCCACTTACCACACATGCTTAGAGAACAAAGTCCAGTGGCCTCACACATAGTCACGGGTAATTCACACAAAATTCATAGGAACTTAACTCATACATAGTGATCTCCATACTATCTTAGACATGACTTTTCCTTCTACTACCACTTCCCAATAACTTACACACAGTTCAATGATCAGTAATGAGAGAAAACCCAATGAGATCCCACTCTATTCTCTAAGGAGAGCCAACACAAAAAATCAATAATGCCCCAAATATCAAGCTTACTCCGTCCTTTGTTGTGCATTTATATATTTCCTCCCAACATCACTTTTTCTTGTTTGAGAAACCTCTCACATATCTCTTCAATTTGTTAGGGGAAAATGGCACCATCTTCTCCTTTACCACCTCCAATCATGTCTCATAAATTGACTGGAAAGAAGTGGCTCGATTGGGTATGCACCACTGCTTTCAATCACATCTCGCAAATTAATTACTAGTTAGTTGGCTCAACCAGGTTTGAAAATAGTGGTTCAACATTTAAGTTTAGGGTTGGGTTTCATGGCTTTCCAAGCAAGAAAAATCCATAAAAAAATGGAATCTGAAAGGTTTTCCTTTCCTTAGTCTATGCTGATAAGGATTAGATTTTAAATGTTTAAAATACACCATATCATCTAATTGTGGCTCATGTTCTATAAACTAAAAAAAAGGAAAAAAATCAACCTTTATAATTAACATATCTTACATTAGTCTACACATTAAACAAAAATGGGTAGATCTCTCTCATTTTGTCTTAAATTCCTAGGTAGCTCCATCAGGTCCAAATTTCTTTCATTACACCTTGTCCTACTCTATTACTTGATTCTGTAGCATGATCTATATCTGGTCCAAGATGCATAGTCATTTAGGTTGGAATTCTCCCTCGGATTCCACATGTGTCATAGACTAATAAATCACTATATTTTGACTATGGGTGGAAATGTCAATCTATAAGCTACTAGTCCCACTGTTTCCAAAATATGAAATAGTCCAAAAAATATAGGTGCTTATTTAGTACCTGACCCCACTTTTAGTGAGATATTCCTTAGTTTGATGTAGATATATACATTCTATCCCACTTAAAATTATTTTCTCATTCTCTGTTGATTTTCATAACTCTTTTGCCTATCCTAGGATGCTTTTAACTTCCTAATATTAATCACTTCTTGCCCCATTTCTCTCAGCATGTCATGTCCAAGTACCACCTTTTTCACTGGGTCATCCCAGCTAATGGGGGTATTTCATTTTCTACCATATAATGCCTCAAAAGGACTCATCTCCCATGATTATTAGTACCAATTGGTGTATGCACATTCAACTTATGGTAGGAATTTTCCCCACCTTTGTGATTGATGCATGAGATACATCCTCAACATGTCTTCTAGAATTTTTTTTACCCTTTCAATTTGACCACGTGTTCAAGGATGATATGATGTGCTGAAAGCTAGTTGAGTCCCAAATACTGCAAATAATGCTTTCCAAATATTTGAAGTGAACTTGGCATACCAATATAAAATGATATTCTTGGTTATACCATGCAATCTGGATATTTCTTCCATAAAAATTTGAGCTATGTCAATAGATTTGTGGATGGATTTAGTAGCTATAAAGTGAGTTTCTTTTCTCAATTTTTTCCCTACCACCATAATGGCATCATGTTGTTTGGATGTCTATGGATATTATGTGATGAGGTCCATGGATATGACTTCCCATTTCCACTTAGGGATTGGAATTGGATATAACAACCCCATTGGATGTATGCATTCTACTTTAGCTTGTTAGAATTTGAGACATCTAGAAATATATTCAACTATTTCCTTCTTCATTCATGTCCAATAATATAACTGTTTATGGATGCTATCATTTTATAGTAACCAAGATGGCCTTAATAAGGCCTTTTGTGAAACTCATCCATTATCATTGAGTTTCTTCATGTCAGTCATGTGGGGTACATACCACCTATCCTTGAACAACAACATACCATCACTAGTTAGCTTGTAATTCTTTATTATTTTTCTCTATGGTTCATATTGTAAACATTCCTTCATGTACTGGAAATGCTCATCATGTAGCAATGCCTCTCTAATCTTTTCTTTGGTGTCAATTTAACAAGTTCTCATGGATGCCAAGTGAGCTACTTGTAGGCTTCTACTAAGTGTATTTCCTATCCAGTTTTCCTTGCCCTTAATATGATTGATTTCAAAATCAAATTCAGTAATCAATCCAACCATCTGGCGTGTCTAGCATTTAAAGTAGGTTGATCAAAAAAGTATCTCAGTCCTCCATGATATGACACCAACACACATATTCTCCCAGGGAAGTAGTGCCTCCACATATTCACTGCATGCACGATTGGTGCTTGCTCCAAGTCATGAATAACATTTTTCCTTTCATGCTACGTTAGTTTCCTTGATTCACAACAGATTACATGTCCTTCTTACATCAAGACTCCACCTAGGCCTTCCTTGTAGGAATTTGTGCAAACTAGGAAATCCTTATTTGGGTTTGTTATTCTCAGAATAGGTGCATGTGTGTGCAAGCATGTCATTTTCACAAAGCTAGCTATGCACTCTAATTTCCATTGAAATTTTACTCCTTTCTTCTATAAAGATGTGATTGGATGCTCAATCTTCAAAAAATATTCAATGAACCATCAGTAATATCCAACCAATCCCATGAAATATCTAACCTCTATAACATTTCAGGGAGTGGGCCACTCCATTATGGCCTTTATCTTCTTTGGATCTATAACAAACCCTTCCTTTGAGATGAGATGTCCCAAATATTATACTTGTGATTAGAAGGAATCAAATTTACTGAGTTTGGCATATAATATTTGTTCCCATAGTAATTTCAATGCCCTTTTTAGGCGCTCTTCATGTTCTTCTCTGGGTTTTGAGTAAACCAAAATATCAACAACAAAGACTAGCATGAACTTGTCCAAATACTAGTCGGGGAATTTTTTTATTAGTTACATGAATGTGGCTAGGAAATTTGTGATCCCAAATGGTACCACTGCGAACTTGTAATTCATGTATCTCATCCCAAAGGTTTCCTTGCGATTGTATTCATATTTAATTATAACTTGGTGATAGCCAAATCTCAGATCTATCTTTAAAAAAATATGGCTCCTCTCAATTGATCAAATTGATTATCAATTCTAGGTAATGGGTATTTATAGTTCATTGTAACTTTATTTAATTATCAGTAATCAATTCATAATCATAGTGCACCATCCTTCTTCTTTATCAATAGTGTTAGGGCTCCCTAGGGTGATACAGTCAGTCTAATCTATCCTTTATCCAATTTTTCTTTCAACTACAATTTTAATTTCACCAACTCTAATGTGCTCATGCAATAAGGGGTTGTAGAAATTGGCATAGAACCTTGAATTAATTCAATAGAGAAACATAGTTCCCTTGGGTGGAAATCCTAGCACTTTCTTAAGAAATACATTGTTATATTGTTTCATAATGGGGTGATCTTTAATTTTGAGTTTGTTTTCCTCTACTACACTGGCTAATTGAATCTTAAATAGGGTACACCTTTTTTAGCTACATTTTTTCACTTGAAGCATTGAAATTTGTTTAAATTAAACATGCTTTCTTGTTTCCTACAACACCTTTTCCTCTCCTTCATTGCTAAGGCATTCCATCAATTTACTATAAAAGTCAACTTTGGTCCTATGGGATGCCAATAAATATATCATATGAACCCAATGGAAAATATTCAGCATGGATTTTATGGGCATGCCACTTATTTCTTGGTGGCATGACTTTGCCAAATTAGTCACTCTCTTTTTCACTTTCGTGGCTAGTTAATTTGACATGTTCTTTTTTCTGTAAGGAACATATCTCTGCAATTTTGGGGCTGAAATAACTGAATTTATAACCCGAATCAATTAAAATTGAAAAACGATGGTTGGAAAACATACCTTCCATTTTGATCATCAAGGTTTGATTATTTTCTTATTTTTTTTCCAAATTTTCATAAATATGAGATATTATTTGAGCCACATCATTCACTGTTGTTTCCTCTTGGACATTGTATGAATTATTGTTTTTCTTTTATCGGCGAGGGCAATATTTTAACATGTGAACCTCTCCACATCTCCAACACCGCAATCATCTCTTCCTAGGTTCTTCTTCCTCTTCCCTTGTTGATTTGATAGGTCGATCTCTATAGGCAGCAAGGAAGTTCCAATTCATCTCACCTTTAGCAGATGCATTGAACTTGAAATTTTCCCCCATTTTCTTTTACCTTGAGGGTTGTGGTCTTTTCCCTTTAAATTTGATTTTTTCTTTCTTCTTCCAATCTGTTCAAAATTCAACCCTATGCTTGGATTGATCATAGTAATACATGGCCTTCTTGATAATGTCCTCTAATGTCTTTGGTTCATCAAATTTAGTTTTTTCTTGGTAGGATTGTGGTAAATCATTGAGATATATATGCATATTCAGCTTGTTGTCCTTTATACAGGGAACATACCTTAATCGTTCTAATAATATATTGATGTAGGCATATAAGGTAATTTGTCTCAACTTATGCTCATGAAACTCTTTGATTTTGTTGTCATAATATCTCTAACTATACAAGTAATTCTCAGTAGTGCACCTCTTTTCTGGGTTTTGCAATGGTTAATTGGGGCGACAATACTTTGAAAATATACTTGTGGTTGCTTTTGGTTAATTGTCTTTTCACATTAATTCTTTCTGGCTATTTTGATTTATGGCTATCCATGCTACAATTATTTTGGGACAAAAATATTGTTGGATATTAATAGTTTTTATACATTTATGTGGTCAACCTTTATTTTCTCCTTTGGTTTTCATGGAGACAACTAGTCCAGTTGTGGAGGGTCTGAATTCTTATATTTTATGTTGACAATGTCGTAGGTACATTAGATGGTTGACTCACTAACCTGTTAGTTTCCCACATTTAATATTTGACATCTAGTGGGCATGTTATTAATTATTTCATATTTGTTTTGGATCTAAGTAGACCTACTTTCTATATTTGAGGGGTATGCATTCTATTGTGTACATTATATATATATATATATATATATATATATATATATATATATATATATATATATATATATATATATATATATATATATATATATATATATATATATATATATATATATATATATATATATATATTTATTACTATTCATTATCGTGGAGTTTCCCTTATATTTGTAAGGAATATGTCTTTGTTAATGCATTTTAGGTAGCGATGGGGACACATTGGTAGGTATTCGGTTGGACAACTGGACTTGATCAAAACTGAAAATTTCCCATAGATGTGGAGGTCTCTTTTTGTAATTTTGGTAGCAGATGTTAAATAATATTTTTTTGTTATGTCATCGACCTTTTCATATCTGTAGTCTTTAGGGTGCTTTCCGGTTGGCTTACATTTTTCCTTTATGATTTACAAACAATTGGTGCATTTTTTTGATTGAATAACTGATGTGGATATCTCTGTCACATTATATGTGATATTTGGTAGGTTTTCTTTAATTTTATTTGGCTCAACATCAAGGAGCCTCAAGAGGTGGTGGTTTTTTAGTTCAAATATGCCAGGGTGACTAAATTTGACTCTGCCGAGGTGTATTTTCCCAATATTGTTAGCTTGGGTATCTTGTTTTTTGTAAGAGGGTGTTAATGGGGCCACATGGGCAGTGTTTACATGAGAAAACTGGTAATGACATGCAATATCACCACTCCCTAGACGCAGGACCTATTTTACATGACTGTGGTGGAAGAAAAACAATATGCTCGAAATTATTCTAGACATCCATCCTATGGAATAATCTTAAGTTTTGTACACAATTCCATTACTGGTTTAGGTGAAGGTGGTTCTGCAAATTTCCCTAAATCTTTGGAACGTCCTCTTTTGGTTCCTTCTTCTCTCAGACATAGAAAAAATGTTTTTCGAGCCACTAAGAATATAAAAAAACTTATATTTGGTATTAGCATGTTCTGGGATCAAGTATCTAAATTACAACAACGTGTAATAGTTGGGCGATGGGAATTTACTAGAATGAGTAGAGTTCAGATGAATGTGTGGGTCAAAACCCATAGGTTACCCATTATAAAATACATACCAAAAATAAATATGTTGTTTAATAGGTGGTACTATTATCATTTCCTCCATTTGGAGAATGTGGACAAAATTATTGACCTTCCTTGAGTCTATAGCTTCTTGTTGCTGCAATGCTGGCATGTGGGATTTGATCCTTTCAAGAAGGTCTCGCAGAGGAAATTGATATGGGTAAAACTCCTCATGCTCCCCTTGGATCTCTAGATGTGACAAGGCTTGATGAATATAGGGAATTCGATCAAAAAATTTATTTTTTTGGAGGAAAATAATTTGGATAGTCTGGACAAATGTATAGCATGGATCTTGTTTGAAGTGATTTTTTTCAACAATCTTCCTATGGAGATTTATTTGGTTTTGGATGTTAGCACTTATCGTTAGCAGAATGATTTCTGGGGAATTCTGTTTTGGTATATGGGATTCCATTTGACGGGTCATCCGATTGCATCCCATCCTCGACAGTTTGGGGTTTCCCAACATGCTTGACAATAATCAGGGTACACAAGACCACATAAAAAATCTAAGACCAAATGCTTGAAAGTGGTGTCGACTATGGAATCTACAACTCCATAGTAAATTGATATAGGTACTGAACATGGTGTCCTCTTTTCTCCCCCTTTTGATTTATTTTTTGATCTACCTAAAAGACATGAGGATTTACATGTTCATAATTTTGTGGATTATGTGGATAAAAGAAATAATTCTCATATGAATTCGGTGATTCCGGTGGTTTCAAATGGGGTTTCTTTTATTTTTACTTCTCCACTCCTTATGTGATCATGTCCCTTGGTATTAATTTCTAAATGTTTTGAGAATACCCAATCAGCCCCTGTACATGATTGTCAGGTCAAGCATAAAGGTGCTCTCCCAATAAATCTTTCTCTTGTTATCCACATCGACACTTACACAAGGGATCACTCTCCTACATATTTTGTTGGGATTGATCTTGATATACTTAAACATAATATGGCTTTGGACATGGAACCACTATCCATTCATTCACCCATTTTATCTGTGGACTACTTGCACATTAGTACTAAATCAAGGCATAATGTCACCATTTGGAAGAAAGGGGGGGGGTGTGTGGGGGGTGAACATAAGAAGGTTATGTTTGGGCACCCTACTACATCAGCATTGGCCCTAAAATTTCTGGAAGTACATGACTTGCATCCTTTTTCACACACTTCATATTTAGATATCTAGACTCTTAGAGGTTCTCTAGATGAATATAAAATTCCACCATGAAGATAATGCCTTTAAATATATAGGGATCAGGGAATTCCACTAAGAGGTTATCCCTGGGTCATTTGATTAAGGTCCATTGGCATGTGTTCATGCTTACCTGGGAGATCATCATGTCTAAGGATAAGGCTTGGGTTCATTTCTTAAAATTATTCCCAGTTTGGTGGGTTTATGCAACATATGCCTCTAAACAATCTGGGGTTTTGGCCACATTGTGGGATCCCCAAATCATTGATTTTTTGGCTTATAAATATTTTGTAGGTATTTTCATTTTGGGTTTCTCCAAAGTTCATAATTTCTTCTTCATATATTAAATGTACATGCTTCATATTCCCTCATGTTTTTATTTTCGAATCAGTTGGACTGTAGTGGTTTACTAAAAATTGGATCTCATATTATGGCTGGTGACCTTAATTTGACTATGGTTGTGAATTAAATTTGGGGATCTAAGTGCAGATTGGATCATATGGGGGAATAATTTAAAGATATTTTCAGATAGAACCAGTTAGTATATATCATTCTAGAACCTATGATCCCTACTTGGAGAAATGGTCGCAATGTTGATGAAATTTCAAAACAATTGGATCATTTGTTGGTCAATGGAAATTTGATGGATTAGCTTGGATTGGTGCCTTCTTGGGTTACTCCTTCAATGTTGTCGGATCATGAACCAATATTCCTCCACTGGTGTGGGGAATGTGATTGGAAGGTCATTCCTTTTAAATTCAACCATTCTTGGCTAAAATACAAGGATTTTGACAATTTGGTCTGCAATACATGGACAAAGGTTGATAATATTTCCAAGACCTCTCAAATGGAATTAGTTAGTTATAATCTTAAAGAACTGAAAAGGTAGTGAGAAGATTGGAACAAGGAAGAAAGAGAAACAACATTAAATATCTGATAGATATAGAAAAAAAACTTATGGAATTGTCTAATCAATGTCACGATACTTCTTAGATGCACAAATGCAGTTGGCCTTGATACTTGAAGGGAAAAAATGCAAGATCCTAGGGCTACAAGAGGAAGAGTGGAGACTTAAAAGTCATGCAATCTAGATTACGAGGGGTGACAAAAATACAATATTTTTTCATAATTTTTCCACAAAGAGGAGGATAGAGAACACCCTCTCAATATTGAAGGGTAATGAAGGAAGATGTATATTTTCTCTAAAATACCTACAACATGAGGTTGTCCGATGTTTTGGTAATCAATATCAAGTCATAGAATGGGTGGATATAGATAATTAGTTGATCTGGATTTATGAAGGAACGAAATGAAATATAGATATAAACAAAGACATAGAGTTACAGTGAAAAAAAAACCTTTAATTCATTAATAACAAAGTATTGAAAACTGTATACATGCATAATGGAAATAGACTAGCTTATTCGATGGTAGCTTATCTTTGAGAAGATATGTGGCAGCTACAAGCCTTCTAAACGGTGTTACGATGAGGCTTGGAGGACATTTTATCATTCATAAACAATGGGAAACCATAAACATCCAAAATCCTAACCCGTGGGGGTTAGTTGGAACGTCAACTTCCTGGGTCGTAACTTTGGAATACGATCTCTATTTGACTATAATAATACCTCATTTTGAATATCTCCAAGAGGAGAACGAAATAATATTCATAAGCCAATATTGCACTTTTCCGATCTCTCTATTTTCCTAAAAAAAATAAAAAAATAAAAACGTCTTTTAGGCCCTCAAAACAGCTCTAGAAGTTTAGGACCCGAAAAAAATGTCAAAAATAATCCAAGTGGAATTGGAAGGTGGACACCAATATAGACCTAGATCAACCCCCCCGCCCCCCCCTTGCCCTTCATAAAGCAATGGTCCCCATTGTGTTTAGTGCCTCCATGAGATGGGGAAACTTCTGCTAAACTTGGTCCCTAGTGAGCCACTTGCCTTGGTGCAGGAGTTGGTCAGATTTGACAACCCACTATGGTTGCATATTGTTTTATGAGTGTTCTTGATATGTTTGTCTATGAGTTGATCAGTAGTGGCCTATTCTATGTAGTTTGGGTTGAGCTTTGTTTTTGTTAGTTGTTCTGCAATGTCTGGTCCATCCAACAATGTCAAGAAGTATGGTTGAAGGTAGTCCACATTGAACATTGGGTGTAAGCCAAGGAATGGGAGAATATTGAGCTCAAAATAATTGTCTCCCACAACCTTGGTGATGGCGTAAGCCCTGTATCAAAGTGGTCAGATATTTCGATGGGCTCTTGTCAGGTGTTCCTTCTGCAAATGCCACCAAACTTTCTCACCCACCTGAAACTTATGTGGCACCTGATGTTGATCATGCCAATGCTTTTAATTGACATTGAAAGTATCTGAGATATCATGCACCTACTAGTGGATGTGCTAGATTCATTCAGTGAACTTGGTTTCTTTATCAGCCTCAGAATGTACATGTGCAAATTCGGTCTGTATAGCTGCATGAGGCATGGCAACATCAATCAGACAAAATGGTTGAAATCCCAAACCCACTTGAAAGGGACTGCAACCAGTCAAGCTATGGAGAACTATGTTATAATTTTGTTGCACATAAGGAAGGCTATCATCCTAGGTTCATGGATGCTTGGAATTATACATGCATAGTGTGTGTACTATAATCCTGTTGACAATCTCTATCTGGCCATCTGTCTGGGGATGGAATGCAGTCAACTTTGTGAGCTTGGTGTCCAATAATGTCACGAGGCTTTACCAGAATATGCTTAAGAACCTACTATCCTGATATGATATAATGGTATGTGGGATCCCAAAATGTACCCACACCGATTCAAAGAAGAGTTTGGCAGCATCCTCTGTTGTGATACTCTTCTTGCAGGCTACCAATATATCCATATTAGAAAATATATCCACGACCACAAATACACAATCATTATTGTGATTGGTAGAAGGGAGGTCTGACATATAGTCCCTGGAGATGGATTCCCAGGCCTGGCTTGGAGTAGGCAAAGGGGTGTACATGCCTTGCTTCTTGATGGTTGGCTTGGTGATGGCGCATGTAGTGAAGGATCTCATATATTTTCCAACATCCTATTGAAGGTTTGACCAATAAAAATACTTTTGTAGTACAACCATAATTTTCTCCAACCCAAAGTGTCTCGCGACTTGACTGTAGTGTTCTTCCCAAATTAGCTTGGCATGCTCATTTGAAGGAACACAAAGGTGGCCCAGGTAACATAGTAATGCATTCTGGAGGTGGAAATATGGAACTTTCTTGCCATCCACTAGCATCTGGTATATAGTGGTGAACTTTGGATCATCTTTGTACAATTGTGGCCATCTAGAGGTCTCGTGGCCACAAGAGTTGAGAACTATAGTCAATGTTGCAATTGGGGGGTGCAATTGACGCAATTTGCAACATGATTGGTGCTGCCCTTCTTTTATTTAATGTTCAAGTGGAATTATTGTAGATATGTAGCCCACTTCTGATGTTGATCGTTATGCAACTTCCCTTGTCTCTATATAAACTGAAGGGGTGGATTATCTGTGTGTATGACCATCTCCTTCCCCATAATGTAATTTTTCCATTTCTGACACACCTATTCAATAGAATACATCTCATTATCATAGGTTGGGTACTTCCAAATGGTATCAAAAAGTGTCTCACTGTGGTAGGCCACTGGATGCCCTTGTTGGGTGAGAACTACACCAATAGCATATTCAGAGGCGTCTGTCTTAATTTCAAATAGTTATTGCAGGTCTGGCAATGTGATTATAGGTGCAGAGCAGAGGCATCACTTTAGCTCAACAAATGCCTTATGTTGGGACTCAGACCAAAAAAACTTTTCGTTCACTCTGTCCTTGGTAACTTGACTCAAAGGCCAAGTGATATTAGAAAATCCCAACACAAACCTGTAATAAGAATTGGTAAGGCCCAAAAGCTATGAAGCTCTTTTAGAGTGGTCGAGGCTATGTTGATGGTGCTAGACCCACCATCATTTATGGGATCTCTCAGATGTGAAGTCCCAATTAGACCTCACACTGTTTGGTGTAGGAGTCCCATCCTTTATAAAGGCCCAGTTGCTAAATTATTAAATATTTTCCTTGGCTCTAACTGCCAACAAAGAGAGAGGGATGCAATGGTATCTTCGAAAATAAAGAAGGTGTGCATGGTGAGTGTTTAATTGAAATTGTTTCAAGGTTCTTCTACTGCAGAGAGGGGATAAAATTGAGCCTCTAAGTGAGAGGTAATAATACCACCCAAGAAGAGACACAGATGAACCAGAAGGGTTGTCTAAAATCAAGCGGAATAGTCCATAGTGGATGTGATGGTCGTTATAGTCAGCAAATGAAGAAAGGTTTGTCTAATATCCCACGAAATAGTCCATAAGGATGGGAAAACAATAACAACCATTACAACACATTCTCAATAAGATAAGTACTAAAATAAATGAAATAGTTCAATTATCTTAGTACACGTGAAAGAAAGCATGAAATAGAAACATCTCCATAATACTCGTACAAACATTCATAGTCCATGCATGAACAACATTCTAGCCTTGAAGGCTTTTGTTATTAAGTAAAAATTCCAAGACACATGTTCACAATGTACATCACTAGCTCTAGTAGTGGAGCATTGGAGCCACTTCTTTCTCCTTAAAGAACTAGCTTATCTCTCCAATGCCTTGTAGTTGGAGCCAAGGTGAAAAGTACTTTACTCATACAATGAGGGAGTATATATAATAAGGGGGGACTCTTTGACTACCCTCATGACTATTTGACTTCCTATGACTTTTCAACTTACATGACTCTTTACATTCCATGTGTTTCCTTTGGACTTCTAGTTTACAATACATTTTGAATACAATATACATGATCCACAATAGTGATGTGGCATATGAGCATTTATGACATGACATGACATGACACTATTGACATGGACTCCTTGACGATGTGGCAAGGTCAATTCACTGTTGCTGCTAAGTGCTAGATGTCCTCTTAAAGATGCTTTCTCTTCATCTCCGCATGGCTTGGAGATGTAAAATCTTCAATGATATCGAGTCTTGGACAGTGGTTGCAAACTTGTGTCCCTTTTCTTTCTCTTAATTGATCAACTAGTCAATTCAGCTACAAGAAAGTATTTAAGAATGCTTCCCTCCTTCTTCTCCTCCTCCATCATCTTTCCATGACATGATAGGGTACGTGTTCCTACAATTCACTCATGACGAGATGACATCAATATGAAAACCCCTTAGTCTAAGATGATACAATCTAATCCACCAAATGGGTCCGAAACAAGTGGCAGGCTGGGAAGAGGGACTCAGTAACTATGCAATGTGTAGTTCTAGCAGCCAAGGCAAAGGCTTGAGGTCTGAGACTGCGCAGTGCACAGCTTAGGAAGACCTAAAGGACAAGGCTACACAGTTTCTAGAGCCAGTGGGGATAGGCTGAGGGAATGGACATTATGAGAGCCAACTGCATAGTTTTAAGAGTCAAGGGTGGTTGGGCTATTGTGCAGTTCAAGGACTCAGGGGATGAGATTGAGGCTAGTGGATGCAGAATGTGCAGTTTAAGCCGGGCTGGAGGACATGACTGCACAATTCTAGAGGTCAAGGCCAGATATTGGGCACATAAACTACGTAATGTAGCAGTCCTCAGAGATAGAAAATATGTGTTGCATAGTGCTAAGTAACAAGGTCATAACTAGAGGGTTGAGACTGCATAGTGCATAGCTTAGGAGAGGCCCAGAGAGGCTAGGTTGCTCAGTCAAGAAGTTTTTCTGAAAATGGTTGTGCAGGATCAGTGAGATAGGTAATGAACTATGATTGTGATCACACACTTAGAATACTTTGACGACATGACAACATAGATCATCTAGACATATGAACAAAGCATTTCCCTTCGTGAAACAACTTTATGACAAGATATGACAAGTGCGACATTTAAAATAGACTTTGGGATGATCATGACAACACTTGTGTGACAGTGTTCAGAACTTTGTGCATGAGTGTGACATATGTTTAAATAGTTATAACAACTCATATACACAAATATAGACCTTTGAAACTATAAAAATGGCTTGTAAAAATTGTGTGATAGCCAAACATGCCAAAAGCTGACAGTTAGTACAACATGCAAAGGGGAACAAAATACTACAAGAAAGCTCATGAAATAAGCTCTAATGTTTGCTTAAACAATGCACAAGACCAAGGAAGGCTCCAAAATTGAGTGTAAGCCAAAATTTTGGAGGGTGTTGCAGCAGCTACAAAACTTGGTGACACACTAGTTGAACTCCGACTTCTCTATCTTGGTTAACTTCTGCTCTGCAGGGCTTCGTTCTTCAAGGATTATTGATTCATTGTGCATATTACTTTGGTCTTACCACTTACCCCATGAACGTACATGTCCCCTTTATACCTTCTCAGTTGAACACAACATAAGATTCAAAAAATTCACAATGTTTCAAGTCGGGAAGGGCAGTGTATCTCATGAGCTTAAGATTCTCAAAGTATAATTCTTCATCTCTGATGTTGCTCCACTACCAGAAAGCCTAGATAGTACCTGACAGAGTCACGTAGGAACATAAACATTTCTTTGCTACCAGTAGGACTGGATAGTACCACAATGAAGTTGGTTGCTTCACCTCTCTACGCAGGGAGCCTTTCTCTTCTTTCGCCTTTATTTATTTATTTATTTTAAAGAGAATTGTGTGTAGGCACTTATTTATTTTGGGAAAAAAGAGGGATATCGACTTATTAAGAGTAGGAGAGGTTGTTTCTTCAGAGAAACATATAAAGATCTATGATTTAGGTTTGCTCATTTAGATTTTTCCGCTTCTCTGCTTCTAGTAGTTGGATAAGCTTGAAGACACCAAAACATAAAGAACGAGTATAGGAATGAGGTTTCCGGAATAAAAATGGGTTCATGGTTGGACCAAAACACTCCTTACAGATGGATCATATTTTCCGTTGGAACTTAATCGATCAAAAGATATAACCAACACAATGAACATGGAAAAAAAGACATCCAAATGCTGAAGTGTCACAAGAATCTTTCATCCACACACGTACTTAGAATCCACAACATGTTCATGCACAACACTTATTCACATGATGAAAACCCAAAATAGAACTCAAGAAAACAAATAAAAAACAAAAGAAAATATTATGTACACAGTGTAGTGCACAACCCTCGATCTTCATTAAAAAATTGTTTTAAGTCTTGGCCATTGATAGGGAGAGAGTCAATCTTCCCGTCAAGTGATTGAAGATGATAAGTGTGGTGGCCAAGATTTTCATGCACCATGAAAGGCCCAATCCACAGGGACTGAAACTTAGTGTGTTTTCCTTTGTCCTCATGGGCTTTACCCCACTTTAAGACTAAGTCACCCACACTAAATTTTTTTTTCGCTGTAGACTTCTTTTTGAACCACCTCTTGATATGATTATGGTGAAGTGAAATTTTTTCTTTTTCTTTCAACCTTTCTTCCTCTAGATTGTGAAGGGTATCCATCCTACTCTGCACTAACATAAATGACTTGCCTTGGGATTCTTGTGAGAGTTGGATAGTAGAAAAGTAGATTTTGGGTGGGAGGATGGCTTCTTTTCCATACACCAAGAAGTAAGGGGAGGCGTTCAAGGAAGTTTTTGGTGTGACAAGATTAGGCCATTAAGCATTTACCAAAGAAAAGTGCCAGTTTAGCTCCTAAGAGAATATGTTATATTTTATAATGCGGATTAGGTTTGTTGGGTCTCTAAGATGTCATCCACTTTCACCTTCATTTCCATAATTTTACCCTCATTCCATAACTCTGTAACTCCATAAACCTACATTTAGTAACAATTTTCATAATCATATGGGCTTATTTTTATTATTTTCCAAGTCATTAATTTTAAGTATTTTAAGTGAATTTGTGATTAAATATTAGGAAATTAACATCTTTTCATATATATCTAAAAGTGTTATAAGCTTTGTGATATTGTAGGCCTACTTGGCCATCCAACCACAAATTTGAATTTCAAATTCCAACTCATGAGGATTTGTGGAATAATTGTAGAAGATGTGGATCATTAACTAGGCACATTCAGAGGAGAAGAATCATGGATGAGAGGATTTTTGAGAGGATTTCTATCTTACATTGTTAGGAGATTGTATGTAACCACAAGAGATAAATATGGATTTAGGAGAGATCTAGGGTTCTATATTTATTGTATAGTTATCCTCAATTTTTGTATAAATAGGAGTGCACCCTTCATGTTAAGGGTTGTTAGTTTTCAATTGTAAGTTGTAGATATTGGTTAGAGGTTAGAGGTAGATAGTTGTTAGTTGTTAGTTGGAGGTTCCAAGCTCCATCCAAGATGTGATTTGTAAAGCAAGGAGAGAGAATTCTTGTAATACCTTGTAACTTCATCTTTATGAAACACATACTGCCACTTTGATCTCCAATATGTGATAGTTGTTCAGTGTGCTTGTTGAGGAATGGAGGCCCCCCATCAATCATAGTTTTCACACCTTTGTACATAATGGTAACATAGTATAGTTATCCTATTTCATTTGAATTCAGCAAGTGTGTTTTCATTTTATGAAAGTGTGCTTTTCCTTTCAACAATTGTGATTTCATTTCAGCAGGTGTGAGTGTGATTTCAATCTAGCAAGTGTGATTTCAATTATGCGAGTGTGGTGTGAATTTCAATTATGCAAGTGTGGTGTGATTTCAATTCTGCAAGTATGATTTCAATTATGCAAGTGTGGTGTGATTTCATTTATGCAAGTGTGATTTCCTTTGTGCAAGAGTGATTTCAATTTCTTTATGTTTGGTTTGGTTTGGATTGATTTAACTAATTTTGTAGTTAGTTTTAATAATTTGCATTCGATTAATCTATTCCAATAAATAACCACCTACTGCATATAGTACAAGTATACCTTCTTAGTTATACGAACCTCGGGTTGAAAATTAATGATAGGGATTTAACTCACAATTAAATCACCCAACATTTTGGCACCATTGTCGGGGAGATATACATAGGTGTTTATTTTGAAGTTTATACAATTCATAATAGTTGCATTCATTCTTAGATGCATGGTTAAAATAATACTAAAATCATTTTGCATATTAGATTTCAATAACTTTTAGATACTTTGTACTAATCTATGTGCACGACAGGAATTATCAACTAGTTGGAGTAATTCATAGATAATTAAGAATTTGAAGAATGTTCATCCAAGAACTTTCTCGAATCTTAGAAATAAATGGGATATTTGCCTCTCAGGAAGATTTTATTTTAACTGCATGCAGAAACTTGTCTATCTCTCCACCTCCACAAGAATATGTTCAAGTCTCTTTTGATTCCTCTTGTCAATCGGTTGAAGAGACTAAAGAATCATGCAATACTTTTGATGGTGAGAAACCAATAGAATCTAATATTGAGGAATGCATAATAAAGGAGGATATTCAATGTGATCTAAACCAAGAAAGGAATCAGGAATGTCTTATTGAAAGATGGTTCCAATCAAGGATCAAGTCACATCACTTTTCCATTCTTTCTTATTTCTTGATTGTATTATTAAAACAACTAGTTTTTCACGCTTTGATGTGTTTTAATGTATATTTTTTAAAATTAAGCATGAATACTATTTTACTCTTGTTATGCACATGGCTACACTAGAAATATGCATCACTTGAAACAATCTTTCTAAATTTCTAGTAGAGTAGAGTAGAGTAGGATAGAATTAATGAATAAAACCAAGTTTGGTTATGTTTTTTTTTAAGTTTTTAAGTTAGAATTCATTTTATTTGCAATTTTATTTTTGGCAGTGCATTAAGACCCACCCAGCTAACTAAACATTTGTAGGAACATGTAGAAAGAGAAGGAATATTTAAGAAGAAGGAGAGCAAATAGAGTTTTGAGAGCCACAATTTGAAGTTAGAGATAAAATCCCTTGACTTTGTCTTTTAAATTTCACATTCCAAATGAATAAAGAGTTTCAATATTGCTGATTTTTCTCTCTTCTTGCACTCTCTACGATCTAGAAGATTAGAAAAGAAAATTGAACCAAGTTAGTTTTAAAATTTTGCAATAAAAATTGCATAAGAGATCTAAATTCATAAACAAAAGTATAATTACAGGCTCTCATAAAGATAAAACATCAAAACTAATGCCTCTAATGGATCCAAAACTATCGAAAACAACTGTTTTGACTCTTTTTTCACCTCATTTGGCCAAAAATTGAGTAAGATATCACTGTTTTAAGTTTCTATCCAATTCTGTTGTTAATAATCCTACAATTCGAACTAAACCCAGCTTATGTACCCCGAACACAGAAACTGCATGCAAACTTGGCCTATATTCCCGATCTGTGGTTTAAATTATAGGACGGTTAGAATTCATACTTGGCCTTTCTTTGCTGCCAGTGTGGTCATATGGAGGGCCATACGAGCTTGGGCTAGTCCCATTCTCTGTTGGCTCCTTTAATATTAGTGTTGGCCACCTACACGATGCATGAGACCATGGGCCAGGCTAAGGTGTAGCCCTTGGCCCCTGCCTATGGTCATATGGCACTGGAGGGCCAGGGGCTAGGGTTTATCCCCAGTCCCTTCCCCAAATGCGTGTGGGTTAAAATTTAAAAGGTATTTCGAAGGTTTATTTAACATGAAATAATGGTAGGTGAGCTAGTAAAGGGCTTTGTTGTTACAAATGAGATCGTGATTTCGATTCTTGGGGAGAATTTTCACTCTCATAAAATTTTAGTCCACCACAAGGATGCCACGTGGCAACCAATGGTTGGTCCATGTGGCACTTCCTTGTTGACCCACCATAGCAGCATGAGAACTAGTAAAAAGAAGCCACGTGTCAACCAATAAAATAGTGCCAAGTTTCAACCATATATTGGCCGATGAGAACTAATAAAAACTTTCCAAGTGTCATGACCTAGTCAGCATATAGATTGCTGACTGGGCATTCCTACAACACAAAATTCCTTTTTTTAGTTGTTTCACAAAATGATCAGAATGCAATTTCAGGAGCATTCGAAGTTGGATTTCAGTGAAACAAATTGTATTGGATTTAGAGTGATGAGATCTACGCTTTGGCGTTTGTTTCAAGCTAATCCAAGAATTTTTAATTTTGAGCATTTTCTTGATCCACGAGATCATGGGCAAGGGTGGAGCACTAGAGAAAAATAAGAAATGCAGTCATAGACTTAAAATTTCATAAAAAATTGTAAATATTAAAAACCCAACTGCAATAATTCAAAAACCACTATCCGAGTCTAATTGCAAGTTGTAAAGCAGGAAGGCAATGCAATGATCCATATTTTTGGTAGCTGTAGAATTAACACAATTCAATAGCTTATGAAAATTTGGTTTATGGTCTATTGATGAAGCATTAAAGTGTGTGGAGAAGAGGTCTCAACCTTAAAATTGGTTAGAAACATAATGAAGAAGTCACCAACAAAACAATAACAGGTGATCCATGGTACTGATAAGGTAAAAGTGCATTTAATTTTTCGTCCTTCAATTTGTTTTATTAGTATTATCTCTGAGTTTTTTTGTCTATACATCAAATGAATAGGGACTAATCACCTCTCCCTTTTGATAATATTACATTTTATTGCAGAAATTGCTACGTTTTTGCAGGTTCCAAGACAATGAAAAAAAATCACCATATGCACGAGTACCTTTTAAAGACCAAGTATCTTGTAGAAGAGCATGATAATTTCATGTCAAATCAGATCCACTACACCATTTCTACTAAACACATACCAACTTTACCATTGCTACTCATTCTAATCCTGCAATCGATCCATAACTTTTCATCTCCCTACTACCATAATCCCATTTGCCTTTGCAATATTCATACTTTCCTACCTCATTTTCACTCACCCTTAACCCAAAAAGAAATTCATTCAACTCCCTTACAAAGTTGAGTCACCCCATTTTCCTTTTCCTTCCTATCAAATAAACCTTGCTTCAATGCAAATCTTTCATATATAGTCCTTCAAATTATTATTTCATACTCATGTTAGATGATGGAGGATTCATTAAGGCCTCCCTTCTAACAAGTTTTGACCCATCAACTCCGACACATCATCTGGGATCAAGACTAGAGATCTTTCAAGTACCTTGAGGCTTACATGCCTTAATGGTAGGTTCTCTCACCAATAAACAATGGGAATACATCAATGTCCTGTGTTTTTCAGATCTTCTAGGTAACTCAACCATGACACATCTATCATTACCTAGTAAGATGTACTTAGGAATATTGAATCTCATTGACATCAATGGTGAATAGTCTCGTGTTGGTTAATGAAATTCATTAATGGCCAGTAATCCAGCAATTTATTTTCTATGTTCGACATCGACACATTTATTCACATAGATAAGAATTATGCCATCAAGTCGGAACAAATAAAGACTACATGATTTTAGCAGGACTCAATTCAACAACCATAGCAATAAATATTCCAATCTCATACTCAATTCATACAACCAAGGGAAAGAAGAACCAGATCATATTCTTTTACTTCACATTCCATGATTCAGCTGCAACAACCACACTCTTATATATACATAGCTTGTCCACTTTTCAGGTAAGCAAAGGTATGTAATTTTCTAATCTTTAATCATGTAATTCCTTAAATGCTAATATTGTGATTTTGGAAAATCCCTCACCACATTCATATTCCCTTTTTCATTTGCAAGAAAACTGAAAATACCTTAAGTTGGGGGGAAGGGATATTCATATTTAATGCCACATGTCATGTTTCATTTCATCCTAACCAACATATTTTTCCCAATCAACTATTATTGCATTTTTTATTCGAAAAGTTTATATGTTTTGCAATGATTAATTGATGAACGCATTAAATGGCTGACAGTAACTGTGGGACTTAAAAAGGAATTTTCAATGTTTTCAATTATTTTGATGCAACAAAAATAACAAACATATTGTTACACAAGAACAAATACTCATAAAATTTTGATTGTCACACAACAACCAACCATAAAAAATATATGTTGCAATCAAATGTATTTCAAAGTACACTTTGCAAAAACAATAAAATTATCAAATTATATGATTATGGAAAGTTAAAAGAGAATCAATACAAAGCCAAAGCTCATAAAGAAGAAAATATTTCAAAAGATAAACTTATGATTAAGTGAATCAATGCAATAGTTGCGTGAGGACATGCAACATCTTCAGTTGGAAGGTATGTTGGGTCTCCAAAATGTCATCCACTTTCACCTTCGTTTCCATCATTTTACCCTCATTTCGTAACTTTGTAACTCCATAACCCTACATTTTGTAACCATTTTCATAATCATATGGGTTTATTATTATTATTGTTCAAGTCATTGATTTTAAGTATTTTAAGTGAATCTGTGATTAAATATTAGGAAATTAACATGTTTTCATATATATATATATAAATTTCATGAGTTTTGTGATATTGTAGGCCTACTTGGAGATTCTAGAAGGGTCCTACTGGGCCATCCAACCACAAATTCGAATTTCAAATTCCAACTCATGAGGATTTGTGGAATAATTGTAGAAGATGTGGATCATTAAATATGCACATTCAAAAGAGAAGAATCACGGATGAGAGGATTTTTGAGAGAATTTGTATTTTACATTTTTAGGAGATTGGTTGTAACCACAAGATATAAATGTGGATTTGGAGAGATGTAAGGATTTATATTTATTGTAAAGTTATCCTCAATTTTTGTATAAATAGGAGTGAACCCTTCATAGAGCAGGTTTTTAGTTGTCAATTGTAAGTTGTAGATATTGGTTAGAGGTTAGAGGGAGCTAGTTGTTAGTTGCTAGTTGGATGTTTCAAGTTCCATCCAAGATGTGATTTGAAAAGTGAGGAGAGAGAATTCTTGTAATACCTTGTAACTTCATCTTTATGAAATACATACTACCAATTTGATCTCCAAGATGTGATATTTGTTCATTGTGCTTGCTAAGGAATGGAGGCCCCCTATCAACCACAGTTTGCACACCTTTGTAGATATTAGTAACATAGCATAGTTATCTTATTTCATTTCAATTCAGAAGATGTGTTTTCATTTTATGCAAGTGTGTTTATCCTTTCAGCAAGTGTGATTTCATTTCAACAGGTGTGAGCATGATTTCAATTCATCAAGTGTGATTTCAATTATGCAAGTGTGGTGTGATTTCAATTCTGCAAGTGTGATTTCAATTATGCAAGTATGGTGTGATTGTCAATTATACAAGTGTGATGTGATTTCATTTATGCAAGTGTGATTTCATTTTCAAGCAAGTGTGATTTCAACTTCTTTATGTTTGGTTTGATTAAGATTGATTTAATTAACTTCATAGTTAGTTTTAATTGCATTAGATTAATATATTGTAATAAATAACCACTTAGTACATATAGTATAGGTATACCTCATCAGTTCTACAAGCCCCGAGTTACAATTAATGACAAGTATTTAACTCACAATTAAATCACCCAACAAGGTTCTTATTCATGGATTCGGCAAGACCATTCCCCTACGAATAATAATTAGTTGAATGTTTCAATACAATGCAATTTTGCAATGAAAAATCGTAAAGTCTTAGCGATGAGAAGTACGTTGCATTATCGAAAACAAGTGAGGTAGAAATATCAAATCTAGAAATGATATTCTACTACAAAAAGCTAATGACTTCCTGATCATTGGCTTGTTTGAGTAGAACTACTTCTATCCACCGCGTAAATTAATCTGTGGTAGTAAGGATGTAGTGGTGCTTCTTTGATGAATGCAGGAAAATTTCTCCAATGATATCCAAGCCCCACTATTGAAAATGTTCTTTCACCGCAATGGGATGCAATGGGGCGGGTATCCTTTTGTTTCTATCAACACACCTCTGACAGACAGGGCACTTATGGGCGTAAGCATGAGAATCTCTGAATAATGTAGGCCAGTAAAAGTTAGCATGCATGACCTTGTGCACCATTTTGTTTCCCGCAAAGTGACCCCCTACTGGTTCGTGGTGGAGATCATGCAATACCTTTTCTGAATCATGTGCTTTGAAACACCTGAGTAGTACTTTGTTGTGGTGATTTATGAATAGCACCCCATGCACCAATTGATAGGATAATTATTTAAGTATGATTGCCCTCTTCTATCATGTAGAAAAGTGGGAGGGCAATGTGTCGTGCTCAAGGTATTGGTGCACTTCCATGTACCAAGAGCTTTTTCTAGTAGTGGATAAGGCTCACTCGACATTGTACATTTCGATTTCTTGCTCCCATCCTGAAAGATCTTCTTCTTATTCCTTTATGTCCACTACTTCTGCCACTAGTCAAAACTTACCATGGCCCTAGATTATGTGAACTGACTTGATTTCCATATCATATTCTTTTAACCTGGTCATCTAGTTCACCCTCCTTTCACCCAACTCTTGTTGGACGAGCAAAGATATGACTGTTAGGTGTGGGACAAAGATAATGCAATTATTCTTCAATAGATAGGGCCAAAAATTATTTACCACCTTGTGTACCACATAAGATTTTTTTTCCACAACAAGGTAGTTAAGTTCTTGTCCTTGCAGAATCGTGCTCATGAAGGAGATAGGTCGCTTGATGTTCAATTCATCTTTTTGGGTGAGTAAAATGGTGAGAGAAGTGTTAAAAAAAAAATGTAGAGAAAGAAATATTTATTGAAGTCTAGGATGTACAATGTGAGTGCTTTTGCAATAGCCTACTTAAAATCGGAAAAGAAATCCTTTTCCCTTTTATCCATTTTATAAACTGCATCCTTCTTCACCATCTCCTGTATTGGCTTAACGATCTGGGCATAGTCAGAGATGAACTTGCGGACGAAATTGATTTTACCCAAGAAGGACTGAATGGCCTTTTTATTTATTGGGAAGGGAATCTGCATGATTTTCCTAACCCTTCCTGGGTATACCTTAATCCAATTTTTGGAAATAATGTGGCCCAAAAGACTATCCTCAGACACTGTGAAGATAATTTTCTTGGGATTTAAGGATATCTCGTACTTGCGACATCGCTCAAAAATGTTCTTTAAGTGGCTTATGTGGTCTGACCTTTGTTTGGAGAATGTTGTTACATCATCAAGATAGACCACTACGCTTCATCCAATCAGTCCACAGAAAGCAATGTCCATAGCACATTGAAATGTTGCACCAACATTGATTAACCCGAGTGGCATTCGTCTGAATGGGAACATGCTCCACTTCATTTGGAAGGTAGTCTTAAGTTATTAGGCCTTGCAACCAAAACTTGGTTCCAGAATAACAGTTTAACAAAAAAAAAAATTCTAACCTCGATACTGTTTGTGATATTTATTACATGGATGGAACAAGGTAGTTATCCTTGTCTGAGGCATGGTTCATATTTCGAAAATCTACACACAAGTGGATTTCCCAAGACTTCTTTCTCATTGTGACCAAATTTGGCACCCAGGTTGAGTGTCACACTCTATATATGATGTGGGCATCCAATAATTTCCTCAACTCTTTCTAAATAAGAGGCTCAAGTGTTATATGTACTTTTCTCAACTTCTATTAGAATGGCTTGGCCTTTTCTTTTATTGGTATCACATGCTAGATGATTCACGTGTCATATGTTTTAAGCTCATCATACATCGATGTGAACACATCTTGGTATTACTTGAATAAGATGATAAAGTATTTATGCTCTTGTGGCGTACATCAAGTACCAAGATTGACATACTTCAGATCATTTTTTGTTCCCAAGTTAATTTTCTCATGTGATAGTGTGGAACTATGGTTCTTAGCATTAACAGGTCCCCGTAAGTGATTCTACAGGTCATACAACTTCTCCAACGATACCACACCCTTGGGGATAAGATTTCCTTTACTTTCATTGGTTGCATCCTGCAATGCCTTCTCGTTCTTGTCCTCATTGATCACTGCATATTTGAACATATCATCATTCTCCATGAAGCACAGTATCTATTGGTCATCATCAAAAACATCTAAATTAGTGATATTATTAGGGACAAAAGACTTATAAATAATTTCTATAGAAAAACTGTCCCACAATGGTGACAACCTAGAAAATGATACTTCCTAATGCATCTGCAACTGTGTTACACATTCTTGGAACAAAAATAATTTTGAAAGCTTGGAAATGTGAAATCAGATGCCATACCTCTTGTTGATAGATTCTAGAATGAGGTGAAACACAATTTATGGTATTGTGTACCCATCACACCATAATTTCTAAGTCACCTACTGCTTTCAGGATGGCAACATTGAGGTCAATGGATTGTTGCAAGCCCAAGATGAGTGCTTCATACTTTACAGTGTTGTTCGTGCACTCAAATTCCAAGCGACTAGAGATCAATTGCTTTCTTTATAGCAGGTCTATTAAAATGCAACCAACTTTAGAGCCCTCCTATGTTTTGGAACCATCGAAGTAAAAATTCCACATATCATATGCACAGGGACTGGGAACTACACTAGTACTACTACTACTACTACTAACTGTGCAAATTTCATTTTCACCAGTTGGACTAGGAAGGAACTCCAACATTGTATCTGGTGGGACTCGAGATGGTTTCACAAGATAACACCCCAGTTGGGTTTCCAAGAAGCAGTTGGCGAAAATTAGTTCTGCGAAAGCCATCGATTCATTCTATCCATTCAAGGGAGTAGCAGTGTGTTTCACATATCTTTCTAAATCCATCTAGATCTGATTATTTCTTCCCTTATATGAAAGCTGTAGATGTGACCAGTCAGTGGAAAAGTACCCTTTTAGCTTGCTGGATCAGTTTCTGCTCAATAGTCCATATCCTTCCGGAATATCCACAATCACTATGTTGATACATTGGTGGACTCGCCCATCAGATGATAAGCAGATGATCACATCTCTGAGTTCACCAATTGCATGGACATGAGTTTTGTCCAGCTAAATAATCTGTGCATATTTTTTGTCCCATTTTGTGTTTATTTTCATGGCAACAGATAATGGAATTACATTCACTTATGCACTAGAGTCAACCAAGCAATTGTGTACATTGAAATTAAATATTTTGAAAGTTAACAAGAAAGGTGGGTAGAGAGTATTTTCATCCATTGTTAAAGTGTTAAGTACATATTCGAGAGAACCAAAATACTTACCAGATCCCTTGTCTAAAGAGGCAACATTATCTGTGGTAGTATACCTAAGTGCCAATAAGAGGATGTCCCACTGGCTCGTGATCTTTGTTAACTCAAGCATTGAAATGTTTACACAAACCTTCTTCATGTCCTCAATTATGTTGTAGTCCACAATAGGAAGGATGGCTAAAGTGTCTGAGGATATAACTTGGTTTATTAATTTCATAGTGATGGGTTTTTCCTTACTACTTATGGAAGTGCTTTTTGTTGACACTACTTTCCCGTACTCACTCTGATTGTTCCGCACTCAATTGATGGGTGGATGGATTTTCCTCAATAAATTTTCTTTAAGTTTTTGCTTCAGAAACTTAACTATAGTGGCTAGCCCTTGGCTTCTCAAGTTGTACCAGTTTGTTTGCTTTTAGGTCGGACCATCACTCAGAGGCTGCTTGTCGATAATACTCTTTTGGGTTGTGAATATGGAGTTGAACATGTTTACTGCATACCCGAAACATGGAGTTTCACTGGCTGCAACAACTTCTTCCTTTTCTTTTGCAAGCTCAATCTACTCCTTAGGCATTACCGCATCAACAAGATGTGTAGAAAGCATGCTCATGGCTTGATTCCACTATGGGAACATTTTCTCAGAATATCGTTCTTGATGATACGAAAAATATTTATATGTGCCCAAGTGTTCAATAGTCAATACAACATTGGAGCTCTGCGTGGACTTTTTCAATTGGTTTCTGCTACTGCCAAAAGTTGCAGTCCTTCTGAATAGGTTGAATCTAAGAGGCTTGCTGCTCACGGTGGTCTTGCTTAACATTTTTTTGAGCTCTGCCATCTTGTTTGATAGAGCCTTGACAATACGAGTCAAGATTTCAAGATCAGATTGTTCTTTCTCTTTGGCCTTGCTCATAGAGGCCTGAGACCTTTTACCCATGTCTTTGGAGTTTTTTTGTTGGTTCATTGTCTGAGATGACTCCAATTGTGTGGAAGTGCTTATCGACAATGATAGCCTCCTCATAATTTTCCACTAGTGTTTGTTTCATAGTTCACTTCACAAACTGCGCAATGCTTGCCAGCAAGGCAGAAGTGTAGTAATCTATTGTGACAGAATCATGAGGTTTCGTGTTTTCTGGAAATTTATTCAAGATATGGTTAAACCTATGATTGAAATCCTTCACTTTCTCCTTTTTCTCCTTCGTAAGGTTACTAAGCTCTTTCAATAACATGGAGGGTGTCTTATCATCAACAATTTTTTCAAGGAATATTTTCTTAAACCCCCTCCAATTCTGGATGGAGTTCGGAGGAAGGTTGTCATACCATACATTTGCTCTACCATCTAAGGAACATAGAAAAAGTCTACATGCAACATCATCATGACGTGCCTCAACTGTTTGCAAATGTAGGTAAAAGTTGTCCATATGGTCTTCAGCCTTCACTATTTTATCAAGGTCATACTTCGTTAAGAGATTCTCGGAATTCTTTGGCATCTTGTGTAGAACATCCGGAAGTGCAAGTGGGCCCTGAGTCATCCAATCCATATCTTGGTCCTCCATGTCTTCTTCTTTTCTCTCCTTGATCCAGGTGGATGTTGGTGGCCACCCACCTATCCCATCTGGACCCCCACAACTATCCCTTTCAGTTTTTCAGTTTCCTTAATTATAGCACAGTTTACTATTTTTAGCAGTTTTTGGGTCCTAAACTTCCGTAGCCGTTTTGAGGCCCTAAACGACGTTTTTTGGGAAATCTACCACCAGCGATTTTTCTACCAAAAAATCGTCTTTTCCGTCGTAGTCCTCGGAGAGATCTTTCCAATGGGCTATCATGCGTGTCAAATGGAGATAATACGACCAATTCGCGACCCCAGGAAATTGATGTACCAACTTACCCAAAAACGGGGCCCACAATTTGGCGTTTCATCTTCTAGTGTTAGGTTTTGGAATGTGAAGGGCTTTCCATTGTTTCTCAACAATAAATAGGCCTTTGAGCCTCATTGTAACACAGTTTGGAAGAGTTCAGAGGCATGTAGCCACACATCTCTTCTCAGAGATAAGCTACCATCGCCCTAGCTGGTTTATTTCCATTTCTGGTTGTAAGCATATTTCAGTATTTTCCATTAATGAAATGAAGTATTATTCCTGCTGCATCTTTGTGTATATGGTTATCTCTGTAATTTGTTGCATTCCTGTTTAAATATGGATCAGTGGTATCAGAGCGGTCTGCTTTTTTCTCTGTTTTTCTTTGCATGTCCCCAACGAGGTCGGGATATAAGGAGTTAGGGCTTGAACTGGTCGAACTTTTGCAAGACCAGTCTCTCAAATCTCGACGACCTCCCATGGCAGATGAGAAGAAAGAAGAGAGGGCAGGAGATCCTATCAAAATCTTGCTCGAATAAGCCCTCGAGCGACAAAGGAAGGCAATGATGGACAGCTTTGCGCAGATCCTTCAGCGGCTACCCAGAGGCGACGCATCGGCTTCCAACAGCTACTCTGGAAACGCCACACCATTTAAGGTACAATTTAATTTTGAAATCCCCATCTTCGAGGGTCAAATAGACGCAGATGCCGTAGATAAATGGTTAAATCTACTAGATGGGTATTTTTCTGTTCATGAATTTTCAAGTCGGGAAAAGATTGTTTTCACTCTTCTCAAAGTAGCCCCCCACGTCAAGGACTGGTGGGAAACCTACTGCGAGCAGAAGGATGAAAGTACAGGCTCACTATTTTCAGCCGCACCCACCTGGAATGACTTTCGGGATGCCATCAAGGAGCAGTACTACCCTATCAAAAGCTATGAGGACAAATACATCAAATGGACCACACTGCGGCAGGGATGTGACCAAGATGTGCCAGAGTTCACAAACATTTTCCATACCCTTCGCACACAGTTGGGTATCAAAGATTCTGAGCTACATATGGTACTCAAATATTGTGGCTGCCTACATAGATACATCTAGGAAGAGATGGAGTTCTTGAACATCTCCTCACTCGGCACAGCATACCGATAAGCTGTCAAAATCGAGCAAAATTTTAAACAGAAGAAGCGAGACTTTGGATCTGCAAATCCGAAGCCCAAAGGACAAAGCCAAGGCAGGGTGACCCAAGACAACCCATCGAAGCCGCAAGAAAATAACAACACCACAAAGCCGAAGAAGGACACAGGAAAGTGGTGTGAGTTCCATAAGAGTCCCACTCATAACGCAAGTGAGTGTCGGACCAAGCAGTCGCTGGTGGCCGAGTTGAAGGCTTCCGAATCAGATGCATGTTCCGACCCTGAGCCAGAACCTGACAAGGGGAATGGCAAGGGAAGCAAATCATTGATGCGGAGCCCAGTGCCATTGTTGCCACTGCCAAGATCCAGAAAAATGAGCCCGAAGATCCAGAGGAGGGGGAACGTCTTTTCCACTCATAGATGTGGGTGAAGGGTTCGCCGCTGCAATTCATTGTCGACAGTGGTAGCCAAAAGAACCTCATTTCAGCAGAGGTCGTGAAGCGGTTGGGCCTACCAACTACACCACACCCACAGTCGTACAGTATCTGGTGGCTTCACGAAGGACGAGATCTCAAAGTTCGCCAGCAATGCCGCCTTCTCTACAGCATCAAGCCCTTCACAAACAAGGTATTGTGTGATGTTACACCCCTGGATGTTTGTGATGTACTATTAGGCCAACCATACTTGTGGAGGCGACATGCTGTGTATGAGTCGAGGCCTCACGCTGTCATTATTTCTTTGGATAATTCATTATACAGGACACCGGAGGTAGCCCCACCTACCGCCACCTCTTTGATCACTGCTAAGAAAGGCAGCAAGCTCATCTCATAGACTAGGAAATTTATTTTCTGTCTGGTTCGCTCCCAAAGTAAGGGGAAGATCGTTGCTACATCCATGACCCCCGCGAAGGGTTCCTCCACACAGCAGCGGCAACAGAGGGATATAGTCATGACAGAACACAGGAACAACTTCTCCTTACCCAGAGGGGTACCACACAAGTTTCAGGTGGGCGACAAAGTTTGGTTCAATTTGCAGAGGCAGCGCCTTACCAGAACCCATCAGAAACTCAAACCACTTCGACATGGTCCTTACACCAGTAACAAGGCTACAGGCAACAATGCTTTGAAGCACAACATTCCTTCATTCCTTCGCTTGCACCGAGTGTTCAATGTGGACCGTCGCCAACCATGGTCCCCACCATTTCTGGACACATCAGAGATTGCAGAACAACTCACCAGAGACCCAGCCAAGCAGAAGCTTCCTCATCTCAGGGAGGAACTCAACGCAATGGGGGCCATTGCTTCCTAAGGGGGGGAGGAATGATCCAGGTGGATGTTGGTGGCCACCGGCCTATCCCATCTGGAGCCCCACAACTGTCCCTTTCAGTTTCCTTAATTATAGCGCAGTTTACTATTTTTAGCAGTTTTTCGAGTCCTAAACTTCCGGAGCCGTTTTGAGGCCCGAAACGATGTTTTTTGGGAAATCTACCGCCAGCAATTTTTTTGCCAAAAAATTGTCTTTTCCGTTGTAGTCCTCGGAGAGATCTTTCCAACGAGCTATCATGCACATCAAAAGGAGATAATACGACCAATTTGCGACCCCGGGAAGTTGATGTACCAACTTACCCAAAAACGGGGCCCACAATTTGGCGTTTCATCTTCTAGGGTTAGGTTTTGGAATGTGAAGGGTTTTCCATTGTTTCTCAACAATAAATAGGCCTTTGAGCCTCATTGTAATACAGTTTGGAACAGTTCAGAGGAATGTAACCACACATCTCTTCTCAGAGATAAGCTACCATCACCCTAGCTGGTTTATTTCCATTTATGGTTGTAAGCATATTTCAGTATTTTCCATTAATGAAATGAAGTATTATTTCCGCTGCATCTTTGTGTATATGGTTCTCTGTAATTTGTTGCGTTCCTGTTTAAATCTGGATCACTCCTCCTCTTATTTTTCAGAATCTGATGTCTCTTCTTCCTCTTCTACTGCTTTACCTAACCCACAAAAAGTTGTGTCTGAGAGTACATTGTTATCTTTGTCACCAACGTGAAAGAGTGGAGGCTCTTCTTCCTTTTCCACAGAGTCTTATAATTATTCAAGGATGGCAAGAACAAATATTCAAGAGTGGAAACCACTATCCCTGTGGGGGTGGTCTTGTTCTTCTTCAGAGAATATGGAAGACCATTTACTCTCAGGATCAATCCAACAACTTTTGCAAATTAATGGGTTATAGGACGGGTGGCCCAAATCTGCTCGTATGGCATTACACAAATCCATTCAGGCTTGGGCTAAGAAGAGTCACCAACTTCAGAAAGATAAGTAGTGGGGGTGCAATGAATGTTGTTGCCTTGACCAGAAAATGAGATGTTGGAGGCAGTGGGGCTATCAACGATAAAACATTTGCTGACCTCCTTCTAGTGCTAGAAATGTTGATGGTGCTAGACCCGCTAACATTCAAAGCATCTCTCTGATGTGAAGTCCCAATTAGACCTTACACTATTTAGTGTAGGAGTCTCATCCGACACAAAGGCCTTGTTGTTGAATTCTTAAATATTTTCCTTGGCTCTAACTGTCAGCGAGAGAGAGGGATGCAATGGTATCTTCACAAAGAAAAAAAGTGTGGCTGGTGAGTGTTCAGTTGAAATTGTGTCAAGGTTATTTTACTATAGAGAGGGGAGAAAAGTGAGCCTCTAAGTGAGAGGTAATAGTACCACCCAAGAAGAGACACACATGAACCGTAAGGGTCGGTCTAACATCTAGCGAAATAGTCCACAGCGGATGTGACGGTCATTACAACCAACAAATAAAGAAATATATTTCTAATATCCTGCAGAATATTCCACAAGGATGGGACAAAAATAACAACCTGTTGACAGTGCTGGACCTGCCAACAGTCAGGGGATCTCCTTGGTATGATGTCCTAACTAAACCTTAAATCGTTTGGTGTAGCAGTCCCATCTAGTATGATGGCCCGATTTCCATTATCTTAAAGATATGCCTTAGCTCTTGCCTGTCAGCACATGAGAGTGGTTTACTTTGTCTTCGGACAATGAGGTTTGTGAGCCTGGGGAGTGCTTAGTGTCACTTGTGTCAAGGTTCTTTCACTGCAGAGGGAGAGGATGAGAGTGAGTCTCAAGTCGAAAGGGAATAGTTCCAACTCTATTGGAGACACACAACACAACAGGACATGCGCAACTTCTGGTGGAGTAGTAAACACGGATGCGGCAGTCGCAAAAAAAAAGTGAACATATAGCACATACAACACCCGAGTGGAATAGTCCACATGAGTGCGATGGTTGTTATAACAAGTTTACGAGAATGAATCTGTTGAGTGTCTAGCGGAATAGTCCACATGGGTGAGAAAACGTTAACAACTATGTTGTAGTGGCTACAACCACCCTCCAAAATTTTGCCTTAGCTTCTTTTTGGAGCCTCCCTACCAACCTTTCACAGCAACATCTCTTGCTTTCTCAAGTACACAAGCATCAATGATTTTCTTGCAAAAAGGAAACCTATCTATCAAAGCTTGGTGCATTCCCCTCACAGGCTATTTCTCTAGACTTGGTCCAGCTACAGGCTGAGAATCTCCTTCAAGAAATTGTGCAATTCTAGAGGGAAACCAACCTTCCCTCTAGAAATTGTGCAAGTTAGTTTGGTTGCCTGCTTGGCTCCAGAATTGCGCAATTCTTCCAATCAAGATTCACCCAGAAAATTGCGCAATTCTTCCCAGCAGGGCTTCTCAGTCTAGGAATTGCACAATCCTAGGTAGCAGTCAGCTGATCTACCCAGGAATTTCACAAATATTCTGGGTAGCCAACCCTTCTCCCTTCCAGAAATGCACATTTTCTCCCAGTAGTTGAGTAGCCTCTTGTATGTGTAGTTGAGTTGACCGATTCCCCCAGGGACCGAGTAAAACCGATTTTCATGCATGGACTACTTCTCCCAAGGAATCATGCAAAGAAATCCCTTGATTCAGGGATCTACCTTTAGCAATTCGAGGTGTCACTCAAGGATCATTTCAGATACCTCCCACCAAGTGTCGCTCTTCCTAGATTTGTGGAATACGCGTCACATCTTCGATTTTATCAAAGCTCATGAATTGGATGTTGCAGAGCTCATTCCTCACATCAACCTTGTAGCTCTAGCATCCCACATTGCATCTAAGAGTCGTCGGCACATTCAGCTCAGATGTTTTGGGGTAAGCCCGTCTTCCATGTCTTGTGTTGCATTTCTGGTGCTTTTTGTGTTTCGCTTCATATGAATGTTGTCTTCTTGATTTCAGTGAACGCTTGCTGTCATTTTGATACATACTAGCTTGTACTAGCACCATTTTAGTTTTCGTTAACATCTCACTGTTATCGCATGCATGAAACTATTCTTCACGAACAGTTGCCAATTCAGCGACTCGCCTCACCCACATGCATGTTGTCCCATTTTCTGAATCTATCATTCACCATTTGCATGCACGATCATTCACTTATGCTTAAACTCAGTATCCCCATGCATTCACATTCACATTCGCTTTCGGTTACTCGTTGGTGCATCTGGGCAGCCTTGGCCCGGACTCTGCCTCACCAAGATAGCATTACACAATCCTGAAAGGGAAGGCTTTGTCTTCCTCTCAGGAATTGGGAATTTCTACCCAATGACTGTCCTCTAGTCTTGCATTGCACAATTCTGAGGGACAGTGATTGCGGGCCTAGAAAATTACGCAATGCAGTCACTAGGCCTACAACCATTTCTAGTTGAGATTGTCCATTGTGTAATTCCAGTGGTCAGCAGCCAGGATAGATTGTGCATTGCACAGTTCCAGTAGCTAGTTAGCCTCCTGACAGCTCGGACTATGCCTTACACAGTCTAGTCAGTTAGTCTCTCAACCTCACGGTGGAAATTGCACAACCTTCATGATCAGTCACATAGATATGTTGCAAGTCAGTTCTCAAGTTCATTTTGGTTTTCAACTGACAGATTTATTTCCATCAATGTTTCCATGTCTCCAGGTATCATAGGTGTTCATATGCATCTCAGCAACACAGATATAATGGTTTCGAGGAGAGAAGATTCGAAGACAACGTTCAGAACACACTTGGGGATGTAGTCGATCAAGTGTCTATGAACTTGCCTACCCACGAAGACATCAAGTTGTTCGTAGACAAGGTCATCAAGATATGATAGCAGCATCATCACACCAAGCATCACCATGAATAGCAGCTGAAGGCAGCATACCATATGCAATGAACACAAGAGGAAGATTGTTGAAAACACAGAGGCGGAACAAAGTTGCAAGCCCAAGCAAATCTACTTGTGCTGAAAGAAACTTTGGAGACTTAGGATACGAGGTGACGAGGTGACACAAATATCACACAAAGGAAGAGAACAGAACAGAGAAGGAGTTGCATGTGCTCAAGCAACAACTCAAGGAAGAACAAGAGCTGTGGAGATGAGAGAATGAGTTGCAGTAGGAACAGGTACAACAGAAGGCACAACATGCACAGATGGATGAAACTGTGCCTGTACAATTTATAGATTCATCCTAGCAGATGGCATGGAGCAGACATGGTGAGTGGTGTTGTTGATCGCATGCAAGGGAATTTAGCAGCATGCATGCCATTGTTTGCACCCATGCGATCTAACCCATTTGGCACACTCACCGAGGCAAATACAAGAAGCAATTCCAACTAGAGCTAAACATGTAGTTGACAGTTGATGTGCATGACCACTAGCACCCACTGGAATATCAACATGGACACTATGCATCAATGTGTTTCCAGTTTTGCAACACCCAAGAAGACCATGCGCATGCTAGAAGACGATTTGGATGGAGGAGCCATACCAATGCACCCAGATGCAATGGAGGCAAGAGTTCGCTTCAACAATATGTCACCATGGAGCGCATGCACACCATCACGGATGACCAAGCTTGGCATCAGTTCACGACCTTCGTCTTCATAAGCATGTCAAAGAGTTGGTCTCACCACAACAGACCAAGTGTGAGTGATGTCTTGCATGGCTTGCTTAATCCATTTTGTCTCACATGGGAACATGTGCATTGTAATGTAACGTCTTGTCAAGTGGAAGTTCAAGTGTCGATAGTAGGATGTAATAGTCATAAAGTAAATGAAGATTCATGAGGGTAGATGAATTGTCACAAAGGAGAATGTCAAGGGTTGCCCCACCCTTTGCTATAAATAGAACCTCATAACTCATTGTAAAGGCTTTTGGTTAGCCAAGCTTTCGATAGGAATATCTTAGAGAAAGCTTGGACAATATTTTAATGAGCCTTGGCTTCTCCACTATGTAGAGCTAGTACATCTCTTTGGAGGAGCAAGTGGTTGTGGCTGTAATGTTCCACTGTCAGAACTAGTCGTTGGACATGGATGTATTGTATGACTGGAACTTAAACTTCTTAATATAATAGAGCCAACACATTTCATGCATATGTTGTATTGTATTCTATGCTATCTGGTTTACTCTAAATGATATATGTATTTTTTTACTTACTCATGCATGTATGGAATATTTTGTATAAGTATGTATGAATATTTTTGAAACATGTTGTTGGTTTAACCATCACTTTGGATTGCTAGCTAACTTTCCTTCCATGTTGTGATGCATCTTTGCTCGTGTGTTCCCTTCTTAATGCCATGTTATCATAGGTTTCCAAGGGGCGCACTCATCTCAACCCCCTTGTATTTGAACCTCTCATGCACTTTTCTTGGCTTGCTACAATTGTCAGACCCTTGCTACCAATAGAGACATCTTACTTGCCTCTGTGCGAAATCACGGTCAAGGCATTACCGTACGACCCACTACTGGGACTCCTACACCAAACATTCTGAGGTTTAATTGGGACTTCTTACTGGGGAGATCCCCTTACATGTTGGCAGGTTCAACATTGTCAACATTTTGGCACTAGAAGGAGGGCCAGATGACAAGTTGATCCCTCATCATCTGTTTTGAATCTTCACACATCTATCATGTAGTTTGTTATAGTTCGCCCTCTGAAATGTCTGTCCAACGGACTTATATTTCATGTCGAAAGGGAGTTATGGGATCTCTTGTCACAACTCACGTATGATGGTGAAGGCGTAGTGGCCTAGCCTGAGCACTTAGATGAATTCCATGAGCTCATGTAGGGCATGGAAGATTTTAATGAAATAGAGGTTAGTTCACTGCTCACACGGACACTTCGTGACCACCCATCACAATGGTGTGCAACATTACCTCATAACTCCTTGCACTCATTCAAGCAATTCAGTGATCTAATCAAATTTGTTTTCCACCATTTTGATCCTAAAGTTTTTTTATAAAAAATGTTAAAACAATGGAAGGCCCCGCACGAGTCACCTATGGAGTTTTCGAAGTGCTTCCATCTAATCATGTTTGAAGCCCCCAAAAATTCAAATGAAGTTTTAGTATTTCATGGATAGATTCAAATATTTCCTTGTCCAATCTGTCAATCCCAAGAAGAATTTCAAGCTTAAACCCTGCGTACTTTGGTGATGGAGCTACTCAATCATAAACAGACATAATCGATGTGACAGTCCACCGTCCCTTCATCAAACATCTCCATCATCACAGAGTGATGTGGGAGAGCATGCACACACATCTTTTCAACCATCACACCCTCCCAACATCGCTCCTTCTGATTTTTGCATAGACTTGATTGTGAGTCCCATACCTCGTCACATGTATTTTGTACCTCAACCTCTGTCTTTGAATTGGGATAATCCTTTAGATGACACTGTCTTTTGATCTTCCGTTCTGGACTCTACACTTATTTTGAACGAGTATCGATCTATCGAAAAATTTGGTGTTGCAAAACCAACATGTGCTGACATTCATGAAGAGCATGACTAGGAACTTGAACATCCACCGGCAGCAGACGACAATCACTGTCTATCTGTACCTCCTCCATTCTTTCCTCACCTCCTTTGTGATCCTACCATCCCTAATTTTTCATGTGTATCTCCGTCTAGGGAAGCACCCATTGTTGGTCATTCGTAGGACACACCAGATGTCAGTCCATCATCTGAAAACAGAGAGGACCGATCATTATTTGAACATCCACTTGATTTTTCATCTATCTTTTTCAGAAACAAAGACGATGAACATTATTTCATCTCATCTACCCCCTGTGAGATTCATCGAATCATGAGGATGCCGACCAACATCCTGCATTTTCTAATCTTAGTTGTCGTGATCTCTTCACCCCATACTCCGATCACGATGCTGATTCACTCTTTGTTAATCTGTCTAAGACAGTAGTCTATGATGATCCATCTGTCAACGAAGACGAAACCCCCCAGATTGTGGAGGCACTTCAGCCCGTGCTGATGGTTATGTCATGCCCTCGCTGTCTTGAGGTTGGTTTCATTTCTGATCAAGAAATTGTTCAAACATGCAAGACTCCCCATCACTCATCTATATGCATTGAAGATCAATATAACACTCATATTTCACTTCCTCCACTCGAACTACATGATCCCATTGCCCATGCATTGGAGGAATCTTACTTAGCAAGCACACTTGCACAATGTAGGTGGATTACCTTCCTCACATATGATTGCACATCACAGTCAAGAGTGTGCATATGCTTAACATCTTCATGTAGTGTCATACAACATCATGGTATGTCCATAGACTGCATGTCATGCACTTTCACTCATTTTTGTTCTATGGATGCCTATAAGCTCAAAGTGTGTCTATCTTCATTGTTGTATCTTTCACGGTTGCTAGTTCACACGACAGTGTTTCTCGTGGACCATGTTGAGATTGCAACAAGATGATGGAGCTTAGTGAAAAGAGTCGCCTTCACTAAGTGGGCCCGCAGGCAAATTATGGTGCAAGTTCTATTTTTGGATCCCAGCAGGGATGATCACAGCAGGAGTGACCATAGCAGGGATGATCACAGCAGGAGTGACCACAACAGGAGTGATCACAGTAGGAGTGACCATAGCAGGAGTGATCACAGCAGGAGTGATCAAAGTCTATTTTTAGACTGGCTGTCCAAAATAGAAAAGTCAAATATTATTGTCTCATAATAATATTTGGACTATAAACTTGATCTTATTCTCTTGGAGCACTTCAGTTTGAGCTACAGATGTGGCCCATGCAGCTGTCAGAAGGAAGTATGCTTTTCTTATGAGTCAGTTGAGTTGTTGCATGCATGACTTCAGTTAGAACTCAATCAGTTGAGTTTGGTGGAGTTGATTGTGGAGTTGATGGAGTTGTGTTCAGTTTGACTTGGTTAAACTAGTTGTAATTAGTCTAACTGTAAATAGACTAATGATGAGTTGTTAAACTAATTATTAACTCATAATACAACTATAGAATACATTAGTTAACTCAGTTGCATGTCAGTGCATGTTCAGTTCAGCAAGGACAGGTGTTAGAGGATCAGATTGCTATCAGTTGTGACTATAGTTGTCCATGAGGATTTGCACAATCAAGGGATTGAGTATGCCAATGAGTTTGCTCATGTATTTTCCGAGTATTATAGCCTCTGCTCACGTCTTACACAGTGTGAGTGATTCTTTGGAGGTGAAATACGAGTTTGGTAAACCATTCTCATTGATTCTTGAGCAGGTATTGAGCAGTGGAGGCAGGCAAGCAGTGGAATAGATTTGGAGATCAGATCTTAGCTGTATTGTGTGTAACAGGTGGAGCTGGTACTGGATTTCTTGTGATAAGCATTGTACTTTGTAATGTTACATGGTCTCAATCATTAATATACAGATAGTTGGGGTTTTTAGCGAGATGCTTTCCCCGGGTTACATATTGTGTTAATGTGTGAATGCTCTTGATGTTTTATTGTTATTGATGCTGCTAAATTGATGATCAATGTAGAGGAGCTTATGTATTGTCTATGTATTCTGCAATAGTACATGATTAGGATAATCTCTGTTGAATATGTGTTAAATTATTCAAAATTTCTACATGGTATCAGAGGTGTTGATCATCAGATCTACTATTCAGGAAGTGTTTACATTCTATTTCTTCAGGAAGAATCTGTAATCGGGCCAGGTAGCCTCTGGATTCATCCTTCCTTTGGAAGGTGAGATATCCGGTGAATGCCCATACATTCAATCTATGTATGAGAAATATTGTGTTCTCACGAATCTTAGATCTGAGGCAGTTGAGTTGGAGCTGGTGGAAATTCGAATTTGCAACAGTGTTTTCTTGGTGGCAACACAGCAATGTCTTTTAACGGATTGCGATTGGAGTATGCTCTTGAGGGCAGCTCAAACTATATTGCATGGAAGGACATGATGAAGGCAGTATTGGATGATAACGGGCTGAAGGAGTTCATAGAGATGGATGTCCCAAATCCCACTGATGCTGCTGAAGTGGAAGTTTGGCAAAAGAAGACTGCAAAATGTCGAAGGATTCTGTTGGAGGGCGTGAAGGATCACATTGTGTCTAGCCTACATGGAAAGACTTCTCCATATCTGATGTGGAAGGCTTTAACAGATCTATTCCAAAGCAAGAGCGATCAGAGGAAGCTGGCGCTCAAAGATAAACTCAGAAACATCAAATGCGAGAAGGGTGACATTATGCCCAAGTATCTCACGAGGTTCACTCAGTGTTGAGATGAGCTGGGAAGTGTGGGGGTTACTATCGATGATGAGGACTTGGTGAGCTTGGCTCTCCTTGGTCTTCCAAAGAGTTGGCATTCCTATCAGGACTCTGTCAATGGTCGGGAGAAATTTCCAGGATGGGAAAGACTATGGTCAGATCTTGTGCAGGAGGAGATCAAGCGGAGTACCAGGGACGAATCTTCGTCAAAGGGAGCTGATGAAGAGAATTACGCTTTGGCTGCCAAAGCAAAGAAAGGAAAGAGCAAGAAAGCTTCTCAATCTGGTGCGAAAGGCAAGAATCAGGATATGTCCAAGGTGAATTGTTTTCACTGTCACCACCACGGACACTATGCCACTAATTGTCCGTAGAAGAAGAAGAAAAAATAGGCTGCTGGATCGGCAGCAGGAGAGGCTCTAGCCTCGCAGTTTGAGCTTGATTTTTCATTGATCACATGCTTGGTTTCAAGTGTGATGGGATTGGTGTGGTTCTTGGACAGTGGTGCGTCTTTTCACATGACGGGAGATAGAGATTTGTTCTCTGATCTGGAGGACAAAGATATTGGAGTGCACATCGAGATGGGCGATGATGGTAGATACAGTGCGACCAGTATCAGTACCATTTCCTTTGAGAGGGAGTCTGGTAAACCCTTCGTATTGAAGGAAGTCATGCATGTTCCAGGATTGAAGAAGAATGTTATCTCAGTGGCGATGTTAGAAGACAAGGGGTATGATGTTGTTTTTAGCGAGGGAAAGGCTTTCCTGCGCAGCAAGACAACTGGTGAGACCCGGAAGATAGGAGTTCGAGTGAGGAACCTTTATCAGTTGCATGTAGATGGATGCGCAGCAATGGCAGAAGGATTGGTGAGCCGGGATGATGGCGAGTTGTGGCACAGGAGATTGGGTCACCTTCACCATGGAGCCTTGAAGATACTACAGCAGATCACTACAGGGCTTCCTAAAGGCACACTTGCACAGTCAGATTAGTGCAAGGGGTGTACTTTGGGGATGTTTGTGAAAGCCACCTTTCACGAGAAGGAGAGTCATGCCATGACGATCCTTGAGAGAATTCACACAGATGTGTGTGGACCTTTCTGAGTTGCTTCGAGAGAAAAACACATGTATTATGTGATTTTTGTTGATGATTTCTCTCGTAAGTGCTGGATCTTCTTCATGCAGAAGAAGAGCGAGACATATTCAAAGTTCTGTGAATTCAAAGCACTGGTCGAGAAGGAGTCGGGGAAGAAGGTGAAGGCTCTTAGGAGCGATAATGATGGTGAATACATCTCAGATGAGTTCAAGGATTTCTGCAAGGCAGAAGGGATTCGAAGAGAGCTCATAGCTCCCCATAACCCACAGCAGAATGGGGTAGCTGAGTGAAAGAACAAAACGATTGTGGGTGCTGCACGGGCAATGTTGCATGATCAGGGCCTACCCCTTCACTTGTGGGTGGAAGCATGCAATGCAATAGTTTATGTGCAGAACCGTTGTCCTCATAGGATACTTGGCATGAGTACACCTAAGGAGGCTTATTCTGGTAAGAAGCCTGATCTTTCTCATTTGAGGATTTTTGGTGCTAACGTTTACATGCATGTGACGAAGGATGCCAGGAAGAAGTTGGAGCCAACCATAGAGGTTGGGATATTTTTGGGGTACACTGATACGCCCCACAACTATCATGTGTATTTGCCAGACAGTGGTAAAGCTATTGTGCGACGGGATATAAAATTTCAGGAGGAGAAATCCATGAAGTGTTCGCTTGAGAGGGAGCTACACTTACAGGCAGATGAGGAGCTATTAGTTCCTAAGGATGAGCTTCAGGATGTGGATCAGCCACAGGACGAGGTTCATGGAGTGGAAGAGACCACTCATGCAGCACCAACCATCAGAGGGCGAAAGCGCTTGACAGAAGCTAAGCGACTGGCTCAAGATGCAGAGAAAGTTGTAGGACCACCTACAGCCCAATGCAAGTAGAGACAGTCACCTGATCGGTACACTGGATACATGGCTCTTATGAGCAAGTGTGTTGTGACTGAGCCAACCTCTTTCGAGGAAGCTATGGAGGATCCCGCATGGGTAGACGCCATGGTGGAAGAGTATGATTCTATTGTCAGAAACAGTGCATGGTAGATTGTTCCTAGACCGGAAGGGAAATCAGTGGTGGGTTCGAGATGGATCTACAAAGTTAAGTAGGCAGCTAATGGGAGTGTGGAGAAGTACAAGGCAAGATTTGTTTCCCGAGGCTTTTCACAGATAGAGGGGATCGATTATGAGGAGACATTTGCACCTGTCGCAAGGTATTCTTCCATACGGATGATTCTTTCTCTCTCAGCACAGATGGGATGGCACATTCATCAGATGGATGTGAAGACTGTGTTCCTCAACGGAGTCATTGAGGAGGAGGTGTACATTGAGCAGCCCGAAGGCTTTGAGGTCTTCAGCAGCGAGTCGCATGTGTGCAGGCTCAAGAGAGCGCTGTATGGGTTGAGGCAAGCACCACGTGCTTGGTACACACGGATAGATAGCTATTTCACAGGACTTGGATTCTCCAAGAGCGAGGCGGATCCTAACCTATACCAGATTGTGGTGGAGGGTAAGTTGCTTATCATTTTACTGTATGTTGATGATTTGATTCTAACGGGTGATGAGCTGTTGATACTGTCATGTAAGAAGGATCTTGCTACAGAGTTTGAGATGAAGGACTTGGGCCTCCTTAACTGTTTCCTAGGATTGGAAATATGGCAGTGCAGTAGTGGACTGTTTGTTTCTCAGGGCAAGTATGCTCGGGAGATACTGGAGAAGTTCAACATGCATGGCTGCAAGCCTGTTGATACTCCTCTTCTTGGAGGTTGGAGGAAGGAGGATGCCACTTCGGGAGAAGAAGTGGATGCCACTATTTATCGACAGTTGGTGGGGTCGCTGATGTATTTGGTCAATACACGACCCGATATATGCTATGCAGTTAACCAGCTTTCACAAGCTATGGTTAAGCCTACCAAGCTCTTCTGGAAGGCGGGCAAGCATGTATTGCGTTATTTGAGAGGCACATCGGGATATGGTTTGTGGTACAGACAGGAGGATGAGGTGAAGCTATGTGGCTTCACGGATGCAGATTGGGCAGGGAGCCCAACAGACAGAAAGAGCACATCAGGAGGGGTCTTCAGTATTGGATCGACAGTAGTTTCTTGGTACAGTAGGAAGCAGAGATCCGTGGCACTCAGTTCAGCGAAGGCCGAGTATATGGCAGCAAGTTTGGCTGCATGCGAGGCTATATGGATGAGGAAGATCCTGGTTGGTTTGTTCGGTTCTCATTTGGATCCTACTATGATTTACTGTGATAAACAGAGTTGCATTAAACTCTCGGCTAATCCTGTATTTCACGATAGATCTAAGCATATTGACATCAGGTACCATCATATCAGAGATTGTGTGCAGCGGAGGATCATGTTGCTTTCATATACTCCAACGGAGGATCAGGATGCTGATATTCTGACGAAGGCTCTCACCAGGAGCAAATTCGAATACCACCGAGGCAGGATAGGGGTTGCTGATAATCCATATCTTGTCGAGAGGGAGTGTTGATATTGCAACAAGATGATGGAGCTTAGTGAAAAGAGTCGCCTTCACTAAGTGGGCCCGCAGGAAAATTATGGCGCAAGTTCTATTTTTGGATCCCAGCAGGGATGATCACAGCAGGAGTGACCACAGCAGGGATGATCACAGCAAGAGTGACCACAGCAGGAGTGATCACAGTAGGAGTGACCACAGCAGGAGTGATCACAGCAGGAGTGATCAAAGTCTATTTTTAGATTGGCTGTCCAAAATAGAAAAGTCAAATATTATTGTCTCATAATAATATTTGGACTATAAACTTGATCTTATTCTCTTGGAGCACTTCAGTTTGAGCTACAGATGTGGCCCATGCAACTGTCAGAAGGAAGTATGCTTTTCTTATGAGTTAGTTGAGTTGTTGCATGCATGACTTCAGTTAGAACTCAATCAGTTGAGTTTGGTGGAGTTGATTGTGGAGTTGATGGAGTTGTGTTCAGTTTGACTTGGTTAAACTACTTGTAATTAGTCTAACTGCAAACAGACTAATGATGAGTTGTTAAACTAATTATTAACTCATAATACAACTATATAATACATCAGTTAACTCAGTTGCATGTCAGTAAATGTTCAGTTCAGTAGGGATAGGTGTTAGAGGATCAGATTGCTATCAGTTGTGACTATAGTTGTCGATGAGGATTTGCACAATCAAGGGATTGAGTATGCCAATGAGTTTGCTCATGTATTTTCCCAGTATTATAGCCTCTGCTCATGTCTTACACAATGTGAGTGATTCTTTGGAGGTGAAATACGAGTTTGGTAAACCATTCGCATTCATTCTTGAGCAGGTATTGAGCAGTGGACGCAGGCAAGCAGTGGAATAGATTTGGAGATCAGATCTTAGTTGTATTGTGTGTAACAGGTGGAGCTGGTACTGGATTTCTTGTGATAAGCATTGTACTTTGTAATGTTACATGGTATCAATCATTAATATACAGATAGTTGGGGTTTTTAGCGAGATGCTTTCCCCGGGTTACATACTGTGTTAATGTGTGAATGCTCTTGATGTTTTATTGTTATTGATGCTGCTAAATTGATGATCAATGTAGAGGAGCTTATGTATTGTGTATGTATTCTTCAATAGTACATGATCAGGATAATCTCTGTGGAATATGTGTTAAATTATTCAAAATTTCTACAGACCATGCCTTCACCAACATGGGTCAACCAATGCGTCGGTGGATGCATTGGAAGTATCACTTCATGTGATCAAGTCCATGCATGGTTAGCTTAGGTGTAGGAGTAGCGTTTGCCTTCATTTTTCTTGCTTGCATGCTTCTTTTCTTACTCACTTTTCTTTTGCATTCATTTCTGCGTCTTCTTTGCTTTTGTTCGTAGGTTAGTTTCACATGAAACCATGCATGACTCTTGAAACAAGCTAGGTATAGTACAAGAGGCCTTGTGTAGCTATCACTAGGTCATCTACCATCCTACCTCTGTATGAAGAACTTGTTACTTTTCATCCATGATACACTGATGGAAAATATGTACTGTTCGAAGTGAACCTTGGTGAAAACACAATGCTTGCATGCTAACTAGTGTCACCTACTCTGGTTAGTTGTTTTTGGGTTAACCCTTGTCAACTCAGTCAAGTAGAGTAAGGTGAGGGGGGAAACCTTAACAGGCATGTCAGAGGTATAATAAACTACTTCTCTGTAGTAACAACCTCTCCTTCTCTCAATAAGTTGGCATCCCTCTTCCACGTTTGAAATGAATAAGTGCTACGCACAATTATGAAAAAATGAAAAAAAATGAAAAATGAAAAATTGAAAAAAAAAATGAAAAATGAATAAGGTGAAAGAAGAGAAAGGCTTCCTACATAGAGAGGTGATGCAAGTAACTCCACCGGGGTACTGACCAGGCTCACTAGCAGCAGAACCATGCTTGTGTTCCTATGTGACTCCGACGGGGTACTGTCCAGGCCTGTTGGCAGCGGAGAAACACCAAAGATTAAATTAAGACTCTGACAACTATACTGCTTGTGCGTCAATATACCCCTCAACCCCAATCGAAATAGCTATGTTGCCTTCGCTTGGAATGTCTGTCAATCGACCAAGATTTTCGCAGATGCTACATCTTACAATCGGGCTAATGTGAATCCAAGATGAACTAAGAACTGAACAATACTTCTGGAGGTGTTAGACTTGTTTTTCATGAACAAGGTCCATTCAGAGGGTTGGAGTTCTACTATTGTGTCTCCAAGTGTTGTAGCGGCTACAACCACCCTCCAAAATTTTTCCTTAGCTTTGTTTTGGAGCCTCCCTACCAACCTTTCACAACAACATGTCTTGCTTCATCAAGTACACAAGCTTCAGTGATTTTCTTGTAGAAAGGCATCCTATCTAGCAGAGCTTGGTGCATTTCCCTCACAGGCCATTTCTCTGGACTTGGTCCAACGATAGGCTTAGCAGCTCCTTCAATGCACAATTCTGGAGGGCAACCAACCTTCCCTCCAGAAATTGCGCAATTTAGTCTAGCAGCATGTTGGGCTCCAAAATTACACAATTCTGCCAGTGAGGCTTCATCCAAAAAATTGCACAATTCTTCCCAGCAGGGATGCTCAACCAAGGAATTGCGCAATCCTGGGTAGTAGTCATCTGCTCTGCCAAGAAATTTCACAAATATTCTGGGTAACCAGCTCAACTCCCTTCAAGAAATGCACATTTACTCCCTGCAGTTGAGCAGCCTCTTGCATGTATAGTTGAGTTGAGTGGTTCCATTCGGGACTGAGAAAAACTGATTTGCATGCATGGGTTGCTTCTCCTAAGGTAGAATGCAAAGACATCCCTTGATTGAGGGATCTAATTTTAGCAGCTGGAGGTTGCATGCAAGGATCATTTCAGAAATCTCCCACCAAGTGTTTCTCCTCCAAGATTTGTGGTGTGCGCGTCACATCTTCGATTTTATAAAAACTCATGAACTAGACACTGCAGAGCTAATTCCTCACATCAACCTTACAACTCTGGCATCCCACACCACATCTAGGAGTTGTTGGCACATTCATCTCAGTTGTTTTGGGATAATCCAGCCTTCCATGTCTTCTGTTGCATTTCTAGCACTTTTGTGTTTCGCTTCATATGAATGTTGTTTGCTTGATTTCAGTGAGCGCTTGCTTTCATTTTGATACATACTAGATTGTACCAGCACCATTTCAGTTTTCAATAACATCTCACTATTTTTGAATGCATGAAATTGTTTTGCATGAACAGTCGTCGATTCAGCGACTCGGCTCACCCACATTCATGTTGTCCCATTTTCTGAATTTGCCATTCACCATTTGCATGCAAGATCATTCACTTATGCTTACACTCAGTATCGCCATGCATTCACATTCACATTCTCTTTCAGTTACCCATCGACAGGTCTGGGCAGCCTTGGCCTAGACTTTCCCTCACCAAGACAACATTGTGTAATATTGAAAGGGAAGGCTTTGTCTTCCTCTCAAGAAATGCACATTTCTACCCAGTGGTTGTCCTCCAGTCTTGCATTGCACAATTTTGAGGGATAGTGACTATTGGCCCAGAAAATTTTGAGGGATAGTGACTAGGACTGCAACGTTTTCTAGTTGGGATTGTGCATTGCAAAATTCCAACAGTCAATGGCTAGGCTCGACTGTGCATTGTGTAGTTCTAGCAGCCAGTCAAACTCCTGATAGCTCAGAATGTTCCTTGTGCAGTCATGGCAATCAGTCTCTCGACCTCTCAGCGGAAGTTGAGTAACCTTCATGATCAGTCACATAGGTATGTTGCAAGTCAATTCTCAAGTTCATTTCGGTTTTCTACTGACAGATTGCTTACCATGAGTGTTCCCATGTCTCCAAGTATCACAGGTGTTCATCTGCCTCTCAGTAACACAAGTACAATGGTTTCCAGGAGAGCAGAGTCAAAGACATTGTTCAGAGCACACTTGGGGATGCATTCGATCAAGTGTCTATAAGCCTACCTACCCACAAAAATATCAATTTTTTCATAGACAAGGACATCAAGATATGAGGGAAGCAACATCACAACCAGCAACACCATGAACAACAGCTGAAGGCAGCATACCAGATGCAACGAACGCAAGAGGAAGGTTGTTAACAACACATAGGTGAAACAAGGTTGCAAGCTCAAGCAGATCTACTTGTGGTAAAAGAAACTTTGGAGACTTAGGCTACGAGGTGATGGCATGACATGAAGATCATGCGAAGGCAGAGAACGGAACAGAGAAGGAGTTGCATGTGCTAAAGAAGCAACTCAAGGAAGAACAAGAGTTGCACATACGAGAGAATGAGTTGTAGCATGAACAGGTACAACAAGGGGCACAACATGCACAAATGGATAAAATTTCACTCGTACAAGTTATAGATTCATCCTAGTAGCTAGCACGAAGCAGAAATGGTGATTGGTGTTGTTGATCACATGCAAGGGAATTCAACAGCATGCATGTAATTGTGCACACGCATGCGATCTAACCCATTTGGAATACTCACTAAGGTAAAGAAAAGAAGAAAGTCCAATTGGAGTTGAACATGTAGTTGACTGTTGATGCACATGACCTCCAGCACACACTAGAAGATTAGCATGGACACTATGCATAAGTGTGTTTCCAGTTCGGCCACACCGAAGAAGACCATGCACATGCTAGTAAATGAGTTGGATGGAGGAGCCATACCAGTGCACCCAGATGCAACAGAGGCAAGAGTTTTCTTCAACAAGATGTCACCATGGAGCACATGCACACCATCATAGATGACCAAGCTTGGCATCAGTTCACCACCTTCACCATCACAAGCATGTTAAAGAGTTAGTCTCACCACAACGAACCAAGTGTCGGTGATGTCTTGCATGGCTTGCTAAAGCCATTTTGTCTCACATGGGCACATGTGCATTGTAATGTAACATCTTGTCAAGTGGAAGTTCAAGTGTTGATAGTTGGATGTGACAGTCATAGAGTAGATGAAGAGTCATGAGGGTAGATGAACTGTCACAAAGGGGAATGTCAAGGGTCACCCCACCCTTTGTTATAAACAGAACCTCATAACTCATTGTAAAGGCTTTTGGTCAGCTTCTGATAGGACTATCTTAGAGATATCTTGGACAATATTGTAACGAGCCTTGGCTTCTCCACTGCGCAGATCTAGTACATCTCTTTGGAGGTGCAGGTAGTTGTGGCTGTAATGTTCCGCTATCAGAACTAGTGGTTGGACATGGATGTATTGTATGACTGGAACTTACACTTCTTAATATAACAAAGCCAACACGTTTCATGCATATGTTGTATTGTATTCTATGCTATCTTGTTTACTCTAAATGATATATATATATATATATATATATATATATATATATATATATATATATATATATATATATATATATATATATATATATATATATATATATATATATATTTGTTTTCTTACACATGCATGTATGGAATATTATGTAGAAGTATGTATGAATCTTTCTGAAACATGTTGTTTGTTTAACCATCACTATGAATTGCTAGCTAACTTGCCTTCCATGTTGTGATGCATCTTTGCTCGTGTGTTCCCTTCTTAACTCCATGCTATCACAAGTTTCCAAGGGGCGCACTCATCTCAACCCCCATGTGTTTGAACCTCTCATTCACCTTCCTTGGCTTGTTGCAGCAGTCACACCGTTGCTACCAACAGAGACATCTTATTTTCCTCTATGTGAAATCACGGTCAAGGCATTGCCGTACGACCCATTGCTAGGACTCTTACACCAAATGGTCTAAGATCTAATTGGGACTTCTTACCGGGGAGATCCCCTTACATGTTGGAGGGTCCAGGACCATCAACACACTGATACAACACATTTCCAACAACATTTGTACTAGAACAACCGAAATAGTTCAACTGTCGTAATACAGGTTAAAGAAACATGCATTACAAGCGTTCGAAGAATAGTCTTACAAACGAATACAATACATGTGTGAAAATGTTCTGTCTTTTTAGCAGGCTTCTGAATTAAGAGAAAGTTCCAAGACACATCCGTACACCATTACATCACTAACCCCGATAGTGGGGCATTGGAGCCACTGCTTGCTCCTCAAAGAAAAGACTACAAACTCTCAAGTCTATTTGGGAGGAGCCAAGGTGAAAAGTCATTTGCATGTACAAATGAGGGGTATATATAACCAAGGGTGAAACTGACCCTTGTGACTTTTCGACTTCCCTCATGATTGTTTGACTTGTAGGACTCTTCGACTTACATGTCTCTTTGACTTCATCCATGGGTCTCTTGGAATTCCATGTTAAATTACATTGATTACACAGTTATGACCCAAAGTACTGATGTGGCCGAGGTGACTCATGACACAACTTAACATGATGTTGTAGGTATGCACATGCTACTTGTGTTGTTCATGTCGAGCTGTTGTGCTGCTGAGTGATGAGTGTGCTCGTGGTGTACCATAGCTTCACCTCTACATGACAGACTGCACATAGTCTTCAATGGTCTTGGTATTCGCTTGATAGTTCATGCATGTTCATGTGTCTTCTTTGCTTGCTGTTTGTTATGCTTCGTGTGTTCATCCGTTCGTGAATAAGTCTCCTAGCATGCACTCCTTATTCATCTAGTTCATCGTCGCACCATGGCTCATCCATGTAGCTATATCTACAATCAATCATGAAGAGACGAAATCAAATCCAGAAATATCCTAGTATACCATGATGCATCAGCTTTCATTTTCAAGTGTAGGTGACCGGGATAGAGGACATGGCTCTGAAGTAGTGCAGAGCACATGTCAGGACAGGATGCGGGGATCCATGACACTATCAAGAAAAATTACGCACAGGTCACTAGGAGGCTGGGATGAGCAGTCCGGATTAATAGTGAAATTTTGTGGGATCTGGCTCAGTTGGGGGTAAAAACTATGCAATTTTACCTAGGAAGGTGAGTAGAGGACACTGGTAGTGAAAACTATGGAGATTTTCAGGGGAGGCTGGGAGTGGGCTACAGAAGCTTACTGGCCAAAACTACGTAGAACTGGGAGGCAGTCATTCTGAACATGTTTGCAGAGTTTCCAGGGGAGTGGGGTGTCGAGCAGCTAGTGGATAGCCCAAGAAAACTACGCAATTTTCAGGAGGAGCAGTAGGTCGGTTGGCATGGGGATTGACTGACAGAGCTGTGCAATTTTTAGAGACAGTGTAGTGACAGGCAGCGGGTGCCTATCCCTCTTCTCTTCTCAATTTCTTTAGTTATTGGAGGCAGGCATGCTGATAGCTTCAGCCAATTTTTGGGAGGAGTGAAGCCCAGGGTTACTGCCTAGTCAAACTCTCTAGTTGACGAGTGGGAGGCTTGATGGATTAGCTTGCAGTTAGTGCAGATTGAGATGGCCTCTTGGGAAACTTCTACGATGTTCTAAGTCACAGTCAGCTAGGTCGATTCTAGGATTACACGGTGCAAAGTTCCTTGGAGGCAGCCTCAAGCTTTGCATAATTTTGGGTAGCAGAACTTGGTCATTTAGGGCTGAGACTAAACAAGGTATCTCAGTGGAGGTCCAGCTAATGGAGGGTGGTCCGATCGACAGATCTTTGGAAAAATGGTTAAGTGTGTGAGCAAGTGAACTCATGTATACATGAACTTGCGAAAACATGCTCAACATGACTTTACGACAAGACATCTCGAATCAATAAGACAACATATCCTCAGTTTGATTGGCTGCAGGACTTTCTAATGATGAAAATGACAAGTGTGACACTTCAGATAGACCTTCGGATGACTGTGACGACAATTTCATGACAGTGATTACAACATTGTGTGTGTGTGATAAATGTTTACATAGATGTAGTGTTGTTTTAATCAACCTTAATTGACTCAGACTGCAACATTAATTGTCAACCTAGGGTAGGTCTTACTGTTTCAATGGGGTTCGCACTATCTATGCCGATACACTCCATCCAAGCATAAGAAATTGAAGAAAATTTGTAAATGATGTCATTGAACTAAATTGCTGAATCAAACCATCCGTGTAAATACAAAAAACTCTCTACAGAATTAAATCACAACTCGCAGCTATTGAAGTAAGGGCGCGCCACACAAGAAATAACATATATTCCAGCTGGTTACTATTACTATGTTGTTTAACTCTGTGTAAAAACATAGGATAAATAGAAACAACAACGAATTCAATCCATGATTTGTACAACAATAGCGAGAAACCATAAATCAATGAACTAAATTGAAATGTACACTACCTAATCACTACAATCCCTACCAAAGAGGAGGGCCCTTCCTCCTCAGCAGGGCATAGGAAGAACACAAAAAGTGATTAACGAATCAGTTGGAAAGTAACAACATCACCATGCCAATTGATATTGAATAAGTTCAGGATTACAGAAATAGAGTAACGGTACTCTTCTATATGCCATCTGCTAATACATAAAAGGTCAAGTCTTTTATAATTATTACAACCCAAAAATTAGAAAGCAGATCAGTCATGAGAATATCTCGATTCTCATGTTGATAAAAAAATAAAGAAGTTACAACTTATTACTAAATAAATATACATCGGTTACAACTTCTTGAGTCTTGTTGCTTCAAAAATAAACAATCCTACTACCGACAGCTATTATGTGGAATATTACCGACATTTCCAACTTCGATGCAACAACATTGAGCAAATGGTCATTCGGGATGATGCGGCATAACTGACGATAGCACTGTTGATGTGACGGTGGATCCACCCGAGGTGTAACAACAATTTGTAACAGCAACAACTTGTAACAACAACAACTTGTAACAAAACCTAGTATATAGCAGTGGTCTGTAACAACACTCAAGGTGTAACTGCGAACCGTTCCACCCCTTCCTGTAGTTAATCTTTGATGCTTGTCTGCTTCACAGCTGCATTCACGCGAGCCAATACCTAAAAATATGAACTTCCCAAAATACTCCTTCAATTCTCTCCCAATTAGCCACAAAAAGGAATAAAGCCTTGTATTATTCAGTAAAATACAACAAAGTAACATGATAGTAAAATGGATTAAAAAGGTAAGAAAACAGAGAGTTTGGTCATATAAGGGCACAGGCTTGGAGGACAGAAAGGTCAAAACAGGGGAAAGAATTTGCAGAAAATAGGTACAAAAACACACCCAACATCTCCACCCAATTGAAGCAACTGCATGTCACCATGAAAAATCTTAGTTCCTTCTACTGTGCCCCTAGTGGAAATCTGTGAAATTGTAGGCACCAGCAGTATCATCGCATGGAGATCTGAATCCTTGATTGGCCATTAGCTCACGTGACCAAGATTCCTCTTCATAATCACACAACCGATAATCGGGTTGATACTCCTCCAATGGAAACCAAATCAAAGGGAATTTGAACCTGAGGCCAATCTAGAATGCCCCCAGTGTCAGCACAATCTGAGCATATTCCGGCACCCGTGTAATAGCAGCCACGAAGTTCTTTTACTCAGAGGGGTCTCCTTCCTACAATTTTGCACTATAGGCCTCAGTGCGCTTGAGACATCAGACTAGCGCTTAGCTCCTCATGTTTGCAAACAAGTTGAGGCAAATCCTCACAAGTCTCCTTTTGTAAATGGTCGATTGATCTCTAATTTCTGGATTGCTCAGGAACTATTTTAACTCTCGCCAGAGTTCATAAGCCATTCCGGGCTCATCCTTGACCCACAATGTTATCTTTTCATCAATGGTCTCTCTTATTTTCTTGTCTAGTTGCCACTCAATCTGATTCCTTATAAATGAGAGGAATGCCCGCAATTGCAAGTCTCCCATGAAATAAATGACACTCGCCACCATCCTCATGCTCACATGTTCACACATCATATTGTGCAAGAATAGCTCGCACAACAAATCCTGATCATCAAAATCACAAGAACAGAAAATTTCCAAGAAAGTGTGGGTTAAAGAACCCATATAGGACCTGTTCTCACAAACCGCCCTTAACTGGAATAAGTAGTAATGTTCCCATAGGAACAAAGGGTATGACGGGGACGGCTGCCTGCATGCTAGAAGATTTAGAGCAAGGTCATGGAGTTTGGTCTTTTCAAACGTCAGGTCATAGACCTCTCGATGCAGCTAATGTGGTTGTTCATCCTTTTTCTTCATAATTTCTTTATGCCTTCATGCCTCCTATTCTCTTTCCCATTCTTATTTTAACCATTTTTCTCTTAGAGAATCCATCATTCTTTTGTGTGTCTTGAGTGGAATCACTCCCTCCTACAGAGAGAGTGCCAATTGTTTCTAGTTTTGTAGCTCTGCCAATATCAACAACTTCTTGAAACGACATCCTTCAACAAGACCCACCATTCCCCCACATGCATCATCAATTAAAGGTGTAGAAGCCTCTTGAGGGTGAAACTGTCCCACCTCGGCCGCTGTTTCTTGTGTAAAAATAGCTTCGTCAGTGGGTTATATCACAATTTATTTATTTTCCTGGTCAACTTCCATTTTTAATGTTGGTTCTCATTTGTCAGCAGTAATATCCGCAGGCTTCTGTTCATTGTTTTCCTTCGACCAGCTTCAGTCTCTGCTGCTAGTTCTTGTGTAATAGTAGCAGTGACCATCATCTCATGGATATTATCTTTCTCTTCCTCCTCTTGGCTGATTTTCTCCTCCAATGTTATTCCTGGTGAAACAACAATCTCAGCCAAGGGTTCTTTTGTATCCATTGCTTGATCACTCCCTGTGGATTGTGCTATCTTGGTTGCTAGTTCTTGTGTATCAGCAACGTCCTTGACAGGTTTTGGTGTAAGAACTTCCCAGTTTTTAGTTTGAATTCCCCTCAAGGTGATGTTTGTTGCACAGGGTTTGAATCTGGCTTCCACCAACTTCTCAGCACAATTTATGCACAGAGTGCCCGGGATTTCTCCCCTTCTGGCCCTGTCCACAGCCTATGCAAAAGTATCTAGCCTTGGGGCTCTTGGCTCTGCCTTTCCTACTGTTAGTTGTTCCCTCAATTATTTAATTTTTTTTCTAAAATGTCAATTTTGACAAAAAGGACTGGATTTCACTCTTACTAGGTGAAGGATGTTTTTCTGGCTGAGCTTCCTCCTTATCCTTTTTCTCGACTTCTTCTTTGTCCTTTCTCGACATGGATGGGGAATTTGGGTGCCTGATAACCCTTATTCTCTCCTTCGCCCTTCTATCACCAATCAGTTTATTGAGCGACTTCTTGCTGAACCTCACTGTTGAGGACTGGGGTTGCTCCTTTGTCACTTCTAGAGTTTCCCCAATCGTCTCCGTTTGCCTTCTGCGAGTGGTCCTAGGCCTTTTCCGCATGAATTCCTCCCAATTCTTGCCCTGTCAGCTCAAGGCATCTAGCATAATGAGTTTAATGATGCCATGGTTCATAACACACGTTTCTAGATGTGCAGTCATTTTCACAGCCGTAGCCATGTGCCTAATATTTCCCAGCAAGAAATAAGGAAGGTTGATCAGCTGTTGATGGTGGAGATGGTTCAACAATGGGAAATGGTAATTAAACACAATTGTTGCCCTTCCCTCACAAGTAATGTACTTAATGAGGAAGAGAGCAACATTCGCCCATGGCTGGGGGAGGGACAACCTATCAATTCCCTTGCCTTGCTTAACCAGTGACTCGCTTTCCTGAAGAAAATCGCTTTTCAGTGAGGGGTCATTAACCTTCCTAGTAAACCATCTCTTCCCTTCTACTGGCAATCCTGTTACTCTGGAGATAACTTCTTCCGTGACCTCCAATTTCAATCCTCTGACTTCCATCTGGTTTCTTTCTAGGTTCTTTGAAAAATCCATGGCCACACCATTGTTTGGTCCTTCCAATCTCTGGAAGAATTTGAAGCAACCTACATCTTTGAAAACCTAGCATGCTTTAGGGAAACCTTCCAGGGCTTCTGTGGACACTGGCTCATGTTGTATTGCTGCTCCTCCCATTTCCTATGCAATTCAGTGTTGTTTCACTTGCTTATCGTTCCCTCTGGCACACACTCTAGTTGTTTTAGCTTGTACTTCTATCTTCCTCCTCTTCAAACAATTTGAATGGGGATTCAACGCTTCTAGCAGAGGTAAATGGTAGGGTGGCAGGGTGGTGCAGGTGAAGATTTTGGATTAATATTTGGCACGCATGGTTCATACTGCTTAATGAATTTTTCCTTAATGGTGAGTCATGGGGAGGTCTCGTCAATGGTGCCCTTACCCTTTTTGGTATGATTCGGCATTAAATAATGATAACTACCGGGTCACATGCCTTAATTGCTGGATTTTTCAAATAATTACAAATCATGCGACGGTCATGTCGCGATGTGATTCACCCCCCCAGCTTAATTATGATAGTCGTCCTCGGCCATTAATAGTCATGTTAAGTTGCCATAATTATAAAATAAAAAGAATTCATTATTACCTTTTTGATGGCATACCTAAGTGACGTGGAATGAAGTAATGGGCGGCACGACGTTGAATCATCCTCAGGCAGCAAGACGTGCAAACTTAAATCTGATGACGAGGCTCACGGTGATGTTTTTGCTGTTTATTATAATAGAATATCTCCTTTTATTCCTGAAAATTCGTTGGTTGTTACAAGTGTAACAACCAAAACAAATGATGTATATTAATTTAATATCTTGAAAAAGGTAAAGAACAAAATATCATGTAACAACACTTATTGCATGATATACTTTGGAATAACAAATGTTGTTATAGAGGGTGTAACATCTGCCATCAGGTGGTTTTCAACTACTACAAAAATGTTTGTCTGCACCTGAGAAAGGTTTTCACAACCAGATTATTTTTATTATATATATAGATATAGATATATTTGGACGGTGTAACAGCCACCACCAGGTGGTTTTTAGTTTCTACACTTATTGGAAAAATTAAAAATTTTGTAGCACAAGGGGGCTTTCCCCTATTCCTGTAATCTGTAGATATGAATTTGTGACAATGTTGACAAATAAATCCTTTGAGGTATGTTTGTGGTACAACTGAAGACGGTGCCTGTTTGCAAGTAATGATGTCCTTGCACTGTCAATGGTTACCAAATTTACAATCCCATTGTCAAAGATTGTATCTACCTCATAAGGACCTAGCCATCTGGTGCAGATCTCACCCATGAAGTATTTAAACCTTGAGTCATATAAGATAGCCCAATCTCCTTTCTAGAACTACTTCTTATTTATAAATTTGTCGTGCCACTTAGCTCTCTACTGCTAGATAATCTCTATTTGCTATATAGCAGCCAACTGTTTCTCCTCTAATTCATTGAGCTGGTTCAGTCTATGCTTTTGTGTTGTAGCCAAATCCAAATTGACTTGCAATGCTATCCTTAGTGTTTTGATTTCAAATACAATGGGGAATAAAGGGTTCTTTCAATACACAAGTTCATATGGTGAGAATCCGGTGGTGTTCCTCCATGTAGTCCTGTATGCCCATAACACTTCTGGAAGTTTGTCAACCCAATTTCTTCGATGACTGGCCACATCCTTAGTAAGCATTCTCTCAATGACTTTATTAGTGCTTTCTACCAGGCCATTCACCTGTGGATGGTAAGGCGTTGTGATTCTGTGATGGATTTTATATTTTTCGACCAACTCCCAGATCTTATGAGATGTGAAGTGCGTTCCTCCATCCATGGCTATCTCTCTAGGTATGCCAAACTAGACGAAGATGTCTTCAAACAAAAAGACTGAGACAACCTGCTCCGTGGCTCTAGTTAGTGCCTTCGCCTCAACCCATTTCGTGACATAGTCAGTACAGAACAAGATGTATGATCTTTTTTTAAATGAAGGATTGATTGGTCCTACAAAATCTAGAGCCCACTTCTCAAAAGGTTCTATGACGATCTAGGGTTGTAACAGAATCTCATATGATTGCAGTGGTTGGCCCATCCTTTGAAAACTATCACAACCCTTCAAAAACTTCTTGGCATCTTGAAATATTTTCAGCCAGTAGTACCCTATTGAAAGGACTTTTTATCCTGTCCGTTTGTCTGCGAAGTGTCCTCTGCAAGGTTCCTCATGGTAGGCTTTGAGGATATCAAAGACCTCGTCCTCTCTAATATAGCATCTGATCTGGAAATCAGGTCTAGTGTGATAGAGGTTCCCATCTATCCAAGTATATGTAGCACTTTGTTGTATGATTTTGTTTTTCTCCTTGGAGGATAAATACTGGGGAAACTTCCTTGCACCAAGATAATTGGCTATATCTGCATAAAAAGGTGAGTAAGTAGAAATATAAAAAGGATATTCATTAGGGAAAGAATCTTTAGTAGGATTCCAACTATCATCAATCATTAGCTTAGAAAGAAAGTCAGCTACTACATTGTCTTTTCCAGGCTTATCTACAATAGTGATATCAAATTCTTGTAACAACAATAACCAGCATGTAATCCTACCACTTGTAATTTCCTTATTCATCATAAAACGAATGGTAGAATGGTGAGTGTGTATTAATACTTGATATCTGGTGATGTAATGCCAAAATTTATTGATGGTGTGCACAACTGCTAAGAACTCCTTCTCGGTCACTGTGTAGTTGAGATCAGCTGGAGTTAGGTTTTTACTTATCTAGTAAATAGTGCAAGGTTTCTTACCCTCCAGTTGGCCCAAAAAAACACCTACAACAACATCTAATGCATTCGTAGCTATGCGAAATGACAGTTCCCAATTAGGTCCTCGCAAGACCGGAGCTATTGATACACAACATTTCAGCTTTAAGAAGGCCTGCTCACACTTCCCTGTCCACAAGAAATCAACATCCTTCATGAGCAAGGAAAATAATGGCGATGCAATTCTTGAAATTTTTTCTATAAATCTTTTGTAATACCCTACATGCCCCAAGAAACTACGTACCTCTTTTTGCATTTTGGAGGCTGGAATTCTTAGAATTACCTCTATTTTTGCAGGGTCTACCTTGATTTCGTCAGGAGAAATGTAATTTCCAAGCACAATCCCTTTAGTCACCATCATGTGACATTTCTTAGTGCTCAAGGCAACATTAGTATGTACACACCGCTCTAGCACTTTTCCAGATTGACTAATGTTGTTTCAAATGAATCTCCATAAGGTGTGAAATTGTCCATGAAAATTTCCAAACAGTCATTCAATAATTCAGAAAAAATCCTAGTATCTCCCTTTGAATGGTTATTGGTGCATTACATAGCCCAAAAGGTAGCACTTTGTATGCGTAGGTTCCCCAAGGACAAATAAAGGCCATTTTATCTTGGTCTTCCAAGGCAATCTGTTTCTGATTGTAGCCAATAAATCCATCCAAAAATGAGAAGTATTTCTTTCCGGAGAGAGTATCAAGGACTTGATCTATAAATGATAATGGAAAATGGTCCTTCTGAGTGGCCTTGTTGATTTCTCTATAATCAACATAAACTCTCCACTTGCCATTATTTTTAGGAACGATAACAAGCGGTGACACCCACTGACTATCAGATATTAGATAAATAAAAGTAGCACTCAGGACTTTTTCTAGTTCTTCTTTCACCACTTCCTTTAGTGCAGGGTTCATGTGGCGCTATGGTTGTCTAATTGGTTTGCAACCATGCTTCAAATAAATACGGTGACTGCATAGGTTAGGGTGGATCCATTTCATATCTATATAATCCCATGCAAATGCCTTTTTATACTTTTGTAACAACTATAACATTCATTTATTATGTTCAGTAGTCAAATTGGGATTAACATTAAAAAATTTCCAGATTCAATCTCAATTGGGCTACTAGAAGTATTTGGAGTAGTTCTCATTTGTTTAAAATCTATGTCTTCCACCTCTTCCTCCTCATTTGCATTTTTAACAGAAGCAACAAAAAGTGAGTTACTAATAAAACCATTAATAACATCATCTTTTGTCTCGTCTTTGAAATACTGGGCTTTCCCCAGAGTGAGGAATGGTAGGGAAAGATCTGACTCAGGCTCAAACTCATCCCACCAAGGGTTATACACATCCACATTTCATTTTGGGGGATAAATATTAGGGTTTTGGGTTTCCTGGCCATCTGAAATTACCATGGATCCCATCCTGCAACCTATGAATGCGTCTGTAGTGGCCAACCAAGGCCTCCCTAAGATCAAAGGATGCCCCCCCAAATTGGATTTTGGCTGTAGGATAAGGAAATCATCCTGGTATCTCTAGGAAGCTATCATAATCACTAGATCTTCTAACATCCCCTCATGTTTAACATGGGACCTGTCTGTTAATTCCATCTCAGTAGGAGTGTGTCTGAGTCCCTGTAGCCCGAGAGCGATAAAGAGATCTTTCGTCATTACATTAATGGCAGCCCCAAGATCAATCAATGCATTGGCTATGGGCTGATCATTAATGTAGACGATGACTGTGGGATTTCCTGGATCATGGTACTCAGTAAGGAGAGGTTGAGCAGACATTAATTCGGATAACTTTCCCATCACATGTATGGTGGCAGGGTCTTTAGGCTTCCTCCCAGGCTTCTTGATGCACAAATCTCTCACTGTCTTGGCATAGATGGGAACTTCTTTAAGGGCTTTCATCAAAGGAATTTGGACATTCTAATTTTGCAACTCCCTAAGGAAATCAGATTCAGGCTGTGAAGTCATCCTAGGTTTGACCAGTCTCTGAGGGTACCGGGGGTCCTGCATAGCAACAGTTGAATCTACTGTTACGGGTGTATCATCCCTCCCTGAATTAGTTGTTAAAAATGTAACAGTTCTTCGCAGGTCGGTTGTTACAAATGTAACAACTTCCTCTGTATCAGCTGTTGTGGACGTAGTAGTCGCCTCAGAGCCTCCGGCTTCTCCTCTGGATGGTTCTCCTCCTCTATAATGATAGGGGAGTGATTGCGGTTAATTACCATGCCTAATCACAATTATATTTCATTAAGTTCCATGGGGGTAATAAAGTAGGTCTAGAAGGTTGTAGGAGCCTCTATGCCTAGAGTTGCTTTATTGTTTGGGTTTGGGTTAGGTTGCATAGGTAGTTTAGGTCGCACAGGTGGTGGAGGAGCAAGGGCTTGGAAAGGAGGTAACTGTAGCTATTGCTGCATAGGTGGTGTAGGAAGAGCTGAATTCTAGGCATTTCCTCTCGAGTTCTAGTTCCAAGGGTATGGTTGGGATTGATGATATTGAACAGGAGGAGATGGAGACCATTGGTTCCAGGGTGAAGGGAATTGAGCTGAAGGAGGGGTAGAATATTGCCATGGATATGGTTGGTTATTATATGCATTGTTCCATGAATTGAAAGAGGAAAAGTCTTGAGACATACCTGTAGGTCGTGGTTTCCATGGCCTCCTTAGTGTGATGAAGTAAAAGGATTGCACCTTGTTTCTTGATTCTCTAAGTATTGCCTTTAGTCTAGGAAGCTCCAAACACTTCTTTGTCAAATGCTCTAGCTCACAGATGTTACACAGGTTGATGTTATTTAATCCACATTCCCTGTGAGGATGTTTCTTTCGACAAGTCAGACAGAACACAACCATGGGTGTATCAGCTTCTGCTTGTGTCTTTTTGATCTATGCTATTATTATTTGGGTCGAGAGAGTACTGAGGATATTGGTCTTGAAATTTTCGAAAAAATTTCCAATCTCCGCTCTAGTTACTCCTCCGCCTGCAGATTTTTGTATGTGAATAGAGGCATCCTGAATTGTACTTCTTCCTTTAGATGATCCTCGAGAGCATCGTAGGCAGAGCTTTATAATTTCAGCGAATGGCTCTTGTGATATATCCCCTTTTCCGAATGGTTCCAGGGTGTAAAGGTAGTCATCCTTCATTCCTCTGATGAATATAGTCTTCAAGATTTACGGGTCTAAATCAATTTGTTTAGACCTCTACAGATTGTAGTGGAACTATTCCACATAATCTTCCAGACTTTCTTCCTCCTTCTGTGTCATTCTAAATATGTCTTCCCTTAAGTCCCTGGTCCTACAATAGTCCTGGTACTTTGAAAAGAACGTCCCCTTCATAGCATTCCACATTGAAATGGAAGCAGGATCTAATCCCATGAACCATCTCAAGGTTGCTCCTTTTAAAGTAGCGGGAAATAGCTTTAGTTTCTGAGCATCTGTTGTATAATCATAACTTCTACATATGACATCAAACTCAAACAGAAATGTATCTCAATCTTCCACGGTCATCTCTTGAAATGATGGTAAGGATGATAAAGGAATGTTTTTCATAGGAGCTTCGCCTTCGATATTCCTAACTGGGAAGTCAAAGGTGGTGGTAGTGGTGTCTGTTTTAGCATTGTTATCATTGTTTTCTCCCATGATGAATTATTCTAACCCTTCCAATAGTAGAAATTCTTCGAGTTGTATTTGTGATGGCCCTGCAAGCATGATTAATGCCTCATATACCATTGGGTTGGTTGTTTCACTGCATTACCTGTATCGAGATATTGATAAATCAACAAGTGCTTTTCCACCTCAAGTGTCTGATGTTCCCCCACGGTTTCCACTTGATCCTCGGTCCTCAAATTTTGGCTACTAACTTCCCCTTTTGGCTCATAAATCAAATCCTTGATCTTGGGGGCATCAGTGCTAGGCTTAGAATGATACGGTCCCGAGATGGAGGGATTGGAGGTTTCTACTTTCTCTATGTGTGGTGAAGTAAAATTATAAGTGTAGACACAAACGAATTCATCTAGCCTGATTATGGGTTTAGCCACAATAGATACATTCTATGGAAGATTTCCTTAGGTTAGAATCAATCAAGAGGGCCTACCTCTTGGTCACTTATCCTGCTTGATGATGTTCTCACTTGCTCGCTCCAGCAATCTCCCGCTTCCTTCTTCAAGCTCTTGAAACAATTAAACGACAACAACACAAAAACATAATAATAGACAAATTGCAATTCAACCTACTTAATGAGTCAAGAAACATTAAGACACGAATATGTAATATTACAAAACATGTAGTAAATCAATCGATAGTTGCATATATTAATATCAAAGAGAGATTACAACCATTTGTCTTGAAGTCGTAGTCTTCCTTTGACAAGACTGGGTTCCCACACACTTTTGCTAGCACTCCATGATGGCTTCAAACAACAATAGTTTAAAGGCTCTTCCCTTTAGGCTTCACTCCAAACCAAACACACTTCTCCCTCACACAACTAGATGGCTACAACTAGTAATAGCTTTCTTGTCTAATCGAAATAGTATACTCACACTTAGCCAACACTCTAACTAGTTTGTGCTTGGGAAGAAGGGAGGTTTATATAGGAAATATGGATGGGAGATGGATCCTCTTCTCATGGGAGAAGGACTTATCCCTTGAGGTAGTTCCATGATTATAGGGGATAGGAGCCCAAACTATCATCCTCGACCCCATCCAGCCAAACCATTCACCAGACTTCCGTTACAGAACTTCTAGAGTCGGAAGCTTCGGTTCTAATTTAAAAAACCTTCCATAACAAGACCGATGCAACTAGAACACAGTTCAGTCACACCGATCGGTGCAGGGAATAGTTCTAATATCTGCACATCGATGCGGGGGGAGACAAAGGTCATTAGTGTCGGCCTTGTAAGCTGGGCAAAACAAAAGTTTCAGTGGAAATGGTGCAAAAGGGAAATGATATATTCATGAAGAGGGACATAATGGAAGTTTCTCCATGAAGGAAAAGAATGCGGGGCTCACTGTATAGGTCCTCCGGGATCAAGGAACAAGGAGTACAAGGATAGTGACAAAATTTTGTGTAATAGATGCCCCCTAAAGCATGAAGGTCGAGCCGGATTGAGGGAAGAAATGCTTTATAAATTAGTGCAGGGAACCGGTCTGCTATCAGAAAAACTGCAAGCGAGTATAGATACATATACATAAATGAGGATCTCTATTGAATGATACATGAATTGTGGCATGGACACAGCCATCCAGAGAATTATCATGTAAATAGATCCAGGTATGGGCGCAATTATCCTTCAAGGAGGATCATAGTGAAACCAAGTTATGGTCGTAGCCATCTAATAATGAGAAGGATCACATATGATAACTCATGGTCTGGTCATAGTCAGCCATCTGAAAGAGACATGCATATCATCATAAACCATGTCACACCACATCGCAACCTGGACTTGTGTAATCTGAGTCTAGGTTCTTGCTCTCCAACGTGACCCGATCAAAGTATAGATTCTAGGATGCGAATAGATGTGTTGACATCGAACATGCTAGAAAGTTTCTTGATTACCAATCAATGATGTAAACTGTTAACAAGCACGAGAGGAACCACCAATAATGTCAATGGCCCTAAAGGTACTATCAACAGAATCCACAGAATGTGAATACATGAACTGAAGTCGAACACCTGTGAAATAACTCGATTGAAAGCCAATGATGTGAACTTGTCGTCAAGTGCAAAGAACTTGCCATTAGGGAATGTAATCTCTAAGGTACTAGAAGGGAGTCTCTCAATTAACTTCCCAGATAATGAGTTGAAGTCGAAGGAAAGCGACCGTGTCGAAGGAGGGCCATAATGAATCCCACATCATTGACGCAAGACGAGAGGATGCAAAATGATTTTGGATGACATAGAGAATTAGAGGTAAGTGTAACTGTATAAGGACAACTCTTGAACATATCAATGACATAACTGGAAGTTTGGTAGCTTTTGGATACATGGGATCGGTGGTCATAATGACGTGGAAGAGATCAAATGGAAGGAAAAAATGAATGGCCCAAACCTAGGAAGGTCAATGATACAAAGGAGGATGTCCCAACTTGACACAAAGCAAAGAGTGTCATGTTTAAGAGTAAGTTGCCGACACGACTCGATATATTTCCAAATTTTCCCCCACAATTTCTAGCAAGTACCCCAATTATTTTTTAATCGCAAGCTTGAAGGGGATAACATATGCTTGCACTATAAGTTCATCCTTTGGATGAATCCGACCTAGTAAGTTTAACAAGCCCTATGAAGGAGAAGCTCATGTTCTTCATGGTGACGAATTTGATGTCATTTAATAGTTTAATGAGTCTGACAAAGGTGTAACTCGATATAATTTTCATGTTTAGAGCATTTGAAAAATACACGTAAAAAGAAAACTCCACATGGTCCCTTTTCATAAATTTGTGTCTCTCAAGCTCGAAAAGGTAGAAAAAAATACTTGAGAGAATCGCTTGACCATTTTAGTCAAGGAGTACCTTTTTCGTAAATAGTGCCTCCTAGCCCGAAAAAGGGGTAAACTTATACTGGGCGCACAACATTTTGCATCCATTAACGCATTTGAAATGACAAGGGCTCGGCCATATTTTCAATTTTAAAGGGTTGGAGAAGAGCTGAAAGCATACCCCCCTTTTTATTCTCTTTAACGAGTCAAAAAGGGAAAAAATACTCGGCAAGATTTTCATATGAGTTTAACGAGTCGAGGAAAAAGCTAAAATGTTACTTATTGTCATCACCGAACATCCATCACTTGTTGTTGCACAAGTAAGGAAAAGTGTATTATCGAGTCCTTGAGGTGAAATAGGTCAAAATATTTAGAAAACCTGATATTTTCATGAAAAAATGAATAAAAAAGGGAAAAGTAAATATATTTTTACCATTTACCATTTTACCTTTGCAGTGAAGACCTTTTACCCACTTTTGCCCTAGTTTTTCTAGAGCAGATTACGGGAGATTCGGGAGGTCAATCGACGAGACGTCAGTTCCATGTAACAGTCGAAGCCCTGAGCTCCATTTTCATGCCATTCATTTATCTTTTTAGCCATTTTTTTGGATTTTTAGGGAGGTTTTTGAGAAAAAAATTTGCCCTCGGTCGGCGCGATTTTCGGGCATGAGATCACACTGATTTGCATAACCATCCACGCCAACCGGTGCGACTGTTTCTAAAACAGGTGTGCTAGCGCCATGGATAGGGAAAAACCATCTTTTCTAAAAAAATAACCATTAAAACTTGAACTTTATGTGCAAAAATTGATAATTGGCTCAAATTAATGGCTTTTGCAGGAGAGAAATTGCCGAAAATGGTGGATTGGAAGGAAAGAGAACACGAAGATGTTGACACCCAGGCATTGAATGATCCAAATTTCATAGAGGCTTTAAAGGCTTGCAGGCTCGTCAAATTTTTCCTTACACCAGGGATGTAGGCCCAACCCGATTTGTTTCAATACTTTATAAGCCTTTGGGACATCAATTGCGAGATTTTTTTTATTGGGGACTAGGAGCTGGACTTGATAACTTCAGAGATTAAACAAAGTCTTTTGGTAGAAATCACATGAGAGAATTTTTTGGCCGACGCGTTTCAAACCAAGTGTGGGTCACGTTCGATCGGGGCAAGCATATCTTCCCTACTTGTCGAACATTGTCCTAAGGCCCTAAAATCCAAGAGTGGGAAGATAAAGATTTCCAATGTGCGGTGTTAGTGTCAGTGTCTTCACACTGCCATCAGTGATCAAAATTTACTCTTTTGCATTTCATACTAGGAGTCCCATTCTGATGAGGTTTCATTCCATTAGGTCGTGGATCTTCTGATCGTAGAGTTCGTTTCAGTCTTTCCCTCATGATATGTACTTGCTGACCTCCTTTCATACTTTTTAGTCAATGGTTTATGCTCATTTTTAGTTCATTTCATCAATTACATAAGGTTTCAGTCTCATTAGGTCTTAGGGTTTTCACCATGGTCAAAATTTAGTGATTATTGCTAATAATGGTCAGCAGACACATGAGGATGAAAATAATGATCAAAAAGCTATAATTTCTTAATTTGTAAGCTTAATAAAGTTCTCACCTCAAAACTAGTTTTGAGGTGAAAACAGAGCATTTGTATTTCATGTTTAAATTTGATGTAATTTTATTGTTCTCATATGTAATAAATGGTTCCATGCTACTCCTGGTCACCCAGTGATATTTCCAAGTACTTGCCACTACAAAAGTTAAAGAATTTGAGCATCAGTCCACCTATCAAAGCAAAAAGATCAAGCATCCAAAAACATAGTATTTGAAAAAGAAAATAGACATTATGAAAGTGGGTTTTCACCATCAAAAATAAAAAAGTGAAAGCCATATAAAGCCCATCCCTCTATTGATCATTTCATTATGCTAATGTTGAAGTCAAAGTGCCAAAGGAGAGCTAAGGAGTGATTTTTAAGTGTCATTGGGCAAAAGAGTGAAATTGCTGTGTTTTTGGAGAAATTCAGGCCTGCGCTATGCATCTGAGACCAGCACAGCGCATCTGGAAGGCGTTGCGCACCTGGCAGGGTTTTCCAGTGTAAAATTGCACGGGTGCTGCGCACCTGTGTGAGGTGCTGTGCATCTGTCCAGCCAAGCCCAAAACTCTCCCAAGTTGCCAATTCACCTCGAAATCTTCAGTTCCTCTCTCTAACAAGTAAGTACATTACTCCTATCTTATGATCTAGGGTTTTGATTGCTAAGCTTGGTATTTAGCATTTTTTAAAATTAAAACCCTAGCCTCTAGGGTGAAACCTTAGTTCTCATCATCTCTCCATTGTTTTACTTACCCTATCCTTGCCATTATTCCCTAGACCAAAACCCATTCCCATTTACCTATTTCCTAAATCCCATTCCCCTCATACATTTTCCCCATTCCCACATTCCCACTTACACTCTCCCCAAACCCTACAAATCCCATTCACACTCCCTAAAACCCTACTCATTCATAAAAATCTCTTCATACTCATCTTTATTCCATTCACCCTTCCCATCATTGACCACAAGTGTTCACAACTACAAAAAGCAATGGAAAGAGACAATGAGTATGAGTTTGAAAAAGACACCCTTAGTGACAGTTTCAGGGAGAGAAACATACGGCAAAGGAAGCCTCATAAAGGAGGAAGAATTATCAGAGAAGAGCCTACTAGTTTGAGGGAGTTGCAAACCTGTCCACTTGCCATTTCTTGCTTTAAACACCAATCATGCTTTGATTTTTGTGAAATGATAGAAAGAGTTAAATTTCATCATGAGTTGGCAAGGTTGGTTGTGACACATTTACACAATAATGAAGTAACCCTTGTTGGAATTACATTCACCATATCACCAGTGGTCATCTTAGAGGCTACAGGTATTCCAGATGTGGGTGAAAAATGGAACAAAGGCCAGGATATTGATAAGGAGTACTATGAGCCTTACATCAAGGCTAGATACAAAGACAAAATGAAGAGAGTATTCCCCTTCAAGTTTTTGGAAGACAGGATGGCTCGATTTATGAAAATCACTATGAAGTACTTCACTTGTGAAGGTAGGTTCTCCCGATTGTATGCCTACCACATTAGACTTCTCATGCATTTCAATAGAGTAAGAATGATGAATATCCCTTACTTCATGTTCAGAAACATTGCGAAAATGGCTCATATTGTAAAGAAGAATCCATACCCCCAGCAGTTGAATAGCATTTTCCATTACAGTTTTATTAAAATCATTGTTCTACTTCAGCTGAACCTTATTAACATGCCATGGGAGACTTTCATTTCTCACGAAATGTTCAAAGGCCCACAAATATTTTCATCAGTACATCATGAAGAAGGTGGACCTTTAGGACATGAAAAGGTCAAAGATATTGAAACTGTTGGAGTGCCAGTGTTTGTGACATATAAGAGGGGCACTAGGAAACTTTTTGCAGCTACTAGGCGAGTATTATATCCAAAAGGAGTGGAAGGGGTCTTGTCTTCATCTTCAAGCCACATGCAAATGCTATTTCCACAAGGTGTGGAAGGGGCTTTGCCTTCTTATTCACCAAAACAAGTATAGGTTGAGAAGAAAATCAAAGGAAAAAGTAAGCACAAGAAAAAGGTTCAAGAGACAGATCTTAGTGATGAGCAAGAAAGAGGTTTTTACCTTGTTGATCATGAGGAGTCTCAGCAGCATTTCACTCATCATGGAGTTGACATTATTGATTTGGAAGCTCAAGATCCAAAGACTGTCAAAGACATGATCATAAAGGAACAAGAGGCTGAAATACAATCCTTTTCAAATAACTTAGAGAGGGATAAGTTCATCATTAGGTATTTAGAGCAAGAAAACAAACAGTTGAGCGACAAGAAAGTCCTCATGGAGTTGCAAATGATCAAGGAAAATAGGCAAAAGGCCAAGGGGGAAAATGTCAAGTTAACTTCGATTGAACAAAAAATTGAGAATGAAAGGGAAAATTGGCTTGAGAGGGTTAATATACACCTATAGGGGCTGATTGAGAAGGCCAACAGAGACAAGAAGATGCTTCGCCACATCGCCTACCACTACATGACTTGCAACAAAATCTGCAACATAAGGATGAGGAAGCTTAAGGCTAGATTGAGGAAGGCCTTAAAGAGAAAAAAGGAGCAAGATAAGTTGAAAGTCTTCGCTGAAGCCTCACTAGCCCATTAAATAAGCTAATGGTGGTGTCCTATGCCAAATCTGGGCAAGTTTTGATGAATTTTTGTCTTTTTTAAATTTTAAAATTTTGAAAACAGAAAATTGGCCCAAATGGCATTGCGCTTTTCCCTGGAGAAATTTTTGGAGGAAAGGCTTATATATTTGGGTTCAACATGATGAGAGCATAAAACCCAGAAAATTTCAGCAATTTTGGAGCAAAACTAGGTCACCAAAAGGTCAAAAAATGATCTCTCTGCCTCTTTTTGGACACACAGAAGCAGCCTTGGGCGATTTCACTGTTGACAGGGAAAATGACCTCCAAATGAAAAAATTCAAGATGTTCTAGAAACTAGACAGAAATTCCTTTCTAATGAGCTATCTTGGGATCAATTTGGCTAAGGGGATGGCCTCCAAAAATGGTTGTGAAGTAGCACTGCACATCTGGCGAGTAGTGCTGTCCATTGAGCCAGTTTGCCAAAAAGTCCAGTTTTCGCCTATTTTCACTGCAAGTTTACTTTTTCTCTCTTCATGAATGAATTTATGATTTTAATTAATGCCTTGGTATGTAAATGTGACATTGAAATGATCTTAGAGGGTAGATTCATCAGTTTGAGGTGGTTTGGGGGTCAATGAATCAATTTGCATGCTTAGAGAGGCAAGTTGTTCCACTGCTTATATTCTTGTTCCCTGTTTGGAAATGGTTGTAACAACTCCTTTTCTCTTGGTTTCGACCCTTGATGGCTAGCATAGGTGGTCTGATGTATATATTATGTATTTTTTCTTTCATTAGCAAAGGTTGGACTCTCTTGGATGCTCTGAACTACATTGTACACCCTTATTAGCAATTTGGCAAGGAAATAAACTAGGATTTGTAGCTATTTTTATGGGATACTTGTGGTAAAATGTTTTTGCATAGTTTCTTCCTCTGTTATTAGTTTCTCTCATGTGTTATGTGTGCCAAAATCTAATTCATTTTTTCTAGCTAAATGATATCAAGATAGATAGGTAGAATACATTGTTTACAGTGCTCTGCCTTGGGAAACCATTCAGCTCTTGATGTTTTCTACTATTTGAGAAGGATACATGATCTTTGCATGCCCTCCTCAGCTCCTCACCAGTCTTAGACCTCTCATCTCACTCAATTCCATGTGCCAGAACACCTACCTACCTCGCCCCATAGAACACCCTGCATCCTAACTTGATTTGCTGGACCCAAAGCTGCCTGCTCCATTTCATCTAGCAACAAAGCCAACAAAATCAATCAAAAACCCTAGAGCTACTATACCTAACCTAAAATCCATATCTGATGCAGTCATCTTGACTGAATTCACAAGGAGAAAGCCCTCTCCCGACCTGTTAGGGCTAGCTACTAGGTTAAGCTTGGTTTGTGGTTATCCTAGGATTTTATTCTTTTAGCCTGAGGTCAATCTAGGCTCTAACATGTGGGATTGGAAACTGAGGCTGCTTTTGTTGACTATCAATAGAGAGTCAGGGTCCCAGGTGGAACATGAGACTAACAAGTCGAAGTTCCTGTATGCTATTGACTGCACAGCTCCTACAATCTTCAACTGGGCAATGACCATGAAGATGAACATGAAGCTCCAGTTGTCCAAGGCCAAGGCAGGGAATCTAAAGAAATTTGGCTTTAGATCAATACTTGTGACCTTCTTCCTAGAACGAGTGCCAATGTTCTAGTATCAGTTGACTGAGGTCGATCCTCCTGCACCACATGATCCGTGGATGGCTTGCTGGAGTCATCTGATGCCCAAGATCACTGGGGGTCAGCATATGTCATACCGATCGACATTCTTCTCATGGTTATGATGACAGAATATCGTCATGGTGGAATGGCTGTATAGTAGCACTGATTTCCATGGAGATCCAGATATGCCTTACCAGATGGAGAGGACTTCAATGATGAAGGTAAAAATTCAAAAAAATTTGATTTTGATGTTTTTTTTACTTGTTTTTGGTATATGCATGCTTATAACGTTTCTCTTGTTTATGCAGATGTTGGACTAGAGCGGCCAGCCAAGATGTCCCCGATAGCCAAGCACGTCCCCCATCCTATTGATGTTGTTTCCTCTTGTCATGAAGGGAGCGATAACAAGGAGGAGATCACAAGGAACCTTTAGGGGTTGACTAATGGTATCCCAGAGTATGCTCGGATAGGAGACATGCCCCGACGATACCAGAGGCACACAGTGGAAGTCTCAAATCGGATCCGCCGACTGTTGAATCATGTTGCACAAGATATCTTGTGCTACCATGATGACCATGCTGAGTAGTTCCTAGGTCCAGCACCTACATATTTTTTGAGGCCAGCATGCCAGGGATGTATGAGGCCTGCGAGCCGCTGATGTTATTATAGACACACATATTATTTTTTGGGGTTTTGATGTATCAAAAACACACACACACACACACACATATGTTGTATTTTCCTGTCTATTATGCTACAAATGGTTTGTCTTATCTTTTACATGTTTCGTAAATGTCTATCCAACATGTAATTAGCTAATGCATCTGTCAGTGTATTCATGCGTCTAGGAATATGATGATATGTAATATAATCAAAATGTCTTTCAAATAGACGGATACAAAGATACATTCATAATATTTGAGGGTTCCTGACATAATATTTCCTGTTGAGTTGAAGGATGACAAGCTGTGAATCCAGGTTCACAACCAATTCTGTGATGCCCAGAGCGATGACTTCTGACAACAGTTCGATGACCGCACTGTATTCAGAAATGTTGTTGGTTGTATGACCTAGGCAGATGCCTTGAAGGTCAATCAACTCACTGTTATGGTCATAGATAGCCCATGCCACGGATTATAAGTTCCAGGTACTACAACATGCACCATCGGTGAAACCAACATGAGGAGTTGCAGACATCTGCAAAGCAAGAAAAGCATAGTAAACAGGAAAGTTGTTTGAAAACTATCACACAAAACCATGTTGTACAAAAATGAATCACACACTAATGTACATAAGTATCCATGAAAGATGACCTAAGCGTAGTACTTTTTGAGGTAAAGCCCGTTTCGGAGCTTATCGAGAGGATTTCCTTCATAATCAATAAGTTCATAGGCTCCTTTCTGCAAAACGCATTTTGCAATATAGGGCCCATGCCACATAGCTTCGAACTTGCATGCCCCCAGCTTATCATTAGCTTGGTCGTATAGCAGGACCAAATCACCCTCAGAGAAAGCGTGAGGGGAGACCGACTGATCGAAATGGGATTTGACCTATTTCTTTTGTGCTTCGATGACCAAGGCAGTGAGACGGCGAGTCTCGTCCAGTCATTTTAAATATAAGAGGCGTTCCTCTTGAGGTGATGTTACGAGGAGGATTTCAACAGCTATCTTGAGTGAAGGAATCTCACATTCGATCAGCAATGTTGCTTCCAGACCATAGACCAGCTGGAAAGGTGTGAAACCAGTTGCATCTTTGGTTGAAGTTTAGTAGGCCCACAGAGCTGAAAAAAGCATGAGATGCCAATTTGACTTGTGCATCCCAATAGTACGTTGAAGCATGGTGACCAAAACCTTGTTCCCGACTTCAACTTGGCCATTGGCTTGAGGGTAATATGGGGTCAAATCATCGTGGCACAAGCCCAATGCAGATGTCAGTTCTTCCATCATGTAATCTCTGAAATGGGAGCCATGGTCCGTGACAATGGCTTGGGGTATGCTGAACCTAGAAATAACATGGTTAAAAAGGAATTGAGTTGCTGTCTTACCATCTTCAGAATATGTAGGCATCGCTTTGGCCCATTTGGTGAAGTAATCCATAGCAACGATAATATAGAGATGCCCCCCAGCCGAACGAGGGTTACATGTCATATCATCGATGCCCCATTTGGCAAAAGGGACCAATGGTAATGATGGGGTGTATGTGAGCAGGTGGGGCGTGCATCTTGTGTTGGTAAATTTGGCATTTGTGACACTTGTGAATAGCGAGAATGTAGTCTTTGAAGATAGACAACCAGAAGTAACCAGCGCAAAGGATTTTTTGAGCTGTAGCATAACCAAACATATGACCACCACATGCCCCAGAGTGGAAATAATTGAGAGCTCTTTCATCTTCCTCGATCGTGAGGCATCGGCGAAGAACAAAATCGACACCGACATGGTATAAAGTATCACCAATAATACGGTAGGGTTGGGAATGATGCCGAATCCTTCGACGATCATCCTTGGTCAATGCAGACCAGAACATGGAGGTTTGGAGATACACGATGATATCACCATACCATGGATCAAGGGTGTTAATTAGGAAAAGGGTCTCATCTAGAAGTTGTTCATCTGCACCAACAAGGAGAGCTTTGGAGGGAAGGGAACAAATCAATTCAGTGAAAACAAGTGACTTCTTAGATTTGGCCGTAGTGAAGACCAAATCGAATTCTTGCTGGATAATGATCCATTTAGAATAATTTCCCCCTCGCAACTGACGAGTCAGGATATAGGTCATAGGGTTGCATTCAGAAATCATTATAGTCGTGTGTAAAAGGATATAGTGCTGAAAGCGTTGAGCATCCTGAACGGTAGCTAAATCCAACTTCTTGACATGTGCATAACACGTTTCAGTGTCAAGCATATTCTGACCAACACCATAGCAATGGTCAGATTCTTAGGTACTTCGCTGCCTTTTTCATCATCTTGGACCAACACCATAGCAATGGTGCTAGGGTTTGCGGCTAGGTAAAGGAAGTAATCTCGATAATAGTCCAGTGGATGCAACAAAGAAGCATTTATGAGGATGACCTTAAGGTCATCAAAATATTTTTGGGCCACCTCATCACATGCATAGGGGTGTTCCTTGTTTGAGCAACCAGGTAAATCCTATGGCTAGCCTAGCATAGTTGGGTATAAAATGACAGAGAAAGTTGGCCTTTCCTTGCAGGGTCTGGAGTTGGTGCAGTGAAGATGGAGGGCGTAAATTTACAATGGCCTTGAATTTTAGCAGATCCAGGCAAATCCTGTCCTTAGAAATGATGAAGCCAAGGAATCATCCCAATTCCATGCAGAAAACACATTTGTCTAGATTTAACCAAATTCTATAGTGTCTACAACATAGAAAAATATTTCGAAGATGGTCTGAGTGATCTTGGTGCTTACGAGAATGGGTAGGAAGGTCATCTAAGTAAGGTTGGACAATGTTGTGAATATCATGAAACACATAGGACATTTCCCATTGAAACCTGGCTTCAACATTTTTGAGGCCGAAAGGGAGCTTCTTGTACGCAAACATACCCCATGGGCTGATAAAGGCTCTCTTTTCTTGGTCGGCCAGTGTGATATTAATCTAGTTATAACCAGAAAAACTATTCATAAAGGAAAATATCTCGCTCCCGACACATTCATCAATAATTTGATGAATGAAGGGAGTAGGATGGTTATCTTTAGGACAGGCACGATTAAGATCTCAATAATCCACACAAATGTGGGTCGTGCCTTGTTTTTTAGTCACCGAGATGATATTGGACACCCAATTTGTAATGGAGATGGGATAAATGAACCCAGCTTTGAGAAGCTTTTCGACTTCACCCTTAATAGCAGTGGCCTTCCTAGGGTGCATCAGGTGAAGCTGTTGGTGAATAGGCTTCGCGTGTAGATATGTTGTTATTTCATGCACCACAATGCTAGGATCGATGCTAGGCATTTCTTCGTAAGACCATGCAAACACATCACGGAATTCCTGAAATAGACAAGTATATGTCTTGATCTCATCCAGAGAATAAGATACCCCAATATGAACGTGTTCAATGACACCGGGTTTGATAGAAATGTCAATCGGCATCATTTGGGTAATATTACCCAAATTTCCTTCCAACCATACTTAATGAGTAACAGTCAGTGGCAGAAATGGAGAAGAGGACTCTTCGAAAGAGGTAGACATGACTGCCGGGAGATGCAAGAACGAGGATCAATGATGAGTATCGATCCACGGTGGTTCCTCGAGAGACATGAAGTTGACATGATGCAGGTGGAATCACCTTCATCGATGACAATGCGGTGGAAAGTCTTCTTGTTGATGATTACTTGAATAAGAAAGTCAATCTGATGAGGGAGCCGTGGAACATGATTCTCCAAATCCAAACAGATCAAATTAGAATCAGTGGGATCGATGCCCTCGATAGCTGAAAGTAAAGATTTCCGCTGCGATGGGCAGCTTTGGAGTACCTCGAGAGTTGACATGGCTGAAGGCGCCTGAGCCAAATCTTCAAAAATACTGTAGTACTGAGTGGCTCGGGCGTTGGGATTATACGAGGATTTCCACAACACACCTCGAGCGGGTGGCTGTGTAGCGGAATCAGGGTTAGGGTGCTTGATTTGCAGAGGGCTAGAACTTGGTGTAGAAGAAGAAGGTGCAACTTATTTTTCTTTCCCAGCTGCCGAAGATGGAGTTTGATAATCTTTCGATCGGGTAGCCACATTAATGGGCGTGCTCATCATGAACACTTGAGATCCAGAGGAAGCATATCGGGGTTGGTCTACCATTTGAGTCTGCTAAGATGGAAATGGCTCTTTAAGGACAGCAGGGGTCCCTTTGAGCAGGCGATTAACTTCGAATCATTGTGGAAAATCCTTAGTATAGTGATCCTCCTCGCAAATGAGGTAGGGATACTTAGGTTTCCGTTGCGAAGATTTTCCAGTAGACGATTTGTGAGGACCATGTTTCAGTGCATCGGCTTTAGCTTTGACTTTGCCTTTCTTTTTCCCTTTCGAGGATTTGCCCGTTGTGGTAGACTGGAAAGCGTGGACCTCTAAGGTCTTACCAGGGCCTAGTGGATTTCGAGATGAACTATTAGGAGCAGTATTCGAGACCAACTTTTGTTTGGAAGAATTTTTAATAGGGGTCTGGGATACTGGACCAATAACTCCATCAACGGGAAGAAAAACTAGTGAATTTGATGCTGCAGGATTGGATGATGGTCACAGAGCATCGGGTAACAACTCGTATAAGGTGCCAGTCTGAGAGTAGACCAGATCCAAGTACTGGGCATAGGAAATGGATTTCTCTTCAGTGACGCATCCACCCATAGCTATATCATGAGCAATTGGGGTTACGAATGATTTGGTAAACCATTCAGTGAGCAACTGATCATCTATCTCGAACTTGATCAGGTGACATCTACATCTCCATTCATGGATATGATCAGAGATGTGCATCGCAGTGTCTTTCTTAAGCGATGTGAGCAAATAGGTTCCAGTTTCATAATGAACCAGCCACTAAAAATGCGTGAGGAAAGCCATGGCTAACGAATTGAAGTCATGGAAAGTATTTAGAGGTAGATCGATGTACCATTTCACTGCGACACCCATGAGGGTCCATTGGAAAAGATGAAGATGAATGGAATCATCCACGTACGAGTTCAACGAGCACCAGAGGTGATATGTCATCACATGGGCCTAAGGATCTTCTTTAGCTTTTCCATCAAATTTTGGGCAATCACTTGATATCTTGGATGGCACCGAAGGCCACTATGGTGAATGAAGGATCGGATCATTCATAAGGCACGATACATCTGGAAACTCAAAGGTAGCCAAGAAAGGTAATTGAGTGTTAAAACGCATGGGAGATCTTTAAGCGGGCCCATAGGGAGGAGCCCATCCCCGCTGGTAAGGATTTTGGCCTCATAGTGGGCGATTTTAGCCATATGGCATTTGAGGTTGCCCCCATTGCAGATTACCTTGACCGAAGGGAGGATTCTTACCTTGCATACCTTGAGACTATCCAAGCACAGGTTGTTGATAGGGAACGTATGGGTTAAAAGGCTATTGAGCCTATTGACCTTGGACATATGGATATTGGACCTAGTGTCCTAGAACATAGGGTTGTTGATCTTTTTGTCCCTGAACAAGAGGGTTTTGGACTTGTAGTCCTTGGGAATAAGGTTGATACACTTATATCCCTTCGATGTAGGGGTTTTGTACTTGGTGCCCTTGGCAGGTAGGATTCTGAACTTGTTGACCTAGGACAAGAGGATTCTGCGCCTGCTGCTGTAGGACTTGACCTTGACCTTGTCCCTGCAAGGGTTGACCTGGTTGATATGTATACAAGGGTTGTTGTTGTCCTTGTTGATTTTGTTGTTGCAAGGGCTGACCTTGTGGTTGCAAAATTTGTCCCTCGGTTTGGATAGGTTGGCCCTGTGAGGGTATGGGTTGAGAGGTATGTAGAGCATATTGGATCTATTGCTGCGTGGCCTACTGCAACTCTTGGAAGGATTGATCTTGCGGTTGTTGCAGGTGACCTTGCTGCTGGATAATCTGCCCTTGTTGTTGCGTGGAAAAACCTTGTTGCAACAAAGGTTGCCCTTGCGGTAACAAAGGCTACCCTGGCTACTGTAAAGGTTGCACTTACTATTGCAGGGGTACTTGAAGAGTGCCTAGGAAATTACCAAACTAAATCTAGCCGTAGCCAGGCTGGATGTACTGTCTAGATTAGAGGGTGTAAGGTTGATTAACCAATCCTTGAGAACCATATGGAATGTAAGGATTTTGGTATTGGACCTGAGCCCCATAGGGCTACTGATACTGAACATTGCTTGATCCAGACAGGCCAATGGGATTATGAACCTATTGGTACTGGACATTGCTTGATCCAGTAGGGTCAGTAGGGTTATAAATAATACCAGAAGAGGGTTGGTTTATACCAAGCATGTGAGCTTGTGAGCCAATCACATTAGTGGAACCTGACACCATAGAGACATTCAAGTTCTACCCCCCAGGCGGTGGTACAATAAGGCCACTGACTAATGGGACAGAAGAACTGGCAGAGACAATTTTTGAAACCACCGGTTGTGACTGACATGTAATTGGGATCAATGATATAAGAGTATTTAGGACAGTGGGTTGCGTTGGGACTAAAGTAACAGCTAGTTGGGAAGTCGTGTTCATGACGAATGGACCTGACGTAGGCCTGATGCCTGATGCCCAAACATGATTATGGTAGAGTGATGAGGCACTAGGTATGCTTGAAACTAAGTGCCCCAAAGACACATAGCCGGGTGGAAAGCTGGGGGGAATAGCTTCCGAATAAGAGAAACTCTCGAGAGGAAACCTCAATTGCAATTCTTCTCCCTCAATAGTCTTTGGAGTAGAAACTTTAGACTCATTCGAAGAAGTGACTGGAGCATTGCCTTCAGGTTCCATGTTTGAAAACAAATAACGACGAATGGCCGAACGTGTACTGGGGGATAGTTCCAAAGGAACATCCGACTGGTCGTACGAACTGTAAGGACGCTGTGATGATATCTCAATAGCATCAAATAGAGGGTTCAAAGGATAGATAACCAATCCAAGCTAACCGTCAATGGTCGGCAAGTTCTCTGGAGTTCAAACGGGATTATCCGGAGATTCTAGGCCAAGATCAGTAGATGACCCTGAATTGAAAGTAGGTGGAGGATGAGATGACAAAGGTTGAACACTAAAAACAATTGCGAGTTCAACATTTTGGTCCTCAAGTGACTCTGATAACTCAGGAAATGGCTCCTCAGACAATCTCTCATACGGAGGAGAGGAAGAGGATATGGGTGAACCATATGGTTCAGCCACGATGACCTTGTCTTAGTTGACAGAACAAATAACTCCAAGGCTTTAAAATGTCCTTTTAAGGGAACTAACGATTTGGTCAAAAAGACTAACAGGACGTTTTGGACCGTGGGCAATCAATTATAAAGACACATAAAAGACTTATGTTTTTTCATTTTTTAAGAGTCGAGAAAGAAACAAAGATGACTCTATCACTTTCGATTGGAAACGAGCTTGAAAGGACAAGTGATCAAATGATATTTTAAGTTTAATGAGTCAAAAAAGATCAAATGACTACTCTGGATGATCTAGGTAAACAAGATTACCAGTCAACTGTGAAATGCACAATACGTCATGGCGAACCAGGAAGTACAAGCAAGAAATCTCCCCAAATGTTGTGTTCAGTGTATCATGTTTGCAAGGCGGTCGACTTGGCTTCCTAAGGATGAAAGGATTGCAGCCACGTGGGGTCTCCGTTATATACTCAATGGTACGGGGAGCACAAATCCGTGCTAGTGCTATCTATTGCTGAAGCTAATGACAACTGCTAGGTTTAAAGATGTCGTAACACATCTCTAGCCTAGAAATTCTATATATGATCATTAATGTCAAATGCGCATTAGGTTAATTGAATTCATTTTAGAGTTGATATTGAGTTAAGTTTCAGTTTTCAGGGCTTAGTGATGCTACTCAAAAAGCCTAAAATGCAACTAAATGGGACAAGACCCTTTCAATTCGATGAAATGCCTACACTAGAGAGGGTAGAAAGTACTCAATCAAATGCAAACAATCAAGCAACTAAAAATGAAATGATCTTTCACTACTTCACTTTTTCAAAAAGTAAACTAATGCAAAATGCATTCAAATTCCTAATTTCCTGACAAGCACTCATCTATCAGTCCTTTCAAAATGAAAAAAATTATCTTCCTTTTTCAAATGTTGATGCAATTATAGTCTTTAAGAGATGCAAATCATAATGATGCAACAAGCTAGAATTTCATACTTTCTCATGAAACAATGAAACAAAATTTTCTCATACAATCTTTCAATGAAAAAGTTTTCGAGACTATGAGCTCTTTAAGCAGATGAAAACATGAAAAGAGAAGTTCATTCAGACCAATGAAACACTTAATTTACCAAACACAATACCAACAATGTAATCTATGCTGGAAAAAGACGTTCAAGCTAGTAAACGAAACCTTTTTCAAACTTGTGCAAAAAGAGGTCAAAGTCGTAAAAGGACCAAAAAACAAATGCAAGGAGCAAACACACCTACACTTGGAGTTGATGAGTCCACAAGCCGCTGAACGGGCGACTAACTAGATGTCCTAGTGTCACTGACCACTCAATGACTCAATCAATCAAATAGCAAGATGACAAGCCAACAAGCAAGCAAAAACCAAATGAAAAGTAGCTTCCTAATCAGGGAGAAAACAGTAAAAAAGGCTCATGGGGTCAAAAACACAAGAGCAAAACACACTAGCCAAGATTGGGGTCAAGCCCTAATCTTCACTTACAGGCATCGGTGTGACTACCTAACTGACAACAAGCACCAGAGGTTGGTCAGTGCGATTGTTCCTCTGCAATTCACTTTGGTCGACGTGACTGTTAGCGAATTAAACGCACTGGCTGAGGAAACTAAGGAAAAATAAAAGAAAATCAAAACAGGGACCAGATCTGCTACTATGAATTTTAGACTTAAGCCAGTAAGCAAGAGAAAAGAAACAGAACCAAAGGGAAAACGTGAAACTAGCAAAGTTCTCATGAAATCATGAAATCCAAAGCGAACAAAAAATGGGATCTCCCTAATGGAGTTGCCAATTTGTGGTGAAGTAAAATTATAAGTGTGTACACGAACGAATTCCTTTAGCCCGATAAATGGTCTAGCCACAATAGATACATACTATGGAAGATTTCCTTAGGTTAGAATCAATCAAGAGGGCCTACCTCTTGGTCGCTTATCCTACTTGATGATGTCCTCACTTACTTGGTCCAGCAATTTCTCGCTTCCTTCTTCAAGCTCCTAAAACAAGTAAATAGAAACAACACACAAACATAATAATAGACAAATTGCAATTCAACCTACTTAATGAGTCAAGAAACATTAAGTCAAGAATATGTAATATTACAAAACATGTAGGAAATCAATCTATAGTTGCATATATTAATATCAAAGAGAGATTATGACCATTTGTCTTAATGTCGCAGTCTTCCTCTAACAAGACCGAGTTCCCACACACTTCTGCTAGCACTCCATGATGGCTTCAAACAAAAATAGTTTAAAGGCTCTTCCCTTTAGGCTTCACTCCAAACCAAACACACTTCTCCCTCACACAACTAGATGGCTACAACTAGTAATAGCTTGCTTGTCTAATAAAAATAGTATACTCACACTCAACCAACACTCTAACTATCTTGTGCTTGGGAAGAAGGGAGGTTTATATAGGAAATATGGATGGGAGATGGATCCTCTTCTCATGGAAGAAGGACTTATCCCTTGAGGTAGTTCCATCATTATAGGGGAAATGGTGAAAAAGGGAAATGATCTTCTCATGAAGAGGGACATAGTGGGAGTTTCTCCATGAAGGCAAAGCATGCGGGGTTCACTGTAGAGGTCCTCCAGGATCAAGTAATGGGGAGTACAGGGATAGTAACAAAATGTTGTGTAACACTATGGGAGTAACAACCTTCTGTGGCCCTATTTTCCTTACATTCCTTTTGAGAGCTGGACTATTATTTTTCCGCCTTGGAGATTAATTCTTGGATAAATGTCTTCCTTCCAAATCTTCACCCTTCCTTTGCTTTTTACAACCCATCGTTCCTGTGACTTATTAGATTGGGGCTGATTTCAGCGTCTCTATAAGTCCTACAAATGCACACATGGACCCTATGTGTATTAAATCACACTCTATGTGCCTCAGTCTTCAACAGTGGTGAGCCCGCTCATGTATGTTAGAGCAATGTGTAGGTTCTTACCTCTTGTCTTACCGCCGAGTGACTGAAGAGCTAAAGGCACACTAATCAAAGCATCAAAATGTCCTAAGTGCCATAGTGATCACAATGGTGAGCCTACCCAAGTATGTTAGAGCGATGTGCAGCTTCTTAACTCTTGTCTTTTCACCCAACAACTGTGGACTAGGAGCACTCTATTTCAAACAAACAACTTGGCTGATTGTATTGTCAACTTTCCATCCCCAGCAATGGCGCCAAAATGTAGTGTTGTTTTAATCAACCTTAATTGACTTAGACTGCAACATTAATTGTCAACCCAGGGTAGGTCTTGCTGTTTCAATGGAGTTCACACTGTCTATGGTGATACACTCCAGCCAAGCATAAGAAAGCGCAGAAAAGCTGTAAAAGATGTCATTGATCTAAATTTCTAAATCAAACCATGCATGTAGATACCAAAAACACTCTACATAATTAAATCACAACTTGTAGCTATCTATTGAAGTAAGGGTGCGCCACACAAAAAATAACATCTATTTCAGCTCGTTACTATTACTTTGTTGTTTAACTCTATGTAACAACATAAGATAAATAGAAACAACAATGAATGCAATCCACAATTTGTACAACAACAAAGAGGAACCATAAATCAATGAACTAAACTGAGATGTACACTACCTAATCACTACAATCCCTGCCAAAGAGGATGGCCCTTCCTCCTCAGCAAGGAGTAGGAAGAACACAAAAAGTGATTAACGAATCAGTTGGAAAGTAACAACATCATCGTGTCAATTGATATTGAATAAGTTCAGGATTACAGAAACAGAGTAACAATACTCTTCTATATGTCATCTGCTAATACATAAAATGTCGAGTCTTTTATAATTATTACAACCCAAAAATTAGAAAGCAGATTATTCATGAGAATCTCCCGATTCTCATGCTAATAAAAAATAAATAAGTTACAACTTATTACTACATAAATATACATCAGTTACAATTGCTTGAGTCCTGTTGCTTCAAAAATAAACAATCCTACTGCCGACAGCTATTATGTGGAATAGTACCCACATTTCCAGCTTCGGTGCAACAAGATTGAGCAAATGGTGGTTCCAAATGATGTGACATAACTTACGACAATACTGTTGATGTGATGGTGGATCCACCTGAGGTGTAACAACATGCGATGTGTAACAACAATCTGTAACAGGAACAACCTATAACAGCACCTAGTATATAGCAATGGTCTGTAACAACACTTAGTGTGTAACCACGAACCGTTCCACCCTTTCCTGCAGTTAATCTTTGCTACCTATCTGCTTCATAGATTCATTCATGCGAGACAATACCTGAAAAAGATGAACTTCCCAAAATACTCCTGCAATGCTCTCCCAGTTAGCCACAAAAAGGAATAAAGCCTCATATTATTCAGCGAAATACAGTAAAGTATCATGACAGTAAAATGGATTAAAAAGGTAAGAAAATAGAGAGTTTGGTCATATAAGGGCACAGGATTGGAGGATAGAAAGTTCAAATCAGGGGAAAGTATGTGTAGAAAATAGGTAAAAAAACACACCCAACAATAGCGAACACAACTGATACACAAACTTTCAAGATCACCAGAACAAGGTCGCAATCATGACATAACAATCAATGTGCCCAAGATGATAGTTTGTCAAACAAGTGAAAAGGAAGCAAGACATGTAGAGGAAAAACCTGAACTAACTTTTTGTGTTTGCACACATGCATGTTACTGAGGATAGGATGATAAGACAATGACAAGTGATCCTACAAACTCAACTAAGAGGTGTACTTCGAAAGGTGTTCATTACTTACCATAATTATCCTCGAGATGATCATACATTTGATGAAGTTTCAATCCATTCGTGATCTTTCCATTACTTGGTCTCTTGGTCCTTCTCGTCGACTCCTTGGTAGTGATTTAAGCATGTCACCTTTTCCTATTGTCACTGAGCGATAGGTCAGCGTTGTTTCAGTGGGAAGTGACTACTGTCGGGATGAGGCCCTAGGAGGCTCATTTGTGTAGTTTCTCCATGCAAGACTGACACAAAAACTTGGACAACACTGCACAATTTCGAGGCATAGGACACTACTGCAGGATGGGGGTCCTGGGAGGACATCTCTACATAGTTTATGAATGGAGGGGAGCTGGACTGCTGTGCACATTTCTGGAGAGAAGTGTTGGCTGCTTGACTTCTCTACACATTTCTAGAGAGGAGTCTTGGTTGGGGTCTCTCCGGGCTGCAGGGTTTTAGTAGGCAAGGGAGGAATCTTGATAGTTGCAGAAGAAAAATGTAAAGTTTCACGAAGCTAAATGAGGCAAGGTTTCTAGGAAATTTTCTAAGTGTGAAATCAGTGACACATATGTAAAAAGTGATAAGACTTGACTGTGATTGCACACAGACACTTTGTGACACAACTTAGACCATCCATAATGCATAAGACATAATTTTCTTGACACAACAACCTTCCTAACAAGAGCGCGTGAAGTGATTTTGAAATATGTCTATGTGATGACAAACACTCATACACACACAATTCCCTTGAAGGAAAACAACATTCCCTTTGCATGAAAAACAAAAACCTCTATCCCCAAAGATGACACATGGTAGATAAATATGAGAACATGAACAAATCTTAAGATCAAGGAGGGGAGCTTTAAATCATCAGCTTACCAACAAGTGACCAAGGATGATCGATCACGGGATCCAAGGTAGGCTCCGAAATTTGCATACGAGCCAAAATTTTGGAGGGTGGTTGTAGGTGCTACAACATTGGCGACACACTTGCAGAACTCCAGCTCTCTATATGGACCTTGTTTTGTGAAAAATGAGTCTAACCCTTCTGGAAGTATAGTTCAATTCTTTGAGCGTGATGGCTTCTTCCCTAGCTTGTGTAAAAGATGTAGTTCCTACCATTCTCTTGATTGGTCAACACACATTCCAAGCCAAGTCAACTTATTTGTTTTGATTGGAGATGAGGGGTATATTGATGCACAAGTAATATGACTTTTAGAGTTTAAGTTTAATCTCTGGTGTTGCTCCGCTTCCAGAAGGCCTAGACAGTACCCCAACAAAGTTACTTGTATCACCTCTCTGCGCAGGAAGCCTTTCTCTTCTTTTTACTTATTCATTTATTTCATTTTTCATCCATATATATATATCTATATATATATATATATATATATATATATATATATATATATATATATATATATATATATATATATATATATATATATATATATATATATATATATATATATATATATATATATATATATATATATATATATATATATATTTTTCAAAGAACTGTGCATAGGCACTTATTTATTTTAGAGGCAGAAGAGGGATCTTGACTTATTGAGAGCAGAAGAGGTTGTTCCTTCAGAGAAATATGTTATATATACCTATGGCATACATGTTAAGGTTTTCCCCCTCACCTTACTCTACATGATTGACTTCACAAGGGTTAACACAAAGGACCGAATAGAATAGGTGGTACTAGTTAATAGTGCAAGCATTGTGTTTTCACCGAGGCTCACTCTGAATAGAACATATTTTCCATCAAGGCATCATTGACTCAAGACAACAAGCTGTTCACAAAGAGAGAGGGCAATAGATAACTAGGTGCTGATAGATGTACAAGTCCTCTTACATTTTCTTGTCTTGTCTCGAGATCCAAACATGGTTTCGTGAAAGGCTAACCTACGGGTACAAGTGAGCAAAGAAAGAAAAATTAAAAAAGCAGAAGTAAAGTGAAAGAAAAACAAGTAAGAAAATAAAGCAAGCAATAAATAAAGAAAACCAAACTCAAAAAGCAAGCGAATAGACAGGAAAACAAGAAAGCAAATAAAAGAAAGAAGCAAATACTACTACTCCTACGCTAAAAAATGCATGGGCCTACTCATTTGAAGTGATATTTCCAATGCAGCCACGGATGCTTTGGCTGGACCATGTTGGTGAAGGCATGTAAACCAATGAACAAGACATATTGATCAGTGAAGACCAACACGCTCTGAGTTCTAAAACATCCACATAAAAGAAAAGAGTGAATGCACAACACTGACATTATGTGGACTTAACATGGTGTTGTGACACATTGCATGTAGATAATAAGCATGCACACTCTCTTCATTGTGACAGAAAAGAAAACATGAGAAATAGAGACAACTTATGCCTTGCAAGTGTGCTTGTTGTGTATGATTCCCCTACTGCATAAGCAATGGGATCATGTGATTCGAGTGGAGGAAGCGAAATCTGCATGTTTTCTTAATCTTCAATGCGAATCAGATAGTGATTAGGAGCCTGGGGTGTTTCAATTTTTTTTATTATCAGAAGTGGAACTAACTTTAGGACAACAAGGGCTTGACATAATTATCAGCCCATGTTGAAGTGCCTCGACAGCCTGCGCAGTTTCTACTTGGTCAATAGATAGATCATTGGACACTAGTGGCTTAGACAGATTAACGGAGAGTGAATCAACATCATGATCAAATGAAGAAGTACATAGATCATGACAACCGTGATTAGAAAATTCAAGATGGTCATCAACATCCTCATGATTTGATGAATCCTATAGAGAGGTAGATGATAAACAAGGATGTTCACTCTCTGTGTTTTCAGAAATGGCATATGAGAGATGGGATAGATTTTTAGAGGAAGATGTCTCTTCTCCGCAATGTAATGATAGGCTGACATCCAATGTGTCCTGTGAATGATCGGGAGTAGAAACATCCAGAAATGATTTTTCATAGGGAGAATCAAAAGTGGTAGAATCACGAGGGATGTCAGGATAGAGTGGATGAGGCGCAGATGGAAGGGAGTCATCCTTCATCTCGGGTTCTTCTTTAGGTTCCTGCACACACTCATCATGAATGATAGCTCAGGTTGGCTACAAAACACTAACTCCATCAACAACCCTATACTCGTTCACAACAAGTGTGGAGTCCAGAATGGAAGAAAACAAGACAATACAACACGGAGGATGATTGGAATGTGGGGACGGAGTTTGAGGGAATGAATCAACATGACAACCAGCAGGCTTGCAATCCAAATATGTGCAGACATTAAGAGAAGGTTGGGTGGGAGGATGTGACAGTTCAATAGATTTGCACATACCTTATCCCAACTCACATTGCAGAGCTAGAGTTTTTTCATGAGAAGAGGATGGACAATCACTTGTGAGAGTGACCTCGTTCGTTTTAGATTTAAAAGCTCTCATCTAAAAAATATCGATATGCATGATTACAAAAACATGTGTGAAATTTCTCAATGGATTCATCAGGTGCTTTCTGTAATTTCATAATTTATTTATTGAGTGGTTTACAGTCAAAATGATTGAAAGCACGATCTATATCTGCGACCAAATGAGGGAGAGAGTGAATAGATTTTTTAGGCAGCATGGCACACCAATGCAGTCGGTTCCCTCAAAGCATGTATCCAAAAAACACACAGGTCATGTAATCTTCAAAGATTTCATGCCTTTCATAAGAGCCTACAATGACAACCGCGTGTCTGACATAGGCTACTTGGCCTCCACCGTCATATGTTTTACGTGACAAGTTATTCCAAAGCTCTTATGAGATTTCAAAGTCATTTCCATAAGACATACACTTCTGAAGAGAAATTTTGTGGTTAGTCATGATAAGTATGTGAAGATTCAAACATATTGTGAGGACTTAGCTTGTCATATGGCCCTGCTTCTAGCGCAAGAAACATTGATGATGCTGGAACTGCCAACATTCAAGGGATCTCCCTAGTATGAATTCCCAAATAGACCTCACATAGTTTGGTGTAGGACTCCCATCTGGTATGATGGCCCGATTGCCATTATCTTAAACATATGCCTTATCTCTTTCTTGTTAGCACATGAGAGTGGTTTAATTTTTCTTCAAACAATGAGGTTTTGTGCTTGGTGAGTGCTTAGTGTCACTTGTGTCAAGGTTCTTTCAATGCTGAGGGAGAGGGTGAGAGTGAGTCTCAAGTTGAAATGGAATACTACCAACTCTGTTAGAGACACACAACACAGCAGGACATGCACATCGTCCGGCGGAGTAATCCACATGGATGCGACAGTGACACACATAAAGTGAATAGTTAACACATACAACACCTAAGCAGAATAGTCCACAAAAGTGCAACGATAATTATAACAAGTTTACAAGAATGAATCCATTGAGTGTCCGATAGAATAGTAGACACAGGTGAGACAACGTTAACAATTGATACAAAACATTTCAAACAATATATGTACTAGAATAACTAAAATAGTTCAATTGTCTTAATACAGGTTAAAGAAACATGCATTGCAAGCATCCAAAGAATAGTCTTACAAACAAATATAATACATGTATGAAAACGTGCTAGCCTGTTAACAGGCTTCTAAATTAAGAGGGAGCTCAAAGACACATTTGTACACCATTACATCACTAACCCTGATAGTGGGGCATTGGAACCATTGCTCGCTCCTCAAAGAAAGGACTACAAACTCTCAAGGCTATGTGGGAGGAGCCAAGGTGAAATGTCTGTTGCATGTACAAATGAGGGGTATATATAGCCAAGGGTGAAACTGACCCTTGTGACTTATTGAATTCCCTCATTACTATTCAACATACATGATTCTTTGACTTATATGACTCTTTGTATTCATCCATGGGTCTCTTCGAATTCCACCTTACATTACATTGATTACACATTTATGACCCAAAGTGGTGATGTGGCCGAGGCGACTCATGACACAACTCAACATGACGCTAGAGGTATGCACATGTTGGTTGTGCTATTCGTGTTAAGATTTTGTGCTGCTGAGTGATGAGTGTGCCTGTGGTGTACAATAGCTTCACCTATGCATGGAAGAGTGCAAAAAGTCTTCAATGTTATTGTTATTCACTTGATAGTTCATGCATGTGCATGTGTCTCCTTTGCTTGAAACTTGGTATGCTTCGTGTGTTCATCCATTTGTGAATAACTATCCTGGCATGCACTCCTTACTCATCCCATTCATCATCGCACCATGTGTCATCCATGTAGCTGTATTTGCAATCACTCATGATGAGATGACACCAAATCCATAAATATCCTAGTCTACCATGATGCATCATCTTTTGTTTTCAGGTGCAAGTGACCGAGAGAGAGGACAAGGCTCTGAAACAATGCATAGAACATGTCGGGCTGAGATGTGGGGCTCCAGGGCATTATCAAGAAAAAATGCATAGAGGTCACTGGGAATCTGGGATGAGCAGTCCGGAATAACAGTGACATTCTATGGGATCTAGCTCAGCTAGGAGGTATAACTGCGCAATTTTTCCCATGAAGGCAGTGCAAGTAGCAGAGGACACTGACATTGAAAATTGTATAGATTTTTAGGGGAGGATAGGAATAGGCTGTGGGAGCTCGCTGGCCAAAACTACGTAGAACTGGGAGGTAGTCATGCTAAATATGTTTTCACAATTTCTGAGCTAACCAGGGTGTTGGGCAGCTGGTGGACAGCTCATGAACACTGTGTAATTTTTAGGAGGAGCAGTAGGCTGACTGGCAAGGGGATTGACTGACATAACTGTGTAATTTTCGGATATGGTGTAGTGACAGGCAGCAGGTGCCGTTCCCTCTTGTCTGTGCAATTTTTTCAGTCAGCACAGTCAAGCATGCTAGTAGCTTATACACAATTTTTAGGAGTAAAGCCCAGGGTCACTGCCTGGTCAAACTCTATGGTTGACTAGCGAGAGGATTCATGGATTGGCTTGTAGTCAGTGTAGATTGAGATGGCTCGTTGGGAAACTTCTGTGTTGTTTTGGGTGATAGTCAGCCAGGTTGATTCTAGGATTACATAATGCAGACTACCTGGGAGGAAGTCTCAAGCTCTACACAATTGTGGGCAGTAGAAAATGGTCATTGAGGGCTGAGACTGCATAGTGCAGCTCAATGGAGGTTCGACTGATGGAGGGTGGTCTGGTCAATAGATCTTTGGAAAAATGGTTAAGCGTATGAGTGAGTGAACTCATGTTTACATGACCTTGCAAGACACACTCAACATGACTAGATGACAAGACATCTCAAACCAGCAGGACAACATATGCTTAGTGTGACTGACTATAGGATTGTTTAATGATGAAAACGATAAGTGTGACACTTCGGATATACCTTCAGACGACCGTGATGACACTTGCAAGAAAATTATTACAACATTGTGTGTGAGTGTGATAGATGTTTACATAGCAAACACAACTCATACATAAACTTTCAACATCACCAGAACAAGGTTGCAAGCTTGACATAGAAATCAATGTGTCGAAGATGAAAAATGGTCAAACAAGTGAAAAGGAAGCAAGACAGGTAGAGGAAACAAATGAACCAACCTTTCGTGTGTGCGCACATGTATGTTATTGAGGACAGGATGGTATGAAAATGACAAAAAATCCTACAAACTCGAGTAAGAGGTGTACTTTGAAAGGTGTTCTTAACTTACCATGCTTACCCTCGAGATGATCATGCATCTGATAGAGTTTTCATGCGGTCATGATCTTTCCATTTCTTGGTTTCTTGGTCCTTCTACTCAACTCATTGGGAGTGATCTCAGCATGTAACCTTTTCTTGTTGTCAATGAATGATAAGTTAGCATTGTTTCAACAGGCAATGACTGCTACCAGGACGAGGCCATGGGAGGCCCATCTGTGTAGTTTCAGCATGCAAGTCTAATAGGACAACTTGGACAACACTACGTAGTTTTGAGGCATAGGACACTGTTGTGGGATGGGTGTCCTGGGAAGACATCTCTGCGTAGTTTCTGAATGGAGGGTAGTTGAACTGCTTTGCGCATCTCTAGAGAGTAGTGTTGGTTGGGGTCTATATGAGCTGTAGGGTTTATGAAGGAAAGGGAGGAAGCTTGATGGTTGCAAAAGCAAAGTGTAAAGTTTCAGGAAGCTGAATGAAGCTAGGTTTTTCATTAAATGGCTAAGTGTGAGATTAGTGACACAGATGTAAATAGTGATAGGACTCGACTGTGATTGTACACAGACACTTAGTGACACAACGTACACAATTCAGAATGCATAAGACATACTTTTCCGATGCAACAACCTTCCTGACAAGAGTGCATGAAGTGAGTGTGAAGCATGTCTATGTGATGAAAACCACTCATACACACACAATTCCCTTCAAGAAAAATAACATTCCCTTTGAATGAAAAACAACAAATCCTATGCCCAAATATGACACATGCTAGATAAATATGAGAACACGAAGAACTCTTAATATCAAGGATGGGATATTGAAATCATCAGCTTACCAACAAGCGACCGAGGATGATCGATCGCAGGATCCAAAATAGGCTCTAATATTTGCATATGAGCCAAACTTTTGGAGGGTGGTTGTAGTCACTACAACATTTGTGACACATTGGTAGAACTTCATCTATTTGTATGGAACTTGTTTCATGAAAAGTAAGTGTAACTCTTCCAGAAGTATTGTTCGATTCTTTGATCATGACGACTTCTGCACTAGCTTATTTAAAAGATGTATTCCCTACCATTCTCTTAATCGGTCAACACACATTCCAAGTCAAGTCAACTTAGTTGTTTCGATTGGGTATGAGGGGTATATTGATGCACAAGTAATATGACTGTTAGAGTTTAAGTTTCATCTATAGTGTTGCTTTACTACCATTAGGCCTAGACAATACCCCAATGGAGTCACGCAGGAACACAACAATCGCTTCGTTGTTAGCGAGCCTAGCCAGTACCCTAACGGAGTTACTTGTATCACCTCTCTATGCAGGAAGACTTTCTCTTCTTTTTCCTTATTCATTTTTTTCATTTTTCATTCATTCAAAAAACTGTGCGTAAGCACTTATTTATTTTAGATGCATAAGAGGGTTCCTGACTTATTGAGAGCAGAAGAGGTTTTCCCTTAGAGAAGTATGTTATATATACCTCTCACATACTTTTTAAGGTCCCCCCCCACCCCCCACCTTACTTTACTTGATTGAGTTGACAAGGGTTAACCCAAAAGAATGAATAGAGTAGGCGGTACTAGTTAACAATGCAAGCATTGTGTTTTCAGCAAGACTCACTCTGAACAAAACATATTTTCCATTAAGGCATCATCCAATGAAGAAAAAATCTTTTCATAAATAGAGAGGGAAACAGATAACCAGATGCCAATAGTTGTACAAGTCCTCTTAGATTTTCCCAGCGTGTCTCAGGAGCCAAACACGGTTTCATGAGATGCTAACCTATGGGTACAAGCGAGCAAAGAAAGAAAAAAGAAAAAAGCATAAGTAAAGCGAAAGCAAAACAAGTAAGAAAACCAAGAAAGCAAGAAAGAAAGAAAGAAAGCAAGCTAACCAAACAAAGAAAGCAAGCAAACAGATATGCAAACCAGAAAGAAAAGTAAAACAAGAAGCAAAGACTACTCCTACTCCTACACATACATGGACCTACTCACGTGAAGTGATATTTCCAATGCAGACACCAACACATTGGTTGACCCATGTTGGCAAAGGCATGAAAAATATGCATGCAAACCAGTTTACAAGAGAGATTAATCAGTGAATACCAACACACTCCAAGTTCTAAAAAATCTACAAAAAAGAAAAGAGTGAATGCATAAGAAATACATTATGTGGACTTAATATGGTGCTATGACACACTGCATGCAGATGATAAGCATGCACGCTCTCTTGACTATGACAGACAAGCAAACATGAGAAAGAGAGACAACTTATGCCTTGTAGGTGTGGTTGCTGTGTATGATTCCTCTAGTGCATAAGCGATGGGATCATCAATTCGAGTGGAGGAAGAAAAATTTGTGTGTTTGGTTGATCTTCAATGCGAAGCAGAGAGTGATAAGGAGCCATGCGTGTTTCAAAATTTTTCTGATCAAAGTGGAACTAACCTTAGGAAAACAAGGGCCTGACATAACCATTAGCCCAGGCTGAAGTTCCTTGATAGTCTGCGGGGTTTCCACTCCACCAATAGATAGATCATTGAAGACTAGTGGCTTAGACAGATTAACATTGAGTGAATCAACATTGTGAACAAGTGAAGAAATACAGAGATCACAACAACCATGATCGGAAAATTCAGGATGTTCGTCGGCATCGTCATGATTTGATGAATAGTGCAGAGGGGTAGATGAGAAATAAGGATGTTCACCATCTATGTTTTCAGAAATGAAAAATGACCGATGGGACAGATTTTCAGAGGAAGATGTGTCCTCTCCGCAATGTAATGACAGGTTGACATCCAGTGTGTCCTGCGAATCATCGGGGGTAGAAACATCCAAAAATGAGTTTTCATAGCAAGAATCAAAAGTGGCATAATTACAAGGGATGTCAGGATAGAGTGGATGAGGCATGGATGGAAGGCAGTCATCCTTCATTGCGGGTTCTTCTTTAGGCTCCAACGCACACTCATCATGAATGATAGTGCAGGTTGGATACACAACACCTGTTAGAGTCGGTCTTGTCAATCCTCCATCAGAGATCAAAACTCTTTCTGCATTTCATTTTTAGGTGTCTCGCTCCATTCACTCAGCTGCATTCCTCTAGGGGCATGCCATAATCTGACGGAAGGACCTGGTCACTCATTTATTCCTCATGCCATGTCCTGCTGGCTCAGCTCTGTTTATTAAAGTTCATTAAGACAACCTTGAAATCATTTATAGTCTTTTTTTTCTTACTTGATAAGCAAAGAGTCAACTTGGTCATTAGGTCTAAGGTTTGCAAATTGTTGTTCTCAAAGTGCTTCAATAATACTTGCAGGCCAGAGGAAGGTTAAATAATTCACTCAAATGATGTTTCTGAGCAAGAAAAGATGAATTTTAGAAAAATGAGAGAGGTTTTTGTCCACAATAGGCCAAGGAAGAAAAAAATCCTTCACTGTTTACACAGGTAGCATGGTTTTAGAGAAATGTAAAAAATACAATTGCCTCGGGAGAATTGATGCACCTCTAAAGTGACCTTGGGAAAATAAAGTTTTCTCCTATCTTGGTTATCCAAATGACTTTCTTGATGAGTAAAATAATAACTAGACACAAAGATCCTTCCGATGAGCTATCATGAGCTCAATTTGGAGTTGAGGAACACCTTCAAAGGTTGACTGCAACAGCACTCTGCCTTGCGGCAGCCTCATTTGGCACATTTTGACCAGTCTTGGGAGATTTAATTTTTGACAAGGAAAATGAACTCCAAATTCAAATATTCTAGATGGGTTGAAAATTAGACTCAAATACCTTTCCAACGAGCTATCCTGTGCCCAATTTGGACACTAGGAAGGCCTCCAAAAGTCTCCTGCAAAAAGTGCTACGCATAGGCTCTATGCGCCACGCCTCAAGCCCAATGCGCCGTGCCACTTCCCTATGCACCGCGGACGTGGCGCGCGCTTTTTCTAGGGAGCTCCAAATTTCAAAAATTTTACATCATTGGATTTGGCATGAAAAATCATGATTGATCGTGCATGGCCAGGAAATTTGGGCAAGTTTTGAGTCCCGAGACCTCTCCATCGGTCGTTTGGGTGGAAAATGTAACGCTGGAAAATAGTTGGCTCTTCGGCTTCAGTTCATTAATGGTGATTAAACGACTCCCTATATTCATCGATTTTCTTTCCCACTTATGAGCTTATTTATTGTATTGAAAGTCATTTGTAAAGGGTGGGAGTTTCTGGGAATAGCGTGGGGAAAAAACTCAGCTATTCACTGTACAGCTTGGCTAGGAGATTAATGAAAAATGATGCAGCTCTGATTTATGAGATTCCTGTGGCATGAGTTTTAGCAATATGTTTCTTCTCTGTTTCATATGTAACTTGTAATGTTTTGCAGTTCATTCATATTCATTTCTAGTTGAATGTTTTTTAAGTAGGAAAGGTAGAATCCAAATTTATTGTTGTGCCTTGGAAAAATTCATCCTTTGTGTCTCTTCTTCTGTCTGAAAAGGATTCATGCATATGCCCTTTTCAGCTTTCTCAGTAGTCTTTCCACTCCATATTATTTAAATCTAATTGCTAAACTTCCTGCCTATCTTGCCTCATGAACTATTCTGTGTCTTCGATTTAATTTCCCAACTCATGCGGTCCTTTGGTCCCACACAGCCCAGAAAATTCAGTCATTCAAAAATCACCTTTTTTCATATCTATTTACTAACCAAAAATTAGTATCCATTTTAAGTCATTCTCAGACCCTATTTGTTTATTCTTCACTGAGCGTGACCTGGAGAGATCCCTCTCCTGTTCCAGTAGGGCTAGCTACCAGACTGAGCGTGGTTTGTGGTTACCCTGAATTTTGCCTTCCTTTAGCCTAAGGGAGATTTAGGCTCTAACATAGTGGCGACTCCACTGGAGAAGAAAATGGTTTGCTTGAAGATTGTTTTGCCCTAGTACATATCTCAAGTTCAGAGCTAATTGTTGATGGTGAATAACGATCAGACATAAGAAGGCTGAAATCATTCACCCAACGACTCCATTCACTGAAGAATCCAGCAATCAATCCTTCATGGTGACTCCACTGCAGAGAGATCAGGAGCTTTGAGATTTTCAAAATGGAGCAGGTTGCAAGAAGATACGCTCCCATGAGCCGAGATCACATCCTAGGTTTTCTGAGTAAAATGCCCAAGGTGGATTGGTTTCAGAATTTGCCTATGTTTAGAAATGTGGAAGGTAATGACGCTGCTCTTCATCTGGTGAAATTTCACATTCATGTGCATAAACTAAAGATCAATTTTCCTGAAGACTGTTTGATGAAAATGTTTATGGCTACTCTGGAAGACGAAGCCCGATATTGGTATGAAAGTTTGCCACCTGCTTCTATTCGTTGTTTAAAAACTTTCATAAAATATTCTTTGAAAGGTATAAAGAATCATATCCATCCTTGGCTTTAGTTCAGGACTGTTGTAGCCATGTTCATAGTCTTATTAAAGATCTTGAGAATTTTTATGGGCGTGATGACTTAATGGACGGAGAAATCATGGAAGCATTGTATGAAAAACCACTTCAGCAGCATAAAGACGATCATGAAAATTTGCAGCAGAATCAAGATTTTAGTATGATGGAAGATGAAGGAATTTTGCATCTTAACAGTCAATAAGAATTACATGAAATGGATCAGCAATATGAGGAAAATTTGTATACTCCTTCACTTGAAATTAATGAAGAAAATCATTGTTTGAGCAGAAGACAACAAAAAGTATTATCTCCTCTGTCTGAAGATGAAATAGATCAACTCTTGCACGGTCATGTTAGAGCTCAAGTTAACACAGATCTGTAGTGTGCACATGGTCAAGAAGGTGATGGTGGAACTTCTTCCTCTTCTGAAAAGGATGACAGTCCTATAAGCAGCTTTATAGATCAGCAGGTTAAAGATTTACATATGGCTGAAAGTGATGAAAGAGAAAGTGTCGTTTCAAATCTGTCCATAAAAGAAGACAGCATGCAGAGAAGTCAAGTTTCAAATTCAGAATGTGATAATGTTAAGACAGCCATTTCAGATGTAGATTCAGATTGTGATGACCAAGAAAACCTTGTACTAAGTCCCATGAAAGAGAACTCTGCTGCTGAAATCATCTGGGATGAAGAAGATAGAGTTTTGGATCCAAATGTTCTCATGTCATCAGAACACAATCTTCATGAAGAGGTAATCCAGTCATCTCATGAACAGTAAGATGAGATCTTTGCTCAAGCAAGTGAAAAAGTTCCTTTGGATGAATTTATGGTAGATGATAGAAATGTTAGTGTTAGGTTTCAAGAATCATTTGAAGTTTCTTTTCTCATGATTGATGAATGCAAAGACAATCTGGCTATCATATCATATGAAGATGATCTACAATATATTTAGACTTCAGCAGACCAGACCATTCAGGATTCCCTTTCAGATTCTTCCTCATATGTCTCATGTTTTGAAATGTTTTTTGAAGAGGAAATCTGCTCATCCACTTGTTCAGAAATTTTTGAGGACCAGTACCATACTTTTTCTGAAGTACATTATGAAGGAAGATCAGAATCAAAAGAAAAAGACATCTTATTTTCTCAGCAAGAGGTAAATCTTCATGTTTTTCATGATCTAATGGAAAATCTGTTGCAGTCAGCAGTGAAGGTGATTATTGCAGTATTCGGTGATGAAGGAGATCATGGTCAACTGTGTTTTTGGATGCCCAGTTACCAGTATTCATTTTTGACCAGAAGATCTGATCAGGAGAATCAATCAAGAAGGCATCTGCTTGATTGGTTACATTGGCATTTTGATATAGTTTGATCATATATTTCCTTGTAAGAAACACAGGTGGCCATGTACTGCCACCAAGCTTTAAGTTTTAAGTTCAGGTCTTGGTATTTTGAGTTAGTTTGTTAGAGTCAAGTTTTTCAGTCATTTTCAGTTCGCATTGAGTCAGTTTTAGTCAAGTTTTAGTCAATAAATTGAGTCATGTTGGTTTGTTGGAATAATGGACTCCATAGCCCAATGGATGAAGGCACTGTCTACTCTCCCAAAGATCTGTCATTCTTGGCACCTCCAAGGAGCTACCATCCCCCATTGGAGCCAATGTTAGAGTCAGTCTTGTCAGTCCTTCGTCAGAGATCAAAACTCCTTTTGCATTTCATTTTTAGGTGTCTCGCTCCATTCACTCAGCTGCATTCCACTAGGGGCATGCCATAATCTGACGGAAGGACCTGGTCACTCATTTGTCCCTCATGCCATGTCTTGCTGGCTCAGCTCTATTTATTAAAGTTCATTAAGACAGTCTTGAAATCATTTACAGTCTTATTTTTATCACTTGATAAGCAAAGAGTCAACTTGGTCATTAGGTCTAAGGTTTGCAAATTGTTGTTCTCAAAGTGCTTCAATAATACTTGCAGGCCAGAGGAAGGTTCAATAATTCACTCAAATGATGTTTCTGAGCAAGAGAAGATGAATTTTGGAAAACTGAGAGATTTTTTTGTCCAAAATAGGCCAAGGAAGAAAAACCTCCTTCATTTTTTACACAGCTGGCATGGTTTTAAAGAAATGTCAAAAATACAATTGCCTCGGGAGAATTGATGCACCTCTAAAGTGACCTTGGGAAAATAAAGTTTTCTCCTAGCTTGGTTAGCCAAATTACTTGCTTGATGAGTAAAATGATAACTAGACACAAATATACTTCCAATGAGCTATCATGAGCTCAATTTGGAGTTGAGGAACACCTTCAAACGTTGACTGCAACAGCACTCTCCCTTGCGGCAGCCTCATTTGGCACATTTTGACCAGTCTTGGGAGATTTGATTTTTGACAAGGTAAATGAACTCCAAATTGAAAAATTCTAGATGGGTTGAAAATTATACTCAAATATCTTTCCAACAAGCTATCCTGTGCCCAATTTGGACACTGGGAAGGCCTCCAAAAGTCTCCTGCAAAAAGTGCTACACACAGGCTCTATGCGTCGCGCCTCAAGCCCAATGCGCCGTGCCACTTCCCTATGCACCGCGCATGTGGCGCGCGCTTTTTCTAGGGAGCTCCAAATTTCAAAATGTTTACATCATTGGGTTTGGCATGAAAAATCATGACTGATTGTGCATGGCCAAGAAATTTGGGCAAGTTTTGAGTCCCGAGACCTCTCCATCGGTCGTTTGGGTGGAAAATGTAACGCTGGAAAACAGTTGGCTCTTCGGCTTCAGTTCATTAATGATGATTAAACGACTCCCTATATTCATCGATTTTATTTCCCACTTCTGAACTTATTTATTTTATTGAAAGTCATTTGTAAAGGGTGGGAGTTTTTGGGAATAGCGTGGGGAAAAAACTCAGCTATTCACTATACAGCTTGGCCAGGAGATTAATGAAAAATGATGCAGCTCTGATTTATGAGATTCCTGTGGCGTGAGTTTTAGCAATATGTTTCTTCTCTGTTTCATATGTAACTTGTAATGTTTTTCAATTCATTCATATTCATTTCCAGTTGAATGTTTTTTAAGTAGGAAAGGTAGAATCCAAATTTATTGCTCTGCCTTGGAAAACATTCATCCTTTGTGTTTCTTCTTCTGTCTGAAAAGGATTCATGCATATGCCCTTCTCAGCTTTCTCAGCAGTCTTTCCACTCCATATTATTTAAATCTGATTGCTAAACTTCCTGCCTATCTTGCCTCACGAACTATTCTGTGTCTTCGATTTAATTTCCCAGCTCATGCGGTCCTTTGGTCCCACACAGCCCAGAAAATTCAGTCATTCAAAAATCGCCTTTTTTCATATCTATTTACTAGCCTAAAATCAGTATCCATTTTAAGTCATTCTCAGACCCTATTTGTTTATTCTTCACTGAGCGTGACCCGGAGAGAGCCCTCTCCTGTTCTGGTAGGGCTAGCTACCAGACTGAGCATGGTTTGTGGTTACCCTGAATTTTGCCTTCCTTCAGCCTAAGGCAGATTTAGGCTCTAACAACACCAACTTCGTCAACGACTTCATCCTTATTCACAATAAGTGTGGAGTCAAGAATGGAAGAACACAAGATAATACAACCAAGAGGATCAATGGAACGCAAGGATGGAGGTTGAGGGAACAAAACAATGTGACAACCAATGGACTTGCAAACCAAATTTGCACAGACATTGAGAGTAGGTGGGGTGGGAGGATGTGACAGTGCAATAGACGCAAACGTACCTTCTCTCACCTCATTGCGGAGATAGAGTTGTTTGATGAGAAGAGGATGGACAATAACTTGTGATAGTGACCTTGTCCGTCTTAGATTTGACAACTCTAACATCGAGGTATGCTAGGAGGGGTTTGAATGATTATAAGAATTGCGGATTTTCATATATGTAAATAAGATACTTAAATATTCCATCGAGAAATTCCTAATAAATGTCATCTTCAAGAAATTGGTATGCAAGATTACAAAATCATATGTGAAATTGCTCAATGGATTCATTAGGTGCTTTCTATAATTTCATAATTTCTTTATTGAGTGCTTTACGGTCAAAATGATAGAAAGCACGGTCTATGTCTGCGACCAGATGAGGGAGAGAGTGAATAATTATTTGGGAAGAAGTGTGGCACACCAATGTAGTGGGTGCCATCGAAGCGTGTATGCGAACAATGTCCAGGTCATGTAATCTTCAAGATTTCATGCCTTTCAGAGGAGCCTACAATGCCAACTATGTGTCTAACCAAGGTGACTTGGCCTCCACCATCGTATGTTTTACGTGACAATTTATTCCAGAGCTCTTTTGAGATTTCAAGGTTGTCTCCATAAGGCATACACTCTGAAAGAGAAATTATGTGGTTAGTCATGATAAGTATGCGGAGATTCAAATAGATTTTGAGGACTCAACTTGTCATCTAGCCCTCCTTCTAGTGCAATAAATGTTGACGGTGCTAGACATTCCAACATTCAAGGGATGTCCACGGTATGAAGTTCCAACTAGACCTCACATTGTTTGGTGTAGAAGTCCCATCCAGTATGATGGACTGATTTCCATTATCTTAAAGATATGCCTTAGCTCTTGCTTGTCAGCACATGAGAGTGGTTTACTTTGTCTTCAAACAGTGAGGTTCGTGTGCCTAGTGAGTGCTTAGTGTCACTTGTGTCAAGGTTCTTTCACTGCAAAGAGAGAGGGTGAAAGTGAGTCTTACGTTGAAAGTGAATAGTACCAACTCTATTAGAGACACACAACACAACATGACATGCACAACTTCTGACAGAGTAGTCCACACAGATGCGGTAGTCACAAACACAAAGTGAACAATTAGCATGTACAACACCTGAGTGGAATAGTCCACACGAGTGCGACAATTGTTATAGCAAGTTTACAAGAATGAATCTATTAAGTGTCTGACATAATATTCCACATGGGCGAGGCAACTTGAACAACTGATAAAACACATTTTCGACAACATATGTACTAGAGCAACTGAAATAGTTCAACTATCTTAATACAGGTTAAAGCAACATGCATTACAAGTGTCCAAAGAATAGCCTTACAAACGAATGCAATACATGTGTGAAAATGTGCTAGCATGTTAACAAGCTTCTAAATTAAGAGAAAGTTTCAAGACACATCCGTACACCATTACATCACTAACCCCGATAGCGGGGCATTGGAGCCACTCCTCGCTACTCAAAGAAACGATTACAGACTCTCAAGGCTATGTGGGAGGAGCCAAGGTAGAAAGTCCTTTGCATGTACAAATGAGGGGTATATATAGCCAAGGGTGAAAATGACCCTTGTGACTTTTTGAATTCCCTCATGAATCTTCAACTTACATGACTCTTTGACTTCATCTATGGGTATGTTGGAATTCCATGTTACATTACATTGATCACACAGTTATGACCCAAAGTAGTGATGTGGCTGAGGTGACTCATGACACAACTTGACATGATGCTGCAGGTATGCACATGCTGGTTCTGATGTTCGTGTCAAGCTGTTGTGCTACTGGGTGATGAGTGTGCCCATGGTGTACCATAGATTTACCTCTGCATACTAGAATGCGCAGAGTCTTCAATGGTCTTGGTATTTGATTGATAGTTCATTCATGTGCATGTGTCTCCTTCGCTTGCTACTTGGTACGCTTTGTGTGTTCATCCATTCGCGAATAAGTTTCCTGGAATGAGATCCCTATTCATCCCATTCATCATCGCACCATGTCTCATCCATGTACCTGTATCTGCAATCACTCATGATGAGATGACATCAAATCTAGAAATCTCCTAGTCTACCATGATGCATCATCTTTAATTTTCCGATGCAGGTGACTGGGAGAGAGGACAAGGCTTTGAAATAGTGCATAGTACATGTCAGGCTGGGATGCGAGGGTCCGGGGCACTATTTGCACACAGGTCACTAGGAGGCTGGGATGAGGAGTCTGGATTAGCAATGAAATTATGCGGCATCTCGCTGAACTGGGAGGTAGAACTATGCAATTTTCTCGGGAAGAAGGTGTGGGTAGTAGAGGACACTGGCAATGAAAACTACGTAGATTTTCAAGGAAATCTGAGAGTGGGATGCGGGATATTCCTGGCCAAAACTGTGTAGAACTAAGAGGCATTCATGTTGGACATGGTTGCAGACTTTCCAGGCTAAGTAGGGTTTCGAGTAGATGGTGGACAACCCACGAAAGCTGTGTAATTTTCAGGAGGAGCAACAGGCTAACTGGCAGGGGGACTAACTGATAGAACTGCACAATTTTCAGAGACAGTACAGTGATAGGAAAGGGGTGCCTGTGCCTCTTGCCTATGCAATTTCTTCAGTCAGCGAAAGTAGGCATGCTGACAGCTTCCATGTAATTATTTGGACGAGTGAAGCCGAGGGTCATTGCCTGATCAAACACTTTGGCTGACTAGTGGGAGGCTTGATGGATTGGCTTGCGGTCAACAAATATTGACATGGCCTCTTGGGAAACTTTTGCGCTATTCTAGGTGATAGTCATCTAGGTCAATTCCAAGATTAGGTAGTCCAGATTTCCTGGGAGGCAGCCTCAAGCTCTGCACAATTCTGGGAAGCGGAACTTGGTCACTTAGGGTTGAGACTATGTAGTGCAACTCAGTGGAGGTCCGGTGGATGGCGGGTGGTCCGGTCGATAAATATTCAAAAAAATGGTTAAGTGTGCAAGTGAACTCGTGTATACATGAGCTTGCAAATTGTGGTGTAGGAATATCCACTCTGTGGACAGAGACGATCCCTCTAGCCCAAGAGAGTGGGTCTAGCGACAAACAAGACAATATAATGTAAATTTCCTTAGATTAGAATTGAATAAGAGGGACTACCTCTTATAATGCTAATCAGCTTGATGATCATCTTGCTTCCTTTCTCCAACTTCCTTTCGTTCCTTCCATTCAAATAGCTGAAACAAACATGCAAGAAACAACAACAAACGTGATAGCATAAAATCGAATCCAATCTACTTAAAAGGTCTAGGAGTTCTAAGCTATCAAATGTAATATTACACCCGATATAGGAAATAAACCATTAATTGTATTAAAATAAATTTCAAAGAGAAATACAACGGAAGCCTTGATGTTGGAGATCTCCTTTGCGGTATCCAAGTCCTACTACACATCTTTTCAACACTCTTTTCCTCCCCTAGCTTGACATGAAATGGCTTCCAAGCTCTAACTCTCTCTCCTCATGCTTTAGCTACCAAAGACTAGTCTTTTGTCATCTAAGACTAATCTTCTTCTATCAAAAGCTAAATATTTGCAAAATTTTGCAGCTAGTTGTATTGTGTGTAACCAAAAAGTGTAAGAGGAAGTGCTTTATATAGGGAGAGGAGGATAAGAATGAGATCCACTAAAGGGGGAAGAAGGTCTTATCTCCTTGGGAAGGTCCACTTTTAATGGGGAAAGAACCTTATATGGAGTTCTCAGCCCTTATCCAACCAAACAAAAATCCAACACATCGCCACTAGAAGTTTCTAGACGTGAAACTCTGTTTCCTTTTATAAAAACTTTCCAGAAGTAGACCGGCGTGGGTATTTGGCTAAGAGTAGCACTGATCGGTGTCGATAGTAGTGTAAAACTCTTCCATCGGCATGGGTGAGACACTGGAAATGGGTGTTGATCTTAAGAACCGGGTTTTAAAAAGTATTCTATGGAAATGTTCTGAAGGGAGTGGGGACTAATTTCTTCAAACTTCAAAGGATGCAAGAGCATAGCTTTCATGGTGAAAGTATAACACAATAGTCACTACTAGGGTTCTCTGGGATCAGGAATGTGGAGTGACAAGAGAGTGACAAATTACTGTGTAACATAAGCCCCCTAAAGCATGAAGTCAGAGTTGAGAGCGATAGCTAAAATTCTTTAAGATGGAGCGAGAACTTGGAATACCAGCATCAGAAGGCCTCCAACTCAAACATACATGTACATATCTGAAATCCAATAGTCAAGCTTGATAAACATGAGAGGCATACAATGATAAATGAATCCATGGTATAGGCGCATCTATCCATCAAGAAAAGGATCATGTGCATGGATCCTTAGCATGGACACAGCCATCCGACTGAAGGGATCAAAATGAAAAGACTCGCAGCATGGTTGTAGCCATCCGTCTCAAGAATCATGTATATAATCATGAATGACTCATCACTCCTTGTAACCTAGACTTTTGTGATCTAAGCCCAGGGTCTTGCACTCCAACACAACCCAATCGATGTACACATTCTAACATGTGAATAAACGTGTTGAAGTTGAACATGCTAGAAAGTCACTTGATTACCGGTCAATGATGTGAACCATTAACAAGCGCGAGAGAAACCATCCATAATGTCAATGGCTCTCAAGGTACTATCAATATAATTTGAGAAGTGTGAATAAGGAACTGAAGTTGAACACTTGTGAAATCACTCGATTGAGGGCCAATGATGAGAACCTGTCGTCGAGTGTGAAGAACTTGCCATTGAGGCATGCAAGCTCTAAGGTACTGGAAGGGAGTTTGTAGATCAACTTCCTAGATAATAAGTTGAATTCGATCAGGAGTCATCTGTCAAAGGAAGGTCATAATGAATGCTTCATCATTTACATGTAACAAGAAACAAAATGAATGAGACTAATCCAACATTGTGACATATGATAAGACAATGTACAAGAAAGAAGACTTCTATTGAACATGTGGATGACATGACTCTAGATTTTGGCAGCCTTTGACATCATAGGATCAAAAGTCATGGTGACATGGAAGAGATCACATGAGAGGTTTAAAATGGGCAGCCCAAAACACAGGGAGGCAAGCAACAGAGTGAGGATGTCCCAAAACCTAAAACGAATAGCAGACGAGTGTTGATCTTCAATAGCAACATTTTGCCTCAATTGAAGAATACAATTGATGAAATACTTCCAATTTCCCCCCACCATTTCTAGCGAGTACCCAAGTTATTTTTACACAAGCTTGATGAGGATATCATATGCTTGTAATATAATTCGATCCTTCAGATGGTTCCATCCTAGTAAGTTTTACAAGCCCTAGGAAGGAGTAGCTCGATCTCGCCATAATGACAAGTCCTATGTTGTTTAATATTTTAATGAGTCCCAAAAAGGTGAAACTCAGTATATTTTTCATGTTTAGAGATTTTGAAAAAGACATGGAAAAGAAAACTCCAAAAGGTCCCTTTTTGTACAGTTGTCTCTCGAGCACGAAAAGGTAGAAAACAATACTTGAGTGAACCTCTTGACCATGTCAGCAAAGGAGTACCTTTTTTGTAAATAGTTTATCCCATCCTGAAAAAGGGGTAAACATATATTGGGTAAATGACGTTTCATAATCATTTATGAGGTCAAAGCGACAAGAGATCGAAAATATTTTTGTGTTTTCAAAGTCAGAAAAGAGCTTAAAGTAAACTCCCCATATTTGATTTACTTTAACAAGTCAAAAAGGGAAAAATACTCGGCAATATTTTCATATTTTTCGAGTCTGAAAAGAGATTAAAGATGACTCCACTTGGAAGAATTAGTGGTATGAAAGGATAGCAACAGGTTCCGGTTATGGTGGAACTGCTCAAAACATGTAATGGTCAAGAGGCTGGCTAGCAAAATCACTCATTGATGTGGTTCCTCAGGAAAGGAAAAACAACCAAGTGAATGCATATGATTGGCCAAAGAGATGGTGGCGATCTAATGGAACAACCAAGGCTCATCTAGTAGAAATTAGCTGATAAAAATGGAAATCACGAGATGTAAATTGGGCATGGGTTCATTTTTACACAAGCTTGAACCATGGGGAACTCTGCTTGAATTCGGTTTCATGTTTACACAAGCTTGAAATGAAAAACTATGCTTGGATTTGGTTTCATGTTTACACAAGCTTGAAATGAAAAACTATGCTTGGAATAAGTTTGCATGCCGCCAACATAATGACTCGATTTGAGGTACAAGTTTAAAGACATCGGAACATGACCCGATCAAAGTAAAAATTCTAACAAGTGAATAGACCTGCTGAAATTGAACATGCTCGAAAGTCACTCGATTACTGGTCAATGATGTGAACCATTAACGAGCATAAGAGAAACCACCCATAATGTCAATGGCTCTCAAGGTACTATCAGTACAATTCACAATGTGTGAATAAGGAACTGAAGTTGAACACCTGTAAAATCACTAGATCAAGGGCCAATAATGAGAACTTGTCATCGAGTGCAAAGAACTCGCCATTGAGGCATGCACACTCTAAAGTATTGGAAGGGAGTTTCTAGATCAATTTCCTGGATAATGATTTGAAGTCGATTGGAAGTGATCTATTGAAGGGGGGGCATAATGAATGCTTCATGATCAACATGAAATTAGAAACACAATGAATGAGAGTAATCCAAGATGGTGACATATGATCAGACAATGTACAGGTAAGAAGACTTATCTTAAACACGTGGATGACACGACCCTAGATTTTGGTAGCATTTGACATCATAGGATCAGAGGTCATGGTGACGTGGCAGAGATCATATGAGAGGTTTAAAATGGACAACCCAAAACCCAGGGAGGCAAGTGATAGAGTGAGGATGTTCGAAAACCTGACACGAACAACAGATGAGTGTCAATGTTCAAGAGCGACATGATGCCTCAAGTGAAGAATACAACTGATGAAATACTTCCAATTTTCCCCCACCATTTCTGGTGAGTACCCCAGTTATTTTTAAACAATATTGGCGGGGATAGCATATGCTTGTAATATAAGTCCATCCTTCGGATGGATCCATCCTAGTAATTTTTATGAGCCCTAGGAAGAAGTAGCTTGGTCTCATCATAATGACAAATTCTATGTCATTTAATCTCTTAATGAGTTCGACAAAGGTGAAACTCAGTATCTTTTTTGTAGGAATTTATAGGGTAAGTTCCTTAGACAGAACACCAAAGGACACCGCTCACAACCAGATCGCAGATCAATACACCAGTATTTTGACGTGGTTAAAACCCTCAAAGAGGGAAACAGTCCACGGCCTGAGCCAACGTGGCCACTTCAGGCAATTTATTAATAAAAGAATGAAAATTTACATAAGCTTCTCTCATAGACAGATTACCCTACAAATGACCCTCCATGCGCTTTAAATAGAAATCATGGACCAATCGGGTGTCAAGCCACGGATCAAGTGTCAGTAATACCGAGGAGAGAATGAACCGTCGGATCACTACATATTGTGACCGTCGAATTGTAAGTTACAGAATGTACAAGGTAAAGAAACACACTTTACCTAACTCTATACCTAACTCTATACTAGACCAAGTTGTACTTAACTATTTCCTATGTGTCGGAATATCCTAACATCGCCCCTTAAGAACAACTTGGGATAGGATTGAAGGATTTACAAATATGACACAATAGGAGAAGGAAGGAGGCACTAGAGTCTATCCCCCCTTAGTGACAACTTCCTGAACTCCAACCATAAATCGAAGTTTAGTGAACTTCGCCTCTGTGAGAGCCTTTGTGAAGATGTCTGCAACTTGATCATCTGTTGAACAATATTGCACTTCAAGAACATGGTCGTGAATGAGCTTTCTGATGAAGTGCATGTGCAGTTCAAAGTGTTTGCTGCGCTGATGTTGGACTGGATCTTTGCATAGTTGAATGGCACTTTGATTATCACACCAAAGTGTAGTCGGATGCTGCTGCTGAAGGCCAAACTCTTACAGGATCTGACGAAGCCACAAGGCTTCCTTACTAGCTTCTACGGCACCACGATACTCTGCTTCTGCTGATGAAAGAGAAATGGCACCTTGTTTCTTGCAAGCCCATGTAATAGGTCCTGAACCAAGAGTGACCACATAACCGGCAGTAGACTTCCGATCATCAGGGTCACCAGCCCAATCGGAATCAGTGAAACCAACCAATAGAGGAGATGTTTCGGCACTGTAATGAATCCCAAACTGAACTGTACCTCGCACATAACGAAGTATTCTTTTAGCTGCTTTCCAATGACTTTCACGTGGATTTTGCATAAACCGAGCAACAAGGCCAACAGCAAAGGAAAGGTCAGAACGAGTATGGGTTAGATACAAACGTTTTCCTACAAGTTGACAGTATAAGGTAGCATCAACTTCAGGAGAAGTACAAGTGACTGAAAGTTTGACTCCAGACTAAAAGGGAGAAGGGGCTAGCTTACATTCTTCCATGTGAAAGTGGTGTAGAATATCACAGGCATACTTGGACTGAGAAAGGGAAATACCTTCCTTGGATTGCAAGACTTGAAGACTGAGAAAATAATGTAAGTGTCCTAAGTCTGTGATTTCAAACTTCCTTTTAAGGCTAGACTTCACATGGTTTATAAGGTTGGGATCACTACCAGTTAGGATAAGATCATCAACATAAAGAACAAGAATGATAAGAGACTTGCCCACTTTCTTGGTGTAGACAGTATTGTCAGAATGACACCTAGAAAAGCCAGATTCTAAAAGAAAGTTATCCATTTTGGCATACCAAGCTCGAGGAGATTGCTTGAGACCATAAAGGGATTTCTTAAGTCGACATACAAGGCTGGAGTCTGTTTGTATAAAGCCAATAGGTTGTTCCATATAGATTTCTTCATGCAAGTCCCCATGCAAGAAGGCGGATTTAACATCCATCTGATGGACTTCCCATTTGAACGAGGCAGCAAGGGAAAGAACAAGGCAGATAGAGTTCATTTTGGCAACAGGGGAGAAGGTTTCAGTGTAGTCAATGCCTTCAACCTGTGAAAAACCTTTAGCAACAAGATGAGCTTTATGTTTATCAACCTTCCCATCTGGTCCATACTTGGTTCTGTAAACCCATTTGCATCTAACAAGTTTTCATCCCTTTGGTAGAGGAACAAGATCCCATGTATTATTTGCCAACAATGAATGATATTCTTCATTCATAGCTGCTTCCCAATCTGGATGGCCTGAAGCTTCTGCAAAGGTGTCAGGATCATAATTTACTGGAGCTTGAGCTAGTAAAGAAGAGGCTCTGTCAAACTGAGAACGTGTGCGTCGCTGATCTGTAGGATCACCGACAAGATCACCTGCTGCATCTCGAGTAGCACGAACCCATTTTGGAAGCCGAGGAGCTGAAGAAGGATCCTGAGATGGTGGGGGAGGATTGTCATCCTCACTTTCATCATCTGAAGAAGAAATGTTTTCAAAAGTAGAAGAGATAGGGAGAGGTGGCACATCCGCCGGACTAGGCTCGCAGGCCGATATATTTTCATCAAATTTTACATCTCTTCTAATGATAACATTTTTGGACTTAAATGGAATAAGTCTATAGCCTTTGACATCTTCAGAATATCCAACAAAAGTACATTTTTCACTCTTAGGTTCTAAAGCTTTATGCTTTTCATCTGGAATATGGGCCCACGCTTCACTTCCAAAAACACGAAAGTGACTTACATCTGGTTTGATTGAGCTCCATGCTTCTTCTGGAGTGATATTCTTTAAAGCCTTAGTAGGAGTGCGATTTATTATGTAATTTGCACAGTTAATTGCTTCTGCCCAAAAACTAAGACAAGTCCTTTAGATTGTAGCATACAATTACCCATTTCCTTTAAGGTGCGATTATTCCTTTCAGCTACACCATTTTGTTGTGGAGTATATGGAACAGTATGTTGCATTTGAATTCCATTCTCAGTGCAAAAGTTGATGAATGTGTTTTTAACATATTCACCGCCATTATCAGATCTTAGCTTAAGAATTTGATGTCCATATTGTTTTTCAACAAAAGCCTTCAAGGCCAAAAATGTGTTAAATACTTCACTCTTGAGTTTTAAGAAGTATACCCAAGTGCATCTGGAGAAATCATCAATGAAAGTTAAGAAATACTTGCAGCCAGAGAAGGAAACAACTGGAAGTGGACCACATAAATCACTATGCACAAGCTGTAATCCTATGTGTCGGAATATCCTAACATTTTTCATGTTTAGAGAGTTTGAAAAAGACACGGAAAAGAAAACTCCAAAAGGTCCCTTTTCATACAGTTGTCTCTTGAGCACAAAAAGGTAGAAAACAATACTTGAGAGAACCTCTTGACCATGTCAGCCAAGGAGTACATTTTTCATAAATAGTTTTTGCCAGCTCGAAAAAGGGGTAAATGTATACTAGGTAAACAATGTTTTAAAACCGTTTATGAGATCACAATTACAAGATATCGACAATCTTGTTGCATTTGGAGAGTTGGAAAAGAGATTAAAGCAGACTTCCCATTGTCATTTACTTTAACGAGTCAAAAAGGGAAAAATACTCGACAATCTTTTCATATTTTTGGAGTCTGAAAACAGCTGAAAGATGACTCCACCTAGAGGAATGAGTGGTTTGAAAGGATAGAAATAGGTTTTGGTTATGGTGGAACTTCTCAAAACATGTAATGGTCAAGAGGCTGGCTAGCAAAACCACTTATTGCTGCGGTTTCTCGGGAAAGGAAAAACAACCAAGTGAAAGCATATGATCAGCCAAAGAGATGGTGGCAATGTAATGGAACAACTAAGGCTCATATAACAAAAATTAGCTAATAAAAATAGAAATCACGAGATGTAAATTGGGCATGGGTTCATTTTTACACAAGCTTGAACCATGGGGAACTCTACTTGAATTTGGTTTCATGTTTACCCAAGATTGAAACAAAAAAATATGCTTGGATTCGGTTTCATGTTTACACAAGCTTGAAACAAAAAACTATGCTTGAAATAAGTTTTCGTTCCCCCAACATAATGACTCAATTCAAGGTACATGCGCCCCAAGCTTCATTTCATTCAACTAGGTAGATGGAATGAAGGTTCACTTATGAGATCCAAGAAAGACTCGACTGGGATTTTATGAGAACTTAATCAAAGACTTGACTTGGGAAAGGGAGCTGTTTCATGTTTTAACGAGGTTGACATAGTAAAAGAACTATCCTCGGACATCTGTTTCATTTTTTAACGAGTTAGATATAGGAAGAAACTATCCTCGTACGTTGTTTCATTTTTTAACGAGGTTGACACAAGAAGAAACTGTCCTCAAACTCCTTGATTCATTTTTTAATGAGCTTGACACAAGACAAGGAACTATGCTCACATCCCTTGTTTCATTTTTTAACGAGCTTGACACAAGAAAAGGAACTATGCTTCAACCCCTTGTTTCATTTTTTAACAAGCTTGACACAAGACAAGGAACTATGCTCCGACCCCTATTCATGGACCGTACGCAAACATGGCTCCCAATAGGTCCTCACTAGGATGGGAGAACCACACTCTAGGAGGAATACATGTCAACTGGTACCAATGACAGATCAGGTTCCAATGCCCCAGTACATAATGTACTATACCATCTGTGTGATCATCAACAAATGTGGAGACGGAACGATAGCCACATAATTGACCTGTGGCGGGGAAGGTACCACTTGTAGACAAAAACCAATAGGGGATGATGGTTGCAAAGGAGGCACCTAGGGACCAATGAACAACAATTGATCAATGGTCACTATTCTCCCTTCATGTGGAAAACAAACCACATGTAAAAGTGAAGAAACAATAGATCCTATGACGTAAAAATAGTCGCGCCCAAGGATAATATTGAAATCTAAGGGACCTTGGACTACCATCACATCTACATAGATGGTTTTTCCTCCTAAAGTAATAGGGAACTTCGGAAGGATCCATAAGGGTTGAATGGTTCCTCCATTGAAAGCCAATAGATTCTAGGTGATAGGCACAAGTTGTGGGGAACCCAAAGCTTGCCAGGTAGTAGAAGACATGATTCTAACAGACACACCTTCATCTAATATAGTTCCATGTACTACCATATTATAGGCTTGTAATGTGACATGGAAAGGCACATAATATGGGAGGCAGAAAGCAGTCAATTGAATTGAATCAAAATAAATGACATAACTACTTGGTGGGGGTATCATATGATTTCCCCATGCTTTGTAGAAGAAGGAGAAGGACTATCTTGAACAACTAGGAAGGGAGGGTCACTCTTCGATTCACGAGAATATGAGGAGATGAGAAGAACATGAGAAGTATGATCACTACTCTCTTTAGCAACAAAGTGAAAAATTGAAGGCAGAGCCCAGTTGACACTCTTTTCGACCAATGGTTGGGCATGACCAGACAAGAAAGAGTCATGCTCAGGAAGAGAAGGATGGGTAAGATATGAATCCAAGTCAATTTCATTACCAACTAGGGGAGGGTTAGAAGAAAGCCTCTGATAACCAACAGGAAGTTGGGGTTGAGGAGATGTAAGGTTTTCCAAATATTTGGAAGCTTTATCTAGAAGAGGACAAAGGTGAAGAAAATTCTCTCCTTCACATAACATACAGGGGAATTTATTTTTTTCCCTTCTTCTTACCATCGCTAGCCGAGGGTGTAGAATCAACATGATCTCTAGAGGTCAATGAGGATGGTCGATCCAGATCTTGAGACCATACCTCTAAGACTCTGGCAATGCTAGGACTATCTCGAAGGGAATCTGACCTTCCATGGAGGGTCAGAAGGTTTGTCTACATTAGGTGAATTTGGAGTAACAGTTGCACGGTTGGCCTCTCGCTTATCTGACTTCTTCTTCTTCGTCTTCGTCTTCTTCTTCTTAGCCTCCTGGTTACTGGATTTCAAACTTTCAATAGGTGAAGTAGAAGAGGAGGGTGAAGAAATAGGGGAAGAAGGTGAGAGGTCAACCTTAGAATCAGTGTGATGTAGTTCAAATGAAGGAGATGGTTGGGCAGGAGTTGGGACACTTAGGACTACCGAGGTTGAAAATAACCAAATAGGTAAATGAATGGTTAACCCAGGGAGGGAAAATGTTGCCATATAAGGAGCAACATTGTTTCCAAAAGAAGGAAAAGGAATAGGATTCTAATCCGAGGGGAATCCTTGATTGGTAGACTATGGAAGTGTTTCCATAGGAAACAACCCTAAATAATCACTAAGGAATATAACTTTAATCAGGAATATTTCGTGAGTAGTTAGTTTTAAGACTGAAACAAAACTTTGCCTTTTCATGTTTTAAGAGTCGAGAAAAGGATGAAAGGTGACTCTAGTCACTTTTAGATTTAACGAGCTCGAAAGGACAAGTGCTCGATGATATTTTAAATTTAAAGAGTCAAAAAGAAAAAAATGACTACTCAGGATAATCTAGGCAAAATGATTACCAAGTAACCGTGAACTGCAGAATACCTCCCGGCGAATCAAGAAGTACGGACAGGCAATCTCCCCGAATGTTGTGTTCGGTGTATCACATTTACAAGGCAGTAGACTCAGCTTCCTATAGATAAAGGATTGCAAACCTAGTGGGGTCTCCATTTATATACACGACAGTACAGGGAGCACAAGTCTGCACTAGCATTGTCTAATGTTGAAGCAAACTATAACTGCTAGGTTTAAAGACGCCAGAACACGTCTCTAACCTAGACCACTAAATGTGAGCGTTAAGTTTCAATGCTTCCTTAGGTTAATTCAATAAATTTTAACGGATGATCTTGAATTACGTTTCAATTCCAAAGCCCTACCACAGTCATCTGAAAACTCCTATATGCAGCTGTATGAGAAAATAAATCTTTCTCTTCGATGAAGGTTAACACTAATTGAGGGATAGACAGCACACAATCAATGTAACACTCAAAGAATGAAATCTTTCACTAATACATATCCTAGGTTCACTTAATCTTCCCTTAACAACAAAAGAAGTTTCATTTCATTTCCAATTCTTATGATGATGCAATTCTAGCTTCCCAATGACGCTATTAATGCAATATTTTTGCTTAAGTAAACTAGAATGATCTTCTTTTCATAAAATGCAAAATGAATCTTTCGCATAAAGCATTTTTAATGAAAATTGCACAATTTTGAACAAACAAGCATTAATCAAATCCAAGAAACTAAAGAAACTTCTTCCCTGAATCAAACAAACCAAACACATAAATGCTTCAATCGACAAACCAAGCAATGTAATCTATGCTCGGAAAGAGAAAAGAGACACTCGAAATAAGAGAACCAATGAGACTCTTTCACTCATTCAATTGAAAATGAAGCAATGAAGATGTCGTGACTGAAGGATGGATTAAATGAAGCAGCAAATTAGAAACTTGACACAATGAGTAAACAAACAAATGAAAGGTAATTGACTTAGATGCCCGAGGGTCATAGAAACCATCCAAAAAACTAAAAAAAACAAGCAATGAAACTTCAAGCTAATCAATAAATCAAAACCAGCAAATAAAGCATTCTAGTCACTTTTGGGTGGAGGAAGAGAGTGTGAGGGTCAAGACACACTAGCATTGGAATGGGAGAAATTCTAATTTTTTCTTAACTCAGAGACCGACATGCTTTTTTGGCTGAAACTAGCACTGATCGGCATGACAGGCACAACTAGCTAGGCTACAACTACCATTGATATGCCTGATTGGCGCAACTATTCAGCCAAAAAGAGCATTGATCGAGCGATTCAAAGAAAAAATAAAAATAACTTCATAGAGGGCCAGACTTAACACATCAGAGAGTGGGATAGTGCATGTATCCCTTCAAACAGGACAATACAAATCTAGAAGACCATAAATAAAAAAACTAGGCACATAAGTAGAAAAAACAAAGTGATGAAAAGGAGATGTATCTCCCCAGTGGAGTCGCCAATTTGTGGTGTACGAATATCCTCTCTGCGGACAGAGACAATCCCTCTAGCCCAAGAGAGTGGGTCTAGCCACAAGCAAGACAATCTAATGTAAATTTCCTTAGATTAGAATCGAATAAGAGGGCCTAACTCTTATAATGCTAATCCTCTTGATGATGATCTTTCTTCCTTGCTCCAGCTTCCTTTCATTCCTTCCGTTCAAATACCTTAAACAAATAAGCAAGAAATGACAACAAACATGATAGCATAAAATCGAATCCAATCTACTTAAAATGTCAAGTAATTCTAAGCTATCAAATGCAATATTACACCCGATATAGGAAATAAACCATTATTTGTATTAAAATAAACTTCAAAGAGAAATACAACTGAAACCTTGACGTTGGAGATCTCCTTTGTGGTATCCAAGTCCTACTACATTCCTTTTCAACACTTTTTTCCTCCCCTATCTTGACATGTAATGGGTTCCAAGCTCTAACTCTCTCTCCTCATGCTTTAGCTACCAAAGACTAGTCTTTTGTCATCTAAGACTAATCTTCTTCTATTAAAAGCTAAAGATTTGCAGAATTTTGTAGCTAGTTGTATTGTGTGTAACCAAAAAGGGTAAGAGGAAGTGGTTTATATAGGGAGAGGAGGATAAGAATGAGATCCACTTAAGGGGGAAGAAGGTATTATCTCCTTGGGAAGGTCCACTTTTAATGGGGAAAGAACCTTATATGGAGTTCTCGGTCCTTATCCAACCAAACGAACATCCAACACATCGACACTAGAAGTTTCTAGACATGAAACTCTGTTTCCTTTTATAAAAACTTTCCAGAAGTAGACTGTCGTAGGTATTGGGCTAACAGTAGCAATCACTGGTGCGGGTCACAGTGTAAAACTCTTCCTTCGGCACAAGTGAGACACTCAGAAAGGGCGTTGATCTTAAAAACAAGGTTTTAAGAAGGATTCTCTGGAAATGTTCTGAAGGGAATGGGGACTACTTTCTTCAAACTTCAAGGGATGCAAGAGCATAGGTTTCATGGTGAAAGTATAACACATTAGTCACTACTAGGGTTCTCCAGGATTAGGAACAGGGAGTGACAGGATAGTGACAAATTACTGTGTAACACGAACACACACTCAACATGACTTGATGACAAGATATCTCCAACCAACAAGACAACATATGCTTAATGTGATTGAGTGCATGACTATCTAATGATGAAGACGACAAGTGTGACACTTCATATAGACCTTCAGATGACCGTGATGACAATTGTACGACAATGCTTACAATATCATGTGTGAGTGCGATAAATGTTTACATAATGAACAAAACTCATACACAAACCTTCAACATCACTAGAACAAGGTGGCAAGCATGACATAACAATCAACTTGTTGAAGATGACAGTTGGTCAAACAAGTGAAAATGAAGCAAGACATGTAGAGGAAAAACATGAACTGACCTTTTTTGTTTGCACACATGCATGTTACCGAGGAGATGATGATATGACAATGACAAGCAGTCATGCAAACTCAACTAAGAGGTGTACATCGAAAGGTGTTCTTTACTTACCATACTTACCCTCGAGATGACCATGCATTCGACGAAGTTTGCATGCAGTCGTGATCTTTCCATTACTTGGTCTCTTGGTTCGTCTCCTCAGCTCCTTGGGAGTGATCTCAGCATGTCATCTTTTCCTGTTGTCATTGAGTGATAAGTTAGTGTTGTTTAAGTGGGAAGTGATTGTTTTCAGGATGAGGCCCTGGGAGGCTCATCTACATAGTTTCAACATGCAAGCCTGACACAAAAAGTTGGACAACACTAAGTAATTTTGATGCATAGGAAACTACTATGGGATGGGGGTCCTGGGATGACATCTCTGCGTAGTTTCTAAATAAAGGGCAGTTGGACTGCTCTGCACATTTCTGGAGAGCAGTGCTGGCTATCTGAATGCTCTGCACATTTCTAGAGAGGTGTCTTGGTTGGGGTATCTGTAGGCTACGAGGTTTTAACAGGCAAGGGAGGAAGCTTGATGGTTGCAGAAGAAAAGTGTAAAGTTTTGGGAAGCTAAATAAGGCTATGTTTCTTTGGAAATTGCTAAGTGTACGATTAGTGACACATATGTAAAAAGTGATAGGACTTGACTTTGATCACACACAGACACTTAGTGACGCAACTTATGCCATCCATAATGGATAAGACATCATTTTCTTGATGCAACAACCTTCCTGAAAAGAGTGCGTGAAGTGAGTGTGAAACATGTCTATGTGATGACAACCACTCATATGCGCACAATTCCCTTGAAGCAATACAACATTCCCTTTACATAACAAACAAAAACCCCTATTCCCAGATATGGCACATGCTAGATAAATATGAGAACATGAACAACTCTTAAGATCAAGGAGGGGAGCTTGAAATCATCAGCTTACCAAAAATCAACCAAGGATGATCAATTGCAGGATCCAAGGTAGGCTCTGAAATTTGCATGTGAGCCAAAATTTTAGAGGGTGGTTTTAGCTGCTACAACATTGGAGACACACTGGTAGAACTCCAACTCTATGTATGGACCTTGTTTCATGAAAAACGAGTCTAACCCTTCCAGAAGTATTGTTCAATTCTTTGATCATGATGATGGCTTCCGCACTAGCTTGTGTGAAAGATGTAATTCCTACATTTCTCTTAATCGGTTAATAAACATTCCAAGCTAACTTAGTTATTTTGTTTGGGGATGAGGGGTATATCGATGCACATGTAATATGACTATCATAGTTTAATTTTCATCTTTGATGCTTCTCTGCTACCAGAAGGCCTGAACAGTACCCCGACAGTGTCATGTAGGAATAGAGGCATCGCTACCCTACCAACAATCCTAGTTAGTACCCCAACAAAATTACTTGTATCACCACACTGCACAGGAAGCCTTTCTCTTCTTTCACCTTATTCATTTTTTCCATTTTTCATTCATATATATATATTTCAAAGAACTATGCATAGGGTCTTATTTATTTCAGAGGCAGAAGAGGGATCCCGACTTATTAAGAGCAAAAGAGGTTTTTCCTTCAGAGAAGTATTTTATATATACCTCTGACATACTTGTTAAGGTTTCCCCCCACACCTTACCCTACTTGAATGAGTTCACAAGGGTTAAGTCGAAGGATCGAATAGAGTAGGCGGTACTAGTTAACAGTGTAAGCATTGAGTTTTCACCAAGACTCACTTTGAACAGAATGTATTTTCCATCAAGGCATCATCGATTGAAGACAAAAATATCTTCATAAAGAGAGAGGGAAATAGATAACCAGATTCTGATAGTTGTACAAGTCCTCTTATATTTTCCAAACTTTTCTCGAGAGCCAAACACGGTTTCATGAGATGCTAACCTACGGGCGAAAGCGAGAAAAGAAAGAAAAAAGGAAAAAGTAGAAGTAAAATGAAAGAAAAACAAGTAATAAAATCAGGCAAGCAAACCAAACCAAGTAAGCAAGGAAATAGACATGCAAACCAGAAAGCAAAGCAAAGAAATAAGAAAATGCTACTCCTACTCCTACGCTAAAAAGTGCATGGGCCTACTCACGTGAAGTGATATTTCCAATGCAGCCACCGATACATTGGCTAGCCCATGTTGGCGAAGGCATGAAAAATATGCATGTAAACTAGTGAACAAGAGAGATCGATTGGTGAAGGCCAACACACTCCGAGTTCTAAAAAATCCATAGAAAAGAAAAGAGTGAATGCACAAGAAAAACATTCTTTGGACTTAACATGGTGTTGTGACACACTGCATGCAAATGATAAGCATGCACACTCTCTATGACAGACAAGCAAACATGAGAAAGAGAGACAACTTATGCCGTGCAAGTGTTCTTGTTGTGTATGATTCCTCTATTGCATAAGTGGTGGGATCATGTGATTCGATTGGAGGTAGTGAAATCTGTGTGTTGGGTTGATATTCAATGCGAAGCAGAGAGTGATGAGGAGCCTTGGGTGTTTCAAAAATTTTCTTATCGGAAGTGGAACTAACCTTAGGAGAGTGAGGGCTTGACATAACCATTAGCTTAGGCCGAAGTGCCTCGACAGTGTGCGGAGTTTCCACTCTATCAATAGATAGATCATCAGACACATGTGGCTTAGACAAATTAACAACGAGTGAATCAACATTGTGATCAAATGAAGAAGTACATAGATCACGACAACCACAATCAGAAAATTTGGGATGTTCATCGACATCCTCATGATTTGATGAATCATGCAGAGGGGTAGATGAGAAACAAGGATGTTCACCCTTTGTGTTTTCAGAAATGATAGATGACATATGGGATGGATTTTTAGAGGAAGAGGTGTCCTCTCCGCAATGTAATGACATGTTGATATCTAGTGTGTCCTATGAACGATCGGGAGTAGAAACATCCGTAGATGAGTTTTCACAAGGAAAATCAAAAGTGGCAGAATCACAAGGGATGTCAGGATAGAGCGGATGAGGCACGGATGGAAGGGATTCATCCTTCACCACAGGTTCTTCTTTAGGTTCCCGCACACACTCATCATGAATGATTGCTCAGATTGGCTGCACAACACCAACTAAGTCAACATCTTGATCCTTTTTCACAACAAGTGTGGAGTCTGGAATGAAAGAACACAAGATAGTATAACTCGGAGGATCAATGGAAAATGGGAATGGAGGTTGAGGTTGAGGGAAATAATCAATGTGACAACCAATAGGCTTGCAAGCCAAATCTCTACAGACATTGAGAGAAGGTGAGGTGGGAGGATGTGACAGTTCAACAGATGTGCAAGAACCTTCTCTCACTGCAGAGCTAGAGATGTTTGATGAGAAGAGGACAGGAAATCACTTGTGATAGTGACCTCGTTCATCTTAGATTTGACATCTCTATCACTGAGGTATGTTGGGAGGGGTTTGAATGATTCTAAGAATTACGGATTTTCGGATATGTAAAGAAGATACTTAAATATTTCATCCATAATTTCCCAATCAATCTCATCTTCAAGAAATTGATATGAAATATTACAAAAAAGTGTGTGAAATTGCTCAATGGATTCATCAGGTGCTTTCTATATTTCATAATTTATTTATTGAGTGCTTTGCAATCAAAATGATTGAAAGCACGGTCTATCTCTCTGACCACATGAGGGAGAGAGTGAATAGATTTTTCGGGCAATGTGGCACACCAATGCAGCGGGTTCCCTCGAAGCGTGTATGTGAATAGCACGCAGGTGATGTAATCTTCAAATATTTCATGCCTTTCATGGGAGCCGACAATGCCAACCTTGTGTCTAACACAGGCTACTTGGCCTCCACCATCATATGTTTTATGTGACAAGTTATTCTAGATCTCTTTTGAGATTTCAAAGTCGTTTCCATAAGACATACACTCTGGAAGAGAAATTTTTTGGTTAGTCATGATAAGTATGTGAAGATTCAAATAGATTGTGAGGACTCATCTTGTCTTCTGTCCCTCCTTCTAGAAAAAGAAATTTTGATGGTGCTGGACCCGCCAACATTCAGGGGATCTCCCCGGTATGAAGTCCCAAATAGACCTCACACCGTTTGGTGTAGGAGTCCCATCTGATATGATGACCTAGTTGCCATTATCTTAAAGATATGCCTTAGGTCTTTCTTGTCAGCACATGCGAGTGGTTTAATTTGTCTTCAAACTATGAGGTTCGTGTTCCTCGTGAGTGCTTAGTGTCACTTGTGTTAAGGTTCTTTCACTATGGAGGGAGAGGGTGAGAGTGAGTCTCAAGTCGAAAGGGAATAGTCCCAACTCTATTAGAGACACACAACAAAGTAGGACATGCACACCTTCTGATGGAGTAGTCCACATGGATACGACAATGACACACACAAAGTGAACAGATAGCGCATACAACACCCGAGTGGAATAGTCCACACGAGTGCAATGGTCATTATAAAAAGTTTATGAGAATGAATTTTTCGAGTATTCGACAGAATAGTAAACATGGGAAAGACAACGTTAACAAATGATACAACACATTTCCAACAACATATGTACTAGAACAACCGAAATAGTTCAACTATCTTAATACAGGTTAAAGCAACATGCATTACAAGCATCCAAAGAATAGTCTTACAAACAAATACAATACATGTGTAAAAACGTGTTGGCCTGTTAACAAGATTTTGAATTAAGCGAAAGTTCGAAGACACATATGTACACCATTACATCACTAACCCTGATAGCGGGGCATTGGAGCCACTTCCTTCTCCTCAAAGAAAAGACTACAGACTCTCAAGGCATGTACAAATGAGGGGTATATATAGCCAAGTGTGAAACTAACCCTTGTGACTTTTTGAATTCCCTCATTACTGTTCGACTTACATGACTCTTCAAATTACCTGACTCTTTGACTTCATCTGTGAGTCTCTTGGAATTCCATGTCACATTACATTAATTACACAGTTATCACCCAAAGTGGTGATGTGGGCGAGGCGACTCATGACACAACTCGACATGACGCTACAGGTATGCACATGTTGGTTGTGTTGTTTGTGTCAAGTTGTTATGTTACTAAGTGATGAGTGTGCCCATGGTGTACCATAGCTTCACCTCCGCATGGCAGAGTGCACAAAGTCTTTAATGGTATTGGTATTCACTTGATAGTTCATGCATGCGCATGTGTCTCCTTTGCTTGCTACTTGGTGTGCTTCGTGTGTTCGTTCGTTTGCGAATAAGTCTACTGGCATGCGCTCCTTATTCATCATGTTCATCATCACACAATGTCTCATCCATGTACCTATATCTACAATCACTCATGACAAGACGACATCAAATCCAGAAATCTCCTAGTCTACCATGATGCATCATCTTTCGTTTTCGGGTGCCAGTGACCAAGAGAGAGGACAATGCTCTGAAACAATGTAGAGCATGTTTCAAGCCGAGATGCAAGGCTATGAGGCAATATCAAGAAAAATTGTGCAGAGGTCATTGGGAGGATGGGATGAGAAGTCCTAAACAACAGTGACATTCTATGGGATCTTGCTCAGCTAGGAGGCAGAACTACGCAATTTTTCCCAGGAAGGCGGTGTGGGTAGCAGAGGACATCGACAATCAAAACTACGTAGATTTTTAGGGGAGGTTGGGTGTGGGTTATGGGAGCTTGCCAGACAAAACTACGTAGAACTAGGAGGAAGTCATGCTGAACATGTCTACATATGTTTCGGGCTAGCGAGGTGTCGGACAACCGGTGGACAGCCCATGAAAAATGCACAATTTTCAAGAGGAGCAGCAGGCTTGCTCGCAAGGTGATTGACTAACAAAACTGTACAATTTTCAGAGACAGTGAAGTGATAGGCAGTGAGCACCTGTCCCTCTTGTTTGTACAACTTTTTCAGCCAGTGGAGTGAGGCGTGTTGATAGCCTCTGCGCAATTTTTGGGAGGAGTGAAGCCTGAGGTCACTACTTGGTCAAACTCTCTGGTTGACCAATGGGAGGCTTGATGGATTGTCTTGCAGTTATCGCAGATTGAGATGGCTTCTTGGGCAACTTCTGTGCTATTCTGGGTGACAATCAGCTAGGTTGATTCTAGGATTACGTAGTGCAAATTACCTGGGAGGCAGCCTCAAGCTCTATGCAATTCTTTATAGTAGAACTTGGTCAATGAGGGTTGAGACTGTGTAGTGTAGCTCAGCGGAGGTTTGGCTGATGGAGGGTGGTCCGGTCGATAGATCTTCGGTAAAATGGTTAAGTGTGTGAGTGAGTAAACTCATGTATACATGACCTTGTGAACACACACTCAACATGACTTAACGACAAGACATCTCAAACCAACAAGACAACATATTCTCAGTGTGACAGACTGCAAGACTGTCTAATGATGAAAATGACAAGTGTGACACTTCGGATAGACCTTCAAACGACCGTGATAGCACTTGCAGGACAATGATTACAACATCGTGTGTGAGTGCGATAGATGTTTACATAGCAAACACAACTCATACACAAACCTTCAACATCACCAGAACAAGGTCACAAGCATGAAATAGCAATCAATGTGTCGAGCATGACAATTGGTCAAACCAGTGAAAAGGATGAAAGACATGTAGAGGAAACACATGAACTGACCTTTTGTGTTTGCACACATGCATGTTACTAAGGACATGATGAAATGAAAATGACAAGAAGTCCTGCAAACTCAAATAAGAGGTGTACTTCAAAAGTTATTCTTTACTTACCATACTTACCCTCGTGATGATCATGCATCTACCGGAGTTTGCATGCAGTAGTGATCTTTCCATTACTTGGTTTATTGGTCCTTATACTCGACTCGTTGGGAGTGATCTCAGCATGTCATCTTTTCCTATTTTCATTGAGCGATAGGTTAGAATTGTTTCAGTAGGCAGTGACTACTGTCGGGATGAGGCCATGGGAGGTGCATCTGTGCAGGTTCTGCATACAAGACCGATAGGACAACTTGGAAAACACTGTGCAATTTTGAGGCATAGGACATTTTCATGGGATGGGGATCCTAGGAGGACATCTCTGCGCAGTTTCTAAATGGAGGGTAGGTGAACTTCTCTCCACATTTCTTGACAATAGGGTTGGTTTCCTGACTGCTCTGCACATTTCTAGAGAGTAGTGGTGGTTGGGGTCTCTGCAGGTTTCAGGGTTTCAGCAGGAAAGTGAGGAAGCTTGACGGTTGCAAAAGTAAAGTGAAAAGTTCTAAGAAGCTAAATGAGGCTAGGTTGATCGGTAAATGGCTAAGTGTGAGATCAGTGACACATATGTAAACAGTGATATGACTCAACTTTGATCGCACAAGGACATTTAGTGGCACAACGTAGATCATCCAGAATTCATAAGACAACTTTTCTTGATGCAACAACCTTCCTGACAAGAGTTAATGAAGTGAGTGTGAAACATGTCTATGTGATGAAAACCACTCATATGCACACAATTCCCTTGAAACAAAGCAACATTCCCTTTGCATTATAAATAAAAAACCCTATGCCCAAATATGACACATGCTAGATAAAAATGAGAACACGAGAAAACTTTTAAGATCAAGGAGGGGAGATTGAAATCATCAACTTACCAACAAGTGACCAAGGATGATCAATCGCATGATCCAAGGTAGACTCTAAAATTTGCATTGGAGCCAAAATTTGGGAGGGTGGTTGTAGCTGCTACAACATTGGTGACACACTCGTAGAACTCCAGCTCTCTGTATGGACCTTGTTTCGTGAAAAGCGAGTCAGAAGTATTGTTCGATTCTTTGATCATGATGGCTTCTGTACTAGATTGTGTGAAAGATGTAGTCCCTACCATTCTCTTGATTAATTAGCACACATTCTAAGCCAAGTCAACTTAGCTGTTTTGATTGGGGATGAGGGGTATATTGATGCACAAGTAATATGACTGTCATAGTTTAAGTTCATCTCTAGTGTTGCTCCACTGCCAGTAGGTCTAGACATTACCCCAATAGAGTCACGCATGAACATAAGCATCGCTCCGCTACCAGTGAGCCTGGTTAGTACCCCGACGGAGTTACTTGTAACACCTATTTGTGAAAGAATCCTTTCTCTTCTTTCACCTTATTAATTTTTTCATTTTTCATTCATTCATTTATTTGTTTATTCAAAGAACTATACATAGGCATTTATTTATTTCAGGGGTAGAAGAGGGATTTCGACTTATTGAGAGAATAAGAGGTTTTTCCTTCAAAGAAGTATGTTATATATACCTCTCACATACTTGTTAAGGTTTCCCCCCCACCTTAATCTACTTGACTGAGTTGACAAGGGTTAACCCAAAGGACCTGTTGAAGTTTCTAAGTTTACTTAGTTTAGAAACCCTTCATGCACTTTTTCTGATTTATTCCTACCTACTTGTTATTTTTCTTTAATAAGTTATGTACAAAGTAAATAATGAAAATAAACACTAGTGCATGGTCAACATATTACAGATCAACAACTAAAAGAAACAAGAACAAACACACCACATGACACCATTATTTTTGGACCAATGTCCTTGGAAAAAACCCAATGTGGGAAAATCGATGCAGATATCTAAGGGTTTTCTTATTAAGCAATATCAGAGTACAATCTGGGTGCCAAAACTAGCCTACCCAATAGAGAATTTCCTTAGCATCTATCCCTCACAGTTTGAGAGAAATCTCCTGGCTGAAACCCCGGAAAACCCTTCTGGCAGCTCCTTAGCACAAAACTGCTCTGCAACCCAAGCGTCTACCCAAACTTGATTATGCCATCCCCTCTCTATCCCATGTTGGCCCTGCGTCAGCCCCAGGAGGCCTTTCGTTGGCTGCGCTAGCACCTCTAGTGCTCAGCACAACACTTGGATGCCTCTGCGTGATCCTGCGTGAGCCCTTGCTAGCTCTGCGTCACCCTCCTTGGCTGCTACGCTGCTCTCCCAACACCATATCTTCCCTCTTTGTTTCTCTATACTAAATTCCCCTCAGCTTCTCTCCTGATCATTGATTCTATCTCTCTTAGAAAACCCCGCTCTAGAGAATAGAATCACTGATCATCTAGTGTACACTCTAAGTGACCCTCAAGCCTCCTCTTATACTTTTCCTATTGACATCTCAATGGTTGAGGTTAAGTCCCTAATTAATGGCTAATATTATATCTGGATTGATCAATGTCTTTTGGACCACTCTAACACAGATTCATATTAATACACATTAATATTTTATTTTCCCTAAGTTTAGACTTAGGGACTCCATTAAAAATATTAATTATTTTAATATCTCCTAATCTGTTTAGAATTTGCCCAAACCCTTTCTGGGTATTGGAGATCTCATGTGCCCCAACCTTTCCACCAAATTTCGTGGCTAGATCACATCCGATGCTACCCCAAATCAACATCCCCTCTTGGGGAGGACTCTGCTCTAGTAATACTCCTCACTGAGTATTACTCTGATCATCTGGCATCGGTACCTGTGCTGATGCTAGGCCTTCCTACCCAACATCCTCTGCATTGTTGCCTCCTATACTGCTACCCATGGTTCTACCACTACCACTGCTACATCTGTACGATAGCTCCCTTTGCATCTATGCTGTTGTTGGTCCTTTCTCCCAGCACTGCATCCACACTGCACCTCCTCTCATCAAGATGCATCATGCTACCCACTGCTTCACTGCAACTCAATTACTGAGAAGTAAGTAATTGATCTCCAAACTGACCTCCCTATTGGGCTAAAGACACCCACTGATGTTGAAGCTCCTTCTGCCGCTGACAAGTTCTCCCTCTCTGACCTTTGGGTTGCTGCAACAACTCTCTGCATCTCGCATCATTGCACACCTCTCTATGACTTCCTACACTAGTGCAACACTCCTGTGCTTCTCGCACTACTGCAACCTACTAGCTTTATGCTGTCTTGGGACTCCTGCACTGTAGCTCACTTTGCTGCTCCATATGCATTCGTCTCTACCCACTCAGCTAGTCCTGCTACACCTTGTCGGGGCTCCCATAGCAAGGTCTAATCCAAGAGGCTAGGTACCTCAAGGATCCTGCCCATCATTGCCTATAGTTCGTATGACTATAGATCGATGTCTCCCCACTTCCACTCAAGTGGTGAGTGTGCACTCATGGCATAGTCATCTTCTGTCAAAACTTCCTTCTCTGTCCGTGCTTGCGTTGCCTTAGTCTCAGAAGACTCTCCCTTCTTCTTCCTTGGGCATTGGGTCGCATAATGACCCAGCTCCCCATAGTGGAAGCACATGATCTTGTAGAGATATTTCTTCTTCTTCTTCTCCTGCTTTCCCTCAAATGCTAGGGCCACATCCTCCTCCTCCTGTTGAACCTTGATCCCTTTTCTACTGCTACCTGTCTTTGACTTCCGTCTGATCTCTTCCTGGCAAAGAGCTGCCCACATCTCATCCCAAGGTAGGAGAGTCCCTCTACCTAGGATATTCTAGATAAACACTTCCTAATCTTCTGAGACAACATTCAGGGTTGTCCTCACCATAAGCTCCTGATCTAGTGTCCCTACTGTTAGAGCCTAGATCGACCTCAGGCTAAAGGGAGGCAATCCTAGGATAACCACAAACCAAGCTTAACCTAATAGCTAGCCCTACCAAGTCGGGAGAGGGCTCTCTCCTTGTGAATTTCAGTCAAGATGACTGAATCAAATATGGATTTTAGGCTAGGTATAGTAGCTCTAGGGTTTTTGATTGATTTTTATTTTGGGTCGAAACAGCAAGAGAAAGGATGATTTGGATTATGGCGTCAATGTCAATTTTTGCGGCAAACCTGGGGCAAATTAAGTGCCATGTTCAGCCAAGTGAAGATTGTAAATGTGAGAAGTATAAGGGAGAAAGCATGCGGCCTTGTAGGCATCAAACAAAGGATGGATCTACAACAACAACTTTAGATGAAAGAGAATAACGAGGTTGCTCAACAGAGCATCTAACAATGGATGAATTCTGCTAAAACTACCATTACAACTAATATCAAAATCATCATGAAAGGAGCATCATTATGGATGAATTCCTAGCATATTACAAGAGAAAAAACATACTGAACATTTAAGCACCGTGATGAATCCCAGGCCTAAAGGGAAAAAACTGCTTTATTATGATATTCAATAAAACTTTACACAGTCCAAATGATTCTTTGCTGCCAAAATCCAACCTCTACACTATGAAATTCATAAAAAATATAATTTTTTCATCCTTTTACTAAGGGAATTGAGCTCAACCATTTTCTTCAAAATAGAATCAGTTACATTAAACTTGGACTGAATTTTTGAAAATAGGTGTTGAAGATGAACTCGTATCTCCTAAACCATAGTACCTATTACAAAAATGAAAGAGGTTTTTGTAGATAAGTTCATTTTGGAGAAAACCCTCTCTCAAATTTTGGAAATTCATTTCCATTTGCTCGTAATCTGTGCCACAAAATCATCTCTAAAACAGAAAATCATTAAAAATTTAAATCTGTGAAAATGAGCTGTAAAGATCTAGTCACATATCCCAATGCATGACACTTGTGAATAAAATGAAAGATTTTTTTGTTATATGGCTCATGATTAACAAAAAAATCCTTGTTTTTTGCAAAATTTCTTTCCCTCTGTTGTAAAATGGCACTGCACTAAAATGACTAAAACAGTAAAAAATATGAAAAATTTGTTTTTTTTTTTTAATGTAGGCTCTAAATATCACTACATATCTCCCACTTAGTAGCACCTGCGCATAAACTGAAGGAGGTTTTTGTTATTTGGTATGTGATGGACAAAAGCCTCTTTCACTTTTGAAAATTTCCTTACCATTATTTCAGAAACTGATCTTGTACTAAACTTGTCATTGTGTGCAGCAACTGACCTCAAAACATGCATAACCAAGAATCACTCATTCATTTCGATCATATTTTCTGATCCAGAAACTAGTTATGGGAGTGTGATATATCGTTGGAAATATTTTTCTGAGCTTCTTCTGATGGAAATACTTAGGATATGATTTGGACTGAACATCATGTGCAAAACATTTCTGAAAACCAGACATAGTAAGAGCCCATTTTGATCCCTGGTGACAGGCTGCAAAGACTAGAACTAACATTGACCTTATTGGGGATGGAAGCTCCTTGGAGGTGTCGAGAACACCATAGAACAAGTGCCTCATCCATTGGGAAATACGGTCAAACAACTGTAAACTCAAAAAAAATCATATCAATCCAAACTGAAATGTTGCCTTTGGCAACTTATTTATTTACACAAACCTACCCTAATTTGTTGCAAAATAAATGGATCAAGTGATGTTGTAATGCCATATCAACCATTCAAGTAACTGTGACAAAGATGCTACTTGAAAGTGCTTCAACCAGGACACAAATGTAAATGCTGACAACCATCCATGCACAAACTGAATTTGGCTGTGTGAAAGACAATCTGACTTATCATTCAAACTGAAAAAATACTCCATATATGCGACAATAAGATCAAAGAAACCAGATGTTGTTTGCTGCCCTAACTCCTAAACATAGACCTCCAACTGCAAACTGTCAATGCAAACATCCACGGGTAGCTCTATTGTTTCTTGTTTTGAAGGAGGGAGAGTTTCCAAGAACTTTTTGGGATCTCGGAATTCATATGATTGGATCTGATCATTTAAATATTGAATCTCCTTCTCAAAGTTTTTAACAACTAACTCAAAGAAATCAGTTTTAGCTTTAGGAGGAAACTTCAAAGATCTCAAACATTGAATCACGGTAATGAAAAATACTTCATTAATTTCAATATCCACTAACTGATCTCTAACTTCTCTTAAAACTTCACAAAACACAGGGTTTGCCACATACCCTACCATTTTATTTTAGTGCATGAATGGATCAGTGAGTGTTGGAATCTCTAGATTGAGTTGGAGTCGCTAGGTGAATGTTTCAACCTTCATATGTGTTTGACTGTTGTCCACCATCAACAATCAGATCTGCAACTTGAGTGATCTTTCCCAGAGAAGATATGTCACCTCTTCCCTAGTAGAGTCGCCGCTATGTTAGAGCCTAGATCGACCTCAGGCTGAAGGGAGGCAATCCTAGGATAACCACAAACCAAGCTTAACCTGGTAGCTAGCCCTACCAGGTCTAGAGAGGGCTCTCTCCTTGTGAATTTCAGTCAAGACGATTGAATCAAATATGAATTTTAGGCTAGGTATAGTAGCTCTAGGGTTTTTGACTGATTTTTGTTTTGGGTCGGAATAGCAAGAGAAAGGATGATTTGGATTATGGCGTCAATGACAGTTTTTGCCGGCAAACCTGGGGCAAATTAAGTGCCATGTTCAGCCAAGTGAAGATTGTAAATGTGAGAAGTATAAGGGAGAAAGCCCGCTGCCCTACAGGCATCAAACAAAGGATGGATCTACAATAACAAATTTAGATGAAAGAGAATAACGAGGTTGTTCAACATAGCATCTAACAACGGATGAATTCTGCTAAAAATACCATTACAACTAATAGCAAAATCATCATGAAAGGAGCATAATTATGGATGAATTCCTAACATATCACTTAGATAATTCTAAAACAAAGGAGAAAAACATAATGTGTAAATGAATTATAGGAGAAAAAACATACTGAACATTTAAGCACCATGATGAATCTCAGGCCTAAAGGGCAAAAACTGCTTTATTATGATATTCAATAAAAATTTACATAGTCCAAATGATTCTTTGCTGCCAAAATCCAACCTCTAAACTATGAAATTCATAAAATATATACATTTTCTCATCCTTGTACTAAGATAATTGAGCTCAAACATTTTCTTCAAAATAGAAACAGTTATATTAAACTTGGACCGAATTTCTAAAAATAGGTGTTGAAGATGAACTCGTATCTCCTAAACCATAGAACCTATTACAAAAATGAAAGATATTTTTGTCTATAAGGTCATGTTGGAGAAACGCCTCTCTCAAATTTTGGAAATTCGTTTCCATTTGCTTGTAATCCGTGCCACAAAATCATCTCTAAAACAAAAAATCATTAAAAATTTAAATCTGTGAAAATGAGTTGTAAAGATCTAGTCACATATCCCAGTTCATGACACCTGTGAATAAACGGAAAGAGGATTTTGTTATATGGCTTGTGGGTAACAAAAACCTCCTTGTTTTTTGAAAAATTACTTTCCATCTGTTGTAAGATGGCACCGCACTAAAATGACTAAAACAATAAAAAATATGAAAAATTTGTTTTGTTTTAATGTAGGCTCCAAATATCACTGCATATCTCCCTCATAGTAGCACCTATGCATAAACTGAATCAAATTATTGTTATTTGGTATGTGATGGACAAAAACCTCTTTCACTTTTGAAGAATTCTTTACCATTATTTCAGAAATAGATCTTGTACTAAACTTGTCATTGTGTGCAGAAACTGACCTCAAAACATGCATAACCAAGAATCATTCATTCATTTCAATCATATCTTCGGATCCAGAAACTGGTTACGGGAGTGTGATATACCATTGGAAATATTTTCTGAGCTTCTTCTAATGGAAATACTTAGGATATGATTTGCATTGAAGATCATGTGCAAGACATCTCTGAAAACCAGACATAGTAAGAGCCCATTTTGATCCCTGGTGACAGGCTACGAAGACTGGAACTAACACCTCCTATAACAGTCAACTAGTCTCGGATCTCATTTAGTCCTCTGAGGAAGGTGTCAATTGATTGACCCTTCTTCATCTGATATGACCTCATCTGGTTCTCAAGCATCATTCTTCTCTACACAAAAGTATGTTGGTTTAGGTTTTTGAGAGCCTCCCACATCTCAACTGTCGTTTCCTTCTCAACTATATGTGGTACCACATGATCCTTGACCCCGTCAAGGATAATGAATTTGGTTCTTGCCATCGCCTCTTCGTACTTTTCATTATCATTTGGGTCAACTGGGATAACTGTTGTCTACAAGGCGAAGTTATTTACATGATTCCTGTCAAGCATTGATAAGATTTTGGCCTTCCAGACTGCAAAGTTCGATGCTTTGTCCAGTCTATCATGGTCCCTTACCACATGTAATGCCATGACACTCCTCTACTTCGCTCCTGGAAGTTCTCTGTTCGACTCCTCTGAGTCTCTACTTCCCATCTGGAAGTTCTCTTCTGGACTCCCTCTGAGTCCTGATTTCCCTCCTGGAAATCCTTTTGCCACCTGTCGAGATGCCCCATACTCTGATCGTCTTGTGTAACTACACTACTGATCCAGGTTCCTCGGCTAGAAACCCTTAATAAAAACTCCTTTGGCCCTGCTCTGTCAGGTATTTTTCAGACTACAGTACCTCACCAACTCCATTCTGCAACATTTCTGCAGCCTTCTAGACTCTAGCCACTGCCTCTCTGTGAACTGTGTCAGCCCCTCTCTGCCTCACGCTGGCTCTACATCATCCCATATGGGTCTATGTTAGCCCTACGATGCCCTATGTTAGCCCTCTAGCTCTCTACGTCAGCAATGCTAACCTCTTTGAGGCTTTGTGCAACTCCTCGCTTCTTTTGCGTGGCTCTGCATCACACTTCTTGGCTTTTGCGCTGCTAGAAACAACTTTTGTCACCTCGGGACAACTATTTTCTGCTACTATTTCTCTTCTCAGCTGATGTCTTTTAGTCCTCCTGTGATCTACAATCACGCTCTGATACCACGTTGAAGTTTCTAGGTTTACTTAGTTTAGAAACCCTTCATGCATTTTTTCTGATTTATTCCTACCTACTTGTTATTTTTCTTTAGAAAGTTATTTACAAAGTAAATACTAAAAATAAACACCAGTGCATGCTCAACATATTACATATTGGCAACTAAAATAAACAAGAACAAACACACCACTTGACACCATTATTTTTGGACCAATGTCCCCGGAAAAAAACCAATGTGGGAAAACGATGCAGCTATCTAAGGATTTTCTTATTAAGAAATATCAGAGTACAATCTAGGTGTTGAAATTGGCCTACCCAATGAAGAATTTATTTAGCAGCTATACCTCACAGTTTGAGAGAAATATCTTGGTTGAAACCCCAGAAAACCCTTCTGGCAGCTCCTCAGCACAAAATTGCTATGCAACCCCAGCATTTTCCCAAACTGGACTATGTCAGCCCCTCCTTGTCCCACACTAGCCTGCGTCAACCCCAAGAGGCCTTATGTCAGCTCTGGGAGGCTCTGCGTCAGCTGCGTTGGCCCCTCTGGTGCTTCGCGCAGCACTTGGTTGCCTCTATGTGGCCCTATGTGAGCCCTTGCTAGCTCTACGTCACCCTCCTTGGCTGCTGCGCTGCTCTCCTGGCACAATCTCTACCTTCTCTATTTCTCTGTACTCAATTCCCCTCATCTACTCTACCAATCACTAATTCTATCTCTCTTAGCAAACCCTGCTCTAGAGAATAGAATGACTGATCATCTCGTGTACACTCCAAGTGACCCTTAAGCCTCCTCTTCTAATTTTCCTGTTGACATCTCAATGGCTGATATTAAATCCATAATCAAAGGCTAAGATTAGATCTAGCTTAATCCATGTCTTTTGGACCACTCTAACACAGATTCATATTAATACACATTAATATTTTATTTTCCCTAAGTTTAGAGTTAGGGACTCCATTAAAAATATGAATTATTTTAATATCTCCTTATCTATTTAGAATCTGCCCGAAACCTTTCTGGGTATTGGAGATCTCATGTACCCCAACCTCTCCACCAAATTTCATGGCTAGAGCCCATCCGATGCTACCCCAAAACAACAGGACTGAATAGATTAGGTGGTACTAGATAACAATGCAAGTGTTGTGTTTTCACCAAGACTCACTCTGAACAGAACATATTTTCCATCAAGGCATCATCAACTGAAGACAACAAGTTCTTCATAAAGAGACAAGGCAACAAATGACCATATTTTGATAGTTGTACAAGTCCTCTTAAATTTTCCCGGCTTGTCTCGAGAGCCAAACACAGTTTCATGAGATGCTAACCTACAGGTGCAAGGGAGCAAAGAAAGGAAAAAGAAAAAATCAAAAGTAAAGAGAGAGAAAAACAAGTGAGCAAAGCAAGAAAGCAAGCAAACCAAACCAAGTAAGCAAGCAAATAGACATGCAAACCAGAAAGAAAAGAAAATCAAGAAGCAAAGACTACTCCTACTCCTACGCTAAATATTGCATGGGCCTAGTCACTTGAAGTGATATTTCCAATGCAACCACCGATGCATTGGTTCACCCATGTTGGCGAGGGCATGAAAACATGCATGTAAACCAGTGAACAAGAGATATTGGTCAGTGAATACCAACACGCTCCGAGTTCTAAAACATCCACAAAAAATAAAAGAGAGGGTGCATAAGACAAACATTCTGTGGACTTAACATGGTGCTGTGACACAATACATGTAGATGATAAGCATGCACACTCTCTTGACTATGACAGAAAAGAAAAAATAAGAAAGAGAGACAAATTACGTGTTGCAAGTGTGCTTGTTGTGTATGATTCCTCCAGTGCATAAGCGATGGGATCATAGATACGAGTGGAGGAAGCGAAATCTGTGTGTTTGGTTGATTTTCAATGTGAATGATAGAGTGATAAGGAGCCATGGGTGTTTTGAAAGGTTTTTGATTGGAAGTGGAACTAACCTTAAGATAGTGAGGGCTTGACATAACCATTGACCCAAGCTGAAGTGCCTCAACATCCTGTGGGGTTTCCACTTCGTCAATAGATAGATCATTGAAGACCAATGGCTTAGACAGGTTAACAACAACTGAATCAACATTGCAATCAAATGAAGAAGGACATAGATCACAACAACCATGATCAGAAAATTTGGGATGTTCGTTGGCATTCTCATGATTTGATGAATCGTGTATAGGCATAGATGAGAAACAAGGATGTTCACCCTCTCTGTTTTCAGAAATGACAGATGACAGATGGGATTTATTTTCAGAGGAAGATTTGTCCTCTTCGCAATGTAATGACAGGCTGACATTCGGTGTGTCCTATGAATGATTAGGAGTAGAAACATCTGAAAATTAGTTTTCACAGGGAGAATTAAAAGTGGCAGAATCATAAGGGATGTCAAGATAGAGAGGATGAGGCATGGATGGAAGGGAGTCATCCTTCACCATCAGTTCTTCTTTAGGTTACCACACACACTCATCATGAATGATAGCGCAGGTTGGCTGCACAACACCAACTCTGTAAACAACTTGATCCTCGTTCATAACAAGTGTGGAGTCCATAATGAATGAACACATGACAGTACAACCTGAAGGATCAATGGAACGCGATGATGGAGGTTGAGGGAACGAATCAAATTAACAACCAGCAATCTTGCAAGCCAAATCTGCATAGAAATTGGGAGTAGGTGGGGTGGAAGGAAGTGATAGTTCAACTGATGTGCATGCACCTTGTCCCACCTCACACTACAGAGCTAGAGCATGAGAAGAGGATGGACAATAACTTGTGACAGTGACCTCGTTCCTCTTAGATTTAGCATCTCTAACAAATAGGTATGATGGGAGAGATTTGAATGATTCTAAGAATTGCGTATTTTCGGATATGTAAAGAAGATACTTAAATGTTCCATCGAGAAATTCCAAATAAATATCATCTTCAAGAAATTAGTATGCAAGATTACAAAAGTGTGTGTGAAATTTCTCAATGAATTCATCAGGTGCTTTATGTAATTTCATAATTTCTTTATTGAGTGCTTTACGACCAAAATGATAGAGAACATGGTCTATCTCTGCGACCAGATGAGGGATAGAGTGAATAAATTTTTTGGGCAGTGTGACACACCAATGTAGTGGGTTCCCTCGAAGCGTGTATGCGAACATCACGCAGGTCATGTAATCTTCAAAGATTTCATGCCTTTCATAGGAGCCTACAACACCAACTATGTGTCTAACCAAGGCTACTTGTCCTCCACCATCGTACATTTTACGTGACAAGTTATTCCAGAGATCTTCCGAGATTTCAAAGTCATTTCCGTAAGACATATACTTCGAAAGATAAATTATGTGGTTAGTCATGATAAGTATGTGAAGATTCAAATAGATTGTGAGGACTTAGCTTATCATCTTGCCCTCCTTCTAGCATAAGAAATGTTGACTGTGCTGGACTCACCAACATTCAGGGGATCTCCCTAGTATAAAGTCCCAACTAGACCTCACACCATTTGGTGTAGGCGTCCCATCCAGTATGATGGCCGAGTTGCCATTATCTTAAAGATATGCCTTATCTATTGCTTTTCAGCACATGAGAGTGGTTTGCTTTGTCTTCAAACAATGAGATTCGTGTGCCTAGTGAGTGCTTAGTGTCGCTTGTGTTAAGGTTCTTTCACTATGGAGGGAGAGGGTGAGAGTGAGTATCAAGTCGAAAGGGAATAGTCCGAACTCTGTTAGAGACAGACAACATAGCAAGACATGCACAACTTTCGATGGAGTAGTCCACATAGATGCGGTAGTCACAAACACAAGGTGAACAGATAGCACATACAACAGCCAAGCGGAATAATGCACATGAGTGTGACGGTCATTATAACAAGTTTATGAGAATGAATCTGTCAAGTATCCGACGAAATAGTTCACATGGGCGAGACAACATTAACAACTAATAAAACACATTTCCAACAAGTTATGTACTAGAATAACTGAAATAGTTCAACTCTCTTAATACCTGTTAAAGCAACATGCATTGCAAGAGTCCAAAGAATAGCATTACAAGAAAATACAATAAATGTGTGAAAACATGCTGGTTTTTTAACAGGCTTTTGAATTAAGAAAAAGTTCCAAGACACATCTGTACACCATTACATCACTAACCCTGATAGTGGGGCATTGGAGCCACTACTTGGTCCTCAAAGAAAAGGCTATAGACTCTCAAGGCTATGTGGGAGGAGCCAAGGTGAAAGGTTGTTTGCATGTACAAAGGAGGGGTATATATAGCCAAGGGTGAAACTGACCCTTGTGACTATTCGACTTCCCTCATGACTATTCGACTTACATGACTCTTTGATTTCATCCATGGGTCTCTTGAACTTCCATGTTACATTACATTGATTACATAGTTATGACCCAAAGTAGTGATGTGGCCAAGGTGACTCATGACACAACTTGACGTGACATTGTAGGTATGCACATGTTGGTTGTGCTATTGATTGTGAGCTACTGTATTGTTGAGTGATGAGTGTGCTCGTGGTGTACCATAGCTTCCCCTCTACATGGAAGAGTGCATGGAGTCTTCAATGGTCTTAGTATTCGCTTGATAGTTCATGCATGCGCACGTGTCTCCTTTAGTTGCTACTTGGTACACTTCGTGTGTTCATCCGTTTGCGAACAAGTCTCCTGGCATGCACTCCTTATTCTTCCCATTTGTCATCACGTCATGTCTCATTGATGTACTCGTATCTGCAATCACTCATGATGAGATGACATCAAATCTAGAAATATCGTAGTCTACCATGATCCATCATATTTCGCTTTTGGGTACATGTGATTGGGAGAGAGGACAAGGCTCTAAAAGAGCACAGAGCACATGTCAGGCCACGATGCATAGCTATGGGGCACTATCAAGAAAAATTGCACAATGGTCACTGGGAGGTTGGGAGGAGAAGTATCGAACAACAGTGACATTCTGTGGGTTCTAGTTCACCATGGAGGTAGAACTACACAAATTTTCGCAAGAATGCTGTGTGGGAAGTAGAGCACACTAGAAGTGAAAATTGCACATATTTTCAGGGGAGGCTGGGAGTGGGTTTCGGGAGCTTGTTGGCCAAAACTCCGTAGAACTGGGAGACAATCATGCTAAACATGTTAGCACAGTTTCTAGGTTGAGTGGGGTGTCGAGCAGCTGATGGACAACCCAGGAAAGTTGCGTAATTTTTAGGAGGAGTAGCAGGTCAGCTGGCAAGGGGACTGACTAAAAAAACTGTGCAATTTTCAGAGGTAGTGCAGTGACAGGAAATGGGTGCCTATCCCTCTTCTCTACGCAATTTCTTCAGTCAACGGAGGTAGGAATGTTGAAAACTTATGCACAATTTTTGGGAGGAGTGAAATTCGGCATTACTTCCCAATAAAACTCTCTGGTTGACCTACGAGAGGCTTGATGGATTGGCTTGCGGTTAGCATAGATTGAGATGGATTCTTGGGAAACTTCTGTGCTATTCTAGGTGACAGTTAGCCCGGTCAATTCCAGGATTGCGTAGTGAAAACTGCCTGGGAGGCACCCTCAACCTCTATGCAATTCTGGGAAAAAGAACTTGGTCTCTAAGGGCTGAGACTACGTAGTACAACTCATCAGAGGTCCGCTAATGGAGGGTTGTATGGTCGGCAAATCTTCGAAAAAATGGTTAAGTGTGTGAGCAAGTGAACTCATGTATACATGACCTTGTGAACACACACTCAACATGAATTGATGACAAGACATCTTGAAGCAACAAGACAACATATGCTCAGTGTGATGGACTGCAGGACTGTCTAATGATGAAAACAATAAGTGCGACACTTCGGATAGACCTCCGGATGACCGTGATGACACTTGTGTGACAGTGCTTATAACATCATGTGTGAGTGTGATAGGTTTTTACATAGTGATCAAAAATCATTAAAAAACCTTCAACATCACCAGAACAAGGTCGCAAGCATGACATAGCAATCAATTGGCCAAAGATGACAGTTGGTCAAACAAGTGAAAAGGAATCAAGACATGTAGAGGAAACACATGAATTGACATTTTGTGTTTGTGCACATGCATGTTACTGAGGACATGATGATATGACAATGACAAGCAGTCATGCAAACTGAACTAAGAGGTGTACTTCGAAATTTTTTCTTTACTAACCATACTTAACCTCGAGATGATCATGCATCCAATGGAGTTTGCATGCAGTCTTGATCTTTCCATTACTTGGTCTCATGGTCCTTCTCATTGACTCATTGTGAGGGATCTCAGCATGTCACCTTTCCCTATTGTCCCTGAGTGATAGGTCAACATTGTTTTTGCGGGAAGTGACTGTTGTCGGGATGAGGCCCTGGGAGGCCCATCTACGTAGTTTCTTCATGCAAGACCAACATGAAAACTTGGACAACACTGCGAAATTTTGAGGCACATGACACTGCCGCTGGATAGGGGTCCTGGGAGGACTTATTTAGGCATTTTCTAAATGGAAGGAAGTTGGAATACTCTGTGCATTTCTGGAGAGAAGTGCTAGCTGCCTGACTGCTCTGCACATTTCTAGAGAGCTGTGTTGGCTGGGGTCTCTATGGGCTGTGGGGTTCTAGCAGGCAAGGGAGGAAGCTTGATGGTTGCAGAAGAAAAGTGTAAAGTTTTGGGTAGCTGAATGAGGCTAGGTTTCTCGGGAAATGGCTAAGTATGAGATGATTGACACAGATGTAAACAATGATAGGACTCGACTTTGATCGAACACAAGCACTTAGTGACACAACCTAAACCATCCAGAATGCATAAGACATACTTTTCTTGATGCAACAACCTTCATAACAAGAGTGCATGAAGTGAGTGTTAAACATGTTTATGTGATGAAAACCACTCAGACACAGAAAATTCCCTTGAAGCAAAACAACATTCCCTTTGCATGACAGACAACACTCCCTATGCCCAAATATGAAACATGCTGCATAAAGATGAGAACATAGACAACTCTTAAGATCAAGAAGGGGGGCTTGTGATAATTAGCTTACGAAAAAGTGACCAAGGATGGTCGATCGCAGGATCCAAGGTAGGCTCTTAAATTTGCATGCGAGCCAAAATTTTGGAGGGTGGTTGTAGCTACTACAACACAACCATTACAACACATTCTCAATAAGATAAGGACTAAAATAACCTAAATAGTTCAAATATCTTAGCACATGTGAAAGCAAATATGAGTCCATGCATGAAGAATGTGATGGCCTTGAAGGCTTTTGTTACTAAGTAAAAGTTCCAAGACACATGTTCACAATGTACATCACTAGCTCTAGTAGTGTAGCATTGGAGCCACTCCTTGCTCCTCAAATAACTAGCTTATCTCTCTAATTCTTTGCGGGAGGAGCCAAGGTGAAAAGTCGTTTGCTCATACAATGAGGGAGTATATATAACCAAGGGTGACTCTTTGACTACCCACATTACTACTTGACTTCCTTGATTTTTCAACTTACATGACTCTTTACATTCCATGTGTGTGCTTTGGACTTCCACTTTACAATACATTTTGAATACAATATACATTTTACACGATAGTGATGTGGCATATGACCACTCATGACATGACATGAGATGACCACTGCTTGATGATGTGGCAATGTCAAGTCACTATGGCTACTAAGTGTTGGATGTCCTCTTGAAGATGCTTTCTCTTCACCTCTACATGGTTAGAGATGTGGAATCTTCAATGATATCCAGTCTTGGATAGTGGTTGCAAAATTGTGTCCCTTCGCTTTCTCTTGATTGATCGACTTATTAGTTCATCTACAAGAGAGTCTTTAGACATGCTTCCCTCCTTCTTCTCCTTCTGTATCATCTTTCTTGACATGATAGGGTACATGTTCCTGCAATTCACTCATGATGATATGACATCAATCTAAAGCCCCCTAGTTTAAGATGATACAATCTGATCCACCAACTCAGCTCGAAACAAGTGACAAGTTGGGAAGAGTGACTCAGTGAATGCGTAGTGTGTAGTTCCAACTACTAGGGGAAAGGCTTGAGCTTTTAGATTGTGCATTGCACAGCTCAGGTAGGCTTGAAGGACAAGATTGTACATATTCCAGAGCTAGTGGGGACAAGCTGAGGGAATGAACACTGGGAGAGCTAATTACATAGTTTTGGGAGTCAAGGGAGGTTGGGATACTACACAAATGTCCATTTCAAGGACTCAGGGGATGAGATTGAGGCTTGAGGATGTGAAGTTCGTATTTTAAGCCGGGCTATAGGACATGGCTACAGAATTTTGGAGGCCAAGTCCGGAGCTTCGGCATAGAAAATGTGTAGAGCAAAAGTCCTGGGAGACAGGAACTACGCATTGTGCACTGCCAAGCAACAAGGTCACAACTGGAGGGATGATACTGTGCAGTGCATAGCTCAAGAGAGGCCCAGAGAGGTTAGGTTTCTCAGTCAGGAATCTTTTCCTAAAATGGCTAAGTTTGGGATCGATGAGATAGGTGATGAATTGTGATTGTGATCACACACTTAGAATAATTTGATGACACAACAATATAGATCATCTAGACATTTGAAGAAATAATTTCCCTCACTGCGACAACTTTATGACAAGATATGACAAGTGTAACACCTAAGATAGAATTTTGGATGACCATGACAACACTTGTGCAATAGTGTTCATAACTTTGTGCATGAGTGTGACAGATGTTTACATAGTTAGAACAACTCGTATACACAAATATATACCTTTGATACCATCAAAAAAGGCTTGTAAACATTGCGTGACAACCAAACACCCCAAAATATGACAGTTAATCCAACATGAAAAGAGGAAAAAAAATACTACAAGAAATCTCATGAAATAAGCTCTAATGTTTGCAGGAAAAATGTACAAGATCAAGGAAGGCTCCAAAATTGAGTGTAAGCCAAAATTTTGGAGGGTGTTGCAGCAACTACAACAGGTTGGTGATTCCCTAATGACTTAGATCTTAGCCAGATCCACATGCACACCTTGCTCATCAATGATGTAGCCTAGATATTGGCATACCTAATAAATAATTTTGTGTTCTCATTCCCAACCTACAAAACATAACTCATTTATCTTAAGCCTCCATTATTTTTCTTTTTATAAAGGAATGACCCTCAAGTTTATCTTCAAGTGATTTTACTTTAATTTCTTATTCCTCACTCAAACGTCAAAATCCTTCACTATTTAAGAGTACCTCTAAGGATTCCTTTACTTCCTTGACAACTTTATCATCTTTCAAATTTTATCCCATTCCCAATTAAAAAGCACTTGTTTTTCCTATTTTAAATTTTGTAAAATTGAATTTTAATAGATTCTTGTAGATGATTGTTATAAGGAATCCAAACAAATTTGTTTTCTCCCACATTAAAGGATCATAGCTTGAGTGTTTTGGCGAACAATTTGTTTTTGTAGTTACATGGGTTCAAGTCTCTAGAGACATGTTGTAATTGGCCTGTTTATGGTATTTATGAAATAGTTGTATCAAGTGCAATATTGGCTACTGATGTTTCAAGGTTACTATTTCTCTAGAAATTCTCACTCTGATTAACAAAAAATGATTTTTGCCACAAAATCCTACACCTTCATCCACTATATATTTAGTTTCAAGCATTAGTGTATATTTCAGCCTAAAAGTAACCTCTTAAGGAAAAATAATAAAATAGGAGTTATTAATTTTGGAGGGAAAAGAATAAAACTAATTTTTAATTGTATTTTTGGCTCATATCCATGTAGGTTTACTCAAATTTCAAGTGTTGTTAGGCAGATAAATCCATCTTGCTGACAAGAGCAATATCCCTAGACCCTAAATGAAACTAGAAACACGCAGGCAATTGAATAGCTCTTTTCCTAAGCTTATTTCATTTGAATTGTAAGTACAAGAGAAGGAGAATAAGCCTCTTGCTTATTTGCGAAATGCTTGATGAAGATACTTGATCTGTCTCGATGTAGCTTCTTAATGCTTGAAAATACCTACAATCACTGACATAAGAAATATCAAATGCATAAGCAACATGAAATTTCAAACAAGCTTAATCTAATGATCAAGGAGATTAGAGATTGAAATCATCTTAATGAATATCAAAAGAGACATAAATCATTCATCATTTCAATATGACTATACAATGGAAAAAAGGATTCATTTGTATTAATTAAAGGATAAAGAAGAGCCTTACAACCTTTTCCTTGATCTCATGAGGTTTTTGCCAAATGCCTCCAAACCTCTCCTTAGATGATAAGCCTTCCAATCTAAATCCAACAACATAAATCTATCTTTTTCTTAACTTCCTATTCCCTCTAACCTGTAGTCAATATATAGACCAAGAGGAAGAAGTTTCATATCCAAAAGAGAAGGACGAGATCCTCTAATTGGGGGATTAGGGTTCCTTGACGAGAGGGAATTAGATCTGTGATTTGAGGGGTATGGCTCAAATATACATGACATGAGAACATTTCAATTGGGATATATTCATCCAACAATGCTTTAGGAATGAATTTTTTATTTTTACTTTTCTTTGAGTTATGTGCGTGATCTATAGTGGAAGAAAAAGTGTAGTTCTACGCAAATTTCAAGGATAGATACTGTGAATGTGTGGAAACATATTAGGAAAAGCACACAGGTAATACTTAACAAGTCATCAAGACGATTTTGCCCAAAATTCACATCTTCTTCAAGGGTTTTTAATTGTTTGACCTCTAAGGGAGTGCAATGGAACATTTTGTTATGGATGGCGAGAGATCCATTTTACTAGTCAAGTGTCATGGTGACAAAATGATGTGTAACACATGTAGACACTCACTGGATGCAGAATTAAATTCCACATCCAATGAGCACCCATTATGCATACTTTTGAGAAGACCCACATTGATAAAAGTTGAAGATACATTAAAAAAATGTGTCAACACACTTTTTTGACACATTTTCTCTAAGATCCCCAACTAAGGCTAGTTGGTTCCCACATATGACATTAGATCATGTTTTTTTTTAGGCCATAGACATGAAATATTTCCTTCCTTTTTATTACACTTGGGAATATTCTCTTCATAAAAGCTTAAGCCCCTTTCCCATAAAATTGAGAGTGCCTTTATTTCTATCTTAAATTGTACTTGAACCATTCCAAGGGATTTAAATCCTATGTACCTTTACCAATTAGTATACAATTTATAATAGAGCTTGCAAGGGGATCTTTTGGTTCTTGACCAACATAAAGACCCTCTACAATTTTAGACATAGGTATGAAGGGTGGTGAGTTAGGATTTGTATACCATACAAACTAGGTAGAAAATTAGTTGATGCTTCAAATTCTTTAGACCCAACTTCATTTCCCCATGTCCCAAAAATATAATTTTCCAAAGAAAAGCTTGTATTCAAGAGTGAGACTAGTGGATCCTACTTGGAACGATCTTGTTCTCCTTGATTTCATTCATCATATCTACATTAGGTTCTTTGGCCTATTTAGTGTGTGAAATTTGAATATATACTACCACAGTTCTTTTTCAAACACCATCTGAATTTCCTTAAATCCATATATCCTCTTTCTTGTTCATAATTTGTATTTTTCCTAGTTCCAATATATCTAGGTCCATTGGATGCTTCCTTGGGGCCCAATTGTCTTACATGTAGAAATTGCAAGAAATTTGCTACTTCTACTGAATTAAACTGAAATCAAAAGACATAAATTTCTTCTACTATTTTGTGGAAAGGAAAACACACGATAGAAACACATGGAATAACATGCAACCATCAAAACACAAGGAACAAAATGATTTACAAGGGAACCCTACTGGGAAAAACCCCTTCACTGCTTTTCATTAACTCATATCAGAAAGAGAAATAATTACAATGTCTTGCTTCAACTCTAAAGTGCACCCTGCACTGCAATATTGTTCTCTTACTTCCTCACCTACATTGGCCAACATTTAGCTAATTCAAGCCTCAACTAACCTCCTATTTCCTTGCACAATCCTAGAGGAATTAAGCTCCTAAATAATAGGGAAATTCCCTATTTCCTTGCGTAAATCTAAGGGGAATTGATCACCTTCTTAGTGCAAGAGAATTGTACACTCAACAATACAAAATAATAAATACAAATGTTCCTTTTCCATCCACTCAACTAGGCAGTTCAAATTCCATGCATGAATGGGTCTATTTTTAGTTGATGGACTGGTTAACTAAGAGCTCAATGGGTTAACAATAGTCATAACTACTCAATTGGCCTTCAACTGACTCAATTAATGACTAGAGATCAGTTGATTGAGTTCAACTCAAAATAAATGAACTAGATTACTATATTTTAGCAATCAGCCCATGCACAACTCTACTTTTAGCATATAACTCAAATTTACTGACTTAACTAGTAGATAAGGCCATGTCACTTTAGCTAATTGAAATTCAAGTCATCCTTTTGATGTGGAAAATCAATTTTCTCCATTTGACTAAGGCATAAGTCAAATGAAGCCTTTTCTTGCTACAATTTCAACACTCCCTCTTAGTAAGAAAATGATTTTTCACAATCCCAATCCTACTGTTATAGGAATGTACTATAAAACAACTCCTTCTGACTATTGTTGTTACTACTACAACAACTACAACTAAGAAGCATCCAAAAGATTGAACCAACAGTGTCTTTGAGTTGCAATTATCTCTTGTCTCTAAATGTCACTAGTCTCCACATTGTCTACTGTAAATATTATGTCTATACATTAATAGGAACATTAGTAGTAAATATCGATGTACATATTTCGATTGAATATTCGGGAAAACTACATTGTTGTTGATTCTGCATTGTGCCTTGTGTGTTTCTATCAATATTACTTTGTTCTCCTCAACATCTGATTACAAGTAGTCTGCAACAGTCACTCAAGATCCAACTGCATCAACTGAAACTGATCCTTCTACTACAAAATATTGTGGGACCCTATAGCAAGGGTAATGATCTATGAGAAGAGTATAATGCAACTGTTACTGCTCTCCTATCAGCCCTGCCCAAATCTTTGCAACTCTAGAACGAAGGCTCTACATCGCCCCATCTCACTCTTGGAGGTATAACTGCATGCATGGTGAAATATACCTCTAGGTTGTAGATGATTTTCACTCTAACCCCATTTTATTTCACTTGTATAGTAGAAACATGCTTTAGAAAATATTTTCCCTTACGGAACGCCACATCATAACCTTTGTCCTCCAGTACAACTACAAAAATCATTTTTTCTTTAGCCCAAGCATATACATTACATTTTTCAAGTGAAAATGGGAGTCTGACTCCCTCTTAAAGGTGACTATACTAGTTTCTTTAGTGCTATACCTCCCATCATCTTCAAATTATATATGCAATTTGAGAATCTTCTCCTCTAGGCAACTGAAGAATTCCTTATTTCCTGTCATATGATACGAGGCACCAAAATCTAGGTACCACTCACTCCCTCTTACTGTGATTTTCATGCAATAAAGGAGGGTGAAATCTAACTCGAATTGATATGTCAAAGTATTGCCTCCTACTCCTGTTGTAGACTCCTTGCTAGATTTCTTGTGTGGACACTTGGTTGTGTAGTGTCCATATTCATGGTAGTGAAAATATTTTATTTTTCTAAGGTCCTTCTTCTTGACATTATTATGGATGGACTCTACCTCACCTTGGGCCTTCTTTCCCTTGGCATTATTTCCTTTACCAACTAGAGCACAATCTTCTTCCTCATCTGCAATGTATGTGCCACCATCTTTAATGTTTCTTTTCATCTCCTCCTGCACCAAATCATACCAAAGTCTCTCCCAATCTGGTAGTTTGTCTCTTCCATTAACTAAATCCTAATAGATGTGCCAGGATTTTAGAAGAATAGGGAGTATTAAGCTCACAAGTTCAAATGATGGCACATGTTCTCCTACTCCTCCAAGTTCATCTCGAACGTGAGTGAATCTAGATAGGTACTGAGGAATGGTTTCGTTTGTCTGCATGTCAATGTTCTTGAGCTTATCTCTCAATGCAATTTCCTAGCATCACTCCTACTCTAGAAGTTCTGTGCGAGTTTTCCACATTGCAAAAGGAGTCTCCTTTCCATGCAAGTTTGAAACCACATGATCTCTGACACCCTCCAAAATAATCCTCCTGACTCTTGTTGTGTCTTTCTTCCACTGAGCTAGTTCTTGTGCATATTATGTTGTTGGTTTTGGAATATCAGTTTGTGTATATTCCCATACTGCATTTTCATCTAGCACAACTTCCATATTGTCTTTCCACGCACAAAAATTCGAGGTGCCCTCCAATGCATACTCCAACGTCAATTTGTTGGAATACATTTTTCCTGCACTATCTACACCAGAAACTATACAAATAAAAAATTGTCTGAGAGTTGAGTCAAAGAGTCTTGTTCCTCTATGCCCACATCGAAGAGTTTTAATGCCTTAACCTAGATGTGTTTGCCCCCAATAAAGAGCAAAATTCAGTCTTTGACAGGAATATCTCGGTGACAGAGATACCTGGTTTGTGTGGGTACTCTCATTTCATTTCAGCTTTCATGGAAATTTCTTACCAAATCATCCATGGGGTCCCACCTCCCAGAATCTTCCCAGAGAAAAAGGAGCTCTTCCAACTCAATGAGCTAGAAGGTGCTATTGGAGACTCATACCTCTATGAGGATAACATAAAGATTTGGCTTTATGGATGTGAACTCCCTCCGTATCATCTACTAGTATTTATGCCTATGACTATATTTAGCCTTGAGTTCATCAAACAATTCCTCAGTGTAGACCTACTCCACCCTGTACCAGAAAATAAAGGTTACATTTTTAAAATGGGATAGCTAGTAAGCCCTTTTGTTATAAGTACCATACAATCCTTCAACATAGTTGAAGCCATGCTCAAAGCCATGGAGTTTGAAAAAGGACAAATTTTGCATTACGATCCTCGAGGCATCCTTGAACGAAGAAGGGAAAATATTAAAGCCTCAAATTATGTACATGATCCTAATCCCAAGGTTGAATGGAAAGCTAATTTTGATTCATGGCCTCTTAATAAAGAGATGGAGATTGAATCCCCAGTTAGCACGACCAAAGCACAAAAGAGGACTAATGACACTTCAGGGACAACTGACAAGGAAGAGGGACATGTTCATAAAATGGAAAGAAATCAAGGACCTAAACAGGAACATGAATAGGAGGAGAAAGAGAAGTGTATTCAGCTAGAAACACAAGTGTCTAATAGCTCAAGTTTCTAGATCAATCTAGAAATACCACTAGTTGCTTCATCTGCATCCTCAACAATGGTAGTTTTCCTCGAATCAGAGGATAGGCTTTATGCTGCAAGAAGAAGTTGGTCACAGGGGAAGGCCATCCAATAGAGAAACAAAAGAGAAAAATAGAAGTTGCACCAAGAAATGGCCTCCAAGATAACTCCTCACCACACGACGTTTCTAGTTGCGATGGACCTGGAGAAAGAAGAGATGAAGATAAGATTGCAACATCCTTCAATCCAAACTCTACCTTCTCTCTCCCAGTTCGAAGATTTGGATGTATCTTTGGATTTAGCTAGTGTCCCTTTTTGAAATCAAAAGTTAATTTACATAGAAAAGTGGGAGAAATTTTGTATAACGACATCAGCAAGCATTAGTTGACCATCGACCAGGCTCAAACTTATATAGAAAAGATCTCCGAAAAGGTAAAGACAGAGAAGATCAAGTCCCAAGCAATTTTTCAACAGAAGGAAGTATATAAATAGTTGATCATGAAGATGGGGGTGGATCCCGAGGATAAGGCAGCAATAGTAGCTGTCTTAACGGCCACTCAGAAAGAGAACTTGGATTTAAGACGACAATTGAAGATTCCTGGAGGCGAGTACATTCAAACTCCCGAGTTGATTCAGAGCGAAAAGGAGAAGGAGGCCCTAATGCAAGAGCTGAACAAGAGAAAGAACATAGTAGTTACTGCCTTCAAGCTAACAGTCACTAATTTACAAAATTGAATCGCTTCTCATGTCTACACAATAGTAGTGCCTAAATACCCTGAAAACACCACTGATCACCTCACTCAGGCATTGGCCGAGCTACAATTATCTGAAGGGGAGTTATTGAAAGCTCAGAGTGACTTAGATGCTACCAAAGCTCAAGTAGCTCAGAAAGAGAAGTTGATCCAAGCTTTGATTGTAAATATAGACAAGCTCACTAGGGATCTACAGAGTGCCACTCAAGAAAACAAGGAACTAAGGACACGATGCAAAGGAAACCTTGCTCTCATTGAGACTAGACAGTTGATCTGGGACAAGATCATTTACAATATCAACCAAATCTGGGAAGAAATACCCTTGATACATGATCAAAAGAAGCTCAATATAGAATGTTCCCCTCCTCTCCTAAATGGAAAATAGGAAAGCATTACCAACTCTTAGTATGCTAAGAAATACATTCATTTCCTACCTGAGAGGTCCATTGAGGAGTTGAGGCCACTAGATATAGCTGATAGAATGGATGCGGTGGCATAAATTTCAAAAGTTATTTCAAAAGAAGAAGCGAGAGCTAGAGCGGAATAGAGCCTAACAAGGCTAGAAAAGGAGGTGGCAGTTTTCGATGACAAGTTCAACAAGCTCCTTGAAGCTGGGTTACCTAATTTGTGGGGGCCAAATGGAGATTTGTTCACATAGGAACTATATAACCAGAAAATGATCGAGATCAAAAGTAAGACTGGAGTAGTCCTCGAGAAAACGTCAGTCCTCAAAGGAACATCCGTAATGAATTTCCTTGAGAAAGGATTTTATCTTCTCAATATGGTTAGAAGTAACTTTCAGCACGAGTTGGATTATGCAGGGTGATCCATCTTAGGCTCCATTATAGACAGTTCAACTCTATCCCTTCACCTCCTTAAGCCATGTGGCAGCAATGTGAAATTTTTTCGAAACCCCCACTACCTCAGATGTTTCATCCTCGGATTCCAACTGCTTCTCACCATGTAAATATCAGTCACACTCATTCGCAAAGTTTTAAGCATTATCACACAAGTGTTTTCATAAAGTGTATCTTAAGTGTCTCACATGTCATAACTTGTCATAAAGTTGTCACACAGAGGGAAATTCATTGTTAATGTGTCATAGGTGATCTATGTTGTTGATTCATCAAATATTCTAATAGTGTGATCAAAGTTGAAGTCTTATCATTTTTCACATCAGTCTCACTGATGCCATACTTATCCATTTCTAAAAATGTTTCCTGAACAAGCAACCTATCTTCACCTGGCCTCCCTGAATTGTGCACTGCGTAGTTTCAGTCCTCTAGATGTTACCTTCCCCCTTGGCATTGTGCAATTTCAGTCCTCTAGATGTGGCCTTCCTCCTTGGCAGTGCACAATGTAAATTTTCTGCCTCCTAGGACTGCTACACTGCATATTTTCTGTGCTCAAGCTTCAACCTTGACCTCTAGAATTGTGCAAGCCTTTCTCTCAGCCTATACCTAACTGCGCATTGTCTAATCACAAGCCATAAACTCATTCCCTGAGCTTCTAAACTATGCAGTTGTGTAATATCCCAACCTCCCTTATCTCCTAGAACTACGTAGTGTTTTCACTTAGTGTCCATCCCATCATCCCACCTCATTGGCTCCCAGAACTATGCAATTTTCTCCCTCAGTCCAGCCTGAAGTACACATTTTATGGTCTCAGGGCTCAAGCCTCAGCCCTAAGATTTTGAACTATGCATTCACTTGAGCTCATTTATCCAAGGTTCAAAATTGCATAATAGGGTGATCCAGTGCCTGTCCTCTCAACATGTCATCTTGAGCTCCCAAACTGCACACTTTTCTTCCTCAACCTAGCCCGAACTACACATTTCGCTGTCTGAAAGCTCAAGCTTCACCCCTGACTGCTTGAGTTGCGCAATTGTGTAGTTACTGAGCCTCTTTCCCAACTTGTCACCTAGTTCCAGCTCAGTCAATGGATCAATGTGCACCATCTTAAAATAGGGGTTTATGGGACTGACCTCGTCTTGTCATGAGTGAATTTCATATAAATGAACTCTATCATGCTATGGAAATATGACGAAGTAGGATATGGAGAAGGAGGACATGCTACAAAACACATATGGAGCTAAAGAGATAACATGAGAAGTAGGCGAGAAGATGAAGGAACATCAAACTTTAATAGAAGATGAAGATGAAGATCACATGGAAGACTTCTCATCTTCAGGTCATAATGAGGAGGAAGAAGAAGAACATGTACCATCTGTTTAAGAAGACAGAAAGAAAGAAGTAGCAAGAAGGAAAACTTAGCAATGTCACATCATCATGCAGTGCATGTCATCAATGTCATGTCATGTCATGTCACGAGTCATCATTTTACACATCATTATGGTGGATTATGTAATTACCTATTTGAAATGTATTGTAAAGTGGAAGTCCAATGAACACACATGGAATATGAAGAGTCATGTAAGTCGAAATGTCATACAAATTAAAACAATCATGAGGGTAGTCAAAGAGTCACAAGGAGGGTGAAGCATCACCCCTTGGTTATATATACACCCTCATTGTATGACCAAAGGAATTTTCACCTTGGCTCTTCTCGCAATTCATTAGAGAGACAAACTAGTTATTTTGAGGAGCAAGGAGTGGCTCCAACGCTCCATTATTGGAGCTAGTGGTGTTCATTGTATACATGTGTCTTGGAACTTTTACTTAATCTGAGAAACCCTATGGGCTAGTACATTCTTCATGCATGGATTATGGATATTTATAAGACTATTTTGTGAATGTTTGTAATTCATGTTTGTTTTCATCTGTGCTAAAGTAGTTGAACTATTTTGGTTATTTTGGTACTTATCAGATTGAGAATGTGTTGTAATTTCTATTATAATTGTCACATTCTCGTGGACTATTGTGATGAATATTAGACATATCTTCCCCATTACATTGGTTTCAAAGACTGTCACATGCCTGTGGACTATTCCGCTTGATGATGTACACACCCTTCTTGTTCATATATGTCTCTACTAAGGTGCTACTACTATCTCTCTTGTAGAGGCTCACTTTTCCTCCCCTTCGTATTGAAAGAACTTTGACACACATATGATTGAAAAATCACCAGACACACCCCACTTTCTTTTCGAAGGCACCACGCATTCTAATCTCTTGTTGATAGTTAGCGCCAAGGAAAATCTATAAGAATACATGGCAATCGGGCTAATATTTTAGATGGGGCTCCTACTCCAAACGGTGTGAGGTCTAATTGGGACTTCACATCGGGGAGATACCTTGGTTAACAGATTTCTAGCACCTTCAACATAACCTTATACACCTAATTGCTGAAAATATATCTTAGTAAAATATAAAATATGTAATGGTGCGTGCACATGTACACACACAATAACACAAATATTTTACATTGGAAGCCCAAACTAGGAAAACTAGGAATATGTTTTATTATAGCTCATATTTACAACATTCCAATTGATGCAATATGTATATCCAATTGAATCTATAAACCTCCAATCTTTTTACCATGGATTAAAATACAATTGTAGTTCCTTAACTGAAATAACAAAACCATGGTGAATCACCATTCACCACAAAACCAATAAAATAGAAAACCATGTGTTAGAAACCACTAAAAATGGACACGAAAAACTAAAAGAAAAAAAAAATTGAGGGCATTGTCCTCGAACTCCAACATAAGGGGGATTCCACCCTCTCATGACCCCCCTCTACAACACCCATTGCAATCTATAGTGTGTGGAGGCATTCATGCAAATAATACAACTTATACCCAACAATTCAATTCAACTACCTAGATATTTTTGGTATCAAAATAACTCTATTCATGCATGTTTAATGCAATTAAATCATTTGTGACAATAATTATGACTAGAAAATCAATATAATCCTGCATAAACATATAAATTCACAAGAGAAACAATTTCACTTCATAGTAGCACAACATGCAATAGATATAAAGCAATAAATTGCACATTTATGTGATGTAATTCATATTTTGGCTACAAATATCATATGTTCCACCAAGCCATAAAACACACTACTCCAAATCTCTCAGTAATGAGTCAACCACGAGCTAGAGATGTAACTACACATGGGAAAAGGCTCACCTATAGCTAACTATGGTCATACAGATAGTAGAAAACAAGTATCAACCTAGATACAAACTCCAATATCTTCCCTAACTATAGTCCTACACCCCACAACTTGCACGACCCAAGGTAATACACACCCTTCTCTACCTCCGTAGTCCATCAGGCTATGCCACTACTCTCCCTAGGATTCCAACATAGAGAAACCATAAATTCTCAAAATATTGTACCTCTTGGAGTTCCAAATGTCCTTAGCAGTCTTCCAGACACCCCTCAGGCTCACACTAGGTAATTCCACCTATAAATGCCCCCTACAAGCTCTAGCTATAGCCTTACTTAAGATAAGAAATGAGAGTTGACCATAAAATTGCACCAAGGAATTTACAATAGTTTACTAGGTCATAGGGCTTAATAGATATCTAGGGTCCCTTACCCTCATGTTTGTAGCATAAACCAACAATGCACTAGCAATGGATTAGTAGTGAATCAAGGATGAACCAATAATGAGCTAAGGATAAACCAACAAAGAATTAACAATAAAATCATGGTCGAATGAGCATTAAATTATGGAAAGAATGATGGGAAACTATAATTACGCATGGATGTTATATTTTCACCAAGTGTAACATTAGGAACTTATAACTCCCACCACTTAGGAACTCATGTAAACCATTTTTTCATGATTCCACCCCATCACCTTTCGCTTTTGTGGAGTCCTAGCCCCCATCTCTCGTGTTTGACTTAGTTTGCAATAGTTTTTATTTTCTTCACATGGGTGTGATTTTCATATTACATTTTTAGGCCCATTAGTCTTAGTCAAATAGGCATTCTAGCCCCAAAATATATAAACATAGGCATGCAAGCCCTGAAACAAGTATATACACATGGGCACACAGGCCCAACTCAACCTGGCTCACTATCCTAATAAATATATGTAAAAATAAAAAATAGGGGTAATTCTACGGGAATATCTATGCATCATCCTCACTTTCTTATCTTTAATGAAATCGACATACTTGAGAAAATAAATGAATTTCCTCTCATATTCCTCCATTTTCATATTTCCAAGCTCGAATTAAAAGAAGTTGAACATCTTTTTATCATAATAATTCTCAGCTAGATACATTTTTTGAAACTACTTCTTGAATTTCTTTGAAGTCATATTCTTATCATCCAAGTTCTTTAGTTTCTTGAGGTGGACCCATCACATAGATGCTTTTCCCTACAAGTGATAGATAGTTATTTTAACCTCCAAATTAAATGAGTAATTATACAACTGAAGATACTTTATCATTCATGAAAGCCAAGCTCTACCTCGTCACCATTCCTATGGTCTCTATTGATTGTAGGAGGCTTTATTTTTCTAAGTTATCCCTTTAGATCATTATTCATAGAATTAATTCTTTGATATATGGCTAGTAACATACTTTGGCTACTATAAGAATCAGAGGATGTGCATGCTTTCCTCACTGATTTCCCTGGGGAATGAGACGGATGTCTATTTTCAGTCCTATATTTCCTTGATTCATTAATATTCATCCTTCTAATAAATACATTGTGTGTTGTAGCTTGTTCGTATTCATAATTGCTATTTATCTTCCAATGAAAATGGTTTATACTTTGCAAAATGTGATTTTTTATAAGATGTTTCTCTCTTGGTCTATATCAACCTTTCATTGTCATGTTTGTAAGTAAGTAGCTCCATATTTAGACTTCTCATGGTCTCCACCAATGTTTAGTTCTTTATTCTATCATATCCATGACCATTTGAGTCTGTCTCAACATTTCCATGATCCATTCCATTGAATTATCCCTCTTCACAGTTGTAGGACCCTTGAGTACCTTCGATTTCTCTAGTTCTAATTTGGATTATTTTCTACCTTTATAATATCTACTTTATCTAGTTGTACTTCGTATTTGTAATGTGCATAAAATAATTTCATTATATAGTAGTAAAAATGAAATTAAAATATTACATTGTATGTGTTTGTGTGCATGTGTGTGTTAGTTAAATGCCATAAAAATTATCTACCCCTTTCTTTTGGTTTTCTAACAAATTATAATACTCAATTCAAAATATAGGGTGATATTTTCATTGACTATTCATTTTCACAAGGCTAAGTTCTAGACAGAAAGTTATGATCATTTGAAGTTTTGTTAGTCTAACTCACTCTTTCCTAATTCAACTAAGAATTTTATATCTAATTCCTTAAGAGTTAAGATGATCATATTTCAAATATGATTCAATGAATGGATTCTACCATCTAGATCTATCCATAAACTACTTCTATGTCTTAATTTGAGCTCTGAGCAAGGAGTTGTGCCTCTTATAAGTAATTTGGCGTCTAAATAATTCCCTTGCGTATTTCAAGTGTAACTTTCTTATAATAATTATGTTTTTCATTTGTAGTATCTTGTTGGAAATATCTCTTTGATATATTTCATATGATACAGTTGGGATTGTGTGTATGATACGCAAATAACATCCTTAAATAGTCCCTAAAATTTTCAACACCTAAAAACATCATTTAGGGCCTAAAAAATGCCATAGAAGTCAAACAAGTGAAAATAATAGAAAAATTCATATAAAAAACCACTAATTTTGTTTGTTGTAGTGACATCTAAGGTACTAATTCATTTTCTAATCATTTAGACATATTTTATATTGAACCAATTCAGTTAATTCTATTCCCTTAAATGAGTGTTAGTCGACTAGCCATATAGACTACGTTTTTTACTAAAGCACTCAATTGACCAATGCAAAATGTTGGTCAATTGAAATGGCCTATTAACTAAATAATGGATCTTCTCAACCTATGATTTGGGTCAACCAAGGTATAAACTAGTTGACCACCGATATGAGTTTTCTAACAAATCGATTCAATATACCATTGAGTTATTTTGATCAATGCATTATTGTAATTGACTGCCAGACAAGTTGAAAAATTGGTCGATCATCAGTCGAGTCAACTAACCAATCAACCATTTCTCAATTTCAACCAATTGGTTGATTGTTGGTCGATGTTGGATAGCCAATCAACTTTTGGTTAATGTCGACTAACTAATCAACCATAGGTTGAATAAACCAACAAGTTGACTCCAAAATCTAGCTAACTACAAAGGAAAATCGACTAAATAATTTATTCAATAAATTTTTGGGCCAAAATAACCAATTAAAACCACTAATAGGCTACGTAGTTGAGTTAGTTAACCATAAAACTATGTCAACTAAATAGTTGATTTGATCAACCATATAGTCAAATTGACAATTAAAATATCTGAGTCGACTACATAGATGATTCAACTGGGTAGTCAAATTGGTCAAGCGTTTTAATGTTTAAATCGACTAAGTAGTTAATTAAGTTGGTTAAGTAGTTGATTCAATTGACCATAATTTTCTAGATTTCTTCAAGGTCAAATTGACAATTTCTACTCTTTGTCCTAATCTAGGTTTTAGTGTTTGAAACATTGAGATCTAATAGCACTTTGTGAAACCTCTCATCCACATAGTTGAGGGATATTATCACTCAACTCAAATTGGTTGTCACCATTGTCTCAAAAGTTGAGGGTGAATGCACGAAGATTGGTTAAACTTTTGGGGTAATGTGGCAATGAAATTTCAAAATTTTCCTCTTTTATCGAATTGAAGCCCTCAAAATTCATATAAGCATTGTGAATTTTGATTCAGAATAAAAAGACAATATGTGGAGAATTATGTTATTATCCTAATTATATTTTTTGCAAAAAAATTTAGCATCATATAATCTCTCAATTTTCCATTAAATGCAATACTTGTCATTGCAAATTTCCGCACATCTTGAGAGGTATGTTTGTGTTCACGTAGCATAACTTAGTCTATATTATTATTTTTCGAAGTTGAAAAAGTAATATTTCAATTTCATTTTGTAGACACATGTGTTGAAGTAATGTTTTTTTCAACTATTTAAATAACTTGAAAAACCAAGTGTACCCTTCTCAAGAGGAATAATAAATGAATATAGTGGCATTTTTTGAAATTTTTTCATTGTGTATATATTATGTTATTGATTTTTTATTCAACCTCTTTAAAATGGTCCAAAAAAAATTCAAGCATTATGTTTAAAAGAAACTAGATGAAAAATATCATATGGATTCAAAAATTTCAAACTCATCTGTCATTGGATGGAGTATTCCTTCATTAATCCAACATGATCAACTCTGCCACCTAAGGACAAATTTGTCGCTAAGTCCGCTAGGGCACAAAATGGTGTTGCAACAAAATTTGTAGAAGGGGTTCTAAAACTGTGGTTTTTATGACCTCAGAAGCTCGATCGAGTGCTTAAATTTCAAATTCAAATAGTTTGATCGAGGGTTTCTTAAATCCTCAAACGAGCCTCTATAAAAATAAAAATAAATAAATCCTTATGTGAATCAAATAATCCCATAATTTATATTTTAAAATAAACAAAGATATAAAATTTAATCCATTAATAATTTAACCAAGTTGATACATGATATTATTTTACTAAAAATGAGAATTCAACTCGATATAGGTTATGAACAACATTAGAATTTTTTTATGTTATTGCGTAGAGAGGTGCATTACACAACCCAGTATGGGGGCAATTTGTAAGTATATACGTATGTGATCAACATATACCTTATCATATACCTTGAAATTGAATGGATCATAAATTTACCTTCCACAAAAGTTTTTACCAAATTAAAATTCCATTTGAAATTAAAGTTTAAATACCACATTAAAATTCCAAATTTTATTCTAATTTTTGGTATCATGTCTTGTAGAAACCTTATTAAATATAATATTAATATTAAAAAAATATTATTACTATTAATAGTAAATTATCAAATCTGATATTAATATTAAAAATCTAGTATTAGTATATTTTAGTATTAATATTATTAAATTTATTAGTTTTGGATTAATATAATATTAACGTTAATATAATATAAAAAATTATATTATAATATATATGAATATATTAGGATGTATATTAGCTCCAAATATATATGGGAGGGAAGAAAAAATACCTTAAGTGATAGACGTGGAGACATAGAGGGAGTGACAAGGGAGAGATGGAGATAAAGTGAGGGAGAGAGAAGAGGAGTGAAGAAAGAGAGGAGAGGAGAAAAAGGGAGCGAGAGAAGGGTAAGAGAGAGGGGGACACAAATATGGAGAGAGGTAGAGGAGGAGAGAGTGGAGGAGAAAGAGAAGGGGAGAGAGATGGAGTTGGAGGAAAATATGGGGAGGGAAGAATAAATACATATAGAGAGAAAGGTGAAGAGAAAGGGGGAGTGATAAGGGAGAGATGGAGAGAGAGTGTGTATGTTTGGGTTGAGATAGAAAGAAAAAGAAGGAGATATGGAGATAAGAGGGAGAGATAATGAGAGAGGGAGGGAGATAGTGACAGATTTGTAGGACGAGAGAGAGAGAGAGAGAGAGAGAGAGAGAGAGAGAGAGAGAGTTGATGGGGAGATACAGAGGGAGGTGGGAGAGAAAGTGCGAGAGATGAAGGAAGAGGGAGATGACTTGAGATGGAGGGAGAGAGAGAGATGGATTTGGAGGGGGGGAGAGAGGGAGGTAAGAATAAAGACAGAGAGAGAAAGGTGGAGAGAGAGGGAAGGATTGATAAAGGATATGGAGAGAGAGGGAGAGAGGAGAGTAAGAGGGAAGAGAGATAGAAGGGGAGACAGAGGGTGAGAATGGGAAGAGAGAGAGAGGGAGAGAGGAGAGTAAGAAGGAAGAGAGATAGAGAATGGGAAGAGAGAGAGAGGGAGAGAGGAGAGTAAGAGGGAAGAGAGATAGAAGGGGATATAGAGGGAGAGAATGGGAGAGAGAGAGAGAGAGAGAGAGAGAGAGAGAGAGAGAGAGGGAGAGAAGGGAAAGAGAGAGGGAGAGGGAGAGAGAGAGGGAGGGAGATATAGATAGATATGGAGAAACAATGTGTATGTTTATGGGATTATATAGATAGATGAAGAAGGAGAGACAAAGGGAGATATAGAGATATAGATGGAAGGGGGGAAAGAGGGAAGAAGAGAGAGATAGAGGGAGGGAGGGAGAGATAGACAAATATGAAGAGAGAGAGAGCATGTGTGTTTGGGAATGTGAGATAGAGAGAAAAAGAAAGAGAGATGGAGGGAGATATAGATATAGATGGGGTGGGGAGAGAAAGGGAAGAAAATTGTTTGCGCTAGATGCATTGATTTCAGTGTAGATGCTGATTTCTAATCTGATTTGATTTCTTGCATTAGATGCATTAATTTTTGTGTAGATGTTGATTTCTAACTCTACTTGATTTTTTTGCATTAAATGCATTGATTTCATTAACTTAGATGTTAATTTCTAGTCTCATTTGATTGCTTGCATTAGATGCATTGATTTTAGTGTAGATGTTGATTTCTAATCTTATTTCATTTATAGCACTAGATGCATTGATTTTTAGTGTACATGTTCATTTCTAATTTTATATGATTGCTTGCATTAGATGCATTGATTTCAGCGATGATGTTGATTTCTGATTTGATGTAACTAGATATACGGTGTAGATTAATTTCAAGGTAATTAGATTAACATTGTGCATTGATTTTAGTGTAAGACAAAAAAAATATTGATTACGTGCATTGATTTCTATGTTATAGTAATTCAACAATAAACAAAATACTTGAATTTTCATCTCAAATAAAATGTTCACTTAATTGAAATGTTTTCTTCTTGAAACTGTAAACTATTTGTAATTAACTACATTCCGATTATTCTCATCTTCCATGCCTCATATTGGTTTGTAAAAAGTGCAACACACACACACACATCACATGTTATGAATAAGCTATTGTAGATAACCTCAAACAAAATAAATTTGATTAAAACTTATTTGTAACTTTTACATCTCCACATCTTTTAAAATTGAATAAAACTTATTTCAACCATATTTGAGTTTTTAAAAATTGAATAAAACTTATTTCAATCATAAGGAAATGATTGAAATAATTGGATAGCTAAGTAAATTTAGGAAAGTTGATAACATTATATAAAATTATAGAAATGTTATCATATATTATTTTTTGACCTATATTAAATTCCAATATGATTGACTTATATCATGTTATGACTAAGCTCTTGTAGATAATCTCAAAAGAAATAATATTGAATAAAACTTATTTGTTGTTTACATGACATCTTTTAAAATTGAATAAAACTTATTTCAATCATATTTGTGTTTTTAATTGAACCTTGAGATTTAAGAAATTGATTGAAATACTTAAAAAAATTGACCATGCAATGGTATATGGGTGGGTCACAAAAAATTTCATATATAGTTTTTTATTATAATATGGATGACTTTAGAATTCAAATAATTTATTTTTAAAATTGAATTATATAATAACATACATGTTGATTTCACTAAAAGACACTTTCTACAAGCCAATATGAAGCATGATTGTAATTCTTTCCATTCTCAATATTAAATTGGTACATTATATATTTTAGTTTATTTTAAGTATCAAAGTGACTCACATCATAGTAAGATTGTACTTATATTATATTATGGCTAAGCTATTGTAGATGACCCCAAAAGAAATAAAATTGAATAAAACTTATTTCTTGTTTACAAGACATCTTTTAAAATTGAATAAAACTTATTTCAATTTTATTTGTGTTTTTTAATTGAACCTTGAGATAGCCAAGTAAATTTTGGAAAGTCCATATTTAATTATATATATAATTATAGAAACAAAAGCATTAATTTTTTTTTGGTATATTAAATTCCAATACATATGACTTAAATATCATGTTATCACTAAGCTCTTGTAGATAACATCAAAATAATTAAAATTGAATAAAACTTATTTGTTGTTTACCAAACATATTTTAAAATTGAATTTAAAGCTGATTTCAATCTTGTTTGTGTTTTCTAATTCAACCATCATATATTTTAGTTGATTTTAAGTAAAGTTATAACATATAGAAAAAAAATTAAACTAGCAAAATAATTTTAACAAATCCATAAACTTTAAAAATTAATGAACATCCATAAACAAGATTAATACAAATCCATAAATTGAAATAATGAATGTATCAATAAACTATCCATATCAATATATATATATATAATACAAATATCATGTGAACATCCATAAACTGAAATAATGTCCATGGACATCCATAAATTGTCAATGTACGAAAATATACAAAGTCGGTATCACATGTGAATGTGCCCTATAAAATGGGCTTGAGAAATATACAAAATATCCACTCTAGATACCACCGGAACTCCTATGTGAGTTCCACTGCATAAAGTAAGTGTCCTCAATTTGGTAAGTTACAATATAAAACATTCAAATTCAAACTAATTATATCATTATTTGTACAAAATAAACAATATGGAAATAAATGACTTTGAACCACATTTTTAATTACATACATGAATCTACTAACCTCACTCAAGTCTAAATGAAAGTCAAATAGGATGAGGGCCTGATTTATTTGGGCTTGGTGCTCCCCTGCCTGTGGCTCAAAGATTGGGGCCTACATCACCAATGCCTATATACCCACCATCTCACTCACGTGTCCACATAACCCTACCGTCAATAAAGCTTTGTATATGGACCTATGTACATAATGGAAAGGACAAATTGTAATTATTCTATGAATTAATTAACATGCATGTAACATAAAAAAAAAAATTGAAATCTTAGGAATAAAAAAGTTTACCTCAACTGTTGGTCCATGTGGCTGTACGTTGTGACTCTCCTCCACATGAGTGTTATGAGGTGGAGGTGGAAGTGGAAGTGGAGGAGAATCCATGGAAACATGGGGTAAAAGCATGTTAATGTGTATCACTTTTTCCCTTTTTGTGGCAAAGAAGTTTTATAAAAATAAATGGAGTTGGAATGTTTACTCTTAAATTTACAAAATCATCGAGAATTAGGCGGTGGTAAAAGAAGACAAAACATGTCAATTTAAATTCAATTTCATGTCATATTTTTTCTAAAATTTAATATATATTTTTTATCCAATTTATTCATTTTCTTTAAAATATATTCATTAATATTTTACATAAATTTTTAAGTAGTGACAAAACTGCGAGCCCCCATTTCTCTATTGATTTATGTTTTTTAATTCCAATTTCTTTAAGAGATGTGTTGTAAACATTCTAAAGGTTGCTAAACAAATTTAAAAATAAAAAGTAAGCATATTTTTTAATTATTATTAAAATACTAGTAAAAATGATAATCTTTTTGTATATTTAAAACCGAGACCCAAGAAACTATCCTTTCAAGTTTATAAAATCAATTTTTTTTAATAGAAATTTGAAAATAACATATAACAAAATGTTAAAATTATTTTTTGAAAATTTTTAAAATATATTTTAAATTTTTTATAATAAAATTTTTAAATATGATTATAATAACATATTTTATATTATTCAAAATATAATATATAAAATTATTTGTTTAGAAATTCTAATTCTATTTTTATATATATTTTTAAAGAGTTTTAGCATTTCATTTAACTTTACATATTTAAACCTGCATATTTAAAAAAGTTATTACCATATATTTACTATTAGTTGACTTATTTACAAATTTAGTATTTACTTTTTATAACATTATTTATATTTTTTGAACCCATTAAATAGGTTCACTATAGCTTTTTACCAAAATTTATTGTTAGTTAGCTTTGTTTCAAATTTAGCATTTATTTTTTATAAATAACATGTATGAAACTCAACTCATTTAATTGATATTTTTACATTCATTTTTTTTAATCTTTTTTCATTTGAGTACTTATTTGCTTTTTCCATATAATGAGACACATTAACATGCTTTTACCCCATGCACTCGTGGAGGATGTCCTCGTTGATTAACTGCCCCCTTGGATGACTTCATACACTCATAGATGTAGCTAGAGCCCAGTGTCTACATGTTTTCATGATCTTATTAATATAAATTCAATCTAATATGAACTAAATTTATATAAATAATTATGCATAATTTGATGATAAGAGTAAAAAAAATTGTATATATATGTACCTGGTCTGTGTCACACAGGCCATGCACCCTCCAAGTGTCTTGGATAGCATCACGACACATAGATGCCTATGACAAAATCTGGTCAATGGGTAAACTCGTAATAATTAAATCATCATATAAAGGAACTAGCGGCTCACGGGGAAATGGTGGTAGTATGCTAACCACTTCATGCAATGTAACACACGCACTGATCAATGATGTTCACATGTTGTCTACAAAGGTATTCTTGGTCTCTGCACCAAGCTGCAACAACTCCTCTAGATCTGTTGACAATACCATGCTCCGAGATGATAGTGACAAAAATATCAAAGATGGTGGTACATGCCTAGGGTCCCTTCGTGATATTATGTATGTCCCAAGCTGATTCCATAATAATGAGGTTTGGTACCAGAGTAATTCAGCCTCATATATAACACGAACTCTACATATATATGTTTGGAAAAATAAAGGGTGATCTTTTCATGGTGGGGGAGCTTGCCATAAGATCTAATGGATCGATCATACACATAAGGGGTTGCATCAACATTCTTAAAATATTTGAGTTGAATCAGACATTTATGTCTAGTAGGGAGATCTAGATGGATGTCTTGCAACTCCCCATGAACATCAATGTTCTTGGTGGCCTCTTTCACCACCTCCCAAGTATGTGGGCCTCTAAGCTCATGACTCCTAATCCTCTATATGGAATGTAGGAGGAAACTCTGTGGGACCGACCTCCAGTATGTCTCCATCAACCTATTGATGCTTTCTAGCATCAAAGAAAAACTACACCTGGCAGGGGTGTTAAGCAACTCTCACGTGATCCATGTATGTTGGGTCATAACATCCTCAACTGTGATACTAGTTGTAACATCATCCCACAGAGGGATCAACACTCTATTTTAATCCTCAACTTCACCCTGCTGAGGGTCTGCAAATAATAAACATAATTTAACATATATATTTAACAAACTAGAAGAATAATAGAATATACATTAAATTCAAACACATAAGTTGAAGACGATTTAAAAATTAAAGAAAATTTAAAGACATAAACACAAAAAGTTTAAGGAGGATTTAAAAATGTAGGAGGTGTACCTGAAACAGGTGAAGAAGGTCAACTATCAATAGCATGATCATCAGTAGAGATAGAAACACTACCTCTCACACTTCGACTTGCGTTAGTGGCAGTATCTATAAGTGGAACACACACTCTAGGTGGGCTACCTAATCTATCATGAGCCCAACCATATATAGCAAATCCCCCCACACTATGACGACCTGCAGTTGGGGGGCGTATGGGAGATGCCTATGCATATTACATATAACACATATAAACTAATCCAAGAAAAAAATGTTGACTAAATTATTACATATAATAAAAAATGATCACATATAATACATATAAACTAATCCAAGAAGAAAATGTTGACTTAGAAAGAATGTTAACAAGAAAACCTTTACTAAACTCAAGTAGAATAATCTAGACTGAAGTCCTAAACTTTAGAGTCCATTTTTTGATAATTTGTCAAGCAAAGTATTGAGTTCCATGTAAGCACAATTGAAAAAAGTGATCAAATCTACCTTCACACTTTTTCCCATGTCTAAATAGTGCATTTTATTCATAGAACATAAACATGTAAATATTCTTGTAAAAAATTGAAATAAACCTAATTGCAAAACTAATAAAATTCCATGCCAACGAAATACTCGAATAGACTTTAAGTTGTTATAATGTTTGACCTTGACATGTGACATGTACTAGGTGCAAGCACATGAGGAACTATGTTATGTTATAAACAATATAATGTTTGACCTTGACATGTGACTATGTAATGCAATGCACATCTATAACTATATATATTATATAAATATATATATATATAATATATATATATATATATAATATATATATCTATATCTATATATATATATATATATATATATATATATATATATATATATATATATATATATATATATATATATATATATATATAGATATAGATATAGATATATATATATATATATATATATATATATATATATATATATATATATATATATATATATATATATATATATATACAGATCAAATTGTTCTTCTTGCACCAAGGAGAAGACCCTATGCAACCGTTAACTACTTTATAGAAATAAAGTGAAATCCTACCGGAACAGAATTTGTAACTAGCACTGCTATCCTCTCGTCTAGCGAGCAAATATTTACCCCCGTGGATGGAAATACTTCTTGATCATATATATATATATAATGTCAAATAGTTAGATAAGAATTAACAAATTAGGAACCTCTTTGGAGTTGAAGGGTGCCCATGTTTTAGCGCAAATTGGTTAGGGGTCATCAGCTCTAGGATTCTTCTTCGAATCGAGTAGGGTAAACAAGCACATGGAAATATGAACATTTGAAACCCTAAGTGACTATTCTATTAGGGTAGTTATAAGAAACATTTGCCTCAACATTAGAAGAATCAGTGGTGTTCCACCCTTTCTTACTCTTAATATGCACTTGGAACTAGGTATCAATCCTGATATGGAATTGGCACCTTATATATTGGAATTTCGTAGCTATAGAACTTTGTTATGTTATAAACAAAATATATATAAAACTATAGCTATGTGATTTTGTAATTAATTAATAGTTAAATATAGTTAGTTAATGTTATAGTTATATATGTTATTTTATAGTTATATATTAGTTATGTATATATATATATATATATAACTATAGTTTTAGCGAAAGTTCTAATCGTACGATAATTTATTATTATTTAAGTGAATACTTTTTCGAAACTAATCGTACGATATTTATTATTAAAAAATTATTTAAAATATATATTAATTTAAATTAAAATAAAAAAATAGAATAAAATTTCTTATTTGATAAATAGAGGTTCACCATGAGCAACCATATTCATCATGTGAGTCTCAAGCTCATAATTTATTTATTTATTCGTTATATTTTGGTTGTTTTTTGTTTTGGAGTTTTTTGGGGTACATTTTTGGTCAAATTTGTTCAAAATTTAAAATGCATTTTAAATAACAAAAATTATAAAAAATTCAAAAATTATTTCATTCAATACTTAACAAAAAACTTTTAAACCTTAAATAATTAGAAAATAATGTTTTTACCATTCAAAATAAGAAAATATACATAATAAACCTGCTATCAAATTTCAAGTAAGAAAATAATTTAAAACCTAAATTATAGCACTTTTAGTGGTTTCAAAAGCTTTTATCTTGGTGGTTTTGTGGTTCTCTAGGTTGGTTTTGTGGTTTTCTAGGGTTGTTGTTGGTTTTCTAAGTTGTTTTTAGTTGTTTTGAAGGGTCTTTTTGTGTTTTTTTTGTGGTTTTCATGGTTTTTGTATTGTGAGTTTTTTTTCAAATTAATTTATTTAATTTTGAAAGAAAAAATAAAAGAAAAAAAGACAAAAGGGATAGGAAATATCCCTTGTCTTGAACCTCTAGGACGTTTGCAAGGTTGTTGGCGAGGTTGGTTGGGTTGCTCCATGGGCCAATCACTCGATTAAGCTCTAATGTCTCGGTCGAAGCTCTTGTTTATCACACAGTCTATGCAAATGACATGCGCGAACCGTGACCATGGGTTTTAATAGAAAATAAAATCTCGATCAAGCTACTTCTTTAGCGCTTGAGGAGCTCGATCGAGCACTTATGTTTTCATCCTCTTTATTTGGCACATCTAATGCTTTCCTCACCCATGTATAGACATATTTTGTGAATCCACAATAAATCATCTCATTGAAGCATTATGCAAAACACTTTGCATGCATCTTTGGCATAAATTACTTGGTCATATGGTTCCTTTGGTGCTGCTTGCTCAATCAAAGATCATGGCATCATCCACTAGCGAGGGAAGAACCTCCACTTTGCAACATCTTAAAAAATATATTATCGACCACTGCTACCACAAATTCACACAATTGTTCTACTCATAGTTTTAGGAATCATTAATCCCTAAGCACTTGTTGTGTAGCTGCATCTCCTCTTTATGGAATTTCTCAACAACACTATAATTTTCAATGATTATCGTCATGCCCAACAAATTTTTCTTGGCTCCCTGCATTAAGCCACTCTGCTTTGATATTTCAGGTTAATCTAGATCTTTGATACCATCTTAAAATTACCCAAAGAATGTAACTGAGAGATATAAAATTACCAGCAGCAAAAAAACACATAAACACAATGTTTATCTTGGAAAATCATAAGCCTAGAAAATACCATCTAACAAAATGTTCAGTTATTGTCTCTTTGCCAAACTCGACCAAGTGATCCTTCACTACTCATATCCTTGGCACATTACAATGAAGTATTCCCAAGCCCATTAAAGGCTTCATTACATGCAATCCACAAGTAAAAATCCATGGGAAACCAAAATCATGTGCCTAAAACTACCAACACTTCACCAAGCAACTTTGACTCTTTCACTAAGTTAAGTTTTACCTAACAATGTAGTCGATTATATTGTCTCTTAATGTCAAATGCGGGAATGATATCCATTGGTTACATATATTAATTATGCATGTGTACCATTCATTTCACATTATAGCATACAATTCTCTAGATACCAATTATGTTTAACATTATGGCTACCATACCAAATCCATACCTAATTGGATTTGATATGTATAATGTTATTACATGATATTTGATATACAAAAATAATAATATAAACATGCATAAAGATATAAATATATAAATTACAACATTTACACTTCAAAGTAACACAACATGCAAGACATATGAAGTATAAATTGATTTTTTATGATATTTAATTCACAAGCTAGCTATGTACCTGAGATGTTCCACATAGCCATAGACCACAATGTTTCAATCTTTTAGCAATGGGACACCCCTAAGTTGGGGCTATAACTCCACATGGGTAAAGGTTCAGATAGAGGCAACTATGATCATATGGATAATTCCAGGCAAGTACTAGGACAGGTACCAACTATAGAATCCTCCTGAACTACAAACCCACATCCCTCAACCTTCACAACCCAAGTTAGTGCATCCCCTTCTCTAGTCTTGTAGCCCATCATGTTTTACCACTACTTTCCTTAGGCTTCTAACATAGAATAGCAAGGAATTATCAAAGTATTGTAGTTTCATGGAGTTCCAACTACCCTGAGGAGTCTTCCAGGCACCCCTCAAGCCTCACGTTGGGAAATTCTATTGACCAATTTCCCCTACAAGCTCTATTCTTTCCAACTCAACTTGGCTCACCAACCAAATAGATATATGTATAAATGAAACCTAGGGTCATTCTGAGAGTGTCATAATAAAGGTTGAGATCCCTATTCCTAGTGTTGGTGCAACATAGTTTTGGCTCATTCTATTGCCCTAAACACACAAACCAACCATCCTTTTACCAAAATCAAGGTACGTGGAGAGGTCCCCATTGAATTTTTTTTATCCAATTATTTAGGTCCTCCAAACTCATTCTCTTCCACAAAGAACATCTTACCAATTCTTACTCTCATATCTCCATGAGATCAAGTTTTGTTTTTACACCTAAGTTTAGGTTGATATCCTCTTATGTCTTCTTGATACATTTATATCCTCTTATGTCTTCTTGATACATTTACATCTCTCCTATTTCTAGAGCCCTTGTGAGACTAATGCCTTACCACCTCCAACTTTGAGGATGTGTTGTCAATCAAAAGCTTTGACCAACATATTGCCAACCAAAAAAGAAACAAAAACGATATCCCATTAACCTCTATCATGGTTGTAGAGGAAATCAAACACATTATAGACCTCATTGAATGTGGTTAACAATTCACACCATGAGTATGATAATACACTATGCTTCTTTCGCCAAGCATCCAAGGTTGATGGATAGGATTAGGGTCATTACTCGTTGCATGGGGTGAACAACATTTATATTTATAGTCATTTTTTTGGTAGCCGAAAGGATGTATCACCTCTTCCTCCAATTGTTCCCAAATCCCAACACCCTGTTCACCTAGCTCCTATTCCAATGCACTCAAAATCCCTATGATGGCCTCTTCTAGTGGTCTAGACCCAATACACAGAAGCTTGTAAGTATCTTGTGAAGCATCCTATCAACCTAAATCAAGGTTGGTCTAGATCCTTTGACCCTCGAAAGAATCATCAGAGAAGTCCATAGTTTCCTCCTTATATGTCATGTTTTGTTACACATAGAATTTGCCAAATATTGATGAAAAACATTCACTGTGACCATTGTTATGGAACCTTTTCTACTATGAAACCTTTTCCATCTAAAAAGCACACATGTTCTTATTTTTAAGGCCTCTCCACAAGTATTTAAAGGTTAGAAAATTTATTTCTATCTAATACAAATATAAGTGAAATACAACCAAAATTTAGCTAAAACTAGTCCAAATAAAAGGAGAAATATTTCAAACCATTGTTTATTACTAAAAAAAATCAAATGATAGAATTTTGTCTCACATTAGTTCCAAAAAAAGTGAAAAATTATACTTCTCTTAAGAATATCCAAATCTAACATAGAGACCAACCAAAACTATTAAATAGCCAAAAACAAATCTACAAAACAGATAAGCTTTATTAAATGAGATCCGAACTCCCTTCAAATTAGACCGGGGAAGTGAACATCTTCCCCTTTAGATGATCCCAATCTTCTCAAAAATATTTTAACTTTTTTATAGTGAAATATATATATATAATATTTAAATTTAATATAATATATAATTATATTATATTATATTATATTATATTATAATATAATATATTTTTTTTAAATTAATATAATACTTAAATTTAATTATTAAAACTTTCAATTTAGATACCTTTCTTAGCGAAAGATAATCATCGTTATCATCATCACCATCAATAACTTTTTAATTTAATGTTTAAAAAGTTTTATTTTAAATTAATATAAAATTTGAATTTAATTATTAAATTTTGAAATCGGTAAAACGTATCGCTACATCTACTGTTTTATGATTGTCATAGTGATGCATGGGTGTCTTGTTACGTACGTTAGAAAACCATTATTATATTTATACATTAAATATAGAATGGAATAAGCAGGGGTATACTATTAAAGAAGGTTCTAATTACAAAAGGATATATTTATTTATTTTGATGAAAGGTTGGGCATTTTTTTCTAAATGAAGAAATTATATTTAGAATATTTTTTTTTGGAATTCGAATATAAAATGTGTGGATACCAAATTTTCAAATCTCCACGCTAACTAGACCACGACGTCAGAACTATTAATTCTGAAAAATGAGAAAATCCTCATATCCACCTACCAAATGCCATATGATGAGGACAGTCTGCATCTTGTACACTTCAGTCGGTGTCATGTATAAAATCTGCATCATTTTTCAGACTTATCTCATCTGCTGGCACAGTTTTTGACACCTTTTTAGATATTTATTTTCGGTGCTTCTTGTAAGCGGAATATTTTTGCATAATATTTCAGTCTCTTAATATTTTTGCATTTACTGCTCTCATCTCATCACATAATAATGCTATTTTTTTTGGAACTTTCCATTGTAAATCAGGGCAAGCCATATTTCCCATGTTATCGGGTCATTAATGAAGGACTAGTGTATATGTCTACCGTTAGATTTCGGCCTTAGCAAAATCGAACGATGGGCATATACACCCGCTGTTCATTAATACCCTGATAGCATGGGATTTATTGGTCCCCGTAAATCAGACTCCGCTGTTTATTTTTCCCAAGCAGTTCTGGCTTATTAAAACCCTAAATATATTTTTGTAAATGATGTTACTAGAAAAGTACGATATTGTCAAATCTGGAAAAGATTAAATACTGAAATTTAATTATGGAAGGTCAAGCGAACCCAGCGTTTGATTGAAACATATGCTAATTTAGGTACTTAATATTGAAATTCCATTTCTTGTGCGTCAGTCCCAACATATGCTTGCTCTTGAATGGGTAATATGACATTACCTTTATTTATTTATTTATAATGGATCTGGAGATCATTGGCATCAAATGGGTGGAATGATTTTTTTTTAAATTTTAAATTTTAAATTTATGTTGATTATTTTCTTCAAAAATATTAGTGAAAACTGAAATATTAAACCTTCAAACTTTTGTTTACAGGAAAAAAAACAAGCGATAGATCTTAAAAATTTACTAGTAATTAGTGTAAACTACTGAGTTCCCTTAAAATACTTAAAAAAGAAACAGACTACTCATCAACAATAATCCAAATATCAAATTTTTATTCTCAAACTTGAAAATACAAACTGAGCAATACCAACAACCACGACACCACTATACTCTATTATGGTGAAGTCTACATAGCAGAAAAGAGTAGAGCAGCAGAATTAGCAGATATGATAGCAGTAGTTGTTACTATAATTATTATTATTATTGCAGTAGTAGGCGTTGCAGAGATCAAGGGCAGGGTTTGTAGCAGTAGCACTTTCGGCTGGTGACGTGGAAATCGCAGCTTCCCGATGGAAATCCCTCAGTTCGGCAAACATTTTTGCAGTTGGTGCTACTCACGCAGTACCCTTTGAACTTGCCGCTTGGGGTTTTGCACATTCGACCCTCTGCCACTTGAACCGCCATCATCCCTGCATCACATCACATCACATTACATATTTTTATTCACATCATTTCGCCTAACATTTCAACGTCAAGTATTGGATAAAGCATTTAGTTAACTATTTTTTTGGGATGTTTTAGGAGTTAGGTTTTACCAATAAGTTAGTTAGATGTAATTTTTTCCAATAGATTTATCTAGATATTTTTTTTAGAAAAAATACATATAAAATCATTAAAAAATTAGGGGCCAATTCTCTTTAACGCCTAACGATATATAATCCCTTACAATATATAATCCATTACACTAGATTTGTTTAGATATTTCTTTTGGATATATATATATATATATGAAAAAGAAAAGGAACCAGGACGAGAGGAGATTTACCAAAGGTTATAACGAGCAGCACAAGCAGAAAAAGCGCACTGAGTGGAGTGCCAACTCCCTTGCGCGCCATTATCGATCTCCCCTCTTTTCTTATACACCACACGCTTCAAAGTTTTGAGTGAAGAGCAGTGAGCGACCTGCCAAAACAGCGAAGCACATACTTGTATTTATATGAGTGCTGAGGCGGTTTGAAATCATGTCAGTGTCTTGCCCTCTTTTTTTGTTACCCAATTACACAAAAAAGAGAAGAACAGTGTTAAAAAGTAAAGTGATTAAAAATAAAAAGCAGGATTTTGATAAGGTGGATCCCAGGGAATAGACTTTTGGACTTTTGATCCGAGGGAATAATGATTTCGTATTCCGATTACAATCCGGTATTTTTTAAGGTTTGAATGCGAAAGTGCAGATAGTCGTGGGCCATATATAAAGTTTTTACCGACACTCCACTTGTGGTGTCTGCGGGCCTATTTTTTTTTTATAATCATATCATATAAAATTTTCAATTAAATAAAAAGGTACATAGTTTTCTCGCTTGAAACACTTTAAAACTAGTAACAGAAGCACGTAGTTTTTTTAAGACCGGCAGAGGCGTATAGGTTTTTCTCACATAATTAGATTATAAAAAACAACGCAATAAAACACAACTATAAGTTTGATAAAACACAACAATAACTCCCTAGCGTATATCTATGTCGAGTTTAATTAATAAGTTCATTGCTTTAGTTAAAAATAACACAAAAATCCTAATTCTAAACATGTTAGTTTGATGTTAGTTTATAATCTTAATTCTAAACATGTTAGTTTGATGTTAGTTTATTTGGCACAACATAATTTTTAGATTTTTTTTTTCTTCATAATCACACAATTTTTAGATTTTCTTCTTCTTCATACTCTAGGAATTCAAGGTTAGTTATATGTTTTGTCAGCAAGGATATTAGTATCTCCAATTCTTTCACTTATATTTGGAGAGCATCAATATAGAGAAGGATTTCTTCTCAAGCTTCACTTCTCTTGATTAATAATTTTAGCATGATAGATTTTACCTGCCAACAAATATCAAATGTTTGAAGATACCTATTGTCAAATGTTTGAAGATACCTATTGCACTGCCCTATGGTGCAAATATCAAGGATCCATTGTTCCACATTTTCTTCAATTTTTTCATCCCAAATGATTTGTCTTTCCACCCTAGCTTCACTTTCTATAATATTGATTTCTTTTCTCGCTTCATGAGGAGTCTTATACCAAAATATTACTACTCACTTCTTTGAATTATGTTGTGTTCAAGTTTGTGGATGACCCCTTTAATTTTAACTAGAAATTTGAGGAACAAACATACTACAAAGATTACACACAAAATAATATTAGTACATTTCTTTTCAAAACCAAAATACATCACACATACATAGTGCTTATGAGATCCAACAAATTATAAACTAGGAGATTGTTTGTTGAGAAAATATTTCAACAACCAACAAAACCAAACCAAATAACTATTGTAAGTGTTAATTCCTATGTTACACAAGTTTTCAGTACGCGGGTACTTCCGATACACGAGAACGAGTATCTGGCACGGCTAGAAGTTTTGCCCAAATTTACAGGAAACGTCAACTTGGGAGTGACAATAATATAATATATTAAAAATAAAAATAAAATAATTTATTTATTTCCATCCAAAACTTGCCAATCAAATTGCATCTTGCAAAGAAATATGTAAAATGTCGAACTTTGAAACACCACCAAAAAAATCAAAATATTAATCCATCAACAATTTGTAAATCAAATTCCTACCGAGCAAAGAAACATGCAGAACTCCTAAACAAGAAAAATGACTCTTATTACTCTATTATTAGGTGATTTCATGCAATGCTACTATTAAGTCATTTTAGTCACTTGTTCAATTCTTCGACCTTGATGTAACCTCACCATATATATATATATATATATATATATATATATATATATATATATATATATATATATATATATATATACATGAAAAAATAAAATAAATATTAATAATAATTAAAAAAAATAAACAATAAGTTTAAAACCAATGTTATTTTAAAGAGAGTTTATATAATAAAATTATAAATTTCCAAGTTAATATGTATTTTATACTTAAATAAATATGAAAATCAAATTAAAAATGTTTTTGTAGTAATATTTATATTTCATAATTTCAACTTTTTTTTTCTTTAGTATTCCATCTTTTATCCATTCAGCTTGGGCAATAATCATGGTTTTGCCACTGGCCAACAATCTTCCTAAATGTTTTTATATCGATCCACCAACCACGTACATGAGGAGAATGAATACCTTTCCAATGGCAAAGATCGAGATTGGCTAGGCGCCTCATCTTCATTTGGATAGAAGGTCTTTCCATAACCGGGTCGTTTCTCTTAGTTCTAGACCCATATCTAAACGCATCAACATACCTTCCCTTCCCACGGTTCCATTAGTATAAGCAGCACCCAAGTCTCTCAGTCCATGCTTCCATCCACCTCATCATCATCCCATGAATGTTAAACCTTCAAGAGGAAAGAGCTATGGTTGTTTTTGGACCTCGTGTAGAAGAACAAGATCCTTCTACTGCACCTTTTTATGTGAACCTTGTAATACATGACCTCTTACTTCATAATTGCATGCTGGATTCAGGAGCCTCACATAACCTCATTCCCTTAATTGTGATGTAAGAACTTGGTTTACAAATCACCAGACCTTACAAGGACCTTTACTCCTTCAATTCTAAGAGGGTAAAATGCTTAGGAATGATAAATGACCTAGCATTGAACTTGGATCAAATTCCCATTGAGAGCGTAGTAATGGATATAGTGGTAGTTGATATCCCTACATGACTCAACATGCTCCTGTCGAGATCCTGGGGTTCCAAAGTCGAAGGTTCTATCAAGTTAGATCTAACTTATGCGACCATTCCCACCTTTGTGAGTGAAGAAAGAAGATTATACAGAGAGTCAAGGTTTGTGAAAATAGTGACCAGAGCTGAGGGCTCAAAGAATTCTCCTGCATATGGGAAAGAGAGTGACATTTCTTGTCTAATGTTAGAATAAGATGATATAATTTCAAAAGAAACATAGGTACATATAGCAGTCCAGTTAGATGATCATCACAAAGGCAAAGGAAAAGTATGGAAATTATACCTTGATGGGGTTAATTCCAAAGAAGGAAACAGAGTAGGGGTGTTGTTGGTGTCCCCTGAGGGTAGCTTGATCTTGCTTTCATTTAAGCTAGATTTTGAAGCAACCAATAACGTGGAAGAATATGAGGCGTTGCTCCTTGGGTTGCAAATAACAAAGAATATGAATATTGAGTGCTTGACAGTATATGGGGATTCCGAGTTAGTGGTGAAGCAGATTAAAAATCAGTGTCAGGCTAAGCACCCCGGATTGAGGACTTACAAAAATGAGGAATGGACTTAATAGATAACTTATTTTTGGCATTTAATGTTCAATTTCTGCCCAGGGAAGGAAACAAAATGGCTAATTCCCTTGCTATAGATGCGAGAAAATTTAAGCCTCCTTAGAACCCACTTCTCAGGTATGAGGTAGAGGTTAGACACAAACCCTCTATACCCAAAAATCTGAAGCATTAGCAGGTATTTGAGGACGATGATCAGATCAAACGCTTTATAGAAGTAGTTGGGGAATTTTCTAACTCAACTATTAACAAGGAAGAAGAGAAAGTGGCAGAAGAAGGGACAACCGCATGGGAAGGTATAGTTTCCAAACATAGAGTCCTACAACTAAAGGGAAACACAATTCCTCGTGGCCTAGTTCCACTTGAGAGATTGTTTAGCAAGAATGATGTGGCCTCAAAACCTACAGCCCACGGGATGGATGAACAGGTGGAAGACTACAATATTGGCTCAAAGGATGAACCCCAAATGGTCAAATTATCAAAGGAGATCCCCACATAATATAAACAATGGTATTCAAATCTCTTCAAAGTCTATAAATATGTTTTTTCTTGGTCTTATGATGATTTGAAGACGTTTGACACTAACATTATCTGGCATAGGATCCCTCTAAAAAGTCGAATGAAACCTTGTAAACAAAAGATCAGGCATATCAATCCTCTCCTACTCCCTTCTATTCAGAAGGAAGTAAGGAAGCTTATGTAAGATAAAGTCATAGTTCCTCTAAGGTATTCAGAGTGGGTAGCAAACTTACTCCTAGTTCAAAAAAGGAACAGGGAAATAAGGTTATGTGTATCTTTTTAGAACCTTAACAAAGCATCGTTGAAAGACAACTACCCACTGCCCAAGATGGACTATATATTGCAGAAAGTGGTTCGTTTAGCTAGAATTTCCATGATGGATGGGTTCTCAGGCTACAATAAGGTGGCAGTACACCCATGTGACCAGAAGAAGATGTCATTCACTACTTCTTGGGGAAATTTCATGTATGCCCACATGCCCTTTGGTCTCATAAACTCAGTGGCCACGTTTCAAAGGGCTATGGATATAACATTTGTGGGGAAACAATATAAGTTTGTAGTGGTATATGTGGATGAAATCATAGTCTTCTCCAAGACTAAAGAAGAGATATCATGCACCTGAAACTCACCTTTGAAAAATGCAGTAGGTATGGATTATCTCTAAATCTGAAGAAATCTCAATTTGCGTTAAGCGAAGGAAAATTGTAGGGATACATAGTGGCACAGGAGGTAGTGAAATTTGATCCTAAGTGAGTAGAGGCTATTAGTCGCGTCCGAAAGAGATTCAAGTATTTTTTTGGAAATTAATTTTCTAAGAAGATTCACACCTAACTATGCCAAAATAGTGAAGGGTATTACAGACATGCTAAAAAAGGAAAACAAGGTTAAATGAAGCCCAGTTTCTCAGGAATCCTTCACTAGAATCAAAGCAGCATTTTCAGAAGCACCAGTGTTAGTCAATCTTGACTATTCAACACCTTTCTATATTTTTTCTTTCAATTCTCCTCATATTATTGCTGCAGTTTTGTTACCAAAAAATAAGGATGTTTATGAGCAGCCAATCACCTTATTTAGCCAAGTCTTGAGAGATGCTGAACTGAGGTAGAACATCTTGGAGAAGTAGGCCTATGCTCTAGTCAAAGAATTGAAAGTATTCAAAGTTTATGTATTGCAATCAGACATCACAATGTATGTTCCAACAAAAATAGTTAAAGATATTTTGGTGCAAGGAGACAGTGAGGGAAAAAGGGGAAGGTGGATCGCTAAGATTCAGGAATATGAATTGGAATCCTTTCAGAATCCAACTGCCAAGCTTTCGGGATAAATATGATAATTGGTGAAGATGAAGTGGAAGTACAACAAAATTACATCAAGACCTCAGAACATAAAATTTATGCCAAATATGAAGCGTTGGCTTGGTATAAAGACATCATCCATTATCTTATATTTCTAAGGTTTCCAATGGGAATGGCTAAGTCCAAATATCGAAAATTGAGACTGCAACCTCAAAATATCATCATATCGAATGGCTAGCTCTATTGGAAAGATCATGTGGGGATCCTGTTGCTATTCTCAGTGGAAGGAGAAACTCACAAAGTAATTGAAGAATTCCACGGAGGTGTTTGTGGAGGTTACTACAGTTGGAAAACCACTGCTCAAAAGATCCTGAAAGTTGGATTTTTTTGGCCCATGCTCTTTGGAGAGGTTCATTCTCTTGTTCGGGCATCTAAAAAATGCCAAGTTTTCACTGAAAAGCAAAAGATAGTCCCTCTCCCTCTGATCCTACTACATGTGGAAGAGCCTTTTAAACAATGGGGGCTGGATTTCATAGGAGAGATAAACCCTCCCTCTAGTGGTCAACATAAATGGATACTAATTGCCATTGACTATCTCACAAAGTGGGTGGAGGCCACCCTAGCTCAAAATGCTACTGATTCTATGGTGAGTAAGTTTCTTGAGGAGAACGTCCTGTCTCGTTTTGGTTTCCCCACAAAAATCATAACAGACAACGCCCAGGTTTTTAAGTCCACTAAATTTATCAGTTTCCATCAAAAGTTTAACATCATAGTCGGGCATTCCACTACCTACTACCCTCACGGGAAATAGATAACCGAGTCCTCTAATAAAACAATTGTGAGAGTGTTGAAGAAAACCATTACATAAAATCAAAGGAAATGGAAAACTTGGTTGAAATACGCTCTTTGGGCTAACAGAGTAACTCCTAAATGGTCCACTGGAAAGTCACCCTTCGAGATCGTATATGGAAAGTCAACAATATTCCCAATCCAGTTGGCAATGCCAGTTCCAAAGTTATTGGAGGAAGCAGAAGAGGAACTAAATGCTATGAATCGAAGGGTAAATGAGCTAGTTGAACTCAATAAGATCAGAGAATGGGTAGGAGTAAAATTGGCCAATTATCAACAGAAAATGAAGTTTTTTTCTGACAGGAAGGCCAAAGCTAGACCTTTATAGTCGGGTGATTTGGTCCTACGATGGGATGTTAGAAGGGAGGGTAAAGGCAAGAACAATAAATTTGATCCACTGTGGTTCAATCCTTTCAAAATCTCTGAAGACAAAAGGAAATAACACCTATCTGCTTGAAAACTTTAAAGGAGAATCACTGGAACTACCAGTAAATGGCTAGTTCCTTAAACTCTATTTCCAGAATTAAAGGTAGTCCTCCCTCACACATTGTAAATACTAGTGTGTACATGTAAATACTTTTTGATGTTTCAAATTTTTTAATTTTACTTTCATAAAAAATATTTTGTTTAAGAATACTACATGCCCAATTTTTTTTTTACCAGATTGCATGTTCTCGACGCATTGAAATCCAATGCCCCATCCCCAGTTGGACCCAATTTTATCTCCATATCACCCAAAATTTCCTTATGAGGAAAGAGATGATATGTAAAACCTATAAGGTGGTGAAAGAAACATGTTCCCTAATGCTTAATCTCAAAATATTATATATATCGAGTCCATGGGAAAAGAAGCTTTGCAATGAAATTAAATGATTTTAAAGTATTTGGTCTAATGTTGCAAATATTCTATCCATGCTTATAAATTGCGCAGCTTACAGCTCGGGTCACCGTCCATCCAAATATATTGACCCATAACATCAACTCCGGAGGCATACATGCAATAGGGTTATAAAAGCAAAAGACCCCAGGTGTTGAAATGTCAGTGCTCATCCAATGAACACGATCCATTCTAAAACCTAATGAAGAAGGCATCTAATCCATAGTGTAGCCCACTGTAATGGGGCAGGGACCACCCGACAGGCGGTCTTCTCCCATTGGGTCAGCGATGCTAAAGGTATTAGGTATCAGGTAAGAGGTAAAAGGTAACTGGTAAGGTCATGGATAGCTCGCCCTCCACATGAGCCTATCCTCCATCACCCCAAACAATTCCCCGATCGTCACGTGTCTCCCCATGCCTAATTTTGTCCTCCACCACCTGGGAAATTATCCCTACCCTTTGCATAAATCCCCTAAACCTTGAAACTACTACTATAGCGATCATTCGGTCCTTGTAAAAGAACTTCTTGCCTGGACCGTCGTGGGATTCACCTCTTTGCACACTCCCAAAGGTCAAGGATGCCTTCCAAAGTCTTTTTCAGTCCTCCATGCGGGCTCTAGGTAACCCGACACCCTGACGTCATTGTTTGTTACTTATTTTTTATTCATAAGGATGAAGCATGCGACACCTACAACCCTTGACACCCATGAGGTCAAAAGCACTGGTGTCGAGCCTTTAACGGACACCGAGACACAAATAGCTAACCTTGCCTGTCCCTTCGCACTCGCAGACCTCTGCTATGAAATATTTGTCGACCTTGTAAGGAATGAGGCCCGTTTTAGGGTTGTGAATTCTGGACTGTACTATCAGATTTCTCCTCTAGTTCGTCACCTCCCTAAGTTTGTAACTTGGCTAGCCAACTCTTATCAAAAGGAGAATAACTGCTTTGTTTCTACTTTAGGGGTTGTAATCCACGAAATAACTCGTCTCTTGATCCAAAGAGCTATGAATTTCCCTGAATCCTCCGCTATGTATATGTCCACTGATGCTGCCCTAGCTAGTCATTTCGTAGTGCTCCCAAATGAAGAACGACAATCATTCTTGGGGAAAATCCTCACCCCAGAGGTCAAAATCTTGCCCTCAAATATTCGATTTCCATTGAGTCTCTTTAGGGCATTTGTTAATCCTGGTTTAGCTGTAATTTCTTGTCTAATGGGTGAAGACATCGCCCTGGAAATAGACAGGGCCATTTTGGGATGTTTACATAAAATGAAGCAATTTGGGTGTCAACATAATATCCTATAATATCTTTCAGCTTCCATTTGCTTCCAATTCAACTATTTCAGGGTCTCCTCTTATTTCCACTACTAATCATTATTGTTCTACTTGTTCCTCTATGCCCACATCGAAGAGTTTTAATGCCTTAACCTAGATGTGTTTGCCCCCAATAAAGAGCAAAATTCAGTCTTTGACAGGAATATCTCAGTGACAAAGAGACCTGGTTTGGGTGGGTACTCTCATTTCATTTCGGCTTTCATGGAACTTGCTTACCAAATCATCCATGGGGTCCCACCTCCCAGAATCTTCCCAGAGAAAAAGGAGCTCCTCAAACTCAATGAGCTAGAAGGTGCTATTGGAGACTCATACCTCTATGAGGATCACATAAAGATTTGGGTTTATGGATGTGAACTCCCTCCGTATCATCTACTAGTATTTATGCCTATGGGTATATTCAGCCTCGAGTTCATCAAACAATTCCTCAGAGTAGACCTACTCCACCCTATACCAGAAAAGAAAGGTTACAAATTTAAAATGGGATAGCCAGTAGGCCCTTTTGTGATAAGTACCATACATGCCTTCAACATAGTTGAGGCCCTTCTCAAAGCCATGGAGTTTGGAAAAGGACAAATTTTGCATTACGATCCTTGAGGCATCCTTGAACGAAGAAGGGAAAATATTAAAGCCTCAAATTATGTACATGATCCTAATCCCGAGGTTGAATGGAAAGCTAACTTTGATTCCTGGCCTCTTAATAGAGAGATGGAGATTGAATCCCCGGTTAGCATGACCAGAGCACAAAAGAGGACTAATGACACTTCAGGGACAACTAACATGGAAGAGGGACATGTTCATAAAAGGGAAAGAAATCAAGGACCTGAATAGGAACAGGAATAGGAGGAGCAAGAGAAGTGTATTCAGCTAGAAACACAAGTGTCTAGTAGCTGAGGTTTCTAGATCAATCTAGAAATACCACTAGTTGCTTCATCTACATCCTCAACAAAGGTAGTTGTCCTAGAATCAGAGGATAGGCTTTATGTTGTAAGAAGAAGTTGGTCACAAGGGAAGGCCATCTAATAGAGAAACAAAAGAGAAAAATAGAAGTTGCACCAAGAAATGGCCTCCAAGATAACTCCTCACCACACCACGTTTCTAGTTGTGATGGACTTGGAGAAAGAAGAGATGAAGACAAGATTGAAACATCCTTCAATCCAAACCCTACCTTCTCACTCCTAGTTCCAAGATTTGGATGTATCTTTGGATTTAGCTAGTGTCCCTTTTGGAAATCAAAAGTTAATTTACACAGGCAAGTGGGAGAAATTTTGTATAACGAAATCAACAAGCATTAGATGACCATCAACCAGGCTCAAACTTATATAGAAAAGATATCTGAAAAGGTAAAGACAGAGAAGATCAAGTCCCAAGAGATTTTCAATAGAAGGAAGTATATAAATAGTTGATCATGAAGATGGGGGTGCATCCCGAGGATAAGGCAACAATAGTAGTTGTCTTACAGGCCACTCAGAAAGAGAACTAGGATTTAAGATTCCTGGAGGCGAGTACATTCAAACTTCTGAGTTGATTCAGAGCGAAAAGGAGAAGGAGGCCCTAATGCAAGAGCTGAACAAGAGAAAGAACATAGTTACTGCCTTCAAGCTAACAGTTAGTGATTTACAAAATAGAATCGCTTCTCATGTCTACATGATAGTAGTGCCTGAATACCCTTAAAACACCACCTTTCAGTATCACCTCACTCAGGCATTGACCGAGCTACGATTATCTGAAGGGGAGTTATTGAAAGCTTAGAGTGACTTAGATGCTGCTAGAGCTCAAGTAGCTCAGAAGGAGAAGTTGATCCAAGCTTTGATAGTAAATATAGACAAGCTCACTAGGGATCTACAAAGTGCCACTCAAGAAAACAAGGAACTAAGGACACGATGCAAAGGAAACCTTACTCTCATTGAGACTAGGCAGTTGATCTGGGACAAGATCGTTTATGATATCAACCAAATCTGGGAAGAAATAGTCTTGATATATGATCAAAAGAAGCTCAATATAGAATGTTGGGTCCCTATAATACTAGTGATTACCCCATTACTATTGTAGTTATACCCCTTATTTATATTGTTGTGCCCCTATTACCCCCATGTTGTTATTTCTGTGCCCCATAGAATCCCTCTATTGTTATTTTTGTGGCTTTATATTATTATTGTTAGGTCGGCTGGATTATATCGTGACTCCTTAGACTCTTATATATAGAAAGGAGGTTTTGTCATTTGAATCATCAAAGAATTGTTCATTTATGTAATGTAAAGGAGGTTGCCCCCTTGAAGAGGCTGAATTCTAAGGCATTGATCTATCTTTTCTATATTTTCTTGAGCTGGTTTCATAACATTTGGTATCAGAGCTTTGGATTCTAGGGTTTTGCTGCTCCAAACAGGTCATCGTGGAATTTGCGCTATAACTTGTTTTCTGTGACGTTTCAGAAGTTGCAAAAAAAACCCATTTGAGAAGAAATCTCGCTGAACCTTGGGTCCAAATTTCAGAGCTTTTCGCGCGATATTTGCCGAGATATGATCTGAGGAATTTGGTCTTTTTGCAGACTCCTCAATTACATTCAAAATAGGTGACCTGGGGAAAATCATCATAACTTTCTCTCTGGGGATCGGATTGAAATTTCGTAAGAAGTTACAGAAAGAGGACAGACTTTAGTTTCTTGTATGCATGTTTCAGATTCAAAGGTTGAAACAGTGACTTGTGGCATGTCGTACAATTTCGCTCTACTGAACTAGTCTAGAAGCAAGTCACTGTGGGAGATTTCACATAACTCTTCCTTGGAGAATCCAATTTGGGTCACACTTGTGGCATTGGAAAGAGGACGCAGAAGGCTACTACAGATCACAATTTTAGAACTGGATGATCCGAAATTACAGAGATACATCAGATTCAATATCAGGGTTCTACAAAGTGAAAAAATGTGTGTAGTTTTTTTTTTAAATTTTTGTGTAAGCTTGGTTTAACGGAATTCAAAGGGCATAGTAAAGCATTATTATCGGTAACTGATGCCCCGAGGAAAGAAAATGCAAACACCTAGTAAGGAACCTGAAATCTCTAGCATGACTCATGAAAAAGAGGAAGAAATGCTACATGATATATCAAAATTACAAGAACAAGTGCAACAAATGTCACGCTCACAAAAGCTAACAGAAGCTAAGATAAATGGCATGGAATCTAAGATAAATGGCGTGGAATGTAAGATAAATGGCATGGAATCTAAGATAAAGGGAATGGAAGCTAAGATGGATGATTCGAAGACAGATCTGAAGAGAGACATGGCAGATTTGAAGACAGATTTGAAGACAGACATGGCAGATTTGAAGACAGATTTGACAAATTTTCTACAAGAAATACTTACTAATGGTGAAAAGGTTGTAAAGGAAACTCATGATGTGAACAAAAGTAATGTTAATCATGATTCCATAGACTCTAATGTTGGATCGAAGACCCACCATATTCCAAAAATCGATATGAGGAAGTTTGATGGCAAGGATCCCGCCACATGGATATTACAAATGGAGCAGTTCTTCGATCTCAATAATGTGCAAAACACACAAAAGGTACGTATGGCAACTGTATATTTGGAACCAAATCAGTTTGTATGGTATCAATGGCTTTGCTCTCGTAAAAATTTTATCACTTGGGCAATTTTTACGGAAGAATTGATAGCACATTATGAAGATACAAAAAGCAACACTTTTTTTAGCCAATTGATAAGTCTCAAACAAAAGGGTTCAGTAATGGAGCACATTGAGGAGTTCCAAAAATTGAACACAAGGGTAAAAGATATTCCAGAGGAGCATAGGATTGATGTGTTCATAGGGTCTTTAAAGGATAATATCCAACATGATGTTCACCTTTGGGAACCTGATTCATTAGAGAAGGCATTCAGGTTAGCAAGAAAAATGGAAAGAAAAATTATGGCAACCAGGAAGCATACCACTCACAACTATAAAGATGGAAGTGTTGTTGCCCCTAGTCTTCCACAACATATAAGGTTGACACCACAACAATTGGAAGAAAAAAGAGCAAAAGGGCTTTGTTACAGTTGTGATAGCAAATACACTAAAGGTCATAAGTGTGCTGAGAAGAAATTATTCTACATAGATTATGAAGAGGAAGAAGAAAAGGAGCAAGAAAGGTCAAAAGAAGAAGATATACTCCAGGAACAAAGCCTAGATGAAGAACAAATAAATCCGACCATATCTTGTAATGCATTTGCAGGAATTACCACTCCTCAAACCATCAAGATAGAAGGACAAATCAAGAGGAAAAAGGTAATAGTGTTGATTGATTCAGGAAGCACCCACAATTTTATTCATTGTAGGGTAGCAAAAGAATTGAATTGCTTCCTATATCCAGCACTAGAGTGTCAAGTGATGATTGCAAATGGAGGAACAATAAATTGCTCTGGAAGGTGCCATAATATCAAGCTATCCATGGGAGAATATGTATTGACTAGCCCAATGCTTTCCATTCCAATGGGAGGTGATGATGTTGTACTAGGAGTCCAATGGCTACAATCCTTGGGTACAATAGCTTTTAATTTTCAAGAACTTTTCATCAAATTTTCTAAGGAAGGAAAGGAAGTTGAATTAAGGGGTATTGCAGGGAAACCAGGAAAGATAATCAGCTCTAATGGTATGACAAAGCTTCTAAAAAAGGAGCAAAGAGGTGTAATTGCACAATTATGTTCGCTAGATGTTTCCACATTGGAATCATCTATTTCTCCAGATCTCCAAAAAGTCCTGGACAATCATTCCAAGGTATTTGAGACTCCCAAAGGTCTCCCACCTATGCGTGATCATGATCATGCTATTCATCTGATTCCAGGAAGTGTTCCTCCAAACATCAGGCCGTATAGATATCCCTATGTCCAAAAAAGTGAAATTGAACGTATGGTTGCAGAAATGTTAGAGGCTGGTATAATTCAACCAAGTCAAAGTTCTTTCTCTGCTCCAGTAGTATTGGTGCACAAGAAGGATGGATCATGGCGCATGTGTCCGGATTATAGGGAGCTCAACAAGCTCACTATTAAAGATAAGTTCCCCATTCCTGTCATTGATGAATTACTGGATGAATTGCATGGATCAATTTACTTCACCAAGTTGGATCTTCGTTTGGGATATCATCAAATCAGAATGAAGATTGAAGACATTCTGAAAACGGCATTTAGAACTCATGAGGGTCATTATGAATTTTTGGTCATGCCTTTTGGCCTTACCAATGCACCTTCAACATTTCAAGGTTTGATGAATTCAATTTTCAAACCATTCCTTAGAAAATTTGTGTTAGTATTTTTTGATGATATACTAATCTACAGCAAGTCTTGGAAGGATCATGTTGAACATGTTGACAAGGTGCTACAACTATTGGAAGAGAAACAATTATATGCAAAAAGATCCAAATGTTTCTTTGGAGTTCAGGAGGTGGAATATTTGGGTCATATTGTATCTCATGAAGGAGTTAAGGTAGACCCTAGCAAAATTAAAGCCATTAAGGAATGGAAAATCCCCACATCCATAAAGCATCTGCGAGGATTTCTTGGGTTGACAGGGTATTATCGCAAATTTGTTAAGAATTATGGGAGAATAGTAGCACCTCTAACAACATTATTGAAGAAAGTTGCATTTTCATGGACTCCGGAAGCAACAAAGGCCTTTGAACATCTTAAAGAGGCAATGTGCCAAGCACCGGTCTTAGCTACACTGGACTTCACAAAAACCTTTATTGTGGAATGTGATGCTTTAGGAAATGGAATTGGTGTTGTTCTAATGCAAGATGAAAGACCCATTGCTTTTGAAAGTTGTCCAATCAAGGGAAAGTTTTTAAGCAAAGCTATTTATGAGAAGGAAATGTTGGCAATACTCCATGCACTTAAGAAATGGTGACCCTACCTAATGGGAAGACACTTCAAGGTAAAAACAGATCATGATAGCCTTAAATACTTTTTAGAACAAAGATTATCCTCTGAAGAGCAACAAAAGTGGGTCACAAAGATGTTGGGTTATGACTTTGAAATCATCTACAAAAAAGGGAAGCAAAATGTGGTGGCAGATGCACTCTCAAGAAAGGATGAGGATGTGGAAGCATTGTTGTGCGCCATTTCTATTATCCAACCAGATTGGATAAACGAAGCAAGGGAGGAATGGAAGAATGATGAAGAAGTGTGGACACTTATTCGAAAGCTACAACAAGATTCCAGTACGTCTGATACATTTAGCTGGCAAAATGATTCGTTATGGTACAAAGATCGCTTATACATCTGTAAGATTCCCAGCTAAAACAAATGATTCTTATGGAATTGCACACCTCTCCCTTAGGAGGGCACTCAGGATTTTTAAAAACTTACCATAGGGTTAAGAAGGAATTCTTTTGGGATGGCCTTAAATCAGATATTCAAAAGCTTGTGGCGGAATGTTTGGTTTGCCAACAAAATAATGTTAAAACAATTAAGACATCGGGTCTATTACAACCTTTATCCATTCCAAGCCAACGTTGGGAGGAGGTTTCAATGGATTTTATCACAGGTTTACCCAAGTCTGAGGGAAAGAGTGTAATCATGGTGGTAGTTGATAGACTTACCAAGTATGCACACTTTTGTGCATTATCACATCCATTTAAAGCCAGTATAGTTTCTACTGCATTTATGGAAACAATTCAAAAGCTACATGGAAACCCAAAGATTATTGTAAGTGACAGAGATCCCATTTTCACTGGAAATTTTTGGACATAATTATTTTCTTGTCTTGGTACTCAGTTAGCTCATAGCTCATCTTATCATCCTCAATCTGATGGGAAAACTGAGATAGTAAACAAATTTTTGGAAGGATATCTTCGTTGCTTTGTATCTGATAAACAGACACAATGGGTCAAATGGTTGCCTCTGGCTGAATGGTGGTATAACACTTCCTTCCATACAGCAACAAAAATGACCCCATTTATGGCACTTTATGGGTATCAACCACTATCCATCACATCATAGTTAAGAGAAAATTCTAAGGTTCAGGCAGTGGAACATCACATCGAACATCAACAACAAGTCCTCCAACTCTTAAAGGATAACCTCGTGTTGGCACAAAATAGAATGAAACAATAGGCAGATCAACATCGCAGTGAAAGAAGTTTTGATGTAGGTGATTGGGTATTCCTACGGCTACAACCATATAAGCAAATGTCCCTAAAGCAAGCTAAGAAGGATAATAAATTATCACCAAAGTATTATGGTCCGTACAAGGTGTTGCAAAAGATTGGTACTATGGCATACAAATTGGAGCTTCCTGCAGCTTCTCGATTGCACCCAGTTTTCCATGTTTCATGTTTAAAGAAGGTTATAGGAGACAAGATCCTAGTTCAAACAATATTTCCAGAACTTGACGAGGAAGGAAAAATTATATTGGAACCGAAAGCAGTCACTGAAACAAGAACTCGACAGTTGCGAAATCGATCAATTTCAGAGTATCTTATCAAGTGGAAGAACTTATCCGCTGAAGATTCCACATGGGAGTATGAGAATTTTATGCAGAAGTATCCAGAACTACTCAAACATTGAGGACAACACTTTTTTGAAGGAGAGGGGCATGTTGGGTCCCTATAATACTAGTGATTACCCCATTATTATTGTAGTTATACCCCTTATTTATATTTTTGTGCCCCTATTACCCCCATGTTGTTATTTTTGTGCCCCATAGAATCCCTCTATTGTTATTTTTGTGGCTTTATATTATTATTGTTAGGTCGGCTGGATTATATTGTGACTCCTTAGACTCCTATATATAGAAAGGAGGTTTTGTCATTTGAATCATCGAAGAATTGTTCATTTATGTAATGTAAAGGAGGTTGCCCCCTCGAAGAGACTGAATTCTAAGGCGTTGATCTATCTTTTCTATCTTTTCTTGAGCTGGGTTCATAACATAGAATGTTCCCCTCCTCTCCTAAATGGAAAATAGGAAAGCATTACCAACTCTCAGTATGCTAAGAAATACATTCATTTCCTACCTGAGAGGTCCATTGAGGAGTTGAGGCCACTAGATATAGCTGATAGAATGGATGTGGTGGCATAAATTTCAAAAGTTATTTCAAAAGAAGAAGCGAGAGCTAGAGTGGAATAGAGCCTAACAAGGCTAGAAAAGGAGGTGGCGGTTCTCGATGACAAGTTCAACAAGCTCCTTGAAGCTAGGTTACCTAATTTTTGGGGGACAAATGGAGTTGTTCACACAAGAACTATATAACCAGAAAATGATCGAGATCAAAAGTAGGACTGGAGTAGCCCTCAAGAAAACATCAGCCCTCAAAGGAACATCTGTAATGAATTTCCTCGAGAAAGGATTTTATCTTCTCAATATGGTTAGAAGTAACTTTCAGCACAAGTTGTAGGGTGATCCATCTTAGGCTCCATTATAGACAGTTCAACTCTATCCCTTCACCTCCTTAAGCCATGTGGCAGCGATGTGAAATTTTTTCCAACGCCCCACTACTTCAGATATTTCATCCTCGGATTCCAACTACTTCTCACCATGTAAATATCAGTTGCACTCATTCCCAAAGTTTTAAGCATTGTCGCACAAGTGTCATCATAAAGTGTATCTTAAGTGTCTCACATGTCATAACTTGTCATAAAGTTGTCACACAGAGGGAAATGCATTATTAATGTGTCAAAGGTGATCTATGTTGTTGATTCATCAAGTATTCTAATAGTGTGATCAAAGTCAAAGTCTTATCATTGTTCACATCAGTCTCACTGATGCCATACTTATCCATTTCTAAGAACGTTTCCTGACCAAGCAACCTATCTTCACCTGGCCTCCTTGAATTGTGCACTGCGTATTTTCATTCCTCTAGATGTTACCTTCCCCCTTGGCATTGCGCAATTTCAGTCCTCTAGATGTGACCTTCCTCCTTGGCACTGCAAATGGTAAATTTTCTGCCTCCCAAGACTGCTACACTGCGCAGATTCTATGCTCAAGCTCCGACCTTGACCTCTAGAATTGTGCAAGCCTTTCTCTCGGCCTATACCTAACTGTGCATTGTGCAATCACAAGCCATAAACTCATTCCCTAAGCTTGTAAACTATGCAGCTGTGAAATATCCCAACCTCCCTTATCTCCTAGAACTACGTAGTGTTTTCACTTAGTGTCCATCCCATAATCCCACCTCATTGGCTCCCAGAACTACGCAATTTTCTCCCTCAGTCTAGCCTGAAGTACACATTTCACAGTCTAAGGGCTCAAGCCTCAGCCCTGAGCTTTTGAACTATGCATTCACTTGAGCTCATTTATCCTCCAAAATTGCACAATAGGGTGATCCAGTGCCTGTCCCCTGAACATGTCATCCTGAGCTCCCAGACTGCACACTTTTCTTCCTCAACCCAGCCTGAACTACACATTTCGCAGTCTGGAAGCTCAAGCTTCACCCTTGACTGCCTGAGTTGCGCAATTGTGTAGTTACCAAGCCTCTTTCCCAACCTGTCACCTAGTTCTAGCTCAGTCAGTGGATCAATGTGCACCATCTTAAAATAGGGGTTTATGGGACTGACATCGTCTTCTCATGAGTGAATTTCATATAAACGAACTCTATCATGCTATGGAAATATGACGAAGCAGGATATGGAGAAGGAGGACATGCTAGAAGACACATATGGAGCTAAAGAGATAACATGAGAAGCAGGCGAGAAGATGAAGGAACATCAAAATTTAACAGAAGATGAAGATGAAGATCACATGGAAGACTCCTCATCTTCAAGTCATAATGAGGAGGAAGAAGAAGAACATGTACCATCTGTTTAAGAAGACACAAAGAAAGAAGTCGAAAGAAGGAAAACTTAGCACTGTCACATCATCATGCAGTGCATGTCATCAATGTCATGTCATGTCCTGTCACGAGTCATCATTTTATGCATCATTATTGTGGATTATGTAATTACCTATTCGAAATGTGTAAAGTGGAAGTCCAATGAACACACATGGAATATGAAGAGTCATGTAGGTCGAAAAGTCATACAAATTAAAATAGTCATGAGGGTAGTCAAAGAGTCACAAGGAGGGTGAAGCATCACCCCTTGGTTATATATACACCCTCATTGTATGACCAAAGGAATTTTCACCTTGGCTCTTCTCGCAATTCATTAGAGAGACAAACTAGTTATTTTGAGGAGCGAGGAGTGGCTCCAACACTCCATTATTGGAGCTAGTGGTGTTCATTGTATAGATGTGTCTTGGAACTTTTACTTAATCTGAGAAGCCCTATGGGCTAGCACATTCTTCATGCATGGATTATGGATATTTATAAGACTATTTTGTGAATGTTTGTAATTCATGTTTGTTTTCATCTGTGCTAAAGTAGTTGAACTATTTTCGTTATTTTGGTACTTATCATATTGAGAATGTGTTGTAATTGCTATTATAATTGTCACATTCTCATGGACTATTGTGATGAATATTAGACATATCTTCCCCATTACATTGGTTTCAAAGACTGTCACATGTTTGTGGACTATTCCTCTTGATGATGTACGCACCCTTCTTGTTCATATATGTCTCTACTAAGGTGCTACTACTATCTCTCTTGTAGAGGCTCACTTTTCCTCCCCTTTGTATTGAAAGAACTTTGACACACATATGATTGAAAAATCACTAGACACACCCCACTTTCTTTTCGGAGGCACCACGCGTTTTGATCTCTTGTTGATAGTTAGCGCGAAGGAAAATCTATAAGAATACATGGCAATCAGGCTAATATTTCAGATGGGGCTCCTACTCCAAACGTTGTGATGTCTAATTGGGACTTCACATCGGGGAGATACCTTGGTTGACAGATTTCTAGCACCTTCAACATAACTCTATACACGTAATTGCTGAAAATATATCTTAGTAAAATAGAAAATATTTAATGGCACGTGCACATGTACACACACAATAACACAAATATTTTACATTGGAAGCCCAAACTAGGAAAACTAGGAATATGTTTTATTATAGCTCATAATTACAACATTCCAATGCAATATGTATATCCAATGGAATCTATAAACCTCCAATCTTTTTACCATGGATTAAAATACAACTGTAGTTCCTTAACTAAAATAACAAAACCATGGTGTATCACCATTCACCACAAAACCAATAAAATAGAAAACCATGTGTTAGAAACCACTAAAAATGGACACGAAAAACCAAAAGAAAAAAAAAGTTGAGGGCGTTATCCTCGAACTCCAACATAAGGGGGATTCCACCCTCTCATGACCCCCCACTACTACACCCAGTGCAATCTATAGCGTGTGGAGGCATTCGTGCAAATAATACAACTTATACCCAACAATTCAATTCAACTACCTAGATATTTTTGGTATCAAAATAACTCTATTCATGCATGTTTAATGCAATTACATCATTTGTGACAATAATTATTTCTAGAAAATCGCTATAATCCTGCATAAACATATAAATTCACAAGAGAAACAATTTCACTTTAGAGTAGCAAAAAATGCAATAGATATAAAGTAACAAATTGCACATTTATGTGATGTAATTCATAGTTTGGCTACAAATCCCATATGTTCCACCAAGCCATAAAACACACTACTGCAAATCTCGTAGTAATGAGTCAACCACGAGCTAGAGATGTAACTACACATGGGAAAAAGGCTCACCTATAGCTAACTATGGTCATACAGATAGTAGAAAACAAGTATCAACCTAGATACAAACTCGAATATCTTCCCTAACTATAGTCCTACACCCCACAACTTGCACGGCCCAAGGTAATACACTCCCTTCTCTACCTTCGTAGTCCATCAGGCTATGCCACTACTCTCCCTAGGATTCCAACATAGAGAAACCATGAATTATCAAAATATTGTACCTCTTGGAGTTCCAAATGTCCTTAACAGTCTTCCAAACACCCCTCAGGCTCACACTAGGTAATTCCACCTATAAATTCCCCCTACAAGCTCTAACTATAGCCTTACTTAAGATAAGAAATGAGAGTTGACCATAAAATTGCACCAAGGAATTTACAATAGTTTACTAGGTCATAGGGCTTAATAGATATCTAGGGTCACTTACCCTCATGTTTGTAGCATAAACCAACAACGCACTAGCAAAGGATTAGTAATGAATCAAGGATGAACCAATAATGAACTAAGGATAAAGAAACAAAGAATTAACAATAAAATCATGGTCAAATAAGCATTAAATTATGGAAAGAATGATGGGAAACTATAATTACGCATGGATATTATATTTTCACCAAGTGTAACATTAGGAACTTATAACCCCCACCACTTGGGAACTCATGTAAACCTTTTTTTCATGATTCCACCCCATCACCTTTCGCTTTTGTGGAGTCCTAGCCCCCATCTCTTGTGTTGACTTAGTTTGCAATAGTTTTTATTTTCTTCACATGGGTGTGATTTCATACTACATTTTTAGGCCCATTAGCCTTAGTGAAATAGGAATTCTAGCCTCAAAATATATAAACATAGGCATGCAAGCCTCGGAACAAGTATATACACATGGGCATAGAGGCCCAACTCAACCTGGCTCACTATCCTAATAAATATATGTAAAAATAAAAAATAGGGGTAATTCTAGGGGAATATCTATGCATCATCCTCACTTTCTCATCTTTAATAAAATTGACATACTTGAGAAAATAAACGAATTTCCTCTCATCTTCCTCCATTTTCATATTTCCAAGCTTGAATTAAAAGAAGTTGAACATCTTTTTATAATAATAATTCTCAGCTAGATACATTTTTGAAACTACTTCTTGAATTTCTTTGAAGTCATATTCTTATCATCCAAGTTCTTTAGTTTCTTGAGGTGGACCCACCGCATAGATGCTTTTCCCTACAAGTGATAGATAGTTATTTTAACCTCCAAATTAAATGAGTAATTATACAACTGAAGATACTCTATCATTCATGAAAACCAAGCTCTACCCCCTCACAATTCCTATGGTCTCTATTGATTGTAGGAGGCTTTATTTTTCTAAGTTATCCCCTTAGATCATTATTCATAGAATTAATTATTTGATATCTGACTAGTGACATACTTTGGCTACTATGAGAATCAGAGGATGTGCATGCTTTCCTCACTGATTTCCCTGGGGAATGAGATGGATGCCTATTTTCAGTCCTATATTTCCTTGATTCATTAATATTCATCCTTCTAATAAATACATTTGTGTTGTAGCTTGTTTGTATTCATAATTGTTATTTATATTCCAATGCAAATGGTTTATACTTTGCAAAATGTGATTTTTTATAAGATGTTTTTCTCTTGGTCTATATCAACCTTTCATTGTCATGTTTGTAAGTAAGTAACTCCATATTTAGACTTCTCACGGTCTCCACCAATGTTTAGTTCTTTATTCTATCATATCCATGACCATTTGAGTCTGTCTCAACATTTCCATGATCCATTCCATTGAATTACCCCTCTTCACGGTTGTAGGACCCCTGAGTACCTTTGATTTCTCTAGTTCTAATTTGGATTATTTTCTACACTTATAATATCTACTTTATCTAGTTGTACTTCGTATTTGTAATGTGCATAAAAGAATTTCATTATATAGTAGTAAAAATGAAATTAAAATATTACATTGTATGTGTTTGTGTGCGTGTGTGTGTTAGTTAAATGCCACAAAAATTATCTACCCCTTTCTTTTTGTTCTCTAAGAAATTATACTACTCAATTCAAAATATAGGGTGATCTTTTCATTGACTATTCATTTTCACAAGGCTAAGTTCTAGACAGAAAGTTATGATCATTTGAAGTTTTGTTAGTCTAACTCACTCTTTCCTAATTCAACTAAGAATTTTATATCTAATTCCTTAAGAGTTAATATGGTCATATTTCAAATATGATTTAATGAATGGATTCTACCATCTAGATCTATCCACATGCTACTTCTATGTCTTAATTTGAGCTCTAAGCAAGGAGTTATGCCTCCTATAAGTAAATTGGCGTCTAAATAATTCCCTTGAGTATTTCAAGTGTAACTTTCTTATAATAATTATGTTTTTCATTTGTAGTATCTTGTTGGAAATATCTCTTTGATATATTTCATATGACACAGTTGGGATTGTGTGTGCGATATGCAAATACCATCCTTAAATAGTCCCTAAAATTTTTGTTGGGCCTTAGTTTTGGTATTATTTTTGCTCAAAGAAACTTACTTATCCATCTATTTTCCATGCATTTTCCCTTCATTTATCCCATTTTGATGTATATTTGATATCCATTCAGGTATTAATTTTAATTTTTCAATTTCTAAAGTTTTTATGAAAATTTGGTTTTTAGTGCAAAATTCGCAGATTCAGAAATTCCCGTAATAGCTCTATGTTTGATATGGTTGCAGGACACTTGGGCACGAATGCAATGCATGGATGAACAGCTTGGGAACTAGGACTAAGCCAGTAATGCTTAGTTCAAACATAACAAGCTTTATTAGGCCCATTTGGTGCTAGTCAACCATGACTAGTCATTCAGGAATCCCATAGAAATAGGGCAGTTTTGAGATTTCATAGGAATGGTCATCTTTCTTGGGATGGGAGTAATGAATTCGACTTAGATAGGTGGATGAGAGTAGATGGGTTTGTTTGAGTGAATATAGATCAGTTTGTTCATGAGACTTCTTATTTAAAGCCAAAACTTTGATGTCTTATGTATTGATTTTATGATATACTTTTATGCTGTGACATCTTGGGATTGAGAAGTTAATTTGAAGACTTGTGTTATTATTATTTTGCTGTTCAATGCTATGGATGTGTGACTGAATTTAAGCTTCTGATATCACCTCTCAAAGTGTGCAAGGCAAGGGTGGAGGGCCCCCATCCCAAGCTAAGTACACTTCCTTGTTAACTTAGAGTTTCATTTCCTTGTAATCTGGTTGATTGTAGCACTAGTTTTTCAAAGCTTTATTTTAGTTTGCTTTATGGTTTATGCATAGTGATTGATTTCATTAGTTAATAGCTTATTCATCACTTTATTGAGTTGGAAAAACAGGTGTTCAAGTTGAGCATCCCTTCTGCTAAAATGATGAATCAAAACTAGTTTCTTTTGTTTGCATGCAAGTAGTTTCTCATTGAGATTTTGATATTGAGATGAATGAATTATGATGGAATGCCTTATGTGTCTCTTAAGTTAAGAGCTTCTTTCATTAATAATTTATCCATCTTAAGCTTTTGGTTTCAATCTCTGATTCATTAAGTGATAATTGAGGTGAAGGTGGACTTCTTGAGTCAAGAACCATTTAAATATTTTTCCTCTTTTTAAGCTGGCTGAATTAGAGTTATAGAATGTATTACTTTTAGCTTTTGAATAACTTATCTTTCAAGGTTTGATTACATATGATCTTCATATATATTGAACTTGCCTCAAAGCATAAACAACCCGGATTGATAAGAAATAATTGTGTTAATTTAGGTCCACAAATTAGCTCAACATTTTGGCGCCATTGCTGGGGAGGCAAATATCGGCATAGTCAATAGAAAGATAAATTTCAAAACAACAAAAACATTAGTTACATTCCTTTTTAGTTATGTTTATTTATGCCTAGATATAGAGATCCTCAAGGTAGATTTATCAAAAACCCCCCACAAGTAGAGATAGGAACATCACACACCCCAGTTACTGGTAATCCAATAATTGAGGAATTGGCAGAAAAACAAAGAACTGGACAAAGATTGACCTTGATTGAAAGGAAAACTTTGTTAGCTTGGGAAGCAAAACAAAAACAATTCTCCACTTCTGGAAAACAAAAAGAAATTATTAAAGGAAAACAACCTGTCTTTCCATCCATAAATTCTCCTATCTTCCAACAACCGGAAATTCCACTCGAAATTGAAACAAATCAATCAATGGCAGAAGAGGGACATGGATCCGTTATTTTCACTCCTGAACAACAAAGGGCTAAATATGAAAGACAACAAAGAGAATGGAGAAGAAAAAGAGAAGAGGAGGCAAAACAAGAAAATGATAGGAAGCTAGAAAACGATCGGAAAAGACAAGAAGATGGTAATGATCAAGAAACTACTTTTGGCTTTCCAATAGTAGACACAAGTGCAATATTAGGAGAAGAAGTAAAAATGAAAAATATTCCACCTTCTGTATTGCCAAACTTCTATGGAATGTCCACAGAAGATCCTGATGCATTTATGTTTGAATTTGATATTCTATGTAGAACATATGGATATACTGATGACGTTCATAAACTTCGTCTTTTCCCTACAACATTAAAAGCAGCAGCTTTGAAATGGTTTATGGGTTTAGGAGAACAAACAATAGCTTCTTGGGATGATATGAGATCTGTCTTCCTTAAGAAATATCAAGCTTATTGTAGATCTAGAGATTCAAAGGAAGATGTTTTCAGAATGACACAACAAGAAGATGAAAGTTTAGAAGAATATTTGGAAAGATTTGTATATAATCTACAGAAATCTAAACAACACTCTCTAAATCAAGAAACAGTTCGCACGATCTTTCTCAAAGGTGTAAGGGATGAATACCTTGAAATTTTGAATGTGATGGGTAAAGGAGACATTTCAAACCTACCATTTGATGAAATTGTTGAGTTATTTCAAAAATATTCTAGAGGAAGATCAAAAACCGGAAGAAGGGAAGTAAGTTCAAAAGCAGCAAAGTCAGCTGCAGGAGGGATAACAAGAGCTGAAATAGGAAGCTTATTGGAAAATTTCAAAACAGATCTCTTGAGTACATTAGGGCCACAAGTAGATGTGCTAAAGGCAAACAAGAAGAAAGAAGAGCAAGAACAAGCTCTAGCAATATTTTGTTCCAAATGTAAAAAGAAACATCGCTTGAGAGAATGTCCTTTGGATTGTATTTAGGTTTGTGGTCTTTGTACAGAAAATCATTCTACAGAGAATTGTTTAAGATTGAAAGAATTACAAATGAACTCAATGGAAGAAGTGCCAGGGATAGAAGGTTTCTATTATGTAGCACCACGAAGACCATGGCAACCTAGGATGCCTCAACAAAATCAGCAGCAATTCCCTCAACAAAATTATCCCTATCCAGCTCACAACCCTTGGACCCCTCCAATGCCATGGCAAGCTTGGCCTCCACAACAATATTCACAACAACCTGCACAAGGTTGGAGAGGATATGGTTATGGAAACTAGCCACCTCAACAGTATCAACAACAATACCAGCAACAATACCAACAACCATTTGCATATCCACAATATCCACAATCCATACCCTTTCAACAACAACATTCTGCATATCCGCAATCCATCCCATTTCCACAGCAGAATCCACCATCGTTGTTGACCCAACCACAACAGTTACAACTACCCACAAATCAACCCAGACCAACTCAACTACTAGCCCAACCAATGGCCAATCCAAATAATAAGGTGGAAAAATCTGCATACACTGTAGAGGAAGCATCATGTTTCCCTACATATTTGATTCTTCCTCTTAATGATGTCCATCTAAGGTCTGGAAAAGTTCTTAAAAAGGATTCTCCTCCAATCATAGAAGAACCAACTGAACAAGGAGAATCACCTGAAACATCACAAACTGAGATACAAAATCAGAAAGGAACAAATATTACAACACGAACACCACCTTATCCTGAGAGGTTAGTGGAACAACAAAACAAAACAATCCTTCCTGAATTTGATATCTTAGATGAGTTAAAAAATGCTTATGTAAAAATTCCTTTGTTGAAGGCAATTAAAGAAATACCAATATATGCTAAAACAATAAAGGAATTGTGCATTCGGAAATCAGAGAAAAAGAAAAAGGATCCTACTACAATCCAAGTCATTGGTAAATTAGCAAGCCTCATGTCTACACAAACTATAGTAGAGAAATATATTGACCCTGGTATCCCTATGGTTACTATATCAATAAATAATTTCTCAGTACCAAACACATTAATAGACTTGGGAGCAGCTATAAATGTAATGACAACGGAGACAATGAAAACTTTGCATTTAAACAACATTAGATCAACTTCTACAATCTTGGAATTGGCAGACAGATCTAAAGTTGTTCCTGAAGGAATATTGGAAGATATCATAGTCTCTTTGGATTCATGGGAGTATCATGTTGACTTCCTGATCTTGCAACCAAAGACAAATTTGGGAGGACACCCTCTAATCTTAGGCAGACCATGGTTAGCTACCGTTGATGCCTTCATAGGATGCATATCTGGAAGCATGATTATTTCACATGGAGATGAAAGGAAACACATAACTCTTTATTCACCCGCACAATCAACTTCTTTAGAATAAGTACTTGAAACTCAAGAAAGACAGCAAACAAAATCAGTTTTAAGTATAAATCAATTCTTTGATTTTAGAGGAGAAGAAGAGAATGAAGACTTAATGGATCTTTTCATTTCAGAACCAAGTATTTTAGAATAGCTTAGAAAAGTTCAATATGAAGCTGCAAGTAACCTTTTGAATCAATGCTTTCAGGAAACTTGTACAATTCAAACTTTGCAGAAATATTTTATAGACATCTTTCCTGTAAACACAATCTCCAAGCCAACAATAAAAACAATTGAGATTCATCCTGGAAAACATATAAACATTGGAAACGAGTTGCAATCAGCACAAGAGAAAGAGGTAATTGCATTATTACAGAAATATTCAAAAGCTTTTGCCTGGGATTATACTGATATGCAAGGAATCCATCCTAGCACATGTATCCACCACATCTATACAGATGATCAACTTAAACCTGTAAGACAACCTCCAAGACGAATGAATCCCATGATGAAGGAAATAGTGAAAGAAGAACTGCAAAAATTGTTAAAAGTTGGATTCATCTATCCTATTTCAGATAATCAATGGGTTTCTCCACTGGTTATTGTACCAAAGAAAAATGGAAAATGGAGGGTATGTGTGGACTATCGGGAACTAAACAAAGCTACACTAGAGGATCATTTTCCTCTACCATTCATTGATCAAGTGTTAGACTCATTAGCTGGGAAGAAATTTTTCTCCTTCTTAGATGGGTTTAGCGGATACAACCAGATAAGAATAGAAACAGAAGACCAAGACAAGACAACATTTACTTGCCCATGGGGAACATATGCATATAATATTTTGCCATTTGGTCTATGCAATGCACCTGCAACTTTCCAACGAGCAGTACTTGCAATATTTGCTGATCTAATTCATGAATGTGTAGAGGTCTATATGGATGACTTCACAGTTTACAGAAACACATACAATGATTGCTTAAACAACCTTGAGAAAGTTTTGAAACGATGCATTGAAACAAATTTGTCATTAAGCAATGAGAAATGCTATATGATGTTGACAGAAGGAATAGTTCTGGGACACCATATTTCTACTTCAGGAATAAAGGTGGATCCAGCAAAAATCCAAGTCCTAGTAAACCTAATGCCTCCTACAACACAGAAAGAGGTAAGAAGTTTCTTAGGTTATGCAGGCTATTATAGACGATTCATTGAAAACTTTAGTAAAATAGCCCAACCTCTGTTCAAACTATAAGCAAAAGATATCGAATTTCACTGGACAAATGATTGTCAAAATGCATTTCAAATTCTGAAAGAGAAATTGTCAGTTGCCCCCATTCTTCGTGGGCCCAACTGGTCTTTACCATTTCATATATCAACTGATGCATCCGATACCGTGATCGGTGCCTCTCTTGGACAGAAAGAGAACTTGTTCACTTATGCAATATACTTTATAAGCAAGAATCTAACACCTGTAGAAATGAACTACACAGTCATAGAAAAAGAAATGTTAGCCGTTATACATGCAGTAAATAAATTTCGGCACTATATAACAGGATATCAAGTTTTCATTCATACTGATCATTCAGCAATCAAATACTTGATGAATAAACCCATCACCAATGGACGAATAACAAGATGGTTACTGTTATTGCAAGAATTTAATATCACAATACAGGATCGGCCAGGCAAAGAAAATCAAGTGGCTGACTTTCTGTCCCGCATACACTCACCCAACGATCCAAATCTAGTTGCATATAACTTTCTAGATGAACATCTGTTTGCCATCATAGTCAAAACACCATGGTCTGCAGACATTGCAAACTATTTATCTTCTGGAAAGTTTCCAGCTCAATTCACTAAAAAGAAAAAATACAAAATTGTTAGAGCAAGCTCTAGATATAGTTGGGTAAATGGTGATTTATTTTATACTGGTTCAGACTTGATAATTAGAAAATGTGTACGGGAAGACGAAATATTAGACATTCTAAGAGCATGTCACGATGAACCATGTGGTGGCCATTTTGCAGATAAACGAACAACATATAAGGTGCTGCAACTGGGCTATTACTGGCCATCCATCTTCAGAGATTCTAAGAAATATGTCAAGCAATGTGACAGCTACCAGAGAATAGGGCGACCAATAACATCAAATGAAATGTCGCTGAAGCCACAGGTTCTCATAGAACCATTTGAGCAATGGGCACTTGACTTTTTTGGACCTATCAATCCACCATCAAATGGGAAGAGGTACATCTTAGTATGTACAGACTATGTAACCAAATGGGCAGAAGCAAAAGCAGTAAACAGAGCAACAGAAGATACAGTGGTCACCTTTCTTTTTGAAGAAATCTTTGTCAGATATGGAGTACCTAGACAAGTTGTAACAGATCAAGGCACACAGTTTACATCAAAGCTGGTACGAGATCTAACGGAGAAATACAAGATCAAACACAGGAAATCTACACCATATCATCCACAAGCAAATGGGCAGGTCGAATCAACAAATAAAGTCCTAGAAAATATCATGACAAAAACAGTACAGATGAACAGAAAAGATTGGTCTGAAAAATTAAAAGATGCACTATGGGCCTACATGATCACATGGAAAACTACAACTGGTTTCAGTCCATACCAGTTAGCATATGGGAAAGAGGCTCTACTGCCTATAGAGTTTCAGATACATACATACAGACTAGCAGCTGAACTAGGACTCGACTTGACAGAAGCACAACAGCAGCAGATCATGGAACTGAATCAGTTAGATGAGCATCATCAACAAGCAATGGAACATACTACATTGGTACAACAACAAAGAATGAAGTGGCACGACAGATATATCAAAATAAAGACATTTCACAAGGGAGACTGGGCATTGCTTTCCGACTCCAAATCCAAAGACTTCCAAGCGAAGTTCACAACACACTGGCTTGGCCCATATGAAATTGACGAAATCTTTGACAATGGAGCAGTCAGGATCAAGACAATCGACCAGGATTCCACCTCATTTATAGTGAATGGACATAGGCTCAAAGTTTACAATAGGCCTATCAGTAAAGAAGCATTTATGAAACAACTGATCGAAGATACAGAACTGGAACTCATGGCACAGGATCAGCCATCTTCCTGTCTAGTAGTTGAATAAAAATAAAAAAACATAGAAAAAATAAAAATAAAAAAAAAAATATATATATATATATATAAAATAAAAAAAACATTAAAAAATAATAAAAAAATAATAAAAAAAACATAAAAAAAAACAAATAATTTGTTTGCAAGTGAAAACCAGGCAACTACCACATTGCAAGCACAAATTCATAGGGGAAAACCAGGGCAACTTGGACTCTATGAATTCCTTATACTTGTTCTATTGTTCTCAGATACATTTAATGCAGGCACTCTCCATCACCAAATGACTTGAGGACAAGTCATATCTTCAACAAGGGGGAGACTTGCATCCGCTCTTTAACTGGCCAGTTGAAGTTAAAAGCTGACATTGCAAACATCAGCTCTTTAGCTGGAACGCTGAAGTATAGACAGAACTTGTATTGTCAACAGAGGGACCTGACATAACAAATCATTGCCAAGGGACCTGAAAGACCTGCCAATGTCAACACAACATGTGCATATTTTGTAAGCACTGAAAGGGACCTGAAACAAAGCATCATTACACAGGGACCTGATTAACAATTCAAGAACCAGAACATGAAGAACAAGGAGCAACAATAAAGTTTACATTTTGATCCATCTACAACATCTTATCAATTGATTTCATCTCACTTGTATAGCCATCATCCAGGGGAGTATATGTATAGTCATTTTGTGCTTTAAAAATTCAAATTTTTCTTAGAAATTTTTAGTTTTGTTAAGTTGAAATTAGTACCTGAGGATATTCATTATCATCCATATCCTATATTCCTATAACCCTTATACATCATAACCCTATTCCTTTTCATTTCCATACATATTCCTAACCCTTATACATCATAACCCTATTCCCTTTCATTTCCATACATATTCCCTATTACTCCTAAAGTATTTTTCTTTAAGAGCTTAGAAAGACCAAACTGGGACAACCTTCAACCTGCACATACAACTCAAAGCATTAGTGATGGTGATAATTTTAAATATGATCCAAATGGTCATTTTAAAATTATAAAGCTATGTTATACAAATCAAATAAACCCCATTCGTTATATGGAAATCAAAAGTTATATCATACAACATATACCATAGTTCAAAACAAAATGTGTGAATGCGCTCAAATCATCTAAATCACCCAACACGCATATGATAAGTGATGCACAACATATGGTATATGATATAGTTATAAGTGAAGGCTCATAACACAATGGTATGATATATATGGTGGATGGCCGCATGCAAACCAACAATTGAAACATTACGGCGGGGAGGTTGAAATATCATTACATGCGAATCATTGTAAAACAAGCAATGGTTTTATATCATTGCAAGCGCATGACGGTGGGCATGATGGTAAAACAACCGTAATAAACAAAACATTAACCCCAAACAACTACCGGCCAGCACACAGGTACGAGCTTAACACGGTGGCATGGCAACTCATGGTCATTGGACAGTATACTGCGCAGGGGTCATGCGTATGAAAACAATGATTCGGCCATCCTCATGACACAGTCGGGCGACTGGTCAAACAGGACGGCCATGTAAACCACGCATTGTAAACACCAATGGACACAAAGCATAGTACAGCCCTGAAACGGTCATGAACCGACTGAGCTCTTGCGCTGTTTAAACCATAATCTTCATTGCCAAATAGCTCAGAGAAATGGTGTTTGAGGCCGCAGCATAGTAAAAAGAAGAGTGAATTGAGTTGGGGCGGATTTAAAAAAGGAAATCATCCTGGGTTTCACGTTCAAGGATAGCAGATTTTCGGGATTTAATCAGGTAAGGCGCTAGTTGTTTAAAGCTCAGCATACAGTGAGTCAAGGTCATGAACTATCTGAATTAATGGTTACGATTGCTCTGTCCCTGCCACTAGTCAATTTCACAAGTTGAAACAAGGATTTGGAGTGCCGGATATCCCTCAAAGCACTCGTTGATAACAGGTCAGCCGAAACCATAGCCTCAAATCCGTTGATTCGCTGCGTGAATCTTGGTATGCACTGCTAGTGGATCACGCTTCCCTTAAATGACAATGCATTGCATGGTTAACACGTTTAGGATTTGGCATTGTTATAAGGAATTTTTATGGTGTGCCGTGTTAACATTGGAAACTATACACAGAGGAGGCATGAAACTTAGTTGTTATGGCATGTTATATTGAATGGTGGTGAGTGGGTATTAAAATGTGAGTGTTATAGACTGCGCACTGCGCTTGTTTATTGCCATACATTGTTTTGATTGCGCGCCAGTTAAAACGTCAAAACAAACAGTCAACTGTTATGAAACGACATGCATCCATAACCCTTGCTGCGCACTGTTGTTTTGTTTGCACCGAAAACAGGGGATTGAAATGCCTAAGGATTGAATAGATAATGCATGTGAAATTTTGACTTGCCAAACGAAGATTTGATTGCTGAGCTAAATGCGCCGTGTTTTCTTATTTTATCACTTGTGTTTGTGAGGCCGAGCGTATGTGTATAGTCCTCAATCTGCCATGCTGGGGCCAAGAGCCTTCTTGCCCATATTTTTGATGCAACCAAGTGCATTTTTGGTAATTGTTTTTATGATGAGGCTGTAGGCATATTTTCCAAATTTTGTGATCAGTCAAAAGCGTTTTTGCAAATATTTTTGGTTAGGCCGAGAGCATCTTGAATGTTTTTTGATGAGGCCGAGAGCTATATGCATGCGCACTACTCAGTTTTCCTGGTTGAATATACACAGTAAAACAATGGTTTGAATTTTGGCAACGAAATAAGGCAAGGAGCATATATGGATATTGTTTATATATGTATTTTTGTTTTTAAAAAAACAGAGAGCAGCATATTAACAGGGGTATACAGGTGTATGTTTGCATTGAACAGGGAACTAAAACAGTGTTGTTATAGAGAACAGAGTCAAGCAGAGGTCAGAATTAAGTTGATTGAGAGGAGGAAGGTAAGCTTCTTCGCTTTCAAAATTTCATTTTGAAAACAAACAAATAATTATATCTTTTTTGTCAAAATGAAATTAGTAACAGCAGAGGAATTCATTCATTGGTTTACAAAAGCAATGTCAGTCAGAGTAGAGCCAAAATTTTAGATAGAGAGCTTGGGGAAGGAAACTATAGAAAAACTTTACCAGGCGGGGATGATAAGTTTCCTACAAAAATTTGATGGCCACTCTGAACAAATAACTAGGGATTTTATAAACAATTTCAGTCAAGACCAGACACGGGTGGGAGATGTCATTATTCCTGTAACCCAGGAATATCTTTCCCAAGCTTTAGATCTACCCATGATAGGTGAGAAGTATTACAAAGGCCTGCACTTCAAGGAGAAAGCTTGGACTTTCTTTCTTGAGAAGAACCAGAAAGGGACATTTGATAGAACAAAAGGGATACCCAGGGAATGGTTTAATGAACCATGGGGTGAGTTGGTTTTGGTTATCCAAAAGTTTTTGACCTGTGATAGAGGATATAACGTTGCCCACTTGTATCATGTCAGACTTCTGCAGCATATAAAAGGGGATGATAGGATTAATTTGCCTTATTTCCTATATAGGAGCCTTTTGAGAATGATTGAAACAGTCAAACATGAACACAGGCCTAAAGCAGGATAGCTTTACCACCAAGGATTAATCAAAATCATTGTGAATCCATGATAATTCATCTCATTGAAGCATTATGCCAAACACTTTGCATGCATCTTTGGCATAAATTACTTGGTCATATGGTTCCTTTGGTGCTGCTTGCTCAATCAAAGATCATGGCATCATCCACTAGCAAGGGAAGAACCTCCACTTCACGACATCTTAAAAAATATATTATCGACCACTACTACCACAAATTCACACAATTGTTCTACTCATAGTTTTAGGAATCGTTAATCCCTAAGCATTTGTTGTGTAGATGCATCTGCTCTTTATGGAATTTCTCAACAACACTATAATTTTCAATGATTATCATCATGCCCAACAAATTCTTCTAGGCTCCCTGCATTAAGCCACTCTACTTGGAGATTCCATGTTAATCTAGATCTTTGATACCATCTTAAAATTACCCAAAGAATGTAACTGAGAGATATAAAATTACCAACAACAAAAAAACACATAAACACAATGTTTATCTTGGAAAATCATAAGCCTAGAAAATACCATCTAACAAAATGTTCAATTATTGTCTCTTTGCCAAACTCGACCAAGTGATCCTTCACTGCTCATATCCTTGGCACATTACAATGAAGTATTCCCAAGCCCATTAAAGGCTTCATTACATGCAATCCACAAGAAAAAATCCATGGGAAACCAAAATCACGTGCCTAAAACCACCACCACTTCACCAAGCAACTTTGACTCTTTCACTAAGTTAAGTTTTACCTAACAATGTAGTCGATTCTATTGTCTCTTAATGTGAGATGCGGGAACAATATCCATTGGTTACATATATTAATTATGCATGTGTACCATTCATTTCACATTATAGCATACAATTCTCTAGATACCAATTATGTTTAACATTATGGCTACCATACCAAATCCATACCTAATTGGATTTGATATGTATAATGTTATTACATGATATTTGATATACAAAAATAATAATATAATCATGCATAAAGATATAAATACATAAATTACAACATTTACGCTTCAAAGTAACACAACATGCAAGACATATGAAGTATAAATTGATTTTTTATGCTATTTAATTCAAAAGCTAGCTATGTACCTGAGATGTTCCACATAGCCATAGACCACAATGTTTCAATCTTTTAGCAATGGGACACCCCTAAGTTGGGGCTATAACTCCACATGGGTAAAGGTTCAGATAGAGGCAACTGTGATCATATGGATAATTCCAAGCAAGTACTAGGCCAGGTACCAACTATAGAATCCTCGTAAACTATAAACCCACATCCCTCAACCTTCACAACCCAAGTTAGTGCATCCCCTTCTCTAGTCTTGTAGCCCATAATGTTTTACCACTGCTTTCCTTAGGCTTCTAACATAGAATAGCAAGGAATTATCAAAGTATTGTAGTTTGTTGGAGTTCCAACTACCCTCAGGAGTCTTCGAGGCACCCCTCAAGCCTCACGTTGGGAAATTCTATCGACCAATTTCCCCTACAAGCTCTAGTCTTTCCAACTCAACTTGGCTCACCAACCAAATAGATATATGTATAAATGAAACCTAGGGTCATTCTGAGAGTGTCATAACAGAGATTGAGATCCCTACTCCTAGTGTTGGTGCAACATAGTTTTGGCTCATTCTATTGCCCTAAACACACAAACCAACCATCCTTTTACCAAAATCAAGGTGCGTGGAGAGGTCCCCACCATTGGATTGAATTTTTTTTATCCAATTATTTAGGTCCTCCAAACTCATTCTCTTCCACAAAGAACATCTTACCAATTCTTACTCTCATATCTCCATGAGATCAAGTTCTTTTTTTACACCTAAGTTTAGGTTGATATCCTCTTATGTCTTCTTGATTCATTTACATCTCTCATATTTCTAGAGCCCTTGTGAGACTAATGCCTTACCACCTCCAAATTTGAGGATGTTTTGTCAATCAAAAGCTTTGACCAACATATTGCCAACCAAAAAAGAAACAAAAAATATATCCCATTAACCTCTATCATGGTTGTAGAGGAAATCAAACACATTATAGACCTTATTGAATGTGGTTAACAATTCATACCATGAGTATGATAATACACTATCCTTCTTTGGCCAAGCATCCAAGGTAGATGGATAGGATTAGGGTCATTACTCCTTGCATGGGGTGAACAACATTTATATTTATAGTCATTTTTTTGGTAGCCAAAAGGATGTATCATCCCTTCCTCCAATTGTTCCCAAATCCCAACACCTTGTTCACCTAGCTCCTATTCCAATGCACTCAAAATCCCTATGATGGCCTCTTCTAGTGGTCTAGACCCAATACGGAGAAGCTTGTAAGTATCCTGTGAAGCATCCTATCAACCTAAATGAAGGTTGGTCTAGATCCTTTGACCCTCGAAAGAATCATTAGAGAAGTCCATAGTTTCCTCCTTATATGTCATGTTTTGTTACACGCAGACTTTGCCAACTATTGATGAAAAGCATTCACCGTGACCATTGTTATGGAACCTTTTCTACTATGAAACCTTTTCTACTATGAAACCTTTTCCATCTAAAAAACACGCATGTGTTCTTATGTTTTAAGGCCTCTCCACAAGTATTTAAAGGTTAAAAAAAAAAATTGTATTTCTATCTAATACAAATATAAGTGAAATACAACCAAAATTTAGCTAAAACTAGTCCAAATAAAAGGAGAAATATTTCAAACGATTGTTTATTAATAAAAAAATCAAATGATAGAATGCATTGTTTCTTACTTAAAAAAAATAAATGATAGAATTTTGTCTCACATTAGTTCCAAAGAAAATAAAAAATTATACTTCTCTTAAGAATATCCAAATCTAAGATGGAGACCAACCAAAACTATAAATAGCCAAAAACAAATCTACAAAACATGAAGCTTTATTAAATGAGAGCGGAACTCCTTCAAATTAGACCGCGGAAGTGAACATTTTCCCCTTTAGGTGATCCCACTCTTCTCAAAAATAATTTAACTTTTTTACAGTGAAATATATATATATAATATTTAAATTTAATATAATATATAATTATATTATATTATAATATAATATTTTTTTAATTAATATAATACTTAAATTTAATTATTAAAACTTTGAATTTAGATACCTTTCTCAATGAAAGATAACCGTCATTATCATTATCATTATCAACATCAATAACTTTTTGATTTAATGTTTAAATTTTTTTATTTTAAATTAATATAATATTTGAATTTAATTATTAAATTTTGAAATCGGTAAAATGTATCGCTACATATACTGTTTTATGATTGTCATAGTGATGCATGGCTGTTTTGTTACGTGCGTTAGAAAACCATTATTATATTTATACATTAAATATAGAATGGAATAAGCAGGGGTATACTATTAAAGAAGGTTCTAATTACAAAAGGATATATTTATTTATTTTGATGAAAGGTTGGGTATTTTTTTTAAATGAAGAAATTATATTTAGAATAATTTTATTTGGAATTGGACCATAAAATGTGTGGATATAAATCTCCACGCTAATTAGACAGTAAGAGCTAATCAACTTGCCATAGGACATTAAATGGTTGGTTGGCTGCGTCCTCGATATTCCTATAACACATACCCATTATTTTTTATTTACAAAGTCACGGCGGTCCTGTGTGTTATCCGGATATTGAGGGCGCAGCTAACCAGGCATTTAATGCCCTATGGCAGGCTGGTTACCTCTTGCCAGGAGCTAACCAGCCTGCCATAAGACATTAAAATGCTGCTTAGCTGGGCCCTCCATATCCCTATAACACATCTCATTATTTTTTATTTACAAAATCACCGCACGTGTATTATCGAGATATCTAAGACACAGTTAACCATGTATTTAATGCCCTATGATACGCTGGTTAACTTTTACCCTTACTAAACCACGACGTCAGAAGTATTAATTCTGAAAAGTGAGAAAATCCTGATATCCACCTACCAAATGCCATATGATGAGGACAGTCTGCATCTTGTACACTTCAGTCGGTCTCATGTATAAAATCTGCATCATTTTTCAGACTTTTCTCATCTGCTGGCACAGTTTTTGACACCTTTTTAGATATTTATTTTCAGTGCTTCTTGTAAGCGGAACTCAACACATAATATTTCAGTCTCTTAATATTTTTGCATTTACCCGGTCATCTCATCGGATAATAATGCTATTTTTTGAAACTTTCCATTGTAAATCAGACTTCTCTGTTTGCCTTGTCTGCCAGGCAGCGCCTAACGAGCCATATATCAAGTATTAAATGCATCCGGAGATGCACGCGACATAGCTGGTTAACACGCAAAATGCCTTTTTTTATTTAGTGACGAGTTTTGCATTTTGAGTGTTAACGAGTTATGTCGCATGAATCTCCGGATGCATTTAATACTTGATATATGGCTCGTTAGGCGCTGCCTTGTCTGCCAAAGGCTTATTAAGAACCCTAAATATATTTTGTAAATGATGTTACTGGAAAAGTACGATATTGTCAAATCTGGAAAAAATTAAATACTGAAATTTAATTATGGAAGGGCAAGCGAACCCGGCGTTTGATTGAAACATATGCTAATTTAGGTACTTAATATTGAAATTCCATTTCTTGTGCGTCAGTCACAACATATGCTTGCTCTTGAATGGGTAATATGACATTACTTTCTTTTATTTATTTATAAGGGAACCGCGATTTTATTTTTCATCTCATCAGATAATACTGCTATTTTTTGGAACTTTCCATTGTAAATCAGACTGCTGTTTATTTTTCCCTAGCAGTTCTGACCTTGTCTGCGAAAGGCTTATTAAGAACCCTAAATATATTTTGTAAATGATGTATATGTACTTTTTTTATAGTAATAGAAAAGGACGATATTTTCAAATCTGGAAAAAATTAAATACTGAAATTTAATTATGGAAGGTCAAGCGAACCCGGCGTATGCTAATTTAGGTAATTAATATTGAAATTCCATTTCATGTGTGAGTCATTAATTTACTTATATTTATTTATTTATAATGGATCTGGAGATCACTGAGGTGTTATTTTTTTCAAAGTGAAAAGTTAAGGATCTAATTTTTAAATTTTTGTTTATAAAGAAAAAGACAAATCATACATTCCAAAGATTTATCAATAATTACATGTGAAATAAGCTACTAAATTCTGAAACACTAAGAAGAACGTTTAAAAAAAAACACAATATCAATTTAGACTCGTCAACCATAACAACAATCAAAATATCAAATATTTTGACAAAAGGTTGATTATGTGATTTTGCCGAAGATTTCTAGACAATGTTATGGATCACAGAAGTCTAAATTCCTTAACAATCAAAATATCAAATATTTATTCTCAAACTTGAAAATACAAACTGAGCAATACCAACGACCATAACACCTCTATATATCAGAGAAGAGTAGTTTATCAGAGAAGAGTAGTTGTTATATTATTGTTGCAGTAGTCGCCGTTGCAGAGATCAAGGGCAGGGTTTGTAGCAGTAGCACTTTCGGCTGGTGACGTGGAAATCGCAGCTTCCCGATGGAAATCCCTCAGTTCGGCAAACATTTTTGCAGTTGGTGCTACTCACGCAGTACCCTTTGAACTTGCCACTTGGGGTTTTGCACATTCGACCCTCTGTCACTTGAATTTCCATCATCCCTGCATCGCATCACATTACACATTTTTATTCACATCATTTCGCCCAACATTTCAACGTCAAGTATTCGATAAAGCATTTAGTTAACTTTTTTTTTTTGTGGGGTTGTTTTAGGAGTTAGGTTTTACCAATAAGTTAGTTAGATGTAATTTTTTCTAATAGATTTATCTAGATATTTTTTTTAAGAAAAAATATATATAAAATCATTAAAAAAATTAGGGCCAATTCTCTTTAACGCCTAACGATATATAATCCCTTACACTAGATTTGTTTAGACATTTCTTTTGGATATGTATATATATATATATAAAAGAAAAGGAAGCAGGAGGAGAGGAGATTTACCAACGGTTATAACGAGCAGCACAAGCAGAAAAAACGCACTGAGTGGAGTGCCAACTCCCTTGCGCGCCATTATCGATCTCCCCTCTTTTCTTATACACCACACGCTTCAAAGTTTTGAGTGAAGAGCAGTGAGCGACCTGCCAAAACAGCGAAGCACATACTTGTATTTATATGAGTGCTGAGGCGGTTTGAAATCATGTCAGTGTCTTGCCCTCTTTTTTTGTTACCCAATTACCCAAAAAGGAGAAGAACAGTGTTAAAAAGTAAAGTGATTAAAAATAAAAAGGAGGATTTTGGTAAGGTGGATCCCAGGGAATAGACTTTTGGACTTTTGATCCGAGGGAATAATGATTTCGTATTCCGATTACAATCCGGTATTTTTTTAAGGTTTGAATGCGAAAGTGCAGATAGTCGTGGGCCATATATAAAGTTTTTACCGACACTCCACTTGTGGTGTCTGCGGGCCAATTTTTTTTTTAATAATCATATCATATAAAATTTTCAATTAAATAAAAAGGTACATAGTTTTCTCGCTTGAAACACTTTAAAACTAGTAACAGAAGCACGTAGTTTTTTTAAGACCGGCAGAGGCGTATAGGTTTTTCTCACATAATTAGATTATAAAAAACAACGCAATAAAACACAACTATAAGTTTGATAAAACACAACAATAACTCCCTAGCGTATATCTATGTCGAGTTTAATTAATAAGTTCATTGCTTGAGTTAAAAATAACACAAAAATCCTAATTCTAAACATGTTAGTTTGATGTTAGTTTATAATCTTAATTCTAAACATGTTAGTTTGATGTTAGTTTATTTGGCACAACATAATTTTTAGATTTTTTTTTTCTTCATAATCACACAATTTTTAGATTTTCTTCTTCCTCATACTCTAGGAATTCAAGGTTAGTTATATGTTTTGTCAGCAAGGATATTAGTATCTCCAATTCTTTCACTTATATTTGGAGAGCATCAATATAGAGAAGGATTTCTTCTCAAGCTTCACTTCTCTTGATTAATAATTTTAGCATGATAGATTTTCCCTGCCAACAAATATCAAATGTTTGAAGATACCTATTGTCAAATGTATGAAGATACCTACTGCACTGCCATATGGTGCAAATATCAAGGATCCATTGTTCCACATTTTCTTCAATTTGTTCATCCCAAATGATTTGTCTTTCCACCCTAGCTTCAATTTCTATAATATTGATTTCATTTCTCGCTTCATGAGGAGTCTTATACCAAAATATTACTACTCACTTATTTGTATTATGTTGGATGACCCTTTTAATTTTAACTAGAAATTTGAGGAACAAACATAGTACAAATATTACACACAAAATAATATTAGTACATTTCTCTTCAAAACCAAAATACATCACACATACATAGTGCTTATGAGATCCAACAAATTATAAACTAGGAGATTGTTTGTTGAGAAAATATTTCAACAACCAACAAAACCAAACCAAATAACTATTGTAAGTGTTAATTCCTATGTTGCACAAGTTTTCATTACGCGGGTATTTCCAATATGGGAGAATGGGAGAACGAGTATCCGGCATGGCTAGAAGTTTTTCCCAAATTTACAGGAAACGTCAAGTTGGGAGCAACAATAATATAATATATTAAAATTTAATATATATTAAAAATAAAAATAAAATAATTTATTTATTTCCATCCAAAACTTGCCAATCAAATTCCATCTTGCAAAGAAATATGTAAAAGATTGAACTTTGAAACACTGCCAAAAAAATCAAAATATTAATCCATCAACAATTTTTCAATCAAATTCCTTCCGAGCAAAGAAACATGCAGAACTCCTAAACAAGAAATATGGTTGTTATTACTCTATTATTAGGTGATTTCATGCAATGCTACTATTAACTCACTTTAGTCACTGGTTCAATTCTTCGACCTTGATGTAACCTCGCCAATATATATATATATATATATATATATATATATATATATATATATATATATGAAAAAATAAAATATATATTAATAATAATTAAAAAAAAATTAAACAATAAGTTTGAAACCAATGTTATTTTAAAGAGATTTTATATAATAAAATTATAAATTTCCAAGTTAATATATATTTTATACTTAAATAAATATGAAAATCAAATTAAAAATGTTTTTGTAGTAATATTTATATTTCATAATTTCAACTTTTTTTTCTTTAGTATTCCATCTTTTATCCATTCAACTCGGGCAATAATCATGGTTTTGCCACTAGCCAACAATCTTCCTAAATGTTTTTATATCCATCCACCATCCACCTACATGAGGAGAATGAATATCTTTCCAATGGCAAAGATTAGGATTGGCCAGGCCCCTCATCTTCATTTGGATAGAAGGTCTTTCCATAACCGGGTCATTTCTCTTAGTTCCAAACCCATATCTAAATGCATCAGCATACCTTCCCTTCCCACAGTTCCATTAGTTTAAGGAGCACCCAAGCTTGCAGTGTCAAATACACCTAAGTTTGCACTTATTCATTGCGGTGAAGCTCCCAAAACGTCAAAAATCGGTTGCAGTGAAGCTCCTGAAAAACTCCAAAGTACTGGTTGAAGCTCCCGACAGTTTTGGAGCGTTTCCAACCAGCTCCCAAACTCCCAAGAGTGGGGAAGCTTGGGGTACGTGCTCTCCAATGCGTAGGAGTGGTACCCGTCTAACTATGGTTAATTCTAACACCTCCCTTAATGCTTACAATACGAAGATAAATACAAAAATCACTAATTACACTATTGAACTTAAAACACAGATATATGTTTGATCTGGTCATCATTAGCACTTACACCCACTCTAGAATCTCCTGGACTACGCTCTTTCTTCACCACAAATTTGAGCTTACCACTTGACCCATTTAATAAACAACTGCCTCCGACCATCACTGACATATTTATAATATTGACACTTCTTAACATACTTACTTCTGAACACCATGCTACAGAAGCAATCTCAATGCTAAACAGTTTGATTGACAAACTCCCATTTGACGAAGACATATAACATCACGTTCACTTGTTATCTAGGAAAGTTGTCTGAATATTGAATATTTTCAGTAATCAATATTACAAAGTGACATGTTTAACACACAAGGATCTCATACTACAACTAATGATCTGAAATGGGGCACTAAAGGCTTCTTGTCAACTTACAAGAACCTCTCCCACTCCAAAGCTTATATATATTCCCAAGATCTAGCTTATGATTGATAATTTGTGGAATTAAAAGTGCTTGAAAGAGGTGTATGCTTATGTTTGCCTTTGACTGCTTAATTGCCTTAAGTTTATTTTCTTTACTGATATTTACACACACATAATAGTAAATAATGCAGCGCATAAAGAAACACATAGGATAGCAAATTTAATTAGGAGTTCCACCAAACCTCTTGGGCTACGTCTCTGTGAGCTCTAGTTAACTCGACTAGGCTCATTGGGATTATGGTCTGAATTCTTTTACAAGTGTTTGACTCAACTTCATATGGTTTACAACTAAACCAATGGGCTTAGAATGCCATCTTTATCCCTGGCTATTTCGTTGTTTGGCTCTTTGGCTCTCGGCTCTTGACTCTCGGCTCTCAGCTATGGCTCTCGGCTCTTGACTCTCGGCTTTGGATCTTGGCTCTGGCTCTTAGCTCTTCGCTCTTGACTCTGGCTCTCGACTCTTGGCTCTGGCTCTTGGCTCTTGGCTCTTGGCTCTCGGCTCTGGCTCTCGGCTCTGGCTCTCGGCTCTTAGCTCTGGCTCTGGCTCTGGCTCTTGGCTCTCACGAGCTTATGGGTTTGCTTGACCTCCAAGTGACCCTCTGCTTCTAAGTCACCCTGACTTCGCAGAATGCCTCCTCTCAGCTTACACTCAGCATTCAAGCATCTCTGAGCCTCTTGGGATTCTCTGCGCTTCTCCTAAGCATAACTCTACCTCTCTATGTTATCAGTGTTTCGCTCGACCTCCAAGTGAATCTCCACAACCTTCAGCTGATGTCAATTGAGCTCCATGTGCTTTTGAGGAATCCTCAAACTCTATGGGTTCCATCCATTCCTCTGTCCGGTCCTCTCTGTCCAATCATTTCTCTGTGGCTCTGCATCTCTTCGACTGGCCCTCTGGCTCACTGGCTCTGCATCTGGCCCTCTGGCTCTGTGGCTCTGCGTTTGGCCCTTTGGCTCACTGGCTCTATGGCTCTGTGTCTTCTATAACACATTCCTGTTACAAAACTCCTGCTTACAGCGTGGCATAGATGAATAGGATTTGTTTTACAATGGAAAAGACACATTCGGCCTCTTTTCGGGCTAAATCCTGAAATAGGAATATAACAGAAATACACATGAAACGCATGAAAAATACATCATGAGTCATTTAACCGGACTTCAAATAATATGTAATCGTGCTTAAAATCCTATCAAGTCTGCCTTTCCATCGCATGTCGCATATCGCGCTGTGTATGGCCAAAAAAAACCCAATACACGGAAAATCCACAGAAAATTCGAAATTCTGGATTTCAAAATTTATGTAATTGCGTCTATAACTCTATCGGGTCCATGCCCTAGTCGCAAATCACAATCTCAATAGGCAGGAGCTCCAGTCCATGGACTTAACACAACAGCGATGCGATATGCGCCATTGATCCTCCACTGTCTGATCAAACTCGCGATCCAACGGTCCAGATACAATCGCATCATCGCTCATCGCAATATCGCATATGTCAACGGCCCTTTGTATGGTTACGATCCCGATCGCTGATATCGGCGTATCGCATATCGCAATCGTAATAGCTCAGGGGTTTATGTGTCGATCCGATATATATCACCGATGCCGATTCATCGCAATCGCAAGTCGCTCTGCCCGGGGTTCCGATATCGCATGAAGGCCTTCCTCCGATGCGATATATCGGAGATAACTATCAGGGAGCCCTTCTGCCTTTGTTTAAGTCCTCCCTTTGAATATTTCCGATGCGACTTTCTTTAAGAAACGCATATTCTCCATTAAGTCCCAACAACAGGCAAATTTCTTTTTACAATAACTTCTTCATCCGAAGTCTGTTTTCTCCCATTCAAATTGTGTTAGATTCAAAATGAAGAGATCTATGCAATGAGACTATTTCCAAGAGCATCCTTTGACTTTCATTTTCCTCTGTGAGGAATATTTTTAGACTTAGAAGTCTATGTTAGATCCATTTTGGATCATGCCTTCCCACTAAAAAGATTTTGGACTCCAAAAGACTGATATACTGATCCGAACGGTAAATGAGAGTACCTCACCCTCTTCTTTCAGCCTCCATACACATGCCTTGCATAGTGCCTCTGAACAAAAGCCTTTGAACACTCCCTTCCTGGATGTGCTTGTCCTCCTGGGAAGAACTGTCTTCCTCATTGACTTCCTGCAGAACTCCTGCTGAGAAAGTCACAAAAGGTAGTTTGAACTTCTCCGCCTTGATCATTGATCCAAGTTGGCTCAAACCAATGTGAAGTTACATCTACTTCACAAAATTTTCATTTTTACCTGTTTGACATACTGGAAACAAGGACTGTTAACAACAACAAGATTACAAACAACAACTGGATGGCTTAAACTCCTGCTTCATCAAAAGAAATAGATTTCACATCTTGTGAACACCTCCATGTCTTTACATATGCATACAAATGATTGACTAGATAATAAGCCAACAAAACATGCCTTTAAAAGAATTGACCCTTCAATTCAAGCATGTAGAAAAAGAAACAATTGATCCCAAAGTTCTTTTTCAAAGATGAAAAGCTTCATCATTATCTCCATCTTGGAGACCAAATCAAATTTTCCCAAGTCAATATTGCATTACATGCATGTTTACAACAAAGTAATCAAACCTTCAAGTTAATCACATATACATGTTCAAATACAAGGAAATCATCAACATCCCTGTGTTCATGCATCTCAAGCTTATGCATGCATTTCATCCTTCAACTTTCGCTTAAGTACACTCTACTTTCGAAGCTGAAATGAAATATAATGTTTCATCCTTCAAATTTCGCTTAAGTACACTGTACTTTCGAAACTAAAATGAACATAATGTTGCATCAATAAAGTGAGTCTCCTACTCAACTTTTCCATTCACCTTCTTGGTAAGACCCTACAACTTGCATTCCATTAACAAAGAAATGAAAATAGATGCATTATATCAAATAGACATGTAATATTTAATTGGATAAGAACTCTAACCATTTCTTACCAATCCATTTCAAAGGTGTTACCTTTGTTTGCACATCAGCATCAACATGTGAATCATCCTGAAACACATCAATCATTGAATCTTTCTTTCCATTCCTGCTGATCTGATATGATCATATATTGAATACTGATGTAGAGTTGATTAGCAATTAGTGAATTGGATGAAAAATGAAAGCACGGAAAAAGAGAAAGAATACTGGAGCAGAACACTTTATGACAGCTGATAAACCATAAGAAAGATGCAAAACAGATGTGTAAACAGTGAAAACACAGATATACCAGACAATGATATTGATTACGGAGTTCATCCCTAATGGACTACATTTCCGGGTCCGCTTTCAAGACGGGCGACCATTTTATTAGGAATGAGAAGAAGAAGTGGATTACATAGTGATTTAGTGAGACTAAACTTGCAAATACGCAATTCTGACCTCTTTCATCAAATAGCTCTCTGAACCAGCTTTCCAACACCGCTTACAGTTTCCAAATCCGACTCTCGATGCTCCCGAAACCCTAAAAACAAAATCGCCTCTATCCCTCCAGAACCTGCATACAAAAGCTGAAAACTCTCCTCTTTGTTCTTCAATGAACAATTCGCCTTAAAAAGGCCTACAAATGCATAATAACCATCTCTGACTAATTTAGCATGTATAAGCTGACTTGTAGGTTTGATTAGGTTTGATTTGGCCACCTTAGTGACACCTTAGGTCATTGAATTAATTAAAATCAATTTCAAACCATAAAAAACCTAAAATACTTTATAAAACCATGAAAACTGCTAATGGTCTTCCGAACCGTGTGGAGGAAAAACCGTTGTATGTGAACACCGCATAATCCCGCAGTTAATTATCTGGCGGTTCCGGTTGGTGGTAACGGTGACAGTGGTGGTCACATGTATGGCAGTTCCGACGCAGCTACAGTCTGTGGTTACCTCTAACCTCGGTGGATTTTCAACGTGCGATCACATACTCACAGTTATGGTGACGGTTTCGATTAATGGTGGCAGTGACCCTTACCTGCGCGGCTTACCTCCGACAGCGTTCACATGACATGGCTCCGACACGGTTTTGCTTAGCAGTCAAGGCAGCTGACTGTAACTCCGGGGGCTTACCTCCACCGTGCTCACATGGCACACAGTCCCGCTCTGGTTAAGTCCCACGTTTAGGGACTGTGTTTTGATTTTATTTGTATTTATATAATGTTTTGTATTGTTTTAACATTACAAATCGGCCAAGAGCATAACATAGGTTTAGGTTTGAACATTAGGGTTACGTTTGATGGATTTTAATGTAGTCTAATACATTGGTATGGTTTTGAATGTAGGATTAGGGCTTTTAGGAATGGATTTGTAATGCAATAGGTTTTTGAATGGAGTTTGATGCCATTAGGACTTAGGTAAGGATTAATGTATTTGAATACATAATGGTAGGCATTTAGGATTAGCATAGGTTTAAACATGGTTTAGAAATAGGTTAGAGTGCTTTAGGATTCTTAGGGTAACAAAAATAAATAGGATAACTAGGAGTTAGGGTTTAGGTCTAGGCATAGGTTTTAAGCTTCGTTTAACTTTCAATGACCCATGTTGGCTCTGCACAGCGACATCGGCGAAACTGAAGCCTTTACCAAATGATTGACCCTGGTACATCCTTGTGGTCTCCGTGTGACATTCGTCAACATTGCACGACAACGACCATCACATCTTTGAAACTGACACTGGTGACGATGACAAGACTATGTCATCGACCAAGTACTTTAACTCGAACCCTTTTACACAATCAACTATATCAACCATAAATCCTGCAAATTCGAACGAAGAAACACATGTTGTCGACCAAACCCTGGTAGAACTGTCGATGACATAAGTCGACAGCCAGGTACAACATCACATCAACTGAATGCCATGAAACCATAACATTAGCTGAACAACCTGATCATTACCAACACTGTCGATCTGTCAAAATTGAGCTGAAGTGATGACGAGACTGAACAACATTGAATGACACTTATGAATGCTGATGGCGACACTTTGAACCCTTGTGCATTTGGATCGATGGATCCTCCTAGATCTTTCCTCTCCACTTGAAAGCTTTTGGACCACCAAAAGTTTGACTAATAAATTAGTTGATGAGGGTAGAACTCCCTCTCTTTCCACCTTGACCTGATGATGTACCAATGCATTCGATCAATTATCTGCATGCGATGACCCTGATGATGCTGACCATGATACCTTTTGATTCAGTGACCTATTTCTTCCATCCGCAGTATGGCCAACTTGCAATGATGGGAAAACAACCTGTTATCAACATGGAAATTGTATTCTTTCCACAAAGAATCATGAGTTAGTGATTCAAAAACATCTTTGAAAACAGTATTTTTAGAACTTTGTTCAATACATCTGATGGGTATTAAAAATCTACTTTCCGGAATAACTGAAATATTCAAAGACTCCTTTGATTTTTATTTTGTAGCAATTGCTTGACTTGATTTACTTTCCTGTTGATTGATTACTAAGTGAATTTGCTGCCCATAACTCATCCAGCTGTGATGAAAAGACTGCTGCAACTTAGTTTGATTCTGAAAGTATCTAAGTAATTGTTGATTTACCTGAATCACTATGTCTATTACCTGATATTTCCATTGACTTACACTTTCAGTTAATGCATTAGTTTTCAAATCTTGGTAAGGAAACTTTAGATCTACGTTTGAAAATTCTTTGTCATGAAAACTTATAGACTTCCTCTCCACTTGAAGAGAGGTTTCATTACTTTTAAAAGCATGAAATGATGATGCAATACTAAAGAAATGCGACACTGACTTTCCCCAATACTGACCTGCACCCCTGAAACTGAAATTAAACATCCCATCTGAAATAAGTCTCTGATTAGACTCACATGTACCATTCCTTGTAATACATTGCTGATGATGATAGTTTCTATAATTCAGTTGAATGAATGAATTGAGATTCATTTTGTATTTAAGAAGATGTTTGGAGGACATTAAATGTATCTCATGTTGCTTATCCTGTTCATGAATAAGATTTCTTGGAAAAGAATTAACCACCTTAACCAATTGATCTATAAACTGAATCTCGCATCTCGAACAATCAACCTTATGTTGTTCCTTAATAACCATGAGTACATATTTACTTGAACTTATAAACTACTTAACCTGATTTGAAACAATTAAATCCAAATTTTAATTTGACTTTATGTGCCCTAACAATAAATTCAACCCCTTCTTTCTTTAGGTGATATTTATGTTCTCTTCTGTAAAAGATTGCATCTCTGTCATAAAGATAAGGACTCCTGAAGACAACTCCACAAATGTCTACTGGGACCACATCTAATTCCACTTCATCGACGTACTTAGATGTAATTGAAAATTTTAACCGACACTACTTTGTGACATGTATCTGAGTTGATTTATTAATCCAACCTAATGGGTATGGACTTGAATGATTCCATGTTTCCAATCCCAATTGATTAACTATATGTTCAAATATTAAATTTGCTTGTGATCCACTGTCAAACATTGTGTCAATATTTGTATGCTTAGCAGTTATCCCTATGTGGAAGAGTTCAAGTCGTTTATCCTCATGTGGAGGATTTATGTTTGAAGAAGATACATTAGATTTCGAAATTGAACCAGTATCAAAATTTTTACCTATCATAACCATGGCGGTTATTTTCCGTTCATCACCTGAATCTGAACCTAGGTCTTGCTAGATTGCTGCTATGGCCTTCTTTTCATCCTTCGCCTTAAGGAACTTTTTGGGCTTAAGTTCTGGATGAAGTTTCCAGCATTTCGATTCATCATGACCAATTCTCTGGCAATGAGTACAGGTAGGTCTTTCCTTCTGAACGATCGTTGATTTCTTTCTCTTCAAAATGTTCCCCTTACTGTCTCTAGATTCTCTGTTTTCCATCTCTTTAGATGACTATGATGACAACTTGAATGGTCTGCCACCTAATTCAATATGTATGGCCTTTTTCCTTCTTCGATGCCTTCAAAGAAGAAGTTGCATCTCTCGCTTTCTTGTCTTCGTACAATTCTCCCAACATCTGCTACATAGTTAAGAAGAACTGCTGAAACTATTCCTCACTCATCTTAGTCTTAGTGTTTCCACCTGCATCAGGTCCTGACATGGTCGATTTCCAAATGACTCGTCGCTTTCCAATCTCTGGATCGATTTGCTCAAGGATTCCTTCTCCTTGTTACGCCTTAGACCTGGTTAACATTCAATGACAACTCTACAAATGAAAACCTACTCTGATACCAAATTATATGATCTGATATGATTATATATTAAATACTGATGTAGAGTTGATTAACCATTAGTGAATTGAATGAAAACTGAAAGCACGGAAAACAAGAAAGACTGCTGCAGCAAAACACTTTACGACAGCTAATAAACCATAAGAAAGATGCAAAACAGAAGTGTAAATAGTGAAAACATAGATATACTAGACAACGATATTGATTACGAACTTCGTCCCTGATGGACTACGTCTCCGGGTCCATTTTCAAGATGGGCAACTGTTTTATTAGGAATGAGAAGAAGAAGTGGATTACACAGTGATTTAGTCAAACTGAACTTGGACATAGGCAATTTTGACCTCTGTCATCAGATAGCTCTTTGAATCAGCTTTCCAACGCCGCTTACGGTTTCCAAATCCGACTCTCGATGCTCCCGAAACCCTGAAAACAAAATCGCCTCTATCCCTCCAGAACCTGCATACAAAAGCTGAAAACTCTCCTCTCTGTTCTTCAATGAACAATTCGCCTTAAAAAGGCCTGCAAATGCATAATAACCATCTCTGACTGATTTAGCATGTATAAGCTGACTTGTAGGTTTGATTAGGTTTGATTTGGCCACCTTAGTGACACCTTAGGTTATTGAATTAATTAAAATCAATTTCAAACCATAAAAAACCCAAAATACTTTATAAAACCACGAAAACTGCTAATGGTCTTCCTAACCTCGTGGAGGAGAAACTGTTGTATGTGAACACCGCATAATCCCGCATTTAATTAGCCAGCGGTTCCGGTTGGCGGTAACGGTGACAGTGGTGGTCACATGTATGGCGGTTTTGATGTGGCTATAGTTTGTGGTTACCTCTAACCTCGATGGCTTTTCAACGTGTGATCACATACTCACAGTTATGGTGATGGTTCTAGTTAATGGTGGCGGTGACCCTTACCTGCGCGGCTTACCTCCGACAGCGTTCACATGACATGGCTCCGACACGGTTTTTCTCAGCGGTCAAGGTAGCTGACTGTAATTCCGGCGGCTTACCTCCATAGTGCTCACATGGCACACGGTCCCACTACGGTTAAGTCCCACGGTTAGGGACTGTGTTTTGATTTTATTTGTATTTATATAATGTTTTGTATTGTTTTAACATTACAAATCAGCCGAGAGCATAACATAGGTTTAGGTTTGAACATTAGGGTTAGGTTTGATGGATTTTGATGTAGTTTAATACATTGGTATGGTTTTGAATGTAGGATTAGGGCTTTTAGGAATGGATCTGTAATGCAATAGGTCTTTGAATGGAGTTTGATGGCATTAGGACTTAGGTAAGGATTAATGTATTTGAATACATAATGGTAGGCATTTATGTTTAGCATAGGTTTAAACATGGTTTAGAAATAGGTTAGAGTGCTTTAGGATTCTTAGGGTAACAAAGATAAATAGGATAGCTAGGAGTTAGGGTTTAGGTCTACGCGTAGGTTTTAAGCTTTGTTTAACTTTCAAAGACCCATGTCAGCTTTGCACAGCGACATCAACGAAACTGAAGCCTTTACTGGACGATCGACCCTAGTACATCCTTGTGGTCTCCGTGCGACATTCGTCAACATTGCACGATGACAACCATCACATCCTTGAAACTGAAACTGGTGATGATGACAAGACTATGTCATTGACCAGGTACTTTAACTCAAACCCTTTTACACAATCAACTATATCAACCATAAATCCTGCAAAGTCGAATGACAAAACACATGTCATCGACCAAACCCTGGCGGAATTGTCGATGACATAAGTCGATAGCCAGGTACAACATCACATCAACTGAACGCCATGAAACCATAACATTACCTGAACAACCTAATCATTACCAACACTGTCAATCTGTTGAAACTGAACTGAAGAGACGATGACACTGAATGACACTGAATAACACTTATGAATGCTAATGATGACACTTCGAACACTTGTGCATTTGGATCGATGGATCCTCCTGGATCACCGACCATTTTCTCTTTCCACCTTCTTCAAGTTTCGTGGAAGCATTGTTGGATTCAGAGTCCAACATTTTGCAACAATATCTCCTTGCTTATGGCAGTAAGTGAAACACATGTGCATCCTCTTGACAGCATGATTTGCCTTGTCTAGTGGACCTTTGGCTTCTTTCTTTCTTTCCTTCAAAAGTTTCCTGTATGTGGTCATTCTCTTCCAACATCTAGAAACACTATGGTTAACCAAACCATAAAAGGAACATGCAATTCTTTTCCCATGCTTATATGGAAATTTATCATTCTTTGCATAATCAAAAGGAATATGGTTAGAACTAGATTTATACCTTTCTCTTTCACCTTTATTGCCTTCTTTAGGAGGTGAATTGAATGAAGAAGTAGCTCCCTTTGGAACACAATCAATCTCTTCTAGGTTGTCAGAGTTTCTACAACTCTCTGGTTCAAGTGTATGCTTATGAACACCTTCTTCCTGAAAATAATGTTTCAAGCTATTCCATTCCCAAAGAATAAAACTTTTACACTTTTGAGGTAGAAGACCTGAAATGAAACTCCTTCTTGGATCTGTTTCAATGGTCTTCATGGCAGCTTTGGAACTTTCTCCATAAGCTTGTCCATAGCCAAGACCCAAATACTTAGGCCTTTCCTCAACCATTATTGGCTCAACAATACCATGTGCATGTTTATCCAATCCTTTTCCTTCATAGCCCATCTTGGACATTAACTTGGAACCTATGCCTTTGGTATGTTTTTCAAAAGAACCAATATAAACATTCTTAGATGAAATTGAAGACAAACTGGAATTATTTACCTCTTCTTCAAGCTAATACTTGTCTAAGGCTTCCTTTGCAACAAAGATATGTGTCTCCAACTCATGCATCCTTTCCAGGTTCATATTTGCAATATGAAGTTGTTTCTCCATTTCCTACAATTTGTTAGAAAGCAACTGCTTCTCCTCCTTCATGGAATTCAATTGCTCTCTAAGTTCGGTGCTCTTCCTTTCATCATCATACATTTCTCTCACCATATCCATCATGGTTAACAAGTCGTGCTTCATGTCTTCATCAAGGGATCTTGTGAAGAAAGAATAATTTGAGGACTCACTTGTAGAAGTTGTCATTATCAAAATGAACAAAAGAACTTCAAACAAGATTAACAAAGAGCTTATTCAGCAACCTTTTGCAACAAGCCTCTTGTGCTTCAAGGATTGCTTTGAGGTCCTTTGGGATAAGAAGAATACCTTCAGCCCTTCTTCCTTCTTGTCCTCTCCTGGACTTAGCTATCAATAGCTTTCCCTTCACCTCTGCAAACTCACACAACTGTCAGTTTACAAATAATCAAACATCTAAATTCTTTCTACTGTTTGAACACCTTTCAAATCAAACAAGCATTCTGATCTGATACCACTTGCATCATGATCCAACCTACTCTGGTATAACTTACTCTGATATAACTAGCTTTGATATAACCTTCTTTGAAGGTGGGGTTAATCAACCTGAAGCTCCGATATCACCTGATCTGAAATGGGGCACTAAAGGCTTCTTGTCAGCTTACAAGAACCTCTCCCACTCCAAAGCTTATATATATTCCAAAGATCTAGCTTATGATTGATAATTTGTGGAATTAAAAGCACTTGAAAGAGGTGTATGCTTATGTTTGCATTTGACTACTTAATTTCCTTAAGTTTATTTGATTTATTGATATTTACACACACATAACAGTAAACAATACAGCACATAAACAAACACATAAGACAACAAATTTAATTAGGAGTTCACCCAAACCTCTTGGGCTATGTCTCCATGAGCTCTAGTCAACTCGACTAGGCTCTTTGGGATTATGGTCTGAATTCTTTTACAAGTGTTTGACTCAACTTCATATGGTTTACGACTGAACAAATGGGCTTAGAATGCCATCTTTATCCCTAGCTGTTTGGCTCTCTGGCTCTTGGCTCTCAGCTCTTAGCTCTTGGCTCTGGCTCTCAGCTCTTGGCTCTTGGCTCTAGCTCTCAACTCTGGCTCTCGACTCTTGTCTCTGGCTCTGGCTCTGGCTCTTGGCTCTCACGAGCTTCTGGGTTCGCTTGACCTCCAAGAGACCCTCTGCTTCTGAGTCACCCTGACTCCGTAGACTGCTTCTTCTAGGATTACACTCAACATTCAAGCATCTCTGAGACTCTTGGGCTTCTTTGCGCTTCTCCTGAGCATAACTCTACCTCTCTGTGTTATCAGTGGTTCACTCGACCTCCAAACGAATCTCTGCAACCTTCAGTTGTTGTCAATTGAGATCCCTGTGCTTTTGAGGAATCCTTCGACTTTGTGGCTTCCATCCGTTCCTCTATCCATTCCTCTCTGTGTAATCATTCCTCTGCGGCTCGGCATCTCTTCGACTGGCCCTCTGGCTCACCAGCTCTGTGGCTCTGTGTCTGGCCCTCTGGCTCTCTGGCTCTGTGGCCCTGCATCTGGCCCTCTGGCTCACTGGCTCTGTGGCTCTGCCTATTCTATAACACATTCCTGTTACAAAACACCAGCTTACAGCATGGCACAGATGAATAGCAGCCGTTTTACAATGGAAAAGACACAGTCAGCCTCTTTTCGGGCTAAATCCCGAAATATTAATATAACGAAAATACACAGGAAATGCACAAAAAATACATCATGAGCCATTTAACCGGACTTCAAATAATATGTAATCACGCTTAAAATCCTATCAGGTCCGCCTTTCCATCGCATGTCGCATATCGCGCTGTGTATGGCCAAAAAAACACAATACACAGAAAATCCATAGAAAATCTGAAATTCCAGATTTCAAAATTTATGCAATCGCGTCTATAACTCTATCAGGTTTGTGCCCTGATCGCAAATCGCAATCGCAACAGGCAGAAGCTTCGGTCCATGGAATTAACACAATAGCAATGTGATATGCACCATTGATCCTCCACCGTCTGATCAAACTCACGATCCAACGGTCCAGATACGATTGCATCATTGCTCATCGCAATATCGCATATGTCAATGGCCCTTTGTATGGTTGCGATCTCGATCGCCGATCGCCGATATCGGCATATCACATATCACAATCATAATAACCTGGGGGTCTATGTGTCGATCCGATATATATCACCGATGCCGATTCATTGCAATCACAAGTCACTCTGTCCGGGGTTCCTCTGATGCGATATATTGTACATCGCTATTGGGGAGCCCTTCCGCCTTTGCTTAAGTCCTCCCTTTGAACCTTTCCAATGCAATTTTCTTTAAGAAACACATATTCTCCATTAAGTCCCATTTATAAGAAATTGCCTCCTTTTCAAAGGACAATGGGCAAATTTCTTTTTACAATAACTTCTTCATCCGAAGTCCATTTTCTACCATTCAAATTGCATTAGATTAAGAATGAAGAGATCTATGCAATGAAACTATTTCCAAAAGCATCCTTTCACTTTGATTTTCCTCTGTGAGGAATATTGTTAGACTTAGAAGTCTATGTTAGATCCATTTTGGATCAACTAATACCAATTGTTCTTGGGTTACTGCATCCTTAAAGAACCACAAACTGTAACAATATGTAAACATAATCAAACCAATGATGTGTTCAGGGGTTCCTAAGCACCAAGAACCACCGATTTAGATTATGTTACATTGTTCATTGATTGGTTATGCACTTTTCACAAACTAAAAATATACATAACTGAAATATAATAGATAAATTAACAGAGACAAGCTAAACAAATCCAAATTAAACAAAAGAAACCCTCTAATTAGCACATTATACGTCTCAATATTTCCATTTATAGGAATTACCATTATTATATGAGCAATGTAGGCACCAGTGATAGTAAGGCATGGAAATAAATGGGACCATCCACTATGTTGTTTTAGTTTGAAAAATCCTTAGAAGATTGTTTCCTTTAAATATGGTAAAACCTAACAAAATATATTGTTGCAGAGAATGTTATCTAGGTAACTTGTCTAAATACTAAATGCTTTCAGCAGTCAATCTTACATAGTGACATGCTTAACACACAACGATCTCATACTCCAACTAATAGTTATTGTTCTTGAGTCACTACATCCTCCAAGAACCACAAACCATAACAGTATGTAAACATAATCAAACCAATGATGTGTTCAGGGATTTCTAAGCACCAAGAACCACAAATTTAGATTATGTTACACCGTTCATTGATTGTTTTTGCAGTTTTCACAAACTAAAAATATACAAAGCTGAAATATAATATGCAAACTAGTAGAGACAAGTTGAAAAATTGCAAGTTTGAATAAAACAAACCATCTTAACACCTTATAAGTCTCAATATTTTCATTTATAAGAATTACCATTATTCTATGAGCGGTGTAGGCACCATTGGTAGCAAGGCATGGAAATAAATGGGACAATCCACTTTGTTGTTTTTGTTTGAAAAAGCCTTAGAAGATTGTTTCCTTTAAATATGGTAAAACCCAACAAAATATATTGTTGCGGAGCATTAGGGCTCCTTCAATTGGATGATTCAGGTTTCTTGTTGTATGAGGTAGTGGTATGTTCATTTTATTCATCCTTCAAACTTTTCCACACTTGGGTAGACATATGTACGAATCTCACATTCTAAATTTGTAGCATGGTAAAAGGTAATCCATGAAGTCCAACCAAAGGAACCTGAGAAGATATAGTTTGAGCTAAAGGAGGAAGAATCAGACTCTACAGCAGAAGAGGAATCAGAAGTTGAAGAGCCACAAACTCCAGGTATGAGAAAATTAGTTTGAGAAAGAAGGCAACCAGAAAGGTATAGTCCATCTGCTTTTAGTTCAAATTTTACTTTATCTACTACTGATGATGATCCCAGAACTATGAAGGAAGAAATAGATTCAGAGGATGGAAAACTCTGGAAAGAGGCCATAGTTGATGAAATGGCATCTTTGCACAAAAATGAGGCATGGGATTAGGTGGAGTTGCCGGCTGGAAGGAAACCCATTGAAAGCAAATGGGTGTTTAAGAAGAAGACAAATGCAGAAGGAAAGGTGGAGAAATACAAAGCTCGGTTGGTAGCAAAAGGTTATTCCCAGGTGCTGAGAATTGATTTTGGCGATATTTTTTCTCTTGTTGCCAAGGTGACTTCTATTAGATTACTTTTATTTGTTGCTGCTGCTTTTGATTTTGAAGTAGAATAGATGGATGTGAAGACAACATTTCTTCACGGGGATCTGGAAGAGGAGATCTACATGAAACAACCTGAAGGCTTTGTGGTGAAGGGTATGAAAGAATTCGTATGCAAGTTAAAGAAGTGCTTGTATCAGTTAAAACAGTCACCAAGGATGTGGTATAAAAAATTTGATACATTTATATGGGGACTTGGCTTCACCAGAAGCAAAGCAGATCATTGTTTGTATTTTAAATTAATTGGTGACCATGTTATTTATTTGGTCTTGTATGTGGATGATATGTTGTTGGTTGGAAATGACAAAGAAATTATCCAGGATTTGAAGACCCAATTGTCCTCCAAATTCGACATGAAAGATCTTGATGGTGCAAACTATATTTTGGGCATGGAAATTAAAAGAGATCAGGCAAAGAGGAAGCTCTGTTTAAACCAAAGGAAGTATGTCGAGACAATATTGTAGAGATTTAATATGCAGGATAGTAAACCGGTGAAGGTTCCTATTCCTATAGGTGTAAAGTTATCTGCTGAACAGTGTCCCAAGACACAAGAAGAGGAAGAGGACATGTCCCATGTTCCATATGCAAGTGCAGTCAGTAGCCTGATGTATGCAATGGTCTGTACTAGACCAGACATTGCACATGTAGTGGGAGTATTGAGCAAGTTTATGTCAAAACCATGGAAAGAGAAATGGACTGTAGTGAGGCAGGTTTTCAGGTATTTGCGTGGCACTAGTGATTATGGTTTGTGTTACCAAGGAAGACGAAAATTGGACAGAGAGTTGGATATTCGTGGCTTTGTTGATGCAGACCGGGCTGGAGATCTGGATCAGAGAAGATCTACAAGTGGGTATGTGTTTAACCTATTTGTAGGTGTAGTCAGTTGGATGAGTAAGAAACAATTTGTAGTGGCACTATCAACTATAGAGGCAGAATACATGGCAGCCACTCATGCAAGCAAGGAAGTAGTTTGGTTGCAGATATTGTGATCAAGTATGGGGTTAGTACAAGGAGCTATAAGGATAGACTGTGACAGTCAAAGTGCAATTTTCTTGGCAAAGAACCCTGCATATCATTCGATTACAAAGCACATTGATGTTCAGTATCACTTTGTGAGGGATATGGTAGGAGACAAAAAGGTGTTGTTGGTAAAGGTGGATACTTTGAAGAATACTGCAGATGCATTGAAAAAATCTGTGAGCTTTGAGAAGCTCTCTTGGTGTAGAGAAACAATGGGCGTTGCAGGGCTGGAAAAATGACTAAGCTCTCTTGTGGCCCCCTGTGTAAAGAAAACAACAAGTGGGAGAATGTTGGGTTGTGTTATACTATTTCCATGACCAGCCCATGTAGTTAACCTGGGGGTTAGAGGGGGGGTAGAGCACCCCCCTTCGTTGCCGATTGCGTAGCGAGGGGGTCACAGGGGGTTTGAAGGGTGTAGGTAACTCCTCTCTATGGGGTCTAGGGTAGCACCCTGGAAAATTTTGTTTTTGGACCCTACATTAGGTTGGGTGGACCTACCTATGGTTTTGTGCATGATTTTCACACATGGTTTTGGGCGCGATGGTTTTCGGTCCATGGTTTTGGACGTGATGGTTTTCAGTCCATGGCTTTTGGACGTGATGGTTTTCAGTCCATGGTTTGGATGCTTTGGCATGTATAAATATGTATTGTAACATTGAAAGGAATATAATGAAAAATCAAGCTAGTTGTCCCAGTTTTGGGATCTAGGGGAAAATATCTGTGTATATGTGTTTTATGTGTTATGCTCTCGCATTGTTTATTTTCTGTGTTTTAGAATTCGTATGCAGGTAATTTCTGTATGGGGTTAAAACCTACATTTGGTATCAGAGACGTTTTGGCTTCAAGGGGATGCCTTTGTTGCTGAGGGGTTTCGCTCGGGCCTGTGGTAGACCCTGTTTAGTGGGAGATCTGTGGGATCGATTCTGGTGGTGAAAAAGTATGGTGAGCAGTTGAAAGATAGAGATCGAGAAATTTAATGGTCAGATTTTTGAGTTATGGAAACTCAAGATGGATGATCTGTTGGTGGATAAAGATCAGTGGGTGACGGTAGATCCAGGTACTAAATCAACGGGCGTGTCTGATGAAGAATGGAAGAAGTTGGATCAGAATGTGAAGAGCACAATACAATTGTGTGTCTCATATTCAATATTGTTGAATGTATCAGGGGAAGCTATGGCAAAGGCTTTCTGGTACAAGTTAGGGACTTTGTACCAATCTAAGTCTCTAGTGAATAAACTGTTCCTATGGAAAAAGCTATATAACCTGAGGATAAAAGATGGAGACTCGGTGACAGAAGATCTGAACGCATTTAATACTCTGGTAACTCAGTTATTATCTGTTGATATTAAAATTTCAGATGAAGATAAGTGCATCAGTTTGTTATGTTCTCTACTAGATTCATGGGATAGTCTGGTTATTGCAATAGGTAGCAATGCAACTATCTTGCAATTTGATGAAATAGTCTCATCCTTACTGACGGAGGAGATGAGATGGAAAAATACAGAGAGCGAGAATGGTGATGCCTTGTCTGTACGAGGATGGTTCCAGAACAACAAAAAAAATAAGTCATCGAGTGGGAGATCTAAATCTCCAGGAAAACCTGTAAAGGTGGTGTGTTGGAAATGCGGAAAGGAAGGGAACTACAAAAGGGATTGTTAATCTAAAGCTCCTGACAAAGGAAAGGGATCTGATGATGCTCCTTCTACAAAGCCGAAAACCACCTGAGATGAAGGTGGGGATTTGTACTTGGCTTCTTCAAGTACACATGTAGATCATGAGGCATGGTTGATTGACTCAGGTGCATCCTTTCACAGTGGTTCTGCGAGTATGAGAAATATGATGGTGGTGATGTCTTCTTGGGGGATGATAGGAAGGCTAGAATCGTTGGTCGTGGAAATGTAAAGTTGAAGTTGCAAGGTGGAAGGGTTAGAACACTTTCGGGTGTTCTGCATATTCCTGCATTGGCTAGAAATCTTATTTCCATAAGCAAGCCATATGATGCAGGTGTAAAAATAGTGTTCGAGAAGGATACCTGCAAAATGGTTCGGGGAGCACTAGTATTGATGCAGGGAGTTCGGATTGGAACTCTGTGCAAGCTACGAGGTAGCACTGTTACTGATGGGTGCAACAGTTCTGTGACCCCTGAAAGTGGAGCATAAAATCTAGTGGTCTCTAGAGAGAAGACCATGTTGTGGCATCAAAGGCTTGGACATGTTAGAGAGAAGGGCCTTCGAATACTTCATGGTAAAGATAGGGTAGAAGGTATGAGTAATAGCTCTCTAGATTTTTATTTCTGTGAAAATTGTGTATATGGGAAGAATAATTGGGTGAGTTTTCCCTCTGGTGGTAAGAGGGCGAAACATATATTGGAACTTGTGCACAGTGATGTGTTTGGACCTGTGAAGGTTCCATCACTGGGTAAGTCTGTGTACTATGTATCATTTAGAGATCACTTCTAAAGGAATACATGGATATATTTCCTTAAGAAGAAATCTGAAGTCTTTGACAGGTTTAAAGAATTTAAGGCTCTGGTGGAAAACGAGACAGAGAAGAAGATAAAGGTGTTGAGGATAGATAATGGTGGAGAGTTTTGTAGCAAGCAATTTGAAGAATTTTGTAAGAAGTGTGGTATAACATGATAGAAGACTACTCCATACACACCTGAGCAAAATGGAGTTGCAGAAAGAATGAACAAGACGTTGATGGAAAGGGCAAGAAGCATGATTAGTGGTGCCGAGTTAGGACAAGAATTCTGGGCAGAGGCAGTGGAGACAGCATGTTACCTGGTCAACAGATCACCTTCATTAGCGTTGGAGGATAAGACTCCATAAGAGGTATGGACTGGTAAGAAACCCTCTCTTTCACATCTGAGAGTATTTGGATGTGATGCATATGTACATGTTCGAAAGGAGAAAAGAACCAAGTTGGATAGTAAATCTGAAAAGTGCATCTTTATTGGGTTTAAGGATGGTTTAAAGGGTTATAAGCTTTGGAACCCAGTAACAAGGAAGGTTGTGTACAACTGAGATGTGGTGTTTAGAGAGGTGAAAGAAGTTATTAAACATGAAGTCCAACCAAAGGAACCTAAGGAGATAGAGTTTGAGCTTAAGGAGAAAGAATCAAACTCTACAGCAGAGGAGGAATCAGAAGATGAAGAGCCACAAACTCCGAGTGTGAGAAGATCAGTTCGAGAAATAAGGCAGCCGGAAAGGTATAGTCCATCTACTTTCTGTTCAAATTTTACTTTATCTGTTACTGATGATGATCCCAGAACTGTGAAGGAAGCAGTAGATTCAGAGGATGGAAAACTCTAGAAAGAGGTGATGGTTGATGAAATGACATCTTTGCACAAAAGTGAGGCTTTGGATCTGGTGGAGTTGTTGGCTGGAAGGAAACCCATTGGCAGCAAATGGGTGTTCAAGAAGAAGACAAATGCAGAAGGAAATGTGGATAAATACAAAGCTCGATTGGTAGCAAAAGGTTATTCCTAGGTGCCAGGAATTGATTTTGGTGATATTTTTTCTCCTATTGCCAAGGTGACTTCTATTAGATTACTTTTATCTGTTGCTGCTGCTTTTTGATTGTGAGGTAGAACAGATGGATGTGAAGGCAACATTTCTTCATGGGAATCTGTAAGAGGAGATCTACATGAAGCAACCTGAAGGCTTTGCGGTGAAGGGTAAGAAAGAACTGGTATGCAAGTTAAAGAAGTCCCTGTATCTGTTAAAACAGTCACCAAGGATGTGGTATCAAAAATTTGATACATTTATACGGGGACTTGGCTTCACCATAAGCAAAGCAGATCATTGTGTGTATTTTAAATTAATTGGTGACCGTGTTATTTATTTGGTCTTGTATGTGTATGATATGTTGCTAGTTGGAAATGACAAAGAAATTATCCAGGACTTGAAGACCCAATTGTCCTCCAAATTGGACATGAAAGATCTTGGTGCTGCAAAATATATTTTGGGCATGGAAATTAAAAGAGATCGGGCAAAGAGGAAGCTCTGGTTAAACCAAAGGAAGTATGTCGAGACAATATTGCAAAGATTTAATATGCAGGATAGTAAACCGGTGAAGGTTCCTATTCCTGTAGGTGTAAAGTTATCTGCTAAACAGTGTCCCAAGAAACAAGAAGAGGAAGAGGACATGTCCCATGTTCCATATACAAGTGCAGTCGGTAGCCTGATGTATGCAATGGTCTGTACTAAACCAGACATTGCACATGTAGTGGGAATATTGAGCAGGTTTATGTCAAAACCAGGGAAGGAGCACTGGAAAACAATGAAGCAGGTTTTCAGGTATTTGCATGGCACTAGTGATTATGGTTTGTGTTACCAAGGAAGACCAGGATTGGACAGAGTGTTGGATATTCGTGTCTTTGTTGATGTAGAATGGGCTGGAGATCTGGATCAGAGAAGATCTACAAGTGGGTATGTGTTTAACCTATTTGGAGGTGCAGTCAGTTGCATGAGTAAGAAATAATCTGTAGTGGCACTAAAAACTACAGAGGCAGAATACATGGCAGCCACTCATGCAAGCAAGGAAGCAGTTTGGTTGCAGAGATTGTGTTCAAGTATGGGGTTAGTACAGGGAGCTATAAGGATAGACTGTGACAGACAAAGTGCAATTTTCTTGGCAAGGAACCCTGCACATCATTCAAAGACAAAGCACATTGATGTTCAGTATCATTTTGTGAGAGATATGACAGAAGACAAAAAGGTGTTGCTAGTAAAGGTGGACACTTTGAAGAATACTACAGATGCATTGACAAAATCTGTGAGCTCTAAGAAGTTCTCTTAGTGTAGAGAAACAATGGGCATTGCAAGGCTGGAAAAATGACTAAGCTCTCTTGTGGCCTCCTGTGGAAAGAAAACAACAAGTGGGAGAATGTTGGGTTGTGTTATATTCTTTCCAGGACTAGCCCACGTAGTTAACCAGGGAGTTAGAGGGGGGGCGGAGCCCCCCCCCCCCCTTCGTTGCACCAATTACGTAGCAGGGGGGTCACAGGGGGTTTGAGGGGTGTAGGTAACCCCCCTCTATGGGGTCCGGGGCAACGCCTTGGAAAATTTTGTTTTTGGACCCTATATTAGGTTGGGCAGACCTACCTATGGTTTTGTGCATGATTTTTGCACATGGTTTTGGGCGCGATGGTTTTCGGTCCATGGTTTTGGACGTGATGGTTTTCGGTCCATGGTATTGGATACTTCGGCATGTATAAATATGTATTGTAACATTGAAAGGAATATAATGAAAAATCAAGCTGGTAGTACCGGTTTTGGGATCTAGGGGAAAATCTTTGTGTATATGTGTTTTATGTGTCATGCTCTCGCATTGTTTATTTTCTGTGTTTTAGAATTTGTATGCAGCTAATTTCTGTACAGGGTTAAAACCTACATTGAGCTCCTTTGACTGCAAATGACATGAACCAAGAAATCACTCACTTACAAATCAATTAGTGCAATGAAAGAAAGAAAAACAATTTGTATACCCAGACTTTGGGCCATCATTCAATTTCGAACTCTTTGAATTCCACAATGGTCATCTGCGATATCCAACGAGAGAAACCACAAGAAAGGTTGTTTGCTACTTTTGGGCACATCTTGCAATTATCTGCAGTGCATGGAACTGCTCATCCTACTCCACACTAGATATGAAGATTGAAAATATGTCGAACACCGATTCCACAATATGTCCATAGAACATTTTTCTGCATCCCAAAGGACTGTGAAGGCTTTAAAACTTTGAGAATAACTTTTATAAGAATTAATTCAAACATATTTACACATGGCAACAATAAGGAGGCAGTGAAATAGGGAGGGAGAAGTAGAAGATAGTTCATAGGGAGAAGAGTCTTCAATAAAGAATGGTTTGAGGTGAGCAGAATGTTGAAGGGAGGAGACCCAAAAAGTAGGGCTTAGAGTTTTATAAAGGAGGGACTAATAAAAAAAGTCTCTAATAAACCAGAATTCCACCTAAATAGATATAGAATAAATACAAAGAGTCAACCAAGACAAATAATTTGTAATAGAAGAGAAGAGACTTGATATGTTAGATAAGTCTCCTAATTAAGATAGAAAGATCGCTAAGAAAAAAAAGAAACACAAAAATTGAATAGAGATGGCCTATAGAAATCACTTACCCCAAATTCCACAATAGGGAAATGTTATATTTTATGCAAGTTGAGCGACCTATAATCATAAAATGATTTTAGAGGAAACAATGAGCTCAAAGGAAATGAACCCTATACCATCCCCATTAAAACTAGAGCATGCTACTTGTAAGGTGAAGTGTACTATGTTTCCATCTATCAAGGTTATGGAGGCTGAAATGAAGGTTGACAATGGACCCAAATAATGTTTGCATGTGCCAACAAGGTGACACCTCAATAGTGAGGAAAATTTTTTTCATTTTTCTTATATATATATATATATATATATATGAATTTTAATAATTATTATTGTGTTTAATGAAAAAATAATATTTTAATATTCAAATCAAATACAAAGTTTAAATAAGCTTACAAATAAAAATTCCTTTATTTTTAAAATTTCTAATATGAAATTTTATATATCAATATCTTTTTTAATTCTATAATATTTATATTTTAATAAAAAAATATTTTTTTTATAATTAATTAAGAGTTCATTTTCTTTGAATTTAAGAAAAGTAAATAATTTAAATCAAAAAATATTTTGCAACATTGAAAACCTACTCAATTATAAACCATTAACACTTCATTTTGAAGGATAATTTTTTTTAAAGTAATCATAATGAGTCCATTAACATTCATACATAATACCCCACAAATGGGGTGATTGAGAAGTGAAAGGTGGAGAGGCATGTTGCTGTCATCCTACTAGCCCACACACCAGCAAGACATGGTACCACAACTCCTTAATGATTTATTATATACCATGAAAAGCACATAAGTTACTATAACACTCCACCACCTAATGATATCAGTAGTAAATATTCACAAGGATTATATGTCAATGGGGTTGGAAAAAGGTATAAGAATACCTGGAGAAGTTAATGGAAGGTGTGCTAGGTCGTAGGATGAGCTTATCAAGCTATGATTTCACACCAAAATGACATTCAATTTGCAGTAAGAGGTGGGAATTTGGGTTGAAATCATTTTCTTGGGAGCAATAAATATTCATTTTACATGGTAAAGGGATTTTTTGTGGTGTATTATCTCAAGAATGGAGGTATTCAAGCACCGCAAAGCCTACAAGTTCTTATTTTTTAATTCCCAACGAGTGAAGGTTAGCACTCTCCTTTCCATTGTCCGTTTTTCAGGGTTGGTGTTTGTGCATTATAGGATCTTTTCTTGGAAGAAACGAAGGAAAATCTAGTTATTCCGGGATGTTTTCCTCACCTTCCTCATTGTTTCAACTAACTCTAGAATTTTTCGGAGGTCTCAAGCAAGCCAAGCTAGGACAAAGTTGAAATTTTCATTCCAACTATGAGTTCTCAGGTTTAAACTCATTATTTCCCTCCTTGGAAGGTTGTCTCCAATATTTTGTAGCTCGAGGTGGCACACGGGGAGCACAAGATTGCATTTATTCCTTCCCTTCAGTTGGAGATTCTGATGGTTCTTACATTGATGATTTAGTTACTTCTGCCTGTTTAGGAAGCATTTGAGTTAATTGACTTACCACTTTGGTCAAGGCTCAACATAATTCCTATGTGGTGGTATCTCTAGGCTGAGCAAGGGATTGGAAATCATATAAATTCTCTGAGACCTAGTGCCATCCATTCTCGTCATGATATGCATGAAAATGACACCTATTAATTGTTGATTGAGGCGACATCTTGTTTGCACATTTGAAAAACTCTCAATTGACATTCATCAAGTACCAATGGAGAGTAAGGTTGCATCAAAGTGTGGCATATTAATAGCAATGAGTACACTCAAGGGTGCAAGTGAGAGCTGAGGACTTGGATTCAAGATACAGGGAGCTCACCCCTCAACTGGTTCAAGAGAAAATTATTCAGGAAGACTGGGAACTAGAATATCAAAGGTGCACTCTCACTATCACACAAGTTCTGGAAGAGGTGGTAGATTGGGTTATGGATGCAAGGCATACTATGGGTTTGTACAACCAGTACATGTATATTGTAGAAATTTATTATCACTTAAAATTTCTTCTCGGAAGAGTTCTTATTGATGAAAATGAAATCAAGGATGAGATCCTTCTAACCTTGAATCAGATGCAGAGGTATGTAATATCAAACGATCGAAGGTTTGGACGATTTGATAAGAACATGGGAATCCCACTTGATATTAGTTTCTCCTATACATCAAGAAGGAGCCCATATTAGTTGAAGTTACTGATTAAGATAAATCTAGTTGAATGTATTTCAATTATCTTGTTTTACTATTTCTATGTTTCAGTTCAAAGTTTTTTGGCCTAGTAGGTAGTCATAATATTTCTATTTTTAGGACTTGATCAATACTCTGAAGTTTTGTATCTAGTATGGTTTTCCTAGTGGAAAGATAGAACACACTTCTAAAGACATTCGTGTATGCCTCTTATATAAAGGAATAGAAAATATTCACTTTATCAAAAAAAAATCATCCACACATAATACCCAATAAAAACCTAACCACTTATAAACCATTAACACCTCATTTTGAATGAAAATATTTTGTTAAATTAATGATAATGAATCAATTAACATTCACACATAACACCTAATCATACTTATCCTCAATAAATTGATAACTAAATTATGATAAATTCTATTATCTTTGAAAAAATTCAAATTCAACTTGAGAATATAAAATACATTATTAATATATAACTATTATATAAAAAACATACATATTAGAATGTATACCTTTAAATACATTATTCCCAAAAATATCATAGAACAAATTCAATATAAACTCTAATATATATTTTTTATTATTACCTTTTAAACTCTAATATTAACCACTAGTTTTCTTCCAAGTCCCACACATTGTCAATAAAGTGTCATGCATTTTCTCAACTATTAAATGTAATTATTAAATCCCATCTTCAATCATCTAGAATAAAATGGTTGAACCATAATATCTATAATAAATTTTATATTTTTTAAATATGGTTTTAAAGTTGTTTAATTATCTCGAAGATTTTCATTATTATGTTGATAGGGATGTTTATTTTAGAATAGAGCTTTCATAATTTTAATTTAGTTATTAATAATTAATAAGTGGATGGTAAGGATTTAACTTTATGAAATTCACCCCGGATGGGGTGTTAGGCGTGCGAGATGGTGGGGGCTACGCTACCACGATCCCACCTAGTCATTCAAGAAGGGGGCATGGCAGCCCATCCCCTTAGATTTAATAAATCCTATGGCAGGAAAAATACAATCTATTGTAATCCTCACACCACGTTTTCATACACCCTCTCCTCTCGGCCTCACCCTTATTTAATTGGCCTTGTCTGCCCTACCAGCACTTGGTTCATTCGCCCACTCCTCCCTCTCGTGAATGCATAGTTGCAAACGTTGAAATATATGGAAAATGATACTCAATACTACTATCTAGTTGGCCCTCTCAACCTGCAGATTGTCAATCATTTTCAAATGCATGTAAAAGAGCCACGTGGAGGTCTAGTGCACCCCATATTTCTCTTGAAGGAAATTACATGGCCAAGGAAAACTTCTCCCTTTTAGTCCTCCCATTCATATGAGATTCAAAAACTAACATGACTCTCATACTATCATTGGTTGGAGTTAGAAAGGAAAGATGGCTTGTTAGCATACTTAGCACATGAAATTTCTACTAGGAGGGGTTGTATTAGATCAACATGAATACTGAGAGGATATCCTCCTCTCCATGGAGAATCTACACCTACATATGACAGATGTAGATCAGAGACTGAAGAGGCTTGAGAAACACTTCGACATCCCACTCCACTACTAGCCACTCATCGGGCACCAACCAAGAGCCAATCTATGTCGTAGCTACAGACTCAGATCCCACCTAGATTTATATTTATAGTATGTTTCTCGTTTCTTAGTATTTTGATAGTTATGTTTGGTTTCACTGCTCCAAAAGGCCAATAATTAACATATATATGTCATATTTTGAAATTTTTGGAAGCTTTTTGTCTTCTGCCTCTCTTAAAAGAGTGCACTTTTGAATATGGTTAGGCATTCCTAACGATTGACCAGTCTAAAACTCTTACCTCCTTATGTAATCTTTTGTTTTGAAGGAAATCTAAATTTTACTCCAATAATAATAATATAACTTTATGAAGTAATAGTTTTAGTAGTAGTCATGGATAGAGAATTGAGATTTATTTCAATGATAGTTCTGCCCTTTTTAATATATATATCTATATCTATATCTATATCTATATATATATATATATATATATATATATATATATATATATATATATATATATATATATATATATATATATATATATTGTATGAAATGAGTTATGGTATTTTGAGCATGTGGTATTGAAAAACCATGGTATTGATCAGGTTATTGTAACAAAGCCTATTTACAAGTTAATAATCTCCATGATTAAGAATCTAGTTACACATTTTTTAAAATGTGCATATGTTCAACTCATATTTTTTCTAATAATAATAATAATAAAGTTAGCCCCAAGGGTTAGCTAAATTGGTTAAGTCCTTGTCACTAAAGCACCTTTACTATTGAGAGGTCATGGGCTCAATTCTCTTGATACTCTCAAGGTTAGGGTTCATGGTTGAGCCAATAGGAAGTGATCCCTTCGGGTGGATCTTCCTTGTACAAATATTCCATCGACGCAATGGTCACCAATCTCTAGGGGCCATGAACCACATAGAAACTTAAAATAAAATAAAAATGATTTTAATGATTTTTTTTAATCTTAACAATGTAAGATGTATAATGAGTTAAGTGTGTAGATGCATACTCTATATTTATTCCCACCAACCATTTAATATGATCGCGCTAGTACTTTATTGTATTCTAAGCCTATTGTTTTGGATCTATCTTCAATGATGGTATATAAATGGATGGATATTCAATCATTTCCTATTTGTTAGATACTTCAATTTAGTAAAATATTAAAATTTATTGTAAATTAATGTTATCTAATGTTTGTCAATGAAAGTTCTCTTTATATTCATGTGTATTATAATTTCCCATGGTACATTCTCTAATGTAAATGCACATTTACATTTTTTTTTTGTGTGTGAGTAGAGTTGGCATAGGCACTTATCCTTGTGGATTCATAGTTGTAGATTGGAGGTGACCTACTACTAGGAGATTTGGAGATTTGGGGAAATATAGTCTATGATTGAGTGGAATGTCCAACATCTATAGTGAGTTGGTGCAACCTTTTGAGAAAGATAAGATTTCTTTGTACATTCAATCATGTTATGTTTACTCTATTCTTTCTTGTTTATTATTGAGTGTTTCTATTATTACTATGCACTATGCAATGAATGTATTTATGGCTAATTCATATATGTTTTATTTATGGTTTTCATGAGTTTCTTTTCCATTCCATGCTTAATGAATCATGTAAATCATACCAAAATTTGGAAATCAAAACAAGAATGCAATTTCTTGATGTACCCTCCAATTTTGGTATACTTAAGTTGGTATCAAAGATTTTTTTTTAATATGGGTTGATATTGCAGATTCATTTGAATTCATTATTACAGAGTTGAATCTATGTTGAAATTGGGTGAATATGGTTTAAAATGATGAAAATTATCTATGATTTTGTATGGAATTCCATGTGGTTTGACTATGGTGTGTTGATTTAATGAGTATTGAGTCAAAATCAGTGGTACAAAGCTCATCCTAAAGCTTCCAAGGTGACCTTGTATATTTTTTTCAAGATTAAGTTACATATACCCATCAATGACCAATGATCACTTAGATTAACCATAAGGTTAATCATATTTTTATTTTTTTGTTAAGTGTTAATGGTTAATTTTGTTGATAATTGATGGGGTATTAGTTGAAAAGGAAGAACTAGAGTTGCCAATGGAAGGATTTTATCGATCGCCAATGGTATTTTCAATCATCAAATGAAAAGGAAGAACTTGAACACATTTACCAACTTAATGACAATTGTAAGTACAAAAGAAAAATGCTAGCCCAAAAAAACCCTATTTTGCATAAAAAAGCATGAAAAAACACCTCGAAATCGAAAAGTGGTGATGCTACATCACCCTTTTTTATGGTTAAAATTCCAATCTTTTTCAGCAATGACATTGAAAACCAAAATCATAGTCACAAAGAACCATAAAATTTCAACAATTTTTAACGATGTTGTTAACAATCAAATAGAAAGATTCTTAAAATCTTTAAAATTCTGACATTTTTCAACTATGGAAATAAAACCAAATATCACGACTAGGAATGATCATGATAATAACCAATATCAACATCTTTGATTAACCAAGCAGGGCAAAAATTGTAGTCTCCATAATGGCATATATTTCATAACAAAAAATCTCTTGCTCAAAAAGAGTCTTCTTCAACATCTTGTATATGCATCGTATGTGTTTTCTTCTTGGAAGTTCAAAACTCGTATTGATTTATTATTTGAGAGTGATTTCTTCTGTGATGGCCTCTAGTTAGTAAAGTTAACTTCACTACTAATTATATGAAGTTCACGTATTAATTTTGGCCAGCTTCACAATCTCCCATACTTTAACATCAATGATAATATCTCAACAAATTTAAGTATAAAATAAAAATTGTATTAAAAATAATAGAAAATTAATTAAAATAGATCTAAGTAATTGAGAAAATAAATTAATAAATTAAAATGAAATCTTAAAATGAATGTTTGACCGGACTTAAAAAGTTTTCTATTATTTCTTTAGACGATTGGAAAAAATGATAACTCATATTAATTTTTATCATTATATTTATATTTATATTTTTGTTAAATTTAATTTAACATATCAATTTATTATTAAATCCAGTTTCAATTATAAGTGTTTTAATTCTTACTTATGGTGACCGTTAAAATGACCATCATTGTGCAGCAGTAATCAGTTTAATATTCAATGAGTCACATTATAATAATGAAAAGAGAACAATTCATTTCCCAGCTAATTGACGTTACTGTCAATGCATTTTTTTCCGAGTAACGAACGGATTTAAGGCCAAAAAGGAGAATAATTGTTATGATTATGGTGAGCAGCTTAATAATAATGCAATGTTATGATTACGTTGAACAACTTTTTCGTTTAATGTTTAAAAACTTTTATTTTTAATTCAAATAAATTAAATTTATATTATTTAATTATTCAAATTTGATTTTAAATATTAATTTAATATATTAAAATTATTTAATTATTTTAAACCTGTATATTTGTTGTAAATTGTAATTGTCTTTTGTTATATTAAAAATTCAGTGTTATAAATATGTATAATATTTTTTGTTAAAATAAAACTGGCATAAAATCTTAGTTAATTATTTGCAAAACTTTAGTTGTTGTTGTGACTTTGTTATCTAATTTTAACTGCTTTTTCTATAGAAAATGTGAGTGGAGGGAGTGGTAATATCTCTTATAACAAGGTTGTATTTAAAGGAATTAATCTGAATCAATTTCTAAATTTTACTCCAAATTCGCGAGCTTCAAAGCCAAATGGAATCAATAAAATCACTAGAATTCAGTTGGCCACTTTAGTAAATGGAAACCGGGGATTTGCTTTATTGAAGCATATGTTGATACTAAGTTTGAGGTACACTCAAATCATATTGGTGAATATATACAGTTTATGAGAGATCATGCACTCATTAGTAATTTTTTGGGAATATGGTCGTTTGGAAATCCCTTACTGATTGGGTATTCAACAAATGGAAGCCTAAAGGCGAGATCAAGCTAGAACTAGGAGCAAAGCGCTTCTTTACTATTACTTTCAAAAGTTTGGAGGATTAAAATCAGGTTTTTGAAATCAAACCATAATTTTTTTTAATTCTGTAAGACTCTACTTGTGGTTCTGGATTGAGATATTTGTCCCCGATAAAGAAGATTTCATAGTGACTACAAGAGTTTTAGGATGAGAAAAACACAAGCAAGAATTAGGAATGCACCGGGACATATTGTCAAGATATTTGAGGCAACCAGATAAGTAAAATATATATCCTATGCATGAATATTTGTCTACGTGAACATTTCAAAGCCTCTTCTGAAATCTATAGATATATAACACTAGGAATATGAATTGTTGAAGCAAAAAATTGATTACGAAAATATTCCTTTTAGATCTTGATGGTGCCATGAATATGGCCATTTATACCATAATTCCCCCCTAGTAACCTTGAATAAAAACCATGAGTGCTCTTCAGACCAAGATAATGAAGGGTTCACTATGCTAGGATGAAGTCACCATAACCCTAAACCCCCCCACATGCCTCAAAATCCCCATGAGCTGAAAGGGGTGATGGTGAAAGGACCGACTGTGAACAGGTATGAGCCACTCACATCTCTAGAAACCCCCAACCCCCTCAAATCTGAGAAGTCTTTGAAGGTTTATATGAAGCACCCATTGGGCCCTCCTGCCTCTTTGGTTAGACTACCTCCATCATCTAATTTCCTATTTCCCCCACATGTAATCCTACAGCCTTCGACCCTGTCAACCACAGATCTTCTAATTAGCCACAATATCCCCTTATATTCCTTCATGTGGTGCCTAAAGGGATGGAACCACTTCCAGATCAAGAAGAAGACATGGATTTGGTTTCGATGAATCTTCCATAAATATCAAAGGCATGGAAATGTAAGGATCTATTTACACTATGAGAGCACCAAATATATCTGCTGAGAATATCCTAAGTATCGACATATTGTAGCAAAGTCTGAGTTAAGAATGTTAGGAAGTGGATCATTAGGAGTCCATTATCATTCACTAAAGGACCTAGAAATGCCACATAGGGAGGAAAGAAAGTGAGGTTGAAAGAGAAACTTACTGTTGTTGGATGAGCTCAGAGGCACACTAGTCAACTTAGGGCTAGTTATGAGTATCCCAGAGGCATTTCAGGGTTCTAACAAACATCAGCATCTCATGGAATGTGAAGAGCCTTAATAGTAAAGGTAAAAAAAGGCTCCTCTGAGAAAAAGGACAAGAAAAGTATCTTATAATATTATTAGCAAATGGGGAAGAACTACTAGGTAGTAGCAATAAATGCACATGGTTAATTTGAGGGCATTGATATCTTATGGAACGAGCGTGATATCTAGGTTACACACATGGGTATTTCATTTCACATAATGACTATTTAGGTTCAGTTTATAGATATAGGGGAGTATTTTCATATATCCAATGTCTATGGCTCGAATATCCCAAATAACAAACCCTTGTTCCTCTCAACCATTGTTAGCAGTACAAACAAATTACTCTCTCTGCCTCCATGGATAGTTGGGGGATATTTTAACATTAGTAACTCACTTGGGGAGAAGAAAGGTGAAATTAAACAAATGGAGGCAGCCGCTACATTGTTTGAGGAGACAATCAATGTAGTGCATCTCGTGGAGATAGATACAAAGAACAATATATATACTTGGAATAATAGGAGGGGTGGTCAACATCAAGTTGCCTCTAAACTGGATTGGTTTCTCATATTTGAGGATATCATGAGTTCAAACTTATTTATTGAGGAAACCATATTACCAAACAATTGATCAAATCATTGGGAAATAAGCCTAAATATAGAATATAAGTCAAGACTATGTAACCATCCCTTCAAATTCCATAAGTTTTGGCTCTGTCACCTAGAATTCGAATATAACATCTACTAGTGGTGGGAGGAACTATAAGGCATATAAAGCTTAGCAATTTTCAAGATATATAAAAAAATTAAGCACATTAAATGGAAGTTGAAATGGTGGAATAAGGGATGGGATAGAAATTCCTTGATGGGGGTGGGTGTCCATGTGGTAGATGATTTCCGAGGGGGTGATGTGCCTACAACCCCACCGACTCCATTTGTCATTAAGTCGGGGGTGGTGTGGTCTACCTCTCCTCAGTATGAAACTTGTGAAATGGTGAGGATTATTATGAATTTATCATTTATTTAAGTTATGGTGAAAGGTGGGAGTATCTACCCCCAAGTGCGCAAACGCTTTGGTGTGGGTGGGATTTTCCTTCCCCCTCTAGAGCCACGATAAGGATCATTGCTGTGATTATCTGTCAAAACACTAGATTTGTATAAGGGAATATGTGTTTCTCATTTTGAATGTGGAAGGATGTGTGACATCTAGGGTTCATTGCGGCTGCATTAGCTTGCTTTTCTGTAGCGTCCTTGGAGATGATGGCCAGGTGGGGTGATAGGGCATTTGGTAAGTTTGTGGGTTCAAAATTTGAAATGATTTTTGGAGTTTGCATCTTGTATGAGTATAGGAGTTGTTGTGGGTACAATTTGAGTTCATTGGTGAGGAGCTTCTCATTTTGTGCACTTAATTATGGATTTCTAAGGTAATGTTTCTTATTCTACCTAGCATTACATCTTTCTTTGCTTATGTTGGTCAATCTCATGTTTTGGATTTCCTGGAAGGTCTATGTGGTGGTTTTTTGATATTATGGGTTCCTTGAGTGTAGAGGCTTTTTTATCAGTGGCGAGGGATTTTCCATCTATTTATATGATTCCAAACCTAAGGGTTTGTGGGTTTTCTCCCTTGGTGACTAGTTTGGAAGGCGAGGGTGGGTTGGAGTGCTTACGTATCAACCATTGTTGGACCAGTCTGGGAGTAACTACAATAGTTTAGGCTGTCTATGGTGGGTGATGTAGTGGGGAGGGTAGTTTATCCTACTCAACTAATTTCAATATTCGAACTGGAGGAGGGGTTGATGGGGTGTGAAATTTTGGATTGGTGGTGCTTCTCTCTTTGGAATTTGGAAGACACATATTTTTTGTTAGGTGATATGCCTCACTAGGGTGTGCATGGGCATCAGGGGGCAGTGGACATGGCTATCCCCATTAGTCATAAGCATAGGAGGTTGTGGCTAATTATTTCTCAGCAACCTTGTATAACATTCGAGTAAAGAATTACGGACTTGAGACACAAGTTGCGCGAGATTTGAAAGCATATTTTGATTCTAAACTCTTACAGGGGTGTCCCATTGGCTTCTGGATCCTGGTTACACTAGGGAAAGAAGGAGTTAGTATATGGATTCGATTACACTCCATTGGTAGTTAAAGACTCTAGTAGGATGAGTTTTAAAGGAAAAACGTGAAGATATGAACAATCTTATTTCATTTCTCAATGATATTCAATGTAATCAGTGGAAGAAACAAACTTTTCTAGACATATTAGAAGCCTGCTTCAATCACATTGAGAGGTATATCCAATGTGAGTTTAAGCCTTCTATGCATCATGTTTCATGTGTGAAGAATCCAACTCCATTTTCATTATTGGATGCTTGATCTAAATTTTATGTTATGGTTAAGTTACTATAGGATCCTTTTCTTATTTGGTCTTATGTTTAGTATTTGTTCCAAATTTTTATGTAGACAACTTGAAGTAGCCAAGAACCTTAGTTTCCTATTTACGGAGAGTGGGGCCATTACTTTTAATGATTGGATCTACAATGATGTAATTTGATTTTGATAGGTAATATAATTAATTTACAAAAAAAGGGGATTGATTTGTAGTATCTTGGAGGAGAAAAATAAAATAGAACAAAAAATGGAGGAAGTTTAGCAAGAGACGATATTATTTGGTAGATTTGATAACTTAATCAAAATAGACATAAGAAATTTACAGGAATTAGAGGAGAGGAGAAAATAAGAAGTGATTTTGTGGAAACAAAATCCCATATCCAATGGCTATAAGAAGAGGAAAGAAATATATCGTTCTTTTACAATTCAATGTTGCAGCACAGGAACCACAACCATATCTCTTCACTAATAGAATCAAATGGTAGGAAATAGGAGAGTCATCTAGAGATATCACAGGAATTGGTCCAGTTCTTCCACAATATCACTTATAATCCCAGGGGAGATAGAACTAGGGATATCCAAAACATATCCAAGTATATTCCTTGGTTAATTAGTATAGAACATAATGAAGTGCTTCTCAGGAAGATACAATATGAAGAGGTGGAAGCTATAATTAAATCAATGCCCCATAAAAAAGCCTTAGGGATGGATGGATTTAATGTGGAATTTTTTAATCATGTTGGTCAATTATTAGGGAGTAGATGTGGAAAGCATTCGAGGAGTATAGGAAGTCCAGATCAATCCTCATAGCACTTAACACTAATTTCTTGACTTTAGTGCCGAAGAAAGCGAAACTAGAGGGTCCCAATGGCTATAGACCCATTACATTATGTAATGTGATATACAAGGTAATTACTAAGGTAATAGCCAAAAAACTCAAGCCATTCCTCATTAATATTATATCTCTAGAGAAAATGGGATTTGTAGAGGGGAGACAGATTTTAGATGGTATTATGGTTGCACATGAAGCGATCCATTCTCTGAGGATCACAAAGAGACATGGAATGATGGTTAAATTATATTTATCCAAAGAATATGATAAGTTGAACTGAAACTATTTGTGTAGTATCCTTCATGCCTCCAACTTTGCAAAATAATGGATTGAATGGATCTACAATCTTATAGTCCTATATTTTTTATTAGTTTTGGTAAATGGATCTCCATCTACCCCCTTCACTTCCTCTCAAGGGATTAGGCTAGGTGACCCTCTCTCACCATTCCTATTCATCTTGATAGTTGAGGGTTTGGGGAGATTATTTAAGGCAAGGGAATCAAAAAACAAATTATCTGGCCTTCGACTATATGGGGAGGACCTCCCTTTGACCCATAAACAATTTGTTCATGATACAATGGCCCTGGGAAAACCAACAATGTAGGAAACTCACACCTTCAATAATATTCTATATATGTTTCTATAGCCTTAATTATGGATATTAATAGAAACAAGTCACAAGTATTATTCTTTAATACACCTATGATTGTTCAAAGCCATGTGGCTCATGTACTATGGATTTAGATTATCAAGCTCCCCTCTAAATATGTAGGTGCTCCTTTAGCAAACAAATCTATTAAGTAGATCATCTTAGAATAACTTCTTGAAAATTTTCAGAATAAATTGGAAAATTGGATCTTTTTCTCCTTGGATATAGTTGGGTGGATAGTACTTCTGAGGGAACTACTCCAATCTCTCTCAATATATCTATGTTTAACTATGATGGCACCATACTCTATTCTTTAGGAAATTTAGTGAATACATAGATATTTCTAAAGGGGCTATTTTCAATTATAAAATAAGTGGCCTTTAATGGCATAAGATCGACTATATAGATCAAATCTTCAGGGAGGATTTGGGTTTTGTGATCCATTCATTACAGAAATTGTACTACGTGAAAAGATCTAGTCGAGTAAATACAGGATAAAATATGGAAACAAAAGGTATGGATAAAAATATCCCTTTTCCTATCGATTATGTTACTGAAATAAGCCTCTAACGTGTGAAAATATTCAAAGAAGAAACTACTAGGATCTCTCTAGATGACACCTATGTCCAATGCACTAAAACAATTTGGAGCACCTATTCAATGGTTGCACTTTCTTGTGGTACTATGGAAAAATTTAACATACTTCTTTCAAATAACTGATAGAAATCCTTTGAGTATATCTAGTACTATAGTCATATGGTGATCTCAAGCTTTCTCTAATCAAATTCTTAACCACATTTTGATCCTCTCACTTGCATTCATCCTTTGGGAAATTTGGAAAGAACATAATCAAAGAATTTTCATAGGGCGGTCTATTTCTCTGTACTCCACATGGTATTCCATAAGTACCCAAATCAAGGAATTGATCATAACTTTATCCTAGTCTGCTTAAGACTAGCAAACATTTGGCCATGAAGTGAGGCTTTTGAAAGAGTGGTTACCCTCTCTTCCTAAAAGGCTGCAACCTTCCCCTCCCTCCTCCATTTAGTCTTCAAGCCCTATGAATTGGCTCCTCCCCACTCCCAACCCAATATTTTGAGGTTGAAATTAGATGGTGAAGCGAGAGGTAATCCAAGTCCTATAGGATATGGGGGAGTAATTCAAGATCACAATGGGTCACCCTTTTTCATCTATTATGGTACGATAGGAAATAGCAACAATAATGTTGCAAAACTGATGGGTCTTCGTATGGGATTGGTATTGGGAGCTTGAGAATACTGATAGGTGGGGGTGAATTAGTATTGTGTAGTATGGATCACCAGTTTACACTTTTTTCCTTTTCTTACAATTAATTAATCATTCAATTGGTTAGCCAACACCACAAGATATTAGTAGCAAATAACACATGCATAAACTAGATCATATGAGCATCATATATAACAAATAAAACTTGACAGCAACAACTAACACATCAAGTACATGGGACACCAGATATTAGGTGGAAACCATTCCAGGTGAAAAAGCATTGTAGTTTTGACTTCTTCTTATTTCAAAAGCTTGTTTTACATCAATCACTGACTGCCACCATTGTGAAAGATCTGACTTGTGATGTATGCGAGAAACCACCTACTTGAAACCATTACTTAATGGAAGCTACCACTTCCTCAACTATGTAGGCCCTAACTCTTAATGTTTCTTAGGGTTATATTTTTCTTTTATTTCATAATTGCATTTCTTCATTTACAGATTAAATTCACCCCAAAACATCATAACATTATTCATATTTAGGTCATTATTCAATAACAAAGGAAACTATGTAGAATGAAAAATATAATCATCAGAAATGTATGAACATAAAGGAATAATAGAAGAAAAAATTCACACACATAGAAATCAAGATTGGTTGGAGACCAGAGAAAAATCCACTATGGGGAAAACCCTTTCAAATTATTCTTCTTATTAGATTTTCATTGAATGACTCAACAAAAGAGAGTACAGTGATCCATATCTTCATCCATACAAGTATACAGTAAAATTCAACTAAACAATATCCATGAGATGAACCCAACCATGCTCATACTCAAAAACACTAATTCTGAAGCTTGTAATGAACTGTCATTTTCTGCAGTCCACTGCCAAACACTGCGGTCAACGAGCGAAAACATTTGTTAACAAAAAATGAAACTTTAGGTCTCAGTCACAGGGAGGAAGTGGGAATGCGAGTGACTAGGATCTTTCAATCGCTACCTTGAGCCTACAGGCCAACGGCCAGTCAAATATGTCTTTTGGTAATCTTGCGTTTAAGAAACAAGACCCTAGAAAAATACGCGCGAGCTTCAAACCCTGTAATTTCACCTTCGAACGAACCCATTTCTCTGTGAACTTTCCTTACACCTATGCGATCCAAAAAAAATAAAGAGAATAGAATAATGATACATGATGATATCCAAATGAGGTGGAAGTCACTTGTATTTATAGCCTTACAAGGGTGTTCATTTTGATTTAGGGTTGGCTTGATCAAATTTGAACATGTGGGCTAATAGTTAAAAACTATACTTTCCCTTGTCCAAATTTGATGATATTTCAGTCGATTTTGGTCCTCTCGAAAAGAGGAATTAAATGCAATCATCATCTCCATCAAATGAGCTTTCCAAAGTGGAATTTGGCCCTAGTTTCAAATTTTAACACTCCCTCTCAACTAGGGAGAATTCCACCGACATCATGTCATGTGTATCCTGTCATCAAATCATATCCAATATCAAGTGTCTTAGCATCACGTATCGACATTGTTGATTTTGATTCATATCTTTCTCATTCTTGCTTATCTCTTGATTGTCCCTTCTCATACGTTGGATATTCTTGAATCTAAAAGAAGAAGAATTTGACATCGGAGGGGAGTTCAATTTACCACCTTCTATCAATCGGGGAGCCACTTCTACCTCCCAAAATCTCTTCCAGTGGGGAGCCTAATGTTACCACCGGGGAAACAACAACGTGGAGCCAAATCCATGACCTATATCAACATCAAAGATATAAGCTAAATATGGAACAACATTGGGGACATATCTCAGCCTAAAGCCACATCGACAAGCATGCATAATCTCAACTGGGAATCTCATTGGGGAGCTAAACATATACATCCCCATATCGAGTAATAGGTTATATATGGGAGTACATCTCAACCCATCCTATTTCTTACCGATATTCCTATCAACGAACCTCAAGAGTCATGTGGTAGAACACCTGCATCATAATCAGCTTGGGTTGTACACCCCAAGTACACTCTCAACCTATTGGCCAGATGGGGAGAGGTATTCCCAACAAGCCTTGCCTATGGGTATGATGCCAACTAGGATATACTCTGCAAAGGCCAAGATAGGGGAGTTAACATCTCCAATCCTATGGGTAAAAGATAGGGGAAAAACATATACGACCATATTTTCTAGAGATCCCTCAGCCCTAGGAGCCCTCCATCTTAATTCCTCACCCTGGGAGCTTAGATGGGGGGACAAGTAAGCTTAGTATTCTCAATCAATCCTTCTTTGTAGATTAGAAAAATATCATCATTCTCATATCTAGTATTAGATTAATCATCATGTCGCAATAGAAGCACTCTCCTATTCATATAGAACATCAAATTAAATATTATATTATAACAAAATATATATCACAAAAAGAATACCTTATTCATCCTCCCTCTCATGTAGGCAACAACCACAAGCCTAAGAATGTCTCGTACAACAACATCGGTTGAACATATCTCAGTCCTAATGTTGGAACATGGTCCCATGGGGTAAATTTTGTAATCATTTTCGTTATCTATGTAAAGTCTCCACATTTTGAGGAAGCAGAGCGCGAAGGCCGTAGGAGTCAAAGGCGCTTTAGGAAGGTCAAAGCCCCTTAGTTTGTTAGAAGTTAATATTTTTTGTGACCTGCCCATGGTTCACGAACCATGGTATTGTAATTAAAGAAGTTATATAAAGGATTCATAGCGAGTCATGACAAGTCGGCTAATCATTGAAGATCTATGTATGGGCAAGTGATCTAAGGCAGAAAAGTTTGTTTTCTATACTTAGGCGAAGGGGAAGCCTCCTCTAGATGTGTGCATGGAGACCTTGGTAAGTTCGCAAGCTGAGTGTGCGGGCCCCTGCAACTGCGTGTGAATGAAAAAAGAGTCTGTAATAGAAGGATTATATCTAATAAAGACTATTTTGGAGCGATATTTGTGTATCTGTGCCTTTCTGTTTACTTATGCATGTTTTGTGTATTCACTTTATTTTCTGTAATCATCTCAAGAAACACTTAATTGATGCGGGAAAGTGGTATATCCAATAGTTTACTTAATGATCTAAATATTTAAGGCAATCGGATTAGGGTTAGAAGTTGTTATATGTAAGTTATCTTAATTTCCGCATTTGAAGGGTTAGGGTTCGTGAAGGTCGGGCTAAAGCCCTAGAAGTAACAGAAACCCATCACACAAACCTCTGGATGCATAAACCTGGTTGTTTCATCCCCCAATAATGATTTGGGTGAGACTGCAGCCTGCACTATGCAAGTTGTTGCCGAAAGGGCCAATAGTGAAGGGTTTTGTTGGTTGGTGCAACTAACTCTGAACCTGGGTCCAGACCCCCTTAAGCCAACAAATTGTTTCGTTGTTGGGACTGAGATCTATTTTAGGAATGTGTGATGTCGAATAAATGGTTCCCAACTAAGAAGGAACTCAAGAAGTGGATAGATCGGAAGTTGCATGAATTTGCAGCCCAGGAAAATACGAATCCGCATTTGTCAAAGGAAAAGTGGTTGAATCAATACTTATATACAGATGAGCATGAAATTTTATTTTGCTATTTTCTATGTGAATTACACTAGTGTTTGTCTAAATTGGTGGATAGTTAAGGTACATGGATGCTAGATAACCCTATTGTGTGGACCCCAGAATAGGTGAAGCGCCTGGAGGCTTCAAAAAAAAAATTGCATGAGCTGTCAATTATTGGATCGATAGTATTCTAGGAGGATTCATTACTGAGTTTGCGATTGATACATCTACCCATTATAGTGAAGCTAAACACCGATTTTTCAAGGGACCGAGAGGTAAGTATATTAAGTCCTTGAAGACCTGGATTAAAATGTTGTTGTATGAAAAACATGTTATGCCATTGAAATAATGTTTGCGAGTATGCGAAGTGGAAGACTGTTAAGAAGAAGTTTAGATTCTGGTGTCGAATATAGTCCTTTGTTGGGATTGTCTGATAGTGATGACAAAAGTAGTATTCTAAAAACACCATGAGGTGCACTGTCAATGGTAAGTCAGGGTATCATAGGAATACCGCATCCATCCACTCCACCTCCACCTCCATCATTTAACATGGAAAATGCAATTAAGAATGTTGTATTTAAGGTTCTGGGGATTGAAGACCCTAAACAATTTTGGTTTGTAGCATATGCTACATGGAGGTCACAACAGATTATAGATGATGACATGAAGAAAGCACAATTGGTTACAACACTACAACAGAAAGTGTTGAGCTAGTATATCAAGTATTGCTCAACTCGTCCAAATGCAACTCTGAAGGAAACATAGAAAGTGCTAAACAACGGGTTTAACAAGCCTAAGCCGCAAACCCAGTTAGTGATAGAGGTTAAAGAGATCTAGTAGAAGGTAAATGAGTCTACATGGGATTTTGATCAGAGACTGAAGTGTCTGTTCCAGCAGGATAATATGCAGATCATGGATGATCAACATAGGGACTCGTACATTGCTTCGATATTACCCCATCTAAGATTACCACTGACAAAACATAAACTTGGAACGCACGCTGAAGAATTAGAGATTTCTATGAGATTGGAAGCTTCACCCACTCAAGATATGAATCTGGGGTTGCAACAGATTCAGTCGCAGTTTGGTGTTTGAAATGTAGAGGCCATGGTCACAATAAGGACCATTACTCAATCTATTAGAATTATCTTATTGGGGGAGGCCATGTCCCCTTGAAACCAGAAAATACCGCTTGGCCGAGCACGGGAGTAGTACCATGGTGCGTTATTTGTCAGGTTACAACATAGTATGCAATAGATAATTTTCATCTACTACAAAAGTTTGTACACACCCACCAACAATTTTTTTCAATTTCTGCAAATCGGTAGGTCGTGATGAATGCCATTGTCGAAGTTATGAATTGATGATGGATAGAACCCCTACTTATAGAATGAAGGTAGAGACTCATCCTCAACAATATCAGGGCACAATTGCGGCGTGCGGGGGATTCCAAGGCTGAGGAAGAGGGCGTGGAGGAGGATATGGAAGGGGTCATGGTCATATCGTCTATTACAATTGTGGGGAAGCGGGTCATATTGCACATGATTGTCAGAATCCTACACACCCTTTATGTCAATATTGTCAAAAATTTGAGCATGTTATAGAATATTGCTTAGTGCTTATCGCGAAGATGCAAGAAAAGAAGACTCAGACACAAAAACCTATGCAGAACATCCAGATGATGAGGTCAGAGCCTCATGAAGACAAGCCCAATGTCAATATTGTTATGCAAAGTGGTATAGATAATAGAGAAGATGAGGGGAAACAACCAGAATTAGATGGATGGGTATGCAAGGCTGTTGATAAAGAAGTTGGGTTTGATTTAGGTAAAGCAAAGGAGACCTTTATGGAGGCTAAGAAGAGGTTCGCAGAAGCTTCTACATCAGGAAACTAGGGTACATGCACGAAGAAGTCTGAAGGAATTAGTACCGTGCAGGACACAAAACCCTCATTGTTAGTGTCTTTTTTAAAGACCTGCATGAAGCTCCTAAGGGATAAGAAAGCAGTAGAAGGGCTACAAGAAGTGATAGATAATTGTAATAGCAAGAATAAACCCCTGCCTGAGTAGCATGCAGTACACAAGGTGGGGAAAGCAAGAAGAAAATGGGTTGCGAAATGAGGTTAATTGTGAAAATCAGAGAATATGAGATGGACCAGGCAATCCTTGATTTGGGGTCTGATGTGAACGTTTTTCCAAAACAGAATTGGGAGAGACCGGGGAGACCCATGCTACAATGGTCCGTGATCCAGCTAAGAATGGAGAACCAACAAAATATTATTCTTATGGGGAACATATGTGGGGTAATGGTTGATATTGAAGGGACGAGTGCCATAGCCGTTTTTGAAGTGATTGACATAGTCGATGATAGCAAACCATACCCAATGCTACTTGGCATTGATTGGTAATTTTATATGAACGCGGTCATCAACCTCAAAAAGCATAGAATGAAATTTGAAAAGAAGGAGCTAAGGGTTATTGTTCCATTGGACCCGGTCAAGGGTGCGTGATATACTGAATCAGTCTGAGATTACGAGGAAGAGGATGACATTGATTAGATTTACAAGATCACTATGTGGGATGAGGACTAGATTAACCCTACTGTAGATGGGCGGATCATGTGGGAAAGGGATAGTTCCTGAAATTCAGATTTTGATGAGGAGCTGGAGCACTAGAAGAGCTGATTACAATGAAATATCATTGTTGCACTACAATAAACTTACCAAATTGATACGATGTATATCCACCGAGGTATACAATTTATCGTATTATGATGGTTTAGAGGATGTAAATTTATTTTTGGATAAATTTGAAAGGGATGTACTGGAGGAACATCGGTTCCAAGTGCCAAACATTGTGCTGCGAGTTACACCTTCCTGTTGGTGGGGCGCACGTAAGAAAAATTATGTAGATTGGAAGGAGTATCGAAGAATGATGAAGCTGAGATTTAGGTAAACTAAGACCTGCATTGCGGAGAAATACACAAGGAAGGAAAATCCGCATGAGCACTTAGCTCGTTGGATGAAGGAAGGGAGAGAAGAACCGTAGATGGAGTTGGTTCATATATTCCGCCACACTTTGGATACAATCCCAATGAAATGGTATCTGGAAATGGAGCTGCGACACAGGACCACAGAATGAGATGTTTTGAAAGAAAGTTTTATATTAACTTTTAGCTTTGAAGATGGGTTTGAGTGTATAGATGAAGCGTTGTAGGAAATCAAAGCTGCTATATTGAAAATTCCTATAGAACTGGTTGAATGGGTACAACCATATTAGGGTATGTAGCTGCACGATGTGCTCAAATGATACAATGTGACTGCGGACGATGGAAAAGAAGATCCCGGGAACATCCACATTCCTAATTCTGAAGGAAAACATGAAGTTAAGGGACCTAAGGTAGAAATCGCTGATATATCAGAGTCGTTAAAGACCAAGCAGGTGAATATTGGATCAGAATTGCAACCGAAGTTTGCGAAAATAGGTGACTATTGGGATGAAGATATAGTAGATAAGGTTGCAGAGCTATTGCGAGAGTATCAGGACTTGTTTCCCACCAAGTTCTCTGATCTAAAAGGGATAGTAGGGGATCTGGGAGTCATGAAGATCACTTTGAAGCTAGATGCAAAGCCAGTGAAACAATGCCCCTACCGATTAAATCCTAAGTATAAGGAAAAAGTGTGCAAGGAATTGGATAAAATGCTTGAAGCTGAGATCATTGAACCTATCAAGGAATCAAACTAGGTTAGTCCCATGGTGGTTCAAGAAAAGAAAACGCAGGGTGAAATTTGGATATGCATAGAATTAAGGAAGTTGAATGATGTGTGTGTCCATGATCCATTCCCTATGCCATTCACAGATGAGGTACTAGAGAATGTTGGAGGACAGGAAGCCTATTTGTTCACAAATGGATTCTTAGGGTACCATCAGATCAAGATCATGCCGGAGGACTGGAGTAAGACCACCTTCACGACTGAATGGGGTTGTTTTCAGTATACAGTGATGCCTTTCGGGCTTAAGAATGCCCCTGCAATCTTCTCTAGGGTGGTAATTGTGGCCTTCAAGGAATTTATCCATAAATTTTTGGAGGTCTACTTCGATGACTGGACAATGTTTGGGTTAGTAAAGAAACATGTTTCTAGTCTGTGCCTCATGTTGGATACTTGTCGAAAGCATCAGATAGCCCTTAATTTGAAGAAATGCATATTTTGTGTACCCTACAGGATACTCTTGGGCCATGTTGTTTGCAAGCAGGGATTGATGGTAGACCCTGCCAAAATTGCAATAATCATCAATTTGGAAGCCCTGAAGAATGTTAAACAATTGTGCACAACGTTGGGCCATACAAGATATTATAGGAAGTTCATCAAAGTGTATGCACAAATCATTGTGCCTATGGAAAAATTATTTAAGAAGGATGCAACATTTTGCTGGGATGAGGATTTCAAGAAAATTTTGGATGTCATAAAGGAGAAAATGGTCACCATGCCCATTTTGGTGTTCCCCGACTGGAAGAAGGAATTCCACATTCATATAGATGCTTCCTGCATCGTGCTAGGAGTTGTGCTGACTCAACTAGGCAAAGGAGATATCCACCATCCAATAGCATTTGCAAGTAGAAATTTGTCAAAGGCGAAAAAGAACTATTCAACCATAGGGTGTGCAGGTTTAGCAATGGTGTATGCACCACAAGAATTCAAGCACTATTTGTTGAGTGTGCACTTCAAGATGTATATAGATCATTCTGCTCTAAAATACTTGGTCAACAAGCTTGTGTTAGGGGGGACGATTTGCAGATGGTTGCTTCTTTTCTAGGAATATGATTTCGAAGTAATTGTGAAGCCAAGGCCCCTGAATGTTGGTCTAAATCACCTATCATGAATTGAGAATGGGGATGAGCCTACAATTCTGGAGGAAGGGTATCCTGATGCGAAGATCTTCATTATTCATGTTGCAGATGATCATTTCGTAGAGATAATTCAATTCTTGTCTACATGAACCACTCCTGAAGGGTATTTGACACAACAAAAGAAAGAACTGGTGGTTTGGGTTTCAAATTTATCTATTATCGCTTGACACTTATACAGAATGGGCTCTGATGAAATATTGCATAGGTACGTTCCAGAGTATGAGAGAAAAAGTATCCTTGTAGAAGCGCATTGAGAAGTAGTGGGAGGACATTATTTAGGAAAGGAAACTCTACAAAATATCGTACACATAGGACTTTGGTGGCTGATTGTACATAAGGACTCCACAAAATATTGTAGTGTCAAAGAGATGAGTTACCACTGAATCCGCAAGTGATGTTGCAGGAATTTTACAAGTGGGAAATAGACTTTGTGGGACCAATACAACCACTGGAGAAGAAGACATGGGCTAGATATATAATTATTGCGACTAAATACTTAACCAGTTGGGCGGAGGCAGAGACTGTAAAAGATTGTAGTGCCACTACCGCCACGAAGCTTATTTTTGAATATATCTTTTCTCGGTTCGACTACCCTAATATTTTGATAAGTGATAGGGGCACACACTTCTTGAATGAGACAATTGCTGCATTTCTTTAAGAATTCCAGATATATCATCAGAAGTGTTAGTGTCAGTATCTGCATACTTCCATCAGGGACCAAAATTCACTCTTGCCATTTTCATTTTAGGGGTTACATACTGAAAATTTTGCATCATTCCATTAGGTAATGATATACTGATCCACTGATGGTTGTTTTCTCCTCATAAAATCTAAATTTTTCCCTCATAGAGTATACTTGCCGATCCTTCTTTAGATTGCCTTCAATTATGGTTTCATAATCAATCTGCAGTCATGATTTTATTAGGTCTTAGGGTTTCACCACCAAGGTCAAAAGTTTTATGTTAAAAGGTAAAGAAACGTCAGCAAGGGTATGAGGATGACTAATAAAACAAGCATGATGATTTGTAAGCCATAAGCTACTGAGTTATTATTTTTTTAACCTAATGTAATTTTCACCTCAAAAACATGTTTTTGAGGTAAAAACAGAGTATTTTAAGTTTATTTGTATCTCATATGTAATTTTAAGTCCCTATATGTAATAATGGATCTCAACTGCACTAGAGCATTTCTCCTTGCTGAAAGACAAACAAAAACTACAAAATTCAAGTCAAATTAAGCATTTATCCACCTGCAAAGACATAAAGAAGAATGGCCAAATACTATGCCATGAGAAACAAAATTGCTAGAGCCAAGCACGAAAGGGCTCATGCAAAAATTGAGGCCTTAACTCATTAGAAGGAGATGGAGAAGCTTGACCTATTGGTGGAGGCTTCACTCCATGCTTAGTCACCTTTAACATCAGCTATGTCAACCATTTTTGAAGACCCTAAACTCAGTTTTTTGCTTTTAGCATTTCCTGTTTTCTTCATGATGTAATTTTTGTATCAGTCCCTTGGTCAAACGAGCAATGCCTAGGTCGCTGTGCACTTTTTTGGGGCATATTTTTGAGGAATGGCCACCACCATTGGATTCAAAAGACCATTTACACTCAAGAAAACCATGTTTCCAGATTTGAAAGTCAAAACTACTAGGCAGAAAAGGCAAAAAACCACCTAAAAGTCATGTTTCTGCCTATTTTCTGAGCCAGGCACTGTGCGTTTTAGCAGTCTTGGGAGATTGCAGTTTGGAGGGGTAGCTCAACCTCAGTTTGGAAATTAGGGGAATTTTTGGAAACTAGATAGGATAAGCTTTCTAATGAGCTATCTTGAGCTATATTTGGACACCAAGAAGACAGTCAAAGCTCACCCAGACGATGGCGCTGCGCACTTCCTTCAGGAGCTGCACATTTGACACTGGTCCTGCACATTTGATAGGCAACCAAATTTTTCACTGTTTCTCTTAGAAAATACTTTTCACCTGTGGGATTTTGATTTTTCACTAATGTAATTCATAATGATGATGTAATTAAAGTGTGTTTTTGTTACCTAGGGTAGATACATTATATGAATGGCCTAAGTGGCCCATAATGAATTAGTTTGCTTCATATTAGGGATGAGTGAGTTTGATCGCCCTAGTCTTTAGCTATCAGTTCAGTCTTTTGTGCAATTACTCCTCCTCTCATGGATTCGACCCTTGATGCTAGGATTAGTTGTTTTGAGACCTATATCATGTAGTTTCTTAGTCATTTTACATGTTGGACTCAGTTGGATGCTCAGAGCTTGATTGTACACCTTTGTAAGTAGTTTGGCAGGATATTAATAAGAATTGCAGCTACTTTTATGGGATCCCTGTTATATGGAGTTCTAGTATAGTTTCTTCTTCTGTGATTATATGTTTTATGTATGCCATCAATCATTTCATTGTTTCTAGTTGAATGTTTTCAAGTTTGATAGGTAGAATCCATTGCATCAGTGCTCTGCCTTAGGAAACCATTCACCATTTCATGTTTTCTGCAGTCCAATAAGGATCCATGATTGTCACATGTCCTTCTTAGCTTCTCACTAGTCTAAAATATCTCACCCCATCAAGCCCAAGAGTGCTAAAGCTTATTCCTACCTCGCCCCATTGAACACCATGCAATTCTGACCTAGTTTCCCAGACCTAAACTGTCCAACTCCTCCTGATCTAGCAAAACCTCTATAAAATCCAATCAAAACTTTCGAGCTACTATACCTAGCCTAAAATCCTTTACTTGATCCAGTCATCTTGATAGAGATCCTTATGGAGAGAGCCCCCTCCCGGCCTAGTAGGGCTAGCTACTTGGCTAAGCTTGGTTTGTAGTTATCGTGGCATTGCCTCCCTTTAGACTGAGGTCAATCTAGGTGATAACAAGAAGAATATGCCTTATCACTCTTAAGAAAATGGCATAGTAGGAGGCTTCAACAAAATTCTGAAAAGAGTTTTGATGCAGATTTGCAACGAGAAGCGAAATGACTAGGATGTGCGCATACCAGTGGTCCTCTGGGCGTATAGGACTACCTACAAAAATTTGACAGGACAAACACCGTTCAGATTGGTATATGGGAAATAGGCTATAACTCACATGGCGTACATAGTGCCAAGCTTACGGGTTGCAGTAGTTATAGACATGGCTGATCACGATACCATGGAGGAACACCTCACATAACTCGTTGAGTTGGAGAAGGATCGCTTCTTAGCTAGATTTCATCAGCATGTGTAGAAGGACCGTGAAAAGGCATGGCATGATCTGGATATCAAAGAACACATCTTCAATATCGAATATTTAGTGTTGCTATATCATAATAAGTTCACATAGTTCCCAGGAAAATTTCAGATGCATTGGATGGGGCCATATGTTGTGAAGGAAATTACAGATGGAGGCGTAGTTTAGCTCGTGAAGCTAAATGGGGAATTATTTCTGGGGAAAGTCAATGGGAGTCGATTGAAGCCATACAGGTGTGATCTCACCCCTGCACAATGACTATATGATTGCGAGATAGTCTTAGTACTCCAGGTAGCTACAAGGAAGTACGAGACTATAAACTACACTGCCCGAAAGTTAGAAAGGAAAAGTGAATGGGCCGCACAATAAGTCGAAGGATGGCACCAAGGGGAGCTGCACTAGGTGGATGGGTCCCATGTATCCGAGCTAAAACGTGATCGCTTGAAGCACTATAGTTGATTGGATGGCGATTTTTTGGTTTGAACGAGCGGGGGACAAGAATTTATGGAGCATATCTTTGAGAATATGCCACCAAATGTGCATTAATGACCAAGAATTGGAGGGAATGGTTGGATTTAAACTCAAATTGGTCTATAAATATGGCATATTGCTCCACATTCGAACACTTTTCTTCTTGAGAGTTTGCCCTCAGTTTTTTCATCATGCTTTACGCCAAGTAAAGTGTTGTATTTATGAGAAGGATTGGGAGGAAATTCTCTCACAGTTGGAGTTTGCAAACTTGCCTGATTAGCATTGTAAGATCATCATTGAGAGAATGACTGTAACTCACCCTAAGATAGAGCCAGCCCAACCTATATGTGTATGGTTTCTCACTATTGTGCCTAGGTCACCAAGGCCTAAGTCATCTACTTCCATGGCAGGAGATAAGAAGAAGAAAATGCCTCAATAATTCCGGTGTGACAATCACTGCAGAAAAACCCGACTGAAATCTACTGGAAAGGGAAGATGGATTGGTCCAAATAGCTAACAGAGCCCCTAGACCTAGATGAAAAAGAACTACGTGAGGGCATAGAGGAGATTGATGTAGAGGAGGTTGAGTCGATAACTCAGTTGTCGAAGTATATCCAACCCTGAAAAGCCACCGCTAAAGTGCCAAAAGATCCAGATAACGCGAATTTTATGGTTTCCACACCATTGTTGCCGGAGAGTGTGTTGTTTGAAGACAATTTTTTGGCCCGTATACCAAATCTGGAAATGGAGGATTGGGACATAGGGGACCATGAGAGATTTCCATAATTGGTGTCGAACAAGTACCTGACAAAAGTCTACTATGAAGAGTCGAACGTTATGTGGTTGGAACCAATGAAATGGGTGGCTGGTGTTGGGGCCGCGAGGCTCCTCAATATGTTGTGGGTGTTACACTTTAGTCGCACAAATATTAACACCATCTATGTGCACCAACTATTGAAGTTGGTACACAATGGGTGTCTCTGGTTGGGAGAACCCATCCCAATCACTGATATGTTGATCCATAGAATAACATTGTTGCCATACCACAGAGTGGACCCTGTGGAGGCGTTTGTAGGTAAATTGTAGGAGAAGAGGTTGGCAGATCAAATTAAGAGCTATTTTGGTTTGGTGAAGAAGTCATGTGGGTATTCCATCAAGTCCATCTCAGATGTCGTGGTGCAGTTTACTACATAGATCTTAGCTGGTAAGATCATGAGAAAGTGTTGCTGTTAGGTCCCTATAATACTAGTGAAAACCCCATTACTATTGTAGTTGTATCCCTTATTATTATTTTTGTGCCCATATTGTCCCCATATTGTTATTACTGTGCCCCATAGAATCCCTCTATTGTTATTTTTGTGCCTTTATATTATTATTGTTAGGTCGGCTGGGTTATATTGTGACTCCTTAGACTCCTATATATAGAAAGGAGGTTTTGTCATTTGAATCATAAAAGAATCATTCATTTGTGTAATGTAAAGGAGGTTTCCCCCTTGAATAGGCTAAATTCTAAGGAGTTGATCTATCTTTTCTATCCTTTTGTGAGCTGGTTTCATAACATTTGGTATCATAGCTTTGGATTCTAGGGTTTCGCTGCTCCAAATAGGTCATCGTGGAATTTTTGCTATAACGTTTTTTTTTGCGACATTTAAGAAGCAAAAAAATAAACCCATTTGAGATGAAAGTTCACTGAACCTTGGATCTGAATTTTAGAGCTTTTCACGCTATATTTGCGGAGATATGATCTGAGGAAGTTGGTATTTTTGCAGACTCCTGAATTACATTCCAAACAGGTGACCTGGGGAAAATCGTCATAACTTTCTCTCTAAGTATTAAATTGATATTTTGTAAGAAGCTACAAAAAGAGGATGGACTTTAGTTTCTTGCATATATTTTTTGGAGCTAAAGGTTGAAACAGGGACACGTGGCACATTGTACAAGTTTGCTCTACTTAACTAGTCTATAATCAGGTCACTGTGGGAGGTTTGGCATAAATCTTCCTTGGATAATCCAATTTGGATCAGATTAGTGGCATTAGAAAGAGGACACAGAGGGCTACTATAGATCATGATTTCAAAATTGGATGATTCGAAATTACAAAGATACATCAGAGGCAATATCGAGCTCCTACAAAGTAAAAAAAGGTGTGTAGATTTTTTTAAATTTTTTCTTAAGCTTGGTTTGAAAAATTATTTTGAACGAATTCAAAGGGCATAGTAGAGCATTATTATCGGTAACTAATGCCCCAAGGAAAGAAAATGCAAACACATAGTAAGCAGCCTAAAAGCTCTAGCATGACTCATGAAGAAGAGGAAGAAATGTTATATGGTATATCAAAATTACAAGACCAAGTGCAACAAATGTCAGTCTCACAAAAGCTAATAGAAGCTAAGATAAATGGCATGGAATCTAAGATAAATGACGTGGAAGCTAAGATGAATGGTGTGGAAGCTAAGATGGACGATTTGAAGATATATTTGAAGACAGATTTGAAAACAGGCATGGCAGATTTGAAGACAGATTTGACAAATTTTCTACAAGAAATACTTACTAATGATGAAAGGGTAGTAAATGAAACTCATGATGCGAACAAAAGAAATGTTAATCATGATTTCATAGACTCTAATTTTGGATCGAAGACCCATCATATTCCAAAAATCGATATGAGGAAGTTTGATGGCAAGGATCCCGCAACATAGATATTACTAATGGATTAATTTTTTCGATCTCAATAATGTGAAAAACACACAAAAGGTATGTATTGCAACTTTATATTTGGAACCAAATCAATTTGTATGGTATGAATGGCTATACTCTCGTAAACAATTTATCACTTGGGCAATTTTTATGGAAGAATTGACAGTACATTATGAGGATACAAAAAGCAACACTTTTTTTAGCCAATTGATAAGTCTCAAACAAAAGGGTTCAATAATGGAGCACATTGAGGAGTTCCAAAAATTGAACATAAGGGTAAAAAATATTCCATAGGAACATAGGACTGATGTGTTCATAGGGATTTCAAAGGATAATATCCATCATGATGTTCGCCTTTGGGAACCTGATTCTTTAGAGAAGGCATTCAGGTTAGCAAGAAAAATGGGAAGCAAAATTATGGCAACCAGGAAGCATACCACTCACAACTATAAAGATGGAAGTGTTGTTGCCCCTAGTCTTCCACAAACTATAAGGTTGACACCACAATAATTGGAATAAAAAAGAGCAAACGGGCTTTGTTACAGTTGGGATAGCAAATACACTAAAGGTCATAAGTATGCTGAGAAGAAATTATTCTACATAGATTGTGAAGAGGAAGAAGAAAAGTAGCAAGAAAGGTCAAAAGAAGAGGATATACTCCAGGAACAAAGCCTAGATAAAGAAGAAATGAATCCGACCATATCTTGTAATGCATTGGCTGGATTACCACTCCTCAAACCATCAAGATAGAAGGACAAATCAAGAAGAAAAAGGTAATAGTGTTTATTGATTCAGGAAGCACCCACAATTTTATTCATTGTAAGGTAGCAAAAGAATTGAATTGCTTCCTATATCTAGCACCAGAGTGTCAAGTGATGGTTGCAAATGGAGGAACAATAAATTTCTCTGGAAAGTGCCATAATATCAAGCTATCCATGGGAGAATATGTATTGACTAGTCTAATGTTTTCCATTACAATGGGAGGTGCTGATGTTGTACTAGGAGTCTAATGGCTACAATCCTTGGGTACAATAGCTTTTAATTTTCAAGAAATTTTCATGAAATTTTCTATGGAAGGAAAGGAAGTTGAATTAAGGGGTATTGTAGGGAAACCAGGAAAGATAATCAGCTCTAGCGGTATGATGAAGCTTCTAAAAAGGAACAAAGAGGTGTAATTGCACAATTATGTTTGCTAGATGTTTCCACATTGAAATCATATATTTCTCTACATATCCAAAAAGTCTTGGACAATCATTCCAAGGTATTTGAGACTCCCAAAGGTCTCCCACCTATTCGTGATCATGATCATGCTATTCATCTGATTCCAGGAAGTGTTCCTCCAAACATCAGGCCATACAGATATCCCTATGCCAAAAGAGTGAAATTGAGCATATGGTTGCAGAAATGCTAGAGGCTGGTATAATTCAACCTAGTCAAAGTTCTTTCTCTGCTCCAGTAGTATTGGTGCACAAGAAGGATGGATCATGGCACATGTGTCTGGATTATAGGGAGCTCAACAAGCTCACTATTAAAGATAAGTTTCCCATTCCTATCATTGATGAATTACTAGATGATTTGGATGGATCAATTCACTTCACCAAGCTGGATCTTCATTCAGGATTTCATCAAATCGGAATGAAGACTGAAGACATTCTGAAAACAACATTTAGAACTCATGAGGGTCATTATGAATTTTTGGTCATGCCTTTTGGCCTTACCAACGCACCTTCTACATTTCAAGGTTTGATGAATTCCATTTTCAAACCCTTCCTTTGAAAATTTGTGTTAGTATTTTTTTATGATATACTAATCTACAACAAGTCTTGGAAGGATGATGTTGAACATGTTGATAGGGTGCTACAACTATTGGAGGAGAAACAATTATATGCAGAAGATCCAAATGTGTCTTTGGAGTACAAAAGCTAGAATATCTGGGTCATATTGTATCTCACGAAGGAGTTAAGGTAGACCCTAGAAAAATTAAAGCCATTAAGGAATGGAAAATCCCCACATCCATAAAGCATTTGTGAGGATTTCTTGGGTTGATAGGGTATTATTGCAAGTTTGTTAAGAATTATGGGAGAACAGTAGAACCTTTAAGAGCATTATTGAAGAAAGATGTATTTTCATGGACTCCAGAAGTAACAAAGGCCTTTGAACATCTTAAAGAGGCAATGTGCCAAGCACCAGTCTTAGCTACATCGGACTTCACGAAAACCTTTATTGTGGAATGTGATGCTTTAGGAAATGGAATTGATCCTATTTTAATGAAAGATGAAAGACCCATTGCTTTTGAAAGTATTCGAATGAAGGGATGGCTTTTACACAAAGCTATTTATGAGAAGGAAATATTGGCAATACTACATGCACTTAAACTAAGGGGAAGACACTTCAAGGTAAAAACGGATCATGATAACCTTAAATACTTTTTAGAACAAAGATTATCCTCTTAAGAGAAACAAAAGTGGGTCACAGAGATGTTGGGTTATGACTTTGAAATCATCTACAAAAAAGGGAAGAAAAATGTGGTGGCAGATGCACTCTCAAGAAAGGATGAGGATGTGGAAGCATTGTTGTGTGCCATTTCTATTATCCAACCAGATTGGATAAATGAAGCAAGGGAGGAATGGAAGAATGATGAAGAAGTGTGGGCACTTATTCGAAAGTTACAACAATATTCCAGTACATCTGATACATTTAGCTGGCAAAATGATTTGTTATGGTACAAAGATCGCTTATACCTCTGTAAGAATTCCCAACTCAAACAAAAGATTCTTATGGAATTGCATGCTTCTCCCTTAGGAGGGCACTCAGGATTTTTAAAAACTTACCATAGGGTTAAGAAGGAATTTTTTTGGGATGGCCTTAAATCGTATATTCAAAAGTTTGTGTCGGAATGTTTGGTTTGCCAACAAAATAAAGTTGAAACAATTAAGACTCTGGGTCTATTACAACCTTTATCCATTCCAAGCCAATGTTGGGAGGAGGTTTCAATGGATTTTATCATAGGTTTACCCAAGTCTGAGGGAAAAAGTGTCATCATGGTGGTAGTTGACAGACTTACCAAGTATGCACACTTTTGTGCATTATCACATCCATTTAAAGCCAGTACAGTTTCTACTACATTTATGGAAACAATTCAAAAGCTACATGGAAACCCAAAGATTATTGTAAGTGACAGAGATCCCATTTTCACTGGAAATTTTTGGATATAATTATTTTCTTGTCTTGGTACTTAGTTAGCTCATGGGGCATCTTATCATCCTCAATCTGATGGGGAAACTGAGATAGTAAACAAATGTTTGGAAGGATATCTTCATTGCTTTGTATCTGATAAACAGACACAATGGGTCAAATGGTTGCCTCTGGCTGAATGGTGGTATAACACTTCCTTCCATACAACAACAAAAATGACCCCAATTATGGCATTTTATGGATATCAACCACCATCCATCACATCATATTTAAGAGAAAATTCTATGGTTCAAGCAGTGGAACATCACATCAAGCATCAACAACAAGTCCTCCAACTCTTAAAGGATAACCTCGTGTTGGCGCAAAATAGAATGAAATAATAGGCAGATCAACATCGTAGCGAAAGAAGTTTTGATGTTGGTGATTGGGTATTCCTATGGTTACAACCATATAAACAAATATCCTTCAAGCAAGCTAAGAAGGATAGTAAATTATCACCAAAGTATCATGGTCCGTACAAGGTGTTGCAAAAGATTGGTACTATGGCATACAAATTGGAGCTTCCCGCAGCTTCATGAGTGAACCCAGTTTTCCATGTTTCATGTTAAAAGAAGGTTATAGGTAATAGGCTCCCAGTTCAAAAATTATTGCCAGAACTTGACAAGGAAGGAAAAATTATATTGGAACCGGACGCAGTCACAGAAACAAGAACTTGACAGCTATGAAATCGATCAATTTCAGAGTATCTCATCAAGTGGAAGAACTTATCTGCTGAAGATTCCACATGGGAGGATGAGAATTTTATACAGAAGCATCCAGAACTACTCAAGCATTGAGGAAAACACTTTTTTTAAGGAGAAGGGCATGTTAGGTCCCTATAATACTAGTAATTACCCCATTACTATTATAGTTGTATCCCTTATTAATAATATTGTGCCCCTATTATCCCCATATTGTTATTACTGTGCCCCATAGAATCCCTCTATTGCTATTTTTGTGCCTTTATATTATTATTGTTAGGTCGCCTGAGTTATATTGTGACTCCTTAGACTCCTATATATAGAAAGGAGGTTTTTTCATTTGAATAATAAAAGAATCATTCATTTGTGCAATGTAAAGGAGGTTGCCCCCTCAAAGAGGCTGAATTCTAAGGCATTGATCTATATTTTCGATCTTTTTGTGAGCTGGTTTCATAACAGTCGTGCGGATGAAGTACCGACACCATTTGTCTCCTTGGTTGCGTAGTGCACCAAAGGAGTCGAGTATAACTAGGCTCAATACTTATGTAAAGAGTTTCTAGAGGACTACAGGGAGACCCAAGATGAGGGCAAGGCATTCCACTATGCTTAGCTTTTGTTGTTGATCTCTTTGTTGGCTTGGAGGTTACATGAAGAGAGACAATTCCCTCAGCACGACTCCAACATACCAGAGGCTACAAAGTTCACTTCGCTATGGGATACTAAAGAGCTTCTTCACTTAATGGGGACAAATATATTCTGGGTTTTATTTGAGATAGAACTAAGGCTGGTGATCAACCAGTAGCCAAGGTTATCACCCACTTTGCACGCATAATATGGTAATGTCACCAAATTTAAGGCAGATTTTTGTGATCTGCACATTCACGTAAAGAAGGATGCCATGGGAATATGCTACAAGTTGCCTTACTTGGTTTTCAATGAAGATGTATTAGGGGTTGTCAGAAAGTGGCCAAATGATTGGCTCACCCCTTCTGATGCTAGCACAAGTACCAGTAAGGCCGTTGAAGGTTGAGCAGTGCAGACCACGACAATAGAGAAGAAGAAAGAAGCACCGAAGGCTTCTGCTCGAGAAAAGGTTGCGCAGAAGAAATAAGTTTCTGCAAGGGAGAAAGAAGCGATGACCAAGAAAAAAGAAGCATCACTAAGAAAATACTACATGATAGGCCACCATTGACCTTGACGAGTGATACACTGAGAGAACACATGTGGAGGAAGAAGAAAAAGTAGAAGAAGAAGGGGGCATGGAGTTGGAGTCCCCCTTCGTTGTCAAGAAATGAAAGAAGAGGACTTCCATAGGAGTGCGCAAGAAGAAAAAGTTTTGTAAATTTGATAAATCAGTAGGCGCGACACCTTTGGTCCTTAGAAAGGGTACTTAGATGAAATTTTGGATGTGGTCTACGATGCCATGATGGACCTATGGGGCCACGTTGACGAAAAATACCAACTGACGCTTGGTAAGGTACAACAGGGCCTCCGAGAGTTGCAAGTACAAATAGTTATTCTACAAATGAGCATGGCACAGGCGATCTTGTAAAAAGTGAGGATGAAGCAAGCGAGTGGGTCCACCCTGGAAGAATAACTCACATTGTATCTGCCAATAGTACAAATTCCAGAGGGATGCCTACACGGTGACTCAGCCAAAGAAAAGGTGCACCTACTACATATGAAGATCCTGAGTTTAAATCTAGCCACGCTTCCCATTCAGACATTGCACGAGCTACACCAAGGGGTGTGAAACAAACTCAGCATTCGAGAGAAATGCGTGCTATTGGTCATCAACGAGGTAAAAACCATTAACCAACAGATATTTGAGGAAAACGCATGGGCTCTCAAAGAAAATGAGGAGGTAATAGCGTGAAGCAACTAGTTGGAAGCAGTTATTGCATAGGCCTTCAGTGAGCTTCCAGAGCTCAAGATCCCAATAGAAGCAGCCTCCGTGGAGAAAATTCAAAAGCTCGCCATTGTAGTTAAATAGTCTAAGGACAAAATCAGTCGAGTCAGGTTTGATCTGCAACTCCACATCTTAGAGTGACAACTAAAGTTGCAATCCATTACTCCTCTATAAGTTAGAGAGTGGCACAGAGTTGCTATCAAAGAAAATATGGCCACTTTGGACGCTATAGTCAAGGGTTGCAATGAGTTATTTGAATAGGCCATGGCATTATCAACCTCATTGAAGGAGGATCCAACTCTGCAGAAGTTTCGTGTGGACATCAGAGAGAAGAAGATACAGTTTGACGAAATCAGGTTGACAACGTGAACCTTAGCACCAATGGAAAGGTTCACTAGATTATAGGAAGGAAAACTCATCGAGAGTGAAATTGATGAGATATGTCACAAGGAAGCGATCAAATATTTAAGGACGTAGACTTGGGCAGATGAGGCTAGTCAATTGACCCTATAAGTGTAGAGAAAACTGAAGGGGATGAAGCAGACACAAAGGACCATGGGCCTTGAAGTTGAAGGCCCAACTACTAAGAAACTGGTTGAGGAAGTGCGTCAAGCTGTCGTACAAGGGACAACGGTACTACAAGTTTTGAAGATTGAATTCAGTGAGTTGTAGGCAAAGATCGAGGCACCACCAGCTGAGTGACTCGAGGACGACTCATGAATTTGTGTTGGGGGCCTGTTGGGACAAGTTCCCTTGGGGTAAATTTCGTAATCATTTTTGTTATCTATGTAAAGTCTTTACATTTTAAGGAAGATGAGCGCGAAGGTCGTAGAAGTCTAAGGGGATTTAGGAAGTTCAAAGCTCCTTAGTTTGTTAGAATTTAAGATGTTTTGTGACCCGCCCATGGTTCATGAACCATGGTATTGTAATGAAAGAAGCTATATAAAGGATTCATAGTGAGTCGAAGAAGTTAGTTAATCATTGAAAATCTATGTATCGGCAAGTGATCTAAGGCAGAAAAGTCTATTTTTTGTACTTACGCGAAGCGGATGCTCCTGCAGCTATGTGTGTAGAGACCTTGGTATGCACGCAAGTTGAGTGTGTGGACCCCTACAATTGTGTGCGCAAGGATGAAGTGTCTGTAATAGAAGGATTATATCTAATAAAGACTATTTTCGAGTGATATTTGTCTATTTGTGCCTTTCTATTTAATTATGCATGTTTGTGTATTCACTATGTTTTCTGTAATCATCTGAAGAAACACTTAATTGATGCACAAAATTGGTAGATCTGATAGTTTACATAGTGATATGAATATTTAAGGCAATCAACTTAGGGTTAGAAGTTGTTATTTGTAAGTTATCTTAATTTCCTCATTTCAAGGTTTAGGGTTCATGAAGGTTGGGATAAATCCATAGAAGTAATAGAAACCCATCACACAAACCTCTGGATGTAGAAACCTGGTTCTGTCAGCCCCCGATACTGCTTCAGGTGAGACTGAAGCTTGCGCTACACAAGTTGTTGCTGAAAAGGGCAACAATGAAGGGTTTTGTTCGTTTGTGCAACTAACTCTTAACCTGGGTCTAAACCCCCTTAAGCCAACACACAACTATATATAAGATTATCTTCCAATCGGATCCCACCCATTATTATCATAATGTATCCATATCATACCTAGAACCTACTCAAACAAATCTCCAAAGAGTTTCTTCATCTTGCCTCATAGCTAGCCATGATAGAAACATCGTACTCAACCTTGGTCATTCTTAAATCTACAATATTCTCATCCAAAATATCATGGAATATCTCATACTAAGGAAGTACACAAATGTGCTTATATCATCAATCCTAATCATGATCAACATTAGTACATCCATGCAATCACATATCATATAATATTTTAGACCAAAAAATTGATCGTCCCATGCAAATATCTCGAAGTGTGTTTGGTGGTAGCTCAATGTGTATGAAGCAGCTTAATAATGAATTGAATTAGATTCTATGCAAAACATATATATGGATGGGTGTTCAAATGGAACATCAATTCTTCAATCAACTGTTGGTTTCCAAGTTAGGTTCAACAATGTCTCTTCATAACTTCTTGAAATTCAATCGAAGTTTCCAAGTATTTGCATTTCCACTTTTCACAAACTCTTCAATAGCTTCACAACATAGATTTCCTTTTCCAAACTTCAGAAATCAATTCATCATTCCATGATTCTTCATTTTGAACTTCAAAGACCATCTCCCTCTTATTTTGATCATCAGAGGCTCATTCCCTCTCAATAATAGACCATCAATATATAAAACCAAAATCAAAGCCATACCTTGGACCACTTTTGAAGTAGAGGTTTGGATTGACACATCATCCTCGATTCACCAGATAACTGTCAATGTAGACATATCAGGATTGGGGAGCTTGCTTCATATAATTCTTTCTGTAAACATAACATTTGATGAAAGAAATATGTTTAGCCTTACACAAATCAATATGTGCAATCAAATCAATTGATTGAACTTATCAAAGTTTAGATGCCAGATCAAAACTAATATCAAACTTATCAATATCACTTTAAAAAATTCTTTGGATGAGGTGAGCCATAGAGCTCATATCCAAATGTCAAGTTACAACACCTTGTTATTTACCAAGCATTATCTAATCAAACTTTATCAAGCCACACTCATGATCATAGCATGAATAATTTCTTCTACTAAATATGAATGGATACATCAAGGACAATTCATATAATTTTCATTCATACAAGTTTTATCCATTCATAGTGAGATGGTTGCATACTAAATCAAAAATGTTTATACTTCCATCAATGTGTCAAAGCTAATGATGTTAACATAGAATATCTATTGAATACGAATACAAGTCATTGGAAGTGACTATGCCCATATAGCATTGTTATCAAAGAAAATCATCAATCATCAAATAAAATAATTAGTCATCACGTCAAAACCCAAATTTTCTATCGCAGTGAGATATATATCCCAAAACATATCTCAACATCAAGTCAAAGTTCTAAATCACTATCAAGCAACATGTCAAAAATCCAAAACTGCTCATCTATATCAATCAACCTAATCTAGTCAAGCCCTTGTAATTGTTATTAAATATTGTCATACAAAAGCCTCAATAATGCCATATTGATATGCATATTATGGTCCCCTACAAACACAAGTTTATTCAACACATTCACTTTCTCTATAGTAAATCAAATATTCAAACTTCTCTGCTCGTAGAACTTTCGGTTGATAGCTCCATATCTGTAGGACTTTCATCTTTCAGGTCAACTTCTGACTTCATTCACAAAGCTTCACTTTTGTGTTCTACATGCATAACTACACCCATAGGTATTCTTCTGTATGGTTGAGATGCTATAGTCGCACCCTTAGGCTTCCTTTCCTACAGTTGAGGCTTAGAGTAAGGAAAAATATTTCTTCCTAGACTAGAAGTTTGCTTCAAACCAACAATATTATATATTTGTATATTCATGTCCATAAATATTAATTCAACAATAAAGAATCTTCTGTACATATACTGCAAATGATAATAAGTGTAAGGATCTTATGAAGAGATTCTCCCTCTCAATGAGCAGTCCCTTTAGCCATTATTATTCATGCCATCAATATGTCTATCATAATACTATCATGCATCAACAAAACTGTTATATCACGGAATTGAACCATATCATGTTCTAAAGCATATATCCATCATGGTCATAGCATTTCAACATCAACTACTTCATCATCATATATGAACATGGCATCAAACTTTCATCAAAAGTAAGAGTATTATGATTAAGGCAACAGACATGTGTAACATTATACTTAAAGGATTATGAACACAATAGTACTTTCATCAAGTGAGGTCATTCAATTTTTCCATATATCATCATTACTAAGCTCATCAAAACCTAACCATGATCAACAATAAGATCATGAATATCAATCTCATTGTTACACTTCTATCATCATGGTTAGCATGCTTATCACATTCATTCATAATCAAATCAAACTATCATATGACAAAAATAGTGATCTATACCTCTAATGAAATCCATCATGTCTAAGATGTGAGATGCTTTTCCAAATATTAATTATACAAATATATCAAAAATCAATGTTTCTAAGTAGTTTTATCATGACTTAATAGAATGTAAGATACTTGTCCAATATCAAGTGCACCATCTTATCATAAGTAACATGAATCAAATTTACTTTCATATGCATCCATGAGCCATTTGTAAAGGTGATATAATCATCATATCTTAGGGTTTACCTTGCCATCCAATATTGCAGTTGAGACATAAAATTGAAACAATACACCATACGTGCCTTGTAGTATTCAAATACCTATGAACCTTCTTATTTGACATTGGAAGTGGGAGAATTTTGTCAACTTATTTTTCATGGACAATTGTAGTTCTTCTCTTCCTGCACTAGAAATATTTTCCTTCATCTCAGATGATCCTCAAGAAGGATCCACTTATAACATATCATCAAGACATTAGAGATATCTAAATACTCACTTACACATGCAAGAAGTATAAGTAATAATAAAAACAATAATTAGATCAAAAATTCTAAACAAAATTAAGGACATAAAGGAGCACCATAAATCGAAATATAAGTATCTTCCACGAGAGGTGATCATCTCCTACTTGAATGAGCCTTCAAGAGCCATCACTTGTCCATTGTCTTTCAATATTTCCACCAACTTTACCAGCAATCGAGCCTAATAGAGACTATCCCATCTAGGGATTCATCAAATCTGTGATCTTCATATTGACCATTCTACAATTTCTAGATTTCAAATGTATCTTTTCCATAATCTAGGGTTTCTCTCAAAGCCTAACCTCATTCTATCCATCAAACCCTAATAACCAAATTTCCTACGGTTTCCTTCAAACCCTCCTCCATCCTCTCTTGCTTCCATCAATAGTTTCATGATAGGGGTGATATTCAATGACTTTCTTCCGCCCAACTTTGATACCATGTTAATTTTTCTTAGGGATGTATTGTTCTTTACTTTGATAATTGCATTTCTTCATTTACATAATAAATTCACCCCATAACATCATAACATTATTTATATCTACATCATTATTTAGCAACATATGAAATGTAGAAATAAAAATATCATCATCACCAATGCAACGAAACATAAAGGAGAAATAGAAGAAAATGATTCACACATAGAGACACTAGGATTCGTTAGAGACCAGGGGCAAAACCCACTATGGGGAAAACCCTTTCAAATTCTTCTTATTAAATTGTCAATCAATGATTCAGCAAAAGAGAGTACAATGATCAATATCTTCATACAGATAAATATCCAACAAGAATCAACTAAACAATATCCATGTGATGAACCTATCCATGCTCATACTAAAAAACCCTGATTCAAAAGCATGTAATGAATTGTCATTGTCTGTGGTTAACTACCGAACACTGCATTCAATGAGCAAAAAATTCGGTCAACAGAAAAATACAAGTTTAGGTCCCAATCGTAGGGAGGAAGTGGGTGTGTGAGAGACAACGATGTTTCATTTGCTCCCTTCAGCCTGCAACTGAGAAAAATACCCTAGAAAAATACGCGTGAGCTTCAGACCCTGCAATTTCACCTTTGAGCGAACCCATTTCTCCACGAACCTTCCTCAAACCTATGCAAGCTAGAAAAAAGAAAGTGAATAGAAGAATGATCCATGATGATTTCCAAATGAGGTGGAGGTCACTTGTATTTATAGCCTCCTAAGGGTTTCTATTTTTCCTTCGAGCCGGCCTGATCAAATATGCACATGTGGGCTCATAATTCAAATATATTTTCCCTTGTCCAAAATATTTGATGACATTTAGGTCAATTTTGGTCCTCTCAAAAAGAGGAATCCAATGCAATCACCATCTCCATCAAATGAGATTTCCAAAGTGGAATCTGGCCCTAGTTTCCAATTTTAATGGAAGCCACCACTTCTTTATCTATGTAGGCCCTTCCATTAAGCCCACTACATAATGGAAGCCACGACTTCCTCAACTATTTAGGCCCTAACATGTTGGAGGCACCAACCTCCAAATAGTTTCTCATGCCACTACCTGAAGGAAGGCACCACTTGCCATTGAACACCCCAACCTTCAAATCCTTGTGGACTACCTTTCTTACATTTTCAGGCTATGCCCGTGAATCTCAAATAAAATAAATGTGGACCACGTTGCATCAATATTCACACTAAACCCACATAATATCCTTTCTCATATAATTCTTCTCACTAACAAATAATACTAGCAACATATAAAATCACACTCTCTCTTCACAACCAACAACTAACTCTACTTAACACAATACACTCATCTTCTAGTAAAATTTCAAACATTGTTAATACAATCTACATGCTCAAATTGACACTCTCACTCAAAAATATATATATGGCATCAACAAATACATTGACTAGAACATACATAACTCAACCATATAAAATTAACTGCAACAAGCAACCACTAAACTTAGTCATACACACGAACTCTAGTAATACAAATTACATGACCATACAAGATTGATGCCAAATAATATATTAACAATACAAAGCATCAATATTCTCAACAATAGCAGTGGTAGGAACACAATCTATGACCCTGATTTGTAACCCTTGCAATAACACTGTTAACCATACAAAACATAATAGCTACAAAAAAATCTATCATAAGCTCCATATGAAACAATGATTCGTTCTGGACAATGATGCTCAGAGGTATGAAATCTACCTTCTCATTCTACAATCAGACAGCTAACAAGATTTTCCATATCACACGATTCATTTATTCAACACATTAAGATACATGTGCGTATAAACACGATACGAATATGTTGATGGGCTCAAATGTACCACCAATAGCTAAGGGGTCTCCTCGATGTGAAGTCCCAATCAGACTCCACATTGTTTTGGATAGGATATCCATATAGTATGTATGCCTAGCTACCATCATGTTAGTTTCGCTCCTGGATGTCAAATGAGGAGATGTCAAGACTATGAAAAGAATGAAATTCCTACAGAATAAGGATGATATGAACTCAATATTGATAACCTGTAGGACAAGATACAATAATTTAATAGCAAAAAAATAAGAATAAGCATGTTGCAAGATGAGTTAGTAAACTAAAACCATCTCAGACATACATGAATAGGAACACGATGGAGGTTAATTGCAAGTCAGTTCAGAAAAAGTTACCGACATGGTGTGGAACAAGAAAGCAAATATTCAAAGCAAACATACATGCAATAGTGATGAATTAGTTCATAGACAAGTTTCCCACATGAAAACACACATACACACATAATGGAAATATCAAATAGCCATTATAACCACCATGGAAGTGCATGGTAATTAGTGTTGAAAGAGGATACCTTCTTATTAATGCTACTCCAAATACAAGTACATGTTATGAAAACTATGAAATCCCAATAATGGAACATAGGTTTCTCATACCATCTTCTAAAGAAAAACCCTAACCTCACCACAAATCACCCTACTAGCTCCCAAGAGCTTAGTGCCTCTAGCTTCTTAAGCATAAATCAATCATCTAATGATAGTCCTAGCTCAAGTGCTAAAAGTCCATCACAAATTAGGCATGCAGGTTTATTTATAAAGGTGAGGAGGGTGACCTTTCACCTTCTCCTGTGGCCTTTCATCTTCCCTGATGAATCTTGACCTTCCTCGTATCTCTCTAATGTCTAATGGATATTACATGCCCAATTTATCTTTACATCACTGTTGACATTATGATAAGAAACATTCACACCATGAGAGAAGAGGAATTATGAGGATAATAGAGATGGTTTCTGGAAACCCTAGAATTATTTTTTCTAATGTTATTGCAATGATATGGTGACTTGCATGAGCTGATGAACATGGTGGCAATGTTCAGTTGCTATATTAAACTTCTATTTTCGTGCTATTACACCTACCATCAAGGTTGATATAGTGCCTCAGGAAGCTACATGGAACTATTTCACCTGTTTGTCAAAACCCTAGTTGTGAAGCCTCTATAGGAAACCCTAGTTTCCTTCACCTAGGTCAACATTATGATTCCCTTTCTTCTACCTACAAGCAAATTACAATAGTCACACATATTTGCATTCAAAGAATAATGTTAGAAACATGACAAATTAACTAAAAGAAGAATATCAATTTGGACCCGTGTATAGTCCCTTTCTACACCATAGTATCGTTAATGTAATGTGGTATGTGAAAGATCACATAAATGAATATATTTATCTTCCAACTGAAGCTACACTACTTAAAATTGGCTAATGGGCTAGGCCTTAGGTTGAGGCCCAATTGATGAGTGAACTTGGAAACCTTTTCATACACACCAAAAAATGAAGGTTTCAATGTTCCCATGGGCATGATATGAGTTGTAAGAATGTTTCTCTACTAGCATGTTAAGTCACTATCAATCTATAAACTTTGTTTCCAATATATGAATTCCCATTTACACGCTTGGCAGTCCTAGATCCCTCCTCAGGAATACCCTCTTTGTCATCATCATATTTAATTTAATAATCACATAAGTAACTTCATCTTATTGAACAAGTTCATCTCTAGTAATGATGGTTATGTTATGTTTTATTACCTTCAAATTCATAATAACCCCCTTATCATAACTTAACTAAATAGTAAACAAGTAATATGTGTATTTAACTACTTGCACTAGAAACTTCCAAAACCAATGAGAATTGCATCTGTGATATGCATATTAAAAGGATGGGTTAGTTGATCTTAGTTGCACGTATAATGTAAGTCTCTTTCACTTTATAATGCAAGTCACAATTTCAAGTGGTAGAGCAGGTCACAATTCTAGTTTGTAGTGTTGATGTATATATATGTTCCTTTTTTACCACTGAAATAGCATTATCATGTATATATATATATATATATATATATATATATATATATATATATATATATATATATATATATATATATATAGACCTTCATTGCATTGTTCAATGTAAATGCACCATATATACACACCTTCATTGTGTTTTTTTATGTAAAGATATGTCTATTGTTGTTTTATTTGATTTATCTTTTTCCATATGGGACCTAATCCCATCAACCTTTTTCTTAAGTGCATTGGTTATCGAATATGTGCATGTTAAGAAGTGATAGAGTCTGGCTTTGCCTTTAGCTACAACATATGCATGGACTATTCCTCAACGATTTGTATAAAGGCTTGGTGTATGGTTTAGAACAATGCATTATTATTAATAGTTGTACTAAGAAATGAGCCTTGAGCCAAAATATTCTCAAGAAGAGAAGTATCCTTACGAAACACTTTCTAGCACAAATCACAGGTTTAAGTTGTGGCCACAATATTCTAGAGTAAGTCGCATTTTCTTCCTCATTACAAGCAGAGAGTGGAAACCAGATGTGCAACTTATGACCTCCTGCTAGTCACACCTGTAGGTCACGTTTCTAGTGAGGTTTGGGACAATGATTAGCGTTATGGTCATAGTGAGGGGGAAATAATTTGAATCACAAAATTTTCATCTAATTCCACTAAATAATTGCGACTAATGAGCATTGGGTTCCTTGGGATTTAGAATATGAACAAGGATTCACAAAATATGTTACTAGCAATACATATACATCCAAAGCCATGCTTCTTATAATGGCATCGAACTTCCGACCATAACCTATAATATCCATGCAATTCTATCCATAATTCTCAAGTTGTAATACCCATGTGATTCTAGCCTTAATGGATACATGTTGTTTATTTAAAGGTTTCATTTAACATGCCAAATATAGGCCGCTTGACATGGTAAACTAAATGAGTGCAAGCATATACATAGGGAAATAATCCCTAATGATAGAATGAGAGGTCATGGTGAGATCATGTAGCACCATAGACATCAAATTTTGCTGCTAAAGAAAAGAAACATTGATTCCTCCTTGAGAGATCTAGAAAAGGTGCGGAGGGTGCATGTTTAGTGTAGATGAAAATGAGAAGAGGTGTATGTTGAGGCTATAAATAATTGAAGAGAGGGGTAGGTGAAATGATAACATGAAGGAGGTCACTATTGTGATGTGAATGCTAGTTTTGTCGTGTGTGATAGATTTAGTGAGATCACGGGTCACAACCTTCGAACATAGAGACAAATCATTGCAAGTGCCGAATGTGATTTGTGATTGTGTAAAATGGGGTTGCAATTCATAGTTTCAGTGGACAGTGAGGATTCCACTGTAAATAATATTGTTTACCTATGACTAAGTCATTGAAATAATTATTCGATTGTTTCAAATTGGGAGAAGACCCTGATTGTTCTTCTTCTAGATCGGAATACTCTACATATATAAATTTATTTGAATCTACTAGCGTGAAGTTAATGAGATTTCCATTGTCACTAAAATATGATGCAATAGCTCCAATGTAAACAAAGTACTAACATTACTAACTTGCAGTGTTCTGGATAGAAAATCATGTTTAATTGTTTCCTTTGATAAGGAAATATTGTCACCTCGAGCCTTCAGACCTAATTTTTGGCATTTTCATCAATAGGTCTACTAGATGAGAACTAATGAAGCCAATATTACATGAAAAGAGTGAGGACCATATGTCCAAATGTTGATAGATTGAGTTAGCCCACAAAGCATAATGAATGATTTAAACTAAACTATTACCCATCAAAATGGGAAGGAATGGGAGCAACTCAAAAGTACATAAGCTCAATAAGGATGGGAAAGAAAGCGAATATAATAAGAAAATCACTGGCCATCTTTGCATTGAATTATGTTCTCACCTTCCACCAACAACCTCTTTGAGAATGTGACCCTATGTGGCATCACCAAATATGACTCTAAAGCAATATCATAATTGAATGAAATGCCACATAGCACCTATGACTTTGCATAAAATAGACCACATTCCTTTCAACTATCGAGAAGAACTCTTATGATAATCGATATAGAATGTATTTTTCGACCATGTGGTTAAAATAAGCTCAAGTATGGATGAATCCAAGTAGACTCGTGGTTCCAAAATGGAGAGTATAAGGTCTTCCAAATGTAAAATTAAGTAAAATAGGAAATCTAGTGCTAGTAACGTTATTAAGAGTTGTTTCTAATAATGAAAAGTCTCTTGGTCCAATTGCAGAATTGTAAACCCTATATATATAAAATGCGTGCACCAATGTAATTTTGATAGTTTCCTATTTCATACATAAACATAAATGGATAAGAAGCACCACAAATCATTTGAATGAATGTAAGTGACATAAACCCTAATTAACAGGAATGGAGAATAATAGATATGCAACATGATTCCTTACTTGACGCTTCCATAATGTAATGCAAACACCAAGAGTGTTTATGAAAGGCATCCTAGAGGGTGAAGATTTATTTGAAGTAAGGTTGGATCTTTAATCATGAAAATCTAGGCTTTTAAAGATGCGTGGGAAAGATAATGACTTCATAAATCGTAATGAAACTTGAGTGATGCCATGGCCATTAACATAAGATGCCTTTACTCTGTTACATTTCATGTTGTATAAAATAAAGGCTTAAGGACACATAAGACTCTCAATTCAACAAATCCTTTAAAACCCTAACATGTTAATAAGATCAGTATACTAGGAGAAAAATTCATATGCATCACCAAAGCACAAGAATCAATAGGGTTTGATAATAACCATGTCAATACAAGATTTCATTGATTCAAAATCATAACCATAACCCTCAAGCCCTAGACAAGAAAAGGGGGACCCAAAAATTTGGTGATAGGCGAACATTTTGGGTGGTTTTGTAGCAAAGCTAACAAAATACTAATGCTTAGGGATATGTAACATTGCTAATTGCACTACTATTCACACTAAATGACACATATCATCCATACTCTTCACACTGTGATTACACATTAGCAACTATAATAAGTAAACCAATTCACACTACATTGTAGGATTTTTATTCTCACAGCACACACTGATAACATGCAGGGCTTAGCTAATGTAATATGCACTTCAAGATGGTTCTAATACTGCGCATAGAAATACACGAAGCCAAATCCTTACACAAGTGTATACATATTCTTTCAAAATGAACTGAGTAGATGTCAACTACATGTTATTCATTTAGTTTCATACTACTTCATTTGACAACCTTTGGTCGATCCAACACACAACCATTTAGAATAAATTCCCAACACTATTGATCATCTCTACTTAGGCCAATCAAAATGCATTCCTGACATTTGGTCTTAATTACCAAATCACGTCCATTCCTCAACTATGAATCAACCTCACTCTACCATACCCTATGCACAAAAATACATGTTGGTCCTCTATATTTTTTTTGATTGCTTAGACTATAATACCAGTCACGCTGCATTTACTCATTCAACCTCCAAAATCACATTGTGTGTAACCCAAGTTGATCCATAGCATTGCGATACGCTTCCAATTTTTGGAATAGTTCAATGGACCAAAGCAGACCAAATCAAACCAATCCAATGTGATCGGACTAGATCAATGAATTAATCACAGTCCACTTCCTTGGATGACCAAATAAAATTATTAATCATGACCACTTAAACACATTTAATATATTCCACCATAACTCATTCACACTTCAATTTAACTTGAGGTCAACCCATGATATCACAAAATATAGAAACAAATTTACCCATCACACCAATAACTCCACCAATTGGCCACATTAAAAGAATTACATTCATTTTGTTCCATGAAAACAAACCAAATCAAACCAACAAATATGACAAAATCAATCACCTTGATCATTTCCAAACCATGATAAAATACCTTGGGATAAAATTGTGGTTTTCATTTTTTCCTCCTACATGAAACAAATGTTGGTTCTCACACTTAATATAAGTTGAAGATGCTCTTTTTCCATTGGCAACATGGGATTTTAAACTTTCAAATGTTGATTTCTGCCTTTGAATCTACGTTCATACCTTCACTTAGGGAAAACTAAAAATTCGTCGCCCAGATTTCCAATATATCTTCAACATTGCATCATCACAAATGAAAACATCATTCTAATCATCTGCAACACTAGTAACTCATTAGGATACTTGAAATAAACATTAGACCATCATGTTGAAATCAATGGAGACACCAAGCTAACTCTCTTCTGAAATTAATGCAAACACTAATATTCCAACAATATCCCCCTTTGGCATTTATGGAAACACTCGAGCCACATCACTAACTAATATTCTAATTCATTGGGCTTCATTCTCTACTAGCTCGCTAGTCTTATTATCCTACTTTGATATCAATGGAAAAGGGAAACCAAATCTCTCCTAGAACACTATGTTGACACTTATTATACTATGTTGATACAAATTGTTTTCTAATGAAGCATAATCAACTACCGTACACTTGCAAAATAAGCATTAGGAACCAAAGAAACCTTTGATACTCATACTTATAGTGCCTGCAAGAAATGAGGCATCAATTAAAATAAGGCCAATAAGGATAAACATGCTCTCATGCTTCCCATGAACATGTTCTTGGGCTCTAAAAAACTGTCAAGGTTGTTTTACAAAGACTTTTCTGCTACTATTTTTTTGTCTTCTTGAACCCATGTCCCCTTGCAACATGCACGAGACTTCACAATTAGTGACTAAAAATGATAAACATGAAAGTGCATGGATTATAATGATAATAAAAGGCTACATTGTTAGTACATGGCTACAAAAATACTTTCTAAAGTGCATATATGGTTGATTAAAATGACTCATTGCTATGCATGCCTAAAACACATTACTCACTCCTATGCATGGTTGAAATAAGGGTTATTCAACCAAAAAACCAAATTGATGATCAGGTAGATACATATGGCCGATGTAACAAGTTTCCACTTAGGATTACAACAAATGGATCTAATACAAACAAAAATGAGTGAAATCAAGATGAAAATGATATACAGCCCTTGAGACCATAATTACATGCATACCTCCCCGAGAGCTCATATACCTTCTAGAATTCTGTTGATCCTATGGATTTTACCTTTCATTTAGGCTCTCGGTCACACCATGATATTTCTATAATATTTATTCAATACGCTTTCATGTTTCCATATGCTACCCCTGAGATTATGCAACCCACATTACTCTTATGTTGTATTTTCTGAATATGCACCAGGTAATAATGGGCTGCAGTGGGGCTAACTTGTCCTACTTCACTTGTTTCTCCTCTTTCTTCTTTCACACTTTGGTAGGTTTTTTCTGGTATGTGCATTCTCCTTTAGATTCATGTTAGGCCTACTTTAGATAAGTTAGTCCTTTTTCCTGATTTTCATTGAGAAACTAGAAAACCTATAGTCTCTAGCCATGTGACCAATATTGTCACAATTATAGCATCTCGCATGACCAAGGTATGAGGAAAGAGGGTCATATCATCTGTTGTCCATGCTAGATCTCTGCCTTGTATTGAACATACTTATACTCCGTGCATGAGATATGTAATCAATTTCTTTGTGGCCAAACAGGTTAAATGAAAAAAAATAACCATGAAATGAACTTGGATACCTGAAGAATGATGATCTTCATGATGGGGGTGTTCTTCCTTGACTGTATGATTAAGGAGGATTTATAATTTTCTACCCAAACTTCTAATTACTTTGATGATAGGATGTGGACATTCTACTTCTACAGTTGGCTATAACATGTCCACAACTATGACAGGTGTAGCATTCAATATTTTCCATCAAGGGAGCAAAGGAGTTATTGTTTCTCCCTTGAAATATGCCATTGAATTCTCATGGATCAAATGGTATTCGTGTCATAGGTTCTCCTCTTGGTACATTTCTCGACTATTGATTCTATTTCTTCCTTCCTTTCTTACTACTCACGTTGCTAGTATTTTCTACTACAGGATCTTTAGGCACTACATTATTGATTTCATGTGCCTATGAATTAGAATATCCTCTATGAAATCCAATACCAAATGTGATCAAGGGATATCTCTCGATGCTAAGAATATTTTCCAAGATCTTGGTGCTTTTCTCCATCTCTAACTGATTTTATTTACTCTCTATCTCTTTTCTCATTATGACAACTTCAACCTCTAACCTTTCAAATCAATGCTTAATTTCTTTTAGTTGATTGTCCCTCACATATTTAATTCTTTTAGCCTCTTCTAAATGGGTCTTCAAGGTGATGAATACTTCTTTTAGTTCAAACTCCTTGACATCAAAGATCTAAAATAACTTCTCTTTATCTCTATTCATATTTGTTAGTCTATTGATTTCAACAATCAACTTTTCTATTACAGCTTGGCTTGAAACTGTTGAAAATAGCAACAAGAAATGCTAAAAATAGCATTGCTATAAATAGTATTTCAGGATATACTCCAACTCTATTGGAAATAGAAAAAAAATAAATGCTAAAAATAGCATTTATATAAATAGCATTTCGAGATATATTCTAATTTTGATTTGTCCTTGAATCAAAATTGAGAATTAAAATTCGAATTTAGTCTCACTAGCTGTTTCAAAAATAATTAATTAATTCATCTTGAGTTAATTAGTTGAATAAAATCAAACATGAAGTCTTTGTGAAGACATGCAATAGTTATCCCTTAATTAAGGAGATAAGGATGAGTTGTATTTGATTTGTAATTAGTTAGCTCAGTTAACTGAGTTAATTCGAGTTAAATTAGTTCCAAACAATTTGTGGAACTAATTGTGAGTTCAGTCAGTTAATGCATGCATGCAATTAGTGTTCTCCAGATAACTGAATATTCTCTCATAAATAACCAATGCATGTCAGTTCAAAGAAAGACCCAGTTGAGATTAAAGACAGGGACATTGTACTATCAGTTGGAGGAATTTCTCTATAAAGGAAACTCACCCATGCAGAGGGAATTATATCCTTCAGGATTGCGCAGTTATTTATGAGTTTGATGAGTTGTGTGAGAGGTGAATTCACACAGGTGGCAGCCATAGGACCTAGGAGAAACTGTTCAAGGAAATAGGACACTTGGAGGGTAGAGGAGAAGGATTGTGAGAAGCCTTTGATTTTCTATAAGAAGCAATGAGGGATTGTACTGAGAGCTGGATAGCTTGTGAGCTAAAGCTTTGTGTAATCCTGGGATATTTCCACTTGTATGATAATACGAATAGCAAGGCTTTTAGCTGAGGCTTTCCCCAAATTATTCTTCTGTGTTTCATGTGTATGATTTCTTCTTCTCTATTATATGTGTTCCTATTTGATCTTTCTCAAAATCAATTAAGCTTCCGTAAGTTTGTTTGTAGAAGTAGATCAAGTATTTTTCTTTAGTATATTACATTATTAGGTGATCTACAATGAGAATTTCTACATGGTATCAGAGCTAGTTGATCTATAGAGAAATTTCTACATGGTATAAGAAGTTCAAAGTTCAAAGTTTTGAAGTTCTCGATTGTAGGTACAAAATCGATTTCTTATCACATCTCAAAATCCACCAATGGCGTTCAATGGCTTGAGACTTGAGTATGCCCTATATGGCAGCTCAAATTAGATAGCCTGGAAGGATCACATGGAAGTGGTATTAGAGAACAATAGTTTGAAGGACTTCATTGATCAAGAATTCCCCAAGCCAACAACAGCTAATGCCCAAGAATTGGAAGAATGGAAGAAATATGTGGCGAGTGCGAGGAGGATTCTTCTGGAGGGAGTTCAAGACCACATTGTCTCAAGTCTCCATGGGAAGGAGACACCGTTTTCAATGTGGAAGACATTGAAGGATCTATATCAAAATAGCAACGACCAAAGGAAGCTAGCATTGAAAGACAAGCTTCGAAAAATCAAGTGTGAAAAGGGTGACACGATCTCTACATATTTGAACAAGCTCACCACCTGTAGAGATGAGCTCAGAAGTGTAGGAATCATGACAACCGATGATGATATGGTGAGTCTTGCTCTACTCGGTCCTCCTAAGAGATGGCATAGCTACCAGGACTCAATGAATGGAAGAGAGAAACTACTAGATTGGGGATGACTGTGGTTGGATCTGATGCAGGAGGAGATTAGGAGGAGCACCAGAGATGGTTCTTCATCCAAGGAGGATAAATAAAATCTATTCTTAGCCAGTAAGGCAAGGAAAGGGAAGGAGAAGGATTCTCATTCCAAATCAAGTTCTTCCCATGGTGGGAAGAAGATTGACAAACTAAAGTGTGATGCTTTAATTTTCATGAGGTGGGCCATTATACAACTAATTGTCCATTGAAGAAATAAAAGAAGGGATCCTCGAAAGGATCTGAAGGTGAGGCCCTAGCCTCTCAGTTCGAATTGGCTTTTACCCTCATCGCATGCATGGTTTCATTAATTATGGGTTTTGGTTGGTTTCTTGACAGTGGAGCGTCATTCCACATGATCGATGATAAGAGTTTATTCAATACCTTGGAGAAGAAGGACCTCCAGATACTCATAGAGATGGGTGATGATGATAGGTATAATGTTTCAGGAGTGGGAACGATTGCTTTTTAAAGGGAGCATGTAGATTCTATCACCTTGATAGATGTGATTCTGTGAAGTATGTGCCTGGACCGAAGAAAAACTTGGTATTGATCATGATGATTGAGGACAAAGACTATGATGTAGTCTTCGGTAAGGGAAAGGTTTTCCTTAGACACATCACCATGGATCTGGTGAAACAGATTGGTTCACGAGTCAAGAACCTATATGCTCTTGAGGTTCAAGATGCATGCAAAGCCCTGAGGAGTAAGGAAAATGTTGGAGACTTGGTGGTTGAGAGGGAGAGTACATTACCTCTCAACATGCAACGCCAGAAGAAGTCTCAGACAATTGTGGAGGAGCCACAATTAGTGAAGCATCTTTAGGAGGTTGTGGAGCAGCCACAATTGGAGAATCTGAGAGGAGACTGAGTGGAGGCATCCACTCATGCAGAGACCTCTAGTAGGGGGAAATTTCGAGCCAAGTGGGCAGAGGGATCACATGCAGCCATACCTCTAGGTGTGAGGTGGGGCAATGTGAAGAGATAGTTTGAAGAAGGCTGAAATAGGGGTAGGATCCTTAAGGTACCCAACCTCTTTGATTAGACCTTTCTACGGAAGCCTCAATGAGGAGTAGCAGGACTGGCTGTGTGGGTAGATACAGATGCAGATGGAGTGGCAGAGGGAGCTTCAGCATCAGAGGGTGTTTCTAGCCCAACAAGGAGGTCAGTTACTTACTTCTCAGTAACTGAGTTGCAGTGCAGCATTTGGCAGCACGATGCAACATGATGAGAGGAGGTGCAGTGCTAGGAGATAGATCCAACAGCAACACAGATGCAACAAGAGGAATCAGTGGGATTGATGCAGTTAGAGATCAAAGTGACAAAGGCTAGAACAGTCAGATACCGAAGAGCATAGAGATGTAGAGTTTTCAGTCGATAGAGGCAATAGCAATCAAAGACTTTGATGACAGATGCATCATACTGATTCAGGTTGGATATTTTTTGTTTCTAGAGTTGTTGGATCAACAACACTTGAGAGAATTGTTGTATGCAGAACATTCCAAAGGTTTAGGATCGGGTTTGAGTTGAATGCCTTTCTTGTTGAGAGGGACTGTTGAAAATAGCAACAAGAAATTCTAAAAATAGCATTGCTATAAATAACATTTAAGGGTTTACTCCAACTTTGTTGGAAATAACAAAAAATAGAAATGATAAAAATATCATTTCGATAAATAACATTTGGGGATATATTCCAATTTTGATTTGTCCTTGAATCAAAATTGAGAATTAAAATTCGAATTTGGTCTAACTAGCTGTTTGAAAAATAATTAATTAATTCATCTTGAGTTAATTAGTTGAAGAAAATCAAACATGAAATCTTTCTGAAGACATGCAATAGTTATCCCTTTGATTAAGGAAGTTATCCCTTAATTAAGGAGATAAGGATTTGAGTTGTAATTAGTTAGCTCAGTTAACTGAGTTAAGACAAGTTAAATTAGTTCCAAATAGTTTGTGGAACTAATTGTGAGTTCAGTCAGTTAATGCAAGCATGCATGCAACTAGTGTTCTCCAGATAACTGAATATCTCTCATAAATAACCAATGCATGTCAGTTCAGAGAAATACCCAGTTGAGATTCAAGACAAGGACATTGTACTATTTGTTGGAGGAATTTTCCTATAAAGGAAACTCATCCATGCAGAGGGAATTATCTCCTTCAGGATTGTGCAGTTATTTTTGAGTTTGGTGAGTTGTGTGAGAGGTGAATTCACACAGGTGGCAGCCAGAGGACCCAAGAGAAATTGTGCAAGGAAATAGGAGGCTTGGAGGGTAGAGGAGAAGGTTTGTGAGAATCGTTTGACTGTTTATGAGCAGCAGTGAGGGATTGTACTGAGAGCTGGATAGCTTGTGAGCTAAAGCTTTGTGTAATCCTGAGAAATTTCCACTTGTATGATAATACATATAGCGGGATTTTTACCTGAGGCTTTCCCTAGAGTGTTCTTCTATGTTTCATGTGTATGATTTCTTCTTCTCTATTATTTGTGTTTCTATTTGATCTTGCTCAAAATCAATTAAGCTTCCGAAAGTTTTTTTGTAGAAGTAGATAAACTATTTTTCATTAGTATATTGCATTATCAGGTGATCTACAGTGAGAATTTATATAGAATCAAGTTCAGCTTCAAGGAGCATCATTCTATTATAATTATCATCTTGAATATTCAAATCTGCATGTCTAACATTAGATCCATCTAATACATAGCTAAGTAACATCTCACCATCATCATTATCTTCAGATCTACCTTTCTACATCACACTTGATTCTCCTATGCCTTCATCTTTTGATTTCCTCTCTTGATGATATGTTAAACTTGCACTAGGGTGATTGTTCTCATTAGGCTGAGACTCTATCTTGTGAGATACCTCCTCCTTTTTTTTATTTTTTTTATTCTTCTATCCGTTGTTGCCATTATTTTATCCTTCATACAACACATGCAATCTATTCCATATGTCCTTTTCAGATGTCAAATCCATTACCATCTCAATATTTGCAATGTGAATGTTGTTGTAGATCACAAACTTTGCTTGGGAATTCTATTGTTGCACTTTCACTAAGAGGGCATATTTTCCATATCCTTCACACACTGACTTACAAACACCATATCCATAATCTAATAATTATTTTTTAACCTTTTCACTACATACATGATAATCTGATGCACTAATAAGAGACATACCTTAATGATCCATTAGGAAAAAAAATCACTAGATCTTCCTTCCACTGGTCAAGTTGCATCTAAGGACACCCATATAGATACCAATTGTTGGGAGCTTGAAAATACTGAGAGGAGGGGAGGAGAACAATATTGCAGTATAGATCACCAATTTACATTTTTTTTCCTTTTCCATAGTTGAATAATCATTCAATTGATTAGATAGCACCACAAGTTATTAGAAGCAAATAAAACATTCATAAACTATATCATATGATCAACATATAGAACATATAAATCATTTGAGCAAAAACTAGCACATCAAGTACACAAGGAACCATATATTAGGTGGAAACCCTTCTAGGAGAAAAAACCACCGTACCATTTTTCTTCTTCTTCTTCTTCTTATTTCAAAAAATTATTTTACATCAATCACTAGCCACCACTAGTGTGCAACTTCCTGCTTGCGATGTATGTGAGAAACCACCCACTTCATGCCACTACCTTATCGGAGCCACCACTTCCTTAACTATACATGCCTAAACCTACCGGAGGCCCCAAACCCTAAATAGCCCCTAAATAGTCTCTCAAACCACCTTCTAAAGGAGGCCACTGCTCCTTATATTAACAAGCCACCACTTTCCACTTAAGGCACTGACCTTCCAAAACTTGTGGTACACCTTGCATACATTTTTATACTGGGCCCACAAATCTCAGCTCCAACAACTAGATCTCCTTAACACAATATACTCATCCTCTAGTAACATTTCAAACAATGTCAACAACATCAACACACTCAAATTAACACTCTCACTCAACCATCTATATATATATATATATATATATATATATATATATATAGATAGATAGATAGATAGATATGCATGCCATCAAAAAATACATTCATTGGAACTTACATAACTTATCCATATACAATTAACCCCAGCAAGCAACCACTATACTTAGTCATACACACTAACACTGGTAATTCAAATTGTATGACCATACAAGACTCATTCCAAACAATATATCAATGATACAAAGCATCAATATTCTCAACAATAGCAATGACAAGAGCAAAATCCCTGACTTTGATCTCTAACACCTCCAAAAACATTGTCAGATATAAAAAACTCAACAACTACACAAAACTATATCATAAGCTCCATATGTAGCAAACATTTGTTTTGTACATTGATGCTTAGAGGTATGAAATCAACCTTCTCATTCTGTAATCACACAACTAACAAGATCTGCCAAATCACACCATTCATTTGTTCAACACATTAACAAAAGGTGGATATAAACAATATTTGAATACTAATTCTGAGGGGTATGCAAAAACTCTAATCACACTACTATTCACACTAAATGACACATAGCCTCCATACTTTTAACTAGGGAAAATTTTAGGGGTGAAATTTCTTAAATGGGCTATTTGTTAGACTTTTTACGAAAAAAACATTGGCCAATTTGGTTAAACATTGACCTATTTTTTACATATATATGATTAAATGGATGATATTTGTAAAACAATTAGAAATTTTAATACTAATTACATGTTTTTTAATTGATTATTTTCCTACATTGTATACTTATGAATTTTCTAACAAGAATAGTCACCTGCAATACTATATATATAGGAAAAATATTAAATTCTTAAAAAATTTCCTTCTTTGTACACTTCGATTACATATTAGTAACTGTAATAAATAAACCAATACATAATCCATCAAAGGCTTTTGATCCTCACATCGTACACTAACAACAACCAACGCTTGGCCAATGCAATTTTCACTTCTGGAAGGTTCTAATACTCGACATAGAACTACATGCAACCAACTCCTTACACAAGTGTATTCATCTTCTTCCAAATTGCATTGAGTGAATATTGGCTACAGGTTATTCATTTTGTTTAAGATCTCTTCATTTTCCAACCTTTGGTTGATCCAACACACAACCATTTAGACTAATTTCCCATTACTGTCGATCATATTTTCTTTGGACCAATCACACTACATGCCTAACACCTAGTCTCAATTACCAAATCACACCCATCCCTCAACTATGAATCAACCTCACTCTGTCATACCCTATGCGAAACAATACATATTTCTCCTCTATATTTTTTCTACCATCGAAGAATGGTTAAATCAATTGCTTAGAGTACAATACTAGTTGCACTACATTTACTCATTACACCTCGAAAAGCAAAGCACATTGTGCATAACTCAAGTCGATCCATAACATTTAAATAAAATTCCAAATTTTTGACGAGTTTTATGGACCAACGTAGAGAAAATAAAACCAATGCAATGTGATTAGATCATATCAATGAATTAATCATAGTCGACTTCCTTGTATGACCAAATCAAATGATTAACCATGACCACTTCAACACATTTAATATATTCCACTATAACACATTCACACTTCAACTAAAATTGAGTTTGATCCACATTGTGACAAAATATAGAAACAAATTTACCCATCATGCCAATAAATCCACCAATCATCCACATTAACGCAATTACATTCATTGTGTTCCATGACCACAAACCATATCAAACCAATGAATATGACCAAATTAATCACCTTGATCGCTACCAAACCATGAGAAAATTCAGCAGGAAAAACTTGTGGTTTTCATTTTCCTTCCTACATGACACAAACATTGGTTTTCCACACTTTATCTGAGTTTCAGACACTCTTTTGACATTGGAGGTATAGATTTTAAACTTACAAATGAAAATTCCTCCCTTTGAATTTGCGTTTGTACCTTCATTTAGGGAAAACTCAAAATTCATTGCGCAAATATACAATATACCTTCAACACTGCATCATCACACCGGGAAGCATTATTCTAATCATCTTCAGCACCAACGACTCATTACATATTGAACCAAACATCATATCGTCATGTTGACATCAATTCCAACACCAAGTTGACTCTATGTTGACATCAATGCCAACACTAAGATGCCAACAATTAGAATATGCCCATACACAAGGCTTCTATAAGCTTCTGAAGGAAGGTAAATTCCAAGTTATTATGAATATGCTCTAGAAACTATAGAGTGGATCCCACATTCACAAGGTGTCATTAAGCTAGAGATTAGAATCCCTTTTGGAACAAGTCTCCTCCCTCATCTCTTGTATTTCTGCTCTAATTCCTAGCCATGTATGGAGAGATGGGAACAAAATTGTAGACCTACTAGCTAACCATGGATATTTAGAATCCTCTCTAAAGTTGGCTTCAAATTGGAACCTCCTACCAAATTCTCCTTTGAAGGTGGTTTATTGGAAATTAGCTCTTAAGGACTATACAACCCCAGATGGGGTGAAAAATGAGGTAGAAGGCTGGGAGGGGAACTATCACCTCACCTATAAATTGAGTTGGGGGACATGGAAACCTACCAACGATGAATATAAATGCATCTACCAAAAGATAATTATGGATGTAGAGAAAAGGTTATTAATTCTGATATGAAGGTGAAGGTCGTAGACTGTGGTTGGAAAGAGAAGTCAGTTTATTTGTGCAATGATAGGAGTGGTAATTACCTTGTCCATGTTGTTACATATATAGAAATATAATGTTATATCCCTCGTTGTGGATAGAGGGAAGCAAGTGATGTAGGTTGTGTCCATCTCTCTAGTGATAAGGGTGATTAAGATAGGAGCAATATATTAAGGTTCTTGCAAAGTAAATATGCCAATCCACTAGCTAGTTCACCTTCAAAATGTGAATGGTGTCCTCATCCAAATGTCATGGCTTCAACTATTATTCAGTAATAGTTTTTTTATCCTCTACTTTATATTATTGCAATTAATTTAGAATCGTTCCAAGGGGATTTATGTGGTTTCCAAGCGAGATCAATGGAATTTTTTTCCTTCCTTTCTCTCTTTTCCTCGTTATTCTAAGAGGAGCTTTCCAAATTGGTTGTCTAATAAATCTTTTTGTTATGTTTTTTCTCCCTCCCCTTGGTTTTCATCTAATTTGTTCATTCCCATCTTCCACCATGTCTGAGAAATTTTGCTTCCCTTCTCTCTTGGAGGTTATCTCATTCTGAGAGAAGTGCCAAGCTATTGTTTTTCAATATCAGTGTTGAGTTTTGTTGGGTGAAGAACTTATGATTGGTAGGTTTCTTTGATGTTGTTCATTTTCATGGATTTCTATTTTTAGCTTCAATGATTTTTTGGATGGTCTATCCAGCTCCTTATCTTATCTATTATCTAATTTCTATGGTCTTGATTCACCCTCTTTGCAAAAGGTGTTGGCAACCTATTGGTCAACATGATTTTCTTTTCTCAGAGGGTGGTTATTTAGGTGATTTACTATCTCTGGTGGTGGTTTAGGTTTGGATGAAATTTTGTAGATGGTGGTACTGTATGTTGCCTCTCTCTTTGTAGGGTTATTTGGAGTTTTGTTTTAGAGTGGAGATTTCTTTGGGAAGCACCACTGCACCTCTCACATACTGGGCCGAGGTTGGTATTTTTCAGAATTTCTTATACTAGTAGGCCTGATCACCATGCCATGCCAATGGGATTGAGTCATAAGAGGGGCCACTTATTACCAAGAGTGAGCCCACAAAGGCCACACTCATATGCGCCAAAGATTAGAAGTATTTTCATCTCAACATCAAGATATTAAACTAGCGATATTTAGGAAGAAATCTCCTAACTGAGGAAGAAGCATCCTCTCATAAGACTACTCTCTTGGACATGGCATTTCTAACTAAATGGAATGATCGGATCTTAGATACAAGATATACAAGGGGAATATTTAACCACTGCAGGAAGATTGTAGAGTTTTATTAGCAGAAGATGTTCTTATTGGGATGGAATATCTTGGACCATAATGATAATCATATGGATAACTTGCACTCTCCTGAAAACTTGCGTAGGCATCCAAGGGATCTAGATCATATAATGGAGAGGATTGAGCAACACTTTGGCATTCCTCCAGTACTAGGTGGTAGTCCAGAGAACCCAAATGCACCCATATAGGTTCTAGCATTAAATATAGATCCTCGAGCTTAAATATGTTATGGTATTAATCATGGATTTTATATTTTGTTTTCAGATACCCTTCTACAAGACCATTTAAGCTAGTTTCTTAGACTCAATTAGTTTCTTTTTATCTATATTAGAAGTCAATTATCTCTCTCCTCTTTACAAAGAGTATATTTTTGGATATGGTCAAGTCTTTTGAGAGAGAGACTCACTTGACAATATATGCTACATTATGTAAATTTTATTTTTCGTTGATGATAATAGAATTCACCCCAATGGAAAAAGAAAGAAAAGGTTACACTAATCAATTTATTTTTTATTTTAATTACTGGTGTAACTATATAAATTAAATAGTTGCTAAATGTTCATAGACATCAAAACACTTTCTCATAAAATATTTATACTATTAAAATTTTAAAAAATCATAAAAATTAACTAAATTATAACTTTATTATTAATGTTGATAGCTATAAAAAGAATTAATATACGAGTTAAACATATACAAATGTAGGAAAACATGTCATAAGATTCTTAACAATGAATACCCACCCTACTTTATCATGGTGATTCTGAACTTCTAAACATATTATATACTTTGTTACAATATGATGGGCCAATAGCTCGATTTACTAATACCACATGCCCAAAAAACATAACTCATGCCCATATGACACATGGTCATCAAACATTTTTTTTAATTAATCAATTTAAATCCTACGATCCACCTAATAATTATTGATAATCCCTACTATCCACCTAACAATTATTGATAATTAAATTAAAATTTTGGACCAAAATAGACGATGATATAATTATTAATTTTCTTTTATTTAATATTTAATTTTGAAAATAAAAATATTTGTTTTTTAGTTAAAAAATAAAATCTTTATTAAAAATAAATTCATAATTTTATGATTGTTTTTCAAAATAAAATGTCAATCTATATTACTATATCACTAATATATTACATGTTGTCTCTTGTAGCTAAATGTTTCCTCCATCTTATCAATAATTAATAGGTGGATGGTAGGGATCTAACCTTTACTAAATATGCTTGGAATATTTTCAGTGTTAGACATGCCTTTTTTACTTTTCAATTTAACTAGCACAACAATATAAACTAAATGGACGATAAACATCCATAGAGCATCAATCCATGACAGGCATCAAGACACCTTGTGATACATCTCACTTTTCCAAGGTTAAAAAATTATAAAAAGTAACTAAATATAACTTTATTTAGATAGTTATAATAATTATTAGTAATTATAAAAATAATTATTGCATTGACTTAAACATTCATACATTTTTAAAAACATTCTTAATAAAAAATATTTTCTCCCATTTTGCCATAGAGATTCTTAACTTGTAAATAAGTTCTATTACTATACTATGGTTTTTTTTAGAAAAACCATATATATATATATATATATATATATATATATATATAAGGCATAATTAGATGACAACCTTCTATCCATAACTATTATTAAAGATATTGTGAATATTCTAGAGGTTAAATTCTTACCATCCACCTATTAATTATTGATAGTTATATTAAAATTTTGGAAGCTTTTCCAAGCATATGAGTGTAATTTATAAAATAAAACTAAAATGAATTTTATATATCTATATATATATATATATATATATATATATATATATATAGAGAGAGAGAGAGAGAGAGAGAGAGAGAGAGAGAGAGAGAGAGAGATACATTCTGAAATGAGTTATCATTTTTTGAGTATGTGGTATTAATAAGTCAAGGTATTGACCCATGGCATTGGAACAACATTTATTCACAAGTTAAAAATATTCATGATAATACCAACCTAGATCCATCTTAACTCTGAATCTACCAAATACTGAGAGTGAACAAATCAATTTGAACTCTAAACATCTCAAATCTCTTTGAACTCTAAAAAAGGTTTGCACCTCAAGAGATTTGATCACCCTAGAGTTAAGATGGATCTAGGTTATATACACAGACACACACCATTGAGAAATGGTATAGCCCATGGTGATGTAACAAATCCTATTCATATATTAAGAATGTCCATAGCAAATAGGGTTGAATATTCATGGTTAAAAATCTTGTTACATTTTTTTAAATCTATACATGTTTAATTTATATATTCATATTTTTTTATAATGAAGGCCTGCTAGAAAAAATTTTCCTCATGTGTCAGGGTAAAGAATTTGACCAACCATTGGAATACAAAAACATCACTTTTAAGTGTATAACTTGTCGAAAACCTAAGCGCCTTTAGAGTTTGTTTCCTTCGGCAATAAGGACATTTGGCAGCCAAGAGCCAAAAAAATACAGCCGAGGATGGAGGGACCCAAAATTTACTTTTGGCCCAAAGAATGTTGTAGATCATAAGAAGAAAAATGATCAACAACATAATTCACCCCCGGAAAACACAAACATCTCTGATTTTGGTGAAACATCCAGTGACATCATCTCACACCTCTACAGAGGGGTCCCTAACAGTAAAGATCAATGATAAGGATTCAATGATGACAATACTGATAATTAGTGGGAAAAAGCGTACCCATGAGTTTTATCACTCAAAAAATGAGAAATAGATAGTAGTTAGAGCAGATTCATCAAATTTTGAGATTTCTCAAAGTATCATGGAAACAAATCCACTTCGGCTACGTCTAATAGCTCTGGAGGCTAGAGTGATGTAAGAAAGAGAAAGGGTAAAAAGGAAAAATCCATAAGTCAATATGGTATGTAACACCAAAAATGTAAAGAGTCTTAGTGCTAAAATGTTATCTTGATATATCTGGTTAGAGAGTCAATATGGTATGTAACACCAGAAATGTAAAGAGTCTTAGTGCTAAAATGTTATCTTGATATATCTGGTTAGAGATTGACACTCCCATATTAGTCTTTTTTATAGGCATGGTCTCAATGTAAATCTTTCTTTTATTAATGGAAAATTTGAATTGCCTTGTATAATAAGAATAATAATATAAGTTGTAATTTAATTATTTCTTGTTTTATTTTTAACAATGCAATATGTATTATAAAATAAGTATTTTGATGTTTGTCATGGATTATGTCCATTAACCTTTATATACTTAGAGAATTTAATTTATACATTTAAATTAGTTTTTATAATTTTAAAAATATAAAAATATAAAATAAGTTTAATATTTTGTTGTCAATCATAGACATGCAATGTCAAAATATTGTATGTCGTGTGGAGAAAATGATGGTTTTGTGTGACGCAACAATTGAACTTGAGGTAGAATATTAGTGTGAGAAAAGATGGTTTACATGCAGAGGAAGAAGAACCCATGTCCGATTTTGTCATTTTTACATGGAAACTTCCACTTTAGCTCTTTCTATGTATATAAATTTTAAAGTTATACTCAGAAAGTAGAGAAAATATTACATGCTTTATTTTCACGAAATCATAAGAATCTATATTTTCATCGTTTCCCTAATTTTTGGCTCCATCTTTTATTTTATTTTTTTCCACAGAAAAAAATGCCAAACTTTCTATTAGAAATAGATTGTTGCAGAGTAAATGCATAGCATTACAAAACGACTTGATTTTCACCTTGTTGGGTGAAAAGAAGTCACGTATGAAAGGAAAACAGCTCAAAAGAGTGTATGTGCATCAATTGTTACTGCCAATAAAATGGCTACAAACGCCTCCAACTAAGAGACCATCTCCCCGAGAAAAGATTCACGCAGAGAGAAACAGTTTACAAGTTGAGGCCGAGAGACCAGAAGGAAAAGCAGCAAACAGCGTCCCCAATGTAGATCATTTAACATTGAGGGCACTCCGTGGCGTGGGCTTCCTATAGAGAAGGAAACAGCCCAAGAGCCCAGGAGAAAGCTGCCTGAAAGAATTAAAAAAACAGAAGGAAAAAGAAAAGCTATGTACATGATCAAAAACAGACTCTGGTAAAAAAAATTAAGCGAAAATGGGCTGTTCGAGCAGCCGAACCAGCCCATTTTCTTCCTCCAAAACAGTCCAGGACCCCGAATCTTGTTCAACACCCTCTTTTGAAAGACGGTCAGCTTCATGATTTCTTTCCCTATAGATATGGCTACGAGTGATCTCCGAGAAACGACTTTTCAGGCATAGGACTTCTCTAAGTAGAGGGAGAAAGTTGAAGTTCTTGCATTGATGAGTCCCGTTAAACCATTTCACTGCGTTCATTGAATCCCCAAATATTTGGATGTCTCTCACATTCCTAAGGAGAAGCCAACGGAGTAGGAAGTGAAGGGCTTTCAATTCGGCAAAGTTATTGGAGCCCTGTCCCAGACGGACAGAAGCTTTAACAACCTTAACCTCTGATAAATGAACAATCAAGCCAGCCCCACAGCAACCATTAATATCTAAGGCACTGTCAAAGTAAGCCCACGACATTGAATATCTAATAAATTCTTGACGAACAGCTCGAGTAGAAGGAGGACCCAAAGGAACAAGGACACTTTCATAAATTGTAGCTCCTTCTACGGAAAGACGACCTATCGGGAAAACAGAGTCCTTGAAAATAACTTGGTTCCTTGCAAGCCAGGTCCCCCAGGTAACGAGCAGAGGAATGGATCTCTCTCTGTTATTTGTGGCTTCATTCCACCACTTCTGCCAAGCTTCCGAGAGCCCCTGCCCTTCCCATCTGAAAGGGATTTTTAGAAGCCTTAAAGTTTTGACACAAAGGCTGGTGTTAAAAGGATAGAAAAGGAACAGGTGTTGAGCAGATTCAACACTATCTTTACAGAGCAGTCACCATCCAAGACCAATCCTACCTCTTTTTTAAAGAAAGTCCCACGTAGGGACTTTCTGGAGCAAAACACACCAGAAGAACAATCTCGATTTGGCTGGGCCTTTTATTTTCCACAGTAGTTTAAACCACCAATCTGGATTCTCCCATCCTTTTTGAGACATCATCCATTTGTAGCCCATCTTTGGGGAATATAGCCCATTCTGGGCAAAGACCCATCTGAGTTCATCCGGGGAGTCAGAGAGCCTGACTGAGGAATTGAGAAGGTCCCTTCTGAACAGATCCCATTCCTCCAGCCATTCTTCCTCCAAATGCAAATCTCTTCCCTGAATCCATCCTTGACTCCAAATGGATGAAGCTCGAGGATCAGCTACCTGATTTAGAGTGTATAGCCCCCTGTCTTTTAAGGCCGAAACCAAACCCTGAGAGAGGGAGAAAATCTCAGTACATCCTATCCATGGATCTCTACCCAGCCTGACCTGAGTTCCATCCCCCACACTCCAAGCCAATCCCTTCTCTATAATTTTGACAGAGGCGACCACAGCTTTCCATACCACCGAGGAGTTTTTGCAAGTCTTTTGCGGCAATCTGATCCAATCTAGTGTTGTTAGCGGATCAATATATTTTCTTTTAGAAACAGAAGTCCACAGGTTCTCCGAAGAAATGAGCCTCCAGCTGAGCTTTGCTGCTAGAGATTTGGAGAAACAATCAAGATTTTTTATACCCCAACCTCCCCACTCTTTGGGGCGAGCCACTTTATCCCAAGCAATCCATGGGGTAACTTTTTCCGCCTTGGACCCCGCCCATAGGAATCTGCTGCATAATTTGTCAATTGAGGATAAGATTCCTTTGGGAACCCAAGTCAGACTAGCCCAATAGACTGGGATAGCCATCAGAATCGATTTGATTAACACTAGCCTTCCTGCCCTGGACAGCCACTTGAAACTCCAGTGTTTCAGTTTGGATTCAATTTTTACAAGTATCCAATTCCAATCTTTAATCCTGTAATTGTCAGGCTTCAAAAAGAACCCCAAATATTTAAAGGCATCCTCCAGCGATTTGACTTCAAAATTTAGAACCATCTCCACTCTGCGAACAAGCTCTCTGGGCATACCGGCACAGGTGAGAGTGGATTTTCTCTCGTTAATGCATAGACCTATAGCCTTCAGGAAAAGGTCCAAAATCTTCTTGAGCGTCCTGCAGTCCTCTAGACTTCCGTTGCTGAATAGGAGTATATCATCCACGAAGAGGAGGTGGGTGACCCAAAATTTTATTGCCACTTCAATGCCTTTGAGAGTCCCTTGTCTTTTAGCATCTTGAATCATAAGGCTGATGCCGTCTGCTGCCAGCAAAAACAAAAGTGGAGAGAGTGGACAGCCTTGATGTAGGCCACGCCCAGGACTAAAAAAACTGGAGGCCGCTCCGTTGATCAGCACGGCTATGGAAGAAGAGGAAACACAACTCATCACCCATCTCACAAAATCATACCTGAAACCCAGATGTGTTAGCAGAAGCCTGAGATATAGCCAGCTGATCCTGTCATAAGCCTTTGACAGATTGATTTTCACAACAACTCCTTTTTTTTTCCCAATTTTTAGACTATGAAGAGTTTCTTGCACAACTACAACTGCTTCATGAATTTGTCTGCCATCTAGAAAGCCAAACTGCTCTGGTGAAATATTTCTAGAGAGGAGTGGTTTGAGCCTAGAGGCGATAACTTTTGCAATAATTTTATAAACACAGGTGCACAATGAAATAGGCCTGAATTCAACATAAGAAGGCAGAAGATCCGATTTGGGAATGAGGGCTAGAAATGTGGCATTGAAAGGTTTTGGGATTGTACCTGTATGCCTGGAATCTTCAAAAACTGCCACTAGCTCGTCTCCCATGAATTCATAAATGTGTTGGAAGAATTCGACAGTCCAGCCATCCGAGCCTGGACTTTTGTTATTTTGCATTGACTTGAGAATGTCTTCAACCTCCTCCTTTGTGATAGGTGCCATGATAGAATCGTTTCCTTCCTCCTCTATGAACCTTGGGAAAAACTGGGCTACTCTTATAACCTTTGCAATAGAAATTTCCTCTGGTGCTTTGTAAAGATTCTTGAAGAAATCTACCCCTAAAGAGGCCAGATCTTCAAAAGAGCGCGCCTGCTCACCATTAACCTTCTTCATTTCCCAGATAGTATTTGAATTTTTCCTTCCTCTTGCAAAATTCTTAAAAAAATTGGTGTTGTCGTCCCCCTCCTGCAACTAGGTCGCTCTACTTTTTAAACACCAGCTTTCCTCTCTTTGATGAAGGATTCTCCTCCTTTCTCTCTCCAACTCTTGAAGTCTATCCCGAGCTTCTGTTGTAACATAGTCATTTCCACCTGGGACTTCCAGAAGAGCTATCTCAAATTTGAAATTTTCCAGCGTTTCTTCATCCTTCAGTTTCTTTTGGAGGGCCCATTGTTTGGAAGCAATCTTCATCCTTTTTAAATTATCCATAAGATTTTGACTGCGGCTCTCATCTTCACTGAATGCATCTTTCCTCCAAGTGTTGTGGAATAAGCTGATATAAGTTGCATCCGAGAGCCAAGAGGCGTTAAATTTGAAAGGGGTGCCCGGTTTGGTGAAAGCCCCTTTCACTTCCAGAAAGACCAGAAAAAAATCCAATAGGCCGCCTTCCCCAACCCAATGTCTAAAAGCCTATAAATTTTATGCCATCGATTCACCAATCAAAAATCGATCCAGTTTCTTCCCAACCCATTCTTCTGCAATTCTACGATTCCTCCATGTCGGGCGCAGCTTGAGCAGAGGGACATCCACCATGTGAGAAGAGGCCAGTTTATTTTGAAAAAAATCAGAAAGGGGATCAACCCTGGCTCTAACCCCCCACGATTCTGACATCCCCAAAGAAAAATTAAAATATCCCCCAACTATAAGATTTGGGTGCGACAGAAAGGACTTCGCAAAGAAAGAGTTCTAGAAACTCTCCCGATCCAAGACTGGACCATAAACATTAAGAATATGAAAAAGGATGCAGAGTTCGTTGGAATAAAGTTCCACTGCCGAAACATTTTCCAATCCCCAGGAGGAGATCTCCCGAAGGACCTTTGCGTTGAAACCCAGAGCCACTCCTCCCGAATGACCATTTGCATCAATGGCGTGGAAGGTCCAACCCGATAAGAGCTTGATGAGACATCCTGTAACTTCTTCCCCCTTCCCTAGCGTTTCTTGAATCAGGAGTATATCAGGTTTGCTAGTCCTGACTAGATCCTTCAGAGCTAGCTTTTTGGGCAGACTAGCTAAACCCCTGCTATTGTAGGATAAGATGATCATTGGGAAACCTCAGTGGGTGTCCGCTTTGCTCTAAGCACCCCTGGCAGGGACATCTGTTTCCCACCAACAATATCAATGACAGCCTTCAACTGTGCCTTCGTCAGATTTGATTTCCTTCCTCTTGTCTTCCTCGGTCCTGTTGACACCATGTCCAACTCCAGACCTCCCACAGCAAGCCCTTTCCCTTTTCTGGTGGCCAGTGATCTGAGATTGTAGGGGGGTTCAGGGCTCCAAGTGCTGGAAGGAAAAAATAAGCCATCATCCGTGGGACTAGAAGTCAGCTTTGGAGAGGGTGGAATAGTCATAATAACACTATCTGAAGTGACTAGGTCCTTCCTCAGGATCGACAGATCATCCACGAGTTGCCTGAAGGGGCCAGACTCATCACAACATGAATGAGATAAATCAAAAGAAGAGCATATGGAAAAAGAAGGGGATAGAAGTGGACTAGCTTGGGCCACCCCTACCATTTCAGAAACTGCCGCAGTTCCCATGAGAGACATCGGAGTTGAGACAGACTTACTTGCTAAAAACCCAGGCTGTTCCTGATCAGCTTCCTCCGCTTGTTCCGGACCCGACCCCTGAACTTCTGCCTGAAGACCGCTCTCCTTAATTGGAGCCCCTTCTTTCTAGGAAAGAAACCACTGATTAGCCTCCCGATTTTTTCCTTTTCTCTTTTGTCTTCGACGGTGCCTGTGACCTAGAGGACACTCCCGGGCCAGATGTCCGTATTTGTGACAACGATGGCATCTGAAAGGGAGGTTTTCATAGTCTAGGGTCTGTAGGAACTCTAGGCTTCTATACTTCAGGTTCATAGCATCCACCAGACCTTCTCTGGGATTTAAGCTTACCAGGATACGAGCGACAATCCAATCATGGGTACTAAGATATGATCTATCAATATCGAGAAACTTCCCCAGGGTATTACCCATTGTAGTAAAGGCTGAGTCAGTCCAAAATTGCATAGGGAGACCCGGTAATTTTACCCATACTGGAGACTCCACCGTCTTTTCTTTCTGAGCATCAAAGAAGGGCGTCCACCTTCTGAATAGGATTGGCCTTTTCTCGAAGCTCCAATGCTTGTCCAACACCCATTCTGCGTGCCCCTTTTGCCCAAATCTAATGCAAAACCAACCTCTGACCAGATTCTTGATCTCTACTGGCTGTCCCGAAGCTTCTTTCCATTCAGCCTGCGTCCAATTCTTGATGGAGTCAACCGAGAACTTTCTACCACGAACTCCACCAACTAAGAAGGTTTATGAGGCTTCCATTGCCTGATCTATACTAATATCCACTCCAAAAACACAGCTAGGCCACTCCTCCTTTTTTCTAATTGGTTTGTTCTTCTTTCTCTTCCCTCCCACGGCCTTCGTCTGAGTTCCTCCCTCTCATGGAGTATTCTTTGCAGGAACATTTGCTTATTCTACCTCATGGATCTCAGAGTGGCTACCAACAGGGTCTCTGTTTACTTCATACACCCTCCCAACCATCCTATCTACCAATAACTCAGGTGCAGCGACTAATCTTCTCATTAGTCCCTTTACTTTGTGTCCTTTTGAGTCCCCGCCTTCCTCTTCACTTGACGAGGACCACGTCAGGCTGGGGGGCAACCTTTTCAAACAAGGGTTTGATGCAGTTACCCTTTCCTGAGTGACTTTTTTCAGCCCCCCTCCTTCCACCTTCTCTGCAAGCAGAACAGGGTCCACTGCGCTTTGTGGAAAGAAAAGTTGCAGGTTTTTCTCAGATATTTCATGTCCCCAAAAAGAAAGAAGATCTTCAAGAGCTGGTTCTATGTCCACTTATTCATTATCATGCACCTTCTCCCGCTCTTCACGACGCTCTGAATCCATTTAAAGTTTGAGATATAGTAAAACGTTCCTCTGGATAGACCTTGTATCTTCTGAACTGAAAATGCCAATTCCCGTAAAATCTATCTTTCTTGAAACTATCGTTCTGATTTCCATGGCCGAATAATACCGAAACCCGCCATTTTCATTAGTCAAAACTCCTTCCCTCTGGTTCGACCGCCATTTTCGTCATTCAAAAATTTTTCCCTCTGGTTCGCTCACCCCTTGGTTTCTTCAGGAGTTGACGTCTACTTATGTTAAAAGATCATTTTTCCCATAACTTGCATTCTATTGTGGTCGAGTTCCTTAAGGAGATTGTTGTAGTATGTAATGAGCTCTTTTTCCAGGCTCCATCTTTTATTATACACAAAAGTCAATGTTAGTTTTTCTTCTCCTTCAAAATTCTGGGTCTTGACCGTCATTTGAATTGGTTACAATATTACCCTCTGTGATTCTTTAGCATTCGAACCTTGCCGAGATTTCCTTTAGATGTCCAATGTTGGTATGTGGAGTGTGATACCCAGGTACCTTCTCCATTTGGATTTAATAGAGTTTATGGTTTTATCAATATTGTCATTTCGTAAGTCCTTCTAGCACCTTTAATAAACAATGTTCATGAAGGTTGGGATTATGGGCAGTTCTCGGCGTGCAAGAGTCGTGGGTTTTCAATTTTTTTTCGTTTACATAACACTACCATTGGTGTAACCTTAATGTTCATGGTCCCTTTAGTTACTGAACCCTACTATCAAGTGGTTTCATCCATCAGAGTAGGTCAATATACCACAATTTCTAGTTGTTTGGATTGCAGGTTGATCTCCTTCATCGCTCCTCAACAACACCTTCCTAGCCACAGGGGTGGTGCTCCTAGGTCACCTTCGGTGCAACGATGACATTTGTTCGGTTGGGATCTGTAGCCAAATTTTTCAAGGAAGCTTCTCTAGAGGTATGTAAGGAAATTATCCATCTTGAGGCAAAAGAGTTTGGTGATTGAGTATATTTCCCAAGTTCAGAGATAGGAAGTAAAAACGTTAAGTGCGTACCAAACTCAGGGAAGTTTCACAAGAGAAGGATTCACTTCCTTCATTCCATCAACCTACATCGACAAATGGAAACTCTACTTAGTATGGTTATTAAATATAAGAAATTTGACAACTACATGAAGTTCTTTGCAGGTCAACGCTGTTACAGATCCATTTGGGCACATCACTCTCATCATCCAGATCAGTGTTTTAGGGCTCACCAAACCCTAATTTCAGTTGCTACATGCCCTAAACAAGTCACCATTTTGAATGCTTCCTTCCCAGAAAGTTTCCTGACTTGAAGACATCCTCAAATGATCTCTAGAAGGACCAGCATAGGTAGGCCCATAGAAGGGTGTGCTACAGAGTAGTTGAATCCATGCCAGGGTGCTCTGCAGAGCACTAAGGCCCTCTTTCACCTATGATGGGAAATATTGAGTGAAATTCACATAGGTTTTGGGGAATATTATTATCCCTTGGAGTCATCTAGAAGTTTCCTTCACTTATCAACTCTTATGACCTCTAAAATGGATGAGGAATGAGTTAATATGCATCCTATCCTCTCATCCCTTCCTCCATGGAACTAATTCTAAGTATGGAAGGCCATTCAATACCCCCATTTATGACATAACCTCCTTCATCCTCCTATAAATTGAACACTCATTTGAGTGATTAGGGGCTCGACTATGTTGAATTCTATGGATATAATGTTGCTATGAGAATTGGCTTTGAGACAAGTATTGTTATTCTACAAGTTTGTCATGATTTTGATGTGATGTGGATGGGATCCAAGCTGGAGGAATGACTTTGAATCAGATAGGATGGTTATAATTCCATATTCTATTCGATAAAGTATTTGAACCTTTTCCCATATGTTTTTATTGTTATATTATGTTTATATGTTTGAAATGTATCTGATTCCCTTCACTTGTATTCAATATATCTTTTGCTTTGATTGGTACTTTGTCTTCTATTGGTGTTTATAGGTACTTCTCAAGCGTGTTAAGTACGGGAAGGAGCGAAACGATTGATACAAAGGAGACAAGAGGAAAGTGGAACTACAAGTAGGTCTTCTCATCTTCTTTGTATTTTCTATTGCTTATAGGAAACGTCGAAAGTGTTTTAAACTGTTGTTCTAGATATGGCTACTTATCTAGGGAATTAGTATTTATCTATTGATACCAAATTCTCCAAAAAAAATTGGCAACTTCAATGGCGAAGATAATCCTTCCTAGTAGCTTATCTACATCCTAGGACACTCTTGTAGACCATACTTGTGTTCATTTATTGTATTTTAGCTCTTTTGCATTGAATTTTGGTCAAAACTATGTCAAATTACCTTTTGAAATGGCTCACTGTCACCAGTGTAGGCTTGTGAGGGACACAGTGCTCTATAGAGCACCCTTGGCCTAGGGACAATGCTTTGAAGTGCACTATCTCCCATTCAGGGCTGCGATGATCCTTTTAGGGTAAGTTTCCCACCTTTGGATTGAGTTTTTGCCAAATTTCTTCTGTTTGTTTGCTTGTTGATTGATCAATGAATGTCATGTCTCAGAAAACAAGTTTCTATCTCTTTTGCTAACCCTACTTTAACTTTATTGATTAATGTTTCTTAAATGTTTTCTTTGTCATTATCAATCCATAGTCAAAGTTAGATTGTAGTCCATTAATCTTTGTTCGAAAGAAAGCGTCGTAAAATTCTTCTTTTCGTTCGAAACAGAACTATCGTAAAGTATTCGTTCTTGTTAAATATTGATTGATTGTATGTGCATTAGTTTATTTCTTTTTCACATTCACATTAAGGAAATCGAAAAGAAATACATGCATATTGCATTGAAAAACTTTGTGTGTGCTTATAGGAATAGTTTAGGGAAATTGCATTATATTGTGCTCTTTTCTCTTTGATCGAAAAAAATCTGATTGCTCTATCCCTAGTAGCTAGGATTTTCATTCTTAACTTGAATGGAAAGAATGCTTCTCGTAATAGTTGCATTCCTAGGAATTTTAGAATACATCACGTGGTGAACTTGAAAGGAAAATTCCTAAGTAAGATCAACTTAAAATTAACATCAATTTACCTAATGGATCATTGTCATTAGCGGAAAACATTTAGTGGTTGTAGGCTAGAGACGTGTTCCAGTGTCATAAAACATAGTAGTTGTCACTAACTTGTCTGCAATACATCCTGAGTGTGATACCTCATTCCACATACGTGAGTCTATCATAGCTTGTCCACGTACCTTCGGGTATATAGGGCGGTGTTACAGTACGTAAAGTATATGGGAATGCTCTCACTGTGCAGTTTTGCATTAGACAGTGCTAATATAGATTGGGCCTCCACGTACTTTTGGGTATATATGGGAGGCCAAAACTAGGTTGTTATCCATCCTTGGGTAACCAAGTCGGCTGCCTTGTACACTGTGATACACCGAACACAGCATTTGGGGAGATTGCCCGCCTGTACTTCTCGGTTTGTTGGGAGGTATTCTGTAGTTCACAGTTGCTTGTTAAACATTTTTCCTAGATTATTCCTTTTTTGTTTTGTTATCTTACTTTGATTAAAATAAAATTAATTGACTACAGATAACATCCTCCATGCTCACTTAGTTTATTTTAGGTTGAGACACATGGCGAAAAGTCTAGAGTCCACCGATCAAGGAATTCCTTTTGATGGTAATCCTAGTCCTCTTCCTCCTTTTGGAAATATTAGTGCTCCTTATATGGCTACAATGTCCCTTCTGGGACTTACCATTGGCTTGCCAGTATGGTTGTTTTCAACCTCCTTGGTTAAAAGTTTCGTTATTTATCTGTAATTGAGTACACCTCCAACTGGACAAAATCAACCTCCAGTTGATCCTAAAGTTGACCATTTGCCTTCTTCCTCAGTTGTTTCTTCCTCCCCTTCTTCCTCTTCACCTGGTGAAAGTATTGGTACTAGAAACCAAGTGGCTAAGAAGAAGAAGAAAGGGAAGAAGAAGAAGAAGAAGCAAATTCAATAAAGGGGAAACCAAGCAACCATTGCTTTGAATGCAACATCTAATGAGAAACCATACATCAAGCCTCACAAAGTTTGATATCCATGCAAGCGTTGTACGGGAGACCATGTTCTTCAAAATTGCACTGATATTCCTCATATATTAGAAGAATGGTCTTCTCGTTCGCATCATCCTATGTCATCAACTACTTGAGATCATGCTAGTGACACCATCAACTAGTGGTAGTAAAGTTCATGGAAATAAGGGTAGAGTTAAGTTTCCATGTAGTTTATGTGAAGGGAATCACCCCATTCACCTTTGTCCCTATCTAGATGAAGCCAAAAAGGTGTTGGATAACTTTCCTGCTTCTTTGCAACGACTTCCATCTTGTTACAGGAGACTCTCCCTTAATCCTTCGCTAGTTGATGAAGTGACTAACCAAAATCAACCATTGGTCAAATTCACTCTCTCTGAATGTGAATCCCATGAGTCTACACCTAACCCATCACAGGTCAAGGAAACAGTTGACCCGATTTCACCTTTAGTTAATCTTACCTTTCCCAAAGAGAGTGAATGTGATACCACTCAAGTTCTTTTTGTTTCTTCAAATTCCAATGAGCTTGGAGGAAACCCTCCTTTTCCATCAAGACAGGAGGAAAATCCTCCCATTCTCATAACTCAAGGGGATAATTCTCCTATTCTTAAAGTACCCCCTCCAAGTAGTCTAGTCACTTCCTTTAATTGGAGTCGACTAGCAGGATTCTGTCTTACTTCTTATGTGCCTTTCCAGATCATAGTACATGTTTGTAATATGATTGTATATGGAACTATTATAGATGAAAGTGCATTTGTGAGTATCCTTTCCTCCACTGCTTGGCAAGTGCTCGGTTCACTGTCACTTGTGCTAGTTACCCAGAATTTGTTGGCTTTTAACAGAGGAACCAATCAACCATTAGGGATCCTTCCTCAGTTGCCTATTACTTTGGGAGGAATTCTTTTTATCTCAATGTGATGGTAGTCCCAAGCCCTTTAGATTACAATTTAGTTCTTGGGCATGACTATGTTTATGACATGGGATCTATTGTTTCAACACTCTTTCGAGTGATGTGTTTTCCGCATGAAGGAAAAATTGTCACCATTGACCAACTTTCATTTCCTGGTCCAAATATGGCTTAGAATCAACCATCTTACCTAAATGGTAATTTTTTCCCAATGGTATCTTCCCCGCCATGGGTTAATTATGTGGCAACCCATTCCATGCCTACATCAATGGACGATCAGTTCCATGATGTTGTACATTATGTATTGTGGGAATTGGAACCAGATCTCGGTTTCCTTTCTATGGATCCCTTCTAAATCATCGTTCTCCCATATGATGAGAACCCCTTGGAAGTCATGACCTCTTATGGGTTGTGAAAAAGGAATATGAAGATAGTTCTTTTACTATTTCAACCTCATTAAAAAATGAAACAGGTCCATGAGGATAGTTCCTAGTCTTGTGTCATTAAACATTGAAACATAGGGTAGGAGGATAGTTGGTTGTCTTGTGTCAATCTCATTAAAAAATGAAACAAGGAACATGACGATAATTCTTTTACTATGTCAACCTCATTAACAAATGAAATAGGCCCATAAATCATCTAGAAGTTTCCCTCATTGATCAACTCCTTTGAGCTCGAAAATGGATGAGGAATGAGTTAAGATGCATCCTGTTATCTCATCCCTTCCTCCATGGAACTAACTCTAAGTATGGAAGGAAATTCAATACCCCCATTTATGACATAACCTGCTTGAATCATCCTACTATAAATTTAACACTCATCTAAGTGATTATGGGTTGGACTATGTTTAATTATACCGAGATAATGTTGCTATGAGAATTGGCTTTGAGACAAGTATTTTTATGCTATAAGTTTGTCATGCTTTTGATGTGATGTGGATGGGATCCAAGCTGGAGGAATGACTTTGAATTAGACACAATGGTTGTAATTCCTTCTTCTATTCACTAAAGTATTTAAACCTTTTTCCCATATGTTTGTATTGTTATATGATGCTTATATGTGTGAAATGTATCTGATTCCCTTCACCTTTATTCAATAGATATTTTTCTTTGATCGGTTCATTGTCTTCTATTGCTATTTACAGGTACTTCTCAAGCGTGTTAAGTATGGGAAGGAGTGATAGGATCGATACAAAGGAGACAAGAGGAAAGCGAAACTACAAGTAGGTATTCTCATCTTCTTTGTCTTATGTATTTCTTATAGCAAAATGTGAAAGTTCTTTAAACTGTTGTTCTAGATATGGCTAATTATCTAGGGAATTAGTATTTATTCGTAGATACCAAATTCTCCAAAACAAGGACATAAAGAGAATTCTGAGGGATATCAGATACAACTTGGACGATATAGTGGTCAAATTGTCTTGTATAGAATGTTATGTTGTCTCAAATTCAAATACTGAATCAAATGAGCATCAAGATGTTCCAATGATCATTAATTATCCAACTTGCGCCTCTACTCATGACAAATCTTCCACCACATCACCAGTAATCACATTGGACTAGCAAGTCCGCTAAGCACTCTGTTTGTCAGTCTACTATGGGTGAGAATATGTGTTTTTTGTAAAAATCGTCTTGATGTTTTGTCAATTTGGTTTTTGGACAAGTATATGCATTACTATAGCTCTTTTTAGGTTCTACTTGATGCAGTTACACTAGTAGGAATGTAAAAATGAAAAGTGATTTGCCATAATCTCCAGTTCTCATGGTATTCTCAAACTTTGTTTTTTCATAGTCGGTATATATGGAAATACATATGCTTATCAATGGTGGAAGATAAGATTTACCAAGTCACTCTTTTGGATGTATTTTTGGAGATATTGTTGAACAAATTGCAATGTTAAGTGTTTTGATATTAATAGAAATACACGAAGCAAATTTACAAAAAAAAAAATGATTAGAAACTATATTAGTTTCTGAACCTATTCTTTAGTTGAAATTTTTACAAAAAAATGTAAAATGAAACATCATAAATGGGTCCGAAAGGGTTTTGATTTAAATGGGCATGTTATAGTACTGCAAGCTTATAATTTTGGAGATGATTATGATATATGCCCATAGTCGCAAACCAGCTACTTTTATAATTGTGATGGTAAAAGTGAATATGTGAGCCATGTTAACATGAGGATGAGTTCAAATCCATGCAAACATAGTTTTTATATGCATGTCTAAATAAATCGCGAAATTGATGGATGCATAAATCTGATTGAAAATCAAGTGTAAGCCATAGTTATCAAATTTTAATATATATATTTTATAGATAAACTTATCATTCTTTTTCATATTTTACTATGTAATTTATTGTTTTTGGCAACTACAAACGCATCATTCTTCACTCTACATTAATATGGAATTTAGAATTTACTATTTTTTTTGCAATTGAAAGTTATTAATCTGAAGTTTAGTGTTTCCTAAATACAAAAATTACGGCTTGTTAATTTCTTTGGTACAGAATTTTTTATTAATAAAATTTCCATAAATAATTAGAAATACCATGTGGGAAAATTTCCAAATTTAGGATGTCTGAGATTCACAATTCACATATCCAACCTCAATCTTCTCATTCACATATCATAGCGTAAATATCATATAGACATGCACTAATATCATAAATATAAGGCGGTCATTGAAGTTAGTACAAGAAATGAACAAACCCATATCTAGATAACTTTTAAGTCTTCTAGTTGTTTGTTTGTGTTTTTCTTATTTGTCAAGTTGTCTGAGTCCTAAGATGATTGTAGGCTTAACCTTTGGCATGAGAATTGTGACCCAAAGGCATCTAAGCCATCAAATTCACTAGCAAATCCCACTTGGCCTGGGCCACAACAACCCTTAACATGGTTGGATTGGATTTTTTTCCCACAGAGTTTTGAACCAGTGACCTTCACATCACAGAGTGACTTAACAATACACCCTTTCTCTATCTATTCAACACCCCATGGAAATTTTTATTATAAAAAAGAGAAGAGAGCATAGATAGTGATTACACACAACACAAATCACACTTTATATTTTTATTGATCACCACGGGTACACATATATAAGACATAAATTATTTACTTCAAGACATCTAGATCATGATTACAACTCATACATTGGAAACAACAACTTCTAGACTAACTTCTCGTAACTCCTAATGACATCTACAAATGACATGGAAGAATTACTTCCAAAACCCTCCCTTAATGCTTACATGGAAAACACATATTACAACAACAAAGATAATTTGTATGACAAGTCTTCATCAACAATCACACCCACTCTGGAATCTTGTAAACACCACTCTTTCACCTCGAGTTGTCATTTGACCTCAATTTAAAATGTAACCGCCTCTGACTATCTTTGATGAACTTTTCAAGATCAACAATATTGACACCTTGACTCGTTGGGGCTTCCGCAATAAGACCTATCAAGTAATGAACCATCCTATGTATGAACCACCATAGGTTGGATACTTTGCTTTAAGCTATCCGCCAATTGCTAAGATCGAGGTCTGGATACTGAATAAGTTCAAAAGTTAATCAAAAAACTTGATCTTACAAGAATTGATGTTTCAGACACTGAAGCTTCCAGTTTAAGAACCACCAACCCTTTTTGTAACCAATAAACAAAACAAGAATTAATGTTTCAAACACTAAAGCTTCTAGTTTAAGAGCCACCAATCCTTTTTAAACAATATATATTTTGCATATATAAACACTCGAAACAATATACTATTTTTTTTAATAATAATATATATAAATACACGCAACGTCTTAAAAAAAATCTTGGGTCAAAAATCGCCCAAAGATTGAAGATTTCCAATCAAAAATACTTGCTCGACAAAACTGGAAGATGAAGATTGAAAAAAGAAATTTCCCCCCACATTCCATTATATTTTTATCCACACAAAAATGAGTCAAATATCTCTCATATATGCATCCAATGCAGTAAAATTGATTTCTTGAGCTTCTCATATCCAGTCAACATTTCCTTTTCCTTTGTAACCATTATTTGAGGCATTATACATATGTTGAACAAGGATCTAATCCACCTTATTTTCCAGATGTAAAAGTAGGGACTTGTTATAGAAATATTTGGGCACTGCAACCCCAAACTCATATGTCAATAAACCAAGGGCTATTTAGTCCCTAAAAGTGTTGTTTCATACCCTAAAGGATCATGGTCAACTAATTACATCATTTCCTAGAAGTTTCACCTAAAAAACTACTCAGAACTGGCCAAAACTAGACCATACTAACTGCTCCATGGTCAAGGTGTGCTATATACTGGTTGCCACACTAGTTAGGTGTGATGCATACTGAAATGGCCTTCTATGCGGTGTGATGAGCGAGAATAGACAAACGACAGAGACAGTTTGCTAAGTGGATGATCATGGAATCTTCTAGAAACTTCTCCTGTGACACTTGCCTCTTTGAATTCGCCTAGGGATGAGTAAGAGATCAATGAAATCTTCAAGTGGAACCAAGAACTATCAGTGGAATGACACTAATAAAAAACCCAGAGCTAACTCACACCCTTGCAAGACATCTATAAATGGATCCCTCATCTGAGAGATCTAAAGACTAGAATTTTGTAATTTGTAAGGAAGTGTTGTTGGTTTATCTATGAGAAGAGACATTATATTGTTGGGTGATATTGCTTTTCATGAGGTGAAGAGGGCTTCTATTCTGGGAGGATGATGCTGGATCAGACAGTTGGGTTGTAATCCTCTCTTCTACTATTAATAAAGTTCTTTGAGTTTTCCTCCATATAATCATGTATTTGTGAATATTATTGTTTATGAATGCAATTGTATGGTCAATGTGTTTCTGATTCTACATTGTTTATGATGTTTTAGATAGAGATTCTTTGATGGTTTGTTGTTACCTTGACCCTACATGTACTCTTTGAAGTGGGACAAGTAGGAGAAGAGTGGAAAATTCTATCGAGGGAAAGAGAAATCAAGCAAGGATCAAAGCAAAAGATCCAGGTTGGTCCTCTTTTCTTCCCTCTTATCTATTACACTTAAAGGAAATCTCGAATTGCTTTGATTGTTTGTTTCTAAGACAACTACCCATCTTAGTCAGACTAGCAATTCGAATCGACACTAGTTTTCCCTGAAACAAAATGGCGACTCCACTGGGGAGCAAATAGTTTGTTTTTTTTGTTTATTGTTTGCTTTATAAACTACAAGCAAAGCCTAAAGTTAGCTAGCTAGCCTTCAAACCCCTTTTCTATGCAATTGCGAAGTAGATGAATGCTGCTTCAGTAAATCTCTGGGTTGGTTTATGAACTGAACATCTAACTTACAAGCATTCTAAGTGCCCTTGCGGTAGATCAATAACCTCATAAGATCATATGCCTATACTTTTTTCTTATTGTCCATCATAACTGAACCCAAATCACTAAACTTAGCTGCAAATTTTGAGCAAAAACCAATCTCAGTTTCACTCCTTGGTCGATCGCACTGTCTATCACTGGGCGGCCTGTATGCATTGCACCTCCCATGTGTTGCAGGTGAGATGCATTCATGTTTCCCTATGTTGCAGGTGAGATGATTGAGTGATACTGTCTCTCTCTCTCTGAAAGTTGGTTTTTTCCTCCTTGTTTTCAGCTCTATTTAGTAGTTTTGCTGTTCATAATCAGTATCTTCTTGCTGAAACCTTCTTCCTTCACATCTTTTAGCCTCCATTAGTTAGGAATTGTAAATGTTTTTTTGTATTTTTAAATCATTTACAGTCTTCCTTTGTCGAAAGTAGCTTAATCGAACTGTCTTTTTTTATGCAAGTGTCATATTTGTCATTTTGAATCAAAAGAAGAGTGTCGTAAAGTCTTCCTCTCCTAGATAGATGATTGTACTTTTTTCATTGTACTTGATTTGAGTTATTAGTATTTGAAGTGTTGAAAGAAGTTTTCAATTTGAAATTGAAAAGTGTCATCTTTTTCTTCCTTTTGTTTTGAAAATAAATTGTTAAAAATGTTGCTTTAAAAGAAAATATTTTAGATCTGTACTTAGCTTTCCTTTTTGGCATTCACACATTAAGGAAGCGGAAAACAAATACATGCATGTGAATTTTCATTTTGACTGCATGTAGAATTTGACTTAGGAAGGTGCATTTAGTGTGTGTTCTATGCTCCCTGCTGAAAGAAAAAAAAATCATAATCTTCTTTCCTTTGTAGCTAGAATTTTCATTGCTAAAAGAAAATAAACGATTGTTTATCATTTTAGATTGCATATTTAGGAATTTCACATCTACATCACGCGATGAAACTTCAAAGACAAACTTCTAAGCATGATCAACTCTAAAATAAATCTCAATGAACATAAAAAATCTTTGGAACCTAACGCAACACATCTAGAAGTCTAGGCTAGAGACGTGTTCCAGTGTCGTAAAACTTGGTAACTGTCATTTTCATCGAAGGTTGGGTGATTCCTCCTCTTTGATATGACAAGTGCCAGTATGGACTTGTGCTCCCCGTAATGTCGAGTATATATTGGGAGACCACAATAAGCTGATTTCTTTATCCTTAGGAAACCATGTATATGGCCCTATCGATGGCAATGCACTGAACACAGTGTTCAGGAAGATTGACTGCCATACATAAGTCCTTGGTAATTTCTCTATCATTTATCACCAAGGTGTATTTTGCAGTTTTGTGATCGGTTTGGTAATCCCTCTGTCTAGATTTCTAGAGTAATCACCTTCATTCCTTTTCGACCCCTTAAAACAAAAGGTTCATCTAAGCACTTGTCACTTCAGGCTCATTAAAAATCGAAGGCTACTAGAGTCACCTTTAGCTTTTTCTCAACTCTTAAAAGTTGAAAAAGCAAAGTTGTGTCAAAGTGTCTTGAAATGTATTTAAATCGGAATAACATTCATATTCCTTTGCTAATCTGAGGTTGAGATAATGGAGTCCACCAATCAAGGAATCCATCTTGGAGGGAATCCTAGTCCTTTCTCCTCTTGGGGAGATATTGGTTCTCCATATATGGCTACATTGTCCCTTCCAAGAATCACAATCGGCCTGCCAGAATGGCTTTTCTTGACCTCTGTCATTCAAAACACCATAATTCCTTAATAATCTAATTAGTAACCAGATGATACTGAAGTTACCCCTTCACCCTCTACATCGTTTGTTTCTCCTTCCCCTTCTTCCTCTTTTCTTGGTGAAAGTAGTGACACTAAAAACCAAGTAGTTGAGAAGAGAAAGAAAGGGAAGGAGAAGAAGAAGAAGGCAACTAAACAAGGGGGCAACCAAGCATCATTTGGTGAAAATCCACACACTAAACTTTCCAAACCAAAATCTCCATGCATAATTTGTAAGGGAAACCACTACCATCGAGATTGTCGTTGCATTCTGCGGATCTTGAGAGAATGGTCTCCCCGTTTGCACCATTCAGTGTCATCAACCTCTAGTAGTTAGGTTGACAGCTCAACATCAACTAGTGAAAACAAAGTCAAGATACAGAAAGGAATGGTCACATTTCCATGTAGGTTATGTGAACGTAATCATACTCTTCGTCGTTGTCCTTTTTTGGATGAAGCCAAAAGTGTCTTGGATAACCGTCCTACTTCACCACAGCGACTTCCACCTAGATACAAGAAACTCTTACCAAGTCCTTCGCTAGTTGAAAACCCGATTGACATAACTCAATTGTCGATCAAATCGCCTATCATTGAAAGTGAACCTTCTTAGTCCACACCGGACCAAAGTTGACTGGTCGAGATGGTAGTCGACCTAGTCTTGCCTTTAGAAGGCCCACCTTCAGATGATACAATTTCCAAAGAGAATGAGAATGATACCATTCAAATCCTTTTTCTTGATACAGAGTCTAATGAACTTGGGGGCAATCCACCCGTTCCTTTACAATAGGAAGAAACCCACCCAGTTCATGATATTTATCTGACCGTTTATCCGGTACCTCCCTTGAGCAGTCTAGTTGTTTTCTTTGATTGGAATCAACTAGCAAAACCCCGCCTTTCATCTAATGTACCATTCCAAACCATAGTACAAGTTTACAAAATGATCGTGTCTGGCACTATCATATATGAAGGGGCTTTAGTGAGTATCGTTTCCTCAACTACTTGGAAAGTGCTTGGTTCGCCATCGCTTTTGCTTGAAACACAAAATTTGTCAGGCTTCAACAAAGGAACCAGTAAACCATTAGGGATCCTTCCAAAGTTACCAATCACTTTGAAAAAGAAAACCATTCATTTGAATGTGATGGTAGTCCAATGCCCACTAGATTACAATCTACTCCTTGGACGTGACTACATATATAGCATGGAAGCTATTGTTTCTAAACTCTTTCGACTGATGTGTTTTCCACATGAAGGCAAACTAGTGCAATTTGTTGACCAGCTTTCATTTCTCATTCCAAACACAGCTATGAATCAACCATCATCCCTAAATGGTCTCTCCGCATCAACAATGTCTCTTCAACCTTCATTCCATCCACCTATTTACCATGGGTAGTTCGATGAATGTTCTGAAGTTTAGGGGGCATGCACCCTAGTCTGCCTCGACAGGCAAACCTAGAGGAAAAGAGAGATTTTCTTGAAGGTCATAATGATTGGACTGAAGAAACATTCCCACATGGGTTATGTGATCAATCTGAAACAAATATTTCCTTGAAAGGTTATATGATTGGAGTGAAAAATCATTTCCTTGTTGGATATGTGATTGATCTGAAACATGTATTCCCTTGTATGTTATGTGATTGGAGGCTCACACCATTCACCTTTGTCCATTTCGATGGGCAAAGCCAAGGAAGAGTTTTTGTCTGCCGACAGAAACAACCCTCCCTAACCACAGGAACTTCCATATGGTAACTTGGAAACTCTCCTTTTACTGAAAGACTTGGGGGCATGCAAACTTTTATATGTAAGCGAAAAATGACCTTTGATTTTTTTTAGTTTGTTAGGTTCTCAACCCTTTAGCCTCTTAGCTTGGTCGTTTCTAACCTACTGTTGAGGCCTCGAAAATCGCTCCCACAACAAAGGGGAAACCACCCGGTCCGGACCTTGAAAGCAGCTCCTTTTCCGTTTGGAATAGTGGCTCCGACTGGGGATAATGGGACCAGTTTCCCAATAATGGATAAAAGTGGGATGGACGAGTAACTTATGAGGTATGATAGTGATAAGTAAACAACTAAAACTATCAACGAAATATATATTAACTATAATCTAATCCCGGGACTTATCAATCTTTCAAAGCGTAGCGTTTGATAATCTGTGCTTTAAGGCAGGCATATAGATGACTCTAACACTAAAGCATAGATGTTTAAACCATTTAAGATTGCTCTGCATAATTAGTTATGCAGAGCGATAATAGCGAATTACTACACATTGTCATTCATATCATTGCTACATGCATGATTAAAAGAAAGGCATATCACAAAACATCCAATAGTGGAATGAAATGAAGATTTGCTATTACAGCGCATACATGTATTCAACAATAGCAAAAGATAATAACACAGCAATTCATATGAAAAGAAAGAGGACAGATGCAGATAAAAGTACCATGTAAGCTGCTCAACAATCCATTATATAAATCGCTATGTCGCAGTCCTTCCTTCAAACTAGAAAGCATTCCAAACAAGAGACAATAGTGCACAAATGAATAAAACAGCCTTCTCGTCAAATAAAGGACTATTGGTCGAGTTTCACAAAAGAATATAGGCTGAAGCACAGTAGTGCAAACTTCAGCCTTTAAGTCTATTACAAAATTTTACGACCCTTTCCAAAACAATGAAAGGGTCTATAAATACTAATCTAATCTAAATATCTAAGAAAAACTGAACAACTATGAAATTGGCATCAATAAATGTTTCTCCATCTTTCTTGGCGATCTGGCAGTCGGCAGCAATGCTTCATTCGGTGGGCTCTTTGCCTTTAAACCTCAACTGACATATCGCAAGCATTGGCTGTACTTCCAGTGGAGTGTTGAGACGCGACGTGAGCTGGGCATCATATGTGGCATCTTGAAAGTCGGGGATTAGGCACTTGAGAGCATCTGTTAAACACTTAAGAGCCGACCTTTGAGTGTGCGGCTTGATTAGAAAGTGCCAATATGCGTCGGAGGTTAAAGTATTTACTCCAGCGATTAACTTTCTCCTTTCTTCCAGTCCATGATAATTTGTTTGTTCAATTATGTTCGCCGTGGTTATGCTTCCAGGTGTACACTGAGAGATCATGTTGGCCCAATAGAGTGTATTGTTGACCAAATCAATCATATTGTTGGCAATCAGTTTACACCTTGAAGCTGCCCTTTCCGCTTTCATCATCTGAGTGTTCCATTCCGTGAAGAGTATGTCTTTGAATGGCTCATAGATCCTAGGCAATTTTGCTTCTTTCCCCATATCAGTATCTTGCCAATCAAGATATGAAGTTATGGTTTCTTCGGTCTGATCTAGCTCATTTCTGGCTTTTTCAATCTGCTGACATACTGCTGTAGATACTTCACATAATGGCTCAGCCTCAGTGAATTGTTGGCACAAGAGTCTAACCTGAGAGATTAATGCATTATTTATTTGAGCTGCCTCTGCTCTGAAATCCTCGACTTTCTTAGTGCCCTTGATATCTTCGAGCTGTGCTAATAATTGAGCGATTTGCTCATCCTTTGACTTCGTCATTAGCTCGTTTGCCTCTCTCAATTGTGCCAATGCCTCCGTTAATTCTTTCTGCTTCTGGATTGCACTCTGATCAATCCTCTGTTTTTCAGTCTGCAGTTGCTGGGTTAATACATTGTTTGCTTGTTGTTGCGCCAGCAACTACTCTTCTACCTGTGCTGTCTTGTTTCGTGCTTCGGCTACTTCTGCTTGCAATGTACAAATCTCCTGGTCCTTAGTCTTTAACAAAATACTTACCTCTGATGCTTTATCAATAGTTGCTGCAGAATAAGCTCCCGCATACTGCGATAGCTTGGTAAGATCATCAGAGGGGTCCAATTCTTCCTTCCAGACTACATTCCCTGTGACTGTCTGCTCAGGAAAGATGGAAGGTTGATCAAGCCTTCGTCTCTTCCTTGAGCGCTTAACAACTTCTTTGAGCCTAGGGCTGTAGAAAACGTCCAGGGGAGGAATATCTTCCACCTGGAGCACAATCTGATCGGAAGGGTCTTTGGTGATTACCTTGAGATCCTTTGAAATGGGTGAGCCGCTGGTTCCACTTAGAACCTGAGAAGAAGTGGTGTCTGGTGCGTCTTTGGAGCCTTCCTTTCCACTGATAATGGAATCGAATTGATTCCATTGTTTCAGCAATTCAGGATCTATGGAGGTCTGTGATTTACTCTTCTCCTTTTCTTGTTCCAGCCTCTTTTGCTCCTCCAACTCTTTCTGCTGTTGCTCTTCTAACTCCTTTCTCTGTCTATCTGCCAGTTCTTTCCTTTGTTTTTCTTCTTCTTCCTTCTTCCGTTGTTCCTCTATCTGCTTCTGCTTTCTCTGCTCTTGTTCCTTCTGCTCTTTCTGCTGCTTAGCCATTTGCTCCTTTTTCTGCTTCTCTGCCTGCTGCTTCTCTTGCCTTTCCTCCTGTTGTTTATTTACAACAGGAGATTGGGTTGTCTGCTTCTGACCAGGCTCGCTTGAGGAGGACGCTGCGGTTAATGACAATAAATCTAGAGGCATAGTTTGCAACCTCTGGTCTCTAATTTTATTGAACTCAGTTAAACTCTCATCATTGTATCTCATCTTGGCAAGCTATTTAGTTTGGCCTATTGAATCGGCAGCTCTGAATAGGTCATCAAACTCATCCTCTTGATGGTCAATCTTAGTCAGTTTGGCCTGTTCTAGGGCATTGTAAGCAGTTTTATGTGGATCATAGAGTCTGGCTGGCATAGTGGGCAGGGATAAAGCTTGCATCTTTATAGCCTCCTTTTCTGCATGCTGAAGATTATGCAGAGTAAAAACACCCATCCTTAAGGGAAAAGAGGGCCAGCCCCTCTTCTTCTCTTTCTTGAGTGTTTGGGTTGCACTCTCGGCCATAATTTGGTAGGATATCTCTCGGGCTAACAGTTTGTCTGGAACATATAGAGGGAGAACATGCGGTCTGGCTTGGCTTCCATAAACCCTAATATAGGTAAAGTGCTCTTCTCCAAACCATCCTGCTATAGCTGGTAAGTCGAAGGAAGCGAGATAGGAGATTTTGGGAATAGGCCGATCAAAAATGGAATAATGAATGGGAACCATAAAACCATTGCAAATTTGATACAAATGGTCCTTGTAAGAGGACTTCCATAATTTTCGATGATACAAATGAATGGGCAAAGGGTCTTGGGTGGTCCATCTCCAACCGAGAATGGGAAACTCAGAGTTAAAACACAATGTGTCCATAATGTAGGCGCTATAATAAAATGGGGGGATTTTCCTTTCGGTGACTACAGATTTAGCTCTAAAATCCCGAATAGCTACAGTCAATTTATCAGAAAGAATGGTTGCCCAATCCATGATAAAACTATTAACAGCTGCTTCCATTAGGGGAACCATTTCTATATCGAAATTGGCAGAATCATGTAATCCCCATAGCCTACACATCATAATTCCCGCATAGTAATAGGGAGAAGCCAAGGAATCGACGGAATACTTACCCAAGCTTTCGTGCTTGTGTTTGGCCGGGTTCTGCCTCCAATCCCGAATGGGCTCAGATGGTACATCGTTTTCAGCCGCAAACTTCTCCACGAAGTCTTTGTTGTATATTTTCTCTGGCTCAGGCAAATGATACATTTCCCTCAGGTGCTCTGGCTTGAACGACCCGAAAATCCGTCCGTCTCTTGTGTGGAACGTTCTGTCAGTGATTGGAATTTCCTCAATTGCCCATCGCACTACATCAGTGTAGGGAAGGACTTGCTCTCTAGCAGCTATTCTGTGAAGAAAGGAATCGGCCAACTCCTTGAGAGTTGCGTCGGACTTTTTGAGTGGGTCCGCAGTAGCCACTGTCACTGAAACTTGCAGTTGTTCGGCCTCTAGTAAATTATATGTGCCCTGCCATGTAGTCTTGTTAAGACCAGTGCATGTAGTGTCTGAAACGAGGCCTTTCTTTCTATTTGCAGCATCTTGACCTGCTACAGGTGTAACAGTAGAGCCCGTAGCCCTCTTGGATCTTTTCCCCATCATGGTTAAGCTTCTCTCAAAAGACGAATTCTACACAATTGCAAGAGAAATCGTAATAACACAATAACAATGACACTTCACGGTGAGATAGATATATCATTTGAAGCGTGCCAAGATTAATTTTCAAAAGTGGTTGCGGATCCAATCGCTAAGAGTATATTGCAGATGCATTAATGGTGATTTGAGGCCTACTACCCATTAAATGTGATAATTATACCGTTATCCGAGTGAATGACTCACTTAAGCGTGCAACAGATATTCTGGCGGTTAAACGCAGGTGTTCATTAATCGAAGGGGCAAAATCTTTTAAATGCACATGCATTACCTTATCCCTTGTATTAACGGCATTTTGGGATTCGCGCTTTGTCAACCGGATATGAATATAAAATTAAATCTTTTAAGTGATGGCTTTTAAGACTGCCGACTACCGATGAGCGATATCGCATCGCTTCGGGGAATAGGTGCTGCACAATTATTACCAAAAGATCGTGCCGACAACCGATAAGCGATATCGCATCGGGCTAGTGCATGGAAACAGAAGTAGGCGCATATACAATGGTTTGGGGTTACCGATTGCGATATCGCATCGCATCGGGGGTAGGAACCGAGTGCCTTACCGAAGTGCGCGACGGCCGATAGCGATATCGCATCGGGTCGGGATTTAAATCATAAAGCGGTTTCGCATGAGGTATCGTCGATAACCGATCACCGATATCACGTCGCATCGGGACATGAGTTATGTGCCTTTACTTGTTGTGTATGTAACATTGCCGATCGCCGATAGCGATATCGCATCGGCGGAAACCAAAATGTCATTTGAATGCATCTCTCATGTTGTTGCGATATGCGATCTTGCGATCGCTTTATCGCAATAATAAAAGATTGTTTATTATTTGAAACATTAATGTCCCAAAAAGGCTTAAATACATGAAAGCTCATTTGATTATGCGGCCTTTTTCGAACATGCAAGCATTGATGCCAAAATTTTAAAAGGGACCCATTTCATATGTTAATTTTTTGAAAAAATAAGAATGATATGAAATGGGGGGTTGTTGTAGGGCACAACAATTGGCGATTCGCTGGAAGAAACAGTTATCTCTGAAAGTAATCCAAACACTTAAGCTTTTCAAAACTAGAAACTCAATCAGAAGGAAAAACTTCTAATTTAACTGGATATTCGCGTGTTCTGAACCAAGTGAATTATGTTAACTTCCTTCCTTTTGGTTTCGAGAAAAATAAATACATTCTTAGTCTTAAAATAGGCCTTTATTGGTTTATAATGATAAAACAAAAAACTTTCCCAAATCAGCTTTTATAATTAACCCCTCTGTCATAGGTAGAGCCTCTGTTGCCAGCAAACGTTTATAGTCTCGACAGGGATACCTTTTAACCATAGTATTATTCACTTTTCCCTTCACATAAGATTGTAGTTAACAGAATGAAACTAAAATATGTTGCCATATTTTATTTTTTATCTGTTTTTTCATTCTTTGTCATTGATAAGATAAAAAGCCATTGTCCTGGTTTGGTGGCCAGCTATTGACAATGCCATTCACTGGTAATAATTTAACTGAACAAGCCGGCTCGTGATGAGACCTCTTGTCTTGAAATTTCAAGCCATTACCCTGTTATGATAGGCAGTATTGGTAATGTCAGTCAAACTACTTTCCTATGAACATGGTAAGCAGGCTTGTAATAAGACCTCTTATCTTTAATCTTCTATATTTTAGAATTACACTCTGAGTAACCATAAACTTTAGTGAATGGGGTGAACAATTTTCTCCTTAAGAGAAAATGGATGACAGGTGAAGAGTTGAAGATGCTGAAAATGGGTTAGTTTTTATCTTAAAATGAATAACCTTTGGAGACCAGTATTTAAAAACCGAGAATGATTTACAGAACTTTAACCTTTCGAGAAGAGTCTTCAAAACGTTAAGTGGTGATTTCAGAACAAACAGATATCTAGTTCCCTAGAAATTATTCCTTTTGGTTGAGGGTTCTACTATCTAAAAGAAAATATTTGTATTATTTTGTGAGACAACTTTTTCAAACCAAGCTAAAGGTCAATGGAGATACTCTACAGTTTTATTTCCTATCGATCCTACAAACTACACAAATCTACAAAGAGGAGAAGGGATCACCTTCTCAATTAAAGAATTTCTTCAAGACCAGGCCATTAACAGGGAAGGAATCTCTCACCCCTGATAAGTCTTGCAATATAAAGGTTGAATGGCCTATCTTGTCACAGATCTGAAATGGTCCAAGCCACATTTTCTGAAATTTGGTATGCTTACCTTTATCTTCATGGGCCTTGTCCCATTTGAGAACTAAGTCACCAACTTGGAAGTGTTTGGAATCGGATGAGGTTAAGTCAAAGGATGCTTTGATCATTTGTTGATGTTTGGCGTGAGTGATTCTGGCTTTCTCCCTTTCTTCTTCTAATTTGAGAATTTGGTCATGTCTAAGTTGGATAGAGGAAGAAGGAGTCTCTTCGATGTACTGTACTAGGGCTAAAGAGGGTAGGACAAGATTGGTAGGCAATACTGCTTCTTTTCCGTAAACTAGATTAAATGGGGAGGAACCTATAGAAGCCTTTTGTGTAATCCTATCAGCCCATAATGCAAACACTAGAGATTTGTGCCAGTTTCTATGATTCTGTTCAACAGTTCGCTTAATGATTTTGATGAGATTTTTATTAGTAGATTCTGCTAAACCATTTCCCTGGGGATAATAATTAGCAGAATATTTCAATTTAAACCCCCTCTTAATAGCAAAATCATATATAGCATTTCCTGAGAAATAGGAAGCATTATAAAAAACGAGAGCGTTTGGGACACCAAACCTGGTAATGATGAATTGGTCTATGAACTCGATGATTGCCTCTGAATTTGCTGCCTTCAAAGGAATAGCCTCTACCCATTTGGTAAAATAATCGGTAGCAGTGAGGATATACCTATGTTGTTTGGAAGATGGTGGAGTAATCTCTCCAATGATATCTAATCCCCATTGTTCAAAAGGTTGTTCAATGTTGACAGGTTGCAGAGGGAAAGCTGACTTCCGTTGTCTTCCACTAGCAGTTTGGCAATTGAAGCATTTTCTTACGTATTCATGAGCATCTCTAAACAGTGTAGGCCAATAATATCCAGCATGAATAACTTTGTGGGCTGTTGTGTCTGCTCCAAAATGTTCTCCCGCTGGCCCATCATGTAGCTCCTGTAAAACCTTTTGAGCTTCAGGTTTCTCAAGACATCTTAACAGGATAGAATCATAATTTTGTCTAAAGAGCACATCATTAATGAGAGTGAAATTCTTTGCTTTTAACCTAATGGCCCTTTTATTTTTGTAAGATAAATTTGGAGGAGCATAACCATTCTTCAAATAAAATATTAAATCTGCATATTGAGATTCAGAATCAGTGACACTTATCTGATTGATTGTTTGAGTCTGATCCATGTCGCTTGATTCAGGAATGTTTGATGCTCCTGCCAATATCCTGCAAAAACCTTGGCCCCTAACAATCTTTGCTGGCTTTATTTCTAGGTCATATTCTTGAAGTGCTGTGACCCAATTGGCCCTTCTTTCACCTAGTTCTTTTTGAATTAAAAGTTGCCTTACCGCCGGGAAAGGGACTATAACTTTCGTGTGAGTTTTCAAAAGAAAGGGCCTGTAATGTTTAACTGCTTTGAACACAGCAAAGGCTTGTTTCTCCACATCGGAATAATTTAATTCAGCACCCTGAAGATTTGAGCTAAAAAATGAAATGGGTGCTTCCAAGTTATGAGCATTTGGCTGCGTGAGAACTGCAGCATAGGATACATCGGACGCAACGGTATACAATGTAAAATGATTAGAAAAATTGGGAGTATTCAAGGCTGGGGCATTGATTATTGATTGCTTGATAACATCAAAAGCTTGCTTTTCTTCTGCTCCCCACTTGAAGACTGAATTCTTCTTGATCATTGTCTGAAGTGGTAATACAATTTGAGAGAAATCTGGAACAAATCGTTTGACAAAATTAATCTGACCCAAGAATGACTGCATCGATTTTTTATTGTGTGGGAAAGGGATTTCAGAAATTTCCTTAATCCGATCAGGATCAATATAAATGCCATCCTTGGATACTATAAAGCCTAAGAGCTTTCCTTGATCAAGAGCAAAGAAAGACTTCTTTGGGTTTAGAGAAATACCATATCTTTTGCATCGCTGAAAGATTTGATTTAAGTCATGCAAATGATTATATCTCTTTTTAGAATATACAGTAATATCGTCTAAGTAGACGACTACTGATCGATTAATCAACCCTTTGAAGGCTATATCCATGGCTCTCTGGAATGTTGCTCTTGCATTTATGAGTCCAAAAGGCATTTTCTGATATGCATAAGTTCCCCATTTTGTTCTGAATGTGGTTTTAAGTTGGTCATCAGGATGAACCAAAACTTGGTTGTATCTGGAGAATCCATCAAGAAAGGACATCAATTCAGAACCTGCTATTGATTGAAGAATTTGCTCCATAGTAGGTAACGGGAAATTATCTTTCAAGCTCGCTTTATTGAGGTTCCTGAAATCAATACAGATTCGAATGTCGCCATTCTTCTTCCTGACTGGCACCATATTAGAGACCCAACTTGAATGTCGGACCGGAAAGATAATTTTGGCTTTCAAAAGCTTATTAAGCTCCGACTTTATCTGGGTCTCCAAATTTGGATGTATTTTTCTTAATTTTTGCTGAATTGGTTTCTGATCAGGAAGCATAGGGATGGTATGCTGGATAATAGATGTATCATAAGTCTTTAGGTCATCATATTTCCAAGCGAAGACCTGTTTGTTTTTTCTCAATAGTTTAATAAATGCTTCCTTTTCTTCTTGGGAAAGTCCTATTCCTAAGTTGATGTTTTGAGGAGCATCTTCTGTGCCTAGATTTATTAATTCAAACCTAAGGGTGGAACTTTGAAGCTTTGCATTAATTACAGGTTTAAACCTGTCTTTGATATCATAAAGGTCTTCAAGCTTCACCACGGGTTTAGGAATCGAATTTTCTTGAGGCGCTTGTTTCATCTGTAGATCGTGATCATCTTCCTCAATGACTTGATTGTCATAGGATTGTTCCGAAGTTAGAAACTGCAAGATATCTTCGTCATGGTTAAATACTCTCCAATTAGTGACATTGTCAGGAATTGAAGGTCTAAAAAGTAATTCTACAGAAAATCTATCAAGGCTGTAGTCTTCGGAAGGTAGCAGTTTGGAGGCTACATTGGCTAGTAGGTCGGCTGCTGAATTTTGTGACCTAGGAATAGAAGAAATGTTGAAGGCTGAAAAGTGTGAGGTAAGATCCTGCACTAGCGATTGATAATGTTTAAGGTGAGTCGAAAGGCAATGAATTGCATTTCTAACTTGTTTAACAATGATTTCCGAATCACCGAACACTTTTAGATATCGCACTTCAAGGCCGATTGCTTTATATAAACCCTGGACCAAAGCTTCATATTCGGCTGTGTTATTAGTACACTCAAATTCTAACCTACAAGACAGCATTGTCTTCTCTCCTTGCGGGCTAACCAAAATGCAACCTGCTCCTGAGCCTTCACTGGACTTAGAGCCATCAAAATATAAAGACCAAAATAAAGGAGTATTAACAAAAATATCTACATTTTTCTCAGCATCATTAAAACATCTGGACTTATCTGTTTGTGAAAAATTTTCAATTTGAGATGTAAAATGATTGACTGAAAAAGGAGATGGTTGGGCAACAAAGTTGCCAAAGAATGATTCGAACGAATAGTTCCCCAAAATATTGTTGTTGAATGCCACAGGTTGGTTTTCTTGCTCAAATTCAGTAACTGTGTGGGTCATATGCTTCTCCCGATCGATCCTTATTTGATTCGGATTTCCCTTGTAGGGAAGCCACATATGTGACCAATCTGTGGAAATATACCCATGTAGTTTTTCGGACCAATCTCTGCTTAAAATCAAACCATAAAATTCAGGTATGTCGGCAATTAAGATGTCAATCCTCTGGACTATTCTAGGGTCGGCTGACAACCTGATGGTTACAGAATTAATTTCTCCCACAACCTGCACCTTAGTCCTATCCAACTGTACTATATGAATGGCAGACTTCTGGGGTTCAATGTTCAGCTTAGAGCAAACTGAAGCTGTCATTATATTAGATGAGGCCCCTGAATCAATTAAACAGTTGTGCAGGTTTCTATTATAAATCTCATAAGTGAGCAGGAAGGGTGGAGTGTGAGAATTTGACTTATCTCCGATTAAAACTGAATCGGTAATTTCAACCATACCTGCAGGAGGCTGGCCTGAATCGTTGGCAGCTCTTGCACTGGGAAGGGGAGTAGAGGGAACAGCATTTAATTCTTTGAGAAGTAGCTTTTGTTGATGTTTCAGTTTACTAAGTTCAAACATGGTTATATTTGCCTTAGTCTTCTTCATGTCATCAACAATGTTATATTCCATTGAATCCGATACCACTAGAGTCTTGGATGTTGAAGGAGAACTAGAAGTTGAAGGCTGGTTTTGAGGAACTACTACAGGTGACTTCTTTGGGGGAACTTTTTCCTTTGCTGTAGTAGCACCTGCGCTCCTCTTCTTTGAAATTGCCTGGGCGGGTTCAAGAGTGCTTTTACTTCTTGTAGTAATCGGGAAGGCTTCTTCTTCATTCTCCGTATCAAAGTTTGGGAGTATAAAATCCCACATTCCGTGGCATTCAGCTACTTCTTCTTCATCATCGGTCTGTGAAGATGTTTCCTCTTCCTCTTCTTCTTGGTCTGAATCGGCGTTAGATATTACATTGGGCGGCTTTGATTCGGTTTCTTAAAAGTTCTAAATGGTCTTTTGCTTGAAGTTTCGGCCACCTGCTTCTTTATCTCAACCATTTCGTTAGACATTGTTTTAAGGACCTTTTGTAAACCTTCCATGTCATATGGGTCCTTCAGGGTTTTCTTCTTGGAATCTTCTTTAAACGAGACTTTTTTAGCTTTTCTATCCTCTAGAGCAGCTTTCTTTTCTAGAGCGTTAATGCGCTTTTCAACAGCAAGTGCCTCTCTCATGTTTTCAGCTAAGGTAGGTTTGCCAGCCCTGTCTACAAAAATGGCTATGTTGGCAGGTAGGGCAGTGATATACCATTCGCTTCGGATTTGTTCACTTGGTTTAGAAGCAGTAGGGATTTTATTCATTAGTTTATTAAATCTGGCATTAAACTCTTTTATTGGTTCCCTGTGCTCTATTCTCAAATTGGAGAGGTCGTTTATTAAAGTTGCTAGGGACCTGTCATCTCCATATTTGGTGAGAAACTGCTCTTGGCATGTGTTCCAACTGGTAATTGAACCAGAAGGTAAGGAAAAATACCAGGATCCTGCTGATCCTTGTAAAGTGTAAGGGAAAAGTCTTACAACAACATCTTGCTCTGTCACTCCTTTTAGGTTAACTACTAACATAAAGTTGTTAATATGTTCTTCAGCCTGGGTCCCATCATCTGGATTGAATTTAGGCAGCCATTTTTCGGGATAATCAGGTAGATCATGCAAGGGTGCAGGCATATTGACTGCTCCTGGCCTAGTCCATGGATCTGCCATTATGATAGCAACAGTGGTTGAGACTACTGCTGGGATTCCGGATGTATGGGAAGGGATTAAAGATGAGGAGTGAATAGGTTGGGATATTGAGGCTTCTGATCCCTAGTGAACGACAATTTGTAATGGGGGAGTGGATGGTCGACCTTGCAGTGGAGAAAATGAAATGGAGGACGTGGATGAAAGCCCTTCACTAGCAGACCCTTCAGTAATTTTCTTTGCCCTTTTCCTTTTAGGTAAAGGAAACTCAGTGGGTTCAATACCGAGTTTTTCGCTCTGAAGTCTGGTGAGAGGGTGAGTGAGGTTGAACTGCGAAGTCGCACTGCTTTCTGATACCTCAGATTTCTGTGGTGAAATCGAGAAGCTCTGAAGTTTATGGATTAGAGACTGAACTTCAGGTGATTCAAGACTTAATTGTTCTGTGGTATGATGGGTTTGAGCAGTGGTAGTTGATTCCTCTTCTTCTTGTTCGGGTACCGGCGAACCAGTATACAAATAGGAAGATCGAGGGGATTCGGAGGGCGAAGTACTCTTAGAATGGCTTATAGGTTTGGACTTATGTTCCATTCACAGCTGAGGCCCTCCTTCTAGTGCCAATTTTGTTGAGGCCTCGAAAATCGCTGCCACAACAAAGGGGAAACCACCCGGTCCGGACCTTGAAAGCAGCTCCTTTTCCGTTTGGAATAGTGGCTCCGACTGGGGATAATGGGACCAGTTTCCCAATAATGGATAAAAGTGGGATGGACGAGTAACTTATGAGGTATGATAGTGATAAGTAAACAACTAAAACTATCAACGAAATATATATTAACTATAATCTAATCCCGGGACTTATCAATCTTTCAAAGCGTAGCGTTTGATAATCTGTGCTTTAAGGCAAGCATATAGATGACTCTAACACTAAAGCATAGATGTTTAAACCATTTAAGATTGCTCTGCATAATTAGTTATGTAGAGCGATAATAGCGAATTACTACACATTGTCATTCATATCATTGCTACATGCATGATTAAAAGAAAGGCATATCACAAAACATCCAATAGTGGAATGAAATGAAGATTTGCTATTACAGCGCATACATGTATTCAACAATAGAAAAAGATAATAACACAACAATTCATATGAAAAGAAAGAGGACAGATGCAGATAAAAGTACCATGTAAGCTGCTCAACAATCCATTATATAAATCGCTATGTCGCAGTCCTTCCTTCAAACTAGAAAGCATTCCAGACAAGAGACAATAGTGCACAAATGAATAAAACAGCCTTCTCGTCAAATAAAGGACTATTGGTCGAGTTTCACAAAAGAATATAGGCTGAAGCACAGTAGTGCAAACTTCAGCCTTTAAGTCTATTACAAAATTTTACGACCCTTTCCAAAACAATGAAAGGGTCTATAAATACTAATCTAATCTAAATATCTAAGAAAAGCTGAACAACTATGAAATTGGCATCAATAAATGTTTCTCCATCTTTCTTGGCGATCTGGCAGTCGGCAGCAATGCTTCATTCGGTGGGCTCTTTGCCTTTAAACCTCAACTGACATATCGCAAGCATTGGTTGTACTTCCGGTGGAGTGTTGAGACGCGACGTGAGCTGGGCATCATATGTGGCATCTTGAAAGTCGGGGATTAGGCACTTGAGAGCATCTGTTAAACACTTAAGAGACGACCTTTGAGTGTGCGGCTTGATTAGAAAGTGCCAATATGCGTCGGAGGTTAAAGTATTTACTCCAGCGATTAACTTTCTCCTTTCTTCCAGTCCATGATAATTTGTTTGTTCAATTATGTTCGCCGTGGTTATGCTTCCAGGTGTACACTGAGAGATCATGTTGGCCCAATAGAGTGTATTGTTGACCAAATCAATCATATTGTTGGCAATCAGTTTACACCTTGAAGCTGCCCTTTCCGCTTTCATCATCTGAGTGTTCCATTCCGTGAAGAGTATGTCTTTGAATGGCTCATAGATCCTAGGCAATTTTGCTTCTTTCCCCATATCAGGATCTTGCCAATCAAGATATGAAGTTATGGTTTCTTCGGTCTGATCTAGCTCATTTCTGGCTTTTTCAATCTGCTGACATACTGCTGTAGATACTTCACATAATGGCTCAACCTCAGTTAATTGTTGGCACAAGAGTCTAACCTGAGAGATTAATGCATTATTTATTTGAGCTGCCTCTGCTCTGAAATCCTCGACTTTCTTAGTGCCCTTGATATCTTCGAGCTGTGCTAATAATTGAGCGATTTGCTCATCCTTTGACTTCGTCATTAGCTCGTTTGCCTCTCTCAATTGTGCCAATGCCTCCGTTAATTCTTTCTGCTTCTGGATTGCACTCTGATCAATCCTCTGTTTTTCAGTCTGCAGTTGCTGGGTTAATACATTGTTTGCTTGCTGTTGCGCCAGCAACTGCTCTTCTACCTGTGCTGTCTTGTTTCGTGCTTCGGCTACTTCTGCTTGCAATGTACAAATCTCCTGGTCCTTAGTCTTTAACAAAAGACTTACCTCTGATGCTTTATCAATAGTTGCTGCAGAATAAGCTCCCGCATACTGCGATAGCTTGGTAAGATCATCAGAGGGGTCCAATTCTTCCTTCCAGACTACATTCCCTGTGACTGTCTGCTCAGGAAAGATGGAAGGTTGATCAAGCCTTCGTCTCTTCCTTGAGCGCTTAACAACTTCTTTGAGCCTAGGGCTGTAGAAAACGTCCAGGGGAGGAATATCTTCCACCTGGAGCACAATCTGATCGGAAGGGTCTTTGGTGATTACCTCGAGATCCTTTGAAATGGGTGGGCCACTGGTTCCGCTTAGAACCTGAGAAGAAGTGGTGTCTGGTGCGTCTTTGGAGCCTTCCTTTCCACTGATAATGGAATCGAATTGATTCCATTGTTTCAGCAATTCAGGATCTATGGAGGTCTGTGATTTACTCTTCTCCTTTTCTTGTTCCAGCCTCTTTTGCTCCTCCAACTCTTTCTGCTGCTGCTCTTCTAACTCCTTTCTCTGTCTATCTGCCAGTTCTTTCCTTTGTTTTTCTTCTTCTTCCTTCTTCCGTTGTTCCTCTATCTGCTTCTGCTTTCTCTGCTCTTGTTCCTTCTGCTCTTTCTGCTGCTTAGCCATTTGCTCCTTTTTCTGCTTCTCTGCCTGCTGCTTCTCTTGCCTTTCCTCCTGTTGTTTATTTACAACAGGAGATTGGGTTGTCTACTTCTGACCAGGCTCGCTTGAGGAGGACGCTGCGGTTAATGACAATAAATCTAGAGGCAGAGTTTGCAACCTCTGCTCTCTAAGTTTATTGAACTCAGTTAAACTCTCATCATTGTATCTCATCTTGGCAAGCTGTTTAGTTTGGCCTATTGAATCGGCAGCTCTGAACAGGTCATCAAACTCATCCTCTTGATGGTCAATCTTAGTCAGTTTGGCCTGTTCTAGGGCATTGTAAGCAGTTTTATGTGGATCATAGAGTCTGGCTGGCATAGTGGGCAGGGATAAAGCTTGCATCTTTATAGCCTCCTTTTCTGCATGCTGAAGATTATGCAGAGTAAAAACACCCATCCTTAAGGGAAAAGAGGGCCAGCTCCTCTTCTTCTCTTTCTTGAGTGTTTGGTTTACACTCTCGGCCATAATTTGGTAGGATATCTCTCGGGCTAACAGTTTGTCTGGAACATATAGAGGGAGAACATGCGGTCTGGCTTGGCTTCCATAAACCCTAATATAAGTAAAGTGCTCTTCTCCAAACCATCCTGCTATAGCTGGTAAGTCGAAGGAAGCGAGATAGGAGATTTTGGGAATAGGCCGATCAAAAATGGAATAATGAATGGGAACCATAAAACCATTGCAAATTTGATACAAATGGTCCTTGTAAGAGGACTTCCATAATTTCCGATGATACAAACGAATGGGCGAAGGGTCTTGGGTGGTCCATCTCCAATCGAGGATGGGAAACTCAGAGTTAAAACACAATGTGTCCATAATGTAGGCGCTATAATAAAATGGGGGGATTTTCCTTTCGGTGACTACAGATTTAGCTCTAAAATCCCGAATAGCTACAGTCAATTTATCAGAAAGAATGGTGGCCCAATCCATGATAAAACTATTAACAGCTGCTTCCATTAGGGGAACCATTTCTATATCGAAATTGGCAGAATCATGTAATCCCCATAGCCTACACATCATAATTCCCGCATAGCAATAGGGAGAAGCCAAGGAATCGACGGAATACTTACCCGAGCTTTCGTGCTTGTGTTTGGCCGGGTTCTGCCTCCAATCCCGAATGGGCTCAGATGGTACATCGTTTTCAGCCGCAAACTTCTCCACGAAGTCTTTGTTGTAGATTTTCTCTGGCTCAGGCAAATGATACATTTCCCTCAGGTGCTCTGGCTTGAACGACCTGAAAATCCGTCCGTCTCTTGTGTGGAACGTTCTGTCAGTGATTGGAATTTCCTCAATTGCCCATCGCACTACATCATTGTAGGGAAGGACTTTCTCTCTAGCAGCTATTCTGTGAAGAAAGGAATCGGCCAACTCCTTGAGAGTTGCGTCGGACTTTTTGAGTGGGTCCGCAGTAGCCCCTGTCACTGAAACTTGCGGTTGTTCGGCCTCTAGTAAATTATATGTGCCCTGCCATGTAGTCTTGTTAAGACCAGTGCATGTAGTGTCTGAAACGAGGCCTTTCTTGCTATTTGCAGCAGCTTGACCTGCTACAGGTGTAACAGTAGAGCCCGTAGCCCTCTTGGATCTTTTCCCCATCATGGTTAAGCTTCTCTCAAAAGACGAATTCTACACAATTGCAAGAGAAATCGTAATAACACAATAACAATGACGCTTCACGGTGAGATAGATATATCATTTGAAGCGTGCCAAGATTAATTTTCAAAAGTGGCTGCGGATCCAATCGCTAAGAGTATATTGCAGATGCATTAATGGTGATTTGAGGCCTACTACCCATTAAATGTGATAATTATACCGTTATCCGGGTGAATGACTCACTTAAGCGTGCAACAGATATTCTGGCGGTTAAACGCAGGTGTTCATTAATCGAAGGGGCAAAATCTTTTAAATACACACGCATTACCTTATCCCTTGCATTAACGGCATTTTGGGATTCGCGCTTTGTCAACCGGATATGAATATAAAATTAAAGCTTTTAAGTGATGGCTTTTAAGACTGCCGACCACCGATGAGCGATATCGCATCGCTTCGGGGAATAGGTGCTGCACAATTATTACCAAAAGATCGTGCCGACAGCCGATAAGCGATATCGCATCGGGCTAGCGCATGGAAACAGAAGTAGGCGCATATACAATGGTTTGGGGTTACCGATTGCGATATCGCATCGCATCGGGGGTAGGAACCGAGTGCCTTACCGAAGTGCGCGACATTCTGCCGACGGCCGATAGCGATATCGCATCGGGTCGGGATTTAAATCATAAAGCGGTTTCGCATGAGGTATCGCCGATAACCGATCGCCGATATCGCGTCGCATCGGGACATGAGTTATGTGCCTTTACTTGGTGTGTATGTAACATTGCCGATCGCCGATAGCGATATCGCATCGGCGGAAACCAAAATGTCATTTGAATGCATCTCTCATGTTGTTGCGATATGCGATCTTGCGATCGCTTTATCGCAATAATAAAAGATTGTTTATTATTTGAAACATTAATGTCCCAAAAAGGCTTAAATACATGAAAGCTCATTTGATTATGCGGCCTTTTTCGAACATGCAAGCATTGATGCCAAAATTTTAAAAGGGACCCATTCCATATGTTAATTTTTTGAAAAAACAAGAATGATATGAAATGGGGGGTTGTTGTAGGGCACAACACCTACATAAAAAGGCAATGAGCACATGTTGTAGTAGTGTTCAAGCTCATTAAAAAATAAATGTATGAAGATACATCTTCAAACAACTGGTAAGAGCAATGTTCCCGCAAGGTTCACGCTCATTAAAAAATAAACCTGCCACTGAGCATAGTTTCTCCTGCTTCAAGCTCATTAAAAAATGAAACCACCTTTGGTAAATAACCTTTGTGATCACCTTGCTATCAACCTTTTTGAACCTTGGTTGTGTTCCTACCATCACCTCCACTCATTTGGCCGACCATACGCTTCCACTTGATTGTTTACCCTTTTGAGTAACAACTGCGACGAGTGATTTTGATTGCCACCCTCTTCACACTGCCATGTTTTGAGAAGTTCCAAACTTACTTGGAACTAGTTGCTACCCGAAAATACTACTCGTTCCTAAAAATCGAGTCCCTTTTAAACTCTTTTTAGAGACATTAGATATAAAAATATTGTCGAGCCATTGGCCTTTCCAGCTCGTTAAAGTAAGGGGAATGCCATCCCTCCTATATATTTTAATATTTTTGGACCTAAGGGATCATCAAACAAAAATATCGAGTGCTTGTCTTTTTCAGCTCGTTAAAGCGATTGAAAATTCATCCCTTTCGTATTATTTTATACTTTTTCGGACTTAAGGGATTATGCCACGAAAAAGGTTTGTTGGAGTTTCCTTTTCGTCCCTTTTCAAACTCTTTAAATAAGAAAAGGACCAAGTTATCTTTGTCATTAAACTCATTAAAACAATAGTGGCAAGCTTGTCCACCCAGACAAGAACGAGTCTTACTAACGCTAGGCTCACTAAAAATATAGCGACAAGTTTGCCCAAAGGGAAAATTATAGACCAAGCATATGTTATCCTCCTCAAGCTTGAAAAAAATAAAGAGGTACGGGTCAGAAATGACTGGGGAAAGAGGGAAGAAAACTTGAAGAATTTTATTGGTAGCAGGTCACTCTTGAACATGACACTTTCGCTCCATCACCATGATTGAGTTGGGTTGGGTTTTTCCATTCACCATATCACCATTGGTCTTCTATACCATCCATGGGGTTAACGATACTAGTCCATATTAGTGTCAATGACATGTTCAAGAGAAGTCATTCAAAGAATTCACCGTCCAGCAAACACCTCATCCACTGCAATACCTTCACCCTTCATTTTTCATGACCGCCATTCCTGAACCTTATATCATCAGATCTTTTTCACCTCCAGAAAAATCATTTGCTTCATTTAACATCATAGATGTGGGATACATTAAGGCCCTCCTACGACAGGTCACTTCTTGTCGACGTCAGCTCATTATCCAAGAAGTTGACTTAGAAACAACCCTTTCAGTACATTGAAGCTTGCATGCCTTAATGGCAAGTTTCTCACTTCCGGTGACAGGTTCAAATCAATGACCTTCAACCGAAAGATGTTGCGTGGTGTTCAACATCAGCTCTTATATTCACACCACGTGAATTGTACTATACCTTGAGGGTAATTATCATTATTAGTGATTCCTCTCGCGCTTGTTAATAGCCTACATTATTGGCTAGTAATCAGGTGATGTCTTTCCATGTTTAACTTCAGAACATCTTTTCACATGGATCGAATTGTACATCGAGCGAAGATTGAACAAGTTTGAAGACCCCGGATCTAGTTTCATCCATTCGTGTTGCGATATATTCAGGAACATAAAGGCATCAAATGTGCACAAAACCTACACAGATAATCATCTAAGCAAAAGAAGATGGCTCTTCATATGAAGAATCACTCTATCCTATGTACATGAAAATGAATTTATGAAGCTGAGCATGGGAATTCCCGCCTCAGCTAGATCATAAAAATAATATGATTATGATGTATTGTATTGTATCTTATACAGGTCACCTTCCATTTCGAATATCTCGGATCCTCATGATAAAGCATTTCACCCGACATTAGAAGATTTACGACCTCATGCTTTAGGGGGCAACTGTTATAGACATATTTGGGCACTGCAACCCCAAACTCATATGTCCATAAACCAATTGCTCTCTAGTCCCTAAAAGTGTTGTTTCATACCCTAAAGGATCATTGTCAACTGATTACATCATTTCCTAGAAGTTCCACCTGAAAAACTACTCAGAACTAGCCAAAACTGGACCATACTAACTACTCCATGGTCAAGGTGTGATGCATACTGGCTGCCACACTAGCCAGGTGCGATTCATACTAAAATTTCCTTCTGTGGGGTGCGATGAGCGAGAATAGACAAGTGGAAGAGACAATTTGCTAAGTGGATGATCTTGGAATCTTCCAAAAACTTCTCCTGTGACACTTGCCTCTCTGAATTTGCCCAGGGATGAGTAAGAGATCAATGAAATCTACAAGTGGAACCAAGAAATATCAGTGGAATGACACTAATCAAAAATCCAGAGCTGAATCACACCCTTGCAAGACATCCATTACTGGATCCATCATCTGAGAGATCTAAAGGCTATAATTTTGTAATTTGTAAGGAAGTGTTGTTGGTTTATGTGTGAGAAGAGACATTGTATTGTTGGGTGATCTTGATTTTCATGAGGTGAAGAGGGCTTCTATGCTGGGAGGATGATGTTGGATCAGACAGCTGGGTTGTAATCCTCTCTTCTACTATTAATAAATTTCTTTGAGTTTTCCTTCATATAATCATGTATTTGTGAATATTATTGTTTATGAATGCAAATGTATGGTCAATGTGTTTATGATTCTGCATTGTTTATGATGTTTTAGATAGAGATGCTTTGATGGTTTGCTCTTAGTGTCACTGACATGTTCAAGAGAAGTCATTCAAAGAATTCACCGTCCAGCAAATGCCTCATCCACTGCAATACCTTCACCCTTAATTTTTCATGACCGCCATTCCTAAACCTTATATCATCATATCTTTTTCACCTCCAGAAAAATCATTTGCTTCATTTAACATCATAGATGTGGGATACATTAAGGCCCTCCTACGACAGATCACTTCTTGTTGACGTCAGCTCATTATCCAAGAAGTTGACTTAGAAACAACCCTTTCAGTACTTTGAAGCTTGCATGCCTTAATGGCAAGTTTCCCACTTCCGGTGACAGGTTTACATCAATGACCTTCAACCGAAAGATGTTGTGTGGTGTTCGACATCAGCTCATATATTCACACCACATGAATTGTACTATACCTTGAGGGTAATTATCATTATCAGTGATTCCTCTCGCACTTGTTAATAGCCTACATTATTGGCTAGTAATCAGGTGATGTCTTTCCATGTTTGACTTCAGAACATCTTTTCACATGGATCGACTTGTACATTGAGCGAAGATTGAACAAGTTTGAAGACCCTGGATCTAGTTTCATCCATTCGTGTTGCAATATATTCAGGAACATAAAGACATCAAATGTGCACAAAACCTACACAGATAATCATCTAAGCAAAAGAAGATGGCTCTTCATATGAAGAATCACTCTATCCTATGTACATGAAAATGAATTTATGAAGCTGAGCATGGGAATTCCCGCCTCAGCTAGATCATAAAAATAATATGATGATGATGTATTGTATCTTATACAGGTCACCTTCCATTTCGAATACCTCGGATCCTCATGATAAAGCATTTCACCCGACATCAGAATATTTACGACCTCATGCTTTACGGGGCAACTGTTATAGACATATTTGGGCACTGCAACCCCAAACTCATATGTCCATAAACCAATTTCTCTCTAGTCCCTAAAAGCGTTGTTTCATACCCTAAAGGATCATTGTCAACTGATTACATCATTTCCTAGAAGTTCCACCTGAAAAACTACTCAGAACTAGCCAAAACGCGACCATACTAACTGCTCCACGATCAAGGTGTGATGCATACTGGCTTCCACACTAGCCAGGTGCAATTCATACTAAAATTTCCTTCTGTGGGGTGCGATGAGCGAGAATAGACAAGTGGAAGAGACAATTTGCTATGCGGATGATCTTGGAATCTTCCAAAAACTTCTCCTGTGACACTTGCCTCTCTGAATTCGCCCAGGGATGGGTAAGAGATCAATGAAATCTACAAGTGGAGCCAAGAACTATCAGTGGAATGACACTAATCAAAAATCTAGAGCTGAATCACACCCTTGCAAGACATCCATAACTGGATCCATCATCTGAGAGATCTAAAGGCTAGAATTTTGTAATTTGTAAGGAAGTGTTGTTGGTTTATGTGTGAGAAGAGACATTGTATTGTTGGATGATCTTGATTTTCATGCGGTGAAGAGGGCTTCTATGCTGGGAGGATGATGTTGGATCAGACAGTTGGGTTGTAATCCTCTCTTCTACTATTAATAAATTTCGTTGAGTTTTCCTCCATATAATCATGTATTTGTGAATATTATTGTTTATGAATGCAAATGTATGGTCAATGTGTTTATGATTCTGCATTTTTTATGATGTTTTAGATAGAGATTCTTCGATGGTTTTCTCTTACCTTGACTCTACAGCTACTCTTTGAAGTGGGACAAGTAGGAGAAGAGTGGCAAATTCTATCGAGGGAAAGAGAAATCAAGCAAGGATCAAAGTTGAAGATCTAGGTTGGTCCTCTTTTCTTCCCTCTTATCTATTACACTTAAAAGGAAATCTCAAATTGCTTTGATTATTTGTTTCTAAGATAGCTACCCATATTAGTGGGACTAGCAGTTCGAATCAACACTAGTTTTCCCTGAAACATGACTCCTTAAACTTGTTACTAGAACAAGGGAAAGGATTTATGTATGATGAAAACCAATTCAAAAATAAAAAGTTTGATCCAGAGAAATAAACACCTCATCCACTTGGTTAGACTTGTGTTCGATTCTAACAATGATAGCCTCAACATTATTCTCCTCCATAGAAAGCCAGCTGATGGATTTGATAATTGGAAACAACCTTAATAGACAAAAGAAACTTTTAACTGCTGGAGCAACTGTGGAAAGTCAATTTTTACTAAATATGTTGTAGATCCACAAAAACACCTCTCCTCTAAACCCATAGCTTGATTCCAAGCTACACCTTCGATGCAGGACCACAAAGTTGTTCCCATCTCTTGAGAATTACGCGCTGTACAACATATGGAGCCATCAATATGACCAAAGTGTGATTTGCAACAATCCAATTTTCACCTTGTGTATGATCCAACATGGATTGAGATACAACGACGCAGGGCCCAATTAACAGATTTGAAGAGAGCACGCTAAACTGAGCACTAACAATCCGGTCTTGCCTGACTAAATATGTAACAAATCCACCAAATATTTCTATAATCAAAACGATCATATATGTTCTTCGCAATCTAGACTCCCTACTTAAGATTTGTATTGGTTTTGGTGAAGGGCAACAACTTCTCTTGGGAGTTCTTTGAAAACGACAGAAAAATTGAAATAAGAAAAGCCAAATCCAATGACTCCCTCACATTTTAGTGCCGTTGTTTTATCCATATTTGCTAATTGTTCCAGAAGCTCAACCTCGATCACAAAGGATGACTTTATATGGCCACTGTCATGCCACAATGATCAATTTTCCAAAGGGACTCCAATCTACACAAGAAACAAATCTACACACAGAAATTTGACACAAAACACACAAGAAATAGAATGTAGTAATATAATTTACTATCTACACACTAATATTATGGATCAACCCTCATACCTTTCCATTTTCTTGAGCCCTCTTGTGAGAGAGTCAAGCTCAGATGAGCTCTGATACCATATTAGAAAAAATAGAAGAGAGTAGAGATATTTATTACACACAACACAAATCACACTTGATACTTTTTATTGATCACCACAGGTACAAATATATAAGATATAAATTAATGACTTCAACACATCTAGATCATGAATAAAACTAATACATTGGAAACAACAACTTCTAGACTCATTCCTCATATCTCCTAATGATAACTACAAATGACATGGAACCATTACTTCCAACAATTATTGGTTTTTATTATACCTCGAAGATAGCGTTATATTGTTGCTAGTTTTTAGTCAAAAAGCTTTGACCTCTATTAAAACCAAAAAACCTTATAAAGTTTTCATAATGTTTTTCAAAAAATCATGTCAAAATAAATTTTTGAAAATAAAAAATTATTTTCTAACTTTTTAGAAATCAATTTTTTTATTGGCTATTGAGAATTTTTATTTGGTTTATTTTAAATAAAAAATAAAAAATATATATAAATAATAATGACACCTAGCACAAGTTTAACGGTTGTCACGCTAGTAGGAATAGTTTCCATTTCATTTAAGTATTTTACTAACCATGAGAAGTAGAGGATTTAAAAAGAAAAAGTAACATTGTTGCATATTACACTCAACTTTTCCTTGCTGATTTTCTTTTCTATTTTTTGCTAACTTTTGCTCATCTCTCCCATTGCCATTACATTTTGGGCTTTTACTAACCATGGAAACTCACTAATTTAAAAAACAAAAGAAACAATGTTGTATATTACACTTATTTTTCACTTATGGATTTTCTTGTCCATTTTCCCTTGATTTTTGCTCATCTCTCCCAAGTTTTATCTTTGTTGTTTTGAACTCATTTTTTTCCTTTGCTAAGTTTTTTTGTGAGTTGAGACTGGTAATTACAATTTCAGTCTGGTTTGGATTTCACAGAAGGAATTTGCAGCTATGCATCCTTTACTTGACAAAGACTCGTAATTTAATTATCTAAGATATGTCATGCATTTCTTCCCAAATGTATATGATTCTTCCCAAACCAGGCATTTCTTCCCAAATGATTTCTTATCTAGGATTATTTTTATTTGTAAGTGATAGTCTGTGATGTAAATAGTTAGGTTCCATAGATTTTTTTGTCTTTGATCCCTGGGTTTGGATTGGATTCTGTCAAACAACTATTTTAATATAAGTCAAACTGGAGCGGACACTAAATCAAGATTGATTTTATTTGAGTTATCATATAAAACCATGTTTGTGGCTTTTTCATTTTTTGTTTTTGTTTTACCTACTAAGGTTTTGTAGGAATATGTTATATCATGTAAAATATGTAAAAACAAATCATGATTTATGTAGAAATAAAGGTTTGTAAAGGGTTCTAATATGATTTTACAAGAATTAATCTAATTGATTTTAGCCAAAAATAAATAATGTAGTTTACTTGGATATATGGATATAGCAGCAGATAAATGGATTGAAGTTAACCTCATATTACCTTAGTTTATTTTCCAATGGAAATTAGAATATAGCATCAAAAGTGTAGCTGAAAATGAAGAATTAATAGTTTTCTTGGTTGTTTGAGTATTCGTTTGGTGGGGGGTGGAATGTGTCCTTTAACTATTAATAAGATCAAATCATGTATATGAAGGGTATTTTATACAAAGAATTGGTTTGCAATTATATGATTTGAGTATGCTAAAAATTAAAATACAAGACTTCCTTAGCTCAAGAAACCAAAACAACCATGAATCTTATAACTCTACAAATATAGATCATAAAAAACATGACTCTCTGAGTTGTCACATAAGGAAATTAATAGTAGATAAAGGTACTTCTCAATATAGAGAAGGAATAATGCCTGCATTGAGCAGAGGGCCATCACAGGCCTTGGGAGGTGGTCCACAACCGTTATGAACATGCTTTGGGTCAGATGATGAGTTTCAATAGTCTTTTCCTTGAGTAGTCTCAAGCTGAAAATAAGCTCTAGACATGATAAGATATACTCAAGGGTATCTTTTCATCCATAGGTCGTAAGAGGGCCCAGTTGTGGTGCCTTACATATTATGTTGCATCATTTTTTGGGATGGGGAATGACAACGATGGGGGACGTGTCCCTGAAATGGCTAGATAAAATCCTGAGAATTTCCAAGGGACGGTGGGTTGGGATGGAAATGTTATTTATATTTATTCACTTTTAGCCATTAAAACAACACTAAGAAAGGTAATAGAACTCCAACCCTTGATGGAGTCTCTAGCCACATTCTTTGAATCAAAGGTGGTATGTTGGTTAAGAATTTTATTTGCATGTTGTCTCTGTCCAGACGCTCTTCCTTTATAAGGGGTGGGCTTTACTAGATGTTGCATTCAAAGCAATGGTTGCTTTGTTGCCCCTCTACTGAATTTGCTTCATCTTCTTCTTCTTCCCCTTATTCTTCTTCTTAGCCACCTGGTTACTCATACCTACTTTCACCAGGAAAAGAGGAATGAGGGGAGGAAGAAACAACTGAGGAAGAAGGAAAATGGCCAACTTTAGGATCAACTAGAGGTTGATTTTGTCAAGTTGGAGGAGTACTCGATTGCAGAGAAATTACGAAATTTTGAACCAAGGAGGTTGAAAGCAACCATATTGGTAAGCCAATGGTAAATCTTGGAAGGGAGAATGTAGCCATATAAGGAGCACCAATATTTCTGAAAGGAGGAAAAGGACTAGGATTCCCATCAAAAGTAATTCCTTGATCGATGGACTCCGAATTTTTCGCCATATGTTTCAACCAAAGATCAACTATGGAGGATGTTAACTACGGTTAATTTTATTTTAATCAAAGTAACATGACAAAACAAAAGAGGGATAATGTAGGCAAAAGGTTTACCAAGCAACTTTGAACTACAGAATACCTCCCGACGAACCGACAATCTCCCCAAATGTTGTGTTCGATGTATCACAGTGTACAAGGTGGCTGACTCAATTACCTAAGGATGGATAGCAACCTAGTGTTTACCTCCCATATATACTTGAAAGTATGTGTAGGCCCAATCCATATTAGTGTTGTCTAATGCAAAACAGCACAATGAAAGCATTCCCATATACTTTATGTACTGTAACACTGCCCTATATTCCTGAAGTTACGTGGATGGGCTATGATATACTCATGTACGTGGAATGAGGTATCACACTTGGGATGTATTGCAGACAAGTTAGCGATAGCTACTATGTTTTACGACGTCAGAACACATCTCTAACCTAGAACTGCTAAATGTTTTTCCATTAGGTGACAATGCTCCATTAGGTAAATTTAGATAAATTTTAAGTTGATCTTCTTTATAATTTTCCTTTCAAGTGTCACCACGTGATGTATGTTTGCAATTCGTAAAATTCAACTAATATGATAATAATTCTTGTCATTCAATTAAACAATGAAAACCTTAGCTAGTAGGGATAGAGCAATTAGATCTTTGACAAAGAGAAAGAGCACATCTAATGCAATTTCCCTACCTATTCCTTTCAAGCATTCACAAAGTACAATATGAATGATACAAGTTTTTATTTTCAAATACCTTAATGTTATGATGAACAAAAAGGAAACTTAATGCACTTACAGTCAATCAAACTTTTATAAGAACGAAGAATTTACAACAATTCAGTTTCAAAGGAAAAGAAGACGTTTACGACACTTTCTTTCGAACAAAGATTAATCAACTATAATCTAACTTTGATGATGAATCAAGAATGACAAAGAAATAATTTGATAAACATTAATCAATCAAGTCAAAGTAGGTTTGGAAAGAAGAAATGCAAGTTGATTTCAGAGACATACTACAATCATTGATCTTTCAGCAAGCATAAACAGAAGGAAATTTGGAGAAAAACCCAATCCAAAGGTGAAAATTTTCCCTAAGGTGGATCAACATAGGTCAAAGAGGGCCTAACTGCACTATAGAACACTACCTCTCACTCAAGGGTGCTCTGCAGAGAACTGTCCCCTGACCAAACCTATGCTGATTCTTGAGAGGTCACTCAAGAGTCATCTAACCTCAAATTTTGACCAAAAAACACTTGAAAAAGCTGAAATAAGATCAATGAATTGTTGAATTGAGGATTCTGTGATCCATATTAAGTTTAAGAGAAATTCTTCAGCATAAATCACAAGATAAATCATTTGTTGATGTGTTTCGAACCAACTAGTGTGGTTCAACTTGTCCTGACGATGAACCACACTAGTTGGTTCGAAATGTGTTGACAAATGATTTATCTTGTGATTTAAGCCGAAGAATTTCTCTTAAATTTCAATGAAGGTAAGAAAAGTCTACTAGAGTGTCCTAGGATGTGGATAAGCTACTTAGAACAATGTTGTTCCCTAGTGGAGTCATCAATATGTTTTGGAGAAGTTGGTATCTATGGATAAATACTAATTCCCTAGATAAGTAGCCATATCTATGGAATAACAGTTTAAAGCATTTTAGCCTTATCCTATAAGAAATAGATATGAAAAAGAAGATGAGAAGACCTACTTGTAGTTCCACTTTCCTCTTGTCTCCTTTGTATCAATCCTGTTGCTCCTTACCGTACTTAACACGCTTGAGAAGTACTTGTAAACACAAACAAAAGACAAAGAACCGATCAAAGCAAAAGATCTATTGAATACAAGTGGATGTAATCAGATACATTTCAAACATATAGGCATCATAATACAATACAAACATATGGGAGAAAGGTTCAAATACTTTATTGAATAGAGGAAGGAATTACAACCATTGTGTCTGATTCAAAGTCATTCCTCCAGCTTGGTTCCCATCCACATCACATCAAAGGCATGACAAACTTGTAACATTACAATACTTGCTTCAAAGCCAATTCTCATAGCAACATTATCTCCTTACAATTGAACATAGTCTAGCCCTTGATCACTTAGATGAGTGGTCAATTTATAGGAAGATGGAGGGCGTTTTGTCATCAATGAGGGTATTGAATGGCTTTCCGAACTTAGAGTTAGTTTCCATGCAGGAAGGGATGAGAGAATAGGAGGTTAATGGATCCTTAGCCTATCCAATTTCGAGCTCACAGGAGGGGATAAGTGGTGGAATCCTTCTAGAATGATCTAGAACCAAGGAATATTCCCAGAACCCTATGAAAATTTCGCTCAATCTCACCCTGCGCAGGTCAAAGTGGGCGTAAGTGCTCTGCAGACCACCCTTGCATGGGCCCAAGTGCTCTACAGAGCACCCTTACATGGATCTACCTGCACTGGTCCTTCAAGGAGTCATTTCAGGATGTCTTTAGGCCATGAAACTATCCGGGAAAGAGGCATTCAATAGATTGACTTGTTTAGGGCATGTAGAAACTAAGATTAGGGTTTGATGAGCCCTAAAACACTGATCTGGATTATGGGAGTGGTGTTCCCAAATGGATTTGTAACAATTATGGAGCAACTCATCACATGGCTACACCTAAGAATATGTTTCCTTCCATTAATTCATGCAATACAGAGCATATATTTATGGACAATGGGCCTATACAATATTTGATCAAAAAACATATTTTTCAAAATGTATTCCATATTTCTAATTGAAAGCTAAATTTCCTTCCAATTTATGGCGTTCGAACAAACTAAAATCTTTTTCCTTTAACAAGTCATTGTTGTAATATATTACTAAATGAGAAGTCACGTAATGAAGTTATTAGTGGTGGAATACTAATAAATCACAAATACATGAAGTAAATAACACCACTATGTCCTAGGCATGCCAAGTCTTTATCCTATTGCTTGGAAATATTACTTCATTAAAACAACATATTTGACAGAGAACTTTTCTGAAACTAACCAACGCCATTGTATCCAACAACAATGACATTTCTATTGGCATGCCCTCGAAATGTGTGGAAGTATCAACCACGTGTCCTACACTTCCCTTTACACACTCCTCTTTCTTTGTGTCCTCATAGGAAGCCCTCAAGTTTGATATTCTTACAAGTACTACTAGAAAGTTATAGCTCTAAAGGCACTCATATTTCAAATAGATGAATGTATTGTATCATGGTTCTAAATGATAGGCACAGTGATGGAAGCATCATGGAAAAATGGATGCAATGTTTGGCCATCAATTGGAAAATGAATTAATTAATCTCAATCCTAGTAATTTTGATAGTACTTAAGGTTTCACTTCTAAGTTCTATCTCTCTGGCCTCAATTAAAAGATTATAAAATTGAGAAAAGTGATGAAAAACCCATTTTGGCGGTGCTATCTTAGTTAGGCGAGTTTTCTTCAGTGTCTGTTTCCACATTTATATTGAACTCAAGATGCCTTGGGCCAAGATTTTGTGAGTCTACCTGCTCTTGATGCTTTTATTGAACAACTACTTGCGAGCAGGATAAACTCATCGAAATGGGTTCTCTTGGCTATGGAATTTGTATAGTTATCTCACCTCCAAATTCAAGGATACAACATAAAAATGAATCTAAGGGAAACAAATGCAAAGTAAAAAGGAGTGTTAACTTTTCAAATCCCTCACTGAAACAAGATTTTAAAGGAAAGAATAGACCTCTTAAATGTGCTTTTTATGGAAAGGTAATTCAAAATATTGTTTTTAGAAATTGGTTGCATTCGCTTCGGAAATGAACAAACACAATTTAATTGTCAATCTATCTTCCTTTGGAAATCATACAAGAAACACTAAACCGATCTCTACTATTGCATGTTTCTCCTTACCTAAATGGATAATTGATTATGGAGCAACCCATCACATGGTTGCACCTAAGAATTTATTTGCGTCCATTAATTCATGCAATATAGAGCATATATTTATGGGAAATGGGCCTATATAATATTTGATTCGAAAACATAGTTTTGAAAATATATTCCATTTTTATAATTCGAAGCTAAAGTTCCTTCCAGTTTATGGCGTTCAAACAAACCGAAATATATTTCCTTTAACAAGTCACTGTTGTAATATATTACTAAATGATCAGCTACATAATGAAGTTATTAGTGGTGGAATACTAATAAATCACAAATAAATGAAAGAAATAACACCACTATGTCCTAGGCATGCCAAGTCTTTATCCTCTTGGTTGAAAATATTACTTCATGAAAACAACATATTTGACAGAGAACATTTCTGAAACTAACCAATGCTAGTGTATCCAAGAACAACGGCATTTCTGTTGGCATGCCCTCAAAATATGTGGAAGTATCAACCACATGTCCTACACTTCCTATACACACTCCTCTTTCTTCGTGTCTTCATAGGAAGCCCTCGAGTTCGATACTCCTGCAAGTACTACTACAAAGTTCTAGATCTAAAGGCACTCATATTTCAAACAGATGAAATTATTGTATCTATTGGTTCTAAATGATAGACATAGTGATGGAAGCATCATGGAAAAATGGATGAAATTTGTGGTCATCAATTGGAAGATGAATTAATTATTCTCAATCTTAGTAATTTTGATACTACTTAAGATTTCATTTCCAAGTTCTATCTCTCTGGCCTCAATTAAAAGATTGTAAAATTGAGAAAAGTGATGAACAACTCATTTTGGCAGTGCTCTCTAAGTTAGGCGAGTTTTATTCAGTGTTTGTTTCCACATTTATATTGAACTCAAGATGCCTTGGGCCAAGCTTTTGTGAGTCTGCCTACTTTTGATGCTTTTATTGAACAACTACTTGCAAGCAGGATAAACTCATCGAAATGGGTGCTCTTGGCTGTGGAATTTTTATAGCTATCTCACCTTCAAATTCAAGGATACAACATAAAAAGGCATCTAAGGGAAACAAATGAAAAGTACAAAGGAGTGTTAACTTTTCAAATCCCTCACTGAAACAAGATTTTAAAGGAAAGAATAGACCTCTTAAATGTGCTTTTTATGGAAAGGTAATTCAAAATCTTGTTTGTAGAAATTGGTTTCCTTTGCTTCAGAAATGAAGAAACACAATTTAATTGTCAATCTATCTTCTTTTGGAAATCATACAAGAAATTCTAAACCAATCTCTGTTATTGCAAGTTTCTTCTTACCTAAATGGATAATTGATTATGGAGCAACCCATCACATGGCTACACCTAAGAATTTGTTTGCTTCCATTAATTCATGCAATATAGAGCATATCTTTATGGGAAACTCTTCACCTTTACCTCTTCAAGGGCAATGTTCCATTGATGTGATAGATGACATGATCAAAAATGTTCTTTGTATTCTAATATTTCAACTAATTTGCTCTCAATTTATCATATTACAAGTTTTTTCTCAAAGAAAACAATCTTGTTTACTCTTTATTTTTGTTTCATTAAATTGAGGACCCTTCACAAATTGTTGCCATAGGGAAAGTGGATCATCATGCACACTTGAACTTATTTTCTCATTTTGTAGTGGAGCCTCCTATCAATGTATTACTTGGTCACTCAAATTATTTAAATAAATTATGACATGAGATTTGGTCACTTAAACTCTTGCTATGATTATCAACTAAGTAAACTTTGGTCACCAATCTTATGTTTATTTCTCCTTTTGATGGTGTTTGTACTAGGTGTGTTCTTGACAAGAATCCTCAAGGCTTTTGTTAAGGACAAATCTTGGAGAACTTCTAAATGTCTTCAACATTTTCACTATGTTGTTGTAGGCCTTATTCCTACCTAGTCATTTCAAAGGGCCCGTTATCTGCTTACATCCATTGATGACAACTCCAAACAAACAGGGGTCCACTTTTAAAGAACAAAAGTGAGGCTTTTGACACTTTTCTTGAAGCAATCTAGAAATGTTTATCAAATGTTTGTAGAGAGTTAGGGATATCATGGTATTGAATATGTCAACCTCAAATTTGAAGACTATTATGCACTAATTGTATTCAGTTGCAACATATGGTTCTCTACTGTCCACAACAAAATGATCCTCCCTCTCTTTTTCAACTGTTATAAGCATTTTGTACATGGGCACCTATCATGGCTATGTAGCTGGACCCATTTTTGGAATTTAGCCTCCTTTTTTATATTCGCCCAAGTTTCACTTAACGAGTTTATTAGTGTATAGATAGTTGTAAGTTAACTTGGGTAAATCATTAAATACTTGTATACTTGCCAACTATCCTTCTTAAATGTTGGAATCCTCCTAGTTTGCTATAAATAAATGGCTTCCCCTTGTATTTCTCAGCAGCGGATCTAATAGATCCAGTAATTATCTTGTTCCCTCTATTGGCTTTGAGTCTATGTTAATCTTTTTCTGTTTTGTTGTCTGTATCGAGTCTAACCATGTTATGATCTTGTTGTATTTGGTTTGATTCCACATTAGTGGAGGCTACTCCACTTTTAGGTTTTCATATTTCTTTATTTTTCGGACATTACCTTTTACATACATTCTGAAAATATTTGGAGCAGGTTAGCAGGTGCTAACCTGAGCCCTCTAAGACAATTCAACATTTCTCTTGTATTTGGGTTGAAGTCATTCCATTTTTCAAACTCTCTGTTAGGCTTGCCACTGTAGATTCACCAATCGATACATGAAATTCAAGGAAAATTACAAAGAATATTGATAATGAAGTGGGTGTTATACAGGGAAAAAATGGAAGGAATCTGATATTTAGTTTTCGGTACTTCCACTCTACCTGTATTGGCAACAACAATTCTTATCATCAACTTTATTGATTGGTTACTTGAATTGGTTATCTTTGAGGTGTTGCATCCATCTTCTTCTTTTCTGGATTTTGATCCCCACTCATATTTTATTCTCTTCGAAGTTATGAGATTTAGACTCATGCCTTTAAATATTGAGACCCTGAATATGCAGGTCAATCATTGAGTTTTGGTTTGCAGTCATAACTTATAAGTTTTCATTAAAACTCATGCTCTTGATGTTCGCATTTGAAATTCAATATTCAAGCATAGAAAACTTGTCTTTAAGAGCTATGACTTGCTCAGGAACAATTATCAATTGGGTTCTCTCCTATTTTGCAACCATTACTCTCAAGTAAGTATTTGAGTGGTGGAAATGAATAAGAAAGAGACCTCTCTCTAACCACGCACCCACTTTTTTCAATTTGAATGCTTTCAAATCCTTGCCATATCAGCTTATAAAGAGAGGAATCATATCAGACTGTCTTTCCTTTCAATCAATTTGAAGCCAAATCATCCCCCTTATTTGAAAAAATGCTAGTCACCTTAAACAAATGCATGGTGGGTGAGAACACAATCCTGTCAAATAAATTGTTTACCCATCAAGTAGTGCCTTTAGTTTTTAATGTTGATGGACTATGTGATACTACTAACAACATGGTATATGAGCCTAGGGTGAGCTTGTAATCCCCATAGAATTTTTCCATGACTAAGTCCAAAGTTTTTTATTGTTTAATTAATTTCTAGAGATAACATTTTCATTTTGTTATTAGTGTTTATTAGAAGTTCTTTAATTTTGATGTGATAACAAGGCCTCTCTGGCTCTATTCTGTTAAGGTTAGTTCTAGCCACTGCATATTCGCCATGTCTGATTACAACATTTTTAACAATATTTTTTGTATGATTTAAGATTTGTCTTATCAGATTCCCTAGTACAGTGGTATCATCTTGTGCAGGTAGTGGGTGTACTGTAGAGGTTGTTATCAGTAAAGTTGTAACTTGTAAGTTATAAATAGAGTTGGATGTGTAAGCTTTAGATTGTTTGTTCATACCCTTATGCAAATGTCTGCTTTGATTGTTGCATTTTGTGGTGTACAAGTCAAGAACATGCTTTTTTAAAAGTATTATGTTGGCACACATTTTTATTGATTTGAATTGTAAATTTAACTTGCGGTGCATGACATTTTCTTTCAGTCTTTTTCTTACACTAAAATACATTTATGTTATGACATAAATTGAAGAATGTAAGTCCAGATTTACTTCTTGAAGATGGTTGTTTTGCACATGCCTATCTGGATGGTTGTTGTGAACTATAATGTAAAGTTTCTTTTACTTTGGGTACTTCATTAGGATTTGTACCATGGAGAACATATCTGAAAGAAAAGTATTGGTATCATTTGTATAATTTTATTTTTTCCTTCATTTTCTTTGCTCTTTTCCTTTATCTTTGAATAGTGCTCTTAAAAATTTACCTCTATCTTGAAATTTTAGTCTCATTCTCTTTTGAAGTCCACTAATTTTGTTAATGCCTCTCTCTAAGTTTAATGGGCCTTTTAAAGGTACCTTTTTCTCTGATTTAAAGTAAATTGTTTAGTTCATGAGTGTGCAACTTTTTTCATAGGACTGTTTTCTTATGGATGCTAGTAACTTCATTTTGTTATGATACTTCGATTATCAGGTTGGAAAATGCCTCCAACATCTCACAAAGCATCCTCAAGAAAGTATTTGTGTTAGCCACTAATGAGAACCAATATTGTAGCAATAATTCTGCAACTCTTGGGCTATCAGCGTTACTTTATCAACTTGGGGTTCATACAAACTTGGAGGTGACAATGTTGTATGCACAAGTAAAACTGATGGTTCTACCTTTTGTCACTGTTCAACTGGCGAGAGACCACTAGGGTTTGTGATCCAAACTTCTATGGATTCAAAAAAATATTGGTTCCTTGATGAAAGAAATATAAATCTACTCTAAGAGAGAGCTGGTCTACTGCAATAATGAAAGAGACTAAAATTCAATGCTAGGGCATATCATTTCCTAATTAACTTCTAAGAGCTATGCTTTGCAATGATGCTAAATTAACATGAAAAAATGCTAATATCCTAAGCTTGGAATTTAAGAACATCAAACACAATTGTTATGCATGTAAAGGATTGTAAGAAATATGTTTTGTCTTTTTATGGTTTTCATGAAAAATCAAGTGTGCAAACTAATCTCTTTTGGTGATGTGGCAGGCTGTTTAGGGATGTTGATGGATGGATAGTGTTGGCTAGTTGAATTGTTTATTGATTAAACATTCAAGTACCACATTAATTGTCAACCTGGGAAAGTCTTTTTATTGCAAAGGCTACCGCGTACTGTATGTACTTACTCCTAAAAGAATTAAAAAGCTGTAGTATACGTAATCCTTACGCTAAGTTATCACTGTACTGTTAAAATGAAAGTAATTAATTAAGATTACAAATCTGAAAAGCGAAATGATGGATGCTCTGTTGGCAGAGGATCATGACCCTATCCTCCAGGTGAGGACGTTCAGCACCTGCCTCTATAATCAGATTGCTAACACACACTGCACTCAAATTCACCGGTGAAATATCCTTGCACAACTTCAAGCAATGAATGAAACAGAGTACTAGCAAAGCGGAAATACCAGAGGTAATGCTACAGAATCCAAACAGAGTACCAGCGGAAAGAAACTATCACACACTAACACACTGTAACAGAAAAGTAAATGGGTGAATCTTGTGAGGAAGGCGGGCCCAGTCCCTCTCACAAGATTCCCCAGAACACGAAGACTAGATTAAGTGCTCAGAATGATATTCTATTCATCTGCCAAAAGATTCAAGTACAATAAAGTTCAGACTTGCTGATGTCTCTCAAAATCTCTCTTACAGATTACACATTAACCCCCTTCTAATGTAGATGTCTCCTCTTTATAGAGGAGACATCTATTACAATAGCTCATTACAGTTCATTCAGTTAACTCATTTGATCAAAAATAAAAGTTACAGACCGCTGTTACAACAGTATAACAATATATTCTTTCTTAAGTTCTAGCTGTTATACAGCTGGTAACTGTCTTCGACCATCTTCTTGGGATCTTCACATTCCTTTGCCGTTTCCCCATGCTGTTCCTGATTAAGCAATGGTAACTGTGTTCTACCCGCTTTAGATAGTTGTAGATCGTGCCGCGTCAGCGTTCTTCAGCTGTAGCCGGTTGTTATTTCCAGCTGTTGCAAAATAGCCTGCTTTAGATGGTTGTTGTTGCTGACTGTAGCAACTACGTAGTTGCTGCTTCTGGTGTTGCAGCAACTGCGTAGTTGCTGTTTCTGGTGTTGCAGCAACTGCGTAGTTGCTGTTTCTGGTGTCACAGCAACTATAACTTATAATTCCTGCAGGCTTAAGACAATTACTTGACAATTTAATCAGCTTTTCCAAGATAAATATAAAGATACTCACGAATATGCAATGAACAATTAAACATATAGATATGCGGAAAGTCACTTCGTACCTTGGGGTGATTAAGTCATTATGTAATCAAAGCTTATAACTTATGACTGAAAAGGATAATATTAAGGCAAAAATATGAGGTCAAAATAGGTCAATTCTGAGTCCTAACATCCCCCCCAACTGAAGAGATTGCATGTCCCTATGCAATGGCTATTCTGAGTCTGAGTCGGAGTACTGGGATGAAAAATGTAGATTACTGAGACAATAGTTATGGGAAGTGGCATCAAACTTCTTTCTGAATCCACAGGCAGTCTGTATCTGCCTCCATGCTGCTGCTTCTTCCCTGCTGGACAATCCAAACTGTCCTTTATACTGTTCACCAGGCAGCCATAAAAGTGGAAATCTGAATCTGTAACCCATCCAATTTTCAGCACGGTGCTGCATGCAATTAACATAATGAGATACCCTTGAGAGTGCCACCTGCAAATTAGGTGGATTATAAGGGTGGTATTCCTGCCTCTCCTTGGGGCAGTTCTCCCAAAACAGTTTGTTTTCTTTGACAGCCAAGGATGCCTTGGTCTTTACATAATGCTGACAGTCTTTCAGGACCATTGTTTGCAGTTGCTTAACATGGTCGTTCATTTCAGGATCACTTACCATGCTCAGGTGTTGTGCAATAAAGGTGGTTGCGTTCTGCGGTTCAGCTCTAATCCACATAAGACAATTCTGTTCATTATGCTGAGCTGAAGCAAAGGCGTTCTGCCATGTAAGTTGATTAGCTAAAAAGGAGATAAAGGCTCTCAGCTGTATGTCGCCGACTACAGGTATCATATTCATATTCCTTTCCTCGGACATGGCTTCATTATGGAGATAGAGCTCGCATAACAAATGTTGATCGTTTTTAGGTGCCTGTGCAAAGGTTTGCATAAACTGCTCTGACGTAACTACCTGATGAGGTCTACCTTCTTTGACAGCCTTTATCTGCAAAAATGTGAGTCTTTCCCTTAGAAATGTTTCATTATTAAAAGAGGGTTTCCTTGCAACAAGTAGTCTTTGAAACAATTCAAACATCTGGGTCAATCTGGCTTTAAGTTCCTTGATTTCTTTATACTGGGCTCTGCACTGTTCAAGTGCTTCCCAGTTCTTGTATGCGTGACTAAACCAGATCCCTTTCTGCTGCTGGAATGCCTTGTCTTGTGATTGCTCATATTCCCTCCACCACTGTCCCTTCAATGTTTCAAAGCTATCTGTTTCTGTGCATACATCAGTGACGGAGGGAAGCTCTGTCTGTGTAAAGGCATCCACAAGGATAACTTGCTCTGTAGGAATAGTCTGGGATGATCCAACATCTTTTTCTTCATTTCTGGCTAGTGTCTCTTCTTCCTGTTGTACTGATTCATTTTGTTCTGTGGTGATTTGGGTGGGCCGGGGTGAGTCTGTGCCTTTTTCCTCATTTCCTTCTTCTTATTCTTTTTCCTGATTTTCTTCTTCTTTTTCTGCTTCCTGACTTTCTTCTTATTTTTCTGCTTCCTTGGCAATTTGAATAGAGCTGGGTGAGTCTGATTTTTCTTCATTTCCTCTTGAAACTATTTCTTTTTCCTCCATAACAGTTTGGGTAGGCCGGGGTGAGTCTGTGTTTTCTTCTGCATTTCCTGATTCTCGTGCAACAACTTCTTCCATAGTAATTTGGGTAGGTCGGGGTGAGTCTGTATTCTCCTCTGTCTCATTCCTTATTTCTTCCTGCATAATTTCTAGGGAACTTGCTGGTTCTTGTGTGTCAGCAAGCCCTTCTGCTTGTTTTTGCGCAATCTCTGGAGAACTTACTGGTTCTTGTGTAGCAGTAAGTTCTTCTGTTCGGACCTGTGCAGTTTCTGGGGAACTTACTGGTTCTTGTGTGTCAGTAAGCCCTTCAGCTTGGTCTTGTGCAGTTTCTGGGGAACTTACTGGTTCTTGTGTGTCAGTAAGTCCTTCAGTTTGGTCCTGCATCTTCTCTGAAGAGCCTGTTGGTTCTTGTGTGACAACAGGTTCTTCTGTCTGCACTTCTTCTGGAGTACCTGTTGGTTCTTGTGTGTCAACAGGTTCCTTTATTTCAGAGAATTGCAGTATTTCTGTCTGTGTAATAGCAGGTTCTTTCGTTTCATCAACAACATCAGATGCTTCCTTCATTGGCTCTGCCACTACCTTATATCCTGCCTGAGTGTATATTTCACCACAATTGGTGCACACATATTCATTATCCTTACTTTTTTCTGCTACAGACTCTACTCGTGCTAAAATATGCAGGCTGAATTCCTTCTGATATGCTTCCTTAACCCTTATTATTTCTTCCTGATAGTCCTGAATCTGAGATTTCAGGAATTCAATTTCTTCCTGTAGGGCAGGTATGGTAGGTTGGTCCTGCGGAGCAGTAGATTCCAATGGAGGTAGAGGTTCTGTTTCATCATTCTGATCAGTATTCCCCACAGGTGGTTCTTGTGTGTCACCTGCGGTAGTGGCTGTTTCCTGTGTTGCAGCCACTTGGTCACTATCATCTTGGGTGTCGGCAGCTGGTTCTTGTGTGTCAGCTGCCTTAAAGTATGATGTCACGAAGCTATGAATGCTCTGCATCTCTGCTTCCGAGGGTGAAGGAGAGGAGTTTTGAGGACTGGTGGGAGTACAGATCTTTATAGTGATGGGTGGTGAACTAGGGGAATTGGGAGATTTAGCTGCTACCGATGACCGAGTTCTTCTCTTTGGTAGAGAAGCAGGGAATTCGGGCATTTTTCTCTTTAGGCTAGCTTTCTTTAGGATGGGGATAGTAGCCGGAGTAGCAGGTGCCTTAGTTGAAACCCTGGTTCTCCTTCTTTTCGATGGGGTTTTCTTTTCCTGCTGCCTTTTTCTTTTAAGCAGGGTAATGGGGATATTGTCATTGGAGTCATCAGTAGAAATACCCAGTATGGGAATGGAAGGATTGATTCCTTTGGGAGATGGGGTAGTCTTTGTGGCATTCTCAGCATCTTGCGGGGGTGTTTGTTGGGTTTATTCAGGAATATGTTCTGCGTGCTTAGGGTTTTCCAGAGGGGCTTGTTCAGGCATATCCTCCGTTTGCTGAGGAAGTTCTTCATCTTGCTGAGGTATGTCCTCAGCTTGGTGAAGAATTTTCTCTTCTTGGTGAGGAATTTCATGTTCCGGCTGTGGAATTTGTGCCTCCTGATGGGGATTAATAGGGGGTGGAGGGTTATTTAGAGTGAGGGCTCTATTAATCAGTAATTGAGCTAAGCAGTGGTGTTTTAAGGAAACTAGTGGATGCTTCGCTTTCACAGCATATCGTGACATCTTTTGGAGACAACCCAATAGATAATAAGGCATGTTTATTAACTGACCATTTCTTAGATGATTTAACAGGACAAAGTCGTGCTGGTAAATTACCTGGTAGCGGCCTTCGCACGTTAGATATTGCTTGACAAATTCAACGACTTTCGGCCATGGTTGAGGTAACGACCGAAGTGCTACGCCTCTGCCTTTGGTCTCTACGTGCTCGCTTGGTCGGAGAAAATCCTGCTGCGCATTAAGAATCAGGTGCTTTCTGCTGAACCACCTTGTGCCATTAGCTGGTATCCCGGTAACTTCGGCTATGATTTCCTCTGTGACTGGAACTTGAATTCCCTGGACGACGGAGAATCCTTCTGTTAAATTGCATGCGAATTCAAGGACTTGCTGCTCGTCAAAGTCCGGAAGTCTCCTGAAGTACTCTATCCAACCCGCTTGCAAGAAAATTTGATAAATCTCCGGAAAGAGTTCAAGGACTGCTGTCGAGCCAGGCTCATGAGTAATGAGGGTTCCTCCCATAGCTGTTGTTTCAGTAACTTTCAGAGTTCAGAGCCGAGCTTCCAATTTCAGTTCAGAGTAGAACGTCGCAAATGGTAACATGCTGTGATAGGGTGACTTTTACATATTACCGGGAGAGTTAAGGGTGGCGGTAGTTGGCGTGGTATGTCATTATGAGAGTTGCTTTGGTAATCCCCCCCCCCTACGTGTCAACGATATAATTGGAAATACAATGATTTGATAGTCCTATCAACTTCTCTGCATTATCTATCATTTAATGTCCATACATAATCATGCGTACCTTCGTATTTTACCTTTTTGATTGCTGCGTCAAAAAGTCTTGTCTTGTCTTGTGCTGGATCATAATGATTACTGCGGATCTACAAGCATGGGAATACCGGTGATTTGTAATGATAATGACGAGAAGTGATAGTAGGGTGCTGTAATCATCGCAAGGAGTGGTATATTTTATCAAAGTTTGTTCCTTGGGGCTGAAGTGGTAAGACTGGCGTTTCTGTACATGAAGTAATCTGCTGGGAAAGATATTCCGTGATCGGGAAATGATGTTGTAGCACCGGGATTGGTGTTGCAGCCACGGAAAATTACTGATGTGGCAACAGGGAATGATGTGAGACGTTTGTAAAAACGGGAATTGTGCGGGAGCAATAGGAATGGTGTTGCAGCAACAGAGAATGATGTTGCAGCAACGGGAGTAGTGTTGCAGCAACGGGGAATGGTGTTGCAGCAACGGGAAATGATATTGCAGTAACAGGGAATGGTGTTGCAGCAACGGGGGTGATGTTGCAGCAACAGGGAAATGGTGTTGCAGCAACAGGGAAATGGTGTTGCAGCAACAGGAGTTCCGAGTCCGCAAAATAGTTCCTTTGAGACTTTTGTTCTCCGCTACTTCCCGGGCCAAAATCTGCAAAATACTGAAATATAATATCGCAATCCTTGGCAGGATTTATTAGTTTCTAAAAAAAAAGAATATCTAACCTAAAAAAAAAATTACATAAATAATAGGAATTCAAGTGCTTTGAGGGACAGCAAGTTCCCCTGGAAAAGAATAATGTTTTATTGCCATGCAAGTGGCTTTAAAATCCTCCTTGGAAACTGGCCGCTGATATAACCGAAGTCAGTAGCCATTCACTAATAGTGGTGTTCTGCTTCCATCGATTGTTAAAAGTCTAACTGTTCCATTTGGGAAAACAGTATCCACTTCGTACGGCCCTAACCATCTTGTTCTCAGCTTCCCTTGAAAATTCTCGAAACGTGAATCATAAAGTAGAGCCCAGTTACCTTTCTGAAACTGCTTTTGCTTGATGGTTTTGTCATGCCATCTGCTTCTTTGTTGTTGTATCATAGTTGTTTGATGGACGACATCCAGTCTTTTCTCATCCAATTCCTGCAGCTGCTGCAACTTGGCTGTCTGTGCATCAGTTAAATCAAGGTTAACAGCTAAGGCAGTTCTTAAGGTTTTAATCTCAAACTCTATAGGAAAAATAACATTCTTTCCAAAAACTAACTCATAGGGTGAAAAGCCTGTTGTATTCCTCCAAGTGGTTCTATAGGCCCATAGAGCCTCAGGCAACCTCTGAAACCAGTCCCTTCTATTCTCCTTTATCGTTTTTGTTAAGATAGCTTCTATGACCTTGTTGGTACTTTCCACCTGCCCATTTGCTTGGGGGTGGTATGGTGTGGTCATTTTATGCTTGATATGATATTTTTGGAGCGTATCTTTGAAGCCATGAGAATTGAAAGGAGGTCCTCCATCAGTGACTAATTCTCTGGGTAGTCCAAATTGAACAAAGATTTCTTCAAATAAGAATGTTAGTACCGCTTCTTCATTAGCTTTAATGAGTGCTTTGGCTTCTACCCATTTAATCATGTAATCCGTGCATACTAAAATATAAACTCTTTGATTAGATGGAGGATTAATGGGACCTACGAAATCTAATGCCCATTTCTTAAAGGGTTCAAGAGTTACCTGGGGATTGAGTGGCATTTCATCCCTATGGTTGGGATGGCCCATTCTTTGACAGCTGTCACAAGCCTTCACATATTTTCTAGCATCTTTAAAAAGTGATGGCCAGTAATAACCCATTCTAAGTACCTTGTGAGCTGTTCTTTTATCTGCAAAATGTCCTCCACAAGGACCATCGTGACAAGCTTTTAGTATATCATAAATCTCGTCTTCCCCAATGCATCTCCGGATTTCTTGATCTATTCCTGTGTGGAACAGACACCCGCTTATCCAACTGTACCTAGCACTTTGCTGGATGATCTTCCTTCTTTCCCTGTGTGATAGGTGTGATGGTAATTTTCCTGCAACTAGATAATTGGCAATGTCTGCATACCAAGGTGAGTGAGCAGATACTGCAAATAAATACTCATCAGGAAAAGAATCATCTACTGGAGAATTTTCATCAGTTTTTAAACGAGAAAGGAAATCAGCAACTACATTTTCTTTACCTGGCCTATCTACAATTGTGATGTCAAATTCCTGCAACAGTAATAGCCATCTGGTGACTCGGGCATTTGTAACTGATTTATTCATTAAATACTTAATGGCTAAGTGATCAGTATGCACAAAGGTAGTGTAGCCAGTAATATAATGTCTAAATTTGTTAATAGCATAAATAACTGCTAGAAATTCCTTCTCGGTAACTGTGTAATTTAGCTCAGCTGGTGTCATGTTCTTGCTGATAAAATAGATGGCATAGGGGAGACTGTTTTCTTCCTGACCCAGGACAGCTCCAATTGTTGTGTCTGAGGCATCAGAGGAGATATGAAAGGGTAATGCCCAATCAGGTCCTCTCAAAATAGGAGCTGTGGACAACTGATGTTTAAGTTTATTGAATGCATTTTCACAATCATCAGTCCACTTAAATTCAGCATTTTTCATTAACAACACAAATAGAGGAGAAGCTATTTTGGAAAAATCCTTAATGAATCTTCTATAATATCCAGCATGTCCTAGAAAGCTTCTTACATCAGTTTGTTCTTTTGGGATAGGAAGGTTCTGAATTACCTGTATTTTAGCTGGATCGACTTGAATCCCTAAAAATGACACAAAGTGACCCAATACAATACCCTGATTCATCATCATATGGCACTTTTCAGTGCTTAAAGCAAGGTGTGCTTCTATACACCGCTTAAGTACTTTTTCAAGATTTTGCAGTGCATCGTCAAAGGTCACACCATAGGGAGTAAAGTCATCCATAAAAATTTCCAATGAATCATTTAACATATCAGAAAAGATCCCTATTACCTCTCTTTGAAATGTTGTTGGAGCGTTACACAGCCCAAATGGAAGTACTCTGTAAGCAAAGGTCCCCCATGGGCTAGTAAATGTGGTTTTGTCCTGGTCCTGGGGTGCAATCTTAATCTGATTATATCCACTAAACCCATCCAAGAATGAAAAAAATTTCTTACCTGCTAAATTATCCAATACCTGATCGATAAATGGTAAAGGGAAATGGTCTTTTTGGGTGGCTTTATTCAATGCTCTGTAATCCACACATACTCTCCATTTCCCATTTTTCTTTGGTACAATTACAAGTGGGGAAACCCACTCACTATCAGATATTGGGTATATAAATCCTGCATTTAAGAGTTTTTGAAGTTCCTCCTTGACAATTTCTCTAAGGTTCGGGTTCATTCTTCGCTGGGGTTGGCAGACTGGCCGAGATCCCTCCTTAATATAAATACGGTGAGTGCATAGTTCAGGGGAGATCCCTTTCATGTCTGTGTAGTCCCATGCAAATGCCTCTTTATTTTCTTGGAGTAACTTCATTAATTTCTGTTTTTCATTATCAGTCAAATCAGGATTTATATTTAATGTTTTACCAAGTTCAATTTCAATTGTTGTACTTTTGGAAGGGCTGCCTACTGCTGTCTGAAATAAGTTTTCATCTTTCATGTTCTGCTGGGATTCAGATTCTAAGATTGTAGTGAAGTGATTATATGTTTCAGGGCTGACCGAAGAGGGTTCAGAAATAAAGCTGCTGATTAATTCATCTTCGGTGGAGTCCTTAAAAGTCAAAGCTTGTCCAATAGTTAATATAGGCTGGGTCTCCTCATCCTCATAGTCTACCCATACAGAATTGTCACTATTGATCATGGGTGTAGCATGAGGATAGAGGGTAAGCTGTTTGGTTTCTTTTCCATTAGAGATGGTCATTGATCCAGATCTACAGCTGATGAAAGCATCTGATGTAGCCAACCAAGGTCTCCCTAGAATCAACGGATGACCCCCCAACTTTGTTTTAGTTTGTAACACCACAAAGTCAACCGGGTAATTCCAGGATTCTACAGAGATTATAAGGTCTTCAATGACCCCTTCAGGTTTAATCGTAGAATGGTCAGCCAACTCTAAGATAGTTGGAGTTTCCCTGATGAAGTTTTTTAGCTGGAGCAATTGTGCTGTTTCGAGTGTCATAATATTTATTGCAACTCCTAAATCTACTAGGACTTTAGAGATAAAGGTTTTTCCGACCTGGACTGTTACTGTAGGGTGACCAGGGTCACCATACTTCACAGGATAATCTTTTTTAGTCATTAAGGCAGTTAATTCACCCATCACATGAACTGTGAGGGGATCTTTAGCCTTCTTTCCAGGCTTTTTTTATACAAATGTCTCTAATAGTTCTAGCATAAATAGGAACATCCCTTAATGCTTGCAATAATGGAATTTTAACATACAAGTTCTGTAGCTCTCCTAAAAGGTTAAAGGTAGGTTGTTCAGGTGTTTTAGTGAGAGCCAGCCATTCAGGGAATGGCAGATCTATTGTTTGATCATTATTATTACGCGCTGATTCTGTTGTTTCAGCATTATTGTTAGCTGGTTTCTCTTTTCTAGCTTCTTCTTTGTCAGAGTCAGTAATATCATCTATAATGGGTTCAACAATTCTCCCTGAGCGAAGATGAATATCATTACATTGCAGGGGAGAGACAGGCTGATTTTGAATGTCAATAACTTGCAGGGCTTTATTATTATTTGGATTGGGGTTAGGTTGCACAGGCAGCTGTGGTCTCATTGCCTGGTTATTCGGAGGAGTATTAGATGGCAAGGAAAGAGACTGTTGTTGTTGAGGAAATGGTATCTGTTGGGCTGCCCAGTTTGGATTCCATTGATTAAAATACGGTTGCTGGGGAGCCCAAGGATTCCATATAGTAGGATCAGGAAAAGGAAGATTTGGTTGTTGCATAAGTGGAAAATTCATTGTATTAAAGGGTGGGTACTGCATTTGGTTCATGGGTGGGTAATTTGTTTGAAAAGGAGAGTTATTATTCCAACGATTGAATGCTGTGTTAGAGCTCATACCTTGTCTTTGTGGCCATTGCCTCCTCTGTGTCATCAGGTACACTGCTTCAGCCTCTTCTTCGGTTGACTGCAGTGCTGCTTTGATTCCAGGCAGAGAGGGGCATTGCTGTGTTTCATGATCCTTCTCGCAGATTGTGCAGATAGGTATCTTATCCAGTGGGCATTCTCTGAGTGGATGTTTTTCTCTGCATTTGGAACAGAAAATTGCCAGAGCAGCTTCTGCTTCTGCCTGTTTCTTCTTAACCTACAGAGCATCAATTTGTGAAGCAAAAGAACTTAGCATCTCAGTTTTAAATTCTTCCAATAAGTTACCTATTTCAGCTCTTGTTGCTCCTCCACTGGCTGACTTCTGAACTCTTGAATACACATTATCTCTGCTTTTTGATCTGCCTGCTGCTCCCCTTGAACATCTCATGCAGAGATTAATAATTTCATCAAAGGGTTCTTTGGAAATGTCCCCTTTTCCAAGCATGTTCAACATGTCCAGGCAGTCATCTCTTACCCCTTTCAGCAATATGGTCTTCAAAATATCTTTACTCATATTAGGATGATCAGACCGCTACAGATTATACTGTAATCTCTCCACAAAATCTTCCAGATTCTTGTCTTCTTTCTGAACCATTTTAAACAATTATTCCTTCCTTTCTCTTGTCCTGCAGTAGTCTTGATACTTGGCCAGAAATCCCTCTTTCATCTGGTCCCAGGTGGTGATTGCCTGAGCTCCTAAGCTCATAAACCACCTCAACGCATTCACTTTTAGTGTTGCTGGAAACAGTTTTAGGTTCTGATTAGGACTTATATAATCATAACTTCTACATAGTATGTCGAATTCAAAGAGGAATTCATCCGGATCTTCAGAGGATAACCCATGAAAGTTGGGTAATGCCGAGAGTGGAATGCTTTTCATGGGGGTTGTTCCTCTCGGGAGCTCCCCAATAGGGAATTCCAGGGTAGAGAGCGAGTTTTCCCCTCTTCCTTCTGTTCTGTTATCCTCCATTGGTCTTTTTCCTGAATCACTCGCTTTATCTTCTCTGTCTTCTGTTTCTTCAAGTTCTTCTACCGGTTCCTCAGTGTATTCTGGTACCTCTAGCTTCCTTTCAGGTCCTATTACTTCCTCCGTCTGTCGGTCTGTTTGTGAGGAGTATTGGATCTGAGGTCTCCGGGAACTCGTCCTCTGTGATGTTTCGGCCTTTGAGATGATTTCGTCGATATAAGTCTTTCTTCCTCCTTTGCCGCCTGTGAAATTAGGTTTCTTGCGTCCTCTCATGCATCTGTTATTCTCAGAAAGAAATCATTAATGCTTTTAGAAATCTCTAGTTGCCTTCCCCGGCAACGGCGCCAAAATGTTGGCTAGTTGAATTGTTTATTGATTAAACATTCAAGTACCACATTAATTGTCAACCTGGGAAAGTCTTTTTATTGCAAAGGCTACCGCGTACTGTATGTACTTACTCCTAAAAGCATTAAAAAGCTGTAGTATACGTAATCCTTACGCTAAGTTATCACTGTACTGTTAAAATGAAAGTAATTAATTAAGATTACAAATCTGAAAAGCGAAATGATGGATGCTCTGTTGGCAGAGGATCAGGACCCTATCCTCCAGGTGAGGACGTTCAGCACCTGCCTCTGTAATCAGATTGCTAACACACACTTCACTCAAATTCACCGGTGAAATATCCATGCACAACTTCAAGCAATGAATGAAACAGAGTACTAGCAAAGCGGAAATACCAGAGGTAATGCTACAGAATCCAAACAGAGTACCAGCGGAAAGAAACTATCACACACTAACACACTGTAACAGAAAAGTAAATGGGTGAATCTTGTGAGGAAGGTGGGCCCAGTCCCTCTCACAAGATTCCCCAGAACACGAAGACTAGATTAAGTGCTCAGAATGATATTCTATTCATCTGCCAAAAGATTCAAGTACAATAAAGTTCAGACTTGCTGATGTCTCTCAAAATCTCTCTTACAGATTACACATTAACCCCCTTCTAATGTAGATGTCTCCTCTTTATAGAGGAGACATCTATTACAATAGCTCATTACAGTTCATTTAGTTAACTCATTTGATCAAAAATAAAAGTTACAGACCGCTGTTACAACAGTATAACAATATATTCTTTCTTAAGTTCTAGTTGTCACACAGCTGGTAACTGTCTTCGACCATCTTCTTGGGATCTTCATATTCCTTTGCCTTTTCCCCATGCTGTTCCTGATTAAGCAATGGTAACTGTGTTCTACCCACTTTAGATAGTTGTAGATCGTGCCGCGTCAGCGTTCTTCAGATAGTAGCCGGTTGTTATTTCCAGCTGTTGCAAAATAGCCTGCTTTAGATGGTTGTTGTTGCTGACTGTAGCAACTGCGTAGTTGCTGTTTCTGGTGTCGCAGCAACTGCGTAGTTGTTGTTTCTGGTGTTGCAGCAACTGCGTAGTTGCTGTTTCTGGTGTCACAGCAACTATAACTTATAATTCCTACAGGCTTAAGACAATTACTTGACAATTTAATCAGCTTTTCCAAGATAAATATAAAGATACTCATGAATATGCAATGAACAATTAAACATATAGATATGCGGAAAGTCACTTCGTACCTTGGAGTGATTAAGTCATTATGTAATCAAAGCTTATAACTTATGACTGAAAAGGATAATATTAAGGCAAAAATATGAGGTCAAAATAGGACAATTCTGAGTCCTAACAGCTAGGAGGTTCAAGACATGGTTGGAAGGTTTGGGGGCCCTTTGGATGACCTTGGGAGGCTTCCTAGAGGTTTTCCCTCAATTCGGCCTCAAAACAGCCCACTACAAGAAAACCTACAGGATGTACTAGAAACCTACAGCATTCCCTGTATTTCTATAAGATGCAGTCGTGAGCGAAACGATGGGTGTTGGAGGTGATGGAAGGCTTATGTAAGGTGGTTTATGCATGGAATGGAGTGAGAAGAGGCCTAGGATCACTTAGAACCGAAATCCAAGTTTAGGATATCATTGGATTCGCTCAAAGTGCTTCACGAAATTTCTATTTAAAATGATGAAATTGGTGAAGATTTTGATGAAAACGAGGAATGCTTATGGGTGAATGAAGTTGAAAGGTGGGTTTTTTCTATGATATCTCTGTCTACTTTTGAAGTTCCTGCTCTGCATCAAATGTTTGTAATTTCCAAATAGTCATGCAAACAAGAAGAATTCTCATGAACTAGAAAAGAAGAATTTAATGAACTAATTGTCTACCTTATGCATGAAGAAATTGTTGAATAACATGGAATCATGGATGAGATCTACTACAAGAATGAAGATAGAAGAGATGGAAATGAAATCCTACTTTGCAAAATTGATCAAATGCTAGTTTAAGTACAACAAATTCTAAATATCATGAAAGAAATGGAAATATGTCTTTTTGGGCTACATAAGGGTCTTTTCCTCAAATCATGATCCCAGAAGGAAGAAATGAGGCCAAGACACCTACTGACAGCTTTGTGGAGCTTCTTTTATCCCTTCTAACCTGCTACTAAAGTAAGGCACAAATGGAAGCAAACTAATAAACAATTAATCAAATCTACAATATTTGCAATGAAATACTTCTAAAAATAGTTTAACCATGAATCTATGAAACTAATATAAGCATAAAGATACAGGAAGAGGAGCCTTTGCTGCTAAGGTTGGGGCCTAACCTAAGAGCCTCAGCCCTCTGAGTTAACTCAGTACTGAATCAAGAACAAACTCATTCTTATTACCAAAACAGAAAATTACATCAAAAAGTCTTTCACAAGTCTGGATCTCGAAAATAGCTAGATTTTTACAACACAAATTCAAATCCTAATGAGGTTTTAGGCCTCTATACTTATACAACTAAAGTCTCCAATGACTTCCTTAAATTTAGGGAGGCTCAGCTCTCAAACTTGAGATGAACTACTTTTTCTCTATCACTTGCTCGACTACCTTCTAATCCTCATGGCTTGGCTGCTTGCAGTCCGAGCTGGTGGGATTAATGAAGGAATATTCGAATCGGGGAGTAAATAAGGAGGATTTACCTCCTACAATCTCTCTCCCTTGTCCCATTCAAGTTTCAAACCTTAGTCATTGCCAAAATTCCTTGATTTTCTCTTCCAAACATGCATTCAATGCATATTATTCCACTAGGCATAATATTTCACTTTAACTCATCTCACTAAACAAAATATAATCAAAACATGTAATTAGTTGTGAGAAAATTTGGTTTGACTAAGCTAGGAGGTGAATTAAGGCCCATATAGTTACCCAATGATGAGGTTCATCATCCACCCCGTACTGAAAGTGTTGCTCATCCTCTGAGCAACTCAATCAATATCCATGTGCATCATAGCTCTAGTGGCCTCCCTGACATCCAATGCTTCTCATGTGGTTTCCTCTTCTTGTTTATAGAAACCAACTTTCTTTTCTACCTCCTCCCACCACCTTTTTCTTCTTCTTCCTTCCTGCCTTCTAGCATTTCTAAGAGCCGTGGTGGACTGAGTTTCAAGCCAATCCAATTGACTTTGAGCCTTTGCATAGATTTCTTATACATGGGTGTCCTGTGCAGTGCTTCTCTCATTCTTTGAGGAGAGTGGTACTCTCTTATCTTTAAAATGTATGACAAAGTGTTCCATATCCTCAGGAAAGCATGTATGCTGTCATCCCCTAACAACCTAAAAATTTCCTCAAAATGTGAAATTTCTTGCTCTTGGGCAACAAGATACCTGGGTGCAAGCTGAGGATCATTTGCAATTAAATTATGTGTGCTGATGAGGGCCATTGAATTGGACTGATCAACTATGATCATAAGGGGCTTTGTTTGTTCTTTTGCCAATATCTTCTTCATTTATGCAGCCCTTGCTTCCTCATGGTTCATCCATGATGCCAAAGCCATCAACTGTAAATCCCCTAGCTTGGCATTAGGGTCCCATACATTCATGTTTGTTAAGTCCATGTTATGAAAATAAAACTCAGACATCTTGGCCCTATCTTCCAATGTACTTTGATCACAAATATCAATGAATTGTCTATAATCCTGAAATGGCATATTGCCTCTCTGTGCTAGGGTCTTGATCTGGAACTGCAGCCACTGTTCCTTAAGGCATAGGGTATAGGATTTAGCTGGCATCCTACACTGGATTGCTTCCAAAGAGAGACTGGCCATACATGCCAATTGGTTCTCTCTTTCTTGAAGTTGTCCTTTCAAACATGCATTTTCTGTCTCTAATTGTTTTCTCATTATGGCCTCTCTATCTCTCAAGCTACTTAATTGTCTACCCATCTCCTTGAACTTCTCCTCCATGTAACCAGTGTCTTCCACCACCTTGGATTTAGCAATCTGCATCCATTGATGAGTTTTGTCTCTCTCCTTCTCAAGCTCAAAGAATAGTGGAATAGAAAAATTTTGTGGAATGACCTTGCCCCCTTCAATAAATTTGTAGTAGGAGTCAAGGTTAGGTTGGGCGATAGGTTCATTTAACTCTAGGTACTCTTCTTTAGTTTCTTGCTGTAGGCTTCCCTTCTTATCCAATTTTTGAGTCTCCTATAGGTTTAGCAGAGTATCCTGTAAGAGTGCTTCAGCTTCTTGTAGGTCCTGTTGTGTATCTTGTAGGATTGCTTTTCCTTTGGATGAGGTGGATCTAGTTATAGGCATTCTCACATAGGTGATAGGAGACTTAGGAGGAGGAATTTTCTCCTGCTGTTTAGGTGAGTCCTCAATCACAATGGGAATTTTGGTTGGTGTTTGGGGTTTCCCCTACCTTATCCTTGTGCTTTTCCTTGTCCTGAAATATAAGGGGGTCTACCTCTGTCTTTTGCCTTTCTGTTTGATAGGGGTGCTAAGAGCAGTGAGGGCAGTTGTTGCTTCTCTCTCAGTGGCCTCTAGAGACACCCTAGGTGACTCCTCCTTGTCTTTTGCCTCCTCTTTTTCATTGTCCTTTTCCTCTCTGTTTTTCCCCTCTTCTTCTCCTTCTAGATCCTCATCTTGTTTATCAGTCTCTTCTTTATCATCTTACTCTATTTCCTCATCAACTTCCTTCTCTTTCTCCTCTTCTTCCTCCTCATATGTCTTATCTTCATCCATCTCTGCTTCTTCTCCCTCTGTTTCAATTTCTTCCCCATCCTTTTCACTAACAGTAGGACTAATGTCATATGTGAGGGCTTTGATATCCTCCTCGGTCTGCATATCTCTGAAACTTTCCCATTGGATAGGAACTATGAGGTTGTGGAGAGCATATTCTATGATGATCCTAATTAACCCATGATGGGCTAAATGCTGGTGGTTTCCCTCCTACACTTTTATGCTTGTGTCTATCAGTGATTGCAGAAGAAAGTATGGTATGCTGAGCCTATGGTGAGGAGGTGTTTCTACTCCAAACCTCAATTCTTCAAGAAGCCTAAAGTGATACCCATAAACCACACTATAACTACCCTCACATGATATGTATTTGATAAGGTGGTAGCTCACTTCATTCCAGGGGTATGGTAGGCTTTCTCTCCTTACTCCATTTTTGTCCTCAATGGGCTCTTCTCCCTCTAAAAAGAACTTCTTCTTGGAAATCTGGTTCTCCCTCGTCTTCATTTCTCTAAGGCACTCCTAAGGCAAGTCTGGTATTTCTGCTTATGAGTTCATGGGTGAGCTCCATGGAGAGGCCTCTCACCACAACAGTGGCATGAATTCTAGTCAGTGGAATGAGGGAGGAGAAAAATCTCGGGCCACTTCATCAGCATGCCCTCTGAATTTTGCAAAATGCCCCATCCAATTATTCCTTATGAATATTTCTAACACTTGAGGGTGTTGGTGGATTCTCACATAAACCCCCCTATCATTTTTTTGGTGAATTTGGAGGAGTTGAGATGGTTGGCACAAATTTTAAAATGCAGAAGTAAATAACTAAAGAAAACTATGGAGATAATTCCCTTACATAGTTGCCAAATTCACTCACTACTAGGGGATTTTCTGTTAAGTTCACTTTGAAAAATGGAAGTAATTATAGAGCCCCCATGTTTTACCCTTTGAAACTCCTCCCGGCCAATCCTGTAGACTATTTGTCTATATCCTATAGGTTTCCTGTAGGATTTCCTATGCAATCCTATAGGAAGTCCTTCACAAGATACAGATGGAATTTTCCTCTTTTGTAGGTTGCTTGGGTATGAGAGTGACCTTTGCTAGAGTGAGCCTCGAGGAAATGCATGCATTAGTGCATGGGGATCAACAAATATTTCTTCTTATGGACAATTTATGTGAAGTGTTATGTTGGCAGCGGAGGTACATATTCTATTTTTGGACCATTGGTCCCCACTACCACCTCATCAATTCCCCCTCCTCGTAATCAACCCCCAGTTCATGCCTCCGTAGACTTAACTATTTTTGTCCTTCTCTTCTCCTTTTTTGACTTGACCGTTGCCACGTATGGGAGGACCAACTGTTTTGTCTTTTTCAACTGAACAAAGGTGGCCAAGTTAACTGGCCACCTTTCGCTTATAAACCAACTTACTTGTAACCTTTACATAGTTTGACTACATTATGAAAATGAGAGAGTGAGCAAGATACTTACATGTGGGGCTAACCTTTGCTACAGTTGTTGAAGACCAGACTTGCTTGCTATGTCTTGGTTGCATGTTATTTTATTTTATTTTATTACACTCTGATGATTCCTGTGATGTGCAGGTACCTGGTGTTGAAGATGTTGGAGTTGATGCTGCTTTAGATCTCCTTTTGTTCTTGGATCATCATGCTAGAAGATTGTTGCAATCATGATTTGTATTCTGTGGGATAGGTTGCTACAATATTTCCTACAGGATGTCCTGTAGCTGCTTCTCCCTCAGAACTTTTAATCATACACTCTGTTGGGATTTTGAGGATGGTGACATGGATTGAGAGGAAGACTAGGAGTGTGGAGAAATGAGACATACTCAGGTGCTACTCCCTTCTGTTCTCTGTTTCATTTTTTCTCTTGAAAAGTGTGATATATATATATATATATATATATATATATATATATATATATATATATATATATATATATATATATATATATATATATATAGATAGATAGATAGATAGATAGATAGATAGATATATCTATGTATGTATGTATGTATGTATATTTTGTTTTTTTTTTAACTGATTTTTTTGATGGTGAATGCAGGGGTGATGAAAGTGGACATAGGTATGGTAATGAAATGGTGATGTAGGGGTGTTATTTCTTTGACATAGCATGTCATTGTTTTTCCCTAGGGTCTCTTCCTGTAGGATTCCCAAGCCACTATAATTCCTACAATATCATCCTGTAGGTTTACAGGGGTTCCTGTAGAAAACACAGTCCCCTTGTAAACTAAAGAAAAGGAGTAAAAAAAATGAAATAAATGGTGGAGTGATGAATGTAAATGAACAGGTCCCTTTTTTATCCTCCTTTGTTCTCTAATCATCCTCCTTGCTGACATGCAAATAGATATTTTCATGATTTTATTTTTTATTTTTATTTTTGAAAACAACTAGGATGCCTCTAAGAGGTTTTTATCCTAGCTATTTTCCCTGGGTGCCTCAAGAGAGGTTTTCACCCTGGGGTCTTTTACTGCCCTTTTTTTCTTTTTCTTTTTTTTGACACCATTGGGCTGCCCCAAGAGGTTTTCAACCCAATAGTGGGACTCAGGTGCCTCATGGAGATTTTCACCTAAGTCCTTATTTTTATTTTCTTTTTTTCTCTCAGTGATTTGATGAGGTAGGAGATGAAACTTGCTCCACCACCATCACTATTTTATTGATACCATCAATGACCTCTTGCTTTGACAATGATCTTTTGTAAACTGTAAATCGGTGTCCATTAACAAGTAAAGGAATGGCCTCTTCATCTATGGTTTTAATCTGCACTGAACCATTATCATGACATCTTTCTATAACATAAGGTTCTAGCCATCTTGCCCTTGACTTACCCTTAAATTATTTATATTTGGAATCATATAACAAGGCCCAATCACCTTCTTGAAATATCTTACCTTTGATGTTCTTATCATGTCACATCTTCCTCTGAAATTGGGTTATCTCTGTGTGTAGGAGGGTCTGCATTCTGAACTCGTCTAAACCATTCAACTGAAGCAATATCTCTTTTTGTGCACTGCTGAGATCTCGATCTAGTTGGGCTACCATCATTAATGTGTTATACTCAAAATCAATGGACAACAAGGCCTTTTTCCCATATACCAGCTCATAGGATGTGAATCTAATGGTGGTCTTCTGAGTGGTAGTATAGGCCCAGGTGGGATCAACTATTCTATCTTCCCAATCTTTCCTGCTGTTGTTAAGCACTTTGGTCAAGATTCCTTCCAACGCTCTATTGGTCACCACCACCTACCCATTAGCTTGTGGGTGATAGGCAGTGGAGGTCCTATGATTGATCTTGTGTTGTCTGAGCAAGTCTTCAATCATGTTGGAGGCAAACTGGCCACCTTGATCAGTGACCACCTCTCTAGGGTTTCCAAATTTGTAAAATACATGCTCCCTTAAGAACTTAACTACCTTCTACTCTGTTGTTGCCTTAATTGCCTTGGTTTTAGCCCACTTAGTTAGATAGTCAGTGCACACAATGATGTACTATTTTTGCTTGGAAAGAAGTTCAATAGGTCCAACGAAGTCCATGCCCCACTTGTCAAATGGCTTAAAATTCACTTGAGGTTGTAGAGGTATTTCATCCTTTGGAGTAGGCTTTCCCATCCTTTGGCACCGATCACAATGACCAGTATATATTTTGACATCCTGATGAAGAGTGTGCCAATAATAGCCTTCTTGTAACACTTCGAACGTTGTCCTCTTTGCTGCAAAGTGACCTCCACAAGGCCCATCATGATAGGTCAAAAGGATATCAAAGACTTCCTCCTCCCTAACACACCTCAATATTTGATATGAGCCAAGTTTGAAGAGATTTCTCCCAATCCAAGTGAAGGGGGCACTCTTCCTTATAATATTGCTTTTCTGTTTGGAGGACAAGTTCAGTGGGAACTATGCAGACACCAAATAGTCTACTATGTCAGGAAACCATGGAGAGAGAACTAAAATGGAAAACAAGTGCTCATCCGGTAACTGGTCATCAACCATTCCCTCTTCACCTGTAGGAAAAGTTAATCTGGACAAAAGGTTTGCAACAAAATTTTCCTTACCAAGCTTATCAACAATAATTAGAGCAAATTGTTGTAATAGAAGAAACCATCTTATAATATGAGAATTTACATGGGGTTTATTCATTAAATATTTGATTACAACATGGTCAGTATGGAAAAATGTTTGATAGCCTGTAATATAATGCCTAAATTTTTTCAATGTGCACAATAGCGAGGAGCTCCTTTTCGGTCACTATGTAGTTCATTTCTGCCTTTGACAGATTCTTACTAATAAATTAAATGGCATAAGGCAATTTTTCATATATCTGACCTAGGGTTGCTCCTATGGCTTTATGTGAGGCATCAACATGAATGTGAAAAGGAAGGGTCCAATTTGGGCATCGAAGAATTGGGGTAGTGGTTAACCTGTTCTTTAGGATGACCAAGGCCTCTTGACATCTTTTTTACCATATAAACTCAGTCCTTGGCCAACAACCCAAATGAAGGAGAGGCAAACTTTTTGAAGTCCTTTATGAACCTTCAGTAGAATCCAGCTAACCCTAGGAAACTTTTGACATCTCTCTGCTTTTGAGGAGGTGGGACAATTCGGATGATAACTATTTTGTTGGGGTCCACCTGTAGTCCTTGTTGAGATATTGAATTACCCAACATGGTCCCTTCACTCATCAAGGATTCACATTTCTTGGGCTGAGAGACAGGTTCATCTCAATGCATTTGTGTAGTACCTTACCTAAGTTGGACAAAACCTCCTCGAAATCACCCCCATAAGGTGTGAAATCATCCATATAGATTTCTACCGCATCATGGACCAACTTAACAAAGATACTCAGGACTACTCTCTGAAAAGTTGAATGAGAATTGCATAGGCCAAAAGGAAGGACCCTATAGGAAAAGCTTCCCCAAGGAAAAGTGAAGGTCGTCTTATCCTGGTCTTACGGGCTAATCTGGATTTGGTTGTACACATTGAATCCATCTAGGAAAGAGAAAAACTTTTTCCCTGCTAGGCCATCTAGCACTTGGTCGATGAAAGGTAGAGGGAAATGGTCCTTCTTTGTGGCTTTTTTCAACTCCCTATAATCGACACAAATCCTCCACTTACCATTTTTTTTTGGAACTGACACCAGAGGAAAGACCCACTCACTGTCAGAGATAGGACAAATGAATCCTGCATCCAACAGTTTTTACAGTTCTTCTTTGACTATATATTTAAGAGTTGGATTCATCCTCCTTTGCTGTTCCCAGACTAGCTTGCAACCTTCTTTGATGTAAATGTGGTGATTACACACTGAGGGGTGTACTCCCTTCATTTCTTTGTTACTCCAAGTGAAGGCATCCAAATGTTCCTTTAGCATGTTGCACAACTTCTCTTGGAGAACAGAAAGAGATGGATTGATTTTCAAAGTTTTCTCACGGCTGAATTCTATGGTTTTGTTCTAGGTTTCATTTACTACTTCTTCTAGGGATAATGTACTGGGAGTTGGACTTTGGAGTAGGTGTTCAATCAAATCATCTTCATCTTGTTGTCCTCCTCCCATGGTTATTTCTAAGGTATATAATTGGGTAATATAAACTTCATCTTCTTCCTCCTCTTCCAGCCATAAAGGTAAATCATGCTCTAGAGATGACTGAGTAGGATGGTATAGGACTAACTACTTGGACATATGCCCATCCTTTATGGTCATATTCCTAGCTTTGCAGCTGATGTAAGCATCAACAGTGGCCAACTAGGGCCTCCCAAGGATGAGAGGGTAAACAATAAGCTTAGCGTTAGGTTGGAGAACTAGGAAATCTATAAGGTACTCCCAAGAGTCAACAGAGACCATCACATCCTCAATAATCCCCTTAGGGGTCACTGTGGATCGGTCTATAAGTTGCAAGACTGTTGCGGTATTTCTCAATGAACCTTGGAGGTTGAGCCTGAGCATGGTTTCCTTGGTAATCACATTAATGGAAGCCCCAAGATCAATCAAAGTGTGTGGGAAAATGCTGCCATTGATGTGCACATCTATAACCAGGCTTCCAGGGTCCAAATACTTTGGACAGATTACCTACCCCAGCATTAAGTCAAACAGTTACCTAATGACATTAATGGTAGGGGCATGTTTTTTTCACCTCCCTAGATGCTCAAAACACTTCTCCTTAATCAACTTGTTGTAAATAGGTACATCCTTGATGGCTTGGAGAAGTGGAATCTTGACACATAGGTTTTTCAATTCTCCCAGAAGTTTAGTCTCTTCTGGGGTAGGCTGGAGTGGTTGAGTTAATCTCTTAGAAAAGGGTGGATTTACTTTAAGAATGCTTTCCTCTCTTTCTTCTTCAACCTCCCTAGGTGGAGGTGGAGGATGGTTATCTCAGAGGACTCTCCCAGATCTCAGGTTAATTTCCTAGCTCTCCATAACATAAGCTCGGTATGATGTCTCTCCACTGTATACTTATTATGCTTGTCTTTTGTTCGAGTTCAGATTTGGCTAGGTAGGAATCTAGGGTTGTTTCGGTGGAGCAGAGTGTAATAGTTGTGGTTGGGCAGGTGGTGAAAGCAATAAGGCTGGAATACTGTCATGCTGGGGCCTCCACCCCCGGGTCGGTGCATTCCACTAAGGTTGTGGTGGATCATATGATTGAAATGACTGGCTAGCTAGCTAGGAATGATACTGAGATGTAAAGGACCAAGGAGGAGGTGTAGACCAGGAAGGATGAGCAAGGGGTCCCAAAGAAGGTATGGATGTGGTATGGTTAGGGTTGTAATATGCATGGGATGACCCTCGCATGCCCTGCTGGTATGGCCTAGGCCCATGAGGTCTCCTTTGGTTTATGTAGCACATCTTCTTAGTGACACCTTCATCTCCTTGATATACAACTTTGAGTCCAGATAAAGAAGGGCACTTGTCTGTGGAGTAGTTTTCATCACAGACTGAGCAAATTTCAATTGAATTCAATGGACATTCATTCCTAGGGTGCCTCCTAGTGCATCTAGGATAGAAAATGGCCAAGGATCTCTCTTATTCCCCCTAATTTCTCCTAATGTTCATAGTTTCATCTATAAGGCAAGGGTTTACAACATCTCACTCTTGAAATCTTCCAGCATATTTCCAATTTCACCCTTGATGGATGAATTAGAAGAGGATGTACTGACCATAGTTGACTTCCCCTACCCTTTTTTCTATCTGCCCTAGAATGGTTTCTAAAGACAGTCTTGATATCCTCATAGGGTAACTAGTATATATCTCCTCTGGCTAACAACTGTAGGGTATCCAAAAGGTCTTCCCTTACTCCTCTAAGTAGGACGAGCTTTAGTGACTCAGGGTCAAGTGTGCACCTAGCCATTTTGTAACTAATATGGAATATTTCTTCATAATCCTCTAGGGATTCATCATTACCTAAGGTCATCCTAAAAATTTCTTCCTTAGTATCCTTAGACCTACAGTAGTCTTGATACTTGTTGTTGAAGGCTTGTTGCATCTAAGCCCAAACTGTGATTCTCTCCCCAGGTAAACCCATGAACCAGTGCAAAGCTACATCCTTGAGGGTAGATAGAGATATTTTTAACTTCTTCTCATCATCTGTATAGTCATAGGTTTGGCATATAACATCAAACTCAAATAGGAAAGTATCGGCATCTTTTGTGGTCAGACCATGGAAATGAGGAAGGGCAGAGGGGCTTATGTTTTTCATCTTAGTGTCCCCATTGGTTTCCCTAATGGAGAAGGCACCCTCAACTCTCTCTCTATCCCCTCTGTCATTTCTGTTTTTAGCCATTGGCTTAGTAGGAATAGGTTCTTCTTCTTCCCCTATAGATTCTTCAAATATGTTTGGTTGCTCACCTAAGGGTTCCTCCAGTTCACAGCCACCGAAGAAGAGGGAAGGTTGGTTGTTGGATGAAGTGGGGGTATTTGGAAAAAATTTCCATAAGTTATCCCTATTCCTACGAGGCACGAAAGGAAATGTTTTTGGTCTGGTTTTGTGATTTTTTTCAAATTTTGAAAGTGCTTTGTAGAACTAAAATTGCAGATTGAATGAAATTTACTAATTGAATGAAAAACTAATTGCTGAATTGAAATCTAACTTGCAGAATTGAAATTGTAGAATGAATGAGAACTACTGACTAAATGAAAATATTAACTACTTTCTTGAAATATAAATTGCATAATGGAAAGCAAAGAAAAGAATGCATAATGAAAAGCAAACTAAATTACTTTTGTAGAAATGAAAATAATGGCAAAATAGTAGAAACAAGAAGTAGAAGAAAGAAAGCAGTAATCACATATTACTCAGACACCTCCTTGACAACGGTGCCAAAAAGTGATGAGCACCAATATTGCAGCAAGAATGCTGCAACTCTTGGGCTACCGGCTTTACTTTATCAACCCAGGGTTCATACAAACTTGGAGTTGATTGTGCTGTATACACAAGTAAAAATGATGGTTCTACCATTTGTCACTGTTCAATTGGTGAGAGACCACTAGGGTTTGCAAGCTAGACTTCTATGGATTTAGAAGAAGCTTGGTTCCTTGATGAAAGAAATAGAAATCTACTCTAAGAGAGAGTTGATCTACTGCAATAATGAAAGAGACTGAAATTCTATGTTAGGGCACATCATTTCCTAATTAACTGCTAAGAGGTATGATTTGCAATGATGCTAAATTAACATGAAAAAAATGTTACTGTCCTAAGCATGGAAGTTAAGAACATCAAACACAACTGTAATGAATGTAAAGGACTATAAGAAATCTATTTTGTATTTTTATGCTTTTCATGAAAAATCAAGTGTGAAAACCAATCTCTTTTGGTGATGTGGCAGGTGGTTTAGGGATGTTGATGGATGGTTGGGAGGTTCAGGAGATGGTTGGAAGGTTTTGGGGCCCATTGGGTGACCTTGGGAGGCTTCCTAGAGGTTTTCCCTCAATTCAGCCTCAAAACATACCACTACAGGAAAACCTATAGGATGTACTAGAAACCTACAAGATTCCCTGTATTTCTATAGGATGCAGCCGTGAGCGAAATGATGGGTGTTGGAGGTGATGGAAGGCTTAGGGAAGGTGGTTGATGGGTGGAATGGAGTGAGGAGAGGCCTAGGATCAATCAGAACCGAAAACCAAGTTTAGGATATGGTTGGATTCACTCAAAATGCTTGAGGAAATTTCTATGTAAAATGATGAAATTGGTGAAGGTTTTTATGAAAACAAGGAATGCCTATGGGTGAATGAATTTGGAAGGTGGTTTCTTGCTATGAGATCTCTGTCTACTTTTGAAGTGCCTTCTCCACATCAAACATGTGTAATTTCCAAAAAGTCATGTAAACAAGAAGAATTTTCATGAAATAGAAAAGAAAGATTTAATAAACTAATTGTCTACCTTATGCATGAAGAAATTGTTGAATAACATGGAATCATGGATGAGATCTACTACAAGAATGAATATAGAAGAGATGGAAATGACATCCCGCTTTGCAAATTTGATAAAATGCTAGCTTAAGTACAACAAATTCTAAATATCATGAAAGAAATGGAAATCTGTCTTTTTGGGCTACATAAGGGTATTTTCCTCAAATCATGATCCCAGAAGGAAGAAATGAGGCCAAGACACCTACTAATAGCTTTGTGGAGCTTCTTTTATCCCTTCTAACCTGCTACTGAAGTAAGGCACAAGTGGAAGCAAACTAATAAGCAATTAATCAAATCTATACTACTTACAATGAAATACTTCTAAAAACAGGCTAACCATGAATCTATGAAACTGAGCTAAGCATAAAGATATAGGAAGAGGATCCTTTGCTGCTAGGGTTGGGACCTAACCCAAGAGCTTCAACCCTCTAAGTTAACTCAGTACTGAATCAAGAACAAACTCATTCTTATTACCACAACAAAAAATTACATCAAAAAGTCTTCCTCAAGTCTGGAGCTCGAAAATAGCTAGAGTTTTACAACAAAAATTCGAATCCTATTGAGGCTCTAGGCCTCTTTACTTGCACAACTAAAGTCTCCAACGACTTCCTTAAATTTAGGAAGGCTCGACTCCCAAACTTAAGATGAACTACTCTTTGCATATCACTTTCTCGGTCAATTCCTAATCTTCATGGCTTGGCTTCTTGCACTCCGAGCTAGTGGGATTAATCAAGGAATATTTGAATGGGGAAGGAGTAAATAAGGAGATTTACCTCCTACAATCTCTCTCCCTTGTCCCATTCAAGTTTCAAACCTTAGTATTTGCCAAAATTCCTTGATTTTCTCTTCCAACCTTGCATTCAATGCATATTAATCCACTAGGCATAAGATCTCACTTTAACTCATCTCATTAAACAAAATATAATCAAAACATGTAATAAGTTTTGAGAAAATTTGGTTTGACTAAGCTAGGAGGCGCATTAAGGCCCATATAATTACCCAATGATGAGGCTCATCATCCACTGGCTTACTTGATTCTTGGAAGAAGGTTGTGACAATAGAAAATCTTGCTAACAATGGAAACAAAGCTACAAAGTCAGAAGATAAGCAGTCCAAGACTATTAAAGTGGAGGTCAATGTTGTTAAGCAAGAGTCTGTAAAGGTTGAGAAGAAACCCAAGGAAGAAGAAGCATCTATCAGCAATAATAAGGTATCGTCCTCTTCAAATGGCCCTCCAAAGCTAAAAAGTATGATTAAGTGTAATAACACAGTATGGGACAGGATCCGTGAGCTTCTTCATGAGGCTTTTTCCAAAGTAGGTAACGAAGCCAAGGGTGACAACCTGGTGAGAGTAAATGCATGTGATCCAGTACGAGTTGCAGTTTCTGTTGAGACACTGATGTTTGAAAAGTTAGGGTTGTCTACTAGAGCCCAGAAGTTGAAATATAGGTCCATCATGTTCAACCTGAAAGATGCAAACAATCCAGATTTGAGAAGGAGAGTTCTTCTTGGGGAAATTAAGCCAGAGAAACTTATTGTCATGACAGTGGAAGAAATGGCTAGTGATCAAAGAAAGCTTGAGAACAAACAGATCAAAGACAAGGAACTTTTTGAGTGTGAGCGTGGGATAAAGCTTAAAGCTACAACAGACCAATTCAAGTGTGGTAAATGTGGCCAGTGGAAGTGTACTTACTATCAGTTGCAAACAAGAAGTGCAGATGAACCTATGACTACATTTTTCACATGTGTAAACTGTAATAACCATTGGAAGTTCTGCTAATTTCAAGCCAGACTGGTAGCTTGGTAGGTAGAGCAGAATTAGGTTAGTGAGATCTAGAGATTCATTGCCTACCCCTTGTTGGTTAAAACTCTTAATGGCACCCTTGATTGAAAATTGATATTTGTTACATATTTACTTGACAGTAGGTATAAATGATTGGTTAGGTTTGTCAAGATCTTTGCAGTAACTGCATATCATGGTCTAAAGTTAGACAATGGCTTCTTAGGAAAGTAAATGCAATTAACTATAACATTCTAAGGAAAAGTACCTAATTATATTTTTTCTATTCATTTTATATGAATGAACTCGGTATTTTATCCATGATGGTAATCAAAATAATTGTTGTGTATGCATTAGATGCCCTTCTTGATAGTTTAGCGTCATGGAATAAAATACCTGTAAGTGTTTTGAGCCTTAGGTTCAGTTGTTACAATTATCATGGATTTGATATTCACATTTAGTTTGAAATTGATAACTGCACAATTTTTAGAGATCCCATTAAACATGAGAACATTGAATATCAAAGCTTCTAGGGTGTAGTTTTATTTAATATTAAAATTGAAGACAAACATCAACTAGAGACCTTGAAACAACAAGTAGTTCATTCGTAATTTTTTATGAGGGTCAACCTTCACATACAAAAATGCATTCTTAATCAGATTGGTTAGATGATTGACTTGGAGAGTAAGACACCTTTATGATTATGTGTAACACAACTGAAATAAAAGGTGCAACATAGAGACCCACTTACTCAACAATAATTTGGAGAGCAAAATATTTCAAAGGAATCCTCTTCAAAGATTCTTGAATTCTTGCAGCTTTCTCCTCAAAATGTGTTTCATCGGCACAACAAATTCTCATGTGAAGAATTACCCGTTGATCATTTGGTTGTAAGGTAGAATTATATCTACTCATTAACATTTCTTGTTTTCATTGGCTTCAAATTCAGCCCTCTAGCACCACACAAAAGGAAATCATACTAAAATAGAACATTAATGACAGGTAAGGAACATGATCTCAACTACCTTAAGGATGTCCCAAGGGGAAATACATTTTTGAAAGGAATCAACAAGTGCTTTGTAAGCTGAGTTTGCAATTGTTGTAGCAACCAGAGTCCCTACCTATTCTCTTGGATATGAATGATCCAAGCTACTCCTAGACTCCCTCTTGTTTGAGGAATTACATGCTACTGAAGAGTTTATGTTCCCATATTCAAACTGAATGAGAAATTTTCAACAAGCATCTCTCACCATCCCATCATTGTATATTTCCACTACTGTTGCTCGGCCGACTACTGTTTCCGCATCTTCATTTTGATCAGGGACTACAACTAGTAGTGTATAAGCTAACCCATTTTCTTGACTAGGTAGACTAAGCACCAATAGATGCATATACCGCAAATCAAGATTGATACCCGATAACATAAGGGACAAAGGCAAGAGTTTCACCAACAAAGGCATAAGCATATTAAGTTGTATTTTACCCAGTCCCAGCTTATGTTTCTCCAATTGACCGAGTTTAACCAAAATGACAGAAAACCCACCCTACTTGGGCTTGAAGTAAACCCCAACTAACGAGAATCCAATCCAATAAAACATTCATAATGATACTATGAGCTCTCTAGGAAGAGATAGAATAAATAAATGCCTCGCAGTGATTTAATCGAAAAACATAGGATGATTTAACAAGTCCGCAAACTTTGGGCGAATCATATTTCTTATGTGGCTCCAAACGATGAGAACCATTAAATGGAAAATGTGAAAAAATATTTTTAAGCCAATATCTAGGCAACATTTTCCTCCATGGAAACATATGAAGCCCTAAGAAGCCAAGTTTTTGAACCACTTTCTTAGCAGATCTTGCATTTCCACTGTCAACCATCAGAAAAAAGGAACTTGAAGAAGAAATAGCCTTGGTAACATTTTCCTGCACTCCAAGTAGATGCTTATCCACTTGGGAAATGATGGAATTATCATATCTTCCTCCCCTCACATGCTTCATAAGCCTAGAAATTTCAGTAAGTTCATTTCCTAGATCTTCTGTAAATATCTTTCTCTGAGAAACACAGTGAGAAAGAACCAAATCATCCAAACCTGCACTAAAACCATCTAAGGATAAAAAAAAATGTTCAACTGAATTCAAGCACTTCATTGTCGCTCATAGACATTTACACTTAACAATTGCATTAAAAGTTTTAGTCAAAGAACTCAGCAATTGGGTTTTATCACCATTGAATAATATTATTTCACTATTACTTATGAGAAGCCCATTCTTCTCACAATTCAATTCTGGAGGTAAACCCATATGAAGAAGTTGGCTAGCTATCCAAAAAGGTCCTCCATCATGCACTTTAGTGACTGTTGGTTCAGGAAATTTTTTAGAAGTCTACATTCATAGTTGATTTAGTGTGGTTTTATCCAGCATAGATTTTCTGGATAGAAGCTTGGAAGCCAACAATGTATCTACTATCAACACTCAGTGTTGTTTGCCTCTCCACAATGGGAACTAAACATTTTTTGATCCACACTTAGAAGCTGAGAAATCTCAGCTTGAGATTTTAAAGATTGGGGATAAAAAACATGAATGCCATCCCCATCAAAATCTGCACCAAGTGGCCAACATATGAGAGGGTTAATAATCATTGTAGAGCCCAGATGTACATATGCCTTTCAGGCCTCCAATGAATGTTTGTGGAGACCTAGAGGATGATTAATCGAAACAAAATCCCCATGATGAAGTCCACGGTTAATCACTTCACTGATTTCAACTTTATTCATTGTTTTTCGAATTGCATTTGAAAAAAACTTGCCTCCTTAGTCAACATAGGTTCTACACTATCCCTTTTGTACAATTTTCTGCAACTTTTCCCTATTGTAAACATTTACATGCTCCAAAAATGTTCCTCTCTTGGCTATTTCTATAGATATACCAATTTCAAATATCCTTCTATATGCATTTCCAATGACTACACATCAAGATGATATATTACAACTCTTAAACTCTAAACAATTAACACGAAATCTCAAAGGGACTCACCTATAATATTTGTTGAGCTATACGGAAAATAATCAAAAATTTGTAGCTTGCTAACATTATAAAACTTCCACCTTTTCCATGTACTTTTTTCAAAACATGAAAGGAATATAATGAAGATAGAGGAATGAATAATCTAATTTACATAGAAGGGAACCCATATTACCTGAATGTTTCAAGAAGCCTCAATGATATCTTAGAGGTACATTCTTGAAAAATATTACATCCTCTTGAATCCAATACTTTCTCACTACAGCATAAAGGAACTCACCTGAAACAGTTGCAGTTGCACTATAAGGAATATCATTGAAAAGCAGTTCCTTGCTACCACTACTAAAAAAATTCTCATCCACGTACTTTCCTATAACCATGAACATGATGCAAATGGACAATTGACTGAAACTAACATAAAAGGGTATTGCATATTACTTGAATGTTTCAATAAGCCTCAATGGTATTTTGGAAGTATTCTTATCCAAAGAGAGATGTTCCACCATCGTAACAAATTCTTGTTGTAGCATCAAAGGAATCATGATTATCAAAATCTATAATGAGCTTAAATTGATTTCCACCTAACCTCATAATTGAAATCAAACTGGATTTAGGCTGACAATAGATTCTTGCACTAAACTTTTGAAAACAAAAATCAATTTGCAGTCTTGTACATAAAACACAAAGGTACTTGTAACTTAAAGGAAGATGTGGTTGAGAAAATCAATTTCTTCTTCATGAAACATTCTCAATAGGTAGAAGGTAAAATGATTGTTTCTTATAACGGTGAATTATAGGTGAAAGAATTCCATGTATACCATGAATAAATCATCTTTTTGCTTATAGAAGATGAAAAATAGTTACGTCGTACGTCATTCCCTCTGAGATGAATTCCCCTCCCTGCATTTGTGTCATCTCTCCCATCCGTTCGATGAATGATTAGATAATTGGAGTGTCTCTAGACATTGATTTAACATGTCAAATTCGGTTAGTCTTTCGCCCAGTTGATTTAACCTGCCAAACCCGAACCTGACATAATCGATTTTCGAGGTGTGCGGGTTGATGTACGTGTTGGGCATGCATCTTAGCATGCCATTACCATGGTTAATGAAATCATCTAGTTGCAACTCATCATCTTGGCCATCCACTAGGAGTTGTGGAAGAACCTATTTCTTACAAAGTGACCATCATAGGAATTGCAGGCATTGTTTTCTCTTGTGAATGAAGCAAGAATTCTGTCGTGAATGAAGCAAGAAGTTACAAGCAACGTGATGCTCGCCTCTCAGATGCCTTGATTTCAATGGATATCTCGAATTCTTTCAGGGTCGGTTGTTTCTTCAAATCCTTATTCGAAGTTTTAGTTTGGCTCCATGGCGCTTGTAACCTTTAGGGTTTCGACCAATAAATTTTAGGGTTTTAACGTTAGGGCTTTTAATGGCCCATTATATGCTTTCTATATGGCTTTAGATATACAGTTTGATAGTTTGATAGTTTGTGTATGTTTAATGTTGTAACAGTTAGTATTTGTATATACTTAGAATGCGGAACATGGAGACATTTGGAAAGGGATATTTTGGATATTTTGAACATCAAACTATGTACTGGTTTTCCTAAGAAAAAATCCTCCTCTTTTCATAATTCTGAAATTTGGATATTTTGAACATCGAACTATGTACTGGTTTTCCTAAGAAAAAAGCCTCCACTTTTCATAATTCTGAAATTCATTTGTGTAAATCAACTCCAGGAGGGTAGCCATCGCCATAACCGAGGACATAGATACACCAGGGGAGGAAGACATATGAAACTTAGATGTACCAGGGGAGGAACACAACTGAAATGAAATTAACTGCAAAATACAAATGTCAGATTTGTCAGGGGAGGTCGAAAGGGTCTGATCCACCATCCCCGAGGACGAATGCCTAGAATCAAAGCTTGATGAGGTTAAGTTGGCCATGAGAAGTTGGAACACAGATGGGTTTGGCGTACACTCGGGCTAGGGCAGAACCCTAGCCATCGCCATTTCTTCTTGCAGTGCGATCTCCATTGCCTATTCTTCCAATGCATTTGAGTTCTTACTAAAGATTATGCAGGCCCTATTAGAATTTTAGGTTCCACTCCAGCTTCTAATTGGGATGCGATGACCCTTTTCTCCACATTCTACTACTTTCTTGCATCATAAGAAAATAGTTTCACAATAAATCTAGGATGCTTTTGCATCATAAGAAATTATTTTAATCATAAATCCAGGAGATCATTTTTTTTAATGACCCAAAAAATGAAAACAAAAATAAAGAATCTCTAAAATTAACTAGTAGACAGACAACCCCGTTGATGTTGGAGGTACTTGTGATGTTCTCTAAATCAATTTTCCTACCACCTATTTGGCATAGATCAGTGGTCCCAGTTTGTTCTATAGAACCTAGACTGGGAATTGAATTACAAGTACTATATACCACGAATTTCATTAGATCATTCCCACAACTCCTAAGGTGAAAACAATCCCTCCATAAATTTATAGAACTGATAGCCTCCACCTGCAAAAATGATTCTTTAGCAATTTTTACTTTGCTTGGTCTAGTCATCACTATCTACTGGAGGTACTGGAATGCAGATGCAACAGTTTTCTTCCGATATTGAAGATATATGATGAAGCATTTCACATACTACGACAAGGGATTCTGCCTCATTCTTAGTGACATGCAATAGGTCCTGTCTATACCCATGGCAACCATTTGTTAGGAAATTTGAACATGGAAATAGGCACCAGGAATTAGAGTCTTTTTAATGTACCAGGCATCCGAAGAGCAAGCATGGTTGTGATCTCTTCTACTGTCTGGAATGCAATGCATTGACATAAGAAAACCTTTGCATGTAATGGTGCAGACCCTAAAGGAAGTAAATTCAAGCATATGGAATCCACACCATGGGAATGCCATATATACTTCATGAATTGCTTCATAGAGGAACTAGGCATGTGACCTGACAACATTACAACAACATCATTTCCATATTCCTTTTAACCTTCAAATTTCCTCGTACATGTGGTCAGTCCAAACCCATTAATTTCATTCAACTCAGGACCTCTATTTGTAGCCAAAACATCTCTCACACCAATCTCCACATCAAGCCTACCTCTTAACAGGCTTGTAATAAAAATTGCTAAATTTCCTACCCAAGCAAGTCCTACATCAGTAATATTGCTACTTGCTTTTATAACTTCAACTTCACCGACGTCAAATTGTGCCAAGGCAATTATTATGTGATCAAGAGTACTTCTCTTCAACCCCATCATTATTTTTTGAAGGAAGATGAATGCAAGCTGGAGGAGGATGATGCGATTGAGAGTATTGATCCTCAAACCCATCATTATTTTTTGAATGGAGATGAATGCAAGCTACAGGAGGGTGAATTGGAATCATCAATCGGTACAAGGGATGTGGAGGCTATTCTGCCATTCAGAAAGAAGATTGTGTCTGATCCACATGGATCTCTTCTCAACTGGATGACAGAAAACTCTAAGAAAGTATGTTCCTGGACTGTCATTTGGTGCAGAAAAGGAACTAAGAGAGTGGTTTCCATCATACTTCCTGGACTGCAATTGGAAGGTAGGGTTTCTCCATCTCTAGGTAGTCTTTCATTATTATGTACACTTAATATTTCTCATAATATTTTCATAGGAAGAATTCCACCAAAGCTTGGGCAGCTTAAAGCGTTGGGAATTCTTGACCTCAGCTTTAATATGTTCCCTGGATTTATTATGAAAGCATTGTGTATTTGTACATGTCTTCAATGGATCAAGCTTTTAGAAAATAGCTTGAAAGGGATTATTCCATCAGAGCTTGGATGTCTAGCCAAGTTGGAACATCTGCACTTTCTTGGAAACTCTTTAACATGTCATATCCTTGTACCTATGAGTAATTGTACTCAGCTTACGGATTTAGTTTTGGGAAAGAACATAATAGGAATTATTCCATCAAAGCTTGGACGTCTAGCCAAGTTGGCACATCTGCACTTTCTTGGAAACTCTTTAACATGTCATATCACTGTACCTTTGGAAACTCTTTAACATGTCATATCACTATACCTCTGAGTAATTGTACTTAGCTTACGGATTTAGTTTTGGGAAAGAACATAATAGGGATTATTCCATCAGAGGTTGGACATCTAGCCAAGTTGGAACATCTGCACTTTCTTGGAAACTCTTTAACATATCATATCCCTGTACATATGAGTAATTGTACTAAGCTTACAAAGTTAGTTTTGGGAAATTACATAATTCAGGGGGACCCTACCCATGAACATATTTTTCCTTCCCCTTATAAATTCAGGGGGGTTATAAATGAACCTGATGTCTAAGCTGACTTTCCTTAGGACCATCATGGGGGAAGAGGATATATCTAAATCAATTTTCCTACCGCCTATTTGGCATAGATCAGTGGTCCCAATTTGTTCTATGAAGCCTAGACTAGGAATTGAATTGCATGTATTATATACCACGGATTTCATTAGATCATTCCCACAACTCCTAAGGTGAAAACAATCTCTCCATAAATTTATAGAACTGATAGCCTCCACCTGCAACACTGATTCTTTGGCAGTTTTTACTTTGCTTGGTCCAGTCATCACTGCCTGTTGGACGCACTAGAATGCAGATGCAACTATTTTCTTCCGATATTGAAGATATATGATGGAGCATTTCAAGCTGACTTTCCTTGGGACCTTCATGCGGGAAGAGGATATCTCTAAACTAATTATTATGTATGCAAGGGAATTTGGAGCCAGTGAGAAGAAGCTTAAATCTGCAATTTCACTTTTGAAAAAAATTGGATGTTGAGGGTCGAGTATTATCAGAGTTAGTTGCTAAACATCTTCGTATGCCCATGGTTTCAGAGGAAGAGGTAATGAAGTCATTTAGACTTGTTGAAGATTTGGGTTTCAAGCCGGGATCAAAGAAGTTTGTAGTTGCGGTACATGGGACATTTAATCTAGCGAAAGAAACCTTAGAAGAAATATTGCAGTGTTTGAGCAGTTTAGTTTTCTCAAAGAAAGAAATTTTGAAAATGATAGATCGGAATCCGTCTATTCTGTGGCTTTCAAACAAATGGTGAGATCACTCACACTTTTCTCAGATTCAATGGTACATCAGCAACATGGAGATCAAGCTTGTCTACACACGTCAACATATAGGTTAGAATGAACAAGGGATAATATGGCTACTCTTTGGTGACCAAAGGACAAATATGGCTATGGCTACAGGTAAGCTCTATTATAGAGAAGGAAATTTTGTAATTTATGTCAGTGTTTCATAACCAAGTGCGATTTTAGGTTTTGGTGGATTACTTTATTTTTGTCTTTTTGTATAGATAATATTGCAGCCGGGAAATATTATGTTTAATATGAGAATAGCTCGGCAAAGAACTGCTAGATCCTGCAATTCTTGGTCTCTAAAATTCATTTTGAAAATTTGGGGTAGATAAAAAGCTCATCATTGTAAGTTGTATTTAATCTGAACAAAATCCCTATTAAAATGATACATGCATTGCTCAGTAAAAAAAAATTGCAAAGATTATGAGAGATTCCTATTCATAGTTTTTTCTTCTTTCACGAAAGAACTCCAAGTAAACGCTCCACTTCTGGCAATTTTAATAAGGGGAAATTTTGGCTATATAATCTTCATGATTGCTCTTGCGGTATTTCAATATGATTGGTAATTTAAAAAAAGTGTCGAGGCTTGTTGTTCATATGGTTTCAACTAAAGAGAGTTAGCCTGGCTGGGACTTTTCATGTTAGAGTAAATTATTTTCACAAATCACGTAAAACTAGTAAAAATAAATTTTAAAAATCATGTAAAGAGCATTTTAAAAATAAAATTCAAAGATTAAATAGTTAACACAAATGATTTTTTTTTCAATGTTAAAATATTCTTTTTCTATTTTTTCAGATTTTCATTGTTTGTTGTTCTCAAATAGTTTCTTCTTCGTTCATGTCTAAGAAATTTCTAAATTAGATTGTAATAAATTATAATGCACATTGTTATTTATTATTTTTTCTTTTCAATTTTTTTATTATTATTGTTAGTTGTTTCTTCTTTATTCATGTCTAAGAAATTTCTAAATTAAATCGTTCTTAAATATTTAAAAGAGTTTTATATTAGATTGTTGGAATTCATAGTGCACATTGTTTCGCATAATGTGGATTTGGTTTTTAAATTATATATTTTTCTTTACTTAGACAATTCTTTTAACTTTAAGAGTAATAAAATAATTAGATTATTTTTATATCATTATAGAAGAAATTTTGTATAATTGAATCGCTAGTTTTATTATTAGTGAAAGAATAATTCTAATAATTTTTTATTTTTAATTTTATTTGGTTGCAAATAATCTTAGTAGGGTGTTATTAGTTTGTGAGATCTATTTCCTATATCTAAATATTTAGTTGCATATCGCCCTACTAGTTCCTCTCTATTTCCTCTCATACACTATTCATGTATGTACATAAAATTCGAATCAGGCTTCTCTATGTTAGTTTTAGCCTCAACATATAATGTTGACATTTGTAACCATCATCCCCTTCTACAAGCCACAACCTCTTGGCTTTGAAACCACTTGTCAATAAAAAATAAGATATAAATAAATGCGTTTTATAATAAATGAGATATAAATAAATAAATTTTATAATACATGATAACACATAAACAATTAAAAATACATGAACACCATTTTTTACCCTAGAATCCCTTATGGGAAAACTGAATAATATATCTACTATTTCTCAAGGCTAAAAAGTGATCCCTCCACTCAATTCAAGAATATTACAATAGAGAATCCTCAAGCTTTTAACAACTTCACCACATATAGTCGACAGGCTCTAAGACCATGGGCCACAAAAGTCATGTGCCCCCATTTATGATTTCCTTTTAACTTTATTATTACTTAGTATACAAGCAAATGATGTAATCGAGTAAAAAACATAGTAAATTACTCCATAATGGCTCCCCTCATCATTTTTAATACTAATAAAAATCTTATTTTGTAAAAATCTTCTTTTAGTATGAAGTCAAAGAAAACTTCATATCGATGATCCAATTAAATACTTTCTTTTCAATATTTATCTAGTTTCTAAAATTTCTTATAGCATGCTACAACCTTACTATGTTTCCATTGCAACATATGGTGCAATTACTAGTTTATCACATATGCATTTTCTATTTTGTTTGCTTTAAAATTTAAAATATAAAAGAACAAAGAGAATCAAAATAGAAACTAATGCATTTTTTTATCAATTATCATGGATTTGGTATTGGGATTTTCAAATTGGGTTCAGATTGACAATAGATTCCTTTCACTAAACATCCAAAAATAATAATATATTTACAGCCTTGTACTTCAGATGCAAAGGTGTTTGTGACTTGAAGAGGGATGTGGTTGAGCAATTCACTTTCTTAATGCAACATTCTCAAAAGGTCGAAGGTGAAATGATTGTTTCTTATACCAGTGTGAATTGTTGTGTGAAGGAAACTCATGTCTACCATGGATAAATAATTTTTTTTGCATGTAGAATATCAAAACTAGTTTATAATGCATGCATTTTCTATTGGATTTGCATTAAAATATTAAAGATAAAAGAAAAAAGAGAATCAAAATATAAACTACTATATTTTTTGTCAATTATCATGGATTTGATATTCATATTTAGTTTGAAATTTTGAACTGCACAATTTTTAAAGATATCTCATTAAACATGAGAACATTGCATATCGAAGATTTTAGGGTGTATTTTTCTTTAATGTTAATGTTTAAGACAATTATCAACTAGAAACTTTGAAACAAAAAACAGTTCATTCGCAACTTTTTATTAGGGTCAACCTTCAAATACAAAAATGAATTCTAAATCAAATTGGTTAGATGATTGACCTAGAGAGTAAAACACCTTTACAATTATGTGTAACACAACTGAAACAAAAGGTGCAACATAGAGATCCACTTACTCAACAACAAATTGGAGAGAAAAATATTTCAAAGGAATCCTCTTCAAAGATTCTTGAATTCTTGCAACTTTCTCCTCAAAATGTGTTTCATCAACACAACATCTTCTCATGTTAATAATTACTCATATATCATTTGGTTGTAAGGTAGAATTATATCTACTCATTAACGTTTCTTTTTTTCATTGGCTTCAAATTCAGCCTTCCCATTATACAAAAGGAAATCATATTGAAATAAAACATTAATGATAGGTAAGGAATGTGATCTAAACTACGTTAAGGATGTCCAAAGGGGAAATAGGAATCAACAAGTTCTTTGTAAGATGATTTTCCAATTGTTGTAACAGCCAGAGTCCCTACATGTTCTCCTGGAGATGAATGATCCACGCTACTCCCGGAATCCATCTTGTTTGAGGAATTACATGCTACTGAAGAGTTTATGTTCCCATATTCAAACTAAATGAAAAATTTTCCACAAGCATCTTTAAGCATCCCATCATAAAAAATCGTCAGATCAGGTAGAAAGGCCATTAGATTCTTAAAAAGAATTTCTAGTTCTTTCATTCCCATCTTCTGATAGAAAATACCTTCTCTGGAGGAGATAGAATGAATAAATGCCTCACAGTGATTTAATCCACAAACATAGGATGATTTAATGAGTCCACAAACTTATAGGTGAATTATCTTTCTTCTGTGGATCCAAAGGCTGAGAACCATTGAATGGAAGATGTAAAAAAATATTTTTAAGCCAATCTCTAGGAAACATTTTCCTCGAAACATTTGAAGCCCTAAGATGCCAAGCTGTTGAACCACTTTCTTAGCAGATCTTGCATTTCCACTGTCAACCATAAAAAAAAATGAACTTGAAGAATAAATAGCCTTGGTAAAATTTTCCTGCACTTCAAGTAGATGCTTCTCCAGTTGGGAAATGATGGAATTATCATATCTTCCTCTCCTCACATTCTTCATAAGCCTAGAAGTTTTAGTAAGTTCATTTCCTAGCTCTTCCGTAGATATCTTTCTCCGAGGAACATAGTGAGCAAGAAGACAATCATCCAAACTTGCACTAAAACCATTTAAGGTTAAAAATTCAATTAAAAAACTTTGAATTGAATTCAAACAATTCATTATCGCTCTTGTACCATTTAAGTTAACAATTGCATTAAAAATTTGAGTCAGATAACTTAGCAATTGTGGTTTATCACCATTAAATAACAATATTTCATTGTTGCTTATGAGAATCCCATTCTCCTCACAGTTCAATTCCGAGGTAAAGCCATCCGAAGAAGTTGGCTAACTGTCCAAAATGGCCCTCCATCATGCACTTTAGTGACTGATGGTTCAGACAAAGTTCCAAAAGTCCATAATGATAGCTGATTCAGTGTGGTTTTATCTAACATAGATTATTTGGATAGAATCTTGGAAACCAACAATGTATCTTTCTTCTTTCAACTGAAGAAATAACGCTTAGAGTAGCTCTAGGGTATACATAGTCGTGCGTGGGATTACTAACAACTGTGGGAACCTAACCTCCCCGCCTAACTATTGGATCATATCCTCATGACTAACCAATCAACAATGTATCTACTATTAACACTTAGTGCTATGTTTGCCTCTCCACAATGGGAACTAAACATTTTTTGATGAACCTAACCTCCCCGCCTAACTATTGGATCATATCCTCATGACTAACCAATCAACAATGTATCTACTATTAACACTTAGTGCTATGTTTGCCTCTCCACAATGGGAACTAAACATTTTTTGATCCACACTTAGAAGCTGCAAAATTTCAACTTGATATTCTAAATATTGAGGATAAAAAACATGAACGAAATCCCCATCAAAATCTGCACCAAGTGGCCAACTTATGAGAGGATTAATAATCACTATAGATCCCAGATGTATGTACGTTTTTAATGCCTACAATGAATGTTTTTGGACACTTGGAGGAAAATTAATCAAAAAAAAATCCCCATCATGAAGTCCATAGTTGATCACTTCACCAATTTCAACTTTCTTCATTGCTTTTCTGAATGCATTTGAACAATAATTACCTCCTTTGTCAACATAGTCTACAATTTTCTGCAATTTTTCCCTATTGTAAACATTTACACACTCTGCAAATGTTACTCTCTTGGTTATCTCTACAGGCATACAAATTTCATTTATCCTTCTATATGCATCTCCAGTGACAACGCATTGAGATGATAGATTACAACTCTTACTAATAAAAAAACTACGTAGTTTGTCAATTTTTTTACTTTTTGCATTTCTAGGAAAGTTGTTTGTTGGAAATTTGCTTCCAGATATCTAAAAACGATATTGTAGAATGTCAAAATACAAAATATTTTAAAAAATATTAAGATTGATATCCATCCTAAAGACTCTTTTAAGTTTCTACTACTACTTTTTATACCTTTCTCCCTGCCCTTACATAGATAAGTTGTGAACGTGAATTGTAGATCCTTTGATTCAGCCTCATGTGACATGAATTTGGTCAGGTCGTACCTTGAATCTTTGATCTCTTCAACAATGCTAACAATTTTCTTCATTGTGTGTGCAACATGTTCCTAGGACAACGAGACTAATATTGACAATCTAAATTTAATATTACCATTTAGATCTGAATTCCAATAAAACAATTGTTTATACTACAATTACAAAAATGAACTAACAATAAAAATCATGTTAGTTATAGATGTCGTTAAGGGTTTTCCCCACATATCAGGAATTTGTACACAGTTATGAGTTTAAGATAGAAGTTAGAACAAAAAATTTCTCTTGCTTGAGGGTTAATTTCAGCTAACCTCTGAGAAATTCGTCATCTGTGGAAAAATCTTCAATATCATTGAAATCGATCTCGGGTTTTCTAAGTACGATCCCTTGACCTAAATTTTGACAGTGGGATTTAGCAGCAAGGATCAAATTATCGTTAGCATGGGTCGTCGCCTTAGTATCTTGAGTCTTGGAATCGACTCTTCATTGCAATACTGTAGATCTTCATGTCTTAATCTAGGAAAAATTGAGTTCCTGGGCTCGATCCCTGCCGTTGGAAGCCCCAGGGTCCACAGAACAATTCTGATATGTCAATGATCTCTGGATGACATTTAATTTCATGATCTTGGTTACAAATGGTTGTGTTTTCATATTCTCCATCATTATCATCATATCCAAGAGTGAATGACCAGCGTTTCCATTCAAAATTGAGGCCTCGGGAGAATGTAGGAGCTTCAAATTCATCCATTAGAGTAATTTGAGAAAAATGCAATGCACAAATTCAAATTTTTCTTTGAATTTAAGAAAATTAGCACCAAATTTGCGGGATGATGTTACAATATTGCAATTTATAACTGGATGGATCTAGCGTATTTTGTGACTTTTTGTTTTTGATGTTGCAATCATCTCCATTATGGTCAACAATTGGATGGATTTGGATTTGTATCTTTAACATTTAGTGTAACTATTAGTATTTGCATTTGCCCAAAATTTCTCCTACTTTTCAGTATTGTAGATGGTTTGGAACAATCGTTGTGCTTAGTGCTATGTGGGAGGGTGAAAGTGAAGTTGGAATCTATGACTTGATAATATATATATTTTTTTCATTTAGGTTACTATATTAATAATCCACAGCTTATATTGGGTGCACTAATTTAAATAAGTATACAATGCAAAATGATTATATGCATTGATTTAAGAAATAGTAGTGGGAAAATTGATAAGTATTGATTTCAACTCTAATATAGTGAAAATTATCTAAGTGATTTCAAAACTAATATATTGCAAAACAATTTAGAAATTCATATTATAATGTTATAAAATAAATATTCTATTACAAGGTAAAGACCAACACTTTGCTTATCCAATAATAATCTTTTAGTATACTTTTTTTATGAAAACTGTTTAACCAATGAATGTGATGCATTGATTTTTATTGAAAATACAATCCATTTTGTCACTCATTTAGTATACGCAATGTATCAAATAAACCTGAGAAAAATCAAGTAATTGCATTGATTTCAATAATCATATAATGTATCCCTAGATGGGTTAGCTAGCGTGAGACAGATGGGGGGAACGAGTCCATAGTCCCACTCACTATAAGAGGAGGGAGACATTCCATCATTGCCCCCAATGAATTAAAATGCACATACAATTGCATTGTGTGCCATAATTATGTTACCACCCCATCAATCATGTCACCCGTGTTTGTCTAATGGCATATTTCCCTTGGCTCATTAGTATTTTAACCCCTCTTGTACTTGGAAGACTAACATGGTTTGTAAGCCTACTCTAAATTTCCACATTAGTCATTCTAGGAGGTAAACAATTATGATGGCACCTGAGCCATCTCTCTATACATGAGGGTCGAGATAATAGTTTGTATGCAACTATATATTGTGAAGTAATGGTGTAATGGTGTCTGGTATATTTTGTGAGTTTCAAGCCTGATCATAGGTATTTAGAAGGAAAATTGGTCATTTTTGTATCATTTTATGTTTTTCACCCTGTAGTGATTCATCCCCCTCGATAAATTTGGTGGTATTTCTTACTGAACTTGCTATGTTGAGACCATTCCCCCAGTCCATCAAAGCTACTTCTACTGAATTTTCCTCATTTTTTCTTGGCCTTTAGCTAATTACTTCCTCACTATATTTTCTTAGCTTGAATTCCTCTCCCCTTTTTAGGCACACAATCTCACCCTCTAACCTCATTAGGCCCCACCACTTTCACCTTCCACTTCCCACTAGCCTATCTTTGTGGAATTGTCCCTCCTATAAACTCTTTCTTTTTGATTTCTTATAGTTTCCTTCTCCTATGGAGACCATGGTGAGATAGAGAGCATAGGTCTACCATGGAATTAATTATTATAGGGACTTTGGAAGCCCCAAAACCCAAGAATGAGTTGAAATCTTTGCTACTCCTTATCATGATTTTACTCCTAGAAGTGTTCAAGAGGGAATTTTTCAAGATAAATGTGACATTGTAGATGAAATACAATGCATTATTAACTTTGAGGTGCTTACTAAGGTGGAGATATGGGTTGCAAGCATGGCCCACTACTAGAGTTTCCTCAATCACTATATACATATAGGCAATCTTTACTGGCACCTCAAGTTATTGTTCGGTTGCATGGTGATGGAGAAGAACACTACCTAAGAAGAGATGGTTTTTAATTGGATGAATTGTAGGTGTTAATGTTTTTCATGGACAAAACTAGGGAAAATTAAAGCCCACTTTGAATTGTCCCCTACTCTAGGTTTTTCTCTAGGAAGTGAAAGGGATCCTATCCCTCTGGTATCCTTAGAATATAGAAAATATTAAATGTTAATTATGTTCTCTAGTTATCTACTATATCAAGTACCACTAACTTTGTTTTTTTGCTTCAATATATCCCTATAGCCCATGTATTTTTGACAAACTTGTTCATTTTTTGGTACACTATTAGTAAACATTTTGTGTGGCTCTTAAGGAAAATGAAATTTTGTGCTTGGTCTAGTTTCTATAGTGGCAGACCATGAAATATTTCAACCTCTTTTGATGTAAAATAATGATTTGATGGAATGAAAACACTTTCACTTAAGAAAAAAATACAATCATATAATGCAAATCAATAAGGTGCATTGATTTCACTATTAGTAAATTGAAAAATGATTTGGTGCATTCATAACAAAAAGTATTAAATTAAATGGATTCATCATAGAATTTTTTTTTGAAAATGTTGATTACTATGATATAAAAGATGTTCTTTCTCGTAAGTTATAATACAATGCTTTCTTTAATTGAGTGTGAATTATATCCTATTAGTTTTTGCAAATTAAAATCATAATGATTTGGTGCATTGATAACACAAATTATTAAATTAAATGGATTCATCATGGAAAACATTCTAAAAATAATGATTACTATATTGATATAGAATATATTCTTACTTGTAAGTTATAATCCAATGCTTTGTTTCATTGAGTGTAAACTATATCCTATTAGTTTTTGCAAATTAAAATCGTTATTTAGTTTTTGTTATAGTGTTAAGCTATATATAGAGTGAACTCATATATAGAATACATTAAAAAACTAAGAGAATGTTAGAGAGGCTAAATATAATTGTGATAGGCATATGAGAATATAGTTATTTACTCCTATTTGTTACTATTGTATATGCATTAGAAAAATGGTTGTGCTTGGTACTATGTGGAGGGTGAGAGTGAAGTTGGAGTCAATGATTTGCTAATATTTTTCCCCTCTCATTCATATCACCACATTAATAACCCATAGCCTAGATTTTGCTTAGTTGATTTGAGCATCATGTAGGGCTATGTAATATTTAGAAATAAGGATTAAGGATTATGTGTATGTTTATTAGCGTTTCCTCTTCATTACATGGGTTTTTGTTGGATGTTGGCATTGTTGTATTTGTCTATCAATATTTCTAGACGATGTGTGGAATTTGTGTGAGGTTGTTGTTAAAGTTGAGGGTTCACACGGATGTTATGTGCATTCACTCTTGACAAATGATTTGAATTTAATTCCTTGTGAATGCTATCGAAGGATATAACCTTGAAGATTCTAATCAACTCCCTAATTGTAACTGTCCACTGATCCAATAAAGAAGTGCTTTAAAACCTTTCAACCAATCTATAAAAACCTTTGAATCCCCTATCACTTATAAGTTTAGATTGAATAAGTCACACAATTAAAATGACTAACTTAAATGTCTAATTTCTATTATTGTAGTACTTGCTAGGTAGTCATATTTTTGTTCGTAGACTAAATTAGTCATTATTTTTAGTCATTTTTAGTTCTAGTACTTATTAGCTAGTTATATATTTTAATCTGTGACTAAATTAGTCATTTATGTTAGCCATTTTTCGTTGGGTCAGTTGAGATTTCTTAATTTTTGTAGTATTTCACTTGCAAAAGCTACAGTGACTAACTTTTTTAGTCACCTAGTCACTAATTTCATCATTTTCTACTAGTGAAGACACACAAGAAAACCTCAGGAGGAGAATCCAGTGAAGCTTTGGCTTCATTATTTGAGCTAGAATTTACCCTCATTGCATGCATGGAAAACATAATTATGGGGAGCATGTGGTACTTGGAATTAGGTGCACCATTCCATATGACGAGCATTAGATATTTTTTCAGTGACCTAGAGGAGAAATATTTGTATATGCGCATCGAGATGGAGGACGACAGAAGATATCGCGTGACCGAGATTGGTACAATCACCTTTCAGAGGGAGTCAGGATCTCCCCTCGGGTTCAAGGATTTCATTTTCATTCCAAACCTAAAGAAAACTACCGTCTCTATTGTATTTTTGGAAGATTGTGGTTATGATGTGATCTTCAGCAAAGGAAAGGAATTCCTGAGACACATAGCGACGAGATAGGCGAAGTAGATCAAGGTTCGTGTGGAGGATTTTGTTGCATTGAGAACAATGGCAGAGAAGGTGCAGAGTCATGATGTCGGTAAACTTTGGCATATAAGACTCATCCATATGAATCATGGTTCTTTCAAGATCATGCAATAGATAACCACATGTCTCCCTAAAAGGAGCACTTGAGAAAGAAGATGTATGCAAAGGGTGTACTTTGGGGAATTGAAAAAAATACGCCTTCCATGATCGAGACAAAAAATCACATGTAGTCCTTGAAAGGATCCACTCTGATGTCTATGGACCTTTCTTGACAGCTTCCACTACCGGGCACAAATATTTTTTCATTTTTATTGATGACTTCTCACGAGAATGATGGATCTTCTTCATGCAGAAGAAGGATGAGGCATTCTCCAAGTTCATAGAATTCAAGGCATTGGTTGAGAAAGAAACGAGCAAGAAGGTGAAGGCTCTCAAGAGCGGTAATGGAGGTGAGTATGTGTCAAGTGAAGTTAAAATTTTCTTTGAAAAATGAGGCATTAAACGAGAGTTGACAACACCCAACAACCCATAGTAGAATGTGGTGGATGAGAGAAAGAATTGTATCATTTTGGGAGCAGCGAGGGCGATGTTGCATAATCAGGTATACCTTTGCATGTGTGGGATGAGGTATGCAACACAACAGTCTATTTGTAGAGCCAAAGTCCTCATCAAATTATTAGCATGATTACACTGGAGGAGGCGTTTTTCACATAAAAAGTCGAATGTGTCACACTTAAGGATTTTTGGAGCATCTATTTATTGTTTTGTCTCCAAATAATCAAGGTAGAAGTTAGAGACGACTACAGAATTGGGGTTATTTGTGGGTTACAAAAAAAATACCTAAAACTACCGTGTGTACTTTACATCCCTCATAATGACAGTTGTGTGAAGGGATGTAAAATTTTATGAAAACAAAGTTGTGTGATGCTCTCTTGAGAAGGAGATTTAGATCCCACTAGAAGAGGAGATTTTATCTCCAAAGGAGGAACCTCAAGAAGTTATGGAGCAGCTACAAGTTTAGGAGAAGAGAGTGGAGAAAACCACTCAAGAAGAAACATCCAGAGAAGGCAGGAAAACAACCAAGGAAGCTAAGAGACATGTGCAGGATGTGAGGAAGAATGTAGGTGATCCTTCAAATCAATGCAAGAAAAGAAGGTCACTAGATCAGTACATTGGCTACATGGCTCTAATGACTAAGCTTTTAGAAACTAAGTCATCCTCATTCAAGGAAGCAATATAGAAATTTGTGTGGGTTGATTCAATGGCGGAGGAATACGAATCCATTATAAAGAATAGTGTTTGAAAAGTGGTTCCAAGACCAACATATAAATCAATTGTGGGTTTGAGACGAATCTTCAATGTAAAGCATGCAGCAGAAGGAAGCATAGAAAAGTACAAGGCTAAATTATGGCCAAGGGGTACTCTCAAGTTGAAGGCATTAACTATGAGGATACCTTTGCTCTTGTAGCAAGGTACTCATCCATTAGATGAATTCTTGCTCTAGCTGCATAGATGGGGTGGAAGATCCACCAGATGGATGTGAAAACAACATTCCTCAATGTATTTATTGAGGAGGAGGTGTACATCAAGCAACCAAAAGGCTTCGAGACTTTTTATCGAGAGTCCCATGTGTGTAGACACAAGTGAGCATTGCATGGTCTCAAGCAAGCACCTCATGCTTGGTACACCAGGATTGATAGCTATATCACCGATTTGGGCTTCACCAAAACTAAAGAAGATGCAAACCTCTATCATATCTTCATAGAAGGTAAATTGTTGATTATTTTCTTATATGTTGATGATCTTAATTTAAATGTCAATGGGAAATTGATCAGATCTTGCAAGGAGGATCTTGCAAGAGAGTTTGAAATGAAGTATATGGGTCTCATTCACTACTTCCTCGGATTGGAAGTATGGTAAGGTGATGGGGAATTATTTGTCTCTCAAGGAAAGTATGTGAATGGTATACTTTATAGGTTCCGCATGGACAGTTGCAAACAAATGGAGACACCTCTAGCGACAGACTAGAGGAAAGAGGATACCACTTTAGGTGAGGAAGTGGATGATAATGTTTACCGATAGTTGGTGGGTTCACTAATGTATCTTGTGAACACATGACCATATATGTGTTATATAGTTAACTAGTTGATCCAAGCTATGGTTAGGCCAACCAAAGTATTTTGGAGGGAAAATAAGCATGTTCTACGATACCTCAGAGGCACTACCCAGTTTGGACTATAGTACAAATGAACAAAGGGAGTGAAGCTATGTAGCTTCACATATGCAGATTGGGTGAGGATTCCATCGGACCAAAAGAGTAAATCAGGTGTAATTTTCAGTGTGGGGTCTGCAATTGTTTCTTGGTACAACAAGAAGCAAATATTTGTGGCACTTAGCTTGATAGAAGCAGAATACATGGCTATCAGTCAAGCAACATGTGAGGTGATCTAGATGAGAAAGATACTTGTTGGATTTTTTAGTTAGATGATGAATCCAAATGTGATAAGCAAAGTTCCATCAAGCTCTCTGAAAATCCTATTTTTCATGATCGATCCGAGCATATAGATATCTTGTATCACCATCTACAGGATTGTGTGCATAGGCAAATAATGTTGTTGCAATACATTTCGACAGAGGAATAAAACGCTAACACTTTTATAAAGGCCTTGTCAAGAGGGAAGTTTGAGTTCCAAAGGTACAGGATAGGGGTGGTTGATAATCCATTTCTTGCTAAAAGGGAGTGTTGAAAAATGAAACAAGAAATTCTCAATTTGATTTTCAATTGGTTAAATTAAGAAAATTTGAATTTCCACATCAACAAACAACTTGGATGGTGTTAACTTGTATGACATGGCTTGTGTCACCCAGCTTACTTAGTAAATTCATGTTGGAGAAGTTAGAGTTTAGTTCTTCATGTGTGATTGCTAATTTGTATTAATAAAGGTCAATTATCTCAAGTTGTTTTCAATTAAACTATTTCCAACTTTTGGAGGAACTAGTGGAAGACCAATTAAGTAGTGGACTTCAATCAAACTCAGTGATTATCTAGTTAATTGATTAATCAGACAAAAATAGTTATTGCATGTAGAGAATTCGAGTTACCTAGTTGAGTTGGATATTCCAAGGTAGTTTAACATCAGTTATAGACTAGTCTTGAGTGTACAAATGTTGCATGCAGTCAGATCATCAACCTAAAGAAATTGCACAATTCAATTGAGGGAATTTCCTAAATAATAGGGGTTAATTCCTCACGAATAGTGCAAGGAAATAGGAGCTCAATCCGAGGAAAAAATTGACTAATTCTAGGCTAGAGACCTTCAATGAGCAGATATATAAGTTGTGTACTTGCAGGGTGAGCTCAGTTGAGAAAAGAAAATGTAATGGATCTCTACTCATTTGATTAACGCAAGAGGAATTGGGATTTTTAGCAGATTTCTTTCCCCAGATAAAAATACTTGTTGCATGCGTATTATTTCTTCTTGAATGTTTGAAATTTTTGTTCTAAATTGTGAAATAGTGTCAGTAGGCAATAGTATAGATATGTGTCTTGTGATTTTCATTAAAATTTCATGAGAAGTTGCAAATCTACAACCTAATTTCTACAGATAAAGAAGAAAATACAAATGAAATTTTTTGAGAAGAGTTAACAGATGAAAAAGGTGAATTGACAATCACCTTGAATCTTCGTGGAAATATTATTAATGAACATGAGGAAAAACATCTTCTAGGAAAACACATTTGTATAACATATTTCATAATTGGAGCAAAAACAACTTATGATCGTGGTAAGTCTGATTGCATACAACTTGAAAACAAAGACACAAGCATATAAAATATTGCTCCTATCTTCCAAGAGTACAACTTCAAGCATAAAAAATATTGCTCCTATCTGCCAAGAGTACAACTTCATCCCAAACATATCAATCAAAAGGCCTCTAGAAACAATTGAAGACTATGCACATGGGACAATATGTGCAATTGTCACAAGTGCAAAGAAATCAGGAATGCAATATACTTTGGAAATCAAGGATGGAAATGCAGAAAATGAAAAGCCCACTGTAAGTCTACCTCTTGCATTCAATTGGTTGCGTATAAGAAAAAGAAAGAAAGAAATGATCGCTTTTCTACAACTTTATCTCTTCATGTTACACATTTATAAATTTTATCATCACTTGTAATGAAATATGATTGCATTTTAATTCAACTAATGCATATAGTTTATTGTAGTGCAACTATACCTATTCCCATCATTTGCAGGAAAATTTGATTTCATCCAAAAGCAACTCCTAAAGAAAGAATTTCCCATCATGTTATTCAGAAATCTTGTCAAACAAAAAGAAGCACATGGCACACTATGCATTGGCCAATCAACTATCATCACAACATTGAAGACAAAAAAATATTTGGAAGATCTTAAATTGTTTCTCACAACTACAAAAAAGGTGAAACATTATAACTAGCACATTTTATGTGATATTGTATATATTTTTTCCAAAAATATGTGTATTGATTAGTAAATACACTATTGTTTTTCAATTAGGTTACAGTATGCTAGTCATAGAAAATATATATTCAAATCCCTTTTCGTTGGTTTGCTAACAATGCAACTTAATAGCATAAAACTTTGGTTCTATAGAAGGAAAAATGTTGCATGGTACCAAATGCGAGACACATACTACTTTTACCTACCAGCACTAATTAAAATGTACAATATTGAATAGATCTGAAGTTGGAAAAGTACCATGTACTCTTCAAGATATTGCTTTAAGCATATTATTGCCATATTTGACAGCTTTGTTCTATGAGGACAATCTAAAAGACAAAAGTGTTGTTATCTACATGTCGTGCGACTTCAATGTTGAAGGAAAATCTAAACTCAATCATGATCATGTAAGTATCGATATACAAAAAAATTTCATGACATGAAAAACATTGATGTAAGTACTATGTTCCTAAACATTGTTGTCTCATATTCTTCATGAATTGTAAATATGCTAACAAGATAATATCAATTGTAGAAGTAGTTCAAATAGTCATTCAAGACTTCGCTACTCAAGGACAGAGACTATAGGTACCAACCAGTTGGACAAAATCCTCATGCGACAACCTTTTTTCTATCTTTTTGGTTACTCTCAGTAACATTAAGCAAACTTTGTCCATCAAGCATAAATTTTTTTTTTTCAATTTTTTTGTTTGCTATGAGTAACCCATAAGAGTTACTTATATAAATACAAAATTTTTGTACACATCTCTATCGGATTAGTGCTCATGTTGTTGTTTAATATTGGATCTGTGTCTTGAGATTTTTTTCTTGGCTATATCCCAAAAATATTTCCTTGTTATCTTGACTAACATGATATTATTTTTATATTAAAATCAAATTATATTCCTATAGGATGTAGATGGTGCAAATGTAGTTGATTGGTACACATACTCCTTTCCCTTTCTTCCCTTATTTCAATTTTTTGTTTACCTGAGTGTTGGGCATGTTTTTAACATTGGATGCAAATAATTTAGAATGCATTTGTAAAAGGGTTCATTCCCTCTTTTTATGAAATTGTTAAATCATGTTTGTTAGCAAGTTTCCCTTTGTGAGAATCCTAGATATTTGACAGATTCACAAGGGTTTAATTCCATTTCCCATGAAATTGCCAGTATGTGTTTTTGTTAACAATTTTCAATTTGCAGGTATCTATGATTATTTGTTTATTAATTTTACTTTAAGCAAGGTTTCCTAGATTATCTGGTGTTAGTATAGTTTTTGCTGCTTGTGTTAATAAAATTTCTTACATTTGATTTGTAAGCATATTTTGATTTACTAGTGTCTGTGATTAATAAATGGACACCCATTGAGAATATTGGTTTCTTCCTCCATGCATTTATTTGCATATGAATCGATTTTACTGTAGAGGTGAGTGTAATTATGTGGGTCCTTGTATTGAGATGCACTAGATCTTCTTGTTACTATTGTTTCCATGGAAATTGTAAAGTTTCATGTTGAACATAGTGTTTATTTGGTGTATGAAATATGGGAATCTACTTTTGTTTAATTTGTGAGGCGATATGAGGAACAACATGATACCTATGTTGTTTTGGTTAGAATAAAAATTGTAGATGAGATACTTTTAGAACATAACTACACAATGCTAAAATGCATATACAAGTTTATTCTTAATAAATAATTTTGCCTTTTTTTTCTTCTGATAGTGCAATCTATACATGCATATTTTACTTTTATTTTTTTGCATTTTCATTTTCGAAATGGATTGGAATGGGTTTGGCTTCATCTCTCTAGTATAAAAACTCTAATATGTAGGGTGGTGAGGGTTCATGTATTTATCATTACCACATCATTTTTTGAAACAAACTCATTTCAATTGTTTGAGTAATGGAGTGGAAGACGTTTTGGTAGGTTTTTATAAATTTGAGATGCCTTTAAGTTCAACATCTCTAAATTATTATACAACTTGCCAACAAATTCAAGAGATCCGTATAGTACCTCGTCAACTAAAGGAAGAACTTCTTGATTATGGAAAATTGAATGTTAACCAAGTTTTCTACCTTCTTTATTCCAACCAACTTGCTTGCATCAATTATATTGAGTATTAAATTTCCGTGCACTTCCCCCTAAAACATCTTGAACTCTTCTAAAGGTTAGTAGAATCTTGCACCGATGTAAGCTTTAGTGAGATATTTAGATGCATAAATGGTTATTGACTCACAAATGAAAGTTATCTGATTGGACAAGACTTCTATGTACTTTCGTCGAGGATTTATTCCTACTTTAGAGGAAGATTGTCTCAAATCTTTCCCAAGATACTTATAAACCTAACTCATTTTTTTGTTTCCATGCTTAGGAAGAAATGAGGAATGCAGTTGATCGGGATAACATTAAGGTATATTCATTGAACAATTATCATTTCAAACTGAAGATAAACAATTCAAGTATTTTCTATCCGAGAAACTAAACAAGTATCGACTACACTTCCAATTCATGTAGATTCTAAGGTGTCCAATTTAATTTTCAATAAAGCCTCTCTACAGAAAGCCCTTGTCCAAGAAAAGAACTGTGCTTCAGAATAAAACCACCTATATATAAGTCAACATATCAAAGTTTTTGTAGTCATATTCCTCTATCTATTATGTTACTACAAATACCCTTTTGTACCAAATATCAATTCACTTTTGGTTGGCTCTTAAAAATTAGCATATCAGCATGGGATATGATTCAAAAAAGAGGTAACAATGACCAAATTTATATAACTTGTGTAGGAAAGAAAAGGAAGATATAGATCATCTAATGATTTGTTACCCTTCTAAATATGGGTAATAGTGTTGTTGAGCTCTAGACACAATTTTCTTTGGGTTTTTATTGGATAAAGACAAGATCATCTTGCAAGTTTTATTTCTTTCTTGTGAAACAAACATCAACTTATTTTTATTGCTTTTTCTTATGTTGTGGAATAAGATACACTCTGTGTTACTGGGCTTTAAACCCTTCGTCAAGTTGCCCAACATTTTTATTAACTTCTTAAATTTAGACCTAGGTTATGTTGTATTGATTTCATTTAGAATGGATATATTTAAGTGTTGAAGTCAATTGGATTGTTTTGAGTTAACGAATTCAATTTTCCTTTCAGAAATATTGCATGCTGAGTTCATTATTAAAATAAGCATCATTTATGAACATATATATATCCAACCACAAGTAGTTTTATGCAATACCTAGGTGAAAAAGTGAGCTTTACAAGTTTCCTTCGAGTCGAATTTCATGTTAGTGATGGCTTATGCGTCCCATGAGACAGAAAATTCTAACTAGTCTATTGCACTACCGACGTCAAAGATATCATAGGTTCTACAAGAAGGTACCCACCAATCAAACATGTTGCTCCATGGTTCCACCTTTTGCGTTCTATTTGCATGGTTGAAACAACTACATTTATAAAAATATGTTTTGCACATTTGTACCTTCAAAATGTGTGATCTAAAATTAATTTCTAATTTCCAATTTTCAAATATTATAATACTCATTTCATCATAGTTACAATAACTTCAATTTTCAAATATTATAATACTCATTTCATCATAGTTACAATAACTTCTCAATACGATTACTTTTGGATAAAAGGCAAGTACTAAAATTGTATATCACACTTGTTTAATTTATATATACTTAACACCTTATAAAATAATTTTTGACTAATATAAAAGTTATAATTCAATATAATTATTTTAATAACCTTTTAAATTTAATAAATAATTTTTTTTATAAATATTCTATATACCATTGTTTTTAATAACTTTCTAAAGACTTATATGAACATTTTAATGGTAGTACTCGTTACTATAATCATTATTGTTGCAAAGTAGGGGTTGGAGCAGTGAGCGTCCTGTCAAAGTACGGGAGCAAACACTGTGCTTATAGCATTGTCGATATCATGTGTATCATGTGGTATCTCTTTTATTTGATGTCATCCACGTCCAAAGTTCGCCAAATTTTTTTTAACAAAAGAGAAGTACCCTTACACACATCCACATAAAGCGAGGATTTTGATGAGGTGTATCACGGCGGCTGGACTTCGTGTTTGAATTGCAATTCTCTTTTGTGCCATTTTCAAATTTTTGACTGCAAAAGTGTGATTAGTGGTGGGCCATGTATAGAGTCTTGCTATTACCCACACTCCACCTCTGGTAGTGGTGGGCCACAATCTTCCCCACGTTCCAATTTCGCTTTCTTACACGGAACACTACACTAAACGTTGAATGGTGGGCCACAATCTTCCCCACGTTCCAATTTCGCTTTCTTACACGGAACACTACACTAAACGTTGAATGGTATGGTTATTCTTTTATGGCTAAGTTTGAATTTTAGTTATTCTATAGTCTAGTGTGAAGGTTATAGCTAAGTATCTCCGTTATGTATAAGTATGTCCGTGTTCAATTTAGAGTTAATGTGTGTATCTTTTAAAATAAAAATAAAATATTTTTTAAATAGAAAATGATCGTCAACACATATTAAAATGGTTTTTTGTTATTAATATATTTTTAAGTAATAACAAAGAAACCATTTTAATACGCTGTAATAAAATGGCTTAATACACATGCTATGCAAAACATTTTATATATTGTTTTAAAAACTTGTGTATATATTACATAAAGCTATATAGACATTTTAATTGCTTTATGGTTAAAATCTTTGAAATGATCTTAGTATTTTATAATTTAATATTCTAAAAAAAGTTTGCATTTGATTTATTTTTTTTGGACTTACAAGTTTAAGATATAAAAAATATTTTTGAGCGAAGATCACATGAGACATCATTTGTCGACGCGTTTCGAACCAACCAGTGTGGTTCATCGTCATAGCTTAGCATGTTAAATAGACGGAGCAGAGCCTCCAACGGCTAATTTGACCAACCGCTAATATTGACTATTGGACCGGGATCAAAACTTTTTTAATAATAAAAAAAGAGATAAGTTATACAGGGGACCAATCCCTTAATAAATAAATAAAATAATTTAAATTAGTGATAATAGTTAGTTAAAAGTTATTAAAAAAATAGTTAAAAATTATAGGTTAATAATTAATTAAAAGGAAATTAGTTGTAAAGTACCTCGCCTATGAATAAATCAATTGTGAATACAAGTTAATATATATATATATATATATATATATATATATATATATATATATATATATATATATATATATATATAAATATAAGAGTAAATAAATAAATAAATAAAAATAAAATAAAAATAATAATAATAATAATAATAAATAAATAAATATTATTTTTATTTTAATATTATTTATTTATATTGTTATTTAATTTATTTTTATTATATGGATCACAGAAGCCTAAACTCTACTAAGTTTAAGATATGTAATCAGTGATCAAATTTGAAGGGCAGGTCTTAATTTCATTTAGAAGGGCACATATTCAGGTCACACTTCTATAATGAAAAGCATAAAAAAAAAAAAGCAATTCAATTGACAACAGTAAATTATTTTCAAATTTCTTTTTATGTTTTCACAAGAGAATGGTGGAACAACAACAACCCCATGGATGTTGTGTATAAGGCAGGTCTGATATGAGCCACAACTAATATATGAGATGCATTTACCATTAATGGATAAACAGGAGACCTATATTCCTGCTCCAGTTCAGATAAGGATTAATTTTGTAGGAAATTTTTGTGACCAGAACGTTCAAGCCAATATACAAGTAGCTCAATCAAATTTAAGTTTATTGCATGAATGAAAAAATTCAGTAAAATTCTAAACAGGTTTAGGATTCAACAAAAGAGTGTACAAAGGTGTATATGTTTTTGGTATCTTCTTTTTTAATATGAAAACATACCAGGAATTGGGAATCCGCAAACAAATCAAATCCAGTATGTTAGGAAGCCTGTTGAATGCGCTCCTCTCCAAGCATAAATCGTGCTTAAACCTTGCTTGACAGGCGTTTGCTGAATGGTGAATCCATGCTCCTCTCCAGCTTAAATCATCGTCAAACCTTTCTTTGGGCAGCCTTCAGGCACAACCCAGTGAAATTACAGACCTAATACATGGCACACATTGACATCTAGTCGCTTTCAATTGAAACTACCAAATGTAATGGTATCAAAGGGTAATTGTGACAGAATAATTAATAAGAACTTCCATCATATGCACAATTAGAAAAAACAACTAAAAAAGAAACTGTTGTTTTTGAAATGGGAGCAACTCAGAAACTGCGAAATGTAATGGTATCAAAAGTTAATTGTGACATAATAATTAATAAGAATTTGCATCATATGCACAATTAGAAAAAACAACTCAAAAGGAAACTGTTGTTTTTGAAATGGGAGTTTCTGAAATGGGATTTAAGTTTTAACATGAAAAGAAATTTACAAATTCAACATTCCTAAAATTCTAATTTCAGAAAAAATGAAATTTAAAAAAAAGTTGACAATTTGACAGCACTTCTTAAAAAATTTTAAGATATTATTCCAGTTTTTTTTTTTAAATGACAAAAATCAATTTTTAAATTTTTTTTGACTGGTAAAATTTTCTCCTTACTTCTCTGACGTGCCAGAGAGCCTTTGAAAGGCTGTGATGTGTTCAATTTTGATCCATGTATGTAATCTCTATAGCATTCAAAAATACAATTTAAATAATGAAAAATTGCACATTGTTTTTTGCACTCTAAAAAAGGTTTGCACTTAAAAAAATTGACATCCCTCCGCTCATGTTAACTAATCTAGATATATATTGTTTAGATAATCTTCGGCAAAATCACATAATAAATCGTTTGTCGACGCGTTTCGAACCAACCAGTGTGGTTCATCGTCAGGACAAGTTGAAGAACCAATCTGGATTAGCTTGATTAAATAGAGGTGCAGAGACTCCAACGGTTATAATGCCAACGACTAATTTTGACCAATCACCCTAGTCAAATTCAAAAATAAAAAGAATATATATATATATATATATATTCCTAGAAAAGGTAAGTAAAGGCATTTCACTTGTTTATTTATAAATAAATAAATCTAATACTAAATATTAAGAAAATTCATATATAGATATATATTAGTTATAAATCAATCAAGATTTGAGAGGGATCAAATCCCCTGAGTTGTAAATCTTTTTAAAAGTGTTTGCACCCTGATAAATTTGATCTTAAATATTATAGTAGACAGTTCACATAAATTTGATTTTAAATATTATAATAGACATTTCAGAATCACCCAGACTTGAGAAAATATGAAGAGCATGGAGGGTAATAAATATTGTGAATGATGCTTCATTCAAAACCTTAAATGGCTGATAAAGACAAAATGAATAATTAAATTTATAATTATTAATAAATAAATAAATTTGTTTCATAATAATGTGTTTATCCGCTTTCAAGAAATCAAGATCAACCACTCTTTGTTTGATCTTAATGCACAAATTGGCAGATAGAGACAAAATTAATAATTAAATTTATAATTGTCAATAAATAAATGAATATATTTCATAATAATGTGTCTAATCACTTTCAAGAAATCAAGATCAACCACTTTTTGTTTGATCTTAATGCACAAATTTTGAAGTAACGGAACTTCATCATGAATGCCCCTCATACTGAGTTGTGATTATTGTTTTAAGGTTTTTCATACTGAGTTGTGATTATTGTTTTAAGGTTTTTTTTGGTTTGGATTGATTGATAAAGGAAATCCATAAATCTAAGTATTATTTAGTCAATATTTCAGAAGCATTAGTGGGGTTCATTTTTAAGACTTGAAAAAATGTAAAGTTCATAAGGGTAATAAATATGGTAAAAAATGTATCATTTAGCCTAAATGGCAAACATGCACAAAATAGATAATTTAAATTATGATTATTATTATCTATAATTATTAATAAATAAACCAATATATTTCAAAATGATGTATTTATCCCTAGGCTTTCAAGAAATCAGATCAGTTGCTCTTTGTTTTATCTTAAACCACAAATTTTCAAATAACCAAACTTCATGATAAATACCTGTGATTATTATTTTAAAATTTTTATGATTTGGATTGTTGATTGATAAAAGATGATTCATAGATTTAAATATTATAGTCTAGATTTCAGAACCATCGACCAAATCCATTTTCAAGACTTAGGTAATATGAAGAGCATGAAGAGTAGTAAATGTCGTGAAAGATGCGCCATTCAAAACCCTAAATGGTAACAAAAACAATAAATAATTGACTTCATAATTATCAATAAGTAAATGAATGTTTTAAGAAATCAAGATCAGGTCTTCTTCCTCAATTTTTGAAAATGGAGTCAACTAATGGTTTCAAAAGGTAGATTATAGTATTTAATTAATTAAATTTATAAATATTAATATGGTAATAAATAAATGAATCTTTCAAGAAATCAAGATTGATGGTTCTTCTTTAAGTTTTGAAAATGTATTTCGTTAATGGTTTTGAAAAGTAAACTATAATACTTAAATCTATGGATCTTCTTATATCAATCAAAACTCTAATTCGCACACATATTAAAAAATAAAATTTGATATTTCTTGTTGCTATATATGTGTTTATTGTTTAAGTGGCATTCCTAAATGCATATATCAATTGAAGGCTTGTCAATTATCTTAGAGACTTAGATTATATAAACAGCTTGAATAAGTTTTTGCTGGCTTACAGCTTAAAAAAAGTCAAATGGTAGAATAGTAAAATTATTTTAAATATTTTAACTCTATATATATAATTGAAATTAAAATATTTTATAAAGCAATCTATATTAAAAATTAGTTAAGTCAAAAATATACTAATTGTTTTCATTTAATAAAATTTAACTATATAATTTTTTAAAGCTATTTTTTATTAATATTTATTTTTGATGCTATTAGTTGAAAATTTGAACATTTTATTACACAATACATTGTAAATTATGATTTTACAATCATTATATTTTATTAATGTAATATACTCATTTTTTGGTATCAATACTTTTTATAGACTAATAATTATATTTAAAAAGTTAATTAAATATTTTAATTCAAATTTTAATATCTATTTGTGTGTGGGGGAGGGGGTTAAAATCTAAATTCAGATTTTAATAAAATAAAACACATGCATTTTTATAAACTCTAAATAATAAATAAGTATTATTATTATTATTTTCAAATATCAATTTAAGTTTTAAAAATAAAATATATGTATTTCTATAAACTAATAATTATATTAAAAGAATACTTTTATTGAATATTTTAGGCCAAATTTTAAGAAATAAAATATATAATTCTTGATTTCGACACACAAATTGGATTTATACCATTAATGTAGTTCAAATGTAAATGCAAGCATAACATATTATAGTTTTTTAAAGCTATGTTTGCATAGGCATTAAAATCAGGGTCTTGCTTTTTATTTACACAAATTAAAACTTTACCAATCATTAAAACTCAAATTGATGAATTATAAACCTTAATACTAATTTGAATTCAGTGTTTTTACTTTAATTTAACTATATTTAAACTAAGTGACAAGACTAACTACTATGTAGCCCTTGTTTATAAATACATACTTAATATAAATATTAATAAGTGTATTATAATGTATTTACCAATATTTGTTTAAGTAAAACTGAATGATGCATAGACTCATTGTCATATATTCACCGACATTCTCCTCATCATAGGTCTACATTAGCTATTCGTCAAAATTTGTTTACAAAATATTGAAATTTTATAAAACATACGTGATACTTTTTTTTCTTCATATATTTAGGCAGGGAGGCGTTTTCTTTGTGAAGTTGGGTGGGCAAACACTGTTTGCCCCACCCAATCAAAGAGTTTTATTTTTTCTCTTCAAACCAACTATATTTTGACAGGTTCAATCAAGTTTTACAAAATTTTAAGCGATTTTCAGTCCTTAATCAATGAATCCATCATCCTAGCAGACATTTATGAACCCATCTTCCTGGATTGTTCCCACAGATTCAGATTGGAGTCACTGAAAACCTGAGCAGACCTGCCAAAAATTTATTAGATTGTGGGTGAAAGGTCATTTGCAGATATCAAAAAGGAGGTATGGTGTGGTGAAAAGACAAAAGGCCAATTGTTTCCTTTACCACCATACATGGGTTGTTAGGTGCGAGCTCCCTACAGTTGGATTGTTGAGGGGAACGCAGTTTGGTCGCGTGTCCTGCACAAATCTATAAAAGTAACGTCGCGATCGAATTTATCTTTGTATGTTGTTGTGTGCCAATAGATGTATTTAGGGGTGGAAAAGATCATGGAAATGGAGGATGCAGATATGTGGAGGATGGGGAGCAGGCGCAACAACACTTCAGGAATATGGAGGGGAGGCGACGATGTGTTCTCGAGATCCTCCGGGGATAGAGATGATATGGATGATGAAGAGGCCTTGAAGTGGGCGGCCTTAGAGAAATTGCCCACTTACGACTGAATCCGCAAGGGGATTCTCCACAGCGTTGCAGGCCAGCGCAAGGAAGTTGATGTCGCCAAGATCAACTTTCAATATTATCGGCTCTTGATTAACATATTGTTCAAAATTGCTGATGAAGATAACGAGCATTTTCTGCTCAAGCTCTGCAGTCGAATCGACAAGTAAGGCAGTTTGGGTTTTCTGGTCACATTAGCAGTCTGTTGACCGATAACACGTTTACAAAGTGGAGGGAGAAAATAGATTTGACCCATCTTCAATTCCTCATATGAATCAACATCCACAATATAACGATCAATGTACAGAGTATCCGAATCACAGCGGAAGTAGCCCGAATTTTGTAAAATAATATTTTCTGCTTTGTTGTGCTTCCCAAATTCGGTTCTAGTGCCAGACCTAGCCACTACTTTGGATTTGAAAGATATATATAAACCTAGATCTGGGTTCGCATATTACTATATATTTTCAAAGAAATGATTTGCAAAACAGAGGTAGAGTTATTGAAACAGTAAGCGATCTTTGACATGCGGGTTTCTCTTCCTGCAGTTGGTTTTCTGGATGCCAACTTGTTTGCCCACATTTTTTGATAAAACACGACTTTTAGTAAAACTGGAGTGAGACATAAAGTTAGACAATTATCTTGTGATGTTATTCATTAGTGAATCATATAACATAAATCTTTTAAAATTAAATATCCGTGGAACCTTATCATTTCCACTCTAGATGCGAAATTGTTTGTTTTATGGTTAGATTAACGAGTGTTTGAACATCGTTGATAGTTTTGTATAATTTAGATTTATGATTATGGAGAGATTAACAAGTATTTGAACATTGTTTTTCGTTTTGTAGAAATATATGAATTTTTATTTCGTGGGTTTTCTGAAATTGATTTTAATAGCAGGCTGGATTCATCTATCTTTGGATGATATTTTGAATATAAGTACGGGATATTCCAGTTCAAGAAGAGACGTGCATGTTTACAGTCAGAATTGTCGATTTTTCGTGCTCGTCTGTTCTTTAAAAACCTTTTTGGATCTATGAGATGGTAGGTTACCGGTTCATGCGGAGATTATCGGTAACTTTTTGTCTGACCACAGACCCATTACATTACAATGGAGGAGGGCGGATATTCCCCTGGGCATGCATTTTAAATTCAATAGGACCTGGCTAGATGATCCAGACTTTAATATATTGTTGAAGGATACATGGATCCATGTATGTGTTAAAGGGCCTTCCCTTATGGTTAACATTCTAGACAAGCTGGATATCCTACGAGGGAAGGTCAAAACTGGGCAGAAACATACGATTAAGTCCTTGCAAAAGGATATTAATTATACACAATGTGAATTGGAAGCATTACTACCTATGATGGCCACAAACTGTCTATCAGAACCAACTTGGTCCACTATCCAAGCACTTGAGCTAAAGAAGAAACAACTACTTTCTATGGAGGAAGCCACTTGGCGCTTGAAAAGTCGGGGACTATGGATCAAGGAAGGGGACCATAACACTAAATTCTTCCATCGCAAATCACAGACGCAATGAAAATTCTATATGGGAGATAAAAAAACGCTGATGAACAATATATCGGGGAGATTAGTAAAGTCGATGTCGCCCATTTTCAGTTGGCTTATGGCCATAGCGAAGTATTGTTGCTGAAGATATCATATGCGGAATTGATCCATATCCCCTATGTATGACAAGGTTTCTAATGCTGCACTGTACAAGGAGGTCACTGAAGAGGAATTACATGGGGTTCTAAAACATGGGGTTCTAAAATCCTTCAAGGTTGACAAAAGTTTGGGACCAAACGGATGGACAGTGGAACTATTCAAATACTTCTTTGACTTGTTCAAAAATGACTTGCTGGACATGGTGAAGGAGTCGCGGATCACTGGCAATATCCACCACCTCATCAACTCCACATATATTGCAGTTATCCCCGAGCACTGCCCATCTAAAACATGGGGTTCCAAAATCCTTCAAGGTTGACAAAAGTTTGGGACCAAACGGATGGACAGTGGAACTATTCAAATACTTCTTTGACTTGTTCAAAAATGACTTGCTGGACATGGTGGAGGAGTCGCGGATCACTGGCAATATCCACCACCTCATCAACTCCACATATATTGCAGTTATCCCCAAGCACTGCCCATCAACATGCTTCGCAAACTTCAGGCCGATATCTTTGTGTAACCTCATCTACAAAGTCATCTCCAATACCATTGCGACCCGTATGCGGAGTACATTATAGTGCCACATATCTCGAGAACAATACGGGTTCCTACAGGATAAATAAATGCGTTGTGGCTAACGCCCAAGAATGTATGCATATGATACATACCAAACAACTCAATGCTTCCATTATGCAGGGGGACTTATAGAAGGCTTACGATAGCCTAGATTGGGGATATCTCAGATTGGTTCTTATCAAAATTGTCTTACAACCCAGATGCATTGATTGGATAATGGCATGTGTTATTAATGTCAACTATGTAGTGATTATAAATAGATACCCAACATAGTTCTTTTGGGCCAGCCAGGGACTCTGTCGGGGATGTTGCCTTTCACCACTTTTATTCATTTTTGTGATGGATGGACTAAGCTTGCATATAAAAAATGTGGTTGCACAAGAACAATTCCAGGCTCTGCAGTCTCATGGCTTCTTTGTTGACGATGTACTCATCATGGTTATGTTAAGTCGATTTGCATGGTTATGTCTATTTCATATTTTCAGGAAATTTACTAATGCCATTGGTGCATATGAATGTTCAAAAATCTATTGTTTTTCATGGATGTTGTGACATGGATATAATTGCATATATTAAAAACTTGTTTAGTATAGAGGCAGGGATGATGAAAAATGCTATGAAATACCTTAGATCATAATAAACCATGCAGTTACAGAATTGTTGATTGGCAATGGCTTGTGAATTGTTTTTTCAAAAGGATATCTCGATGGGAATTTAGATGTCTGTCTCTGGGCAGTTGGGCCATCCTTACCCAAGCTGTTCTCACACAATTGGGGGTTTATTGGGCACTTATATTTCATATTCTTGTCACCATTATCAACAGTATTAACCTTATCATGGCTAATTTCATATGTGAGGGAGTCATGGAAAAAAAATGCCAAATGGTTAAGTTGTCCAACATCACTTTTCCGAAGGTCATGGGTGGTTGGGGCATCATGGATCTATGTCGTTTTGGATGGTCATTACTAATTAAATCTCTACGTAGGGGCATATTTGGGTTTGGTACTTGGAGTAGCATCATTAGACATGAATACCTTAAGGAACATGATTTTCTGTTCTAGTACCGTAAAGGAATTATTGGATCCGTCCATGGATCAGCAATCTGGCTTAGCTTTCATAAGTTTGCTAAAAGAAATTTACAACAACTTGAATGGAACATGGGATCGAGAACAAGATCCTTATCGGTGTCGATCATATTTTGGGTGTTGGCACCAACTGTAGTATCTTTGCAGGGCTCATGCATTTCTTAAACGGTTGAGGCATATACTTCTGGAGCCAAGTCATCTCACATTGGGAGGGTCCATGCCCCATATGGAAAAGTGCACAGGAGATGGGACTATTTGGGCTGATGGTCCTGGAATGGAACCGGATTACCGTTGGAATGAAACATCTTGGTATTTTCTTGCGGGGACACATAAAAAAATTATATGGACGGGGAAGATGAAATTTGATAACATTATTGTTGCTGATACATACTTATCCCTTTGTAAAAAGGATGCTCGGCAGGGGGAGAAACATGTCTTATACACCTTTCGGAGGACTAAAATCCCAAACAAAATCATCCTCTTCTCATCACTGGTCTTCTATAACAAAAATATCGTATTGGAGAATTTGTATAAGATGCAATGGCATGAGCCTAGCATTTGTTCTATATGTAAAATGGATGAGGAGAGCAACAAGCACATATTTCTCTAGTGTCAGCATATAGTTCAGGTATGGAAAAAACTATCTATTATTGGGTTTCCTTATATACAAAATGACTGCATTGTGGAATGTATGAAATGGTGGAGCACACAGAAGACTATGTGGAGAACCATCCCACTTTTCCTTCTTTGGACGATATGGAAATGGAGAAATAAGTACATTTTTCAGAATTCTACAGATGATTTGTCCATGGTTTTGGAAAGAACTATAACAAACCTTACATGCACACCCCACATGACAACTATCCAAAAACCCTCAACACAAGCAGATTGGACTACAAATGGAATATCCAATGGGTTTTTTTGATGGTGCAACACAAAGGAACACATGTGGTTGGGGTTTTTGGATTGCCATTTGAAATGATTTGTCTTACAAGATTCACGGAATGGGGGAAGTGGCACCAATACCAGGACAGAAGCAATGGCCTTATGGGGAATTTTATGGTTCAACAACTTCCTTGGTATCCCTGTCATTCACATCTACGGAGATTCCAAGATTATCACAGGTAAAGGGCAGTGCAAATATCAACAATCCCTTGCTACTTGGTTGGCTGGGGAGAATTGATCTTCTTTGGAAACAACACAACAATTCCACAATTATACACATTGGTAGAGAGCAGAACAAGGAAGCTGATGAACTCTCAATGAGGGGACTCCTTGGTAATTTTGGCAATATGCACATGGAAATAACATGGGGTCTCAATGTTTTAGATGTTGGTGAATTTCCATTTCCTGGGTATCTTCTACCTCCCCTCCTTTTTTCTAAGTTTTGTATGGTTTACTAGTATAACATTTTCCAATTTTCTCGCATGGATGGATGGTATGTTTTTTTTGGACTTTTCCTCTATAGATAACACCTATATCTTACTTTTTTATTTTCAAAACAACACTGGGCTGATGGATTTGACTGTACTTATTTGTATTATGCAACTGTGATATTTCTGGATGGGAAGTATGATATGCTCTCCGAGATGGTCGTAATGATGTAATCAATTTTGGCAGATGCTGATTATATTTTGTATATTGATCATATGATATAATATATTATGATTTTTTCGTCAAAAAAAAAGAGAAGAAGATATATTCTGTATATTGATCATATGATATAATATATTATGATTGGTCGTAATGATGTAATCAATTTTGGCAGATGTTGATTATATTTTGTATATTGATCATATGATATAATATATTATGATTTTTTCGTCAAAAAAAGAGAAGAAGATATGTTCTGTATATTGATCATATGCTATAATATATTATGATTTTTTCTTCAAAAAAAAGAGAAGAAGAAGAAGCAAAAGAAAAGAAAAGAAAAAAAAAAAAGCAAAAAAAGCTAGTTGATTTTTTATACAATCAGAGTTGATTTTTTATACAATCAGATTTTTCAAGTGAATTTTTTAATTATATGAGATGGTAGGTTACCTATTCTAATGGCTAAGCTATTGGATTTTTTATAAAATCAGTTTTTTCAAGTGAATTTTTAGTGAAGCTGTTAAAGAAATGTGTTAAAAATTATGGTTTATGATGCTATGATGTACAATGGAAACAATAAAATAGAGGATAAATATATGTGGTAGGTAAGTAATAAATTTATAATTATTATATATGTGTTTTATATTTATTAAATTTAATTAGGAATATTTTTGGTAAAAATTTCATGAATCGTTTTTAATAAAAATTTCATGAATCTTTTTTAAGAGAGATAACTTTTTATTGGAAATTTGAATAAATATTTAATTATAATAAAATTATGTATTCCATGTAAACAAATTATAAAAGAATATATGTTTTACTAACTATTATAAAGTAAAATTTTAGTTCTAATTAAGGAAAACATAAATATATATTTAAAAGAATGTTTGCATATACTTCATATATGAATCCATTTAATGTGGAATCTATATAGTTCACTCTACTGTATAATTTGAATGAAAATTCAGTTTATATTACACATCATATAATACATGGTGTAATTGTGTATATGGATGAATACAAAAATTCTTACAATATGCTATTCTAATGTAAAATTATATATCTTATTTTGATATATGACAACAATTTTTGAAAAGGCTTTTGAGATTTTCAATATTATATTGTATATTTCAACTTTTTAAAATATTGGAAAAATAATATATTTAAGCCTTTACAATATGTCTACTCCCAAATGTTTTCCATGTTGAAACTTAAGCAATCTATTGTTTTTTTGTTTGTATAGAACTCAAAATCCAATTCCAACTACAACTTCGTGACTATGGTTTGATTACATTTTGATATAAGAAGACAAATAATCTAAATAAGGTAGATCTTAATTTTAGTTCATTTGATTATTATTTATTGTAATTTATATAAATTTGGTCCCCAAGATTACATGTAAGAATGGTTAATAATACACTAAATTCTTCTTCCACTTTGACATACCACCATGTGTTTTTATGATTTCAATGTTACCAAAATTTTCTTTTAATATTTAAAAATTAGTGGCTTTTTAAACATAATTCTATATTATTTGTTATAGTGAAATTTTAATATATTAAAAATTACATTTGTAATGGTATTCTATTTGATTTCCTCAACTAATATTTTTTGTCTTTATTTTTTTGAGAATGCATATAAAAAACAATTATCTTTTAATATTTATAAATATATTTTTAAAAAATATTTTTTTACAAATTTAATAAATACAAACATTTTAAAGATTTTATTCAATCTGTAACATCATAACACATTAATTTTTTTTATTTTTTATACGCCTTTAACTTTACAGTGTGGAAAATATTACAATTATTAGCTTTGGGTTATGCGATGGGTTTAAGGTGTATTTAAGACATCGTCCTCCATATCCACATATAATCCTACCTTGTAGTAATATTTGTTGGCATGGTTCCTCGTTAATTGAAATGCATTAAAGGCGGAGGTGGATCGAGGTTTGGGCAGAAACTTGTGGCTCTGTCATTTATTAACTAATTTGACTCGACAAAAGGTTATGGAATATAGAGTTACCTGGCATACTTCATACCGTAGGATCGGGTGATGATCCAACGCCTCTCGTGCTCCAATATTATCACTGTGAACGATTTTGGGTTTTTTTGTAAGTAATTTTCATTTGGTAATGCAAAGGGGAACTTGTGGGTTGGATCTGCAACTTGACTAAGGATTCGATGGAAAATGGTGGTGATGGTTCGAACTCCTCGTCCCGACGGGGTCTAGCAGACATCCAAGTACCACAACTGTGAGTTTTAGTTTGCTAAATACCTCTTGGCACTTTTGTTTTCAAAATTAAATAATACATCTATGCTCATTTGGTTCTTGCCATGCAGATGACTCAAATATTTGCTGGTCTGCTTGCCCTGGGGAATATGAGGTTGGGAAATCTGTGATGTTTTGGAGGTAATGACTAGGGTCGGTTGCAGGGTTTCTTTCAATTCTATTTTGTCTATTGTGAGCCACTAATGATTGTCGCAGGGTTTCCATATGCTCATCGCCTCCTTCCATCTAAAATTTCTCCATCTCAAGTAAGAATGAAACCCCTGAATATTTATCTTTTTTCAAATGTTTAATCCAATTTTTCTTCAGGGTTTAACTCCGACGTTTTTTTAAGTGCAGGTAAGGCTATGGAAGATGTATTTACGAAAGGGTTCAGGGTATGATGGGCTCCCTTACACCAATTATCGTCCTCTTATTACAGGTTGGTCTTTCATCAAGCCCTCTGGCGAATTTACCACCTAGTAGATGCTCTCAGACTTCAATTGATTGTGAAGATGTTTCACCTTGTCGCATTTTAAGTTTTTGGTTTCTTGGGTTGGAGGGAAAGACCTCATGCTATGGCTCAAGCCGATGTTAGATCTGTAGATGCTATGAAAGAATGGACAAGGGTTTAATTTTATTTATTCAGAAGTGGAACAGTTCTCTGAACCGATGTGATATGGACTCGTTTAAGGGTTTAATCCCACTTTTTTTTATTTCAGTTCTACATCCGCATCTGTATATTTATAATAGTTCTATAATCTGGAATCCTTTTGTTTTGGTTGGTCGACTTCCATCATTGTATCTAGTTTTATTTTTTTTCTTAGTCAAATGTGCATAACTTTAAAGATTTGGTTATTCTGAGTCAAAGGTTCTCATCTTTAATGGTTTGAAACCTAGGCGTAAGCTTGGGCGGTTGGCTCACGGTTGTTCCTTCAGAACTCAACCGAGAGCCATGAAGAAACCTTGCAGATTGCATCTATTATTTTGTACAATTCAAATTAAAGCTCAGGCTTATTCTTTAAATGAAATAATTTACATTGATGGTTCCATGAAGGAAGTTTCTCTTTATTGTTGCATTTGACAATTAAAGATATTTCTATTCAGAGCTATTGTTAATCATGATTGTCGAAAGATTTGTGATTCAAAAATGTATGTTGTCGGGCTTATTTTAATGCATGCTTAACTTTATAAGATGCATATCATGGTTTGGAATATAAATGTAGTATTCGCTCTAAAGGCCATAGACTTTTCTTTTGTTAACTTCTCTAAATCACTGATATATTATTATTCCGAAATGGTTTTTGGTTATTTTCCTAGAAAATTTAAAGCTATAGGCATTACATCATTATTATTCATCGATGTATATAAATCGATAGAATGTAACTAGCAATATAACACGACAGAATATATCTAACGATATAAAATGAAAAAATATCTCTAGTAATCAGTTCTGATGTTAATTATCCGTCATTGAATAATAATAACCCTTTTTAGTCAATGATTAATAAGCATATAATGTACTACTTATCTATTTCTTCTTTGTTTATAACTGTGTAAGTACTTCCCTTTCTTGGAAGGTCTCTCCACCTAGCCACGAATTTGGTGATTATGTCCAGATTCCCCCTTCGATCTCTTCCTACTCCGGACAATCAATAATTCTGTTGTAGTCTAGTATTTTGGACATCAGGACCATGGTCCAGCCTCAAGTCACATACGATTTCAACTATAATCCATAGTTTTCCAACTGGTTACTTTCGTCCAGGTCAAGAAAAATCTGGGTAGCATAATTCATGTTTCCTTTTTCTCTGTATTTTTCCAAACCCCTAGGGTTCTCCCTCTTTTCCCTTTCGAGGGAATAGATGAGCAACTGTTTGTAACTGTCTTAGGATTTATAACTGTTTCTTTCAGTTCTTTGACAAATTATTTAAATTCTTAGTTAATAAGTAACAAGATATGTTTTGGCTTCTCAGCCTTAATTCTTTAATAGTCTATGTTAAACAAACTAAAACATTGAAGTAATAAGTAAAACTTGGCAACAAAGTAAATTTCTGTGCAGCATAGGGTGTTACAACTTCCCCCCCTTGTGAGGAACATCGTCCCTTGTGTTCTTTTAAGAAAATAGTGTTGGATAAGATTTCTGAATAGTTTCCTCTTCTTCACAGGTAGCCTCGTCTGGGCCAAAGTGCTTCCACTGCACTTTAACCTCGGTGATGACTCGTTTCCACAAGATGGTTTCTTTCTGATCGAGAATACGAAGGGGCTCTACCATAAACTCTCCCTCTGGTTCAGCCTGTATATTTTCTGACTTAATTATATACTGAGGATTGTGCACATACTTTTATAACAAAGAGACATGGAAAACATTGTGGACTCGGATATGGCATGGGAGTGCTAGCTTGTATGCTACCAGTCCAATCAGTTCCAAGATTTGAAATGGCCCACAGTATCGGGGTGCTAACTTAGCACAACCCTTCCACTGTAAAGTACTTTTCCAGGGTTTGACTTTCAGGTATACATGATCCCCCACCTGGAATTACTTATGTGATATTTTCTTATTTGCATAAACCTTTTGCCTATCCTGGGCATCTTTTAAATTCTTATGGGCCTTTTTAACTGTATCCTCCATTCCAGCTAACATATCAAAACTTGGTGTTAATCTGTTAATAGGGTTATTCAAATCTGTTGGTACCTTGCACTTTCTCCCATACAATACTTCAAAAGGGATCATTCCCAGTGATTCATGATATCCGTTATTGTAGGCGAACTCCACCAGGTGGAGGTAGTCCTCTCATTTATGCAGTTGTTGCATCATAAACATCCTCAACATGTCCTCTAGGATTTGATTTACTCGCTCTATTTGGCCATCTGTCTATGGATGGTAAGAGGTACTAAATTGAATCTAGGTACCTAACTGAGAGAAAAGGGTTTTCCAAAATGCGGATGTAAATTTTACATTTCTGTTAGAGATTACCACCATGGGTATCCCATGCAATCGGAAGATTTCCCTCATAAATATGTCTGTGATTTCCACAATTTTATAGGTGGATTTTACGGGTATGAAATGAGCAGTTTTTCTTATCTTTTCCACCACCATCATAATTGATTCATGTTGTTTCTTAGTGTGAGGTAAACTGGTGATGAAATCTAGAGTGATCGTCTCCCATTACTAAGAGGAATTGGTAATGGTTGCAATAGACCAGCGAGATGTTGATGTTCCGCCTTCACCAGTTGGCACTCCAAACATTTGGATAGGTACTCAGCAACATCCTTCCTTAAACCCGACCAAAAATAACTTTTTCTGATGGAAGAAAACAATTTCTGGTATCATGGGTGAGCAGCGTAAGGCTTCCTATGAAACTCATCCAATAAAAATTGTTTAACAAAATTCTGATTAGGAACATATATTCTATTTCTGAATGTTAAAATTTTGTCTGGATTTATACCATAATCAGACTATTCCCCTTTCTCTTGAGCTTCCAATGCTTGCTTCCAAAGGAAGGCATATTTTGGGTCTTTGAGAGATGCTTCTCTGATGATATCAGGAAGGTTAGATTGTACTTGACTAAATTGTACTTCATAAATGCAATGTAATTTCCTTCTTAATGCGTCAGCCACTCGATTTTCCTTCCCCTTAAGGTGCTTCATTTCAAAGTCAAATTCGCTCAAGAACGTGGTCCATCTAGCCTACCGAGCATTTAAACTAGATTGGTTAAAGAAATTTGTAAGGTTGTTATGATCTGTTAATAACAAAAATTTCTTTCCTAGTAGGTAGTGTCGCCACATTTTGAGCACATGTACCACCGTTGTCAATTCAAGATCATATGCAGAGTATTGTTGTTCATACTCTTTCAATTTGCGTGATTCATAGGCTATAACCTTCCCTTCCTGTGTTAATACCCCATCAACACCCTCCTTACTTGCATCTATGCAAACCACAAAAGATTTTTCTAGATCTGCTACTTTTAGCACATGTGCAGTAGTAAGTAACTGTTTTAACTACTCAAAAATTTGCTAACATTCAACTGTCCATTGGAAGGTATGACCCTTTTTATGTAATGAGGTCATAGGAAAAGCTATTTTTTGAAAACCTTTAATGAATTGATAGTAGTAGCCGGCTAAGCCCAAAAAGGATCTAATATCAGCAACATTATTTGGGGTGGTCCATTCCATAACCGCTATTCCCTCTGCTGATATACCATGACCCAGATACTGTATTTGACTTTTGAAAAATTCATACTTGCTATACTTAGCTTATAGATGATTATCCCACAAAATCTAAAATACTATTGTCAAGTGATTTTCATGCTCCTCCTGATTCTTAGAATAAATTAGTATGTCATCAATAAAAATCAGTACAAACTTATCTAAAAATGGCTGAAAAATATTGTGCATCAGACTCATAAAAGTAGTTGGAGCATTTGTAAGGCCAAAAGGCAATACCACGAACTCGTAATGACCATAACGAGTTTGAAATGCAGTTTTGCAAATATCTTCTTCCTTTATCCTTATTTGGTGGTAGTCAGACCTTAGGTCAATTTTTGAGAACAAACTAGCTCCTTGCACTTGATCAAATAAATCGTCAATACATGGTAAAGGGTATTTTTTCTTGATAGTCAGTTTATTTAGCTGACGATAATCAATGCATAGCCTCAAGGTTCTGTCCTTCTTTCATACAAATAGCATGGGGGCTTCCTAAGGGGATACATTGGGGTGAATGTACCCTTTATCCAGAAGTTCTTGAAGCTGCATTTTGAGTTTTGTTAGCTCAGGATGCTCATGTGGTAAGGAGCTCTCGAAACAGGAGTTTCTCCAAGTATCAACTCAATTGTAAAATCAATATCACTCTTAGGTGGCAACCCAGGAATGGATTCAGGAAACACATCAATGAAATCCTGAATCACGAGAATATTTTCCAAAGAAGTCATTTTACTCTTGGAATTGGTGTATCCTACTTGGACAACATAAATATGAAAACCCTTCCTAATACATCTTCCCAACTAGTTAGCAGTAATAGGACGTAACTTAATATTTCTCTTCATTCCTTGTATTTTTTTTCTTTGTCCTGACTCCATGAGATAACTTACATATTTCTCCTTACAATCGACTAGGGACCAATGCCCTTCCAACCAATCCATCCCTATTAGTACATCATATGAACCTAAAGGGAGTACATTAAGGTCGACATGGATTGATTGTCCTGAAACTGTTATAGGACAATGTTCTATTTTCGCAGATACCCTTCTTTTTGTCCCTGTGGCTAGTTGAACTAACCAAGGCTTCTTAAACTTACTGCTTTGCAACTGACATTTCTTTACCACTTTAGGGCTAATATAGATTAGGCTAGCACCTGGATCAAACAAATTAGAAATAGGTTGATCAACAATCATACCTTCACACTCGATCATTGTGGGTTGGTATTATACTTGATGATCATCCAAAGCAACTTTAATTTTGGACATACTCCTTGCTACATCTCCAACTGTGGAGGCTTCTTGCATATTTGAAAGTTGTTCTGTTCTAGCCCTATGCAGGAATTTTTTGTAGTAATGGGATTCTCCACATCCCCAACATTGTAGAGGTTTTTTTGGTTGCTGGTCATTAGAAGGTTTATTAACTCCCTCTAACTATCTATTCTTAGTGTAGCCTGGAACCTTTGACTAGTTCCTCAGAAATTTACTAAAGGTTCTTTACTGTATATTCCTTCCATTAGTGACCTTTCTCCATCTTCTTGGGGGTAAATTTCTCCCTCTCCTACCAATTTATCCTTTTTACCACTCACTCTTTTGTTTCATTTGCTAATAACAGATACGAGTTTTTTGCACTACATCATCCATTGTTCTAGGATAATCAAATTCTATTTTTTCCTTCATAAAGTTGGGCAGACTGCTAATAAATCATTGAATCTTGGCCTTTTCTTCCTACATATACGGGACATATCGTAATATGGAAGTAAATCATTTCACATATTCATCCATGGTCAAGGTTCCCAACCTTAAATCATGGAACTCCTTTTCTTTTTCATCATAGTACCACTCAGTTAGATATTTATCCTTGAAATGCTTTTGAAACTCTTGCCACGTAACTTGTTCCTCATCAATTTTTCTCACAATTTTGATTTCTTCCCACCAGAGGGTGGTCTTACCCCTTATTTGATATACTACCAGCCATGCTTTAATTTTATCACTGTAGTCATAAACCTTAAAATACTTGCTCATGTCAATTAACCATGCTTCAGCTGCTTCTTCAGATTCTCCTTCAAAGAGTGACAGTTTTATCTTTTTAAACTCACCTTGTAATTCCACCTTCTGTCTCTTTGTCTTATGCTTGTCAGAAACATTATCTGAACATCCCTCTTCATCTTCCCTGTGCCCTTCGGTTGACTCTGCATTATCTTCTCCATGATGGACTATTGGAGTTTTCTCCCTATCCTCTGCACTGGGATCTGGTCCCCGTTGATTTTATCAGTCGGACAAACTTTTAAGGATTCTTTCTTGTTCCTGCCTCAGTTGTTCATTGTCCGTTCTCAGGTTTGTCATCTCTACACGTAATTGACCTCATCTTTGATACCATTTGTAACATGATAACACATTTTGTTTTTATACTCCTTTAACTTTATAGTGTGGCAAATATTACGATTATTATCTTTGGTTTATGTGATGGGTTTAAGGTGTATCTAAGACACCGTCCTCCATACCTGCGTATAATCTCGCCTTGGAGTAATCTCCATTGGCATGCTTCCTCGTTAAATGAAATGAATTAAAGGTGGAGGTGGATTGAGGTTTGGGTTGACACTTGCAACTCTGTCATTTATTAACCGATTTGAATCAACATAAGGGTCTAGAACATAGAGCTACCTGGCATACTTCATACCATAGGATCGGGTGATGATCCAATGGCTCTCGTGCTGCAAGATTATCACTGTGAATGGTTTTGGGTTTTGTTGTAGGTAATTTTTATTTGGTGATGAAAAAGAGGAACTTGTGGCTTGGCTCTACAACTTTACTAAGGATTCGATGGAAAATGGCAGTGATGGTTCGAACTCCTCACCTCGACAAGGTTTAGCAGGCATCCAAGTACCACAACTATGAGTTTCAGTTTGATAAATCCCTCTTGGCACTTTTGTTTTCAAAATGAAACAATCCATATATGCTCATCTTGTTCTTGGCATGCATATGACACAAATATTTGCTGGTCTGCTGGCCCTAAGGAAGATGAGGTTGGGAAATTTGCAGCGTTTTGGAGGTAATGACCCGGGCCGGTTGCAGGGTTGCTTTCAATTCTATTCTGTCTATTGTGAGCCACTAATGACTATCGTAGGGTTTCCATATACTTATCACCTCCTTCTGTCTGAAATTTCTCCATATCAGGTAAGAATGAAACCCCTGAATATTTCTCTTTTGTCAAATGTTTAATCCAATTTTGCTTTAAGGTTTAACTTTTACGTTTTTGTAAGTGCAAGTAAGGCTCTAGCAGATGTATTTCCGAAAGGGTTTAGGGTATGATGGGCTCCCTTACACTATTTTCCATCCTCTTATTACAGGTTGGTCTTTCATCAAGCCCTCTAGTGAATTTACCACCTAGTAGATGCTCTCACACTTCAATTAATTATGAAGATGTTTTCCATTGTCACATTTTAAGTTTTGTGTTTCTCAGGTTGGAGGGAAAGACCTCATGCCACGGTTCAAGCCAGTGTTAGATCTATAGATTCTATAAAAGGATGGACAAGGGTTTAATTTTATTTACTCAGAAGTGGAATAGTACTATGAACCGATGTGACATGTACTCGTTTAAGGGTTTAATCGCACTTTTTGCTATTTCAATTCTACATCCGCATCTGTATATTTATAACAGTTCTATGATTTGGATTCTTTTTTTTTTGTTGTTCGACTTCCATCATTGTATCTGGTTTTTTTTTCTTGGTCGAATGTGCACAAATTTAAATATTTGGTTATTCTGAGTCAAAGGTTCTCACCTTTAACAGTTTGAAACCTAAGCATAAGCTTGGGCAGTTGGCTCATGGTTGTTCCTTCGGAACTTGACCAAGAGCCACAAAGAACCCTTGCAGATTGCATCTATTATTTTGTACAATTCATATTAAAGCTTAGGCTTATTCTGTAAATGAAATAATTTGCATTGACGGTTCCATGAATGAAGTTTCACTTTCTTGTTGCGTTTAACAATTAAAGATATTGCTATTCAAAGCTATTGTTAATCGTGACTGTCGAAAGATATATGATTACATAATGTATGATGTTGGACTTAGTTTAATGCATGCTTAACTTTCTAAGATGCATAACACGGTTTGGAATATAAATGTAGTATTCGCTCTAAAGGCCATGTATTGTTCTTTTGTAAAATTCTCTAAATCGCTGATATATTATTATTCCAAAATGGTTTTGGGTTATTGTCTTAGAAAAGTTAAAGCTATAAGCATTACTTCATTATTATTCATCGATGTATATAAAATGACATAATATAACTAGCAATATAAAACGACATAATACATCTAACAATATAAAAGGAGAGAATATATCTAGTAATCATTTTTTATGTTAACTATCCATCATTGAATAATAATTACCCTTTTCAATTAATGATTACTAAGCATAGAATGTACTACTTATCTGTTTCTTCTTTGTTTATAACTATGTAAGTACTTCCCTTTCTTGGAAGGTCTCTCCACCCAGCCACGGATCTGGCGATTACATCTAGATTCCCCCTCTGAGCTCTTCCTACTCCTCACAGTCAATAAGTCTATTTCAATCTGGTATCTTGGGCATCAGGACCGCGGTCCAGCCTCAAGTCACATACCATTTCGACTGTAACCCATAGTTTTCCCACTGGTTACTTTCGTCCAACTCAAGGAAAATCTGGGCAACATAATTCTTGCTTCTTTTTTCTTTGTATTTTTCCAACCCCCTAGGATTCTCCCTCTTTTCCCTTTTGAGGGAACATATGAGCAACTGTTTGTAACTGTCTCAGGAGTTATTAACTGTTTCTTTCAGTTCTTTGACAAATTGTTTAAATTCTTAATTAATAAGTAACAAGATATGTTCTGGCTTCTCAACCTTAATTCTTTAACAGTATATGTTAAACAAAGTAAAAGATTGAAGTAATAAGTAAAACTTGGTAACAAAGTAAATGTTCGTGCAACATAGGGTGTTACACAATCCATATATAAACCAATAATAATTTAATATTTAAATTGTAAATTCAAACATTTTATAACATATGAAACATGATATTTACCATCCTTATATATATAAATATATATTTTATGTTTGTACTTAATATTTACAATTTATTCAAACATTTTATATCTTATTGTTTAGGATTTATTTAAATATATTAAATAAGATATTATAGACAATCTAAAATATAGTTTTTATTTTATTTATAATTTAGATTTGAACATACTAATTTAAGGGAACATGGATCATATTTCTAAATTTTAGCCAAGAAAAAGTAAAAAACATACAAGTTCGTTTCAAACTCTACAAGACCTTAAAACAATTATTCAAATTTCCCAATGATCATTTAGATTCATTGGTGGGCCCTGGGATTTATAAAATTCCATGCTCTTGTGGATATTTTTATATTGGCCAAATTGGTAGATCCGTTAAGGTGGAAAAACACATATTTCCCAATGATCATTTGGATTCATTGGTGGGCCTTGGGGTTTATTAAATTACATGCTTTTGTGGATATTTTTATATTGGCCAAATTGGTAGATCCATACATATCATTTTCAAAATCAGCGTTTGTTGAACATGCTTATAAATCCAATCACATCATATTCTTTGGCCAAGCTAAAACCCTTGCCACCCGTTCCCTTCCATTCCACCCAGATCATCAACTAGGCCCTCGAAATATGGATACATTTAATCATAAAGATGGAGACAAGTTAAGCCATTATCCACTAGGCCTTGGAAATATGAATACATTTAATCATAAAGATGGATACAAGTTAAGTCATTCTTGGAAGTCTCTCGTTCAAATGCTTAATCTTTAACCTTTAAGGGCAAACCCTCCCCCCTCATTAATTTCTCAAATTAATTTCCTCTTCCCTTCCTTTCAAGAATTTATTTCTTTCCATTTTAAAAAAGCTCAAAGAAATTGAACTCCTCTTCTATGTACCTTGTGCTTGCAAAGATTGTGATTGTTATAGGACATTTATGTTATTGTAACTTTCTTACATTTAATCTCCTTTTACATATTTTAGAATGATATATAAAAACTCAAATTTTGATTGTATTTTATTCTCGGTGTAATTGCTAGTTCTGCATGTAAAAATTTATATTAGATATCCATCCCATTAGTTTACAAAATAATAAAATTTTATAAAAACACATCTCACAATATATTCACATATATTTTAGTTTGTAAAAAAATGGTTTTCTTAAAATTGGTCTATGTTATTGTTTTTTTATGTGAAATAAATTTCTTATTTATTAATGATAATTAAATATAAATACTAATAATTATAGTATATTTTTATTATAAATAACTTTGAAGAGAAGAAGTGGTTTTAAATTTATTCTAAATAAATTCACTATTTATTCATGATAATTAAATATAGATAGTAACAATTATATTATGTTTTTATTATAAATAAATTTAAATGGTAAGAAATGGTATATACATTTTTTATTTTATTTAATGATAATTAAATATAAATGGTAACAATCATATTATATTTTTATTATAAATAAATTTAAATGGTAAGAAGTGGTATATGTGGAGAATTTTGTTGTTTTAAAGAACAAGTGGAATTACCCTTTGTCTAGACTTTCCGAGCACTTTCAACCACGAAGGCTTGAAGTTTTACATCATTGTGAATCATGAGAGATTAGAAAAGCATACTAAAACAAGTTTAAAAATGCATTTGTATGAGACCTGCGTCTTAATTCCATTTTTCATTGTATTAATTCTCTCCCGCATTTGTTTTTGAAGGTTAATTATTTCCATATCTTTGTGAAAATCTTTCTTGCCTGCCGTATTCTGTGTCTTGGGTTCTTCTCCATTTGATCGAGCTAGAGCCTGCCTTACGTAACACTCTCTTTCTGGCTAGCCTACGACCCTGACTACTATCAACTATCCTTCTTGCTTGAATAAAGGAGTCACACCCCGTGCTTCCTTGCCTCTCTGTTCTCCCTTTGAGAGAATATCATGTTTTCCTTTACATTACCATTAGCATTTGATGGCAGAGAAGGATACTTGTAGTAGCGCTAACCTTTGGTACCTGGGCTAGCGACCTTCTACAACCTCACCTCACTTATACGCTTTCGACGACGAATGAGGGAATATAGTACATCAAATAAAAAGTTGGGATACATCTTTAGAGCTTGTTGATCAATGATCATTTATCTTATTTCCCTATTCTATGAAATACATGGCTATTGGAAAGGATTGCTTGGTCTCTTTTTTAATGGAAAAGTTTGGCGATTGTAAAAGTAGGTAGTTTATATGTTTTATATTTTGAAAGTCTTTTTTATATATTTTGGTAAAATTTTATTGGAATTACAAGTTTGAGTTATAAACTCTTCACAATTTTAGTGTATAAATTTGAATTGTAAACTGTACGTAATTTTTATGTCCCAGAAAATTTTCAAGGTGTTGAATTTATATATAAAATCAAAAATATATTTTAGACAATAAAAATTGAGATTTAGCCAAAACAAACAAACAAACAAACAAACATCTAAATCCAACTAAAAACATTAAAACATAACATATTCAAATCAAATCTTTTAAAAGTAAATTATAATCGCCCTACCATAGATGCACACATGAAGTCCACGACGTCCACCTGTTCACTTCGCTACAATCATTCAGAGTGGCCATTCGGTATGTGATGAGATAACTCCACGACACGAGAAGTAAATTTTGGCATGATAGCAACAAGAGGTTTAGGTGCGTAAAGATGAATGTAAGCAGGCTTGCATGGATATTTTCAAGCACACCCTTGCATCTGATGGACTTGGTAGATAGTTGGTATGGATCTGCTTTAATGGAACTGTGGGAAGGTGAGATTTTGAAGCCCAAAGTGTCAATCAGGTATATGATGAATGATGATGGTTTGGAAAATCATAACAGTGCATTGGATTTTGACGCAGCTTAGTCCACTGCGGCCCCTGTGGGATCTTCTTAGTATGATGATCTTCCATCATTTCTTAATCATTTATATCTTATCCGTGGTTGTTAAGCTCACTTAGAGGGTGGTTCCTTCCATTTTAAGGATGAGAAATGTCTAGTGGAGTTCAATATGGTGTGCAAATTTCCTAATATGGTGGCAGAGCTATCGAGATCAGACTTGGATAGACTTGGGTATTTCTTGTTAAGAGTTTGTTGTTTTGCATGAGCCTAGTTTTTTTGGGGGCAACTCTCCATAGTGTATTGGTTCTACTTCTTGTATGTTTCCAGAAGGGAGGTTTGTTGTCTTGCATGGGCCTAGTCTTTTTGGGGTGGCTCTCCATAATGAAGTGGCTTTGTTTCTGGTATGTTTTCAATGGAGAGACTTTTTAATTTGTAAATGGACTTTGTTACAATATCACGAGTTATGGATACCATCCAAAAAATTATAGTTCATTTTATATCACACATGCTAATATCAACTTTTTTTAATTAATAAATTTAATTAAAAAATTAAGACAATAATTATTTTAAATATAATTTTTAATCTTTGATTTGTATATATTATTAAAAATATTTTAAAATATTCTATAAAATCAAATACTTATTCTTCACCTATAATTATTAATCATTAAATTAAAATTTTAAAAATCTTATTTCATAATAAATATAAATATAAATAATTTAAAAACAATAAAGAAAAATCAAAATGCTATAAAAAATGCGTCATATTGTAATGGATTTTGTATTTCCAAGTTCAGCACATCAAGTGAGAAGGCGAAACAAATATTGCTTTCGGGTAAGAGAAATCAAGGCATCAAATAACTTGTTATGAAATTTAATGGTAAAATAATGTGTTATTGAATGTAAATTTGTTAGGTCCCTATAATACTAGTGATGCCCCCATTAATATTGTAGTTATATCCCTTATTAATATTGCTGTGCCCCTATTGTCACAATATTGTTATTACTGTGCCCCATAGAATCCCTCTATTGTTAGTTTTGTGCCTTTATATTATTATTGTTAGGCCGGCTTGGTTATATTGTGACCCCTTAGACTCCTATATATAAAAATGAGGTTTTGTCATTTGAATCATCCAAGAATTGTTCATTTGTGTAATGTAAAGGAGGTTGCCCCCTCGAAGAGACTGAATTCTAAGGCGTTTAACTATATTTTCTATCTTTTTGTGAGATGGTTTCATAACATTTGGTATCAGAGCTTTGGATTCTGGGTTTCGCTGCTCCAAATAGGTCATCATGGAATTTTCACTATAACATTTTTCTGTGATGCTTCAGAAGTGAAACAAAAAAACCCAATTGAGACGAAATCGCGCTGAACCTCAGGTTTGAATTTCAGAGCTTTTTGCGCTATATTTGCGGAGATATGATCTGAGGAAGTTGGTCTTTTTGCAGACTCCTGAATTACATTCCAAACTAGTGACCTAGGGAAAATCGTCATAACTTTCTCTTTGAGCATCGGATTAAAATTTCGTAAGGTACAGAAAGAGGACAGGCTGTAGTTTCTTGTATATATTTTTCAGAGCAAAGGTTGAAACAGTGACATGTGGCACGCCGTACAAGTTTTCTCTATTGAACTAATCTATAATCAGGTCACTGTGGGAGATTTGGCATAACTCTTCCCTGGAGAATCCAATTTGGATAAGACTATTGGCATTGGAAAGAGAACACAGAGGACTACTGTAGGTTGCAATTTCAAAACTGGATGATCTGAAATTACAAAGATACATCAGATTCAATATCAAGCTCCTACAAAGTGAAAAAAGGTGTGTAGTTTTTTTATTTTTATTTTTGCATAAGCTTGGTTTGAAAAATTAGTTTGAAGGAATTCAAAGGGCATAGTAAAACATTATTATCGGTAATTGATGCCCCGAGGAAAGAAAATGCAAACACCTAGTAAGCAACCTAAAATCTCTGGCATGACTCATGAAGAAGAGGAAGAAATGCAACATGATATATCAAAACTATGAGACCAAGTGCAACAAGTGACACTTGCACAAAAGTAACAGAATCTAAGATGGATGGTTTAAAGAAAGACATAGAAACTAAGATGGATTGTTTAAAGAAAGGCATAGAAGCTAAGATGAATGAGGTGGAAGATAAGATGGATGATTTGAAGATAGATTTGAAGACAGACATGAAATATTTGAAGACAGATTTGACAAAGTTTCTACAAAAAATGCTTACTAATGGTGAAAGGGTAGTAAAGGAAACTCATGATGAGAACAAAATAAATGTTAATTATGATTTCATAGACTCTAATGTTGGACCGAAGACCCACTATATTCCAAAAATAGATATGAGAAAGTTTCATGGCAAGGATCCCGCAACATGGATACTACAGATGGAGCAATTTTTCGATCTCCATAATGTGCAAAGCACATAAGAGGTACGTATTGCAACTTTATATTTGGAACCAAATCAGTTTGTATGGTATCAATGGCTTTGCTCTCGTAAACAAATTATCACTTGGGCAATTTTTACGGAAGAATTGATAGCACATTATGAGGATACAAAAAGCAACACTTGTTTTAGCCAATTGATAAGTCTCAAACAAAAAGGTTCAATAATGGAGCATATTGAGGAGTTCCAAAATTTGAACATAAGGGTAAAAAATATTCCAGAGCAGCATAGGATTGATGTGTTCATAGGGACTTTAAAGGATAATATCCAACACGATGTTCGCCTTTGGGAACCTGATTCATTAGAGAAGGCATTCAGGTTAGCAAGAAAAATGGAAAGCAAAATTATAGCAACCAGGAAGCATACCACTCACAACTATAAAGATGGAAGTGTTGTTGCCCCTAGCCTTCCACAACCTATAAGGTTGACACCACGAAAATTGGAAGAAAAAAGAGAAAAAGGGCTTTGTTACAGTTGTGATAGCAAATACACTAAAGGTCATAAGTGTTCTGAGAAGAAATTATTCTACATAGATTGTGAAGAGGAAGAAGAAAAGGAACAAGAAAGGTCAAAAGAATAGGATATACTCCAGGAACAAAGCCTAGATAAAGAAGGAATGAATCTGGAAATATCTTGTAATGCATTGGCTGGAATTACCACTCCTCAAACCATCAAGATAGAAGGACAAATCAAGAAGAAAAAGGTAGATTGATTTAGGAAGTACCCACAATTTTATTCATTGTAAGATAGCAAAAGAATTGAATTGCTTCCTATATCCAGCACCAGAGTGTCAAGTGATGGTTGCAAATGGAGGAATGATAAATTGCTCTAGAAAGTGCCATAATATCAAGCTATCCATGGGAGAATATGTATTAAAGAGCCAAATTCTTTCCATTCCAATGGGAGGTGTTGATGTTGTACTAGGAGTCCAATGGCTACAATCCTTGGGTACAATAGCTTTTAACTTTCAAGAACTTTTCATGAAATTTTATGCAGAAGGAAAGGAAGTTGAATTAAGGGGTATTGCAGGGAAACCAGGAAAGATAATAAGCTCTAACGGTATGACAAAGCTTCTAAAAAAGGAACAACGAGGTTTAATTGCACAATTATGTTCACTAGATGTTTCTACATCAAAATCATCTATTTCTCCAGATCTCCAAAAAGTTTTGGACAATCATTCCAAGGTATTTGAGACTCCCAAAGGTCTCCCACCTATTCGTGCTAATGATCATGCTATTCATTTGATACCAAGAAGTGTTCCTCCAAACATCAGGTCGTACAAGTATCCCTATGCCCAAAAGAGTGAAATTGAATGTATGGTTGCAAAAATTCTTGAAGTTGGTATAGTTCAACCGAGCCAAAGTTCTTTCTCTGTTCCAGTAGTATTGGTGCACAAGAAGGATGGATCATGGCGCATGTGTCCGGATTATAGGGAGCTCAACAATCTCACTATTAAAGATAAGTTTCACATTCCTGTCATTGATGAATTATTGGATGAATTGCATGGATTAATTTACTTCACCAAGTTAGATCCTCGTTCAGGATATCATCAAATCAGAATGAAGACTCAAGACATTTCGAAAATAGTATTTAGAACTCATGAGGGTCACTATGAGTTTTTGGTCATGCCTTTTGGCCTTACTAATACACCTTCGACTTTTCAAGGTTTGATGAATTCCATTTTCAAACCCTTCCTTAGAAAGTTTGTGTTAGTATTTTTTGATGATATACTAATCTACAACAAGTCTTGGAAAGATCATGTTGAACACGTTGATAGGGTGCTACAACTATTGGAGGAGAAACAATTATATGCCAAAATATCCAAATGTTTCTTTGGAGTACAAGAGGTGGAATATCTGGGTCATATTGTATCTCATGAAGGAGTTAAGGTAGACCTAAAATTAAATCCATTAAGGGATGGGAAATCCCCACATCCATAAAGCATTTGCGAGGATTTCTCGGGTTGACAGGGTATTATCACAAGTTTGTTAAGAATTATGGAAAAATAGCAGCACCTCTAACAACATTGTTGAAGAAAGATGCATTTTCATGGACTCTAGAAGCAACAAAGGCCTTCGAATATCTTAAAGAGGCAATGTTCCAAGCACTGGTCTTAGCTACACCAGACTTCACAAAAACCTTTATTGTGGAATGTGATGCTTCTGGAAATGGAATTGGTGTTGTTTCAATGCAAGATGAAAGACCCATTGCTTTCGAAAGTTGTCCAATCAAGGGAAAGTATTTACACAAAGCTATTTATGAGAAGGAAATGTTGACAATACTACATGCACTTAAGAAATGGAAACCCTGCCTAATGGGAAGACACTTCAAGGTAAAAATGGATCATGATAGCCTTAAATACTTTTTAGAATAGAGATTATCATCTGAAGAACAACAAAAATGGGTCACAAAGATGTTGGGTTATGACTTTGAAATCATATACAAAAAAGGGAAGAAAAATGTTGTGGCAGATGCACTCTCAAGAAAGGATGAGGATGTGGAAGAATTGTTGTGTGCCATTTCTATTATCCAACCAAATTGGATAAACAAATCAATGGATGAATGGAAGAATGACGAAGAAGTGTGGGAACTTATTCGAAAGTTACAACAAGATCCCAGTACATCTAATAGATTTAGTTGGAAAAATGATTCATTATAGTACAAAGATCGCTTATACCTCTGTAAGAATTCCCAACTCAAACAAAAGATTCTTCTGGAATTGCACGCTTCTCCCTTAGGAGGGCTCTCAGGATTTTTAAAAACTTACCACAGGGTTAAGAAGGATTTTTTTTGGGATGGCCTTAAATTGGATATTCAAAAGTTTGTGGTGGAATGTTTTGTATGCCAACAAAATAAATCTTAAAGAATTAAGACACCAGGTCTATTACAACCTTTATCCATTCCAAGCCAATGTTGGGAGGAGGTTTCAATGGATTTTATCATAGGTTTACCCAAGTCTGGGGGTAAGAGTGTCATCATGGTGGTAGTTGACAGACTTACCAAGTATGCACACTTTTGTGCATTATCACATCCATTTCAAGCCAATACAGTTTCTACGACATTTATGGAAACAATTCAAAAGCTACATGGAAACCTAAAGATTATTGTAAGTGACAGAGATCCCATTTTTACAGGAAATTTTTGGACAGAATTATTTTCTTGTCTTGGTACTCGGTTAGCGCATAGCTCATCTTATCATCCTCAATCTGATGGGCAAACGGAGATAGTAAACAAATGTTTGGAAGTATATCTTCGTTGCTTTATATATGATAAACAAACACAATGGGTCAAATGGTTGCCTCTGGCTGAATGGTGGTATAACACTTCCTTCCATACTGCAACAAAAATGACCCCATTTATGGCACTTTATGGATATCAGCCACCATCCATCACATCATATTTAAGAGAAAATTCTAAGGTTCAAGTAGTGGAACATCACATCGAGCATCAACAACAAGCTCTCCAACTCTTAAAGGATAACCACGTGTTGGCGCAGAATAGAATGAAACAACAGGAAGATCAACATCGCAGTGAAAGAAGTTTTGATGTAGGTGACTGGGTATTCCTACGGCTACAACCATATAAACAAATTTCCCTCAAGCAAGCTAAGAAGGATAATAAATTGTCACCAAAGTATTATGGTCCATACAAGGTGTTGCAAAAGATTGGTACTATGGCATAAAAATTGGAGCTTCTTGCAGCTTCTCGAGTACACCCAGTTTTCCATGTTTCATGTTTAAATAAGGTTATAGGCGACAAGCTCCTAGTTCAAACAATATTGCCAAAACTTGACGAGGAAGGAAAAATTATATTAGAACCGGAAGCAGTCATAGAAACAAGAACTCTACAACTATGAAATCAATCCATTTCAGAGTATCTCATCAAGTGGAAGAACTTGTCCACTGAAGATTCCACACGAGAGGATGAGAATTTTATACAGAAGCATCCAGAACTACTCAAGCGTTGAGGACAACACTTTTTTTAAGGAGAGGGGCATGTTATGTCCCTATAATACTAATGATGCCCCTATTAATATTGTAGTTGTATCCCTTATTAATATTGTTGTGCCCCTATTGTCCCTATATTGTTATTATCATGCTCCATAGAATCCCTCTATTGTTATTTTTGTACCTTTATATTATTATTGTTAGGTCAGCTTGGTTATATTGTGACCCCTTAGACTCCTATATATAGAAAGGAGGTTTTGTCATTTGAATCATCCAAGAATTTTTCATTTGTATAATGTAAAGGAGGTTGCCCCCTCGAAGAGGCTGAATTCTAAGGCGTTCAACTATCTTTTCTATCTTTTTGTGAGCTGGTTTCATAACAAAATGTTATTCGAGATATTATAATTATAATTTAATTATGTAAAATATAAAAAGTGATTATATATATATATATATATATATATATATATATATATATATATATATATATATATAGATATATTGCTGGAATATTAATTCTTATTTGTTTCAATTGTGACTTTCTAAGTAAATAATTTGTTCATATTCTATAGGAGTGGTTTCCTTAGTTTGGTGTATAATTGAGATATTCTCTCAACCAACAGATTGTATGTCCAAGATAGTTTTCCTATCTTGAGACAATACTGCTGTATATATGTAATATGATATTTGATTAATAAAATGTGAAAATAGTTTACACTATCGAGTTTTATCATAGAATCAAAGCCCTTGAGGGCCTAACCCCTTCTTGGCTTGGCCCGTCCTGGGCTGAGGGGAATAAAGTATATAAATTTGTTTTGAGAGAGTATAATGTGTATTTTTTTGTTTTTTTGTTTGTCCATATAAGTAGAAGGCTAGTTCTGGAACAAGGGCCATTACCTATGACGATGACGCTCTCTTTTTCCGCAACTAGCAAGCAACCTATGGCGGTGATCGAGACTCAGCAATGGAGAAGCCAGTGATAATCACGACGTTAGGTGATTTGCGGAGGTTGCTGGGAAGCCAAGCAGTGGAGCAATGGAGGAGGAGACGGTGAGGTTGGAGGAGGAGACAACGAAACTGTAGCAAATTAATCACGTGTCAGCCTGTTGGCCAATCTATGGAGGAGTTTGGTGGAGCAGTTGACCTGTGTTGCGTGCTGGTGAGGTTCAAAGTGTGTGCAACAAGTGGAGCGAGGTCAAGTCCTCAAAGGCGGGTTGTGGGCTATGATTTTTTGACAGTTGTGGTCTTTTTGTACTTTGGATTTGGAAGGGCTCTAAGAGGGCTTGTTAATAGCTGGGAACTCTTCTTTAGTTTTAGTAAACTCCTCTTTGTTGCATACAAAAGTTAGAGTGGACTTAAACTCCAAGGAACTAGGGATTTGGTTATGTGTGTTGAACATAGGTGGTCTTTACCTAAACATGAAGAATTATTGGGAAGTCTTAACTGGTGTCATGGAAAATATATTTTTATTGGGAAGATTTAGTATGGTTTGGTGTTATGGAAAATTTTTTTTTATTGGGAAGAAAGGTTTGGTGTCATTGACAATCCCTTCCCCGTTTTTGAGGGGTTTCGAAATAGATAAACAAACATTTATGGGAAACAATGATAGAGATATATATATATATATATATATATATATATATATATATATATATATATATATATATATATATATATATATATATATATATATATATATTCTCTCTCAATCAAAGGAAGAGTCAAAGATCATATAGATTAACTCTTCCCATGAGATTTTAGTAATTAAATTTTATTGTAGTTTTGGAGTATAGATATTTTAAAATGAATTGGAAAGTTTTTTGTTTATGAAAATTTGGTGAAGTAAGGTTTATGTAAAATATAGTTTTAACAAACAAATTAGTATTCAAAATTTTTCATTGTTTATAAATAAAATTATTCTAAATTATTTTAAGCATAGGAGTGATTAATTTTTTTAGATGCAAACTTCTTTTAAAGTGCAACATTTTAAAAAAGAAAATTGCATGTCTCATCTTCCTTGATAGATCTCAATGAATATGTGGTAGCCTCTATATATACACAATGTGTAATTTATTGTTTAAATTGTACTTTTGAATATTGTACAAAATACATAACTTAAACTTGTAAGCTTAAAAAATCTTTGTTTCATTACATGAAAAATTGAATATTGTTTAAATTGAGACAACTTCAAACATTTTAACCACACACACACACACACACACACACACATATATATTAAAATATTTTACATAACATGTGCATGGAGATTTATGAATTACATTGGCCACATTAAAATGGTTTTTATTGCTTTTAATATATTTTTAAAATTATGTCAATATTATTTAATCCTGCATATTAAAATATTTATTGATGATCCACAATATTTTTAAATGTTACATATTAATTTTATATTAATAAATAAATGAATTACACCTATCCTTCTTATTACGAAGTAATTGATGTTTCTTAATTTTTTTCTTTGTACATTGAATATTTTAATATATATAACAACAAAATATTTTCTTTTAACATTTTATTTCTATATATACATATATATGAAGTTGATATCTACATAAATTAGTTAACATATATTTTATTTATGATTGAGAGTGAGTGAAATATTTTTACCACATTGGGTTGTATATCAAAACAAAATCGATTGATGAAGATAGTGAGGTTGAGATTATTGGTGTTTTATGATGCTTCTAATTAAAAATAACTAAACAAGCATATTCATTTTTTTTAAACAGAAAATGATTTTTTATTTAGAGAAAATTTTATTTTTATTTGAAGAGGGACACATACCAACTCCACTTTGATCAGAGACATAATCACATGGCCTTCATACTCCACTAATATTCACTAAAACATAAAACTAATATAAAATATAATTTGATTTTTGAAGATATAGAATAAGCTTTAGAATTTGTAAAACATAAATGAACAAAAACATTAAAACTTTGATTTATAAAATTATATCGAGCAATTTAGATTTTGCAAAACTTTATACTATTTTTTTTTTCAAATGTTAGGTATAAAAAGAATATTGTAAACATGAAATGTGATTGGCTATCAATGGCCAATTTCGATGGTGGTGGTATTTGTGATCATCATTTCTATCCCATTTTTAGGAAAAACCTTTTTAATAATGTTTATTATAAAACTTTATTTCATATCCTCGAATGCTAGGGGTAGGGAGCACTCCCAAAATTGTGGCGCTCAGAGCGTTGTTGAGAGTTTGTTATCCTAATATCATTATGTTTTAAGAAATTATGGTATCAAGGTTAAAAGAAAAATAATTGCTGCAACTCTCGTTACCCTAGTGGTCTTTTTGTACTTTGGATTTGGAAGGGCTCTCAAAGGGCTTGTTAATAGCTTGGAACTGTTCTTTAGTTTTAGTAAACTCCTCTTTGTTGCATACAAAATTTAGAGTGGACTTAAACTCCAAGGAACTAGGGATTTGGTTATGTGTGCTGAACATAGTTAGTCTTTACCTAAACATGAATACTTATTGGAAAGTCTTAACAGGGTCTGGTGTTATGGAAAACATATTTTTATCGGGAAGATTTAGTAGGGTTTGGTGTTATTGAATTTCTTTTTTTATTAGGAAGAAGGTTTTGGTGTCATTAACAATCCATTCCCCATTTTTTAGGGCTTTCGAAACAGATAAACAAACATTTATGGGAAACAGTGATAGAGGAAAAAAAAAATTATATATATATATATATATATATATATATATTGTTCTCTCTCAATCAAAGGAAGAGTCCAATATCATATAGATTAAATCTTCCCATGAGAGTTTTGATGTTCGTGTACACAAATATTTTCATATAGGAATTCTGATGTAAAATCCCATTTCTAGACAAGCAACTCAACCAATATACCCAATACAAAATATCATTGCAAATAAATTCAACCCACATAGCAAATATGTTTATTTATATTATTTTAAATCCCTTCTTTCTAAACAAATAACTCAACCATCATACCACAAGAGAAAATATCACAACGAACAAACTTAGGTAATTTATTCTGGTATGTTTTATTAATTTGACCTAGAATTACAAAAATAGATTTATGGAAGCCCATAACCAACCATGGCTAATGGCGTGATTTGATGGGAAAGTAGGATATGATGAAAACACTAGAACGTCCCCTTACATGGATGTAAATTACTATATTGGAGAATATTTGATGGCTGGTATGACCCTCCCTTTTGATGTTATGCTCCAATAAAACATGGCTCAAACTATCGAGAATATGAACTGTAGATGGAAAATACGACCTCCTATAATTCCCACGATCTCTAGTTGTACCTGTGACCTACTAATGAGATGAATCTTCAACAATAAATACATATGAAAGATCTGAGTGATATTTTCTTCTAATCATCTAGGGTGCATGTGTTTGATCACTAAAGTTAATTCTCTCGAGGGTCTCACCCTTAGCACTACAAAGCCACAAGATCTCTCCAAACTGATATGAGGAAATCAGTATGCATGCCCAAAGAGTGAGCTCCAATCTCTCTTTATCATCAAAATACCATGGGTTTATACCCCGGGTCACTAGAATACCATGGTTCTCTTTTATTTTTTGTGAGTGATCATTTAGAGAGGGACATTGCAGTCCTCCCTTCTCAAAATTTCTTGTCCTCAAGCAACTGCAAACTAGGATATTGAAAATCTTCTTTACTCCCCACATAGCGCCCTCTACTGGCAAGTATTCCAACTAAAAAGATACTCCCTAATCACTCTGCTCCTCAATTTCCTTTCTCTGACTTCCAAAATCTCCTCAGGGATCAATACTAGTTGCCCCTCCTCATCCAGTGGGGGTAACTATGTTGAAGTAATACCATGTTGTACCAATGCTTTATTGAGGAATGATACATGAAAAGCATTATGAATCTTCCTACCCTTTGGAATCTCAAGCTTGTAAGCTACTTCCCAAACTCTCCTAATCACTCTGTAGGGAGCATAAAATGTGTGGTTTCAACTTTTCTGTACCACTTTTCTTCATTGAATATTTTCTATATCGTTGCAACCTCAAGAAAACCAAGTATCCTAGCATAAAACAACGCTCAATCATGTGCCTATATACATACATATTTTGTTGGTTCTATACAACCTGTAAGTTTTCCTTAAGGATATTAAGGATATATTGGCTTTCCTATATCTAATATTTAGCTTTGGGAGCTCTGCTATCCGATGAAATTATTTTCATTGATGGTAAAGTAGTAGCTCGAGACTATAAAAGGCATAGGAGAAACACAAGACCAACAAAGGCATAGGAGAAACACAAGAACAACAAAGGCAAAAGACCCACAAGGTATTCTAGATGATGCATATGTTGTTATGCTTGCAAAGAAGCGAGTTATTCTTGGTATGTTTGATGACAATAGAAAAAAGGAGCAACAAATACCTTGATGGCTTGGTAGAACATTGATGTTTTCAAGTGTTGTGTATAAGGTTGATTTGAAGAATGGTTTTCTAGAGAAAATTGTTGTGATACAAGGCAATACTCCATGAAAGGTAAGCCAATGCTCCATTGCAAAAAAGGAAAGGAAAGAATCCATGATAGCAAATAGAAGGTTGTTGAGACAATGAAATGAAGATTACTTTGATGCATTAATGGAAAATATTGTTATTAATCATGAGGAATTAATGTCCAATTCTATAGTCATATGTTATTCTTATAATGATTATATGATGTTGGAATTGTGTGATGTGATTGATCATTATATGTGGATGAAAATGATATTGGATGTAGCATTTATATTTGGTGTTCTAATATTCAAAATATGAAGAGTTTGGAAACGAATGAGTGGAAGGGAAATAGTCAAGCTTGTTCACTTCATCTTTTTATGTGGGATACAAATAGCTAGCAAACTATATTTATAAAAGATGTGATTTTGGAAGGAAAAGTTGATGTTAGAGAGTTGGAGAATGTGTGAGACTTGATTGAGATGTTATGCATTAGTTACCTAGTACATATGAAGCTTATGTGAAGCATATTTGGAGGAAAGAAGAGTTATAAATGAAGATGGAGATATACATAATTTATGACCAGGTAAACCAACCCATTATTCTTTCTTGTTTTTATTAGGACATTGTAGTCTCCTTTCAAGTGGTGGTTTGATAAATATCAAGTTGGAGCTGATTGAGGTAGGAGGCTCTTGTGGGTTGTAGCCTCAAAAAAATATGGGAGTTGGAACTTCCTTGCATGTTGTAGCTTGCAGAAAAATTGAGGTAGCAACCTCCTATAGGTTGGAGCCTACATAAAATTAGATGTAATAAGGAGTAGGAGCTTTCATTTGCATCACAATAATAATAAAAGTGTGGTTTTCTCCCTTTATAGGCTTCCACTTATATCTGGTATCAATATGTGTTGTTATTATGTGTTGGTGTGATGATTGCTTTTCTTATTAATTATTTTTCACATGTTCAATTTGTTGATCATTATTTGTTAAGTTTCTCATGTAATGTTTCAGTTAATGATTTTAATCTCCATGAATAGACTAAACTAATTCAATCCCCTCTTAGTTTAGTCAAGTTTTCATCAATTAGTATTAGAGAAGGTTCCTTTAGTGTATGCTTAATAACTTTTTGAAGGTAGATCTGGTTAAGTCATGGACTATCAAAGTGTACCTGTGTTGAGTACAACAAAATTTCATGAATGGAGAGATAAGGTAAAATTCGAACTGATAGCTTATGGACTTGGTATATGGAAACTAGTATGTGATGGCTACTGTAAAGACACCCCCTCTGCATAATAAAAACAATGGAATGATAAGGAAAAATGTACTATGTATAAAAATCTTCATAATAAGGATCTTGATACAATAATAGACTTAAATTATGAAAAACAAATATGGGATAGAATGCATCTCATGCATGAAGGAGAGACTAGTAGCAATAGTAAAGAAAAGGAAAATAGAAAGAGGAAGAAGAAAATGCCATGTCAAAAGGAAAGTGTTAAGTCAAATGTAAGTTCTGTATGTGTGGATGTACCTAAATCTCATGAAGAAAAAATAGATGAACATAAAGCTAGACTTGGCTTAGCATTGACTAAAATAGAAAGTATAAGAAATGAGAGAACAGACAAGAAGAAATATGTGCAGATATTTGATCAGAGAGAACAAGATTACAAGGAAGAAAATGTTAGCTTGAAGACACACCTTGAAGAAGAAAGGAGATTGGGAGAGGTTGTCAACAGTCAGTTAAAGGAGAAAGAGGTACAGGGTAAAAGGCTAGAAGATCAAGTTGCACTAGAAAATAAGGAATTAGATAAAAAGAGAAAATTACTTAAAGAGTTAGAAGAGTATAAGGTCTCCAAGAAGAATAATAACTCAAAGGAAGTCATCAATGAACATAAAACAACTTCAAAATTAAATCTACAAGAAGGCATTAGCAATTGGATTGAAAACAAAGGAAAGTAGCAGAATAAAAATGGAAAGATTGAATAAAAGAAAATGACTTTTGTGAAAAGGTCGTTTCCTACTAGAGATGAATTTAGCAAATTTGGAAAATTTCAAAGGAGAGAATATATCTCATGCTTCCATTTCCATGAACCTAGACACTTAGCAACAGACTGTAAGAACACGAAAATCAAGACTATTCAATAAAACATGCAACAAACAAGAAGGTATTATCGAACAAGCAAACAAAGGAGAACATCAACAACCGGGTACATAAACTCTTTTTATGTTTATTGTTATATGTGTAATGAATTTGGACATAAAGCATTTGAATGCAAATTGTAAAAAAATAAAAGCATGAACTCAAGAAGGAGCACAACATTTCTTGCATTTCTTGGCAACACATAATGTTATGTATATAGAAATCCTGGAAACAAAGCCAAAGATCGCATGTTGGAAGAAAAACCAAGTAGAGCAGATAATGATCCAAAAGGAAATGAAAACAACAGCAGAAGGCAACAAACTAAGGTATGGAAGAGGAAGAAAAATGAGTAGCTTGAGACTTCAATAGAAAAATGAAGGCATCATAGCCTTAGGGGGAGTTGCTCTAGGAAGCAAGGGAATCATCCAACCAGTGTTTGCATATAAATAACATCTCAAGGGGAGAGAAGTACTTAAAATGTTATGAGAAAATAATGGACATGTTGCACTTCATCTTTGGAAGATTTTTGGAGGGAATGAAGAACATTAAGCAATTACCTACTGCAAATCAAGGAAGACCTGTTGTTCCATTAGGATTCCAATTTGTGGTGAAGTTTCTATTAATGAAGGTCACAAAAGAAACAACCTCATGTGATGTCCATAGTCTAAAAAAGTGTAACAAAAAAGCATAAGAGGTTGTGCTAATTCGCTCACAAAAGCCCTGCTACATTAAAATCATTAAATTCCTCCATAAAATACACTTCCTTCCACATCCAAAACATTGGAGAAAGCACAGGTCAAATATTTTAAGAATTATGAGGAAAGAAATTGCATATGCATTTGAGGATGCTCCAAAGTAGTTACCTTTCTTGGAGGGAGGTGTCTTGCAATTTGCAGTAAATTTACCTTTGTCTAATGTAAAAAAATAATCTAACAATCAGTGCCTATATTTCACATTTGTGAAATATTTGCAAGAAATGAAGGTGCTTATATGGAAAAAGAAAAAGGTGCAGTAAATTATATTCTTGGTTATTAAAAAGGGGGTAGGGGGGGAATTGAGGTGCAAGGATAATCAAATGTCAATCGATGTTGAAGAGATGAAGCACACTATACAATTTACTAATGACAAAAATAAAGATGACATTTTTTTTGGCATGTTTGAAGAAGATATTACAAAAAATCATGTCTTCAAGAAATAAATGTAAGATGAAACTAGATCTCTAACATATATATATTTTAATTAGTTTCTATGCAAAGAACCAACCTTTTTAGTAATCAAATGTGACCTTGATATGGCTTTAAAAGAGGTTAATATCAAGAATTGATACTTGAATATTGGGTTTACATTTGTTGAAGTAGTAAGGACTGAGACTACACAGAAGAGAGTCATAAAGCTAGAGGAACGTGAATGTAAGGGAGCACAGAGGAAACCATAACAAAGTTGATTGGTTTTGTAGAAACCAAAATTAAAGTTTGAAAGTAGTGAAGAGAAAATATGAAGTGGAATGCACCTGAAACAAGCACTAGCAAGTTACTAAATATTGGATGACATATAGAGACTATAGAAGACCAGAAACCTAAAATGAATATGAAATGGTTTATTCGAGGTATAACACTAAGTAAGTCAAGTACAAAGTTTGTTAGAGAATTTTTAACAACTGTTAATGTAGAGTAAATGGAATAGACGAACAAAGAGGTATGATAGAGGAGACATAGGAACATAATATAATGTTACATGTTAATTAAAGAAATTCCAGAACATGTGTTATGGACTTGGAAGGTTTGTATGCCATCATACAAGGATGTGATTTCTTTTTTCTCACAACAAGTCAAAGGGAAGTTACAAACAATGCAAAGGTCTGTGATGTAGATGATATTGAATTGTGTAACATCCATGTGACCGAGTTGACGGGGAAATTCACAATGATATGATGAGATGTAATAAAGAAGGATGATAATGATTATGACAAATGTCAGGACGGAGGATATGTGTCAGAGGATTCTATGAGGACTAAAAATAACTAAGAATTTCAAAGAATAATGTGTTGAGTACACCTAATGTTACAGGTCTATTTGGGCACATCACTCTTATCATTTGGATCAGTACTATTAGGGCTCTTCAAACCCTAATCCAGTTGCTACATGCCCTAGACAAGTCATCACTTTGAATGCCTCCTTCCCTGAAAGTTTCTTGGCCTGAAGCCCTCTAGAAATGCCTCCTTGAGGGACCAGGGCAGCCTTGGTCAGGGTTAAATGTGCTTCAGTGCATGTAGGCCTATGCAAGGGTGCATTTCAGTGCACTTAGGCCCACTTTGACCTACATTGGGCAAGATTGAGCAAATTCTTCATAGGGTTTCGGAAATATTCTTATCTTCTGGATCATTCTAGAAGATTACCACACTTATCATCTCCTATGATCTCAAATTGGATAGGGAATGAGTTAAGTAACCTCTTATCCTCTCATCCCTTCCTCCATGGAAAATAACTCTATGTTTGGAAGGCCATTCAATACCCTCATTTATGACCAAACCACCTCCATTTTCCTATAAATTGAATGCTTATCTAAGTGATTAGGGGTTGGACTTTGAGAATTTGTAACGAGAAACTTTTGGTGTGAGGTTTGAGATTATAAGAAAGTATTGTTATGCTGTCGGAGTGTTGTGATTTTGATGTGATGTTGGATGGAACTCAAGCTGGAGGAGTGACACTGGATCGGACTTCATGGTTGTATCTCTTCCTTCTACTTAATAAAGATGTTTACACCTCTTCCCATATTCTTCTCTTTATGTATGATGATTATATGTGTAAATGCTTTTGATTCCATTTTCTTATAGTAGATAGGTCTCTTGCTTTGATTGTTTTTTGTCCACTGTTTATGATTGCAGTTACTTGTCGAGCGGATTAAGTTCAAGAAGGAGCGACGGGAACCATACAAAGGAGACAAAGGGAAAGAAAAAGATAACAAGTAGGTCCCTTGTCTTATTTATCTTCTATATAAAAAGCTTAAACACTTTAATTCTATTGTTCTAGGTGAAGCTACCCACTTAGGGAAATTGTGTGAATCTGTAGATGCAAAATTCCCCATAACAAATTGGCGACCATACTAGGGAATGATCATCGATCCGGGTAGTTTATATTCATCCTAGTACACCCTAGTAGACTTTACTTGCTTCCATTGATCTTGTTTCAGCCTCTTTGAAGTGTTTTTTAATAAAACAAGTGTGCTTGAATGCCCCTAGAATGGATTCTATGGCACCAACGCAGGCTTGGTCAGGACACAGAGTGCTATAGAGCACCCTTGGCTTGAGGACAATTCTTTGTAGTGCACTGTCTCCCATTCAGGGCTGTTCTGATCCTCCTTAGGTCAAAACTCCCACCTTTGACTTGATTTTTCCCAAATTTCCTTATGTTTTTTCTTGCTGAAAGATCAATGATTGTTGTACTTTTGAAATCAAATTGTGTTTCTTTTCCTATCCCTACTTTGGCCTTAATTGTTTAGTGTTTCTTAAATGATTTCTTTATCATTATCAATTCATTGTCAAAGCTAGTTTATAGTTGATTAAGCTTTGCTCAAAATAAAGTGTCATAAAAGTCTTCACTTCTTTCGAAAAGGAACTGTCATAAAGTCTTCGTTCTTTAAAAAAGATTGATTGATTGTGTGTGCATTAGTTTCCTTTTTTTTTATCTAAACACTAAAGGGACTGAAAAGAAAAACTTGCATTTTTCATATTGTAGTTTGTGAATGCTTGATAAGAATAGCTAGGGAAATTGCATTAGGTGTGCTCTTTGCTCTTTGTCAAAGATCTAATTGCTCTATGCCTTACTAGCTATGGTTTTCATTGTTAATTGAATAAAAGAATGTTTCTCATGTTAGCTTCACTCTAGGAATAGCAAACATACATCACGCGGTGAACCCTGAAAGACAAAATCTTAATCAAGATCAACTTAAAAGTTATCTCAATTAACCTAATGGAACATTGTAACTTAACGCATAACATTTAGAGGTATAGGCTAGAGATGTGTTCCGGCATCGTTAAACATAGCAGTTGTTGCTAACTTTTCTGCGATACATTCCAAGTGTGATACCCCATTCCACGTACGTAAGTATATCGTAGCCCATCCACATACCTTTGGGTATATAGGGCGGTGTTACAGTACATATAGTATAAAGGAATTCTCTCACTGTGCGGTTTTGCATTAGATGGTGCTAACACGGATTGGGCTCCACGTACTTTCGGGTATATATGGGAGGACTACATTAGGTTGTTATCCATCCTTAGGTAATCGAGTCAGTCGCCTTGTACACTGTGATACACCAAACACAACATTCGGGGAGATTGCCTGAATGTATGTTAAGTCCTTGGTTTACTGAGGGAGTATATTGCAGTTCACAGTTGCTTGGTAATCTCTTTGCCTAGATTATCCCTATTTTGTTTTGTTATGTTATTTTGATTAAAATAAAATTAATTGACCGTGGATAACATCCTCCATGCTCACTCCTTAGTTGATCTTAGGTTTAGAGATATGGAAATCCTGTATATAAATTACCTGTTTATGAATTCTAAAACACAGAAAATAAACAGTGCGAGAGCATAACGCATAAAACACATATACACAGAGATTTTCCCCTGGATCTCAAAACCAGGACTACCAGCTTGATTTTTCATTATGTTCCTTTCAATGTTATAATACATATTTATACATGCCAACGCATCCAATACCATGGACCGAAAACCATCGCGTCCAATACCATGGACCGTAAACCATCGCGTCCAAAAAACATGTGCAAAAGTCATGCACAAAACCATAGGTCGGTCCACCCAACGTAACATATGTTCCAAAACCAAAAAATTTTGGGCACTACCCCAGACCCCATAATGCCAGGTTACTTGCACCCCTCAAACCCCCTGTGACGCCCCCGATATGCAATTGGCACAATGAAGGGGGGCTCCACCCCCACTCTAACCCCCCAGTTAACTACGTGGGATAGTTTTGGAAAGAATATAACACAACCCAACATTCTCCCACTTCTTGTTTTCTTTCCACAAGGGGCCATAAGAGAGCTTAGTCTTTTATCCAGCCTTGCAACGCCCATTGTTTCTCTACACCAAGAGAACTTCTCAGAGCTCACAGATTTTTTCAATGCATCTGCAGTATTCTTCAACGTGTCCACCTTTATCAACAACACCTTTTTGTCTTCTGTCATATCCCTCACAAAGTGATAATGAACATCAATGTGCTTTGTCTTTGAATGATATGTAGGGTTTTTTGCCAAGAAAATTGCACTTTGGCTATCACAGTCTATCCTTATAGCTCCCTGTACTAACCCCATATTAGAACACAATCTCTGCAACCAAACTGCTTCCTTGCTTGTAGGTGTGCCTACCATGTATTCTGCCTCTGTAGTTGATAGTGCCACTACAGATTGTTTCTTACTCATCCAACTGACTGCGCCTCCAAATAGGTTAAACACATACCCACTTGTAGATCTTCTTTGATCCAGATCTCCAGCCCAGTCTTCATCAACAAAGCCATGAATATCCAACACTCTGTCCAATCCTAGTCTTCCTTGGTAGCACAAACCATAATCACTAGTGCCACGCAAATACCTAAAAACCCACTTCACTTTTGTCCAATGATCCTTTCCTGGTTTTGACATAAACCTGTTCAATACTCCCATTGCATGTGCAATGTCTAGTCTAGTACAGACCATTGCATACATTAGGCTACCAACTGCACTTGTATATGGAACACGAGACATGTCCTCTCCCTCTTCTTATGTATTGGGACATTGTTCAGTAGATAACTTTACACCTACAGGAATAGGAACCTTCACTAGTTTACTATCCTTCATATTAAATCTCTGCAATATTATCTCGACATACTTCCTATAGTTTAACTAGAGCTTCCTCTTTGCCCGGTCTCTTTTAATTTCGATGCCCAAAATATAGTTTGTAGCACCAAGATCTTTAATCTCGAATTTGGAGGACAATTGGGTCTTCAAATCCTGGATAATTTCTTTGTCATTTCCAACTAGCAACATATCATCCACATACAAGACCAAATAAATAACACAGTCACCAATTAATTTAAAATACACAAAGTGATCTACTTTGCTTCTGGTGAAGCCAAGTCCCCATATAAATGTATCAAATTTATGATACCACATCCTTGGTGACTGTTTTAACCCATATAGAGACTTCCTTAACTTGCATACCAGTTCTTTCTTACCCTTCACTGCAAAGCCTTCAGGTTGCTTCATGTAGATTTCCTCTTCCAGATACCCGTGAAGAAATATTGTCTTCACATCCATCTATTCTACCTCAAAATCAAAAGCAGCAGCATCATATAAAAGTAATCTAATAGGGGTTACCTTGGCAACAGGAGAAAAAATATCACCAAAATCAATTCCCGACACCTGGGAATAACCTTTTGCTACCAACCAAGATTTATATTTCTCCACCTTTCCTTCTACATTTGTCTTCTTCTTGAATACCCATTTGTTGCCAATGGGTTTCCTTTCAACCGGCAACTCCACCAGATCCCAAGCCTCATTTTTGTACAAAGATGCCATTTCATCAACCATGGCCTCTTTCTAGAGTTCTCCATCCTATGAATCTACTGCTTCCTTCACAGTGCTAGGATCATCATTAGTAATAGATAAAGTAAAATTTGAAAAGAAAGTAGATCGAATATACCTTTCCGGCTGCCTTCTTTCTCGAACCGATCTTCTCACACCCGGAGTTTGTGGCTCTTCATCTTCTGATTCCTCCTCTGCTGTAGATTCTGATTCTTCCTCCTTTAGCTCAAACTCTATCTTCTTAGGTTCCTTTGGTTGAACTTCATGTCTAATAACATCTTTCACCTCTCTGAACACCACATCTTGGCTATACACAACCTTCCTTGTTACTGGGTTCCAAAGCTTATAATCCTTTAAACCATCCTTATACCCAATAAAGATGCACTTTTCAAATTTACTATCCAACTTGGTTCGTTTCTCCTTTGGAACATGTACATATGAATCACATACAAATACCCTCAGATGTGAAGGAGAGGGTTTTTACTAGTCCATACATCTTGTGGAGTTTTATCCTAGAACGCTGATAAAGGTGATCTGTTGACCAGGGAACATGTTGTCTCCATCGCCTCTACCTAGAATTCCTGTCCTAACCCGACACCACTGAGCATGCTTCTTGCCCTTTCCATCAACGTCTTATTCATTCTTTCGGCAACTCCATTTTTCCGAGGTGTATATGGAGTAGTCTTCTACCGTGCTATACCACACTTCTTACAGAATTATTCAAATTCCTTACTGCAAAGCTCTCCACCGTTATCTGTCCTCAGCACCTTTATCTTCTTCTTTGTCTAGTTTTCCACTAGAGCCTTGAATTTTTTAAACCTGTCAAAGACTTTAGATTTCTTCTTAAGGAAATATATCCATGTATTCCTTGAGAAGCCATCTATAAATGATATATAGTACATAGACTTACCCAGTGATGGAACCTTCACAGGTCCGAACATATCACTATGCACAAGCTCTAATATATGTTTCGCCCTCCTACCACTAGAGGGGAAACTCACCCGATTATGCTTCTCATATACACAATTTTCACAGAAATCAAAATCCAAAGAGCTATTAATCATACCTTCTACCATACCTTTACCATGAAGTATTCGAAGGCATTTCTCTCCAATATGTCCAAACCTTTGATGTCATAGCATGGTCTTCTCTCCAGAGACCACTAGATTTTCTGCTCCACTTTTAGGAACCACAGAACTGTTGTACCCATCAAGAATTGTGCTACCTTGTAGCTTGTATAGAGTTCCAATCTGAAATCCCCACATCAATACCAGTGCTCCCCAAACCATCTTGCAGGTATCCTTCTTGAACACTATTTTTACACCTGCATCATCCAACTTGCTTACAAAAATCATATTTCTGGCCAATGCAGGAATATGCAGAACACCTGGAAGTGTTTTAACCCTTCCACCTTGCAACTTCAACTTTACTTTTCCGCGACCAATGATTCTAGCCTTCCTATCATCTCCTAAGAAGACATCACCACCATCATATTTCTCATACTCGCAGAACCACTCTCTATGGGGAGTGAAGTGAAAGGATGCACCTGAGTCAATCAACCATGCCTCATGATCTACATGTGTACTTGAAGAAGCCAAGTACACATCCCCACCTTCATTTGAGGTGGTTTTCACCTCTATAGAAGGAGCATTATCAGATCCCTTTCCTTTATCAGGAGCTTTAGATTTACAGTCCCTTTTGTAGTGCCCTTCCTTTCCAAATTTCCAGCACACCACCTTTACAGGTTTTCCTGGAGATTTAGATCTACCTCTAGATTTATATCTCCCACTCGATGACTTATTTTTGTTTATGTTCTGGGACCGTCCTCATACAGACAAGGCATCACCATTTTGGCTCTCCATATTTTTCCGTCTCATCTCCTCCGTTAGCAAGGATGAGACTATTTCATCAAACTGCAAGGAAATTGCATTTCTACCTATTGCAATAACTAGACTATCCCACGAATCTGGTAGAGAACACAACAAACTGATGCACTTATCTTCATCTGAAATTTTAATATCAACAGATGCTAACTGACTTGCCACAGTATTAAATGCATTCAGATGCTCTGTTACTGAGTCTCCATCTTTCATCCTCAAGTTATACAGCTTTTTCTGCAGGAACAGTTTATTCACCAGAGACTTAGATTGGTACAAAGTCCCTAACTTGCCCCATAAAGCCTTCACTGTAGCTTCCCTTGAAACATTCAACAATACTAAATCTGAGACACACAATTGTAGTGTGCTCTTTACCTTTCGATCCAACTTCTTCCATTCTTCATCAGACACTCTTGTTGGTTTAGTACCTGGATCTACTGCGATCCACTGATCTTTATCCACCAACAAATCCTCCATCTTGAGTTTCCACAACTCAAAACTTTGACCATTAAATTTCTTGATCTCTATCTTTCCACTACTCGCCATCTTCTTTCACCGCCAAAATCGATCTCGTAGATCTCCCACTAAACAGGGTCTACCACAGGCCTGAGTGAAACCCCTCAGCAAAAAAGGCGTCCCCTTGAAGCCAAAACAGCTCTGATGCCAAATGTAGGTTTTAACCCCATACAGAAATTACTTGTATAAGAATTCTAAAACACAGAAAATAAACAATGTGAGAGCATAACGCATAAAACACATATACACAGAGATTTTCCCCTGTGTCCCAAAACCGAGACTACCAGCTTAATTTTTCATTATGTTCCTTTCAATTTTATAATACATATTTATACATGCCGAAGCATCCAATACGATGGACCAAAAACCATCTCGTCCAATACCATGAACTAAAAACCATTGCATCCAATACCATGGACCGAAAACCATTGCATCCAAAAAACATGTGCGAAAATCATGCACAAAACCATAGGTGGGTCTGCCCAACCTAACATAGGTTCCAAAACCAAAATTTTCTGGGGTTCTACCCCAAACCCCTTAAAGTCAAGTTACATGCACCCCCCAAACCCCCTGTGACCCCCCCGCTATGCAATCAGTGCAGTGAAGGGGGGGATCTGCCCCCCCTCTAACGCCCCAGTTAACTATGTGGGCTAGTCATGGAAAGAATATAACACAACCAAACACTTTCAGGTATATATGGGATGACTACATTAGGTTGAAATCCATCCTTAGGTAACCGAGTCAGCCGCCTTGTACACTGTGATACATCGAACACAACATTCAAGGAGATTGCATACCCGTATGTTAAGTCCTTAGTTTACTGAGGGAGTATATTTCAGTTCACAGTAGCTTGGTAATCCTTTTGCCTAGATTATGCCTCTTTTGTTTTGTTATGTTATTTTGATTAAAATAAAATTAATTGACTGTGGATAACATCCTCCATGCTCACTCCTTAGTTGATCTTAGGTTGAGACATATGGAAACAACACCGGAGTCCACCGATCAAGGAATTCCTTTTGATGGGAATCCTAGTCCTTTTCCTCCTTTCAGAAATATTGGTGCTCCTTATATGGCTACATTTTCCTTTCCAGGATTTACCATTGGCTTGCTAGTATGGTTTTTTCAACCTCCTTGGTTCAAAATATCGTGATTTCTCCGCAATCAAGTACTCCTCCAACTGGACAAATCAACATCTAGTTGATCCTAAAGTTGACCCTTTGCCTTCTTCCTCGGTTTTTTCTTCCTCCCCTTCTTCCTCTTCGCCTGGTGAAAGTATGAAACTAGTAACCGGGTGGCTAAGAAGAAGAAGAAAGGGAAGAAGAAGAAGAAGAAGAAAATTCATCAGGGGGCAACCAGCAACCATTGCTTTGAATGCAACTTCTGAGGAGAAACTGTCTGATAAGCCTCACAAAGTTCGATATCCTTGCAAACTTTGTACGAGAGAGCATCTTCTTCAAAAATTTTCTGGTATTCCTCAGATCTTAGAAGAATGGTCTTCTCATTCACATCATCCTATGTCATCAACTTCTCGAGATGATGTTGGTGATAAACCATCAACTAGTGGTAGTAAAATTCATGGAAAGAAGGGTAAAGTTAAGCTTCCCTGTAGGTTATGTGAATGGAATCACCCCATTCACCTTTGTCCCTATCTAGATGAAGCCAAAAAAGTGTTGAATAACCATCCTGATTCTCTGCATCGACTTCCATCTAGTTACAGGAGACTCTCCCTTAATACTTCACTAGTTGATAAAGTGACTAACCTAAATCAACCTTTAGTCAAACCCACTCTCTTTGAATGTGAATCCTAGGAGTCTATACCTGACCAATCACAGTTTGAAGAATCAGTTGACCCAATTTCACCTTTAGTTGATCGTGCCTTTCTCGTAGAGAGGGAGTATGATACCACTTAGGTTCTTTTCATTTCTTCAGATTCCAATGAGCTTGGGGGAAATCCTCATGTTCCATCAAGACAAGAGGAAAATCCTCTCGCTCTCATAAATCAAGGGTTTAATTCTCCCATTTATATGGTACCCACTCCAAGTAGTCTGGTCACTTCCTTCAATTGGAATCAACTGACAAGATGTCGTCTTCCTTCTTATGTGCCTTTTCAAATCATAATACAAGTTTGCAATATGATTTTACTTGTAACTATTGTAGATGAAGGTGCACCAGTGAGTATCCTTTCCTCCACTGCTTGGCAAGCACTCGGTTCACCACCACTTTTTCCTGTTACCCAAAATCTATTGGCTTTTAACAAAGGAGCCAGTCATCCGTTAGGGATCCTTCCTCAGTTGCCTACTACTTTGGGAGGAAATTTTTTTTATCTCAATATGATGGTAGTTCGAGGCCCTTTATATTACAATTTACTTCTTGACCGTAACTATGTTTATGCCATGGGAGCTATTGTTTCAACACTCTTTCAAGTGATGTGTTTCTCGCATGAAGGTAGAATTGTCACTGTTGACTAGCTTTCATTTCCCAGTCCAAATATGGCTTCCAGTCAACCATCTTCCCTAAATGGTCCTTTTGTCCCAATTGTATCTTCCCCACCATGGGTTAATTATGTGGCAACCCATTCCATGCCTACATCAACGGACAATCAATTCCATGATGTTGTACATTATGTACTGGGGGCATTGGAACCAGGTCTCTCCTTCTAGAGCATTGTTCTCCCATCTAATGAGAACCTCTTGGAAGTCATGACCTCTTATGGGTCATGATCAAGGAAAATGAGGATAGTTCCTGGTCTTGTGTCAACTTCATTTAAAAATGAAACAAAAGGGTATGAGCATAGTTCCTTGTCTTGTGTCAAGCTCGTTAAAAAATGAAACAATGAATATGAGGATAGTTCTTTTACTATGTCAACCTCATTAAAAAATGAAACAAGTCCCAGAGCATAGTTCCCTATCTTTTCTCAAGCGCATTAAAAAATTGAAACAAGGAATCTGAGCAGAGTTCCTTGTCTTGTGTCAAGCTCATTAAAAAATGAAATAAGGTCCCCTGGAGAAAAGTTCAAATTCGAGTTTTTGATTAGATCTCATAAAATCCCAGTCAAGTCTTTCACTTGATCTCGTATATGAACCTTCATTCCATCCACATCATAGCCAAGAGTATTCTACTTAGGTGAATGCAATGATGCTTGGGGGGCATGCACCTAGAATCGAGTCATCATGCTGGGGACATGTAAACCAATTTCAAGCATATTTTTTCGTTTCAAGCTTGTGTAAACATGAAACTGAATCCAAGCATAGTTACCTATCGTTCAAGCTTGTGTAAAAATGACCCATCTCCATTTTAACCCTCGCGGTTTTCATTCTATCAGCCCCTTCCATTAGATGAGCCTTGGTTTTTTCTCCTTCCATCGTCACTATCTACTTGGCTGATCATTCGCTTTCACTTGGTTTTTTTACCCTTTTTGAGGAACAGTTGCAATGAGTGTCCTTATTAGCCAACCTCTTCACATAAATCAACATGTTTTGAGAAGTTCCAACATCACCAGAACCAGTCGCTATCTTAGACACCACTCGTTCCTCAAAGTGGAGTCCTCTTTAACCTCTTTTCAGACTCTCAAAATATGAAAATATTGCTGAGTGTTTTTCCTTTTTAGCTTGTTAATGGATTGGAAACAACATCTACTCAGTATAATTTAACCCTTTTTCGGATTGAGATAGATTATTTACGAAAAAGGAATACATTGATCAAACATGGTCAATAGGTTATATCTCATATTATTTTACCCTTTTTCAGACTTGAGAGACCAATCTATGAAAAAGAACTTGTGGATTTTTATTTTTGCCCCTTTTCAAACTCTCTAAACATGAAAAGGACGGAGTTATCATTGTCGTTAAACTCGTTAAAACATCAAATAGTGACAAACTTTTCCATCATGACAAGACCTAGTTTCACCATCGCTAGACTCGTTAAAACATCACATAGTGATGGATTCACCCGAAGGGTGGAATTATACAACAAGCATCTATTATCCTCCTCAAGCTTGCTAAAAAATAAAGAGGTACTGGTCAACAATGACTAGGGAAAATGGGAAAAGGGGTAAACCACTTTATGGCAGCAGGTCACTCTTGAACATGACACTTTCACTTCATCAATATGACTACTTAGGTTGGGTTATCTACTTGATGGTCATCATACCTTGGTCTATCATACCATCCATTACTTTGATTGTGGGTCAATGCTGCCAATTCATTTAGTGTTGCCAACATGTTTAAGAGAAGTCACTCAGTTAAATTCATCCTTTGCAATACTCATAAAACTTCGTTTTCATGACTGCCATTCCTAAACCTTGTGTTGTCAGTCACATTCCATCTCCAAAATCATTACCCTTGTTTCGTTTCGTTGATGTGGGATACATCAAGGCCCTCCCGAGATGAGTCGCTTGCTGTCGACATCAACACATTATCCACGAAGTTGACTTAGAAACACTCTTTCAGTACCTTGGGGCTTGCATAAAGCAATGGAAAGTTTCTCGCTTTTGGCGATAGGTTGACATCACTGGCCTTTGACCAAAAGACTTTATATGGTGTTCGACATAAAAACATCCATTCACCATGTAGAATGTACTACAATACCTTGAGAATCATTATCATTATCAACGATTTCTCCCACGTCTATTAACAACTTACATGATTGGCTGGTAATCAGATGGTGTCTTCCCATGTTCGACTTTAGATCACATATTCCCATGGTTAGACTCGTACTTGATCGAACGATTGAATGAGATAGAAGACCTTGGATCTAATTTCATCCATCCGGGTTGCGATTTCAGGAGAGTACTAAATCATATGTAGAATGGCTTTACATAGATGGTCATCCCATCATGGGTCTATATCTCTAGATGACTATCTATGTACATGTAATTAAAGTTGATATGCTGATCATGGGTATTCCTTCCTTCAGTGATTCATGAAGAAATCCAAAATACCATGATATTATGTATTGTAATTTATGCAGGTTATCATCCGCTTCAGAACCTCCTCATCACATCGTAAAGCATATCACTTGACATTATCATTTTTGACTTCATGCTTTAGGGGTAAACTGTTACAGGTCTATTTGGGAACATCACTCCCATCATTTAGATTAGTACTATTAGGGCTCATCAAACCCTATTCTAGTTGCTACATGCCCTAGACAAGTCATCACTTTGAATGCTTCCTTCCCTGAAAGTTTCCTAGCCTAAAGCCCTCCAGAAATGCCTCCTCGAGGGACCAGCGTAGCCTTGGTCAGGGGTAAATGTCTTCAGTGTAGGTAGGCCCATGTAAGGGTGCATTTTTGTACACTTAGGCCCACTTTGACCTATGCTAAGCGAGATTGAGTGAATTATTCATAGGGTTTTGGGAATATTCTTATCTTCTAGAGAATTCTAGAAGATTCCCACACTTATCATCTCCTATGAGCTTGAAACTGGACAGGGAATGAGTTAAGTAACCTCCTATCCTCTCACCCCTTCCTCCATGGAAACTAACTCTAAGTTTGGAAGGCCATTCAATACCCTCATTTACGACCAAATGGCCTCCATTTTCCTATAAATTGAACACTCATCTAAGTGATTAGGGGCTAGACTTTGAGAATTTGTAAGGAGATACTGTTGGTGTGAGGTTTGAGATTATAAGAAATTATTGTTATGCTGCAAGAGTGTTGTGCTTTTGATGTGATGTTGGATGGAACTCAAGTCGAAGGAGTGGCATTGGATTAGACTTCATGGTTGTAACTCTTCCTTCTACTTAATAAATTTGTTTACACCTTTTCCCATATTCTTGTCTTTATGTATGATGATTATATGTGTAAATTCTTTTTATTCCATTTGCTTATAGTAGATAGATCTCTTACTTTGATTTGTTTTTTTCATTTGTTTATGATTGCAGGTACTTGTTGAGCGGATTAAGTTTGAGAAGGAGTGACATGAACCATACAAAGGAGACAAAGGGAAAGCAAAAGATAACAAGTAATTCCCTTGTCTTATTTATCTTCTATAGAAAAAGGTTAAACACTTTAATTCTGTTGTTCTAGGTGTAGCTACCCACCTAGGGAAATTATGTTTATCCGTAGATGCAAAATTCCACATAACACCTGAGAATTTCAGATCAGAGAAACCTCTAGCGCTTGCGGAGTTCGACTTCTTCAAAATTGGGTGATAAATAATTTCATATTGGTGTTGTTGCATCAAAATATCTGTTTTTGATAATATCTCACCATTGTGGTTGAAGCAATAAATATATCATCGCAATATCACAAAAGGAGCATCATTAAGCATTTAGAATCTACAAAATCTTATGATAACAGAGTGCAATTAGCACAAGAGAAAATTAATCCTTTAACTATAGGGCTGACTATGACTATGGCAATTGATCCAAGAAGTCTAAATTGGAAAAGAAGCTCAGATACCCATCTGAGGATAATCTTGTATCCCACATGATCTGTGGTATAATAGATGGTTCATTTGATGTCAGCTTCTTACTCACCATTAATATGGGTGTTTCTAATAAAGTCATGAAATGTTTATTACTTGATGAATTATTTTGCATGCCTATCTCTAGTACAAATGGTATCGCACCCAACATCAAGTTGATAAAAGGAGTCTAAGGTGTTTGATTCTCAATCTATACAATACCACAGTGACAACACCTTTGCCATCTAAACGTCCTCCAGGCAAAAGAAGGGCCTAAATTGTGCCCATACCATCAAGTCCAGTTTGTTTGGTGCCAATTGCTCAACATATATCATGTTGAATGGACAACATATATCAACTTATATTTGGATTTAAATATCATCATCAACATTATTTTATGGGTGGAAAATGTTATTTTAATATAGATGGACAGTGTTATATTGATGGCATCCTTAATGAGTATGGACAAGCTTTGGATATAGTTTATATTATAAAAGTTATGGACTTGCACAGACAAGAGTTGGATATCATTTATTCATGCTTTGGTTTATATACAACATGATTTATATGCTATTGTTATTTATTCATACAATGTGGATATTCATAGAGAGCATTCAATTCAACCATCTTGATATTGTTGATTTATATGCATGAAACTTGAATATCATTATATACAACATGGATATCATTTATGCATTCTTTTATTTATTTATTGGAACAATGTTCTTCACATTTTATCAGTCCAAACTATGAATTATCTTCCTTATGTCTTACATTTAACAAATTCATGGCTGGTTTCTTGTTTGGAAAAGCTCCATTGTCGTGGGATTTTAGTATTGTTTGATCTCTGGTCAACAAATTTTGATAGGTTTTACTGTTATTAGGGGATGGTTCATCGCTGTTATTTATAATTCTTTCTATATGAAATAGAGTTTCTGCACAGTCGTGTTAAAGAAAGAGGTTTTGCCTGTCTGAAGTTTCCAGGTTTTAAATTTTGTAATTTTCCAAAGAACTGGATACCTAGAAAAATTGTGAAATATTTTGTTATTTTGAGTGGATTTTCATTAACTTTCCTTAAGAAAAGGTGAATTTCTCTCTACTTTTTATCACCTTTTAACGTGGAATTATGTAAGGGTTAAGTTTTTGGTGCATAAATGACCGAGGCGGAGACAATGTAATTGTATCTTTCGACAATGAAGCTATGAGCAATGATCTTGAACATCCTATCCTCTTTGCGGAAACAACTATTGGAATCAATGTTGGAATCTTCCAGTGCTGTGTGGCAGTGTGGAAAGATTCAATGATCTAACTTCTACAAAACTTCGGAGCACTTAAAATGATGCCCTCTTATGTTTACTTCATGTGTGATAGCCCTTCGAGTGGAATAAGTGCATAAAAGTTGAACGACGAGAAGGAATTTCTTTCAGGAATTCCTTGAGTTAACATGCATACCCTTGGGATTTGAGAAGGAGGTAGGGGAGGCATAAAAGGAGGATGTGGTCATGATTGTGGAACAAAAGATAATCATTTGGGCTTGGAATCATTATATGCAGCGATGTATGAGCCAATTTTTATCGATGAGATCATTCGTTTAGAGGGTGATTTTTCCACCGTTCAAGTTTACAAAGAAACTACAGGATTAGTGGTGAATGATCCTGTCTAGCTGACACAAAAGCCTCCGTCGCTGGGACCTAAAATACACAACAATTTTTTTTTGGATTCAAATTCATTTGAAAGATATTTCCATAAAATCTAGTGATGTTTGTTATACTTCTTGAGGAGTGGTTGTGCTTACTTTAGAAAAGGATACAACCTGGGATTTTCATCCTAAGAATCTATATTTGGATATGTATTATTTGGTGATGATATATATGCGCTGGCCTTTTAGAATAGTTTGATGGATTATTGTATTTTTTTTCCTCCTGGAATTATGGGCAAGGTTAAATACGTTGCACCACCTAGTCATTACATCATCTAGGATACAGTGCTGGAGTTAGAGTTTCAAGGAGTTAAAAAACAACTTGTAATTCTTTAGACTTGACCTATATGTACACCAAGGCCTATCTCCTACAAGCTTGTGGTTGATACACCTCTCTTGATAAGAGATTGTGTGCGTTATTATTATTTCCCTTTGTGCTTGGAGGAAGCCATACCTAGTGCATTTGAATGAGAATAATTTTGTGGAGGGTGTTTACACCCACAAGGAATAATGATGGATGCATGTAGGGGATGTATCCTCTCATCCCAACTCTTACTTGTGAGCACAACCACAACATTATGTTCTATTAAATATTTATGGGCCATGAGTGCAGCACAACTATTCATAGTGATTTCAGTGCGAGCTCAATTTAATGAAGTTGTTATTGTACTATACAATCACTGTCTTGCTGACAACAGGAGTTGAAGATGATGTTCTTTGAAGATTTGTTATTTTCTCACCAATTTCCATTGTACAGGTACAATTTTAAATCGCAGATTATAATTTTATCACTTTTGTACAACCTACTCCAACTTTTGGTGCTTATTGTTAGAATACACACAATTGAAATTCATTACAAAGTGTTCCCCCAACAATATTCTCTGCAATGCGTTCATCCTATGAGTCCTTGAATTATTTTATAGTGTCCTCACAATAATGTTCTATAGTTCTCTTATAATGTTATTACAATTTGGAGCATATTTGGAGAAACATTTATATAACATTGGAGCAGAGTTCAATCTAGAGCAACCATAATTTTCCATTTGCAGTGGTGTTCATTCAATGAGTGTTTCAATATTGTTCGTGCAAGAAAAAATATTGCATGTTGTTGAGCATTAAGATGCATTGGAGACTTGATTCTTGGAATGTGCATATATCCGAAAAGTCCTACTCTGCAATTAGGAATAACTTCAACGTTCATTTTGTACCTAAAATTGTACACGCACAGTAAAGTGAATTTTATTAAAAAATCTTTATCAAAGCATCTGTTTAGAGAAATGAGCACTTGTATGAGCACTATTGTGGGAAATCCTCCCCCATATCATTGATGTCAAAGGGGAAGGTTAGCAGAGGAAGGAGACACCCTTTTTTTTAGGACAAAGGGAGGAGGACCAATGTGTTTCCATCAATGGAAAAGGGTTGAGATTTATGGCATTATTGTCATTGATGGCAAAGGAGTAGCTCAAGCATAGGAGCAACACAAGACTAACAAATGCATAGAAGCAACACAAGACCAGCAAAGACATATGAGAAACAAGGTATACTAGATGTTGCATATGTTGTTATGGTTGTAAAGAAGCGAGTTATGCTTGGTATGCTTTGATCAAAATAGAATAGAGGAGAATCAAATACCTTGATGGCTTGGCGTAACATTGATGCATGCAAGTATTGTGTATAAGGTTGATTTGAATAATGGTTTGTTGGAGAAAATAGTTGTGATTCAAGGCAAGACTCAATGAAAGGCAAGGCAAGGCTCCATGGAAGCAAGGGGAAGGAAAGACTCCATGAAAACAAAGGCAATGTTGTTGATACAATAACATGAAGATTATTTTGATGAATTAATGGAAAATATTGTTATTGATCATGAGGAATGAATGTTCAGTTATATAGTCATATGTTATTCTTATAATGATTATATTATGTTGACATTATGTGATGTGTTTGATCATTATATGTGGACAAAAATGATATTTGTTGGAGCATTTATTTTTGGTGTTCTAATATTCAAAATATGAATAGTTTTGAAATGAATGAGTGGAAGGAAAATAGTCAATCTTGTTCACTTCATCTTCTTTTGGGATACAAACAAGCAACAAACTATCTTTATAAAATATGTGATTTTGGAAGGAAAATTTGTTGTTAGAGAGTTGGAGAATTTGGGAGAGTTGATTGAGGTGTTATGCATTAATTACCTAGCATGTATGAAGCTTACGTGAAGAATATTTGAAGGGAAGAAGAGGCAGAAATGAAGATGGAGATATGCATAATTTATGACCAGGTAAACCAACACATTATTGTTCCTTGTTTGTATTAGGGGATTTTAGTCTCCCTTCAAGTGGTGGCTTGATAAATATCCAGTTCGAGCTGGTTGAGGTAGGAGAATCAATTCGGTTGTAGCCTACAAAAAACATATGGGAGTTGGAACTTCCTTGCATGTTGTAGCTTGCAAAAAACTTGAGGTAGCAACCTCCTATAGGTTGGAGCCTATAGAAAATTAGATGTAATAGGGAGTAGGAGATTTCCCTTGCATCACACCAATAATAAAATTGTGGATTTCTCCCTTTATCAGTTTCCACTTATATTTGGTGTCAATATGTGTTTTTATTATGTGCTTGTGTCATGATTTGGCTGTCTTATTACTGTAGAAAATCTATGATAGGTTAACCCGATAATGCAATATAAATCAAAGCAGAATACTGTAACCTACTTCTACTATCAATTTGTGGAAGCTTAATGATCGAGTTGAACAATATAACCAGAAGAAAAGGAATCAATAGCATAATACACATGAAAATACATGGGGGAAAGTCTCAGATAAAACCCCACACTATTGTATTATCATACATGGTGGAAATACATAGGAATTATACAAAGCCTTAGCTCTCACAGCTAGCCAGCTTTCAATACAATCCTCACAAATGCTCAAAGGAAATTTTGGCTTCTCTCCAGCCTTCCTCTCTGCCCTCGAAGCTCCTATTCCATTGCGTTGTTCCTTGTGGATGATTAGTCTTTTACCAAGTGGAAAACCAATCCACCAAAACTGCGCAATCCTCAAGGATAAATCCTTTAATGCATGCATGAGTTTTCTCCACGATAAAAAACATGCAACGGATAGTACACTGTCCTTGAACATTAATCTCAACTAGGTCTTTCTTAGAATAGACATGCATATTTTCTGATGAGGGAATCTTTAGTTAACTGGAGTAGCACTAGTTGAGTGCATTAATGCATCAAACGATTGTTAACTCACTATTAGTTCCTTAAACAGTTTGGAATTGATTTAACTAGACTTAACTTAGTAAACTGAGTTGACTAATTACAACTCAAATATAATTCAATCTTATCTCGTTAATTTAAGGGATAACTCTTGCATGACTTCAGAAAGACTTCTAACTTGAATTTCTCCTACTGATTAATTTAAAATAAATTAATTAATCATTTCCAAGTAGTTGTTAAGACTAAATTCGATTTTAATTCCCAATTTAATTCAAGGACAAATTAAATTGGAATATTCTTATTGCCCTATTTCAACACTCCCTCTCAATAAGAAATGGATTATCTACCACCTCAATCCTGTCTCTATGGAACTCGAATTTACACTTTGACAAAGCCTTTGTCAAAATGTCAACATCTTGCTCCTCTACCAAAATATACTGCAGAAACATGATCCTCTCGACCTTTGAAAAGCCACGGGCAACAAATCTTGCCTTATGCTTCTCCACACTACAATCAACAGCTTGCTTTACCTTGTAAAGACAGCGAGAACTCACAACTCACTTATTCTCCAGTTTGGAAATCAAATCCAAAACACTGTTACGAACTATGGAGTCATACTCCTCCACCATAGCATCAACCCAAATCGGCTGCTGCACTACTTCCTCAAAGGAAGATGGATCATTCTCAACACATTCCCTAGCAAGGGCCTTGTATCCAATGTACCTCTCAAGTGACCTCCTCGGTCTATGCTGAGAAGATTGTGCTCCCACATTATCTCTCGCATCATCCAACAATATGTGAACTTCTCTTGTATGCTTCCATCCATCTCTGGAAGACTCTGCTTGAGTGAATGTCTCCATTCCTGGAACCTCTGCATGCGGCTTCTCCACATCAGTCTGAGGCTCCTCCTCCTTAGGAACCAAGAATTCCTCCACAGCTTGTAGTTGGAGCTCCTTGTCAAGGGAAACTCGCATGGCCTTCTGCTCATCAAGATTGAGATCTCTACGAATCACTGTCCTTTGACTGGTAGGCAGGTACACATGATAGTTTTGAGGTGTATCAGTGTACCCCAAAAATATCCTCAACTCTGTTGTTGGCTCAAGCTTCTTCCGTGCATCCTTTCTCACATGGCAATATACCGATGATCCAAAGATCCTGAAGTGACCCACATCTGGTCTCTTACCGGAGAAAGCTTCAACTGGTGTCTTCATCCTAGGTATGCAATCTGGGCTTCTATTTTGCAAATAGACTGCTATGTTTCATGCCTCAACCAACAAGTGAAGCGCACTAGTAGAAAATGGTGAAATGAGTGACTAGGTGACTAAAAAATTTAGTCACCACAACTTTTCCAAGTGAAATACTACCAAAAATTAGCAATATTAAGAGACCCAACTAAAAACGACTAACATAAATGACTATTTTAGTCACCAGCTAAGATATATGACTAGCTAATAAGTAATACTACTAAAAATGACTAACATAAATGATTAATTTAGTCTAGGAAAAAAATATGACTACCTAACAAAAACTACAATAATATGAATTAGTCATTTATGTTAGTAATTTTAATTGTGTCACTTCAACAATATAAACTTACAAGTCATAGGGGATTCAAAGGTTGTTTTAGATTGGGTGAAAGGTTATACCTCCTTGTAAACTTCTTTATTGGATCAAAGGATGAATAAAATTATGGAGCTTATGAGAATCTTTATGGTCATATCATTTGATCACATTCACAGGGAATCAAATTCAAAGGTTGACAAATTATTTAAAAGGGGATTGGGCCAACACCTCCTTTTGCAACATGACATGACCACCTATATATGTTGCAACAACCTTTCTAACTTATTTAGTTGGTTGTACATATATTTCACATTTCTTCTTCGTCTTGCAAAGTGGTAGTGCTAAGGAGAGGGTATGAACTTTGATCAAAGAATGTTCACTTAGTACCACTACTAAATTTCCTTCATGCAACTTGCATGATGATAAATGGATGACATTTGAATGTTACAAATGTGTAAGTAGTCCACATTCAACTTTGTTGTCTTCATTGTCCTTAGTAACAACGACAAGTTTTAATATTTCCTTTATTTATCATCACAAACACATAACTCTTTGTTGTCCCGAACATTGTTAATATTGTTGGTGTATGATATATTAATTGTGGAATGGTCTCTTGATGATGATAACAAACTCTCAATCTCCAATGCTCATGAATACGATGAATGAATGATCTAATGCATTACTTGTATATACAATTTATGATTCATTTTCTATTTTTATTTTTCCATTGTATATATGCTTCACTAGCATCTCACGCTATATGGTTAATTGAGAAAGATTTGTCTTTCATTTTTCAAGTATAATTTGGTTGCATGAATAAGCATAGTTTTGTAATTAAAATCATTCAAAATTTGTTAATAATTCATGGTTTGTTTGAATATTTGCACACTTATCCCTGACCATTTAATTTGAAAGTGAGTAGTGTCAAATCACTAGTATTCGTTAAGGAACTTCCTTTCATTACTCAATGACCTAACCTAGCTCGATATTTAAGGATTCCCCCCTAGATAAGGATATCCTTCTTGTAGTCTACAGAGTGAGAGATGGCCACCAAGGTGACATTGGGTGGCTTGCTTGATGGGTGGGGTCAAGAGTTTTCTTCTTCCTATGAGAGTGTTTGAGTGGAGATACAATTTAGAAAATGCTTACAAGAAAATTAGTTTCCTTTATTTCCATAACCTAAACTACTTCCAATAAAATCATGTGCTTTTAATAAAATATAATTTTGATTAATAATTAATTCAATAAAATTTCAAAAAGAAGATTGTTATTATTATTGTTATTTTTTTGTATTTGAGAGAATGGAGAACTATAGCATGTTTGTACTTAAGGATCGATTCTATCCACTACCACAATCACCTCCAAGCTTCTTCCCCTAGTAAATCCAAAATTAAGATCTAAAATTAAGATAGATCCAAGCTAGTTTTATATCAATTTATGTAATTGAAAGTAAAGAATTATTATTTTAATGAAAAGTTACTTTCAAAAATATTTGTAATTTCCTCCATTTTAAAATAAAGCCAGCCTAGTTCCATCTTAAGTCTGGATCTATCAAGTGATGAGAGGGATCACATCTCTTGAGGTGCAAACCTCCTTTCTGAGTGAAAAAAATTGAGGAAATTTTTGTACCTCAAGGGATTTGATCCCTCTCGGTGCTTGTTAGATCTAGAGTTAAGATGGATCTAGGTTGGTTTCAGCCATGTGTGGCCAAAGAAAATATAATGAACATATGCTTAATTTTATGAATAATATGTAAATTCATCTAATATTAATATAATCATTTAAAATATGCTAATATGTCTCAGATTAATCTATATGTTTTAATTTTAAATTTGCTTAGTTGCCTCATCTTGTTGTGATGATAATAACTTTAATGATGAAATTAATAAATTTTGAATGTAAAGGGACAATGTAATAGTGTTGAATGATAGGAAATGTGAATAATAAGAATATTGTCAATTACAAATAGTCTTCATTGTGGTTAATCTAAAACTACTTTCTTCTATTATTCTTATTGTCACCCTTTTTACTTTTGTCATCTTTTCATATTGATTGTCATATTTTTATATCGATTATATGAAAAGGATAGGGTAAACCATAAACCATTTAAATCTTTAGCTCAATCTATTGTAGTAAACATCATTCCTTGTCTCTCCTTCTCTCCAATATTAATAGGTTGAATTACTATAACACAAAAATCAATGTACATTTTCAATAATTTTTTGTGCTTACAATGAAATCAATGCACAATGTTTATCCAATCACTTTAAAATTAATGTACCATCATACATCCAATTACACCGAAATGGAAATCAACATTTATGTTGAAATTAATGAATTTAATGCAAGCAATTAAATAAGATTAGAAAACAACATTTACACTAAAATCACTGCATCTAATGAAAGCAATCAAATAATATTAGAAATCAACATTTACACTCAAATCAATTCATCTAGTGCACGTAATAAAATTGGATTAGAAACCAACATCTACACTGAAATTAATGCACCTAGTGCAAGTAAGGAAATAGGATTATAAAGCAACATCTATAGTGAAATCAATGCATCTAGTGCAAGCAATCAAATAGGATTAGAAATCACCATCTACATTGAAATCAATGCATTTAGTGCAAGAAATCAAATAAGATTAGAAATCGCCATCTACACTGAAATAAATGCATATAGTGCAAGCAATCAAAAATTATTAGAAATCAACATCTACATTGAAATCAATGCATCTAGTGCACAATCAAATAGGAATAGAAATCACCATCTACATTGAAATCAATGCATTTAGTGCAAGCAATCAAATAGGATTAGAAATCATGTACATTGAAATTAATGCATCTAGTGAAAGCAATAAAATATCATTAGAAATCAACATCTACACTAAAATTAATGCATCTAGTGCAAGAAATCAAATTGGATTAGAAGATCAATGTATATAGTGCAAGAAATATTCTTCCCTCTCCCCCCACCCCCATATATATCTATACCTCCCTCCATTTCTCCTTATTTTCCACTCTATCTCAACCCCACAAACACACATGCTATTTCACTTCATATCTATCAATCTCTCCATCCCTCCCTCCCTCTCTACATCTCACTCTTCTTTCCTCTCTTCACTTTCCATCTATATCTCTATATCCATTTTCCTCTCGATATCACCACCAAAACATACACACTATTTCTTCAATCTCTCTCTCTCTCTCTCTCTCTCTCTCTCTCTCCCTCTCCCCCGCTTCTATCTCTCTTCCCTACTTCTTTCCTCTCTCCCTCTCTCTCCATCTTATTTATCACTCCCTTTCTCTCTCTCTACGCCTTTCTCTCTATATTTCTTTCTTCTTACCTCTCTCTCTCTCCCCCTCCAACTCCATATCTCTTTCCCTCCCTCACTCCACTCTCTCACATCCTCTTTCTCATCCTTCCTCTCTTTATCTCTCTCTCTTTTACTCTTCAGCCTCCAACTCTGTTACTATATCCCTCCCTCTCTCCTTCTCTCCCCCATTCTCTCCATCTCTCCTTCATTTTCTTTATCTCAACCCCAAACATACACACTCTCTCTCTCCATATCTCCATTGTTACTCCCTCTCTCTCTCCACTTCTCACTCTCTATGTATTTCTTCTTCCCTCCCTCTCTCCCCTCCAAGTCTATCTCCCTATCCATCCCTCTCTTCTCTTCTCTCACTCCCTCTCTCCTCCTCTCTCTCAAATCTTCTCTCTCGTACTTCCTCTTTCTCCCTTTCTCTCCTAACTCCCTCTCTCTTCCCCCATCTCTCTCTCTCTCTCTCTCTCTCTCTCTCTCTCTCTATGTTACTATATCCCTCCCTCTCTCCTTTCTCTCTCCTTTTGTCTCCTTCTCTCCCCCATTCTCTCTATCTCTCCTTATTTATCTCTTTATATACACTCTTTCTCTCCATCTCTCCCTTGTCAGTCCCTCTCTCTCTCCACTTCTCACTCTCTATGTCTTTCTTCTTCCCTACCTCTCTTCCCCTCCAAATCCATATCTCTATCCCTCCCTCTCTCCTCCTCTCTCTCATCCTTCCTCTCTCGCCCTTTCTCTCCTACGCTTATCTCTCTCTCTCTCTCTCTCTCTCTGCCCTCCAATCCTCTCACTATCTCCCTCCCACTCTCCTCTCTCTTTCCCCTCCATCTTTGTGTCTCCCTCTCCCTCTTTTACCCTTCTCTACCTCTCTCTCCTTTTATTCCTCCTCTCTCACTCCCCCTATCTCTCGGCCTCTATAGCTTTATGTCTTTGTTCTTACCTCCCATATATATAGAGTTAATATGTATCATGACATATTAATATATATTATAACATAACAAATTTAATATTGGATTAAAACAAATTTATTATATTTAATAATATCAATATTATGATATATTAATATGAATATTAGATTTAATAATAATAATAATAATAATAATAATTTAAGCAGTTGTCTATAACGTGACTTTTTGAAAGCTTTTCCGACGGGTTTTTCCGGTGAAAATCCGGCAGCAATTTATTGGTCGCAAGTTTGATAGCTAGTTTCTGCACAATCAAAGTATCCTAGGGGTTTTTCAGGGTGCCGAATCCAAATATGCAGTTAAAAAACCATTTTAACTGCAACAAATCATGATTTAATCTCAATTTCTTCCGCCGGATTCCGTCACCGGAATCTCCAAAAAGTCGCATTATAGACAACTCCATAATTTAATATTAATATTATAGTTAATAGTATTTTTTGCATGGTATTAATAATAATTTGGCCCATGGTATTTTTGCCATAGGCTTCACCTAAATAAAACCTATTTTTTGAGTGTTAGTAAGTGCAAAGAGGTTTATGGAGCAAATATAAAAGGAGGTTTTATTTATTTACCATACCTCTTGTTTATTTATATTTTTATTTATTTATCATATTTCTTTTATTTACAATGGTATTTGGCCCATAGGCTTGGTATATAATTAGATGTTGGTTTCTAATCTTATTTGATATGTTTTTATTTATTTACCATACATCTTTATACCTCTTTTATATTTATTTGTTTATCATGCCTCTTTTATAAATATGGTAATTGACCCATGGTATTAATAATTATGTGTCCCACAGGATCCACCTAAATAAAACCTATTTTTTGAGTTTTCATAAATATAAAGAGGTTGAGGGAGTAAAGATAAAAAAAAGTTTTATTTATTTAACATACCTCTAGTTTATTATTATTTTTTTTTTAATTACCATATATTCAGAGTAAATAAATAAATAAAAAGTCTTATTTATTTACCATAATTTTGGTTTATTTATATTTTTATTTATTTACCACAACTCTTTTTCTTACTATTCATAAACCTCTTTATATTTTAAATTTATGTTCTGTTTATACATAATAATAATTAGATTGATTTTTAATTAGGGCCGACATTAGATTAACAATGTTAAATGTTAAATATTAAATATTAACATTTACATTTACGTTTATGTTTACATTTACATTTAAGTTTACATGTTCACATTTTTACGTGAGATCTACCCCATGGGGGCAATAATTAATTTATTCTTACTCTGAACAAATAACTTTGAAAAATACATATAAATAACCAAAAATAATTTTATATTAATTAAAATAAAATAAATTTTAATTAATTGAAAGTTAAAATAATATTATTTGAATGAAAAGTTGCTTTCTATTTTCAAAGAGAGTAAATATATTTGTAATTGTTTTATTCAAACTTTGAATTACAAAAAACTTAATAATTTAATAATTTAAGCTACCGTAAATTTGGGGTTTTGGGTTATTTTTCCCTAAACCGTAGGGGTTATATATAATCTTGCTTTGATAATTGGCAATGTAAAGACATTTTTTTACATCTGGCACTATTTCTACCAGGGTAATAAATTTGGGGTTTTGGGTTATTTTTCCCTAAACCCTAGGGGTTATATATAATCTTGCTTTGATAATTGGCAATGTAAAGACATTTTTTTACATCTGGCGTTGTTTCTACCAGGGTAACACCTATCCAAATCTCAGGGAGGATGTTTCTACAAAGGTAACACCTATCTAAATCTTTGGGAGGATAAAACTAATCTAGATTTTAGGGCTGGATTTTCAGTGGATCCATGTCTTTGGTGCCACTGTAAACCAACATCTCAACTATCAGAGTGATTTCAAATTCTATTGGCATTGAACTAGCCAAAACTAGTTGGGAACTAGAGAAAGAGAAATGCAATGAGTAGTTGAAACCTAGGAAAAAACTAGTAGGTTTTTAGATTCAAAGTTCCTTGTAATGGAGACATGGTGGGTGCGTCATATGTTGGTTACATCTCTGGCAGTTCGAACCACTGCTGACGGATCAATGGATGCGGAGGTTTCATCGAAATTCAGTCTTTGACAAAGTTGAGGAAACCTTTGGATTAGATGCTGGATTACTCTCACATTGTTACGCACTATGGCAAAGGTCAACTCTCTTGCTTCTTGGCAAATCCTCTAGATATTGTGCCAGATTTGGTGAGTAACTCTTAACAAAGTGTGAAAAATCATTTCGTAATTAATTTTATATTTTCTGGAGTATTTCCATATTAATTTTTTTTTATTAGATTACATTTTTCATCTATATCTAGAAGATGACAGTGGATATTTCCAAACTTAAATTTAACATTTTTTAATTATTTAAATCATATTGATTTGATTTTTCTAGAGCTTCTCTACATTATTTATTTCTTTTGGGAGATCAGATCTTCCATATATGTCTTCAAAACCATTATCCTTTTTCTCTTAAATGTGTTATTTTTTTTGGTTGAATTCAAATTGAATATTGGCAGACATGGTTGCGAATGCAACTTTAGCAACCATGGCCAAACATGTAGGAAAGCATGGCGTAAAGGTTTATTGCTCCTTAAGTGGTAAATCCCATAACAATTCAATAATTTTTAAGAATAATATTTGAACATTTTAAATGTAATCCGTACATTGATCGCAAAGGAAACCCAGTAAAATTGTTGAAGCAATTAACCTCAGTTAATACTATAGAGAATTATGGGCAAGCTCTAGACACAGTGGTTAGTTCACCAAACAACGTAAGTTGTAACAATACTTTGTGTTTCTTACTGGAAATTTTGATGAATATAAGTGGAATTTGAAAAGTTAAAAATTTACTCATGGAAATTTTACTTTGCATATAATTTCTACATATAATATTTGTTCAAGGATTAGATTCGTTTAATCTAAAGAATTATTGATTCACCATAATTATAAAAAAAAAAAATACATAAAATGAATCATTGCAAACTGATGGTCATATTGGAAATAACAAGGTTATCAAGATCATCTACAAAATATATATTAGAGCAATTGAAGCACCTAGAAAATATCTTTGAGCCATATGCATTCTAGGAAGGAAGGTGAATTATGTGCAATGGAGATGAAATACAAATTTATTGGTGTTGTATTGTTTTAAAGATTTTTATTCGTAATCAAGTAGCATACATTAATAATTTTTTTAATATATTTGTTCAGATTCAATACAATTCTGAAAAATTATTTCAAGAGCTCTCTGAATATGACTATTTTGGATTTGAACTCTAAAGATGAACAGGACAATTTCGAATTTGATGTGAAGATGAATAAGACAATTTTAGCTTTGATGTTAAGATTATCCAATGGAAAAATTACATTGGAAATATTCATATTTCCTAACTTGGTGAATATATCTTAAATGGGTGAATATGTATCAGTGGATCGCAGTGGTTGCAATGGCCATGAAGACATCAATTTTCACTTCACTGGGTTCGCTATTTCTGGGAGAGTGATGGGGCTTGGAGTAGAAAGTTGTCCAGATATAAACAGACGTCGTGCTAATATGAACGTTGAACTCATTTCCACCAACAATGATATCATTAATGATGTGTTTACGTCTCAGGGAGGCAATTACATGTTTACAAATATTACTCCAAGGAAATATAGGCTGGTTTCTTCCCATCATGAATACATAAACTTCATCAATCCTCGAGCAGTATACCAAAATATCAAGCCATATCAAATCCCACTACATTTATTTTCAAAAAGGAAAGGCCATGATATTTTTCTCTCTTTGCCTTCGTTTGATACGTAGAATAAGTTTGGAGATTCCTTAAGGATGAGTGTCCACAGGACATAGTAGGCCTCCATGAAATCAAATGTGAAGAAGTGGAAATAGTGGGATTTGTGAGCCAATTGTTAAATAGAGGAAGAAGATACAAGCTCATACCTAATGTCGATCCTAGCTAGGATGGCGCTATGCGTGAGTTACAATGATTAAGGATTATATAGTATATTTACTATAATATTCTCTTTCAAATACATGATTCTCATTTTCTCTTAACAATTGTCCAAAGAGGCTCTCCAGAGATGGAGTTGGGATTTGGAAATCTGGTAGTAGATGACATCTTTTATGTCCCAAGTTATGATATGAATGGCTTAGTTGTTTCTCAGGGTAACCCTATTTTACGTGTTCATGTATACCTTTATTCAGAGGATGTCCATGAAGTGAAGTGCCCTCGAAGAAGCTCCTTGGCCAAATCAAGAGCTTTGTCATGAAATATCTGATGCATATGGGAAATTTTCTTTTAATTTTATTCCATGTGGAAAATAAAGGTTGTTTCCATTCTATAAGGGTGAGAATACAATATTTGATGTTTCACTTCAATCTATAGAGGTTCTTGTTGAGCACAGTAAAGTTAATATATCTCAGCCATTTCAGGTCATAGGTTTCTTAGTTGGAGGACTTGTGGTGACTTCTAAAGGAGTCTGTTTTGAAGGTGTTAAGATATTAGTTGATGGACGAGAAAGAGCTACAATAGATTTCGAGGGATATTACAAACTTGATCATGCAACATCAACACACTACACAATCAAGGCTAAGAAGGATCACTTCAAGTTTAACAGTTTGGAGAATTTCATGGTTGCGCCAAACATGGATTCAATCCCAAAGATAGAAGCAACACATTATAATATTTGTGGTTCCCTAAAATTAGTGACAAATGGCTATTATGGCAAGCGTCAAGTTGGCTTGACACATGGGTGAGACAATGTTAAGCCTCAACTAAAGAGGATTGATGATATGGGAAACTTATGCTTCGAGGTTCAACCATGTTAATATCAAATATCCCCACTGACCATAACAATAGAACGTGATTCCGGTCTTCAATTTTGACCATCACATATTGATGTGACAATAACTAGACCAATGTTTGGCATTGAATTTATAAAGGCCCTTGTTGATATCTGTGGATCGGTGATATGCAAGGAAGGATATGACTCCTCAGTTTCTATATCTCTTACTTCTCTAGCTGTCAAACTCTAGGTTCAGAGTAGCTTAACTCTTTCAGTTTAACAAATGAGAGCAGTGACTTCATATTTGAGAAATTCCTACCTGTTGCATTATGTCTTGAGGTAAAACATGGACCTTCATCTGATTTGTTAGATTGGGATGATGATTGGTGTTGGTAGAGAAAGGTTAGTGATGTCAATGTTGTTGTTTCTGATCATCCAGAGATAGCGTTTATCCAAAAAGGCTATTGGTTTCGCATTATGTCTACTCATCCTTTGGCTTCCTACATCGTATATCCAAACAAAGAACCAATGAATTTGTTGATTGAGAAAGGATGGTAGAAAATCTGCCTAGAAGCTTCTCGTGTGCACATGCTTCATTTCTTGAACTCGTGCATTTTCTCTGGAATGTCTTCATTAGAATTGAATGTATTGAACCATAAGCCTATATATTTGACTGGTGAAAAATATCTACTGAGTGGTGAAATACATGTTGATTCAAGTTCTTATCCCAAAGAAAATGAGTTGTCTCAAAGCATTATTGTAGACATAAGGAAAAAGGAGGGTGTGTTTATTGATATGAACAATAATGTCAAACTTGTTTCAAGTGCTAATGGAACAAGAGACATTGTTGTATATCAATACACTGACTGGGCCAATCTTGAAGATGAAATGGTCTTTGTTTTGAGAGATAAAATGAATGTTAGTGAGAAAAATAGTTTTGAAAAGGTCTTGTTTTATCCAAGAAGTCGGCACGTTGTTGTTAAAACTGATGGGTGCCAACCCATTATTCCTTCATTTGTGGGGTGCCTAGGAAAGTACATGCAGGGTTAGTGCTACCAGCAATCCCAGGTGTTGACATTAAAATAATTGCTCAAAATGATAGTAGCAATGGTCTTCTGTAAAAGGGTGACTTGGTTCTTCCAACTTCGACAGGATCAGATGGTCTATTTTTGGGTGGTCCTTTGTATGATGATGTTGAGTACTATATTGAAGTTTCCAAGGGATATCATTTAAAAGCACTTACATAGGACCCCTTTTGAAGCTTAGCTATATGCTCATCCAATTTGATTGGATGCCCCACTCGACTAGCAAAACCATAAATAATATTTGATCATCAGTATTTGACCTTCTGTGCACTCCCTACATTTGTTATCCTTAGTAGAGGAATCATTGAATTTGCATCAAACAACCACTAGATATGGAAAAAACCTCTTCAATCACATTGCTTCAAACTACAACTATGTAAGTCTTGATTTTACTATTACTTTCAATGCTTTACAATGAAACTAGTGTAAATGTAGGTTGTATGTGGATAAAATATAAATCACTGTAAACGTAAGTTGTCTTGTATGTGTATGAAGGGGATACATGATAAAATATTTGAGAGTGAATGGGATACTGTTTCAAGAGCTTTCATGCTCTATCTTGAGACTCAATATGCAACGTGGAAGTAATTTGACCATACTGGAAATGGACTCATATCCCTATAATGCATACAATCTCTTTGTGGACATATTGATTAAGATGATGGGGAGCTTTAAATCATTAAAGGAGATGGTCATATGTGTTGTGCCTTTGCTTAAATAAATATGTGTCTTCTCAATTTTTTGTTCGAGAGGCTTCCTAATATCCAATGTTTGTTAATGGGTGACAACCTTATCTTGGTAAAAAAAAAAATTCTACTTTTCTTTTACATGCGCAATGAACAACATGTTTCAATGTTTAATAATGTTTTCATTTAATTCTAAGTTGTCAGGTATACCATAAAAAAAAAAAAAATTATACAAAGCATATATTGATGTAGCTTAGGTTGACTATTATGTTTTGGTTCATTATTATGTCCTATTTGCAGATTCAGTATATCCAATAGATATGAAACAAAACCAAGTAATGACTTTGTTTCATATCTATTCCATAATGAAAATGTACACTACCTAAATTAAAAAATTTAACCTGTTATAACATGTGAAAAGACCATAAAATTATTCCATGGTTATTTTCCATGATGTTCATAATGAATATTTGTCTTTTACCTCGTAAATGAGTGCAGAGTTGGCTTATTCTGGTTTTGAAATGGAATGTAGGAACTTTCAAAATATCCCATAACTCGATGTCTCAGATCCCCTCTCTCTCATCTCCGTATATACAGGTTTATGTAGACATATTTGAATTTCATGATAGGGAAATCGGTGTATTAGGTTGCTTTCTTCAGAGCACCCCTGCTCTAGAGATGATAGAACTTCGTTTAATTGATGAACTGAATTATGACGATCCACGATATGTAAATTTTTTGGAGGAAGTGATGTATTTGAATAGATTTTCAAAGAAAGCAAGGATACTGGTATGAAAATATTATATTTAAATACACACTTCAAAATCTTTAAACCATTGACCAATAAAAAGGCTTTCGGGCTTCATTTTCTTTTTTTATTTCTTTATGGAAGGCTATGACCAATGCAGGTTTCATGTGGATATGAGGATGAATTCTGCTGTGGATACGAGGATGTTGACACTAGTGGAATGACCTGCTTAGTCTTGGGAAACATAAAGTATGGAAGCAGATGGAAGTCTCATGGAGTGGGTATGCGACATTTTTCCCCATTTTCATTTTGTTTATCATTCATTGTTTGGGCTAGTTCTAATATTCAATTTTAATTATTTATCTTTTTGTCATTTTGATCCAAATTGGATCCTAGAACACTCTCTAAGTTTTCATGAACTCTTCAAAATTATGCTAAAGGCTACAAGTCTTATAAAGATCAAGCTATCGAAGGTATCCTTGTAACAGTTGCAATTGGTGATTAGCGCAAAGCAATGAGGACCGTCGGTCAAGCACGCAGACCATCGGCCCATGGTAACGCACACTATCGCAAATTAGCAAAACCAGAGGTCATTTCAAGAAACGGGGGTCATTTCCGATATGCGATTAGCGATAATCACATATCACATATCGTAGGGCAAACCCCTCAAAGAAGGAAGGACCGCAAGCCCCCAGGTCCGAAAAATCATAAAATGCAATGGATATCGTCCTGATTCCGTCAGAAGCAGGGTCCCACGAAAACTGGCAGGATATCAGAAGGGCTTCGAGCGGTAAGCGGTTTCAACTGAGTCCTGCTCGATGCCACACAATGGGTGCCATGCATCTGGTGGAAGAGAGAGAAAACCGATCACATCAGATGGGTAAACATCATGTTACCTACCCGCCTGATATGGACGATGACCGTAGGATTTGGAGGCCCCAGAACAATGGTAGAGACACGTTCCGATGGATGACTGGATTTGACAAGGTTAACAGACAGAGTTGTATAGGATTTGAAGTCCGACGTGGATGATGCATTGGCAGAAGGTCGTATTCCGTGGGAATTCGTGGAGTTAACGGAAGAAACAGTCGTTTCAAAAATGTACAAGAGAACTGACACTCATTTCATTATGAAATAGGTGGCCACCTCCTTGTGAGGCGTTATATAGTGATGATTACGTAGAACAGAGGGATTCATATGGACAGAGGCAGGGGAACCAGAAAGCCGGGAAGCGGAAACGAATAGTCGGGAAGTATATTGGCTTTAAAGCCACAAGATGATAAAGATAATAGCAAGCAGTAAGTTAGAAGCAAGTTAGAAGCAGAGGCGAGAAGGTAAGCTGACCTACAAAAGAAAAGGTAGCATCGAGCTAGAGTTAAGAGAGAGCCAGAGAGATTCAGAGAGTCTATGTACTCCAGAGAAGGCTTGAGAGGTTCAAGCAAACTCCTCTGTATATGCTTTTCATGTATGAGTCTCAGATTGGGCTCATACTACTGTGACCAATAGAGTTCGAGAGTAAATAATGAGTTTCTGTGTACTTCAAAGACTTGGGGAATCGAAGTACAGTCCTGTTGATTTATATTTGTTGTGTGAGACTCAAATTGAGCTCAATGTTGTAAAACATTTGCTTTGAAAACATAATAGAGAGGCCACCATTGAAGGCTGGACCAGGAGACATAGCCCAGGAGTGTTGGGTGAACTCCTTATTAAACTTGTTGTGTTTATATGTTTGCTTGTTATATTTTCTTTAACTGCTTCAGTGCCTATGTATTTCACAATCTTATCAATCTGTTGCATAAAATAACATAGGCACATCCATGCACATGAGTCTGTAATAACTTATTAATTGTCTTGGATCAATTTCAAATCAAGTGGTATCAAAGCTCTAGGCTGCTAAGGTTAGATGAGCTTTTACTAGATTCTTTCTGTTGAATGATAACTAGATCAAAGCTTAAATTAGGAGGAGAGTTGGTTGAAGCTAACCCAGAAATTGGAAGAGTCTATCCTAAGAGGAAAATGTCAGAAGAAAGTCCCTTGGAATCATACTCCCAGTTCATGGATAGTTTCATGACCATGAGAGCCATGGTAGAAGAAATGTATAGAGAATTTAAGAGAGGTAGAGGTGAAGAGCCATCAACCTCCAAACAAGATAAAGGAGTAGAAGAACCTCTTCTAGTTGCCCACCTAGAAGGCAAAGGAAAAGAAGAGAAGCCTCTCCACCATCTCCCCCATCATCACCTTCATCATCATTTTCTTCACATAAAGAAAGCCTTGAAAAGAAAAAGAAGAAACCTTCATTGATTAAATTAGATGTGAAGTTTGATTTTCCAGTTTACGACGGAGAATTGAATGCAGAAAAGCTAGATAACTGGATTAGACAAATTGATGTATATTGCAGAGTGCAGAACATCGGTTCAGAAAGGAGAAAGATTCAGCTGTCTATCCTATGCCTTGGAGGCACCACCCTAGTATGGTGGGAAGGTAGGACACAAGTTGATTTAAAGAAGCATGTTAAGATTCTTTCCACCTGGAATGAATTTGTTTCTGCAATTAAAAAATAATTCTATCCACTAGCTTATATGTAGCAAGCTATGATGAGTTGGCAAACTCTTCGCCAATTGAAAGGGAAAAGTGTACAACGTTACACCCAAGAATTTAGAAAATGAGCTTTGATTCTAGGAATTTCTTTAGACTCACCTAAAAATTTGTTGAAGTATATAGGGGGTCTACATAGTTATTTGAGACATACCATTCTCATATTTAATCACACTAGCATAGATGAGGCATATATTCAGGATACACATCTAGAGGCTAGAGGCAAGAATGTGAACCCAGAAGTTTGGGGATCATCAAAACCCACTACAAGCAAGAACAAGGAAAAGAGAAAACATAAATGGAAAGAGAGGAAGACAAATACTATACAAAAGACCAAGCCTCCATGCACTCACTGCAAGAAGGATGGGCATGATGATGAACACTGTTGGATTCTACATCCGTAGCTAAGGCCCAAGAAGTACGATGGAAAAAAGAAGAAGACTACTGTAGCTATTCCAAAGGATTTGGTGTCAGATTTAGGGGATGAAACAACAATCGCAGCCATAGGTATAAAAGGTAAAAATTCTGAAGCATCTACTATTAATTTTGCACAATCTACTGACAATGAAGAAAATGAGAGGAAAAGACATGAGCCTTTTCATATTAGAGTTATTTCTAAGCATCAAAATATTGATACTTTGTTTGGTAGTGGCTCACAAGTAAACTTAATTTCTGAAGTAATTGTAAAGAAGCTAGGATTGCTAACCACACCTCACAAGAAACCATATCCATTATGTTGGTTATGTGATAAAGCAAAGCTACAAGTGACTAGACAATGTAAACTTAGGTTTTCTTTTGGGTCAACATTTGTAGATGAGGTCGAGTTAGATATTTTTCCCTTGGATATATGTGGAATTTTTTTAGGAAGTCCTTACTTGTATGATAGGAAAGCCATTTTCTATAGAGCTGAAAACAAGTATCAACTCGTTAAAGATGGAATTGAATATGTTGTAAGAGCTCATAACTCAAGAATAATTATACTCTCATAAAATCAGGGCAGATGAAAAGAACTATAAATTCATGCAAACAATTTTTACTAATGGTTGTAAAGGAAAAAAAAAAACTGATAAAACCAATGTATTTGAGGGTTGTAATGCTAAACTGCAAGCTGATTTAGAAAAAGTTGTTTTAGAATATGATATACTATTTCAAGAACCTAAAGGTCTTCCACCCAAAAAGGAAATAGTACATGATATTAATTTGCAGCAAGATGTTCCATTGCCTAACATCGGAATGTACAGGTTGTTTGCTTTAGAGAATGCATAAATCAAGAATCAGGTACAGGTGTTGCTCGAGAAAGGGTTAATAAGACCTAGCACATCGCCATGTGGGTCTCCAATTGTCTTGGTGAGAAAGAAAGATAGCTCATGGAGAATGTGCATTGATTACCAAGAACTGAATAAGGTAACGATCAAAAATCGTTATCCCCTTCCTCACATAGATGATCTATTAGATTAGTTGAAAGAAGCTATTTATTTTTCCAAGTTGGACTTGCATAGTGGCTACCATCAGGTCAGAGTTGCAGAGCAAGATGCATGGAAGACTGCTTTCAAAACAAAGCAGGGATTATATGAGTGGTTATTCATGCCTTTTGGCTTAACTAATGCTCCTGCTACTTTCATGAGAGTAATGAATGATGTACTCAGGCCTTTTATTGATGATTTTGTCATTGTATATTTAGATGACATCATTATATTTAGTAAAACATGGGAAGAACATTTGAAGCATGTAAAGTAGACTCTAGATGTTTTGAAAAGAGAAGTTCTTTATGTTAAGCTATCAAAATGTGAATTTGGAAAAACATATTTGAATTATTTGGGTCATATTATAGGGGGTGGTGAATTGAATATAGATCCCTCTAAGGTTGTAGTCATTGTAAACTAGCCTAAACCCAAATCTGCTATAGAAGTTAGAAGCTTCCTAGGAGCAACACAGTATTGGAGAAAGTTTATTTCTAACTTTTCCTTGATTTCAACTCCCTTACATGCTTTAACAGAATTGAACAAGGTGTTTCAGTGGGGAGGAAAACAGCAGAAAGCTTTCGACACCTTAAAAGAAAATATTAGTACAGCACCAGTACTAGCACTGCCCGATCTTCAAAGACCATTTGAGATTGAAATGGATGCCAGTGACTATGTCATGGGAGCAGTGTTGATGCAACACGGTAAACCCATATGTTATCATTCTGAAACATTTAATTCTGCAGTAGTTAATTATCCCACATATGATAAAGAATTGTATGCATTGGTACAGAGTGTGAAAAAATGGAAACATTACCTAATGGGAAAAGAGACAGTTATACATATTGATCATCAACCACATCAATATTTACACTCCCAAACTAGGTTGCAACAATCAAGACACTATAGGTGGATGGGCTTTCTACAATAGTTTCATCTTGTCATCAGATATAAAAGGGGCATACACAATAAAGTTGCAAATATGTTGTCCAAACCAATTATAAATGCATCTACAATAGTTAAGCATAATTCAGTATTGCATGAAAGCCACATTGAACAGTATGCTCAAGATATAGATTTCAAAGATGTATATGCAACTTTAAGTCACGACAAACAAGTAGAAGAATTGGATTATCATGTTAAGGACCAACTCTTGTATCATTTTTGGAAGTTATGCATTTCACAAACTGAAAGAGTAAATATAATTCAAGAATCACACACTTCTCTAATATCAGGTCACTTTGGTGTAAGTAAAATAGTTGCATAGCTGCAAAGATTTTGTTATTGGCCAAAAATGAATGAGACAGTTTCTAGATATGTAAGAGGGTGTACCATGTGTGCTAAAAGCAAGCCCAACAATAGAAAAATAGGCTTGTACACTCCACTACCAGTTCTTTCTCATCCTTGGGAAATTGTTTCTATGGACTTTGTTGGGGGACTACCTAAATATAGAAAAGGTCATGACTATTTATATGTTATTGTAGATAGGTTCAACAAAATGTGTATTTAATACCCTGTAATAAATAGATTACAGCTGGACAAACTGCAAAGTTGTTCTTTTAACATGTATGGGTTCATTTTGGATTACCCACTTCCATTGTATCTGATCGAGATTCCCGATTTGTTGGGAAGTTTTGGTCAAGTCTGTGGGAATTGATGGACACCAGACTGAAGAAGAGCACAAATTTTCATCCGCAAACAGATGGCCAAACAGAGGTGGTCAACAGGATAGTGATCTAGTTGCTCAGAGGCTATTACATCAAGAATCCCAAGATTTGGGGTGAACATTTGTATTATGTACAACATGCTTACAACCGGGCTAAACATTCTTCTACGCAGAGATCTCCTTTTGAGACCTATTTTGGTTTCACACCAAGGTATCCCTTGGATTTTGTCTTTGGTAAAGACGTAACGTTTGATGGACATAGTGATGTGGACAAGGCAACCAAATTCATTGAACAAATCCAAGAGATTCACCAGGCAGTACAGGAACAGCTAGAAAAGAGCCAAGCCAAGTACAAGGCAAGGCATGATAAACATCGGATTGAGCATAGTTTCCAAGTTGGTGATCAAGTCTGGTTGTATATCAGTAAAGATAGAATGTAAGGTGAAGGTAAGAAGCTGAAGCTGATAAGGTATGGACCTTTCAAGATACTTGAGAAAATCAGTGAGAATTCTTTTTGCCTTGATTTGCCAGCTTACATGCACATCTATTCAGTTGTTAATGCAGAAAGCTTGAGACTATTTCAACCTTCAATGATTTAAGATCTCGAAGAGTAGAGTCAATTTCCTTCTGTTGATGATCTGCTACCTGAATATCTCAATAAATTGCAGGAAGATACAGTTCTGGACAGGAAGGTGAGAACTATGGGTAGAGGGGATGTTGAGTACCTCAGGATTGGACTCAAAGGTTCAAAACCAAGCAGTGAAAAATGGATAGAAATTGGGCAAGTGAGGAATCTATATCCTCACTTGATTGGTGCTTAAAAACCAACTTTTGGTGGTCCAAAAGCTTTTTCAGTGGGAAGGCCATGATCCAAATTAGATCCTAGAACACGCTCTAAGTTTTCATGAACTCTTCAAAATTTTTCCAAAGGCTACAAGTCTTATAAAGATCAAGCTATCGGAGGTATCCTCGTAACAGTTGCAATTGGTGATCAGGGCGGAGCAACGAGGATCGTCAGTCAAGCGCACAGACCGTCGACCCATGGTAACGCGTGTTGTCGCAAATTAGCAAAACCAGAGGTCATTTCAAGAAACGGGGGTCATTTCCAATATGTGATTAGCAACAATCACATATCACATATCGCAGGGAAAACCACTCAAAGAAGGAAGGGCCAAAAACCCTTGGACATGAAAAATCATAAAATGCAATGAATGTCGTTCCGATTCCGTCAGAAGTTGGGTCCCACAAAAATCGGCAGGATATTGGAAGGGCTTCAAGTAGTAAGCAGTTTCAACCGAGTCCCACCCAATGCCACACAATGGGTGTCATGCGTCTGGCAGAAGAGAGAGAAAACCGCTCGCATCGGACGTGTAAACATCATGCTACTTATCCGCCCGATATGGACGATGACCATAGGATTTGGAGGCCCCAGATCAACGACAGATATGCGTTCCGATGGATGACCAGTTTTGACCAAGGTTAACAGATAGAGTTTTATAGGATTTGAAGTCCGACGTGGATGATGCGTTGGCAGAAGGTCGTATTTCACAAGAATTCTTGGATTTAATAGAAGAAATGGTCATTTCGAAAATGTCCAAGAGAACTGACACTTAGTTCATTATGAAATAGGTGGCCACCTCCTTGTGAGGCATTATACAGTGATGATTACGTAGGATAGAGAGATTCAGATGGATAGAGGCAGGGGAACGGGAAAGATAGGAAGCAGAAACGAATAGTCAGGAAGCGGATTGGCTTTAAAGCCATAAGCTGGCAGAGAGAGCAGCAAGCAGTAAGTTAGAAGCAAGTTAGAAGTAGAGACGAGAAGCCGAGCTGAACTGCAGAAGCAAAGGCAGCATCAAGCCAGAGTTAAGATAGAGCCAGAGAGAGTCAGAGAGTCTGTGTACTCCAGAGAAGGCTTGAGAGGTTCAAGTGAACTCCTCTGTATATGCATGTCAGTATGAGTCTCAGATTGGGCTCATACTACTGTGACCAATTGAGATCGAGAGTCAGTAAGGAGACTTTGTGTACTCCAGAGACTTGGGGAATCCATGTACAATCCGGCTGATTTATATCTACTGTGTGAGACTCAAATTGAGCTCGTTGTTGTAAAAACTCTACTTTGAAAACATAATAGAGAGGCCACCACTAAAGGATAGACCAGGAGACGTAGCCCAGGAGTGTTGGGTGAACTCCTTATTAAACTTGTTGTGTTTATATGTTTGCTTGTTATGTTTTCTTTAACTGCTTCAGTGCTTGTGTATTTCGCAATCTTATCAATCTGTTGCATAAAATAACATAGGCACATCCATGCACACGAGTCTGTAATACCTTATTAATTGTCTTGGATCAATTTCAGATCACATTTATATCATTAACATTCCATGATTCCCAGGCAAGGTAACATCTTCGGTTACTTTAGATGAGCAACCTATAGGATTAGGATGTTCCTAATGAGTTTTGAACATTTTTCCAATATGCCTTGTCGATTTCAAATTGTCATTGTAGGTTATCGCTTTAATTGTTATCCAGTTTGACATTTGATTGACAACAAAATTCCATGCTTTTATAAATTATTTTCATGTTAATTTTTTAAATGTATTTAAGAAATTTGTCTTCAGTAGCCAAACTTCAAAAAATGGACTTCAGACTACTAGGTTTAAGGTTTGGGTTATGTATTTGGTCAAAATTTCCCAAGATTTATATCATATCTCAACCTTTTGAAATTCATGCATTCATGCCTTTTGAATGTAACACATCACGACAAGGATGAGCCCTATTAAGCTCACCAAATCTGTTACTATGCTTCATGAATCATAATTCAAATGGTCTATGAATTTGGTTCTTTTCCTTGACTAAACAATATTAAGCAAAATCCTCTCATTCAAACTCAATCCCAAGTCATACTCAAAATTTTGGCATGTGAATAACATTGGCTTGGTAGCAAGTTTCACACCCAAGTCCTTGCAATTCAGACAAGAATGTCCATTTTCTAAAAAAATTGATCATATCCTTAAATTGTTAGCTCTTGGACTCCTTCATTAAAGAAAAGATCATTTTATGATCTTGATAATTGGTTTATCAAAACGTGGATGGGGTGAAATATGAGTGAAGGAGTAGAGAAAGAAATTTTCCTTAACATTGCCTAGAATATTTTAAACTTTTGGGGGCACATCACGTGACACTACCATCATGACGCCAATTTTTTTTGGTAAAGTTATATTGTAAGAGGCATCCATTGATTCACTTTCCTCAACCCATGACCATAAAGATGATTCTCCTTGAACATTTTTCCTAGATGATGATAATGATATATAGTCCTTATCATCATAAAGTATGGATTTTTTTTCTTCACACATGCTCCACCTCCCTCCTCCCAATTGTATATAAGCATCAGTTTCTCTTGCATGCTTCCCTCCAATTGAAAAGTTATTCCTATACCTGAAATCCTCGTCTTGATCTTGGTTCTTATGCTCCTCTTCTTCTTTTAAGCTAAGCAATTAGAAAAACATTACCTCCCTACCACCACAAATAGATAAATCATTTTTCCTACACTCTATTTCAAGCTCCACAAGAGGAATACTAAACAATTCTTGAGTTGTTTCTCCCTCTCCAATCACCATAGCAACATCTTCATTTGAACCAGATCCATATGTTATGTATGTAAAATTGGGTTCATAACTATCAAGGTCCTTCAATGGTGGGGCATCTCCACATATTGAATGAAAGGGAGGGACACCTGAATTTCCAAACTTAGGAAAGGTAGCTCTCTGTACATTCGCATAAGGAGAAACCAGTCTGACCAATCCTGGAGAACTTTCATCACTCTCTCCTGCAAGGATTCCATAATATAAATGTAAAAAAATTCACAAAAGTATCCACATAGTCATTACACTAATTATGATATATATTTTTTTACAAGTAAAACTTACCAGCCATCTTGCTAATTGATGACCAATAAGGGGCTTGATCTTAATACATGATCTATTTTCATCATTACTGTCCTCAACATGTTCTATTATTTAGAGTGAGATTTCATGAATTGGCAGGCGTGTTTTTCCACATTTCTGTTTTTATATCCCACAAAATTGGAATCCTGCTACATTTGGCCTCCTCTACTTCCCTAGGCTAGATGTGTTAAAGAGGGTACAAAACACTAATGATATGTTCTTTTGCCATAAGTTCTTCTCATTTTTTGGATGAATTCTGTGGAAATTTTATTCATGCCAATTATGTGGTAGGAAATAATGTTCCATTATTATTTTTTATCATCTCTTGTTTATGAGTTAGCATGCTTCTATTGTACTAGTTCATTACAAATATGTCATGTAAAGATCAAGTTGAGTGGGTTTTACATTTGATTTCCACTGTAGTCAACAACTGAATATATAAGTTTTTTGTTAGGGTGAATGATCGGAAAACACACTTTGATTTCCACTAGTGCTCTCTTTTTCATATACTATCACAAGTGCACACATACAAACTCACTTTTATTTTTACCTGGATAAGCAAATGATGAAATCTTTGTATTTTGTAGTGACAAGGATAACTATGTATTGGAGCTAGACCTTGAGCCCTTCAATTTATCCTTTCCTTACCCAACATGACCATCTCGTATTGGTAACAGAGGTCAATTTCTGAACCAACATTTGTCTTCAATACTATTTTGAGATAAAGAAAGAACACAACCATTGTTGGATTTCCTTCGAGCACACAAATACCAAAGCCATGTTATTTTTCTTTCCTTGGTTAATATATTGCATCATTGTGTTTGATATTTAATTCATTATTATTCTATGCCAATATATCTCTATCAAATAGAAGAGAAGGATGACTTGGCTGTTTTAGAGATATATAATATGAATTAATTAAAAATTCACAGGGTTATTTTGATTCTCATCTTTTATTTCACTTCTTTAGAGAAAACTATATATTCAAATACCAACTCAACTCAAGCCAAACTAAAATAGAGAATCCTAGTTATGAAGATGTTTCTCTTTCCATACCTTATAATGACAATATTTTTTTGAATTATACTTGAAGTTCACTGATAATAACCTGGATTTATATATTTCTTTTAGCACCAAATTTAATTCATCGTAAAAATACAAATATGCCATTAAATATGACCTAAAGATGATTCAAAGAGTACCACCTTTAGTTTGAGCACGTGGCAAAGTAATTTCTGAGGTGTGAAGTTTTATTAGAGGCATTGTTTGTTTATTTTTTTTGGTTAGAAAATGGTTTTCTCTTGCTTTTATGTGAATTTCAATTTATTATATCTAGCATGTTGAGAAATGGGAAAGAATAATGTGTGACATTTATCTTGCAGAAACTAATGTTGAATGAAAGGATAAAGAGTTTAACCAAGCTACAATCTGCTTTGGTAAAGGTAGAGGGACATCTTAAAAAGTTACCTAAGAATACACCATATACATAGTTTGAACATAAGTAATATATGGCTTTTTCGTTTGCAGATATGTTCTTTTTTCTATCCAAGATATCATAGCAAGACTGTTAAAATTGGAAACTAGGGCCAAATTCCATGTGGGTCATCTTATTTATGGAAGCTGATATTTTTATTGGATCCCTCTCATCGGGACGTGTAGGATTGATCTAAAGATCATCCAATTCCAATAAGTATTTATGGAGTTATGAATTTATTTTTATTATAAGACAAATTGTCATGACGACCATCATCTTATGTAGGCTCAGAAGCCCAATAGTCATGTATATTCATCATCTACGTTTTAGTATAAATAGGAGACGACTTGAAGTCATTTCAGATACACTCACTCTTCATGTGATCTCCTCCTCTCCACGTTTTGGGTTTTTGGTGAAGGAGAGACACAATGAAGATACGCTGGCCTTATATGATGCCCTAGCTTATACGTAGATATGGAGACACTATTATACGTTGTTAATAGAAGACCTTATACGCTACAATGGAGAATCTATACGCACAACAATGGAAACATCTATGTGATGCCCTAATCCATTGGCAATGGAGACTTTATACGCACAACAATGAACTCTATACGTTGTCATGCATATACGCAGAAACTATATGCACAACAATGAAGAGACTCTATACGTTGTCATCTATACGCACAGCAATGAAGACTATATACGCATAGTCTATATGTTGTCATGATATAACGCATAGTCTATACACTGTCACCTTATATGCAGTTATGGAAACTATATACGCACAACACTCTATATGCTGTCATGATATCCGCATGGAGACTATATATGCACAGTCTATACACTGTCATGATATATGTAGCAATGGAGACTCTTTATACACAGCCACAGTTATGAAGAGGAATCCCTGTCAAGACATATAGCTGCAGAGAGCCACAATCATGAAGAGGAGCCACAGTCATCTCTGCATGAAGCTGAGCCGCCATAAAGAGTTTGACTGCACCTCACTTTAGGAACAGTCATCAACTCAGATGCTTGAGGAACAACAACCTCAGCATATAAATATGTATCTCGGTGCTCTCACTCCTTACGCAGTCACAGTGAGGAGAACTTGGATTAATAAATTATTGGGAGTCTGGGTACAAGGAGAAGCAGTGATGAGGGTTTAAAATAATGTTATATTGTATTGAAACCTTGGTGGCATACCTGTAGCAACCATATCACAATAAATAGCAGTGATAAAACTATTCTCTCTACTGAATGAAGATTATGCTAGAAGTCAGTCCTGGCATAATGAAATAGATTTTGATGATGATCAAGAGATCCTTGGTATACCTATAAAAGGACTCAGTGTCGACATCATGAAAATGATATGGATGAACAATTATGGTGTATAGTCCTCTCATCAAAGTAGTGATGTATGATGATGAATGAAACAGTGGGCATGATAAATAATGAGCAGCATGATTATGAGAGCAGGAGCAACTTAGTCATCAAGGTTCAACACATGTGACAGTACAGCATGGTGTCACATGGTTATGAGGAGCAAATAGACGAAAGGAAACACTATGATAGGTGAAGGAGTCACCTTAGAGAATTAGTTGAAGCAATATGTCTTCAACTGATCTCATTGGATATCAAAAGTCAAAATATTGACTTTTATTGTAAATGTAATATCTCTTTCACTTTCTCTGCTTAACTTTGAAGAACATAAAAGAAGAATTGATCAAGGATTTCCCCACATTGGGGTTTGTCACTGGCTAGTGCCACATCTTGTGTCCTCTTGTCTTGGCTTGTCTTTTGTGATTTATATTTATGTTCTATCTACAGTTTACTTTAATTCTGATGTGATTTCTAATAAGGAAAAGATATTGTGCTAACTATGAAAAATTAAATAAATTGCTCTAGCATAGAACATACATAAAATTAACATGGTATTTGCGCTGAGGTGAAGACAATGCCCAAGGAAGAGTTAAAGAGAAATCATTAAAGACAGTTGGGAAAGGACAAAAAGGATTAGTGGATTCCTCATCGCTCTTCACCAAGGGTGAAGTCAAAGCAGAGAATATTATCAGAATGGCATAGCAGAAGTTTCTAATGGCCTACCTAAAGATCACTTCATTGGGAAGTTTAGATCCAAGGGTGGAAGGAAAGGCAGATGCCTTGATTGCAATAAGTTTGGCCATTATACGAAGGAGTGTCTGATAGGTGGAGACACATCTCTTGATTAAAATCATTCCAGGGACATTTGGGAAATGGCTGACTCTTCAGAGAAAGCAAAGAACCACAAGATTATACTTGGAGCCGATGCGACCTATTTCGAAAAAGGGTGTAGGGAATATTACCTCTAAATTGAATGAGGGTAACTCGATTCATTTACAGAATCTCTTTTATGGACCTGATCACAAGAATAACCTGGTGTCCATTTCAGCAATGGAAGTCGAAGGTTTCAAGGTGGCACTCGTCGATGGAAAGGTACGTGTTTGAAAATAGAATTTTCAAGATGTTTTTGAGTTCAGGGTTGTATCAAGTTACAGGAAGTCCACTGGGGACCATGTCCATTAACACATAGCACTGGAGGTCTATGAGTCAGATGATGACAGGGAAGCCTGAATTCAAAAAGAGCATGAAAGTACATGCCTGAGATGTACTGAAGGAAAATGTTATAAGGGGACCATTCCCCTCATGTAGCAGGTCCATAGGTCTGGAACAACCCGAGGGGTTTGAGATTGATAATTAGGAATCTCGCATATGCAGGTGGAAGAAAGCCCTCTATGGATTGAACCAAAACACCCCAGGCATAGTATGAGAGGATCGATAGCTATCTGATAAAGCTGAGATTCACTAGGAGTGAAATGGATCCAAACCATCCGAAGGTTGTGGATGATAGACCTCTCATAGCAACACCTTATGATGACGACCTATTTCTAACAGATGCAGACCCTCTCACTTGCAGAAGTAAGAGGGAGTTGGATTCCGCATGTGGAATGGTGAACTTCCAACCTATGACTACCTTGAGGATCTTAATTTTTAGAAGTTACATGATAGTGATGTCGGACCAGATTTGGGAAATGCCTCTAAGTTTCATAAACTCATTTCTGTTGATGTTCTTGGTGAACTTCTGTCTGGACATATGTTTTGCAGTTAGCATGATGAGCTCATATTTGGTTGAGCCTCGCTGGATTCATGCCAAGAATCCTTTGAGATATCTTTAGGGCAAAATCTCCCATAGATTTAGATACACTACCAAAAATATGAAACTGCATGATTATTTGAATGTTGAGTGGGAAGGCAGTGTGGAGGATCACTAGAGCACTTCTCAGTGTTGGTTCTCTTTGGATTCTGCTTCGATATCATGCATAAGTAGGAAGCAGAAGTCAGTTGCTACATGGTTGTGGAAGCTCTTCAGTGAGCTATTTGTACACATGATGAATATCACTGTGATTCTCTGTGACAATTTGAGGTAGGATTCGATTATTGAGGAATCCTATATTCAATGATTGCTCTAGAAGATAGACATCATATACTGACATATCTGGGATATGGTAAGTCAACAAGCAAGGAGGCTCCATCACACTGAGATGATGTACAAGTTGCTACACTTTTTCAAAGCCCCGAGGAAATATCAAATTTTTTATTTTCCTGAATGACTTGGAGTCATCGAGAGACCCTTGTAAAAGGGTCCTGCATGTTGTATACATTGAGCTTTGGGAGCTCTAGGGGCTTGCGGTTCTTACCGGAGCAACATAGGACCACAGGGTGACTCACCCTCCCCTAGTGGTCCGCAATCGGACATGATGATTCACTCTCCTGTGGACAAGATGATTCGGTCTCTTGTGTAGCAGGAAGATTAGTTCTCCTGTGAGATCTAGATGATGTGTTCTCCATTACGATTATGTAGAAGGATGATCAGTTCTCCTGTGAGGTCTGGATGATGTGTTCTCCATGATGATTATGTAGCAGGATGATTAGTTCTCCTGTGAGGTCTGGATGATGTGTTCTCCATGACGATTGTGTATCAGGATGATTAGTTCTCCTATGAGGTCTGGATGATGTGTTCTCCATGGCAACTGTGGAATAGGATGATTCTCTCTCCTATGGGCCAGGATGATTAGTTCTCTGTTGCATCCACTGGACATGATGAATTGCTCTCCTGTGGACAGGATGATTAGTTCTCATGTCGAGGCATCCTACCCATGCAGTCTGGGACTCATGGAAACTACCTCTCATCTGATCAATGAGTAAGGAAATGAGGATAGGGACCATAGTAGTACCGATGGATGCATCGTTGTATCTACCATACTCCCTATGCTAGGATGACTTTCATTGATCTGGGATCAATGATATTGGTCTGGGACTAGTTGTAGGAGTTGTACCCACTATGACACTGACTTCGGGTTAGTAGAGGACTGGTCTAGGCCCAGTGGTACATACTCTGAGACTGACTTCAAGTCAGTAGAGGACTAGTCTGGGACCAGTGAGAGTGGTACATACTATGAAATTGACTTTGGGTTGGTTGAGGACTAGTCTGGGACCAGTGGCACACACTCTGAAACTGACTTTGGGTCAATGGAGAATGGTATAACACATTCTCGATCAATTCTTCTTCTTCATGGTTTAGCAGAGCGGAGATGAGCTGAGAAGAGTTGAGGTGAGCAGAGCTGAGTAGAGTAGAGCTAGGCAGAGCTGAGCTAAGCAGAGCAGAGCAGTGCATGGCACTGATGGCGGAGATAATACAGTTGAACATATGGATCAGTGAATGGAGTTCTCCCTAGTTGAGAGTGAGTGTTAAAATTGGCAACTAGGGCCAAACTTCGTGTGGGTCATATTATTTATGGCATCTGATATTTTTATTGGATCCCTCTCATAGAGAGGTGTAGGATTGATCTAAAGATCATCCGATTCCAATAATTATTTATGGAGTTATGAATTTATTTTTATTATAAGAAAAATTGTCATGTCGGCCAACATCTTATGTAGTCTCGGAAGCCCAATAGTCATGTGTATTCATCATCTACGTTTTAGTATAAGGAGGAGAGGACGTGAACTCATTTGAGATACACTCACTCTTCATGTGATCTCCTCCTCTCCACGTTTTGGGTTTTTGGTGAAGGAGAGACACAATGAAGATACGTTGGCCTTGTATGATGCCCTAGCTTATACACAGATATGGAGACACTATTATATGTTGTTAATAGAAGACCTTATACGCTGAAATGGAGACTCTATACGCATGGCAATGGAAACATCTATGTGATGCCCTAATCCATTGGTAAGGGAGACTCTATATGCGCAATAATGAACTCTATACACTGTCAAGCATATATGCAACAACTATACGCACAACAATGAAGAGACTCTATACGCTGTCATCTATACACACAACAATGAATACTATATATGCATAGTATATACGATGTCATGATATAACACACAGTCTATATGCTATCACCTTATACATAGTTATGGAAACTATATATGCACAGAACTCTATACGTTGTCATGATATACACATGGAGACTATATATGCACAGTCTATATGCTGTCATGATATACTCAGCAACGTAGACTCTTTATACGCAACCGTAGTTATGAAGAGGAATAATTGTCAAGACATATAGCTGCAGAGAGCCACAGTCATGAAGAGGAGCCGCAGTCATCTCCGCATGAAGCTGAGTCATCGTAAAGGGTTTGACTACACCTCGCTTTAGGAACAATCATCAACTCGGGTGCTTGAGGAACAACAGCCTCAACATATAAATATGTATCTCAGTGCTCTCATTCCTTACGTAGTCACAGTGAGGAGAACTCAGATTAATGAATTACTGGAAGTTTGGGTACAAGGAGAAGCAGTGACAAGGGTTTCAAGAAATGTTATATTGTATTGAAACCTCGGTGGCATACCTGTAGCAGCCATATCACAATAAACAACAGTGATAAAACTATTCTCTCTACTGAATGAAGATTATGCTAGAAGTCAGTCCTGGCATAACGAAATAGATTTTGATGATGGTCAAGAGATCCTTGGTATACCTGTAAAAGGACTCAGTCTCGACATCATGAAAATGATAAGGATGAACAGTTATGGTGTATAATCCTCTCATCAAAGCAGTGATGTATGATGATGAATGAAACAGTGGGCATGATAAATAATGAGCAGCATGATGATGAGAGCAGGAGCAGCTCAGTCATCAAGGTTCAACACATGTGACAGTACAGCATGGTGTCACATGGTTATGTGCAGCAAATGGACGAAAGGCAACACTATGATAGGTGAAGGAGTCACCTTAGAGAATCAGTTGAAGCAATATGTCTTCAACTGATCTCATGCGATATCAAAAGTCAAAATATTGACTTCTATTGTAAATGTACTATCTCTCTCACTTTCTCTATTGAACTTTGAAGAACATAAAAGAAGAATTGATCAATGGTTTCCCCACATTGGGGTTTGTCCCCGGCTAGTGCCACATCTTGTGTCCTCTTGTCTTGGCTTGTCTTCTGCGACTTATATTTATTTTTTATCTGCATTTTACTTTAATGCTGATGTGATTGCTAATCAGGGAAAGATATGGTGCTAACTGTGAAAATTTAAATAAATTTCTCTAGAATAGAACATACCTAAAATTAACAAAGACAAATATTGATATTGTAGAAATTGTTAGAGGACCTCATTGAGGTCAATTTTTCTGATGTTCTACTTGATTGATACATTCTCATGACAGGAAGGGTTTAAATACGAATTAATATGTTACCAAAAAAATTATATTCAAAGTTTATACATATAAAAGACAAAAACAAATGTCAATTCCTTCATTTGATTGTTACTTGACTCTGGTGTGGGTAGGTTACATGAAATATGATTTGAAAAGGATGGGGAGATAATATAGAGATCACATATTGGATATGATTCATTTGTTGTTGGAGATCCTTCAAGCACTTCAACCATCGACTTTGGAAATGTTTCTAGTAAGTATTCCTATGGTTTTTAATGTTGTGATTCTTTCACCTCATGGTTATTTTGGGCAGGCAAATGTTTTAGGAATGCGTGATAAGATATCGAAGGATAGGTAAACAATTTTTTTATAATTGCAATGTCCATTCCATGATATCCTCTCTTTATTGTTTGATTGTATTTTGAACGTTTGTTTCGATTATTTTTTGTATTTTAACTATGAAATTGAAAGTACTTGGTTTTATGTTTGTTTAAACAACAACCAAAGCTTGAAGATGAAATTAATATTACACGATATTGATTGAAATCCTTTTAATTGTTTTGTATTGAAATATTTTCATGATTATAAGAAAAGTTTACGTTCATGTTGTTTTTTGAGAACATGTTGTTTATATACCTAACCAAGTTCATGCATTAGACAACAAATTGTTGTTGCGAATAAAATGACATGGATTAGACATCACACCTCAAATTATTTGTTTTAACAAGTTATTTATAGGTTGGGCTTTTTAGCATGTAACTTAGTTGGCACGATGGTGCCTAAGCTTTTCTTGAAGGTTGAATACTAAGTGACTAAGGTGTTCTTTTCTATGGTGACTCTAATTTGTTTATACAGGTCATCTGGCCACATAGTGGCCACTATCGCTCAACTAAAGAAAAATTGTTCGAGTGTCTCTCTCTTATGAGGAAGAATGGCTTTAGCATTGTTGATGTTGAGGTATATGTAATATAAATCCTTTATAGTATACTTTCATTTATATTCTAGTGTTCATCATCTTTCATGTCTTACACTTTTCATTCTAGATTCTTTTATTTTTGGAAAAGAAACTCAGTATTGATGGTAAGCAGTAGGATTTGAAGAAAGAGGAGAACACTAACATTGGAGCGACAAATGCAAAAAGAGAGAGAAGAGAACTAGTCTAGTGGTACCCTTAAAGCCAATATCCCACATAAGACACACACATAGAGACTGATGTTCAAGTCTTCATAGTTGGTGAATTCACCTGCAACGACTTGACAACACAATGATAATGTTTTATAGTGATGAAACAACATTTCATGTGTAAATTGAAGTCCAACCAATGTTAAGTTGGAAAATCATATTGTAATACTCGACATTTCATATAATATAATTTTTATGGTTGAAATTATTTATAGTTGCACGTGATATTGTTTAGTATTTTAACTAACATACGTAATTTTAAATTTTCATATTAGATGAATCAATTCGCATTGTATGATGTTTTTTTAATTTAGCCGCAAAATCATACTATTAATCTATGTTGATTAATAATGAACAAATAAAATCAATCTAAAACTACTAAATTAGTAGTTTATATTGATTAATGATCAACACAAATAAAATGAATATACGATTAAATTAGTCGTTTATAATGATTATTAATGAAAATAAATGAAATGAATATAAACTACTAAATTATTCATTTATATAATGAATATAAAACTACCAAAAAACATAAATGACTACTTAAAATGATTAATTTTTCATGACAAATGACAACTAAATTTTGCATATATACGACTATTAGTAGCTAATCTATAGTATCTTATAACACAACAAAAATTTAGTCATATTTCTTTGGTCATTAATTCGTTTCAAAAGATAACTAGAATTTGCATATATATGACTATTAGTAGCTAATTTAGAGTATCCTATAACAGGACCAACATTTTGGTCATTAATTGGTTTTCTCAGATGATCATATAGTAATATATTTTTTTGTATATTTGGTCATTAATTGTGGAAATTAATGACTAAATAAATAACTAAATTAAAGACCAAATTTATGACTAAATCTACTGCTAAATGATAAAATAGAGACAATCAATTAAAGACTAAGCTAAAAACAATTAAAAGTTGCTCGCATTATAAGATACTGTAAATTAGCTACTGCTGCTCACCGACTGAAAAAGAGTAATTTATATGAAAATTTTAGTCATTGTTTTAGTAACTAATTAGCCATTTTGTATTAGTGGTGGTAGGCCTTGTTCATGCAGCATTGCTCGTGCTTCCCCTACAATAATTTTGTTCTTCCTCTCAGCCACCCCATTCTTCTATGGGTTATGAGGTGCCGTCAACTCTCGTTTAATTCCTTCCGCTACATAGAAGTCCTTAAACTCTTGAGATACATATTCTCCACCGTTGTTGCTTCTCAAGGCCTTGATCTTCTTCCCTGAGTCTTTCTCGACCAAAGCTTTGAACTCACAAAACTTTGTGAAAGTTTGGTCCTTCTTCTGCATGAAATAAATCTAGCATTTACGAGAATAGTTATCAACGAAAATTACATAATACCTTTGCTTCATTGTGGATGTCATCGAGAATGGTCCACACAAATCAGTATGAACTCCCTCTAAGACAACTTCTGCTCAACTATCTCGATCATGAAAGGAAGACTTGGTTTACTTTCCCAAGGTACAACCTTTGCATGTGTCAACTTGCTCAAGTTTACCTTTGGGAAGTCCCATAGATATCTGCTGCATTATCTTCAAAGCCCCATGATGCAAATGGCCCAATCACCTATGCCACAACTCGCCAATGTCTTGGCTTTGCACCAATTCTGCTTTCATACTCAATGTTGCACAATCATCTACCTCTAGCTTATAGAGATTCTTCACCCGAATCCCTATCCTCTTGGTCTGACCCATGTCTATGTGTCTTAGGAATTCCTTTCCTTTACGAAAGACAACATTGTAACCTTTGTCCTCCAACATCGCAACCGATATCAAGTTCTTCTTCAGTCCATGAACATACATCACATCCGTCAAGGTGAGATGAGCTCCATGCTCCCTCTGAAAAGCAACCATGCCCACTCCTAAAACAATATACCTTCCATCATCACCCATCTCTATCCGCACCTTGAGGTCTTTCTCCTCCAAGGCACTGAATAAATTTTTATCACCAGTCATGTCAAATGAGGCTCCATTGTCAAGATACCATACACAACCCATCATTGATGACACCATGCATGCGATGGGGGTAAAGTCCATTTTTGAGCTGAGAGGCTAATGCCTCACCTTCCGATCCTTCCGAGGATCCCTTCTTGGACTTCTTCGATGGGAAATTAGTCGCATAATGTCCCATCTTGTGACAATTAAAGCATATTACTTTAGACATGTCACCCTTCTTCCCTCCATGAGAAGAATTCGATTTGAAATGGGAAGTGTTCCCCTTCCCTTTCCTTGCCTTACTTGCTAAGGCTAGATTTTCTTCATCATCATTCTTGGATGAAGAACCATCTCGTGTGCTCCTCCTGATCTCCTCTTGCATAATATCTAACCACAGTCGTTCCCAATCTAGTAGTTTCTCCCTTCCATTCACAGAGTCCTGGTAGCTATTCCAACTCTTTGGAAGGCCAAGGAGAGTGAGGCTCACCATATCATCATCGGTAGTAGTTATTCTCACACTGCCAAGTTCATCTCTACAGGTGGTGAGCTTGTTCAGATATGTGGAAATAGTATCACCCTTCTCCATCTTGATTCTTCGAAGCTTATCCTCGAGTGCCAATTTCCTTTGTTCGCTACTGTCTGGTAGAGGTCCTTCAATGTCTTCCACATTGAAAATGGAGTATCCTTCCCATGGAGACTCAAGACAATATGGTCTCAAACTCCCTCAAGGATGATCCATCTCACCTTCGCCACAAACTTCTTCCACTCAGCCAACTCTTGTGCATTAGTTGAAGCTAGCTTTAGGATTTCTTTATCAATGAACTCCTTCAAGCCATTTTCTTCTAATACAGCCTCCATTCTATCTTTCCATGCTATGTAATTTGAGCTACCTTCTAAGGCATACTCGAGTCTCAAGCCATAGAATGAAATTGGTCGGCCTTGAAGTATGATATGAATTCGATTTTCACCTGCAACCCGGAACATCAAACTTCGAATTCTCTTCCCAATATAATGTTCATAGCTCTGATACCATGTAGAAAATCTGTGATAGGTTAACTCGATAATGCAATATAAATCAAAGAATGATACTATAACCTACTTCTACTATCAATTTGCAGAAGCTTAAATATCGAGTTGAACAATATAACTAGAAGAAGAAGAATCAATGGCAAAATACGCATGAAAATACTTTGGGGAAAATCTCAGATAAAACCCCACACTATTGTATTATCATACATGGTGGAAATAAGTAGGAATTATACAAATCCTTACCTCTCACACCTAGCCAGCTCTCAATACAATCCTCACAAATGCTCACAAGCAATCTTGGCTTCTCTCCAGCCTTCCTCTCTACCCTCCAAGCTCCTATTTCCTTGCTTTGTTCCTTGTGGATAATTATCCTTTTACCAAGTGGAAAACCAATCCACCAAAACTGTGTAATCCTCAAGGATAAATCCTTGACTGCGCGCATGAGTTTTCTCCATGAGAAAACACATGCAACCGATACTACATTGTCCTTGAACATTGATCTCAAGTGGGTCTTTCTCAGAATAGAAATGCATGAGTTTCTGATGAGGGAATCTTCAGTTAACTGGAGTAGCACTATTTGAGTGCATTAATGCATCAACTGACTCTTAACTCACTATTAGTTCCTCAAATAGTTTGGAACTAATTTAACTAGACTTAACTCAATAAACTAAGTTAACTAATTACAACTCAAATATAACTCAATCTTATCTCCTTAATTTAAGGGATAACTCTTGGATCACTTCACAAAGACTTCTAACTTGAATTTCTCCAACTAATTAATTTAAAATAAATAAATAAATTATTTCCAAGTAGCTGTTAAGACTAAATTCGATTTTAATTCCAATTTAATTCAAGGAAAAATTAAATTGGAATATTCTTGTTTCCATATTTCAACAATTACTTGTTGTTCATATCTTCAATAAGTTGTTCATTATTTGTTAATTTTCTCATGTAATGTTTCGGTTAATGAGTTTAATGAAAATAATTTTAATTTCCATGAATGGACTAAATTGATTCACCCCCCTCTCATTTTAATCAAGTTTTCATCACTATCCAGAAACGCAAAATCCTCAAATGAAGGAGCATCATAACCATACAATGCTCAAAATAATGTCATACCAATGGACATGTTGTAGGTGGTGTTGTGGTAAGTTTCTCCTAGATGCATCCATTTAATCCAAGCCTTCTATTGTCCTAACACATAGTTACATGGATACCCCTCAACCCATTTGTCACAATTTCCATCTGGCCATCCATTTGAGGGTAATAATAGGTACTATGAGCCAACTTAGTGTGAGGCAATATGAACAAGTTGTGCCAAAATGCACTAAAATACCTATTGTCCTAATCATTGAAAATGTACTTAGGTAGCCAATGGGGCCTAAACACCTCCCTAAAAAATAATTCTACCACCTACATTGCCTTATACTGTGATGAAATCTCAAATTAATGTGCGAATTTGGTCAATCTATCAAAAATTACATAAATGCAGTCGCAGGTTTGCACCTTCAATAGACCAGTTGTGAAATTCATTGACATACTCTCACACTTCTATTCTAGAATGGGCAAAGGTTGAAATAAAATTGTAGGATGATTATTTTTTTACTTGTTCTACTGAAAAGTCATAGACTCCCTCACTTGTTGTAACCAATCATCCTTAAGGCCCTTCCATGAGAACCTCTCTAATTTTCGTGTAAGTTAAGTATCCAATGTGTCCTACAAAAGTTATATCATGACTCTCCCTCACAATCTTCTCTTTAGGTGTGGACTTAGGGACTAAATATATTATTTCCTTGTAGAATATAATGTCATCCTAAATGTGATCATCCATCAACTCACAATAAAACTTATTCTTTGAATATTCCACCTGTAAGTGTGAATTCCAGTTAGTTGAAATCTCCATAAGGGAACATGTTTCTAGTTTCCTGGAAGGGGCATTAGTAAAAATAAATATTTTTCTTTCCCTTCATATACTCAACGAAAAAATCATAAGCTTATATCTTTCTCACCCATTTTTTTTGCCTCTCATTCAATCCCTTTTGTTCCAAGGAATACTGCAAACTATTGTAATTAGACCTAACCACAACACACCAATGAAATAGTGTTTGAATTTCACTAAAGCATGCATAATGGAAATAATCTCATTGTCATAAATATATTAGAGCCTCTCTAGTTCCTTGATATTTTGACTCTCAAATGTTATCGATTGTGTATACTACATCAAGAAAACTCCTGTACTCTACATCAAGAAAACTCCTATACCCTCTCCTGAGGCATCACACTCAAGCATAAAGGGTTGAGTGAAATCGGGAAGTGCCAATACTAGAAAAGTGCTCATCACCTCCTTTAGCTTGTCAATTGTTTATTGAGCTTCCTCTATCCACCTAAATTCCCCTTTCTTTGTAAGATTTGTTAAGGGTGCACCTAACTGTAAAAACCCTATAATAGCTACATAATAAAAAAATCCCCACAACTCTATAAGGGTCCTAGGAGGTGGCCAATTCAATGGCTTGGATCATCTCCCAATGTACTTACACTCCCTATCCACTAATAACATGGCCTAAATATAAAATATTTTTCAAATTGAATTCATCTTTTGACACCTTGGCATGCAATTCTCGCTCCCCCATAATACCCAATATCTCATCTAAATTCTTCAATTGATCCTCCTATGTCTTGCTATATATAAGCATTACATCAAGGAACACTAACAGACACTTCTACAATCGCTTATTGAAGATGTGGTTCATGCAGGACTAGAAAGTGGGGTAAGTGCATTGGTCAACCCAAATGACATGAACAGGAACTCATAGTGCCCATATTGACACCTGAAGGGAGTCTTGTGAACATCCTGTTGCTTGACCCTGATTTTCTGATATCCTGATCAAAGATCAATCTTAGAGAAGTATACTACCCCATTAAACTTGTCCAACATCTCATCGATCTTAGGAATGGGCTACCTATTTTTTATTTTTTTCTTATTCAAACCATAATAGGCAATACACACCCTCACAGTGTCATCCTTCTTCTTCACCAAGACTATTGAAGAAGCTAATGGATTGGAGCTAGGTCTGATATGTCGCATTTCTAACAACTCCATTATTTCCTTCTCTATCTCATATTTGAACTTTTTAAAGTTTCTGTATGGAGTAGTTATTATAGTTTTGGCTCCTTCTTTTAACTCAATGGTGTGCTCAAAGCCTCTATCAGGATTCCTCCTTGGAGGTATCTCCCCAAATCTACATGATAATGTTGGTTGTTATCTAAAGGTTTCTATGTCATAATCAAACACTTTACTACCCAAGCTATTTAACCATGCCTGAATATTCTTTCCATTTTCTTGGTTGTAACCTATAAAAATCTTAGTGGAATTATTGGACATTCCATTGAGAACTACCCTCTTACCATCTGGCATAGTGAATTCGATCTCCATTGTTTGGTAGCTCTTCAAGTGTTTCCATGTAGAATAAGGCCACTGAACACTCAATATGACATTAGCATGTGTTATTTCAACCACATAGAATTAATCATTCAGAATGTAGCTACCCATCATCAACTAGAACAACAGAACCATTTTTGCGCATGTGATACCATACCCATTAGCTACCACAAAATTGAATCCCTTAATGTCTTCTACGGAATGCCTCTCCTAGCCACCATAGCCACATCAATGAAGTTGTGGGTTACCCCACAATCAATCAAGACAATGAAACATTATCCTTGTACTACTCCCTTGACCCTAAAAGTGTGATATCTACAAACACCCAATAGAGAGACTATATTTCCATCCTTAGTCTCCACATGTGGCTACTTATCATTCACATCACTATGCTCATCACCATTAGCCTCTTCTACCTCCTCTTCACCCTCACCGTCTAAGAGAAGCTCTATGTAATGTGCCTTTCCCTTCCCCATGCACTCGTGACATTGTTCCCAAGGCTCTTTATAGCTAAAGAAAATTTTCTTCCTTCCCAATTCCTTCTAAGTCTCATCATCAAATTTGAATTTCTTAATACATTCCTTCTAGAAAGGCTACTTATCTTTGTTATGTTGAGGAAGGAAAGGTTTGGGAGAGAATTTATTCTTTGGTAATGAATCCTCCATGTATTTGATTTTGATGATAGCATCCTAGAGAGATTATCGTTTGAAGGCATTAACACAACCACATAGGGGTTTGGATAATCCTTCAATGAATAACATAAATAGTCTATACTTTAACATATCTTCCATCATGACAGCAAGCCTCTAAAATTTTAAAATGTAAGCATCTACTATACTTGTCTAATTGAGGTGTCCCAACTCTCTGAAATGTATATATATGTCATCCTTATAAAATTGGTTAATCAACACCTTTGTGAAGTCCAATTATGAAGTAATTCTCAAATTCCCAAAAGTGACTAACCCATGGTACCACCACTCATGAGCTTCTCCCTTCAAATTCAGTGTAGCAAATTTGATGGCCTCTGTCTCCAACATAGGATTGAGTTGGAAATATGTGTCCAAATTTTGAACTCACATTTTAACAGTGCATTTGCATGAATCATAAAAAGAAGGGATGTATGATTTCCCAAACTTCTATGGGAGATCATAATTATGTGATTCCATATTGTACTCTCTTGGAAAATTCCTATACTTAATGGTACAAAAATTCTATAAACACATGGTTGCATTAAATTCTTCACCAAGATCCTCATACTCCCTCAAATAATCATAGAATCCTTCACCTTTTCTTTGTTTCCCCTTATTTCTTATTGATTGTTCTTCCAAGAATTTAGGTAAGAGAGGTCTATGAGTCACTCTATTCATTTTTCGATGGTTATTATGAACTATAAAATTGACGTTTCTCCTTTCATTAGGGTTCCCATTGTTACCATTTGACCCTCTTAAATCATTATTGTTGGCATTGTCTTGAGTTTTTCTATAAGCTAGGTGATAAGTAGAACCAATTGTTGTTGCCCTCTTACAAGGTAATTAAGAATATTCAGTGCTTCTCGTGGGTTGTCCTCTCCTCTCCCCCATGTCTTCCTCTTCTTCGAATTCTTGGTGAAGATTGTTATCACTTTTTCTTTATTTCTTGTAGGTGACATATTCCCTATGCTATGAAGAAATCAAAATAGCGTGCAATCACAGGATGGCAAGAAAAACTTCACTTTAATAATTTTGTAAAATCCCATCTTTATAGACAGGTAACTCAACCAATATACCCAAAAAAACATATCACAACAAATAAATTCAACTAGTATAATAGATTCGTTTATTAATACCAGTGTAAAATCAGTTCTTGATAAAAAAATAGCTCAACCATCATACCACAAGAAAAATTACCACAAAAAAATAAAATTAACCAATTTATTCTGATTTGTTTTATTAATTTAACTTCGAATTGTATGTTGGAGCAACCTTTTGATCTACAAAATAGATTTATGTACTCCCATAAATAACCATGGCTAATGGAATGATTTGTTCGGAAAATAGGAGATGATGACAATGCTAGAATTTCCCCTTAAACAATTGTAAATTATTATATTGGAGCATATTTGGTGGTTGGTTCAACCCTCCCTCTTGATGCCATGACCCAACAATTGATGGCTCAAACTGTGGAGAAAATATGAATTGCAGATGGAAACTATGACCTCCTAAAACTTCCATGATCTCTCATTGTTCCCACAATCTAGCAATGAGATGAAACTTCAACAATAAATATTTGTGAAAGGTCTAAGTGATCTTTCCTTCTAATCAACTAGGGTGGATTTTTTCACGACCAAAACCAATTCACTCAAGGGTTTCACTGATCTAGGAGGATCCAAAAATACTCAAAATTTGAAGTCCTCAAATCTTAACAAAACCAACACCTAGTCATAGATCTCGTTGAGACGATTCCAACAATGTAAACATCACCTAGATCTAAGTCCTTACGAGGAATGAAGTGAACAAAGTTCATTCTTCAAATTAAATACTCCAGAAGACTTGGAATATGAAGATATCCATTGAGGATACAAATATTATATATTAAATGTATGAATATGAATGATGATACAAATGAGAGTGAGAGGCATGCTTATATACTAGGCATGTGGCTTGTTATCACTGAGTTAAAAGAGTTGGGTTGTGTCAACCTTCAGCCCAGCATAAATATTTCAAACCACTTTGACTCGAAGTTAGCCCTTCCAATCCGAGGGGATTCTCTCAAAACACTTATCAAATTCACTTTAATCAGCTCAAAACTACAGATGGCTAAATCTAATTTCCTTTTTAAATAGTTTTACAGGTGAAGGAAAATGTGATGGTTACCACCATTGGGCATGGAGTCAAATAAAGAAAATCATTGGAATATAACAATGTTTAATGGAAAACGAGGCATTTTTTATTTTAAAATTGATATCAAATAAAAATTCACATTCATACATAGCAAATGAATGAAGTTGCGATGCTTGACATGAATTCCAAGTCATCAAAATACTATGATCATTGATAGCAACATAGAAAATATGATAAGAACACATAAAGGCATAACATGAATCTCAGGTATAAAACAAAGTTTGCTGCGAATAAATATTAACTGGATCAAGAGTTCACATAGAGTCAGCCTCTCACATTATCGATCAACTGCTTCATAGTCAAGAAACTACAAATATATAGACTAAGACCTCCATCATATCATTAATTACAAAAATTTTCCACTCAGGGCTAGATTTGATCAATCAGTTTAGATACCTTATCCTACTTGACACCTATTGGGAAATCTTAGGGATTTTAGTTTTGCACAATTTGAATATAGGTAGTTCTCTTCCAACATTAATGAATTCAACCAAATTTTGTTAATAGAGATTATCGAACCCAACTGATTTTCTGAATGTGCTAGAGTTGATGATGTGTCGCATGCCATGTGGATGTTGCTTTGGTTGACTTACTAACTTGTCTCCCTGAAATGTACGAGTTGACATGGACACCTTTCATGACCTGTAATCCATCTAGCTTCATGGTTGTTTCATGTTCAAAAGCTTTCAAAATGTATTTTTTTTGGTAGTTTAGCACCCACGAGGGATTTGAACCACTAAACTATCGCAAGGAGTACCTTAACAATGCACCCATTCACTATCAATCCAAAGCCCTATGGGCCAAAAGCTTCTGAAATGTAGAAAACTAGAGTTTTGACAGTTTCGTAGAAAAAAAACAAAGTTTTTAGCAATTTCATAGCAAACTTCAATAGAAAATTCAAAAAATACCTTTCTACTACTCCTCTGCTCTTTTGTGAAGTTATGATATTTTCCTTGATTTTTTTAAACTAAATACATGCCCTTAGAACTCCCTTTGTTGTGTTATTGGTTTTCCTTCTCCTCCATGAAAAGCATATTCAAGGAGTATCATCTATTTCAGCAATAATCTTGAGATTTCTCCTTAAGAGCTCAGCTTTGATCATTTCAATTTGAGTTTCTAGTGCCTTGAATCGTCCCTGTAATTTATTCTTGTAGTCTTGTAGCTAGATGTTCCTTCTGTACATGTGTTTCAATATTCTATGCAAAGGAAAAGTCCTCTTTATCATCCTTTTGGATTTTTCTGCACTTTCATCATAGAAATCTATTTTCTTTAACAACTCCCTTTGCCACTCCTCAAACTCAAGTTTGGAATTAATGACTTCTTTTCTATCCTCTCTCAATTGTTCTTGTAGAACCTCTATTTCACTTTTTTCTCATATAGGCTCCTTGCCTTTCGTTTTCTTTGATGGATCTGTGTTTTCTAAAGGCATTTCTGGCATCTTTTTCATCTTGTTGCATTGACCTTGTAACGGGTTTCCTTGGCCTAAATATGAAACCATGTTCTTCTTGTGAGAATTCAAGATCCTTAACTTTCATGCTCTTCTTCTTAGTTTCACTCTTGGTCATTTCTATAGGCTACTAAATTGGGCTTTCTTCAATCTCAATAGCCTCTAGGATATTAGTTAGATTACCCTTCCTTTTACTCTGTTCTTTACTCTTTCCTTTGGTCATCCTCCTCTCAGTTCTTGTGGAATCATTTACTATAGGTTGCTTTGCCTCTGATTGTTGCTCTGCCTATGGTTGTTTCTCTTCTCTAGGGGTTATTGATTTAGATTTTGGAGTTCTCCTACAGTGGGTGGCAGTATCTAACTCATAGCCACTCAAAAATAAGAAGGTAGGACAATCTCTATTTAACCTATTTAGCTCTTCTACAACCAGTAATTTAATGAGACCATGATGAAAAATAGAGGTGTCACTTGCATCAGGTTTGGCTTGGACCTTGTATGCCATATTTTCCAAACTTCTAAACATATAAAATGGAATGTCTAGAGGCTACTTACTTTTGAAATGAAGTAGCAATCTAAAATGATACTGAAACACCGTGTTAAATATGCCTTCACATGTGAAATATTTTTGGATGACCATTACGAGCTTGGAAAATTGTTCTTTAAGGCAATTTCTGGGAATGCCTGCATTCATATCAATCCTTTTGTGTTCCTCCTTGAGAAATTCATCACATTTTTATAGATTGATCTTGTGGACTTTAAACCACATTTCTTCTGACCTAGGGATCTTTGTAGCATGGAAAATTATGTTAGGCGACACTGCAAAGTTTAAAAGACCAACTTTGTTTCTGTTCTAGTGAAGTTTACAACAAAGTCTTTGGCAATCTGTGCATGGAAACCTCATATCTTTTGGAAAAATCGTAAGCATCCAACACTAGAAAATGCTTTAACAAAGGTAGGGTCTTCCTCCAACAATTTCATGTCCACGGGCTCATAGCAGACCATTGAACCCTCCTTATACTATTTTTTGTGTGCCATGGCTACAACACGTAGCGTCCTGCTTGTCACCTTCTTTCCACCTACAAATCAACCTAGAGACAACTAGAAAACAATAGACTCTAACATAGAGACATCAAAACCTATGTGAGAGACAAAAAACCGACCCCTATGACAGCGTGAAGCTCATTGCAACAAAGATAAATACAAATGAATGAGTTAGCAAAAAGAATCTACACGGTGTCAATATGTATGGAAAATGGAAAAAAGCTGATAATGTGCATCCATGACCCACCTGACCAATCACACATTTCAAACAAAAAATACCGTTCCTCCACTTTTTAACACATTTATGTACTTCATCACAATTCTCTAGTGGGACAGGTATTCGAAGAGACAGATTCACTACAGAAGTGTCAGGAGCTTTCGTAGCAAACCCTCGGTTTACCTAACTGGAGTTGCTACGAATTTCTATAAAACTGTCAAAATGCCAATCATGAACAAATAAGCCCGACACATATGGAAATTTGGAATTGAACCTTTATGATTGACCCTTTTTTAACTTACATGGACCCCACATCATGAAATGATGACCAAAAACACTATGATCGTGAACTTTATTTTGAGAAAATTTGAAAACCCTAGCTAATTGGACCAATAGACATCACAAACTATTCCTAGGTGTTATCATGGATAACATTCCTCTTCATGGAGAGCGATGTCTCATTTAGACATGCTTCTTCAACCTAATTACTAATTAACTAATCACTATTAATGATTATTATCATTTACATTATTTCCTATATATTTGATTCATAAAATTTCCTTCCTCCTAAAAAAGCTTTGTCCTCAAAGCTTACTGGTGAAAGGCTTGATCTCTTTTCTCTTCTTCAAATTTATTCTTGTCTCAAAACTGTCATATTCATGGAAACAAGATGATATGATGCTCATAGGGATATATAAAATTGTCACACTAAGAAGGGATTAGACCATCCTAGATTAATTTTCTATGGAATATTCTGATCACTGGAATTTTGTAACGAAATGTCATCATAGGACTCGATTGAGGTTACATCAATATTCTTTAGAACATTTGTTTGTTGTTTCTATTTTGAATGGTCTCGATACATAGCTTGGTTGAGTTGTCTACTATCATGATTTAGATGTCAATATGGAACTTTTTTGGTTTGGCTTTCCCTTATTGGACGTGTGGTAATTTTTTTATTTCCTTCTGGTGATACGATTGTTGAGTTAGGTACACAATCTTCGTTTGGAATTTACATCATCTGGATTGTAACATGTGAGTGTGTTTTTCCTTCAACTGATTGATCCTCTTTTGAGTTCAGCTATTGATGGGTTCAATATTTGTTTCTTTATCTTCAACTAGGGATGTTACGACTGGCGACTTCGATACTTCCTCTTGAATACAATGTTATAACTTATATTTTAACGACTTCTTGTCCTTCTTAATCTTTTTAATTTGTGTTAGTAATTTTTCATTATGATCCTTAAGTCATAAGACACTCTCTATTCTATCAGCAGTGATTTTGTCAATTTCATTTTGCATATTTTGTAATACATTTTTACCTTCTTGAAAAATTACTTTTAAAATATCATGGATGTCTTCTGGTGTTATTAAATTTGGCTTTACAGTGACATCATGTAGTGCTATTTTTTCTTTTTGCAAGAAAATGTCAAATACTTCTTTTTCGTATTCAGGATGAAGGAACCACGGGTTTCCATCCAAGAAGAACCTAAAATATTGTAACCTTGATCACTCCATAATGTATGAACTGAGAATTGTGATACAAATGTATAATCTCCAATGTTTAATTGTAAATTGGTTATGACATATATTTTGTTGTTTTTTTTTTTCCAAAGAAAAAAACGAACTTTTTATTAAAAATAAAAAGTTACAAGAATATGCAAAAAGCATTCATTTTAGCTGTGTGGGTAAAAATCACACAGCCTGCAATATATAGCACTACCTAAAGGCATGTAAAAGAGAGCTTCTCCATTTTCCGGAATGCAGCCCAGAGAAAAACCCTGCTGACCTAAGTCTTCCTGCCCTTCTTCTTCTCCACTTTTCGCCAACCATCCGTGTTGGGAGGGGAGTCAAGAACGGCTAGCTGGTTTTCCATCGTACACATTGGTTGTTCCTTATCTGAATCCGATCCTTCAGGGCTGTGACTTCGTTTATTACCACCTGCTTCCATCTGGGTCTCTTGTTCCTTTCCCTCATCTGTCTCCTTATCCTTATTATCCTGATCCTTTTCGTTTGCTGAATTTTGTTCTTCTTTTTTTGCTGTTGCTGTCTTCTTATATACGACATCTATGTTCTGCCATCCTTTCTGCTTCCTTTGCTGTTGTTTACTCTTATTTTGATTTGGACATGCATTGTACAGATGTCCAGTTTGTTGACATCCCCGGCATCTAAAGGCAGTATTCTCATAGTCGAGGGATTGTTTCCACTGTGTGTTATTGAAATTCAGAATGATGCTCTCAGGTAGTCCTCGGCTGAGATCTACCTCAATGCATATTCTGGCAAAAGTAAATATTCCTTTCATATATCGATCTCCATCTAACTTTAATGTTCTCCCCAGGGTATTTCCAATTGCTATTAGCACCTTTGCATGCCAAAAATGCAAAGGGAGATTGTGCAGCCTAACCCATACTGGCATCCTTGATACCACCATGGTGTTGGCATCGAAATCAGAAAACCAAGGTACAATGAAAAGTCCAGCACTGCCCCAGAACCATGGCCCTTGGTTGAGAACTGTTTCCCATTCTTCTTCTGTCTCAAAGCATACTATAAAAAACCCTTTTGGGTATAGGTAGATTTGGCAATTTTTTGTCCAAGTCGAATAGATCCATTGATACAGTGCATCAGTTTTAGGCCAAAAACCATTAAATCTACAAATAACTGCTTTTTTCTGTAAATTTGAATGTATTTCTTTTACCTCTGGTATTTCGATGGAGATAGATGGGATCTCTGGTAGCTGATCTACAATGTACTGCCCCGGAGGTTCGTTGACAGCTGTGGGACTTTTTCCTTTACCTTTCACTGCTTCCTTAAAAGACCCTTTGTTTTGTGAGCTAGTTCCAGCGATTTCGGCTCCACCTCTTATTCTCATATTGAGAATGATTGTGGAGCCTGGCTTGATGTTGTATTCTTGCATGGTTCTGCCTTCCTGTAGTGATCTGCCCTCATTTAACAGGTGTTGTTCCTTACCCGGGTAGCCAGTCTGATCAGCGATCTTGTTCTTCAGATCTGAGACCCTGTCGCCATCATAAATCCAGATCACGCTTGTGGTTCCTTTTGGCGTTTTAACAAAGATTTGGTATCCAGACCTGGCAATCTGGGATGACTCTGTTCTGGGCATATTTGGCCCCTGAATATAGGCTTGATCGAGGTCGATCTGGTGCCTCAGATCATTCTGTGGTCGGATATGGCCTAGATCGTATGGATCTAAACCAAACCTATTCTGATTGAGCCTCCCTTCAGAAGCTGATTGCCAGATCGGCCGTTGGATGCCGTCCCTCATATATTTTGTTGTTAAATCAGTTAAATTTTTCAATTATATTTGAATCGGGAATCACTAATTAGTTTGCGATTTTAAGTTTTATATAATTTTTATTTTCATCTGTCAAGATAGCGATAGTAACATCCTTTCCCACAATAGACCCTTTAATTCTAAATAGCACCGAGACATAGTTATACATAGTTTATGGATATCTTTTGGACTTTATTTAATAACTCTCCAAAACTTTATTATTCCTTAATAATCTTTCCTTCAAATTATTTCTTATAATATTTTACCTTTCGTACACCACTTTAATTTAATTAAGGAATAACCCTGTAAATATAACCCTTAAAAACACTTAATTAATAGTTAAACCATCAAGCTTTTAAAATATATCATGTTCTTAAAAACATATATGGTTATGATTGTGTTCCCAACTTTATATATAACTCTTTCTTAAAAGATAGCTATGAACTAGTTTAAAAAGTGGTGACGAAGGATGGGCGATGAGGTGACAATTTGCGATAGACATGACATAACAAAAATAATTGCAAGGAGAAGGTGGTTGGACACGGTGGAGTGGATAACAACTGTTGGGTTCTAAAATATGGATGGTGATTCAGATGATGGTCGGGAAAAACAAGAAGTGATTCAAGCAGCAAGAAGGTTTGATGAATGTGGAGGGTACAATGGATCTCGGTTGACCGCAGAAGTAGTAGATAGGAAGATGGCAATTAGGGGCGAGAAGGTTAATAGCGTGCAGTGAAGGGTGTCAAGATTGTATCGACAAGGACACAGTGCCACAGAGGTGGCAGATGGTGAAAAAGGTATGTTGGCCCATGCCTTTGTTGTGTGGTACTTGTGATGGTTGTCAGTTGCAGTCGTCATCACAGAGAACCCAGATGGATTTTGATGTTGTTTTTGGGTTATATATAATTTGGTTTTATTTTATTTTAATTTTTTTCTTTTTCTCAACTTATTTTTATAATATAAATTTTTTGTTTTTTTATATAGTCCTTTTTTTCACTTTTTTTTTTAATTATATAATTTTATTTCTTATCTTAATTTTAAAGGCCAAAGGCCCAACAAAACGGAGAAGAGGAGAAAATTTCAAATTATGAGCGAAACACTTCAATTATACGACAACAAGGTTGACAGAATGTTGATGGGCACATGCGTGGATTGGTGAACAAGATCTGTGCAATGGTGAAGCGGCCAAAGGATCGAACTGTTCTGATACCAAATGAAGCAAAAAAAATTCATTCTTTGAATTAAATACTCCAGAAGACTTGGGATATGAATATATCCATTGAGGATACAAATATTATATATTAAATGTATGAATATGAATGATGATACAAATGAGATTGAGAGGCCTTCTTATATACTAGGCATGTGCCTCTTCATGGAGAGTCATATCGCATTTAGACATGCCTCTTCAACCTAATTACTAATTAACTAATCACTATTAATGACTATTACCATTTACATTATTTCCTATTATATTTTATTCATAACAAGGAAATTATGCTCATATAAATGTTTTGGTAAACAGGAAAAAAAAAGGGAAGTGGTGACTATACCACGTGGCACTACCAAGAGAGGCCACATGGCCCAACAAGGCAACACCATGTGACATGATGTGGAACCATCCAAAGAGAACCATGTGGCACCAACCAGAGGGTTCCACGTGTCATCCTCAAGTTGCCTTTACCTGGTACCAGTCAGTAGTGACATGGACCATTTATAGGGCACCACATGGCCCAATCATCAAGCACCACATGGCACCACTCGATTCTCTATATGGGTCTTCCCATTTCAAAAATTTGTTACAATGGCCAAGTTCAAACCCTTGACCTTAGCAATATCGCCCAAATTACCTACTTGTGATCAACGGATAATACATTCAAATATCAAATTGTCGCAAGTTTATTTATATGCCACCGTTAACCACATTGTTAACACAGGAGAGTCTATGAGGTTTGACCTTGGGAACACCGCCAAAACCACATAACTATTATTATACATGCCAAGAATAATTCCAATGGTGGAACCTTGGCTGGTCCACCCTCTATAGTCCATATAAAAAATACACGTTGTGACCATAGTGGAGGAGGTTCAGAACCAAGATTGTGCATGGCCTGCGGATGAGCAGGTAGGTGGCTAGTGGAACTGCGCACAAGTATGCATGTAATTTGAGACATATTCCTAGTATATTCTAGGGAATATTTGTAGAATATTTTGATTATTGTGGCATCTTGAATTCCCCAAGAAACCCATAAGTGAAAGTTACATAACCTATTCAAGTTTATAATCATTTTTATAACATTTCTCAAGGAATCCACTAGTGCAGGCAGAATTGGGATCTAAGTAGCAAAATTTTAGGTCACTCCCAAAAGTGAGGTATTACCATGTATTTTCCCATGTACTTGCCTTTATTTTGCTAATACAATATAGAGGCATATCCACTTTGAAACCCGGCCCATAGACATAGATCACACATTGTGAGTGAAATTCATTAACAAATCTTGCTGCTTTGTCTATAATGTCTTAATTTTGTGCTGCTTATTCATGGATGTTTAATTTATGGTATTTTCATGATCTTTAAGCAATTTTGTTTAATATCATTGAAGAAAATATCTCGAATCATGTTAATATCAGATTGATCTTCTTTGATGTGAATTGTCAGTGTGGATGTTTACCAGGGGAAAACTCAAAGAGGGTGAAGGAAAACTCAAGTATGTTAACCCTAAGATTCGATGTGCAACAAGAAGAAAGAAAATGGAGAACATTGACATTGGACAAATAATGAGCAGGATTTCCACAAGGCCTTCTACTAGATGGTAGATCAAGAGGAAAAGTTGTTTGCATATTATGAAAGGAGAATGGAAAAATAGGGCAAGAAAGAGGGAGATCTAATAGTTGATAATGCATTAGTACACTGATAATGTGGAGCATAACCTCTCGAATCTCCATCTCTAATTTAAATCTCTTCATCTTCCCCTCATTATCATCATTCAAATAGTCATTAAAAAACGCCTCTAAAAATCCCTTTTTAAAGTTAGATGTGAAATTTGGTTTGTCGATGTTTAATGGAGAAGCTAATGTCGAGAAACTAAACAAATATATTCTAGATATCGAAGTGTATTTCTGATTACAAAAGAACGAGGATGAAGCAAAGACTTAATTTACATCTCTTCAATTTAGTGGCACAACTCTTGTATAATGGGTGACAAAACTTTAGAAAGGTAGTCAACATAATGGTAAACTTCTTTCTTCATGGTTTGAGTTTGTTTCTGCATTAAGAGGGAAATTTTATCCATTGGGTTATTGGAAAAAGACCATGATGGAATGGAAAAACTTGAGACAGACCAAAGGTCAGAATGCTAAAAGTTTTATAGAGGAGTTTAGGAAGAAATCATTGGAATTGAATATTCCTTCAGAATCAAAAGAAAAATTGATGAAATATATTGGTACTTTACACAATTATAGTTTTCATTCATTGTTGTTTTTTGATCCTACTAATCTAAATGAAACTAGTGTGAAAAAAAATCATCTTGCAAGAAGGGGAAAACATGGACAAGAATATCATCCAAAGAATCCCTCAGCCAAGCCTCAGAACAAAAAGTTCAAAGGGAAAGGAAAGGGAAAGAAGACAGTGACAACAAATAAAAAAGAGGGGAAGTCCTGTTGCACTCATTTCAAGAAAGAAGGGCACAATTTGTAAGTGAAAGAGATCCCATTTTCACTACAAATTTTTGGACATAATTATTTTCTTGTTTTGGTACTCAGTTCGCTCATAGCTCATCTTATCATACTCATTCTGATGGGAAAACTCAGATAGTAAAAAAATGTCTGGAAGTATATCTTTGTTTCTTTGCCTCTAATAAATAGACAAAATGGGTGAAATGGTTTCCTTTGGCTGAATGGTGGTATAACACTTCCTTCCATACTGTAACAAAAATGACCCCATTTACGTAACTTTATGGATATCATCCACTATTGGGCGTAGGATCCACCAAGGAAAGTTTTGGGGCTTAGAGCCTAGATTTTGGTCAAAGATTGTAATTCCGATGTAAAGACTCCGCATTTTGTGGGCATGGAGCATGTAGTTTGTAAAAGATTCATAGGGTTGTCTGCCCTCAATTTTGTTATTGTAATGTCGGTTGTAAAGATCTACCCATGGTCCGTGGACCATGGGATTGTGTAAATAGTGCGAGGCTCTGAGTAGTTAAGAGAAAAAAATAATCACGATAAGGATGAAGTTGAGTCATATCTGTGGAGAAAAGTCTAGTTTTGGGTCGTAGAGTAGGAGAAGGTTCTGTAGGTGAGTGCGCGGACCCGTGTAGCTGAGTGCGCAGGGTGAGTTGAGCCTGTAACAGTTGGAAGTATTAATAAAGAGAAGTTTCCTATAATTTATGTGTATTTATTTCTTGTTTTATGCATATGTTATCTTGGGTATGAAATTCACTTCTAATACTTATATGATGTGCGAATGTGTATAATTGTATTGATTAAGTGAATACAAGATAGAATATATATTTACATGAAGTTAACTAAGATTTGTTAAGAAGATAAGTAAGATACGTGGTTTAGTTTGGGGAATTAGTATAGTTCGTTGCCATAAGAAGCACGAAGCATCTCAGCCCTTGGTTAAGGCTGCGCGAAAGACGGTTATAATAGATCTCAAAGACAGACATAGTTGGACTAAACCAAAATCATAGGCACCTCAAGGGTGTGGAAACTTGCTTCTAGCATCCCCCCATACTGCTTCGGGTGAGACTTCAGTGCGTGATCCGCGGGATGATGCCGAAAGGGCCAGTAGTGTAGGGATTTGTTTTGCTAAATAACTCTGAACTTGGGTCAGGCCACTATAAGTCAACAAATGGTTCCATTACTAGGACCAGAATCTACATAGAGATGCCTAATGTCGTATCATTGGAATCCAACTAATAAAGAAATTGAAGGTTGGTTGGACAAAATAATTCACGAGTTTGCGGAGTAGGAGAATAGAAACTCACGACTGTCAAAAGAAGAGTGGTTAGATAGCTACCTATATACGAATATCCATGAAATCTTCTTCATGTCCTTCCCTACTGAGCCATACGAGTGGATCATGAAGTTAGCAGATATCCAAGGAAGGTGGAAGCTTGACGGTCCTATTGTGTGGACCCCAGAGTTAGTGCGAAGGTTGGAAGCATCAGAGGATAAGATCATGCGTGTCATTGATCGTTGGATCGATCGTATTATAGGAGGATTTGTTACTGAGTTCGCAGTTGACACCTCAGTTAGCTACAGCGAGGCAGAGTTACGCTTTCTCAAAGGACCGCGAGGTAAGTACATAAAGTCTTTGAATACTTGGATTAAAATGCTATTGTGCGAAAATAGGGTTATCAAGTTACCTTGATGTTTGCGGCTACGTGAAGTGGAAAAGCTTACAGGAACTAAGGAAATAAGGGACTAGAAACTAGCCCCTTGATTTTACCTCTGCGAGGGGATGAGGAAGAGCTTGTGAAGGTGTCACTGCGAAGTGTGATCCACTTGATAAGACAAAGAATTCCATGAATACCACCTCCACCCACACTACCACCAACTTCACCACCATCACCTCCATCCTCACCCATACCCACTCCACCACCACTGCGATTCAATATGGCAAGCACAGTGAAGTTTCCTGTGTTCAAAGGTTTTGGAAATGAGGATCCGGACCAATTCTAGTTCATGGTAAGGGTTGTATGGGAAGCACAAGGAGTCACAGATGATAATATAAAGAAAGCGACACTGTTTAGCACCCTGCAGGACTGCGCGCTAACCTGGTATAATAAGCACTCCAATGATAATCCAAATGTGGGAATTGCGGATATCTAAGCAGCAGCTAAATAGATAACTTAGCATGATCCAGGTGGATATTGGTGGCCACCTGCCAAGTCCACCTGGACCCCCACCATTGTCTTTCTCAGCATTTTCAGTTTCCTTAATTGTAGCACAACTTACTATTTTTAGCAGTTTTTCGGGTCCTGAACTTCCGGAGCCGTTTTGAGGCCCTAAACGACATTTTTTGGGGAATTCGGGGGCAACATGGCTAACCAATGTTGCCCGTTCCAACAATGATAGTGCTCGGATAGATCTTTCTAATGAGCTATTGTACGCGTCAAATGGAGATCATATGGCAAAGTTACGACCCCGGGAAGTTGATGTACCAACTTACCCCCAAACGGGGCCCACAATTTGGCGTTTCATCTCCTAGGGTTAGGTTTTGGAATGTTAATGGTTTTCCATTGTTTCTCAACAATAAATAGGCCTTCGAGCCTCATTGTAACACAGTTTAGAGGCATGTAGCCATCACATCTCTTCTCAGAGATAAGCTACCATCGCCCTAGCTAGTTTGTTTCCATTTCTGGTTGTAAGCATATTTCAGTATTTTCCATTAATGAAATGAAGTATTCTTTCCGCTGCATCTTTGTGTTTATGGTTATCTCTGTAATTTGTTGCGTTCCTGTTTAAATCCGGATCAGTGGTATCAGAGCGGTCTGCTTTTTCTCTGTTTTTCTTTGCATGTCCCCAACAAGGTCGGGATATAAGGAGTTAGGGCTTGAACTGGTTGAACCTTTGCAAGACCAGCCTCGCAAATCCCGATGGCCTCCCATGGCAGACGAGAAGAAAGACGAGGGGGCAGGAGATCCCATCAAAATCTTGCTCGAAGAAGCCCTCGAGCGACAACGGAACGCGATGATGGACAGCTTTGCCCAGATCCTTCAGCGGCTACCCAGAAGCAACGCATCGGCTTCCAGCAGCTACTCTGGAAACGCCACACCCTTTAAGGTACAAGTTAATTTTGAAATCCCCATATTCGAGGGTCAGATAGACGCAGATGTCGTAGATAAATGGTTAAATCTGCTAGAGGGTTATTTTTCTGTTCATGAATTTTCGAGTCGGGAAAAGATTGTTTTTGCTCTCCTCAAAGCAGCCCCCCACGTCAAGGACTGGTGGGAAACCTACTGCGAGCAGAAAGATGAAAGTACTGGCTCACTCTTTTCAGACGCACCCACCTGGGATTCGTTCCAGGATGCCATCAAGGAGCAGTACTACCCTGTCGGGAGCTATGAGGATGAATACATAAAGTGGACCACACTGCGGCAGGGAAGGGACCAAGACGTACCAGAGTTCACCAATCTTTTCCATACCCTTCGCACAAAGTTGGGTATCAAGGATTCGGAGCAACATTTGATACTCAAATACCGTGGCTGCCTGCACAAGTACATCCAGGAAGAAATACAATTCCTAAACATCCCCTCGCTCGGCGCAGCATACCGGTATGCCGTCAAGGTCGAGCAGAAGTTTAAACAAAAGAAGCGAGACTTTGGATCTGCGAATCCAAAGCAGGGGAAAGGTGCCCCTAAACCACAGAACAAAGGACAAAGCCAAGGCGGGACAGCCCAAGACAACCAGTCAAAGCTACAAGCAAAGAGCAGCACCGCGAAGCCGAGAAAGGACACTGGAAAATGGTGCGAGTTCCATAAGAGCTCCACTCACAACACAAGTGAGTGTCGGGCCAAGCAGTCACTGGTGGCTGAGCTAAAGGTTTCAGAATCAGATGCATGTTCCGACTCTGAGTCAGAACCCGATAAGGGGTATGAGAAAGGGAAGCAGATCATTGATGCGGACCCCAGCGCCACTATTGCTACCGCAAAGATCCAGAAAAATGAACCCGAAGATCCAGAGGAGGAGGAGCGTCTCTTCCACTCCCAGATGTGGGTAAAGCGCTCCCCGATACAGTTCATTGTTGATAGCGGGAGTCAAAAGAACCTCATTTCGGCAGAGGTCGTGAAGCGGTTGGGGTTACCGACCACAACACATCCACAACCATACACCATTGGGTGGCTTCACCAAGGACGAGATCTTCGCGTGAGACAGTAGTGTCGCCTTCCATACAACATCAAGCCCTTCACGGATGAGGTATTGTGTGACATTGCTCCCCTTGAAGTTTGTGATGTATTACTAGGACAACCATACTTGTGGAAGCGACATGTTGTGTATGAATCAAGGCCCCGTACTGTTATTATTACATTGGGAAATAAGTTGTTCAGGATACCAGAGGTAGCACCACCTGCCGCCCTCTCTTTGATTACTGCAAAACAATGCAGTAAGATCATTTCCAAAACCAGAAAATTTGTTTTCCTGATGATACGCCCTCAAGGAAAGAAGAAGACAGTGGCCGCGGCCTCCAAACGGGGCCCCTCTGCACGACAACTATAGATGGACAAGATTGTGGAGGAGTACGAGGACATCTTCACCTCCCCGGCAGGGGTTCCTCTGCACTGTCAAGTCAAGCACTCCATCGATCTGACCCTAGGTGCGCCGCTACCCAATGGACCAATTTATCGGCGCTCCGTTCTGGAGAACGATGAAATCAAGAGGCAGATTCAAGAGCTCCTGCAGAAAGGTCACATTCGTCCGAGTTCATCGCCCTGTGGGAGCCCGATCGTGTTGGTACAGAAGAAGGATGGGACGTGGAGACTCTGTATTGACTATCGAGCGCTGAACAAGATCATTGTCCGTAATAGGTACCCGATCTTGCGAATTGATGACCTCCTAGACCAACTAAAGGGGGCGAAATATTTCAGCAAGATCGACCTGAAGTCGGGATATCACCAGGTACCAATCGAACCCTCCGATGTGTGGAAGACTGCCTTCAAATCCAAGGAGGGCCTCTTTGAATGGTTGGTCATGCCTTTCGGATTGACGAATACTCCTGCAACCTTTATGAGGCTAATGGATGACATCTTGCGGCCATTCACCAACTCCTTTGTAGTAGTATACTTGGATGACATTCTGATCTTCAGCCAGAGTTGGGAAGAGCACCTCCACCACATCCGACAGGTTCTCCAAACACTACGGCAACAACAGCTATGTGCCAATTTGGAGAAATGCACTTTTGGCATGACCCAGGTTCAATATCTGGGATACATCATTGATGAACATGGGGTGCATGTCGATCCAGCCAAGATCCAAGTCATTTGGGATTGGCCCTCTCCAACCACTCTAACAGAGCTCCGCAGCTTTCTAGGCCTTGCCAACTTCTACCGCAGGTTTGTGTTGGGGTTTTCTCATATTTCTTGGCCCTTGAGTCAAGTCACCAAGGGCGGGGCGAAAGAAAAATTCTTTTGGTCTGAATCTCAACAGAAGGCATTCAGGGAGTTGAAGGATCGCCTCTGCACGGCACCAGTGCTCGCGTTACTAGATTTACAACAACCATTTGAGGTCGAGACAGATGCCTCTGACTATGCTATTGGGGCAGTCCTTACTCAACATGGACATCCAGTGGCATATCATAGTGAAACACTTTCAGACACAGTCCGGAAGTACCCCACTTATGATAAAGATATGTATTCCATTGTACAGGCCTACCGACAATGGAAGCATTACATTTTGGGGAAGGAAACGGTCATCCACACAGACCACCGACCTCTGCAGTTCATACAGACCCAAGGGAAATTGCAGAATGATCGCCATCAGAAGTGGTCTACATACCTGCAACAGTTTCACTTGAATATCAAGTATAAAAAGGGCAGCACCAATAATGTTGCAGATTGCCTCAGTCGACCACCGATCATGGCGCTAACCACCGTGCTCAACTCTTGTGGGCATGAGACTTCTGATTGGCCACTTCTCTACAAAAGCGACCCAGAATTCGGCCACACATACCAGACACTCTTGGAGGGTCGGCAGGTTGCAGATTTTCACCTCCAGGATGCCCTATTATGCCACCTCGGTCACCTTTGTGTTCCTTCAAGCGAGCGTGCCAAGATGATTTGGGAAGCACACTACAGTCGGGCTGCTGGGCATTTCGAGGTCGAGAAAACAGTGGTAGTACTGCAAAATTATTTCTATTGGCCGAATCTTCGACGGGATGTTGGGAAGTACATCCGATCATGTACTGCCTGTGCCATTTCCAAATCGGCCATTAAGAAGCACGGCCTCTATACCCCGTTGCCTACACCTAGTCGACCTTGGGAATCCATCTCCATGGATTGCATGTCAGGCCTTCCTTCCACTAAGCATGGAAATGACTGTGTTTTTGTGGTCGTCAACAGGTTCTCGAAGATGGCCATTATGGTGGCCTGCAAGAAGAATATCATAGCAGAAGCCACTGCTAAACTCTTCTTTGAGCGAGTGTGGGTGCACTTTGGGATCCCACAGTCTATCATCTCAGATCGGGACAGTCGGTTTCTCAGCACATTTTGGTCTAGTCTCTGGTCAATGCTAGACACCAAACTCACGAAGTCCACACCCTTCCATCCTCAAACTAATGGCCAGACAGAGGTTGTCAATAGGATGATTGTGCACATTCCGCGCATGTATAACTCAAAGCATCCACACACATGGGACGAGAGCCTCCCCTATGTTCAGCACAGCTACAACCAAGCTCTTCACAGCTCCACTGGCCATAGCCCTTTTCAGGTGGGTTTGGGATTCCAGCCACTATGCCCCATTGGTGTGGCCATGCAACTTGCAGCTACTCACATGAATTCAGCTCATGTCTAGTCCGAAACAGATAAGGCCACCAGCTTCATTGAGCACATCCAACATATTCGTCAGCAGGTCCATGACATTCTTGAGAAATCAAATGCCAAGTACAAGCAGCGACATGATCAACACCAGGTGCCACACAAGTTTCAGGTGGGCGACAAAGTCTGGTTGCATTTGCAAAAGGAACGCCTTACTGGAGCCTATCGGAAATTGAGACCACTCCGATATGGTCCTTACACCATTACTAAGGCTATGGGAGACAATGCATTTGAGCTCAGCATTCCCCCATTCCTTGGCCTGCACCCAGTGTTCAATGTGGACCGCCTTCGGCCATACTTTCCACCATTGCTAGACACATCCGACATTGCAGAACAACTCAAACCCACAGAATTAAATCCAGATTGCATGGAACAAGCTGCAACTGATCGGATCATGGACACACAGATCAAGAACACTCGCCAACAGAATATCCAACTGTATCGAGTTGTCAATGCAGGCCAACTCCTTCAGCAGGGCAAGTGGCTCACCAGGGAACAAGTTCAGCAGAAGTTTCCTCATCTCATGGAGGAGCTCAACGCAATGGGGACCATTGCTTCCTAAGGGGGGAGGAATGATCCAAGTGGATATTGGTGGCCACCTGCCAAGTCCACCTGGACCCCCACCATTGTCTTTCTCAGCATTTTCAGTTTCCTTAATTGTAGCACAACTTACTATTTTTAGCAGTTTTTCGGGTCTTGAACTTCCGGAGCCGTTTTGAGGCCCTAAACGACGTTTTTTGGGGAATCCGGGGGAAACATGGGCCGATGTTGCCCGTTCCAACAATGATAGTGCTCGGATAGATCTTTCTAATGAGCTATTGTACGCGTCAAACGGAGATCATATGCCAAAGTTACGACCCCGGGAAGTTGATGTACCAACTTACCCCCAAACGGGGCCCACAGTTTGGCGTTTCATCTCCTAGGGTTAGGTTTTGGAATGTTAAGGGTTTTCCATTGTTTCTCAACAATAAATAGGCCTTCGAGCCTCATTGTAACACAGTTCAGAGGCATGTAGCCATCACATCTCTTCTCAGAGATAAGCTACCATCGCCCTAGCTAGTTTGTTTCCATTTCTGGTTGTAAGCATATTTCAGTATTTTCCATTAATGAAATGAAGTATTCTTTCCGCTGCATCTTTGTGTATATGGTTATCTCTGTAATTTGTTGCGTTCCTGTTTAAATCCGGATCATAGCAGGCCGAAGTCTTAAGCTCAGTCGATCATTGGATTCAAAGAGATCACAATGCTACCAAGCGAGATTCCTTGGGAGTTGGATTAGAGGCTGAAATGTACAATTCGCGAAGCTAATATGAATCTGACGGATGGACAACATCGCAAGTGGTTTGCAGCTTCGCTAATGCCACATATAAGGAGTGCTCTATCACAGCAGAAGATAACGACTCACGCAGAGGCCTTAGAGATTGCTATGAGGGTACATGAGACCTTGATGTAGGATTCTAACCTAGGATTTCGGCAGATCCACGTGCAGTTGAAGAATTTATGCCTTGAGATGCAGAGTCTGAAACAGGACAGGACAACTCAACCAGAAGTAGGTGAAGAGGTATGGTGTGTAAAATGCAAGGGTCAGGGTCATGACAAGGACCATTGCCTGATTTTCACAAATTACCTCGCAGGAGGAGGACCAATGCCCTTAAGGCCAGAAGCATGGCGCCTGCTTTGTGGTGCATGATTTATGAAATAGCAGGAAAGCATGCCATGGACAATTTTCACTTGTTACAGAAGTATACGCAAAATTTGCAACACTTCTTCTGCAACTTTTGTAGGTCACTGGAACATGATGAGCGCACTTGTAGAAGCTATGAGTTGATGATGGATAGAACTCCCACCTACATAGTTCAGGCCGAAGCATAGCCCCTTGACCAAAATGCAGGAATGATGCGAACAAGATTTCAAGAGTGTGGACGAGCAGAGGTGGAGGAGGACCTAGGAGAGGTCACAGACAGTTGATATGCTACAATTACGAAGTGCCAAGACATTATGCCCACGATTGCATGAATCTAACACATTCATCGTGTTTGTATTTCACCTTTTTTTATCATGAGACAGAATATTGTCCTATGTTGATAGCTAGATATGCGACAAAGGAGTGCTACCGCCTCCCATGACTCAAAACCTGCAGATGATGAGGTCTGAGTTGCGTCAGGATGATCTAAATGAGAACATTGTGCTCCGAAGAGGAATCGCGACGGGAGATGACAAAGGCAAACAAATAGAATATAGTACTTGGGTTTGCAAGGCTCCGGTGACAAAAGTGAAGTTTGATTTGGAACGCACTCGTGAAACCTTCATGGAAGCTAAGAAGAGCTTCGTTGATGCCTCCACTTTAGGAAGAAAAGATAAACCGAAGCTGGAGATGGACCCATCTATACTCACAATGTTCCTAGAAACATGTATGAAGTTATTTCCCAAGAGTAAGGCAGTGAAAGGGTTGCAGGAACTCATCAACAGATGCGTTGGGACTGTGCCAGGAGAACCGCGCGTAGTCTAGAATATTAGAAAGCATAAAACAAGAATGGGAAGGGAGATGAGACTAACCATGCAGATCGGAGAATATGAGATGGACCAAGTAATTTTGGATTTGGGATCAGATGCAAATGTTCTGTCGATGTAGACATGGGAGTGAATGGGGTTACCTATGCTACAGTGGTCTCCAATTCAGTTGAGGATGGCGAACCAACAGAAAATAATACCCATGGGGCAATTGCAGGGAATAACTGTGGATATTGAGGGAGCGAGCACGCTGGCTGGATTTTGAAGTGATAGAGATCGTTGATGATAGAAATCCCTACCCCGCACTATTATAAATTGACTAAGCCATTGACATGAATGGGGTAATCATACTGAAGAAGCACAAAAATGATTTTTGAAAAGAATTCACTACGCGTAATTGTACCCCTGGACCCTGTCGAAGGATCGCGCTATATGGAGCCGGTGTGAGACTGTGAAAGTGATGATGATTTGGACTGCATATATAAGATAACAACGCGAGACCAGGGGTGGGTAAATCCCACTGCAGATGGGTAGATTGCATGGGAGTGCGAAAGCTCCTTCTACTTCGGATTCTGATGAGGAGATAGAGCAATGGCAGAGTCGGTTACATGAGGTAACTACACTGAATTGTAATATCATGACAAGGTCGCTGCGCTGTGTATTGAAAGAAGTAAGAGATATGCCTACTTATGTTGGTTTAAGTGAGGTAGATACTTTCTTGGATTCATTTTTAAGAGAAGTGTCGGAAAAGAAACGATTCAAGGCCTTGGACTGGGTACTACGCACTACACCCGTGAGATGGTGGGGTATGCACAAAGGGAGCTTTGACGATTGGTGCGAATGTAGGAGAATGATGCACACATGATTTGGGAAGCCTAGGGTGTGACTGACAGATAAGTACAATGGATAGGATGATCCGCATGTGCATCTAGCCAAGTCATGTAGGCCTATGGAGAAAAGCCACAACCTAAGTGGGTGGACCTGTTCTATCATACCCTAGATGTTATACCAATGAACTGGTATATAGAAACAGAGCTCTGCTATGGGATAGGTGAATGGGATATCTTGCACGAATGGTTTGTGATGAGCTTCAGTTTTGAGGATGGGTGGGACAGTATTGATGAAATGATACAAGAGGTAAAAGTGACAATCTTTAGGATACCACAGGATTTGGTAGAATTGATTCATCTTGAATGGGATACTCAGCTGAGTTGCACTCCAAAATGTTATACTGTAACTGTTTAAGAGGAGGATGAGGATCCATTGAATATTAACATTCCAGAAGCAGAAGGCCACTGCGAGGTTCACGGACCACAGATTGAGAACCCTGATATAATCGTGCCAGTGAAAACTAAGCAGGTAAACATTGGTACGGAGGCAGAACCTAAATTCCCAAAGATTGGAGACTACTGGGATGACACGACGGTGGATAAGGTCACTGAATTACTCCGCCAATATTAAGGCTTATTCCCAACCAAGTTTACGGATTTGAAGGGAATAATCAAAGATTTAGGGGTAATGAAGATCACGTTAAAACCTGAAACAAAGTCAGTTAAGCAGAGGGCGTATCACTTAAATCCAAAATACAAGAAGAAGGTCCGCGTAGAACTAGACAAGATGCTTGCGGCAGGCATCATTGAGTCTGTGGAGGAATCCGATCGGGTAAGCCCGATGGTGGTACAAGAGAAGAAGCAGAAGGAAGAAATAAGAATATGTGTGGATCTCAGAAAGTTGAATGACACGTGTGTACATGATCCATTCCAAATTCTATTCACGAATGAGGTATTGGACAATGTAGGCAGTTAGGAATCATATTCTTTGATGGGTTCTTAGCATACCACCAGATCAAAATCACACTAGAGGATAGGAGAAAGACAACCTTCATGACTGAGTGGGGTTGCTTTCAATATACTGTCATGCCATTTGGATTGAAGGATTCCCCTGCTATCTTTTTGCGCGTTGTTGTTGTGGCATTCAGGGAATATATCCATAAGTTCTTGGAGGTCTATTTTGATGACTAGACTATATTTGGGCTGGTTAGGTGCCATGTAGTGAACTTGCGCTTGATATTGGATACCTACCGAAGATACCAAATCACGCTCAACCTCAAGAAGTGTTTGTTCCTCGTTCCTTTTGGGAACCTGTTGGGGCATGCTGTTTGTAAACAAGGGTTGATGGTAGACCCCACGAAGATCGCGATGATTTTGAATTTGGAAATGTCACAGAGTGCAAAACAGCTACACGCTACTCTGGGATAGATAGGGTACTATAGAACTTTTATCAAAGGCTATGCCCAAATCACCGCACCGATGGAAAATTTGTTGAAAAAGGATGTCACGTTCTGCTAGAATGAGGTCTGTAAGAAAATCCTAGATGTATTGAAAGAAAAGATGGTTACTACACTGATTCTTGTCTTCCTGAACTAGAAGAAAGAGTTCCATGTCCATGTTGATGCATCATGTATAGTGTTGGGGTAGTACTAAGACAGGATGGTGGAGAAGGCTTGGATCACCCTATCCCATTCGCGAGTTGCATATTATCTAAAGTAGAGAAGAACGATTCCACCACTGAGCGCGAGGGACTAGCTATGGTGTATGTGCTCCAGAAGTATCGACACTACTTGTTAGGAGGACACTTTAAGATGTATCCAGATCATTTCACGCTAAATTACTTGGTCAATAAGCCCATGTTGGGGGGGCGCATATCCATATGGATTTTATTGTTCCAAGAATATGATTTTGAAGTTGTTATGCAGCCTAGACGATTGAGCATGGGACCAGATCACCTGTCGTGAATTGAGATAGGGGGAAGAACCTACTAGTTTGGAGGAAGGATTACCTGACGCACAAATTTTTGCCATGCACGTTGCAGATGGACATTTTGACGATATAATTCACTTTTTAACAACTAGAGCTGCGTTGTAAGGATACTTTGTCTAGTAGAAGAAGGAATTAGTAGTGCATGCCACAAATTTCTCTATCATTGCAGGGCATCTATACAAAATGGGGAATGATGAGATACTGCAAAGGTATGTACTAGAGTTTGAACAAAGCAGCATCCTCGCAGACGCTCATGGGGGAATTGTAGGAGGACATTATGCAGGGAGAGAAACTGCGTAGAAGATTATCCCCACAGGGTTGTGGCGAGCAACCCTTCATCAGGATTCAAAAATACATTGCAAGGCATGCGATGTATGTCAAAGAACACATAAGCCATCGTGGAGGGATGAAATGCCTTTGAAACCACAAATGATGTTATAGTCTTACAAAATATCGGCAATAGACTTTGTAGGACCTATCAAACCTCAAGGAAAAACAAGTGTGAGATATATTATCACTGCAACAAAGTACCTGACTCATTGGGTAGAAGTGAAGCCAATGAAGGATTGCATGGTCGTAACTACCACGAAGTTTCTGTTTGAACACGTACTGACATGATTTGCATGTACGAAGATCTTAATGAGCGATCGCGGTATGCACTTCCTGAATGAAACGCTCAGCGCGTCGATGGAAGAGTTTCAGGTGTATCATCAGAAGGGCACACCATATCACCCACAGGCTAACGAGATAGTAGAAGTGTTTAACAAAGTACTAGAGACCGCACTGACCAAGGTGTGCAACGTGTAGAGAAGTGATTGAGATTTGTTGTACCTATAATATTATGGGCTTATAGGATGACATGCAAGAAACTGACGGGACAAACACCTTTTAGGATTGTCTATGGAGTGGAAGTCATAATTCCTATGGAATACATTGTGCCTAGTCTGTGCATAGTAGTGCTCATACATATGACGAATCCCAGAGCCCTGGAGGAGAGGCTCGTACAGTTGGAGGATCTCAAAGAAGAACGATTTCTTGCTGGGTTTCATCAGTAGTTGCAAAAGTAGCACAAAAAGGCATGGCACGATCGACATATTAAGATGCACACATTTAAGGTCAATGATTTGGTGTTTTTGTATGATAGTAAGTTCGATAGATTCCCAGGGAAGCTCAAAATGCATTGGCTGGGACCATATATTATTAAGGAAATTACAAAAGGTGGCGCGATGCAGTTGGTTAAGCTAAATGGCGAACTCTTCCTAGGAAAAGTAAATGGTAGTCGTCTGAAGCCATACACAAGTGGCTCAGACATCTCACTAACCGACGGAAGCATAGTCTTAGCGCTCCAAACAGCTAAAAGGAGGCGCGGGACTATAAACCACTTTGCCTAGGAGCTGCGCAATTTCAAGACTGTGCGCAGTAGTGAAGTGTCACAAGGTCCGTGATAACGCGAGGGTAGCTACACTCCCACACGGTTTAGCTAGAAATTGACCGTTATAGTCACTATTCACGATGTGATGCTTGGTTTGAGACCAAATGGAGCAGGCAGTAGGCATTTAAGGCGAATTTTATTTTCTAGATTCTTGAAAATCTACCGCTAATCGAGCATTAATGGATCGAATATGGGGGGAAAGGTTGAATTCAAATTCAAAAGGAACTATAAATTACAAAGGGTTGTCTAGAAAATAACACTTGGCAATCTGAGAACTAAGTTTTTGCGCGCTCAGACATTCATGAACCCAGACTTGTTCGATCTTCTGAAGGCGAATTAATTGCTTAAGCAGTTACCTGAGGCATTGAGAGAATTGTGGAATCACACTATGGTAGCACCTAAAGAGCCATGGATACTGGAGTAATGATCATCGAGGAAGCCGTGTAGGCGATTATAGAAGTGGAAGCCCTAGAAAGTGTCGGGAGAGTCACACAAAACCCTAGATTGCCACGCATGTCGAGACCTAAGAAAGACAAGCAGGCCATGGTACTGGTGCATGTATCACCTAGAAATTTGTTGAGGACTAGGCTCACCATGGAAGAAGAATGGAATGATATCAATTTGGAGGTTAATGAGGAGGAAGAATTTGAAGAAATCTTGGTAGAGGAGGAGGATGTAGAAATGGAGGTTGAAACCTAGGGTGCAGACCCTCTTACCAGGCCGCACGCATATGTTCCTCCATGAAAGGGTAAAGCAAAGGTGCCAAGGGATATAGATGAGAGCAAGAGCTCTCTGCACACTCCACTGCTCCATGACGAAATTATTTTTGAAGGAGCGCACTTGGGACGAGTGTCTGTGATGAATTTTGAGGATTGGGATCTCGCGGACCATGAGAAGTTCCCGCATCTCACGATTGCGTAGCTCATGCACCAGAAGAAAGACACGCCGGTCGAAATCATAGAATTTGAGCCACGTAAATGGCTAAGAGGAGTTGGGAAAGAAAGGTTGATAAACCTACTTTAGGTGTCGCATTACCATTGTGCCCCAGTGACCATTTTTGTCATCAGGCAACTTCTCTACCTGGTACATGATGGGTGCTTGTGGCTGGAGGAGCCCATCCCCATCACAAACCATTTGATTCAAAGAATTACCTGGCTCCCTTGCAAAGGGGAGGACCCATAAAACATATCATAGGGAAAGAGTGATGATTTGGCCATCGCAGAGACCATGAAGAAGAAGTTTAAGCTAGAGAAGAAGAAGAGATGGTACGCCATTTCCAGCATCAACAACCCTGCGGTTAACATCGTGACGCAAATATTGTTAGGGAAGGTTATGCAGAAGTGTCGCACAAATGAGGTGCCTACACTGATGGTTGCATTAGCAGCGCAATGCGTAGAAGGGGTCTAGTTCAACTGGGCAAACTATTTATGTGGAGAGTTCCTTGAGAACTGTCGCAAGGCACAAGAGTAGGGAAAAACCCTCCACTATGCATGGCTTCTATTTTCAATAGTATTGGTGGCATGGGATGATCCAAGTGGATGTTGGTGGCCACCCACCTATCCCATTTAGACCCCCACAGCTGTTTCTTTAAGTTTTTCAGTTTCCGTAATTATAGCACAATTTACTATTTTTAGCATTTTTTCGGGCCCTGAACTTCCGGAACTGTTTTGAGGCCCCATGATCCAGGTGGATGTTTTTGGCCACCCACCTATCCCATTTGGACCCCCACAACTGTCTCTTTCAGTTTTTCTGTTTCCTTAATTATAGCACAATTTACTATTTTTAGCAGTTTTTCAGGTCCTAAACTTCCGGAGCCATTTTGAGGCGAGCGATTTTTCTGTCTAAAAATCATCTTTTTTGTCATAGTCCTTAGAGAGATCTTTCCAATGGGCTATCATGCGCATCAAACGGAGATAGTACAACCAATTCACGACCCCGGGAAGTTGATGTACCAACTTACCCAAAAACGAGGCCCACAATTTGGCGTTTCATCTTCTAGGGTTAGGTTTTGGAATGTGAAGGGTTTTCCATTGTTTCTCAACAATAAATAGGCCCTCGAGCCTCATTGTAACACAATTTTTGGAGAACAGTTCAGAGGGATGTAGCCGACACATCTCTTCTCAGAGATAAGCTGCCATCACCCTAGCTGGGTTATTTCCATTTCTATTTGTAAGCATATTTCAATATTTTCCATTAATGAAATGAAGTATTATTTCCGCTGCATATTTGTCTTTATGGTTATCTCTGTATTTTATTGTGTTCATGTTTAAATCCGGATCACCCTAAACGATGTTTTTTGGGAAATATGGGAGCAACATGGTCCCATAGTTGTAGTGCTCGGATAGATCATTCTAACGAGCTATTGTACGCATCAAACAAAGATTGGGTGCCAAAGTGTTGTGGGGAAAAATGCCTATGCAGGACGATCCTATCCACCTAAGGTGTGACAATGCCTTAGCAACAAACAAAAACAGCTATTCTAGTATTCTTCCTTTATGAATTAAGAATGAAGAGAGATGGATGGACTAACCGGTGTCTTCCGTTTGTCCCTCGATCCAGTTTCTCTTCTCTTTGAGAGTTCCCAACTACTTGCCTTCTCACTCGCCCAACTTCAACAGGTTCCTGCAAGATCACAAGAAGGGAACACTACACAAAGACATAGATTCATATTCATAACTAGTTCAGGATTAGAAATAAACTAAACATACTAATGCAATCATACATCAAAGATACATCAGTATATAGGAGAAACCAAGATAGCTTTATTGATGAATAAAAAGGTTCAGGAGGAGATACAACCAAGAGAGTTCCAATCTAGCATCTACCTCCCAGCGAATGAAATCCTTTCTTCACCTCCCTTCAAAGCATTAAGCACCGAATGATTCCAATCTCAAACCAATAGCAATTCTTTGCAATAACAAAATTCCAGCCTTCCTGGATCTCATGGAGGAGAGATCCATATACAAATGTTTGGAGAGAGGATGAGTCAGCTTGAGATCTGACTAGTGTCCTCTCCCTCTGTCAGTTCTTGCTTCCACTTGGAGACTAAGAGCCTCTTACTCATCACTTAGTCGAACTCATCAAGGCAAGTGTCATGGAGGAAGATTCTGGAAGCTTCCACAGTCTTTACACCTCGCACAAAGGACCCTGCCATTTGTAATTTCCCGCTCAGCGCACCTTGGTAGTGCTTCTAGCTGCGTTGCAATGTAACTAGCCAGTGTAGCCTCTGCATTTCAACGCAGGCAGCTAGTGGAGCTTCTGAATTGATCCTGAATTGACTTGTTTTTTAGCAGTTTCTCGTGGAGAACTTCTGTGAATTGTTGTGGTTTGTTAGCCTTGTTCCTCTAGGGGTAGGAACAACATGTTTAGGGACTTTGGATCCCTTGGATTATGGACATTTCATGCTTATAGCTGTAAGGCACAAAAATGTCTATAACAGTTGCCCCCTAAAGTATGAGGCCGTTTATCAGGTGAAATGCTTTATTAGGAGGATCCGAAGTTCTTTCAATGCTGGGAGGAGACCTGTAATACAATACAATACAATATATTATTTTCATACTTTTTTCACGATCTAGCTGAGGCGGGCATTCCCATGCTCAGCTTTATAAATTCATTTTCATGTACATATAATAGACAATCGTTTGATGATAGACTGATGATTCTGATAGAGCCATCGTCCTTTAGGTAGGATGATTATCTTTGCTGTAAAGCTGTACATTTCTATGTCTTTATTTTATGAATATATATCGCAGCCCGGATGGATGAAACTAGATCCGGGGTCTTCAATCTCGTCTGATCTTCACTCTAAGTACAAGTCGATCCATGTGAGAATTGCTCTGAAGTCGAACATGGAAAGACATCGCTTGATTACCAGTCAATGATGTAAACTGTTAACAAGCGCGAGAGGAATCACCGATAATGAAGATGACCCTCAAGGTACTGCAGTATAATTCACGTGGTGTGAATAGAGGACTTGGCGTCGAACACCACGCAAAATCTTTCGGTCGAAGGTCATTGATGTGTACCTATCGCCGGAAGTGAGAAACTTGCCATTGAGGCATGCAAGCTTCAAAGTACTGAAGGGGGTGTTCCTAGATCAACTTCTTGGATAATGAGCTGATGTCGACAAGAAGTGATCCGTCAAAGGAGGGCCTTAATGAATCCCACATCAATGACATGGAACAGAGCTAATGATTTTGATGGAGGTGAAAACGATCTGATGACATATGATTCAGGGTGGCGGTCATGAAAGAGTATAATGTATGGTAGTGGATGGTGTTATAGACATTTTTGTGCCTTACAGCATGAAGCATGAAATGTCAATAATCTAAGGGATCCAAAGTCCCTAAACATGTTGTTCCTACCCCTAGAGGAACAAGGTCAGCAAACCACAACACTGAATATCAGTTCTCCACCTGAAAACACTCAAAAACAAGCTAATTTTGGATCATGTCAACTGCTCCACTGAGCATCTACGCTGAATGTCAAGAGCTCCACTGTCTACCTGCGCTGAATGTCAATAGCAAAGAAGGCTACCTGCGCTGGGCGAGTTTGGACAAGTGGCACAGTCATTCCTCAAGGTGTCAATGCCCAGGAAGCTTCCAAAATGACACTTGGATCAAGGAATTCGACTGGTGATGAGTAAGAGGGTCTAGATCTCCAAGTGGAAGCAAGAACCTCCAAGTGGACTCAAGAACTGAAGAATAACTGAAGTGGGAGAGGACACTAGTCAGCTTCATGCCAGCTACAAGATGACTCATCCTTTCTCCAAAACTCCTATATATAGAGCTCTCTCATGAGGTCTAGGCAGGCTGGAATCTTGTGAATGTAAGGAAGTGTTGTTGGTTTTAGTATAGAACTATTGGGTGATTTGCTTTGAAGGAGGTGAAGAGGAGATTTCTTTCTGCTAGGAGGTGATGCTGGATTGGGCCTTTTATGGTTGTATCACTTCCTGAACTTTACTTCTTCCATTAATAAAGCATTTGAGGTTCTTCTATATGCATGTGTTTCAATGATGTATTGTTATATTTGTGTATTTGATTTATTCTAATCCTTGAATCAATTATGAATGTATGCTTCTTGTAGTTTCTCTCTCTTGCTATTTTGCAGGATCTTGGTGTAGCTGGGCCAGTAAAAGAGCAAGGAGCTGGGAGCAAGCAGCAAAGAGAGAAGATTGGATCAATCATTAGCGGAAGACATCGGTTAGTGGATCTCTTCCTCCTCTCTCTTACATCTCATAAAGAAGTAATCTCAAATAGCTTTGCTTTGATTGTTGCTGAGGTACTATCACCCTTAGAGTGGGATAGGGTCATTCCGTATTGGATACTTTTCCCAACAACAGATGGGACACAGGTGACTTCTCTGAATGACTTCTCTTGAACATATGGCGATACTTATGCGATGGATCAGTAGCATTACCCCAAATATGGATGGTATGGTGAGACCATGGTGATGTGACCGGTGAATGAAACAACCCAACCCGATTGTGGTACGAAGGAAAAGTGTCATGTTCAAGAGCGACTTGCTACCATCAAAGTTTTCTTGAGTTTCTCCCAATTTTTCCCCAGTCATTGCTGACCAGTACCTCTTTATTTTTGTCAAGCTTGAGGAGGATAACATATGCTTGTTCTATAACTTGCCCTTCGGGCAAGCCCATTACTATGTTTTAACGAGCCTAGCGATAGTGAAACTCGTTCTCGTCTAAAGACAAGTTTGTCGCTATTTCATGCATTTAACGAGTCTAACGACAAGGATAACTCGGTCCTTTTCATCTTTAGAGAGTCTGAAAAGGTACATAAAGTTAACTCCAAAAGTCCTTTTTCGTCATCTAATCCCTTAAGTCCGGAAAAGTATAAAACAATACAGAAGGGATGGATTTTCGATATCTTTAATGAGCTGAATAAAACAAGCGCTCGATCATTTTGTACAATAATCCCTCAGGTCCAAAAATATTAAAATCTAGAGGAGGGATAGCTCTTCCGGTCACTTTATCGAGCTGGAAGGCCAAAACTCGGCAATCTTTTCATATTTGACGAGTCAGATGAAAAGAGCTTAAAGAAGACTCGTCTTTTGAGGAACGAGTGATAAAAAGGGTTAGCAGCTGATTCCAGGGAAGGATTGGAATTTCCAAATCACGGCAGTGTCACAAGGATGGCTAGTGAAATCACTCTTCGCAGTTGTTCCTCAAAATGGGTAAACAATCATATGGAGGTGAATGATCGGCCAATGGAAAAGTGGAGGTGATGGGCAAACATGACCAAGGCTTTAATGGCTGATGATATTACATTCACAGTGGTTATTTAATAGAATAGTTCATTTTTTAACGAGCTTAAACGCGGGTGGAAACATTTGCTCGATCTTATGTTTATTTTTTAACGAGCATGAACTATGTGCTAAAACTGCTCGGATCTTGCGTTTATTTTTTAACGAGCATGAACTGTGTGCTAAAACTGCTCTATAAGTTTGCATGCCCCCAGCATAATAACTCAAATCGAGGTGCATGCCCCCCAAGCTTCATTGCATTCAACTCGGTGATTGGAATGAAGGTTTACCTTTGAGATTTGGAAAGGGGATTTGTTTCATTTTTTAATGAGGTTGACACAGTAAAAGAACCATCCTCAAGACTCCTTGTTTCATTTTTTAACGAGGTCGACATGAGATAAGAACAATCCTCGGAATCCACCGTATTTACAGTATTTGATAGAAAATCAAAAACTGATGGATGATTAAGGTCGCCGGAATAATCCTCGCGGTAATCTAGAAGATGGGAGCGATGGTGGTAATCTTCCCATGGTGCCTCTCCTATGATCCCTTTGTCTGTAGAATGTACATGCGACCAAGGATTTGTAGAGGTGCCATATTCCTTAGACCTATCTACCCAAACACTCGATGAGCGTTGATTTGGGTTTGCCCCCCAAGCCAAGAAAATTGATTGCTACAATATTTCTATTAGGGCGATGATCCATGCTGACAAAATGTTTAGGAATCTTCTGAATCCATTAGATATAGAAGATTTCATATTGTAGGTTTCCACTGTGGCCACTTTCGCCAGATTACTTGGAGGTGGTAGGGAAAAAGTACCCATTAAGGTAGGGTCTTTTAGGAGGCCTATTCCAATATTTTGAAGCGGATGATCGCTTCCATGGATCATTTGAATGCTTCTAGTAACTTGTGAACTGTTGGGGAGAAATGTTTGTTGGTCGATGATTGTAATTCTTCCTTGAAAGGGAAATGAAATCCTCCTGAAGTAGGTCGACACAACTGCGGCCATGGCATATATCCAGGGCCTTCCCAGTAAGATGTTGTAATCGAGGTTTCTGTTGATTACTTCAACATCAACTTCTACTGTTTTTCCCCCTAGTTCAACTTTCAAGTTACTTAAAATCCCGTATGGAGTGTATGATCGTCCATAAAATGCTTTTATCGTTGTTGAAGATTGTGACAAGGGTGGTGAGCATAAATTTTTCCAGCAACTCATCGACATAATACATGTGGATGCCCCCTCATCAATAATTGTTCAATGAACAGTTTTGTTGAGGGCTTTCACTTGAATAAGGAAAGCTAGTTGAGCTGGTAATTGAGGGTCATATCCTTTATGATCAAAGGCCACAAGATTGGAATCCATTGGGCCAATCCCACCTATTGCTGATAATAAAGCTTGCTTTTGGGAGGGGCAATTCTGTGGTACCCCAAGTGTCGACATAGCGGACGGCGATTGGGCCAGGTCCTCTATTATATTATAATTCTGTGCTACTTTTGCACTAGGATTAAATGTCGATTTGTGTACTACTCCCTTTGGCGACTTTATCATTGGTTCAGGAATGATGGGTGGCACAACTTCGGTCAAAGTTGTTGTCGAACTACTAGGTTGTTCATTAGCCTTGTTATTCGACAGCTGTGGATTCCCGTAATCTTTATTCCTTGTCAAAGCATCATTTTGCTGTTTTGAGATAGACAACATAAGCACTTGGGATCAGGAAGCATTTTGATTAGCAACCAGTTTGGTTCCCGGGCTTGGAAACGGATCAGTCAATACTGCTGAGGTTTTTGAACTCTAAAGAGTTTCTTAACTTCAGCTATATGTGGACAATCTCTCGTCCAATGATCCTCATCGCATATATGACACCCCGCAGGGGGTTTCCTTTTTCTCCCTTTCTTTTTCTTCTTGCCCTCTGGTTGCTTTAGTTGTTTGCCCTTGTCGGTCGACACGGCATTTACTTCCGAGGCCAGAAGTTCCTCATTTGCATTTTGATTGGAAATCTTACGGGCCTTTTTAGATGTAGCCTTTGTCGATTTCGTGTCTGTCGCGCCAATCATGCCATCGATGGCATGAGAGTCATTGTTTGATTTAGGAGGAGGAGGAATTGAGAATTCCGGTCTAGGGGCGTCAGGTATTTTGTCGTAGAGCGTGCCAGACTGAGTATATACCAAGTCCAAATATTGCGCACGAGCGATGACTTGCTCTTCCGTTATGACTCCCCCCTTTGCCACATCTTCCGTGATTGTAGGAAGTAAGGATTTGATAAACCATTCAGCTAATAGCTGATCGGGACCGTACGTTTTTACCATCCTACGACGACGTCGCCACTCATGTATATGATCAGATATGTGAGTGGTCATTGTCTGTTTGAAGTTGGTTAGGAGTTCCGTTCCCGTTTCATACCTTATCGGTAATTGAAAATGGGTTAAGAAAGTCGTGGCTAAGGTACCGAATTTGTCGAACGAAGCTCTAGGCAATTCAATATACCATTTTGCCGCTGGACCAGTTAACGTCCTCTGAAAAAGGTGAAGCCTAATCGAATCATCGTTTAGGGTGTTTGATGAACACCACAGATGAAATGTCATCACATGATTCGATGGATCTTCACCTGGATTTCCATTAAATTTAGGAATATCTGACGGAAGTTTATGCGGAATTGCTGGCCACCAAGGGGCATAAGCAATTGGATCATTCGTCAGCCAGTTTAGATCTGGTAATTCTAGAGTTGCTACAAAGGGCAACTGTTGATTCAGGTTAGGCGAAGCATACCCGAGATAATATGGAATCGCCTGAGCAGTGGGTCTTTGCATACCAGCATAATGTATTTGATGCTGGCAACTTTGACAAGGTTGATGGGCATAACTATTATAGTATGGTTGTTGATAACCGCTTTGGAAATGCAGTTGCCCATTACTTACAAAGACTTGTTGCTCAGGTCCTTGATATGATTGCTGGAATTGCAGTTGTTGAGATGGAACCAGCCCTGGTTGTTGGACCATTTGCTGTTGTCCAATACTGGATGATTGACCAAGATGAGGAGTCATAGTACTTGTTTGAGCCCGAGTCACTCCAGATAAGGAGGCACTAACCTGAGGTTGTGATTGAGTTGTCGAGACAAGAGGTTGTTTTATTGCAACCTGAGAAACTTGAGGTTAACATACAACAGGTAGCGCTTGTACTTGCGACGCAATCACCATATCAGGTATAGTGGGAATATTCGACACAGGGTGGACTGGTTGCATTGAATATGCAACCCTTGGTTGCTGAGGCAGTATTGGTACCCAACCGCTGGATGTAATTCCAGTTTGACCTGAACTTTGTTGTAAACTCCCATATGGTTGTTCTCCGGGAGGGAACAATGAAAAGGCATGCTGCCCTCCATATGGTGGCAATCCAGTACTTAAAGGGTAGATTGGCCTTTGAAGACATATTGGATCAATTTGTTGAGTTTCAACATAAGAAATACCAGATGATAATCCGGATGAAGAAATAGGAACTAACCATGTCGTCGAAATAGTCTCTGATTGGACTCCAGCTTGTTGTTGACAATTTGCCAGGACAGATGGTATACCAGCGAACATCGTTGGAGTAGCAGCAGGAGGCTCTACCGCTGCTGCGTCGGATGACACAGTCCTGGATGTCGACGGTTGTTCAGACATATTTAGTCTATCCAAAAGATTTTCTAGCGATTCTACAAGAACTTACGATGAAAAGAGACTAACTTCGAAGATCAACGAGGGAATGGTGATGATTATTCCGTTTAAAATAAATTTTAACGACGCTTAGACACAACCTGCTTTTTCAATTTTAAAGAGTCGAGAAAAAGCAAAAGATGACTCTAGTCTCCTTCGATGTTTTAACGAGCCCGAAGTGACAAATGCTCGGATGGAATTTTTCCGTTATAGAGTCTGAAAAAGGCCAAAAGGAACTGCTCTAGAGTTCTAGGTAGAGGGTGTGCCAAACTTTTCGCAAAACCGCAGAATACTTTTTAAGGTACGGGCGGTCAATCTTCCCGAATGTTGTGTTCAGTGCATTGCGATCAGTAGGGCGGCCAACACGGCTTCCTAAGGATAAAGGTTTTAAGCCTATAGGGGTCTCCCAATATATACGCGACGGTACATGGGAGCACAATCCGTACTGGCACTTTTGGTCCCTCAGGAGGAATCACCCAACCATCAGCGAGGCCAACAGATACCAGGTTTTATGATGCCAGAACACGTCTCTAGCCTAGACCTCTATGTTGTGCGTTATGTTACAAAGCGTTATTAAGTTCATTCAGTTTATTTTATGTTGATCTTTCTTAGAAGTTTGCCTTTTGAGGTTCACCACGAGATGTAGATACAACTCCTAAATGCAATCTAAAATATGATAAGCAAATTTTATCTCTTTTTCAACAATGAAAATCCTAGCTACAAAGGGAAAAGAAAGACACCATCTTTTCTCAAAGAGCAATCAGCACACTCTGAATGCACTTTTCCTAAATCAAGCATGCAAACTATCAAGATGCAAATGCATAATGCAGGTGTTTGTTTTCCGCTCTCTTAATATTGATGCCTAAAAAGAAAGCTTTTTGTACAACTTTGATTTTGCTTTTAAATGACAAATACAAACAAGTTTACTTTTTCGAAATCAGAAAGGGTAGAAGAGAATACAACCCTTTACGACTTTCGAAATGAACACTTGTTTCAACACTTAAAAGAGACAAACTCAAACCAAAAGCAAAAGTAAACGTATAATCAACTGTAAACAGTCAATGAACTCTCTCCTAAGATCACAATCAACAGATCTGAATCAAGGGCTACAGGATGACTATTTCACTCTTGCAAAGGAAAACTGTAAATGACGCCACAAACACATAAAAACACTCACAGTCTTTTTGTACAAAAAGGAGGCGGAATTTAAGCAGAGAAAAGGAGTTATCAGATAGGTACCTATGCTGGTTACAGGCTGTAGAAATCAGAGATCAAAACAAGGCAAAACAGAGCAGAGAACCCCAGCTGCACAAGGCCTAAGCTGGATCAGCGCACCTGTATAACAGAGAAACTGAATTGCAACGCAGGTAGCCTTCACGGGAAATGCGTTGAAATGCAGATTCTCTTCACAGAGCCTGCGCTGGAGCAGAAACGAGAGTTCTTCTCTGGGTTCTGGGTCACGGTTTGCTAATTAATCTACGGTTTCAGTCCAAATAAAAGCAACAAGCAAGGTACAATCAAAGGGATGATTTGAAGGAGGGCTAAGATCTATCACAAAGGATCATCAAATCATTTGTGAGTCCATTGTTTAGATCATAGATAAATCCAGTGATTGGATCAAAGCAGCAGCTGTCTACTTTGCATCTGAAAATAGCAGATGCAGTTCGATTGCTGCTCTTGAGTCCATGAAACAAACAATGATAGAGACACAAATAAAATGACTAAACAGATCTCCCCAGTGGAGTCGCCAATTTGTTGTGGGGAAAAATGCCTATGCAGGACGATCCTATCCACCTAAGGTGTGATAGTGACTTAGCAACAAACAAAAACAACTATTCTAGTATTCTTCCTTTATGAATTAAGAATGAAGAGAGATGGATGGACTAACCGGTGTCTTCCGTTTGTCCCTCGATCCGGTTTCTCTTCTCTTTGAGAGTTCCCAGCTACTTGCCTTCTCACTCGCCCAGCTTCAACAGGTTCCTGCAAGATCACAAGAAGGGAACACTACACAAAGACATAGATTCATATTCATAACTAGTTCAGGATTAGAAATAAACTAAACATACTAATGCAATCATACATCAAAGATACATCAGTATATAGGAGAAACCAAGATAGCTTTATTGATGAATAACAAGGTTCAGGAGGAGATACAACCAAGAGAGTTCCAATCCAGCATCTACCTCCCAGCGAATGAAATCCTTTCTTCACCTCCCTTCAAAGCATTAAGCACCCAATGATTCCAATCTCAAACCAACAACAATTCTTTGCAATAACAAAATTCCAGCCTTCCTGGATATCATGGAGGAGAGATCCATATATAGATGTTTGGAGAGAGGATGAGTCAGCTTGAGATCTGACTAGTGTCCTCTCCCTCTGTCAGTTCTTGCTTCCACTTGGAGACTAAGAGCCTCTTACTCATCACTTAGTCGAACTCATCAAGGCAAGTGTCATGGAGGAAGATTCTGGAAGCTTCCACAGTCTTTACACCTCGCACAAAGGACCCTGCCATTTGTCATTTCCCGCTCAACGCACCTTGGTAGTGCTTCTAGCTGCGTTGCAATGCAACTAGCCAGTGTAGCCTCTGCATTTCAACGCAGGCAGCTAGTGGAGCTTCTGAATTGATCCTGAATTGACTTGTTTTTGAGCAGTTTCTCGTGGAGAAATTCTGTGAATTGCTGTGGTTTGTTAGCCTTGTTCCTCTAGGGGTAGGAACAACATGTTTAGGGACTTTGGATCCCTTGTATTATGGACATTTCATGCTTATAGCTGTAAGGCACAAAAATGTCTATAACACAAAGTTACAACCCCGGGAAGTTGATGTACCAACTTACCCAAAATGGGGCCCACAATTTGGTGTTTCATCTTCTAGAGTTAGGTTTTTGGATGTTTACAGTTTTCCATTGTTTCTCAACAATAAATAGGCCTTTGAGCTTCATTGTAACACAGTTCAGAGGCATGTAGCTGCTACATCTCTTCTCATAGATAAAGCTACCATCGCCCTAGCTGGTTTATTTCCAATTTCTATTTGTAAGCACATTTCAGTATTTTACATTAATGAAATGAAGTAATATTTCCACTACATCTCTGTGTTTATGGTTATCTCTGTAATTTTTTGCGTTCCTATTTAAATCTGGATTAGTGGTATCAGAGCAGTCTGCTTTTTCTGTGTTTTTGTTTGCATGTCCCCAACGAGGTCGGGATATAAGGAGTTAGGGCATGAACTGGTCAAACCTTTGCAAGACCAGCCTCGTAAATCCCGACGGCCTCCCATGGCAGATGAAAAGAAATATGAGGAGGCAGGAGATCCTATCAAAATATTTCTCAAATAGCCCTCGAGTGGCAAAGGAACATGATGATCGATAGCTTTGTGCAAATCCTTCAGTGGCTACCCAGAGGTGACGCATCAACTTCCAACAACTACTCTGGAAACACCACACTATTTAAGGTACAAGTTAATTTTGAAATCCCCATCCTTGAGGGTCAAATAGACACAGATGCTGTAAATAAATGGCTAAATTTGCTAGATGGGTATTTTTCTATTCATGAATTTTCGAGTCAAGAAAAGATTGTTTTCGCTCTTCTCAAAGCAGCCCCCCATGTCAAGGACTGGTGGGAAACCTACTGCGAGTAGAAGAATGAAAATACGGGCTCACTATTTTCAGCCGCACCCACTTGGGATTCATTCCGAGATGCCGTCAAGGAGCAGTACTACCCTGTCAAAAGCTATGAGGACAAATACATAAATTGGACCAAGCTGTAGCAGGGACAGGACCAAGATGTGCCAGAGTTCACAAACATTTTTCATACCCTTCACACACAATTGGGTATCAAGGACTTTGAGTTGCATTTGGTGCTCAGATATTGCGACTGCCTACACAGATACATCTAAGAAGAGGTGGAGTTCCTGAACATCTCCTCGCTCGGCATGGTGTACCGATATGCTGTCAAAATCGAGCAAAAGTTCAAACAGAAGAAGCGAGACTTTGGATATGCGAATCCGAAGATCACAGGACAAAGCCAAGGCGGTTTGACCCAGACAACCCATCGAAGCTGCAAGAAAAGAACAACACCACGAAGCCAAAGAAGGACACAGGAAAGTGATGTGAGTTCCAAACGAGTCCCACTCATAACACAAGTGAGTGTCGGACCAAGTAGTCGCTGGTGGCCGAGTTGAAGGCTTCAGAATCAGATGTATGTTCCGACCCTGAGTCATAACCTAACGAGGGGAATGGCAAAGGGAAGTAGATCATTGATGCGGAGCCCAACATCACTGTTGCCACCACCAAGATCTAGAAGAATGAGCCCGAAGATCCAGAGGAGGGGGAGCGTCTTTTCCACTCACAGATGTGGGTGAAGGGTTCACCATTGCAATTCATTGTCGACAGTGGTAGCCAAAAGAACCTCATTTTAGCAGAGGTCGCGAAGCGGTTGGGCCTACTGACTACACCACACCCACAGCCATACAGTATCGGGTGGCTTCATGAAGGATGAGATCTCTAAGTTCGCCAGCAGTGCTACCTTCCCTACAGCATCAAGCCCTTCACAGATGAGGTATTATGCGATGTTACACCTCTGGATGTTTGTGATGTATTATTAGGCCAGCCATACTTGTGGAGGCGACATGTTTTGTATGAGTCAAGGCCTCGTGCTATCATTATTTCTTTTCGTAATTCATTATACAGGATACTGGAGGTAGCCCAACCTACCGCCACCTCTTTGATCACTGCTAAGAAAGGCAGCAAGCTTGTCTCCCAGACTAGGAAATTCATTTTTTGTCTCATTCACTCCCAAAGTAAGGGGAAGATCATCACCACATCCATGACCCTCGCGAAGGATTCCTCCACACAGCAACAATAGAAAAGGGATACAGTTATGAGAGAACACTGGAACAACTTCTTGTCACCCATAGGGGTACCACACAAGTTTCAGGTGGGCAACAAAGTTTGGTTTTATCGGCAGAAAGAATGCCTTACCAGAACCCATCAGAAGCTCAGAACACGCCGACATGGTCCTTACAGCATTACCAAGGCCATGAGAAACAATGATTTTGAGCACAAAATTCCTCCATTCCTTCACTTGCACCGAGTGTTCAATGTGGACCGGCGTCGACCAAACTTCCCACCACAACTGGACACATTAGAAGTTGCAGAACAGCGCACCAGGGACCAAGCTCAGCAGATGGAGGAACTCATTGCAATGGGGACCACTGATTCCTAAGGGAGGAGGAATGATCTAGGTGGATATTGGTGGCCAACCACCTATCCCATTTTGACCCCCACAATTGTCTCTTTTAGTTTTTCAGTTTCCGTAATTATAGCATAATTTACTATTTTTAGCAGTGTTTTGGGTCCTGAACTTCCTGAGCCGTTTTGAGGCCATAAACGATATTTTTTGGGAAATATGGGAGGAACATGGGTCCATGGACCATGTTTCTCTTCACAAAGTTGTAGTGCTCAGATAGATCTTTCTAACTAGCTATTGTACATGTCAAACGAAGATCGGGTGCCAAAGTTATGACCCCAGGAAGTTGATGTACCAACTTACCCAAAATGGGGCCCACAATTTGGCGTTTCATCTTCTAGGGTTATGTTTTTGGATGTTTAGGGTTTTCCATTATTTCTCAACAATAAATAGGCCTTTGAGCCTCATTGTAACATAGTTCAAAGGCATGTAGCCGCCACATCTCTTCTCAGAGATAAAGCTACCATCGCCCTGGCTGGTTTATTTCCAATTTCTGTTTGTAATCATATTTCACTATTCTACATTAATGAAATGAAGTATTATTTTCGCTGCATCTCTGTGTTTATGGTTATCTCTATAATTTTTTGCGTTCCTGTTTAGATCCGGATCAGTGGTATCAGAGCGATCTGCTTTTTCTCTGTTTTTCTTTGCATGTCCCTAACGAGGTTGGGATATAAAGATTTAGGGCATGAACTGGTCGAACCTTTGCAAGACCAGCCTCACAAATCCCGATGGCCTCACATGGCAGATGAAAAGAAAGATGAGGGGGCAAGAGATCCTATCAAAATCTTGCTCGAAGAGGCCCTCGAGCAGCAAAGGAGCACCATGATGGATAGCTTTGCGCAGATCCTTCAGCAGCTACCCAGAGGCAATGTATCAACTTCCAACAACTGCTCTAGAAATGGCACACCATTTAAGGCACAAGTTAATTTTGAAATCCCCATCTTTGAGGGTCAAATAAAAGCAGATGCTGTATATAAATGGTTAAATCTGCTAGATGGGTATTTTTCTGTTCATGAATTTTCGAGTAGGGAAAAGATTGCTTTCGCTCTTCTCAAAGTAGCACCCCATGTCAAGGATTGGTGGGAAACCTACTGAGAGAAAAAGAATGAAAGTACGGGCTCACTATTTTCAGCCGCACCCACTTGGGATTCATTCCGGGATTTCGTCAAGGAGTAGTACTACCCTGTCAAAAGCTATGAGGACAAATACATAGAGTGGACCGCGTTGCGGCAGGGATGGGACCAAGATGTGCCGAAGTTCACAAAAAATTTTCTTACCCTTCACACACAATTGGGTATCAAGGACTCTGAGCTGCATTTGGTACTCAAATACCATGTCTACCTACATAGATACATCTAGGAAGAGATGGAGTTCCTAAACATCTCCTCGCTCGGCATGGTGTACCGATATGCTGTCAAAATCGAGCAAAAGTTCAAATAGAAGAAGCGAGACTTTGGATTTGCGAATCCGAAGATGAAAGGAAAAAGCCAAGGTGGGGTGACCCAAGACAACCCATTGAAGCCACAAGAAAAGAACAACACCACAACGCCAAAGAAGGACATAGGAAAGTGGTGTGAGTTCCATAAGAGTCCCACTCATAACACGAGTGTCAGACCAAGCAGTCACTGGTGGCTGAGTTCAAGGCTTCAGAATTAGATGCATGTTCAGACCCTGAGTCAGAACCCGACAAGGTGAATGGCAAAGGGAAGCAGATCATTGATGTGGAGCCTAGCGTCTCTATTACCATCACCAAAATCCAGAAGAATGATACTGAAGATCCAGAGGAGGGGGAGCATCTTTTCAACTCACAGATGTGGGCGAAGGGTTCACTACTGCAATTCATTATCGACAGTGGCAGCCAAAAGAACCTCATTTAAGCAGAGGTCGTGAAGCGGTTGGGCCTACCGACTACACTACACCCATAGCCATATAGTATCAGGTGGCTTCATGAAGGATGAGATCTCAATGTTTACTAGCAGTGCCGCCTTCCCTATAGCATCAAGCCCTTCATAGACGAGGTATTGTGTGATGTTACACCTCTCGATGTTTGTGATGTATTATTAGGCCAGCCATACTTGTGGAGGCGACATGCTGTGTATGAGTCAAGGCCTCGCGCTGTCATTATTTCTTTGTGTAATTCATTATACAGGACACCGGAGGTAGCCCAACCTACCACCACCTCTTTGATCACTACTAAGAAAGGAAGCAAGCTCATCTCCCAGACTAGGAAATTCATTTTCTGTCTGGTTCGCTCCCAAAGTAAGGGGAAGATCATCACCATATCCATGACTCCCGCGAAGGGTTCCTCCACATAGCAGTAACAACAAAGGGATATGGTCATGACAGAACATCGAAACAACTTCTCCTCACCCACAAGGGTACCACACAAATTTCAGGTGGGCAGCAAAGTCTGGTTGCATCGGAAGAAAGAACGCTTTCCCAAAACCCATCAGAAGCTCAAACTACGCCGACATGGTCCTTACAGCATTACCAAGGCCATGGGAAACAATTCTTTGGAGCACAACATTCCTCCATTCCTTTGCTTGCACCGAGTGTTCAATGTGGACCATTGTCGACCAAGCTTCCCACCATTACTGGACACACCAGAAGTTACAGAACAACGCACTAGGGACCAAGTTCAGCAAATGGAGGAACTCAATGCAATGGGGACCATTGCTTCCTATGGGGGGAGGAATGATCTAGGTGGATTTTGGTGGCCACCCACCTATCCCATTTCGACCCCCACAACTGTCTCTTTCATTTTTTCAGTTTTTGTAATTATAGCACAATTTACTATTTTTTGTAGTTTTTCGGGTCATGAACTTTTGGAGCCGTTTCGAGGCCCTAAACGACGTTTTTTGGGAAATCTCAGAGAAACATGGGTCCATGTACCAGTGTTTCTCTTCCCGAAGTTGTAGTGCTCGAATAGATCTTTCTAACGAGCTATTGTACGCGTGAAATAAAGATCGGGTGCAAAAGTTACGACCCCGGGAAGTTGATGTACCAAATTACCCAAAACGGGGCCCACAATTTGGCGTTTCATTTTCTAGGGTTAGGTTTTTGGATGTTTAGGGTTTTCCATTGTTTCTCAATAATAAATATGGCTTTGAACCTCATTGTAACATAGTTTAGAGGCATGTAGCCGCCACATCTCTTCTTAGAGATAAAGCTACCATCGCCCTAGCTGGTTTATTTCCAATTTCTATTTGTAAGCATATTTCAGTATTTTACATTAATGAAATGAAGTATTATTTCCACTGCATCTCTATGTTTATGGTTATCTCTGTAATTTTTTACGTTCCTATTTAAATCCAAATCAGTAGTATCAGAGCAGTTTTCTTTTTCTCTGTTTTTCTTTGCATGTCCCTAACAAGGTCGGGATATAAGGAGTTAGGGCTTGAACTCGTCAAACCTTTGCAAGACCAGCATCGCAAATCCCGATGGCCTCCCATGGCATATGAAAAGAAAGAGGAGGGGGCAGGAGATACTATCAAAATATTGCTCGAAGAGGCCCAAAAGTAGCAAAGGAACGCGATGATGGATAGCTTTGCGCAGATCCTTCAGCAGCTACCCAGAGGTGACGCATCGGCTTCCACAGCTACTTTGGAAACGCCACACCGTTTAAGGTATAAGTTAATTTTGAAATCCCCATCTTCGAGGGTCAAATATACGCAAATGTTGTAGATAAATGGTTAAATCTACTAGATGGGTATTTTTATGTTCATGAATTTTCGAGTCAGGAAAAAAGTTTTCACTCTTCTCAAAGCAGGCCCCCATGTCAAGGACTAGTGGGAAACCTATTGCGAGCAAAAGAATGAAAGTACGGGCTCACTATTTTCAGCCACACCCACTTGGGATTCATTCCGGGATGCCATCAAGGAGCAGTACTACCCTGTCAAAAACTATGAGGACAAATACATAAGGTGGACCACACTACGGCAAGGACGGGACCAAGATGTGTTGGAGTTCACAAACATTTTTCATACCCTTTGCACATAGTTGGGTATCAAGGACTCTGGGCTACATTTGGTACTCAAATACCACGGCTGCCTATGTTGTAGATCTGATCCAAAAGATATATGAGAATAGAAATAACCCAAGAATAACAAGATCAAAATAGATAGAAATGCTTCTTTATTAATCAAACCCTTTAATGGTAGGGCAACACCATACATTCACTCCTTAAGGAAGGAGAACACTCCACAAGCCATATGCCTGTTCATACAATAATTCTTCTCTTCATATCCTCCATGTGGAGTCTCTAGCCTTTATATAGGCCTCATACATACAATACCATGTATCATTACCATGGTTCCCTCATACCATCAAACTAATACCATGGGCCCATTACATTATTATTAACTACTTGTGGTCCCTTACATGACATGGGTTAACCACCTTATTTATTACTATGGCCCATCCCATTATTACATTATTACCTTGGGTACCTCCCTTGGTACCCCATATTATCCCCCCTAGGTATATAACATTCCACCCCCTAAGCATGTTTCGTCCCCGAAACATGGGAAGAACATAAATAATAAGATCTACTCAAAAGAGTAGTCCACTGGTACCATGCACGTGCATCTAGCCAGCCAAGAGAAAGGTGAACCCTCGATCTCGCTGGTGTCTCGCTCACTTGAGCTGGAAGTTGACCGTGGCAGCTCTTCTTTGTTGATGTGTAGTGGGTGGATCTTCTCTCCTCGCTATCCGTCATGTGACTACTTGGTTTCCATCTTGATGGTTGTCTTGCGGGGTGATGTGGGTGATGATATGTTGAAGTTTTAACCCACGATGTCTTTTTCTTTAATTCACCCTGCTGTGGTGCCTGTTTTCGTGTCTTCTTGTCCAATATGACTTCAACCACTAAGTCGTCCTCTGATGTAGCAGCACCTGTAGCCTTTTCTGCTTCAGCCTCTGTTTGAGTTTGATTATCTATCATTACTAGCTCATCATCCGTCTCTGGAACATCTTTTGCTTCAGCCTCCTTGGACTCTACCTGCTTATTAATGGAAATATCCTGTAATGTAATTTTCTTCTTTTTATACCAGAGCTTCAGGAATTTCTTCTGCACATTAATATTTATGGTACCCACTGATTCCATCCAAGGGTATCCCAAAACAACATCCATGTTACCCATATCTAAAGCATAAAAATCACCATGCAACACATATTTATCCATAGAAATCTTCAAATCCTTGTACACTTGAACATCCTCATTATCAACTTGTGCAGTTTCAATGAGTTTTTCTGGAACTTGCAATGTTTTTGCCAAATTAACACTTATAAGATTTTGCTTGTAACTAGGATTTATAGTCACAATGATTTTCTCCTTCTGAATCAATCCATGAACCTGCAATAAGGAGACACCCGTAGCAATTAACCCCTTATGTGTCTCATTCTCCTTTTTTCTAGCACGAGACCATTTGTCTAAAAGGACTTTTTCAAATTCTGCATCTAAGAGTTTGGTCAACTGTTTGTCATCAAGTGAGAGATACCATTTGTAAGCCTCATCTTTGAAACCCAACCGCAATGAATCCCTCCAAAGGTTTTTCCATACCCACTTCTGTTGTTTTATGTATTCTTCAATAGTAGGACCATCATCTTTTCCTGTAAAGTATAGAAGCTTGCTAGAAGCCATGAATGGTTTGGGAAAAAAATTCACTTACTTGGCGAAAATTTGAAAATGTCACAGTTTCGTCAATATTGCTCAGAATCTCTATTATAACCTGTTTTTGGAAATGGAACAACCATTCTGCATCTGCCCATGTGATAGAAATCCTGATTCGGACACTGAAATTTCAGATCTGTGCTGCTACTCTCCCGCCGTCACCCAAAATTTCTTTAAAAATAGCTGATTTTAAATCAGTTGTATCTCCCTCATCCGGACTCCGATTCAACTAAATTTTTTTTTTTAAGTTGGGTATTTTTTCCCAAAGAATCCATATCTGCAATTAGATTCTATAGATCTTGTACCAGGACGTCTAGATCTGTGCCGCAAAATCGCTGCCCTGAAAATTGTCTACAACCCCACTGATTTTTAGATCATTGATATCTCCTTCATCCAGACTCTGATTCAACCGATTTTTTTTTTTGAAATCGGCTATTTTTTCACTAGGAATACAGATCTGCAATTAGATTTTGCAGATCTTGCACCAAAACGTACAGATCTAATCTACAAATTCGCCACCCAAAAAATCCCTGCAAAAATGAAAAAAAATTCTCCACGGTTTGCCCAAGAAAGTGCTCTGATACCACTTGTTGTAGATCTGATCCAAAAATATAAGATAATGAAAATATACCCAGAAAAAATATGAAATGCTTCTTTATTGATATCAAACCCTTAAGGTAGGGAAACACCATATATTCACTCCTTAAGGAAGGAGAGCACTCCACAAGCCATATGCTTGTTCATACAATAATACTTCTCTTCATATCCTCCATGCGGAGTCTCTAGGCTTTATATAGGCCTCATACATACAATACCATGTATAATTACCATGGTTCCCTCATACCATCAAACTAATACCATGGGCCCATTACATTATTATTAACTACTTGTGGTCCCTTACATGACATGGGTTAACCACCTTATTTATTACTATGGCCCATCCCATTATTACATTATTACCTTGGGTACCTCCCTTGGTACCCCATATTATCCCCCCTAGGTATATATCAAAATATAGGGGCAGGAGATACTATCAAAATATTTCTCGAAGAGGCCCAAAAGCGGCAAAGGAACGCGATGATGGATAGCTTTGCGCAGATCCTTTAGCGGCTACCCAGAGGTGACGCATCGGCTTCCACAGCTACTTTGGAAACGCCACACCGTTTAAGGTATAAGTTAATTTTCAAATCCCCATCTTCGAGGATCAAATATACGCAAATGTTGTAGATAAATGGTTAAATCTACTAGATGGGTATTTTTCTGTTCATGAATTTTCGAGTCAGGAAAAAAGTTTTCACTCTTCTCAAAGCAGCCCCCCATGTCAAGGACTAGTGGGAAACCTATTGCGAGCAAAAGAATGAAAGTACGGGCTCACTATTTTCAGCCGCACCCACTTGGGATTCATTCCGGGATGCCATCAAGGAGCAGTACTACCCTGTCAAAAGATATAAGGACAAATACATAAGGTGGACCACACTACGGCAGGGACGGGACCAAAATGTGCTGGAGTTCACAAACATTTTTCATACCCTTCGCACATAGTTGGGTATCAAGGACTCTGGGCTACATTTGGTACTCAAATACCACGACTGCCTACACAAATACATCCATGAAGAGATGGAGTTCCTGAACATCTCCTCACTTGGCATAGCATACCGATATGTTGTCAAAATCAAGAAAAAAGTTAAAACAGAAGAAGCGAGACTTTGGATCTGCAAATCCGAAGACCAAAGGACAAAGCCAAGGTGGGGTGACCCAAGACAACCCGTCAAAGCTGCAAGAAAAGAACAACACCACGAAGCCAAAGAATGACACAGGGAAGTGGTGTGAGTTCCATAAGAGTCCCACTCATAACACAAGTGAGTGTCAGACCAAGCAGTCGTTGGTGGCCAAGTTGAAGGCTTCAAAATCAGATGCATGTTCTGACCCTGAGTCAGAACCCGACAAGGGGCATGGCAAAGGGAAGTAGATCATTGATGCGGAGCCCAACGTCACTATTACCATCACCAAGATCCAGAAGAATGAGCCCGAAGATCCACAGGAGGGGGAGTGTATTTTCCACTCATACATGTGGGTGAAGGGTTCACTGTTGTAATTCATTGTCGATAATGGCAGCCAAAAGAACCTCATTTCAGTAGAGATCGTGAAGCGGTTGGGCCTACCAACTACACCACACCCACAGCCGTATAGTATCGGGCGGTTTCATGAAGGACAAGATCTCAAATTTTGCCAGCAATGTCGCCTTCCCTACAGCATCAAGCCCTTCACAAACAAGGTATTATGTGATGTTACACCTTTGGATGTTTGTGATGTATTATTATGCCAGCCATACTTGTGGAGGCAACATGCTGTGTATGAGTCAAGGCCTCGTACTGTCATTATTTCTTTGTGTAATTCATTATACAGGATACTGGAGGTAGCCCAACCTACCGCCACCTCTTTGATCACTGCTAAGAAAGGAAGCAAGCTCATCTCCTAGACTAGGAAATTCATTTTCTATCTAGTTCGCCCCCAAAGTAGGGGGAAGACCATCACCACATCCATGACCCCCTCAAAGGGTTCCTCCACGCAGAAGCAACATCAAAGGGATACGGTCATGACAGAACACCAGAACAACTTCTTCTCACCCACAGGGGTACCACACAAATTTCAGGTGGGCAATAAAGTCTGGTTGCATCGACAGAAAGAACACCTTACCATAACCCATCAAAAGCTCAGACCATGCCAACATAGTCCTTACAGTATTACCAAGGCTGTGGGAAACAATGCTTTGGAGCACAACATTCCTCCATTCCTTCACTTGCACCGAGTGTTCAATGTGGACCATCATCGACCAAGCTTCCCACCATTACTAGGCACATCAAAAGTTGCAAAACAACGCACCAGGGACCAAGTTCAGCAGATGGAGGAACTCAACGCAATGGGGACCATTGCTTCCTAAGGGGGAAGGAATGATCCAGGTGGATGTTGGTGGCCACCCACCTATCCAATTTGGACCCCCACAACTATCTCTTTCAGTTTTTCAATTTCCGTAATTATAGCACAATTTACTATTTTTAGCAGTTTTTTGGGTCCTGAACTTCCGAAGTTGTTTTGAGGCCCTAAACGACATTTTTTGGGAAATCTGGGAGCAACATGGGTTGATGGACCATTGTTGCTTTTCCCAAACTTGTAGTGCTCCGATAGATCTTTCTAACGAGCTATTGTACGCATCAAACGAAGATCGGGTGCCAAAGTTACGACCCCAAGAAGTTGATGTACCAACTTGCCCAAAACGAGGCCCATAATTTGGTGTTTCATCTTCTGGGGTTAGGTTTTTGGATGTTTAGGGTTTTCCATTGTTTCTCAACAATAAATAGGCCTTTGAGCCTCATTGTAACATAGTTCAGAAGAATGTAGCCACCACATCTCTTCTTAGAGATAAAGTTACCATCGCCCTAGATGGTTTATTTCCAATTTCTGTTTGTAATCATATTTCAGTATTTTACATTAATGAAATGAAGTATTATTTCTGTTGTATCTCTATGTTTATGGTTATCTCTGTAGTTTTTTGTGTTCCTGTTTAAATTTGGATCATGGGAATTTCCCAAAGATAGGCAGTTCCCGACGATCACATAGGACCTTCTGGAGGCAGTGAAGTACGCTTCAATGTGGGCAACCAGGGATGCACAAAGGATAAGGGACAGTAAAATATTCTGATTGTTCATGGAGATGAACATCAGAATGGGGATTAATCACAAGCCATGGTTATCGCCCATGGTATACAACAGTCTACAGAGCTTTGCAGAGTTCAAGGCAGATTTCCACCATGTCTACATCAGGGCGCGGAAGGACCCCACGAAGACGTGGTGCGAGCTACCCTATCTGGTGACAGACGATGTCATATTCATGGTCCTTGAGTCATGGCCGCCGGAGTGGTGTACTCTAACTGGCTCTATGGTGGAAGCAGAGAAGTCTGCCACATAACGAAAGAAGGAAGAGGCGAAACTGTGGATGGCGCAATTGGTAGAGAAATGTAGGAAGGAAGAAGTAGTCGCTAAGGCGTAGGTGGCACGCGACGCTACGAAGTTGGTAGAAGATCATCATAAGATAGCAGAAGAAGAGTGCGAAGTATAGAACTTGTGTTCACCTGAGCTGGAGACCGATACAGAGTGAGGTGGCACGGACCTGCAGACAGCGTCCACCTAGCTAAAACTTCCGTGCCCAAGAGAGCAGGTAGGGTTGCGAAAGAAGTTGAAGGCTTCAAAGACTTTTTTTGACCTGATCACCCTCACTGAGGGGGATCTACATGATATTGGCGAGATGGTGAGGGACGTCACCGCAGAAACCCTCCAATAGTTTGAGGAGCAACACGAGATGGTGTTGGGGGCTCACCGAACGCAGATACAAGAGTTGCAGGTGTGCAGTGCATGGGCTGGCACTGTATCAACCAGCCTTGCAGTTGTGCATTTGCGGTTGAGGAAATGTTGCGCACCTAGATGACTAACACAATAGTGCTGCCAAATGGCACACTTGTTACAGAAAATGAGGCCAAAAGGCCTACGGTCAACGGGTTGAAGGTAATAAGATTAAACATGGTTGCGCTCCCTTGGGAGACACTCTATATTTTGCAGGATGGATTCACTGCAGAACTATGAGCCAGGGAGGGTCGCACGCTCTAGGTAATGAGCGAGCAGTGCATCAACATTGAATATTTGAGCCTACAGTGTGATGAAGTAGTGGCATAGAACATACAAATAGTGCAAGTGGTAGAGGAAGCCTGCCATATGGTCTTAGAGTTGGCCATCCAAGTAGAAGAACCAGTAGAGACGCGCGTCCGAAAATTAGCAGCAGGGGTACTCGAGCCAAAGGAAGAAATGGCCAGGGTTCAACTGGAGCTGAACCTTTAGATAACAGAACTGTAGTTGAAGGTGCAGCCTTCAACTCTGCTAGAGGTTAAGGAACAACGCGCCACCACGATCACCACAATAATGGTTGCAATCAAAAGCATAGTGACAGACTGCACAAAGCTATTCAAGCAGTCATTCGAGGTCCTCACCACCCTGCAGGAGGACCCAAACATACAGCACCTAGAGAAAGAGGCGCGCATGCTGTAGCAAAGATATGATGAAGTAAAAGGGACCACACAGACAGTTGCCCTTACGTAGAGGCTCGCAAGGATGTAGCAGGCTAAAGCACTAAAGGAATAGGTGGATGCTGCTCGACATAAGGAATTTGTTTTGAAGGCGTGCATATAGTTGTGGATCGATGAGGTGTACAACATTACAGCCCCCATTGAAGCAAAGCTCATGCAGCTGCAAGCAACGCAGGAAAGGATCCAGGGTAGCAGTTTAGTCACCGCGGTCACTGAACAACGCATCTAGGAAGTACAACAGGCAGCCGCTCAGTGCACTGCCGAACTTGCAGTGATCCAGTCAAAGTCGGGAGGTCTTCACACAAAGATATCCAGACTGATAGAGTGACTCTAGAGCAAGTCACAATGTTTGTGTTGTGGGCCTATTGGGCGTGGGATCCCCCAAGGGAAGTTTTTGATTAATGAAAACATCCTTGGGAAATGCTTTCGCAGTGGTTTGTCTTTCATAAATCCAAGAGGCGTTGTTGGCAAGTTGGGTTGTTTAGGTATGTAGCCCTAATTGGGTGGTAAATTCCATCCAAGGCTAATACATGCACCAAGTCACGACTCTTTGGAAGGGATGCATTTTTTAGATAAAAGGTCGGCGTGGGCTTGCTAACTTCTCCGGTGAATCATGATAACTCAACGGATCGCACAGCCCTTGTGCTGGCGATGCTTCATTCAAATTTCTACGCTATCAACTTTCAATTGTAGGATAGAGGCCTACCATGGTGGTGACGGGTGACAGAGAATTAGGGTTCAATTCTGGAGATGGAGCCCTAGAAATGGCTACCACATCCAAGGAAGGCAGTAGGCGTGCAAATTACCCAATCCTGACATGGGGAGGTAGTGACAATAAATAATAATACTGGGCTCATCGAGTATTGTAATTGGAATGAAGCGCACAACCTATACTCGACCATCAGAACAATTGCTTGGCTCCAATGAGTAGGAGGACGCGGGATCCCCTAGGGAAAGTTTTGGGGCTTAGAGCCTAGATTTTGGTCAAAGATTGTAATTATGATGTAAAGACTCCACATTTTGTGGGCACAGAGTGCATAGTTTGTAAAAGACTCATAGGGTTGTCCACCCTCAATTTTTTTATTGTAATGTTGGTTGTATATATCTACCCATGGTTCGTGGACCATCAGATTGTATAAATAGAGTGAGGACCTAAGTAGTTAAGAGAAAAAAATAATCATGATAAGGATGAAGAATTGAGTCATATCTGTGGAGAAAAGTCTAGTTTTGGGTCGTAGAGTAGGAGAAGGCTCTACAGCTGAGTGCATAGAGGCATAGTAGTCCACAATTGAGTGCGCAGGGCGAGTCGAGTCTGTAATAGTTGGAACTATTAATAAAGAGAAGTTTCCTATCATTTATGTGTATTTATTTCATGTTTTATGCATATGTTATCTTGGGTATGAAATTCACTTCTAATACTTATATGATGTGCAAATGTGTATAATTATATTGATTAAGTGAATACAAGATAGAATATCTATTTATGTGAAGTTAACTAAGATCTGTTAAGAAGATAAGTAAGATACACGGTGTAGTTTGGGGAATTAGTACAGTTCGCTGCCATAAGCAGTGCGAGGCATCTCAGCCCTTGGTTAGGGCTACGTGAAAGACGATCGTAACAGATCACAAAGGTATTGAAGGTTGGAACAATGCATGAAGCGACCTACAGGAAGACAGGCATAGTTGAACTAAACTGACATCACGAACATCTCAAGGGTGCAGAAACTTGGTTCCAGCATTCGAAAGGGCCAGTAGTGTAGGGATTTTTTTGGCTAAATAACTCCGAAACTGGGTCAGACCACCATAAGCCAACATCCACCATCCATCACATCATATTTAAGGTAAAATTCTAAGGTTCAAGCAGTGGAAGATCACATCGAGCATCAACAACAAGTTCTCCAACTCTTAAAGGTTAACCTCACATTGGCTCAGAATAGAATGAAACAACAGGCAGATCAACATCGCAACGAAATAAGTTTTGATGTAGGTGACTAAGTATTCGTATGGCTACAACCATATGAACAAATGTCCCTCAAGCAAGAAAATAAGGATAATAAATTATCACCAAAGTATTATTGTCCATATAAGGTATTGCAAAAGATTGGTACTATGGCATACAAATTGGAGCTTCTTGTAGCTTCTCGAGTGCACCCAGTTTTCCATGTTTTGTACTTAAATAAGGTTATAAGTGAAAAGCTCCCAGTTCAAACAATATTGCCAGAACTTAACGAGGAAGGAAAAATCATATTGGAACCTGAAGCAGTCATAGAATCAAGAACACAAAAGCTATGAAATCAATCAATTTCAGAGTATCTCATCAAGTGGAAGAACTTACCCACTGAAGATTCCACATGGGAGGATGAGAATTTTATACAGAAGCATCCAGAACTACTCAAGTGTTGAGGACAACACCTTTTTGAAGGAGAGGGGCATGTTAGGTCCTATAATACTAGTGATTCCCCCATTACTATTGTCATTGTAGCCCTTATTTTTATTATTGTTCCCTTGTTGTCCCCATATTGTTATTATTGTGCCCCATAGAAGCCCACTATTGTTATTGTTGTGCCCTTATATTATTATTGTTATGTCATCTTTGATTATAGTATGATCCCTTAGACTCCTATATATAAAAATGAGGTTTTGTCATTTGTATCATCCAAGAATTGCTCATTTGTGTAATGTAAAGGAGGTTGCCCCATCGAAGAGGCTGATTTTGAAGTCATTGATCTATATTTTCTATCTTTTTGTGAGATGGTTTCATAACAGAGGGGCATTGTTGGAAGCTACATCCTGAATTGAAGATTAAGAAGTTTGGTGGAAAAGGGAAGCAGAAGACTATTGCTATAATCTAAAAAGACCTTGGTTCTTATTCGAGTGATGAGAAGCAAATCAGAGTTTTTGGGGTACAAGGCAAAGGTTCCTTTCATGCTAGTTCATGTTTTGAAAGTAAATCTCATGTTTATGAAAGAAAAAGAAGTGAATTGTTTCACATAAGGGTTGTGTCTAAGCACATAAAACTAGGTATATTTTTTTATCCAGGTTCTCAAGTTAATTTGATCTCAGAATCAATTGTTAAGAAGTTGGTTTTGGAAATGAGGCCTCATCCAAAATCGTATCCTCTTGGTTGGGTGTGCAACAATGAAAAAGTCAATGTCACCAAGAAATGTAGGTTAGGTTTGTCATTGCTTCAAAGTTCATAAATTAGGTTGATTTAGATGTTTTCCCACTTGATATTTGTGGCATAGTCTTGGGAAGCCCATACTTGTATGATAGGAAAGAAGTCTTTTTCAAGCATGAGAATAAGCACCATCTCACCAAATATGGGGTTGAATATATTGTAAGATCTCATCGCATGAAAGTCAATTCAACCCTTGTTAGTGTAGGATAGATGAAGAGACTCATCAACTCCAACAGGAAGTGTATGCTCATGGTTATGAGGACAAAATATTTTGAAGCATCTAATGCTTTCAAAGGATTTAATCCTCCTCACATGAAAGAAATGTTTTATATTGTCTCTAACGATGATGAGATATTTCAAGAACTAGGTGGATTGCCTCCCAAAAGAGAAATTCAAAATGATATTCATCTTCAAAAAGATGTCCCTATACCAAATGTGGTCATGTACATGATGTCAATTGTGGAAATGGAAGAAATCAAGAAGTAGGTGCAAGACTTGTTTGACCAAGGAGTCATCAGACATGGCTCACCCCCATGTGGACCACTAATTGTGTTGGAGCCGAAGAAGGATGACACATGGAGAATGTGCATGGATTATCGAGCTCTCAAAAGACCATAATGAAAAATCGATATCATCTCCCTTGTATAGATGATTTACTTAATAAATTGAATAATGTTTTTTATTGCACTAAGTTCGATTTGTGTAGTGGTTATAGGTCAAGATTGTAGACAATTATGTATGGAAAACTATTTTCCAAACCAGAAAAGGATTGTTCGAGTGGTCAGTAATGCCATTTATCCTTTACAATTACCCAACTACATTCATGAAGGTAATGAATTATGTATTTCAACCATTCTTAGATGGTTTTGTGCTTTTATACATAGATGATATCTTGTCTTTAGAAAAACCTAGGATGATAATGTAAAACATGTCAAACAAATACTAGATATTTAACAAAGAGAGAAGTTGTAGGTGAAATTTTCCAAATGTGGATTTGGAAAAACTTCTTTGGTTTATTTGGGTTATATTTTTGGAGGATTTAAAATGAAGATTGATCATTCTAAATTTGATTTAATTGTAAAATGGCATAAGCCTACAAATGTAGCAGAAGTGAGAAGATTCTTGGGATAATTTCAGTACTAGACAAGGTTCATAGCTAACTTCTCAGTAATTTCATCTCCTTTTCATGCCCTAACTAGTGTGAAGAATATATTTCAGTGGGGAGGAAAGTAGCATAAGGTTTTCAAAACCTTTACAGAAAATATTAACACAATGTTAGCACTAGCCTTTCCAAATCTCCAACAGCCATTCGAGATTGATACAGATGCCACTAGATATTCCATGGGTGCAGTATTGATGCAACTTCATAAACTGGTTTGTTACCATTCAGATACTTCCCATCAAGTTGTTGTAAACCATGTATGACAAAGAGTTGTATGCCTTATTTCAAATTTCTAAGAGATGGAATAATTACATGATAGGGAAGGATATTATCATAACATATAGACCATCAATGCTTACAATATCTCCAGTTGCAAACCAAGTTACAACAAGATCGTCACTTCAGGTGGATGGGATTCCTTCAACAGTTTCATTTGCTAATCAAGTACAAGGAGGGTACAAGAAAAACAATGGAATATATGCTTTCTAAACCTCTTGTTTCTACATCTATTATTTTGAAGAATGCTTCTTTATCTCATGATAGTTATGTTGAACAATATGTTGTTGATGAATATTTTAAAGAAGTATATGAGAAACTAACCCATGTATCACATGTGGAGAACTATCATTTGCAGGACAAGTTACTCTACCATCTTGGCAAGTTCTGTATTCCTACAAGTGAAAGATTCCATGTAATTCGAGAAGCTCACACCTCTCTTATGATAGGTCACTCAGGGGTAGGAAAAACTATTTATAATTTGCAGAGATTTTGCTACCAGCCTTAGATGAAAGAAATTGTAAACAAATATGTAAATGGGTGTGTGATGTGATCTATTTGTAAGCCCACTAATAGAAAATTAGGGTTGTACACACCACTCCCTGTTCCTTCTCATCCTTGGGAGGGTATCTCCATGGATTTTGTAGCAAGGTTGCCTTTGTGAAACAAGGGTCATGACTACTTGTATGTGGTAGTGGATAAGTTTAGCAAGATGTGTGTCTTGATGCCATGTAAAAGGAATATTACTACCAAATAGAATGTTCAACTTTTATTTCAGCATGCATGGGTTGATTTTTGGACTACCCACATACATTGTTTTAGATTCCTTGGAATGTTTTGAACAATCTTGCAGAAGATGATGGAAACCAAGCTAAATAGCATTACGATTTTCCATCCATAAACCGATGGAAAGATAGAGTTAGTCAACAAAAAATTGGTTCATTTTCTTCGAGGGTACTGTAGCAAGCATCCTTGGTTGTCAGATGAATAGATACATTATGTCCAACATGCATACAATAGGTATTTTCACTCTTCTACTCAAATTTCACCATTTGAGACATGATTTGGATACTTGCCAAAATCACCCTTAGATTTGGTCTTTGGGAAGGATGAGGATCCCAATTAATGAAGTGATGAAGACAAACCTCGAAAGCTCATTCCACGAATCAAGATGATTCATCAAGAAGTGCAGGAACATTTGGAGAAGAGTCAGGCACAATATAAGGCTTGACATAAGAAGCACAAAGTTAATTGATTAGTTCTAGGTGGGAGGCATAGTATGGCTTCACATCAACAAGTATAAGTTAAAGGGAGAAGGAAAGAATTTGAAACCAATAATATATGGTCCATTAGCCATCATAGAGTAAATTGGAACAATATCCTATTGCCTTGATCTTCTAGTATATATGAAGATGTATTCCATGTTCAATATTGAGAACTTGAAACTATACAAACCCTGATGATCATGGATCTAGAGGAAAGTGGTCAAGTTCCATCAATGTATAATTACACTCTCGAACACTTAGACAAGTTTCCCAAAGACATCATCCTAGATATAAGAACCAGGACTTAACAACAGGGAGATGTGGAGTCTTTTTTAGTAGGTTTCAAGGGAATGAATCCTAGCTATTGGGTTGTGTTATATTCTCTCCATGACTAGCCAGGAGTTAAACTAAGGTGTTAGAGGGAGGGTGGAACCCTCCCTTCATTGCGTTGATGCGTAGCGGGGGGGCGGCATCCCCCACTATAAGGGGGGTTTGAGGGGGGCAGGGCAGCGCCCCCGGGAAAAAAATTTTGGATCTTATAGTAGGTGGGTGGACCTACCTATGGTTTTCACACATGGTTTTGGGCGCGATGGTTTTTGGTCCATGGTATTTTGTAGATCCAGTCAAGGGAACTACAGTTATGTTCTAATCCAGGGTTAATGGATTGGGGTTTATGGATGCTTTGGCATGTATACATGTGTCTTGTAACATTGAAAGGAACATAATAAAAAGATCAATTTGGTAGTCCCAGTTTTGGGATCCAGGGGAAAATCTCTGTGTATATTTGTTTTATGTGTTATGCTCTCGCTATTGTTTATTTTCTATTTTAGAATTCGTAGGCAGGTAATTTTTGTACAGGGTTAAGACCTACACTAGCAAGATATGATGGATGGAAAAGGAGAAAGTGAGGGAGAAATCCCCTCACCAACATGTTGATTGATAAGGATTTCCAAAGCCCAAAGCTCCTCAGTGGGAAGGAATGATCTAGAAGGATAAAAAAACACTCAAATTTGAAGTCCCAGAATCTCAACAAAACCAACACGAAGTTGTAGATCGCATGAACATGACTCCAATGGAACAAAGTACACCTGAATCTGAGTCTATATGAGTAAGTTATGCTCATCTTAAGTTTTTGGTAAACATGCAAAAAAAAGGAAGCAATGATAGTGCCACGTGGCACCACCAAGAGAGGCCACATGGATCAACCGAGTAGTACAATGTGGTGTGATGTGGAACCATCCAAAAGAGCATCATGTGGTACCAATTAGGGGGTGTAAAGTGTCACCTTTTGGATTCCCTTACATGGCACTAGTCAACAGTGATGTGGAACAATTATAGGGTGCCATGTGGCACCTTGTGATTGGCCATATGATATTCCCATTTAAAAATTTATTACAATGATTGGGGTTGAACCCCCAACTTCGATGATATCACCCAAAAAACCTACAGGTGAGCCATGTATAATACATTTAAATATGGAATTTATGTACGTTTATTTATATGCCACCTTTAACCACATTGTTAAAATTGGAGAGTTCCCAAGGTTTGGCCCTGGGACCGCCCCCAAAACCACCAGCCTCTTGTTATACATGTCAACCAAAATTCCAATGATGGAACCTTGGTTGGTCCTTCCTCCATAATCCATATAAATCATACATTTCGCGACCACAAAGAAGGAGGGTTGAAACTAGGACGATGCGTGGGATAAGGATAAGCGGGCAGGTGGTTTGTGGAACCACACACAAGTGGGTACATAATTTGAGACAAATTCTTGGTATTCTAGGGAATATTTTATTGGAATATTCTTGGACTATTTTGACTATTATGGCATCTTGAGTTTTCCCTAGGGGACCCAGAGGTGAAAGTTACAGAACTTAGTCAAGTTTATACTCATTTTTCACAAGATTTCATAAGGAATTCATTGGTTCAGTCAGAATTGGGATCTTAGCAGGAAAATTTCAGGTCTCTCCTAGAAGTGAGGTATTTCCATGTATTTTCCATGTACTTGCCTTTATTTTGCTGAGATAATATAAAGGCTTGTCCACTTTGAAGTTGGGCCCGAAGATGTAGCTCACACAATGTGAGTGAAATACGTTAACAAATCCTGGAGCATTTTCTATAATGTATTCATTTTGTGGTGCTTCTTCATGAATGTTGCATTTATGGTATTGTAATGTTCTTTAAGCAATTTTGTTGAATAATTAAAGAAATTATCTCAGATCATTCACCCTCAACACTCTAAACCCAGAATAGCTCTCCAAATCGATATGAGGAAATGATTATGCATGCCCAAAGAGTGAGTTCCAGTCTCTATTTTATCATCAGAATACCATAGGTCTCTCTCTCTCTCTTGGAGTGATCATTTAGAGAGGGGCATTAAATATGAAAAGCTCGAGTAGAGTTATGAATCTATGGGGTATAATTCCTAGTGTCCTTATCAACCTAATGATATGGGATGAATCTACAACTATGAAAAACTTCCTCCTCAACCGTATAGATTTTTATGTGAAATTATTCAAGTATACCCTCCATAAATCTAGCCATAAAATGATGAATACTACTTGGGCTTGAGGCTAAGAAGATGAGGGTTGATGAGATTCAGGGTAGATAAGAGGGTTTTCTCAACCTCTTATACCTCCTATGAAAAAATAGTAAATTTCATTATGCCATAATGAGGGGATAGTGTAGGTGGAAGAAACAAGAATGAGAGTTTAAGGGAATGAGGCAAAAATCAGAAACTAGGGGAGAGAACCAAATAGAGACTAAGAGAAACCCAATGAAAACCCAATGAAATTACTAGTGCAACATGAGAAAAGGTTATTGAAATGAATTCTCCAGACTAAGAAACCATAGCCAAAATTTTCATAGAAATACAAGGAAAGGGAAGAGCCAAACAAAATACTGAGCTTAGCACACAAGATTGGGGGAAACCAAGTAAAACAACCTAAGAACCACTAGCAAGCCTATAGAAGGCGATGAAAAAACAAAAACAAATATAACAAAGTGGCATGTAGAGGATAATAAAATAGAAACTTGAGATTAAAAGGATAATGAACTGAGAAATTACCAAGAAACCAAACCTTAAGCCTAATCGCGATGTAGTCCTTATGCAAAGAAAGTGAGTCTAATAATTCCCTCCTTCTAGCTGAGAGACCATGATTAAGCTAGTGACAAGGAACATTATTGGTTAGATTTTTGCATCAAGTTGTTGACCCAACAGTCGAAGACGTACAAAGCTCATAGTATAGGAAACACCAACAAAAGTTCCAATAGAATCAGAGAAGAATTTCACTGAGCAAATTGTAAGTGAATTGAAAGTTTAATAACAACCCAACATACTTAGGTAGTCAATGAACCAAAGACCAGATTATTTCACTAGTATCGATTCTAGTTCTCCTCGACCACCTTATATTTTGATATCCCACGAACTCCACAAAATTCTCCATAACTATGTTGAAACTAGCTTGAATGTGAGTCACATGAATTAATGTCCTTCTTATATATCCCCCTTGCAACCTCCATAATTCCTGTAACCTCCGACAATCCAACCTTAAACACTCTCAAACATGTTAATCCCTTCATGTATGTAGCCTATCGACTGTAGTTATACTGCCACCCTTCATTAAACCTCCTACACTCGTCTTAAAATGATAGTACAATTTCCAAAGTTGGACAACCTCCCTAAAATAAATAATAAATATTTTTATAAAAATAAAAAGAATAATAAACCATATAAATTTTCTTATTTAAAATTGACATATATATTTTTGTTAATTTAATCTTTCTTAAACCTTATTTTCAACTATAAATATTTTAATAGGTAATTGAATCATATGAAAAGGGTTCTCGTAACTCTAATTTGATGTCGTTAGATTTTCAAATTTGGAAAACCATGGCATTGATGTTGTCTGCGAGTTATGTGGGACAAAGGAACCCTAAAGCAATTGTCTCGACCAAAGTTGTTGGCCAATATTCACGGCGGAAATGTTCTCAATCTTCAAATGTATCTTCTGATTTTATGGTTGTAGGGATTTGTTAGACCACCTCTGATGCTATTATGTCTAATCCCTTGTCCATCATCTTCAGGCTAGGGGAGGTGGGACCCAAAGATGAAGAAATTGGTGCAGTTGAGGGAGTTTTCTTTATTGACCCCAATGGATCTTTTTGTGTGGACTTGAATGGGCCTTAGAACTCTTGAGGGCATTTGGGAGTGATAAATGCATTTGTGGGAATTTTTCCTACAAAGTGTTCATCAAAATTTTGGATCATATTTTTCACTGGGGGTTTGGGAAAGACTATAGAGGACATGCAATAGCACTCTTTGATCTGCCATAGGTTTTCATTTGAGGGGTTCTTGAGCTCACGTAGTCTTAAGGGGATATTAGACGTGCAAGTGGGTTGGAATCAAAAAATCTATTTCCAAAAACACCTAAACGATATTTTCAATTGGGGTATGGGAGACATTGCAAAGTGTTTGAAAAAACTCTCTAGGATCAAGGCTCGTGCTCCATGTCTATTGTAACAGAGCGAAGGTTTGGGGATTTTTCTTGCCGAAAATTCCCATTCTTTGTCAAATCCCTATTGAGTGAGTCTTTATGCTGTTTGGTTAAAGAATTGGATTTAGTACTCATGCTCGCTACTAGCATTTAGAAGTTGGCAAGAATTCCTATGGGGGTGATGAGGCTCCTTTATGACGGGAGGTGGCTCAAAATGGATAATTTCCTTAGAAATTATGATGTAAAATGGATTCTTCCATCTCTCTCATTGTACACTTGAATGGAAATTCCACGTGCGAAGGGGTGTCTCAGAATAAAATCCTATGTCATTTAAGGATGCTCTAGTGCTCAGCCACCAAAAGATCTTTGAGTCAAAAATTTTGTGGTGGAGAAATCAATGGAAAAACCTAAGCTTGAAATGAATGAGATTATTTCGAAGTTTAGGATGGCATATTATAAACAACAAGAAATTAAATGTCATTTTAATGGATTTTCGTCCTCAACATTTTCCCTTTGGGATTGGGTTCACCATAATTTCCCCAAAATGTTGATTTTATATTCTACTTGAAAATATATTTTGTGGTTGCCTTTAAAATTATGGAATATTAGTAGAGGGTTTTTCAACCATGGACCCTAGTTCTGGGGTCGTATTGGTATTTCAATTAAACAATGGTTTTCGTATTTTTAATCTGACTACTTTGGAATCCTTAGCCAGTCCAGTATGGGTAAGACTCCCAAACTTACTTCTCCATTGGATTTGACAAGAGATCCTAGAAGATATTGGAGATTTAATTGGTCGCTTCATTAAGCTAGACATCAAAATATTGGAAAAAGGATTCATCTTGTGTCGAAGTAGACCTCAGTGAAGGATTACCAAATAAAATCATCCTCACAAGTGGGGGCAAGGAATATCTCCAACCACTAGATTATTAAAAGACTTCTTTCAGGTGCAAAATTCATCAACAACCTGGGCACCTTCAGAATTCTTTTCCATCTTCAAAAGGGAGTGTCGACACCCAAGATCTAAAGAAAACTAGTCATAAATGGTGAGATCGAAAGGATGATGTTGTCTTCAAGAACCTGGAAGTTAAAAATAAGGAAAGCTCGCACCAAAAAAAGTCATCTCCTGACAACTCAATTTCTCCATCTCATGATCAACTTTTAGTGGCATTGCCTCATCCCTTAGTAGAGGGGAACCTATCAGAAAAGGTCAATGAAAGGGAATTTGTGATGATTATGTCAACAACTAGTGAGAAAAAGCACACCCATTATTCAAATCACTCAGATAATGAGAAAGAAATAAGGATTAAGCCGGATCTGATAGCTAGGGAACTTTCTCAAAATAATCAGGAGACATATCCGTCCGTAGCTAGGACTGATAATTCTATAATATAGACTGATGTAAGAAGGAGAAAGGGTAAAAAAGAAAAATGCATGAGTTAATCTAGTATGTAACACTAGAAATGTAAATATTGTATGCTGATACTCTGGTATCCTAATGTAAAAGAATTTTTTGGAATTAATAGAATTGAATTGACACAAAAAAACTATAAGTATTTTAATATTATACTTAAAGTTTAAATTACCATCATTGTTTATCTATAATCACTTTGATATTTAATACTCGTGCTATCAAATAACTAACTGAATAATGGAAAATAAAGAATAAAGCTTTATGTCATGATTATGATGAAAAATTTGAAATTGTTTTTATGTTGATAGGCATGTCTATTTAGAATAAAACTTTTAAAATTTTAATTTAATTATCAATAAGTATTATATAGATGGTAGAGATTTAACCTCTACGGAGATATCCACATAATATTTAGAGTAGTAGTTAGGGATATATGGTTGAGATTTATCTCAAAATAGTTATGCCCTTTTTTCTTTTCAATTTAATTAAATAAAATGGTCATATTCACAATTGTGAATTTTTATTTTCATTCCATTTTTATTGGAATGCATTGATAACTTATTGCTCATTGTTTCTTTGTTATGTTTTCTTTGTTACACTTGTTTTTAAATGCTTATATGTTTACAATATTAATTCATTTTATAATAATAATAATAATAATAAAGTTAAGAGATCTACATCATTGAAGTAATATCGACATTGATCTCGGAGCTGAACTGGAAAAATCACTGAGAAGAATGGCAGAACACTATGGGAACAGATGTGCAGCTGTGATCCTTGCCTCTACGACCAAGCGGCCTCGTAATGAAGACAACCTTCTGATATCTGGAAGCTGTGACGGACTTGGTTACCTCCCTCGGGAAGACCCTAGACTTGACTATAGAAGCCAGCTTTTGCTGAGAGGAACGGATCCCCTTGGACCTACATGTGAGTGTTATGTTCGAACTCGGTTCTCCTCATATGATTTAAGTGTAATAAATGCAGGAGATCTTGGCGATCTGGGAACGGGATTTGGTAAATCGATTGATAGTGGTTTAGCTGGTTCAGCTTTCCCTATAGACGTCCGACAAACCAACTCTATCATCTGCATGTACTAGACAGTAGCTGTCAAGGAGATCAGGCAAGAGATCAGCCCTGATCTAAGTTTCCAGACCTCTGCTGCGGTCGTGTGGCAGGAGGTAAACCTGATCGCTGACGAGGCCAAAGCATGCAGACTTCAAGGCATCATTACCGTAGTAAGGGCAATTCCATTTTTTCTATATCCTTCCTACATACCCAATTTTGTACAAGATGCATATGAAAGACCAATGCACAGATCTGGATTGGGCATCCCTAGCACGGAAGGCGGTCAGTTGCTTAGATCTGCGATTGAACCATCAGATTAGATGCTTAGAAGAACAAGAAGCCTTAACAAAACCCACATCTATGGGCATGCAACAGTCAGGCAGCAACCTCAGATGGGCACAAATCTCGTAGAGGCAGACTTCACACAGCTCCTCTTAAAAGCACCAGAACGCAGAAGCTATTGCGTGAGGTTATGGAGGGGCAGTAGTATCCTGGAAGTACGAAATAAAATTCAGAACCTTCTCATCATTCCAGAACAAGGGCAGAATCTGATCCACAAGGGACGCAGTCTACAAGACCACTACACTCTTCAGGAATACAATATAACCACAGATTCAACCATCATCATTAACCTTCGTTTTCGAGGAGGATGCTCTGGATCCAACTCCAAGGACACAGGCTCCTTCAAGGATGCAGTGATGGGTAAAGTGAAAGCGCAAGTCAATTCAACAACAAACCCTGTTCTTCCTGGGCCATACATAGTCGAACAACAATCGGAGAATCTTGCTCTCACCATTGAAATGCCTGAGGTAAACGATTTATACTCAGATCTATTTTCTCATTCTGTTATCTGTAGATTCAATGGTTACTAGCCCAAATCAGGTGATCTACACCACTGGATCCATACCACCTGGACACCAAACTGTGAAATCTACTTATGCCCCAGGGGGTTTTTTATAGTAAGATTCAACACAAAACAAGAAAAGGAACTCATCCTTAATAAGGGGCCACGGTTACGGGGAAACGCAGGGCTCTACATCACTCCATGGTTTCCAGATTTCGACACCAACACAATGGTGGTATCAAAGATACCAGTCTGGGTCAGGTTGCATAACCTCCCATTACACTTCTGGCATCACAAGGTCTTAATAGCCATACGGAACACCCTGGGGAAATTTCTAAATATTGATGATGACAGACTGCCAAAGGGAATTTTTACCTTCACCAGAATATGTGTCGAAGTAGATCTCAGCTAGGGACTACCAGAAAGCATAATACTGAACTTCAACAACACCCAGTGGCTACAATCATTGGATTACGAAAACACAACTTTCCAATGTCGAGGATGTTTACAAATAGGCCACCTCCTTAGTGCTTGCCCACAAGCAAGAAACACCCCCAATCAGCAAAAACAACAATAGAGGAAGTCGAAAGGATGGCAAAACACAGTGCCATTGGATGAAGAAGAAGACGTACCAGATACCATGGATTGCAAAACAGAAAAGGATGAACAAGGAAACCAGCCCAACATGCAAAGGAAAGAGGAACTCCCAGTCACCCGCTGCAAAAACAAGACCTCCAAATATCAGGAACTGAAATGACCGACAACAAAAGAACTCATGGATCTGAAGAATTGGAGTCGGACAAGGAATCTCCCAAAACAATAACAGAAAATTAGTTCACCTTAGTAACCACTACCCCCAAATCAGGGGGGATGGCAAAAGGTGGAGAAAAAGAAAGGGAGAAGAGTATAGTTTTCACTTCAGTTTTTATTCTTTTGGTTTTTGCGAAACCGGATCATTATCATTGCATATGCTTTGCATCTACAAAATGTAATTTTATCTTATGAATAAAATTACGACTTTTTCTATGGGAAAAAATAATAATAATAATAAGGTTATAATTTAATTATTTTCATGATTTTTTTGGCATGCATGATGAGGTAAGTGTCTTGAATCCTGCATATCAATGTTTACTAGTCATTTATTTTATATAGTTCTATCAGTTTTATTATAATTACTCCAATAGACTTGTTTATATCGGAAAGTTAGTGACAAATTTTAAAGCTTTTTGTATTACCAATATAACAAGAATGTTGAAGAGACATTTAAAAAATAAAAAATAAAACTTTCTTGTCATTGTTTGGTATTTTTTGGTGATATATTATTATTTTATTGTTTCAAATACATTTTTAAATGCATAAATAAATTCAATGTTTCATAAATCTTTATACACTTTTATTATATAGATTTCATGGTTTAAACTTGAAATTTCAAGAAATTCCTAGATTACAAAAATTATTAATAAAACATTATAAAAAAATAACCAAAATGTAAAAGAGTGAAACAAACTATTTTATTATTTAATAAAATTATATATATATATAAAATATAAACTATTAAATTAAAGTAAATTAAAAGTAAAAGATATTTATAAATGGCCCAAAAAAAAAAAAAAAAATTAAATATAGGAATATACACTATATGAATAAACATTGTGTTTGATGTTTGGGAGACAAGTGAGGACTCGAAACAACACAACTTTCGGATAGGTGTAGCAGTGTTAGAAGATTAGAAGCAAACGGAGATATAAGATGAGAAAATTAAGAATAAATCCGCATTGAATTTAGCTTCTATGTATGTATATGTATGTATATATATATATATGTATATATATATATATAGTATATATATATATATATGTATGTATATATATATATATGTATGTATATATATATATATATGTATATATGTATATATATATATGTATATATGTATATATATATGTATATATGTATATATATATATATATATACATATATATATATATATATATATATATACATATATATATATATATACATATATATATATATATATATATATATCGTTTTAGATTCTAATAGGGTGGTGATGTAATAAAGTGTTAAATAAAACAAATTATAATAAAATATAATGTTTTTTTAATTAAAAAATAAAATTCAAAATAACAATTTTATTGTTTGAATTTATTATATTATAATATTATATCTATATATCTATATATATATATATATATTTTATTAAAAAAATAAAAATATTTTTGGAAAGATGATAATATACATTTTATATTAAAAAAATGTTTCAAAACTTATTTAAATTTATTTAATAATCATATAAAAATTCAATACTATTTAGAAAATTGTGTTATATATTAAAATAATAATGATTTATATTTGTAATAATGATAATTTACAAATTCATTTTAATTAATAAACATATAATTTAATAGTGTAATATTTTTTCTTTGTATAATTTATGCTATACATATTATATTAAAAAAAATTAAACATGTTAAATAAAAATATCACATAATATGCCTTACTATTATTTTAATTGAATTAAAAAATAAGACACTTTCTATATATAGATATGTCAAATTTATATATAATATAAATAATATTATAAAGAAACGTAGATCCATTTTAATAATGGATTATCAAGTATCAAGAGAGATTAAACTTATAAATGTGAAAACATTTTCTCAATTTTGTCTTCAAAAAAGGTTCGCACTCTGAGTTATTTGATCCCTATCTACCCTTACCAAATTGACAATGAATATTGATTATTAAGTATTTTATTGATATAGATTAAATGGTTGGTAAACATAGATAAGCATCAAAACATATCATGATACACCTCACATTACCAAAATTAAAACAAAAAACCATAAATTTTAAGTATATTATTATTATTATTATTATTGGAAAATTAATATATAAGTTAAACATATTTATATTTAAAAACATGTAACAAGATTTTTAATTATGAAAATTTACTCCATTTTACCGTGGAAATATTTGGTATAATACTATGATTTATCAATTCTAAATACCAAAAAAACTTATAACTCACTTCATATAAGACACTTATTTTTAATTAATTTAAGTTAAATCTCAATTTTTAATATATAATCATTATAAATAGGGTTATAATTATCCTGTAATATTTTTTTTAATATGAAACATAAAGTACTTTATTTACCCCAAAATATCTATAATTATTATTAATAACAATTTTATATTTTTTTTATTATAAAGTAACTCGTTTGGCCAATAGTCTATACGTGCTATTTGTTGGAACGTTTTTTTTGTTTTGATATATTTTTTTGTTTAATTGCTTTTTAAATTTAGCAAAAAAATTGTTTGAATTGAAAATTCTCTACCATTTAAATGTTTAAGAAAAATTTTAAGACGGTGAATTTATATATTTTAGACCCTTTTTAATGGTGTTTATTATTATATAAATTTATCTCATGAATTTCGACAAAAGGGTGAGGTGATGGATTGTGACAATTTAGGGACGAAGTGACAATTTAGTTACTATTTATGTCGGTGGTTTCTCTATCCTTATCTGCTTCATATCAAGTTGTTTAAATATCATGTTTTTTAATAATGAGTAAATATTTAATTATTCTAAATATTTTTTTAATACCAAAAGAAAACATAAAAGTTATCAAGTTGTTTAAATATCATGTTTTTTTAATAATCAGTAAATATTTAATTATTCTAGATGAGTCACAACTTAATAATGTTGTAAACTTTCAAAAATGTTATATTTTTGATATAGTAATTTTAGTTTCTCTTAGTTTTAATCTTCCATATTATTAATCATGATAAAGATGTTGATTTAATATTTTGATAAATTAGATATATATTTCTGAAATATATATTCTAGATATATATTCCAATAAATTACATAAAAAATAAATTTAAATAGTAATTTATCTTAAATTAAAAAAATATATACTAAAAAATATTTAAATATATTAGAAAGCTCGTTAAAATTTAATATCAAAGAAATATTATTATTGGGCCAAGAGGAGTTTTATAATTTAATATAAGGGTGATGTGTCGCTGTAATGTAAAAAAATTTGTCAATATTTTTACATATGGGTTTAATATGTTGAATTTATATTAATATAGGGGTGATGTGTAGGTGTAATGTAAAAAAATTTGTCAATATTTTTACATATGGGTTTAATATGTTGAATTTATATTAATATGTCTTATTTATAATACTTATTTGTAAACCTTTAGATGCCGTTAAAATTAACATAGAGCTGAGTATGGGGGAGATGTTCTAGTGTCCCTAAAAAGTTAAAAGTAATAAAAATAATAAAATTCAATTTATTACATTGTAATTTTGTTTTTATTAATAAAATTATGAATAACTTTTTAGATAAGAATAATTATAATATACATATTACATTAAAATATATAACGTATAAGTAGCAACAATAAGTACCCTTGTATGAAACGATCCTTCTATGGACCCTTCCGCTGCCATCTCTGTCACCAGGAGGAAGAAAGTACTTTACACTTGTTTCTGAATTGCAGCATTACATCACAATTTTGGCGCGACCTCTCCTCTCAGCTCCCGCAATTGAAAACCTGGCATGGTCATAGTATTATGGAGGCATGGATGAACTGGAACCAAGAACACACTGGAAAAGCCATCAAAATTCCGCTTCTTGTATGCTGGGCAATCTGGATCGCCCGGAATCAGGCCATTTTTAACGTCCGAGCCCCCCACTGGCCTACCATCCTACTCCACACCATCGCAGATTTCAACATGATTCCTGATGAAGCTCACACAGGTCCTGTTCGCATCATTAAACAATTAGATATTGACAAAACCAAACCGTGGGCATTTTTTGACGGTTCTGCACAAGAGACGGGCTGTGGGGGAGGCGCAGTTCTATATCTCAATGAAACACATTGCATCAAACTTCAAATAAACCTTGGCAGAGGCACAAACAACTATGCTGAACTCTGTACTGCCAAGCACCTTATACACTATGCCATTCAAAAACATTGCAGACACCTCCAATTGTTTGGTGACTCCAAAATTGTTTGCAATTGGCTGTCTGATGCATCACACTGTCATGCATTTTCATTGAGGCACATATTAGATGAGGCAAAGAGGCTGATTTCATCATTTGAATCTTTTGCTTGTCGTCATATCTACAGGGAACAAAACACCATTGCAGATCAACTCTCCAAAGAGGCAGCGCACAGACAAGGAGACAACTCGCTGATACAGGAGGAGATTGAAGGGTCTTACTACCAGCATTATCATAGACCCTTTGATGATCGGATGGACAATGGGCTATAAAAGCCCACCCACAGTTTTCCGCTTGCTTATTTTTGTCTATAAATGTACATAACTCTATATATTTACTACACTTTACTTTTGATATATATGGCTCTCTGCGTAGAGCAATGGACTCCTATTTTGAACTCTGTTAATGAACAGCTTTTGAACAGCTCCCTGCGAGGAGACAACATGTTTCAAATTTTGTTTATATAGTACTACAGACTGATCATGGTAGGCACAGCTGCCTGTACTTGAATGCTTCGGCATATACAAAATGTAATTTCTTAACTTTAATAGAAATTACGACTTTTTCCCAGGGGAAAAAAAAAAAAAGTACCCTTGTAAAATAGAATAATGATTTTGTAACCATATTTAAATTTAATTAATAAGCACATAAAAACTTTAATAGTTACAATAAAATTACAATATAATAATATGTTTAACTATGATATTCCTTCATTTTGTCATAGATATTATTAGCTTGAAAATAGGTTTTGTTACAATACCATGGACATGGCTCATCAATACAACATGCCCAAAAACCATCTCTAATTTCACAATCAAGATATTACAATTAAAATTAGATTCTTCTTCTTCTTAACATCCCATAGACCATATTGGCCTTAGTGGATGTTAATCATCATCATCATCATCATCATTAATATTTTATTTTATTTGAATTTAATTTTATAACATTTTTTATTAAATCTAAATGAGAACAAAAAATTATAATTACTTTTGAGATGTATCTGCACCTCTATTACATTAAAAAATATAATATATATATAAATAGTAGCTATAAATTAAGATCTATTTTACCATATAAATTAAAATAATAATTTTGTAAGTATATTTAAATTTCATTAATAAGCACATTAAAAAGTAATACTTATAGTCCGCTTGGGTAGCCCAAGTGAAGATGGTTGTGGAATGAAGTGTCACCAACCCAGAGATCTTGGGTTTGAATCTTGTGCCACCCTCCCCCATAATGGGGTGAATAATGGACATGTAAATTCTTACCCAAAAAAAAAAAATACTTACAATATAACAAGATTTATAACCATAGATATTTACCCCCACTTTACCATGGATATTATTAACCATACCATACCATACCAGGGGCCAATACCATGGGTCATCAATATCACATGCCCAAAAACAATCTCTCATTTCACAATCAAAATAATCTTACAATATAGCAAGAATTTTAACCATGAATACTCAACCCACTTTACCATGGATATTATTAACCATACCATACCATGGGCCAATATCATGGCTCATCAATACCACATGCCCAAAAGAAATCTCTCATTTCACAATCAAAATATTGTATAAATATTATTTTTGAATTTAATTTTATTACATTTTTGGGCCTAGAGAGATGTTAGAATGCCCCATTACATTATCTAAAGGTTTTGACACTATCAAATTGCATAAAAATAAAAAAGAAAATAAAATAAAAAAATTATTAATTAAAGCATTTTGACTTAGTGAAATTACATAAAAGAAAATAACTCTTTTTTTTTATTCCATCTTAACTCTGGATCTATCAATCTCTCTGTAGGAGAGTTGAAATCTCTCTAAGTGCAAATCTTTCTTCAAGTTTTGCACTCAGAAAAGAGGTTTCTACCTCTACTAATTTTTTTTTAGTTCCATCTTAACTCTGGATCTATCAAGCTCTCTCTAAGAGAGCAGAAATCTCTCTAGGTGCAAATCTTTCTTCAATTTTTGCACTTAGAAAATAGGTTTGCACCCCAAGATATTTGATCTGGGTCCACACCTTATGATGGATCTAGGCTGGTTAAACATTAAGTGAAATAACATATTCAAACAATAAATAAAAAATAATAATAATAAAATATGATGTGGATTTGATTCAAAAAATAATATAAGAAATAATAAAAATAACAAGTTCGATCAATTCAATTTGTTATATTGCAATTTTATTTTTATTAATGAAACTATAAACTATTTTTTTGGAAAGAAATTCATAATATGGATATTTCACTAAATGAAATTTAAATAATTATAACTTATATTCATAAAAAAATTGATATGTAGCCCATGGGGCTTTGGATTGATGGTGAATGGGTGCCCTGTTAAGGCACTCCTTGCAATAGGTCACCGGTTCAAATCCCCCATGGGTACTTAGGTTAGTCTTAACTAGGAAAAAAAAAAATTGATATGCATATTAAATTAAAAGACATTTAAGTAATGATGATTCATTTTGATAACATTTCATAACTTCATATTTAAATTTAGTTAATAACAATATAAAGACAGACTCTGTGTGTGAAAATTTAAAAATGGAATAAACCACGAAAAAATACATATGAATATTGGATGGACAACAAGTATTTTTTAGTCGCATGGATCCCACCCTACTGCTACTATCAATAATAGATCCATACCCCTCTCGCGAATCTAACCTAGCTACAAGCCATGGAATATGATTTGGTGGATTATTACTAGGATCCTTTAGAAGGAAACTAGATTTTGGCGTCCCCATCACTCAGTCTTCACCCATTTCCTGCCCCCTCCTCATTATATGACCTAACACACATGTCTTGTTAGTCTTCTCCGTGGGCGATGATGACTCCCCTTCCACATCCACATCATGAATCCTCAATGTCCCTATCACTATTGACACCCCTCTTACAATATACGTGTATCTCAACACATCCTCCCTCACCTTCCACGTATGTGCCCTTCCTCCCTTTGGAAGCATGACCTCGCCCCTTTCAATTTACTTTCCCCTCATTCATTTTTGGGCTTTGGCCTTTTTTTACTGGTTACTTCCTTAATTTCTTCACCAACTTTTACCCCCTTATCGCACTCTGAAATCCACCATTCCTGATTTCCTTAGTGGTATATTAACACCTGGTACGTTAAGTAGCTATATAAAATCTCCCAAATGACCCACCCCCCCTGTAGATCCAACTAGAAGTGGGCCAAAAAACATCAATAAAAAATGCAGTAAAACGAAGGCATAGGAGCCCTAGTTTGGTCTTGGGAAAAGACATAAAACTCAACGACATATGTCACACGATGGAGGACTCTACAAACGTAGGTATATTTATAAGAGAAAGGATGTCCATGGTCATCCTTCACAAATGGATAAAGACAAAATGTCACCCTCTTCTAGGATATTCACCCTACTTGATTTTTACCAAGGGATGGATATGTTAGATTAAAAAATAAACATAGAATGTCAGAAAAATTTTATAAGGTTGATTGTCTCACAAGCTTTGTATGTGAAAAGAATGGACTATAAAATTTGATGTCTACTCCGAGAATCTATTTATTGTCTCAATTCGATTTTGATTGCTAAGGTTACCTTTGATTTTCTAGTTTGTGGATGTTTTAAAAGAGATAGGAAAAACTCAAAGCTTTTTATGAATCCAACCTCTCCTACCAACACATATGATACATGGGGATGACCTGAATTTTATTGGGGTTAAACCTTTCCTCATGGCTACTGAATTTGATCTCTGTCAACTCAGGGGACTTGGTGCAGTGTTAAAGTATGAACTATGAGGGGATTCCATTCAAATGTGGCTATTTTCACACTCACGGTAACTTGGGCAAGGATTGAAATTTCAGAAAAGGAACAAAAAGTGGGTTCTCAAGGATGCATTTTACTCAATCTCTTCACTCCATTCTTCACCATCTACTCTACCTCTAGTTCATCCCACACTTGTCTCTTATATGATGGATTTTGTAGCTACTGTGATAGTCGACTTTAAAGAGAATCTTATTAAGGAACCATCTCATGTGCCCTCTACACACTAGGAGGAGGCCCATGCATTTTTGTTAGTTTGTTCAAGGAATGTTTCCCCTCTAGATATGGTTACCTACCCACTCATCTTTCTTTTCCTGCAATTATTTTATCCCCCCCCCATTTTGTTTCTCCATTCCCTGTCGTTAACTATCTTTTTCCATCCAACCCCTCAAATGTATTCCCTTCCAACTCTTTCACTCCCTATCACTTCTTCTCTTCTCTTATTTATGTTGAGAAATCTAGGGAAACAAGATTAGGTGATTTCCCTTTCTTTAATAACTGCTTGTGATGTATTTTCACTTATCTTGATTAGATTATTCTTCAGCTTGATTATTATTGGCTCTTATCATCAAAGAATGATCCAGATCTTGGGAGGAGAGACCCCCAAGATCTGAAAACTTGCAATGGATCTTGGGGGAAAGGACCCCAAGATCTGAAAGCTTGCAATGGATCTTGGGGGAAAGGACCCCAAGATCTAAAAACTTGAATTTCTAGAAGAAAAATAGGAGAATGCCCAATAAATAAAACCACAAAGAAACTTTTTATTAAAACCCACTGATCTGGATTTAAACAGGAACGCAACAAATTACTGAGATAACCATAAAGACAGATATGCAGCGGAAATAATACTTCATTTCATTACTGTAAAATACTGAAATATGCTTACAAACAGAAGTGGAAATAAACCAGCCAGGGCGATGGTAGCTTATCTCTGAGAAGAGATGTGGCGGCTACATGCCTCTAAACTGTAAAGGCTACATTGTGGCGGACAACTTGTCCTTTTACAAAATGTGACTTGTTACTTATAGTATTTTTCAGTTACAATACCACGGGTCAATTCCATGGGTGAATGAATACCATGGGTGGATTTCACAATACCACGGGCCAATTCCATGGGTGAATGAATACCATGGGTGGATGTCACTTACAATACCATGGGTGGATGCCATTTACCATGGGTAAATTCCATGGGTCGATGAATAATATGGGTGGATGAGTACCATGGGTTGATTCCATTTTCCATTTGGATCATTCCTCCCTCCTTAAGAAGCAATGGTCCCCATTGCGTAAAGTTCCCTCCTGTGAAGCCTTTGTTGAATATGAAGAGCCACTGAAGATAAGGGTTTTATGTGGTTAACCCAAAACCCTGATAAACGAAGATCCGATGATAGAGATACCCTGTAATGCTTGTGACCAACTATGATTCTGACAGTGTGCAGCCTACCAAATGGACTTCGATGACAAGGATTTTATGCACTTGACCCATAACCATGATGTTGGTTGTTGATGAAGTAGCAGGTGCCTACATAGCCTGGGGTGGGAGGGCACATCTCCAAATAACCCAAGCTGAATGCTGCTATGTTGAAACTGATGAATGTGAAGCAGGTGCCTACTAAAGCGGGGTGGCAGGGCACGTCTCCAATGGAACCCGCTCCGAATGCTGCTCCATAATTAAAATGGACATAACTCAGTCAATATAACTCAGAATATTTATTATAACCTATTTTTAGAAGTAGAAGGACCATTTTGCATCTTCCCATGTGATGGAAATCCTTATCTAGACACTCTGAGATCTCAGATTCATGCTACAACAGTTCTGCCGTCACAAAAATTCTGATAAAATAGCTTATTTTAGATTAGCGATATCTCCCACATCCAAACTCCGATTCGACCCATTTTTTTTTTGAAATTAGGTGATTCTTTGAGAGGAATCCAAATCTGGTATTTGTTTTTGTAAATTTCGTACTAAATGTTTCAGATCTGATCTGCAAATTCGCCGCCCATGGAATCATAACCTGCTCTGATACCACTGATCCGGATCTTGGGAGGAGAGACCCCCAAGATCTGAAAACTTGCAATGGATCTTGGGGGAAAGGACCCCAAGATCTGAAAGCTTGCAATGGATCTTGGGGGAAAGGACCCCAAGATCTGAAAGCTTGCAATGGATCTTGGGGGAAAGGACCCCAAGATCTGAAAACTTGAATTTCCAGAAGAAAAATAGGAGAATGCCCAATAAATAAAACGACAAAGAAACTTTTTATTAAAACCCACTGATCTGGATTTAAACAGGAACGCAACAAATTACTGAGATAACCATAAAGACAGATATGCAACAGAAATAATACTTCATTTCATTACTGTAAAATACTGAAATATGCTTACAAACAGAAGTGGAAATAAACCAGCCAGGGCGATGGTAGCTTATCTCTGAGAAGAGATGTGGTGGCTACATGCCTCTGAACTGTAAAGACTACATTGTGGCGGACAACTTGTCCTTTTACAAAATGTAACTTGTTACTTATAGTATTTTTCAGTTACAATACCACGGGTCAATTCCATGGGTGAATGAATACCATGGGTGGATTTCACAATACCACGGGCCAATTCCATGGGTGAATGAATACCATGGGTGGATGTCACTTACAATACCATGGGTGGATGCCATTTACCATGGGTAAATTCCATGGGTCGATGAATAATATGGGTGGATGAGTACCATGGGTTGATGCCATTTTCCATTTGGATCAAAGAACTACCAAACCATAAATAACAATGAGATAAGAGGACAAAAGATGTAGGTGATTAACCAATGCCAAAACCTATTCAATTGAGAGGAAAACCCACAAGAATTATTCTCTTCTTAATATAACTTTAATTGATGACCTCCAAGACCTGTGACCCTTGACCAAGACCCCCGAAGACCAAGTCAGATATTTCCTCTTTTCTACCAACTTTTTCCTTAGGAACTTCTATAATTTCAACTTTCAACAAATTATTCTGCAACTTCAATCCCCCCGACAGATTCTTTGCAAAATTACCACCCCCCCTAGAAAATTCTTCTACAAATTCAGCCTCCCCAACAGGTTCTTCTAGAACTTTGACCACCCCTGCATATTCTTCTAAAACTTCGATCTCTAGTAATTTCTTTTGCATAAACCCTAGCTCTTTCATGTGTGGAAAATAATGGTATATTCTTTGTCCTTTCCTCTTCTATAGAGTTGATTCTCTTTCCTAGAGAAATCGGTTTGGAAAGTGTCCTTCTTGATGCCCTAACTTGACTTCTGCAACTCGAACCTTTCTGTTTCAATAGGTGCCCTAATTCTTCCACAAGTGTGGAGATAAATAGCCCAAAAGCAGTCCATAAAACACTTCTCTCTTCCTTCCTCTCCTTCACTAGGTCTTAGGCTTCCTCTTTTAGATAGAATGAACTTCTTGATGCTTGAGTGAATGCATCTTTTAAGTGAAGTCAAAGTATCCTTTATATAGGTCTTCTACTAGGTCGAATTACTTCTTTTAGGCCAACTTGTCCACTTGTGTAGGGTGGCTTGATATTTGTAACATGAAAAAGTTTTCGAGGGTCCTTTGACTCTATTTTGACTCAAATAAATTCCTTTAACAATATGTAACATGCCCAAGAAGGATCTTTCATACATGAAAGTGACTCTCGTGACTTGTAGACTCAATTATAAGCCCTAGAAGCTCTCAACGGGATTGACCTATAAAATAAATTTCCTTGAACATAAAATAAATAAAAATAATAAATTTATTTTTCTCATTACATAAAATCATGATTACATATGTCATTCTGAAGACTGAATCTAGTTACATACTTCAACACTCCCTCTCAACTAGGGAGTTATTCATAATCCATACAAGGTACTTAGACAATCTCAACCTGAAGAATTATTATAAGAAAAGTCAGATTTGTAAGCCATCTATTTGCATCATACCAACCAACATTGTCACATAGCAAGGCCTTGACTAACAAATCTATCTCTCAACAATATCATAGCACAATCTTTGTGATACCAATGACTGATAGACACCATCATCATTGTCTCTCAAGGCACATTCCCCCCTTGGGTGTTCACAGGTTATGTTTCCTTCAGGATATTCCATCCAACCACATGAGTGCTAGTTGTAGGTGACATCTACAAATTTCTTTTGATATCCCTATATCAACCCATCCAGATGTTGTTCGAAAATAAAAAATGAACATAAAATCAAAGTTACCTTTTGTGATGGCCTTTCATCATCACATTTGTTTTCTTGCAACACCAACATCACGCACATTCATAAATAGATCTCCTAGACTTTAAATGTCGAAGGTCTCCTTCCTTTATATACCTTATTGGGGTCTTCATACCTTCTCTATGGAGATGTCATGGCTAATTCTTCTAGTCATCAAATGTTGATTTCCTTTTATGTGACCATAGTTGCATCTTTCATGATCCCTTCTTTCTTTCTTCACATATTTCTCCCCGAGAACTTCCATCCATGGTTCCTTCATTTTTTTAACTTTTGGCTTGAGGGGCTTAGACCCAAGTTCAGAGTTAGCTATGCTAACCAACAAAACCCTTTATCACCGACCCTTTCAACAATGATCTTCTCACACAGACCGCAATCTCACTTGAGGTGATATTGGGGGATTATGGAACCATGTTTCTGCATCCGGAGGGATTATGGAGTGTGGATCTTGACATAGTTTGACTCACCTATAGACCTATTACTCATATACGTGATATTACTTAATATTATACCAAATCTGATCTATTCTTGCAAAAATACTACTTCGTAGATCTAAAATTCTATCTATTGTGCATAAATCAATGGACCTTAACTATATTAACTATAATAACATTCATATATTAATTCTGATCTTATCTTTTATTGCACATCATAAAAGTAAAAGTTAATTGCATAAAGTAAAGTACAAAATGTAAGTACACAGTTCTGCCTTCAAAATCTTCTTTATTATCTTCAGATCTTCACAATTAAAATCCTTCTTACCTTGGGCACACAACTGTAGGGGCATCCGCACACATCTGCAGACTTACCAAGGTCTATGCACACATAGATACAGGAGCCTTCTCCTTCGCTCTAACATAGAAAGATATGACAATTACAGAATCAAAAACATTAAAACATATCCATGCCTTTGACTTACTAAGACAACCCTTTATATATCTTTTTCTCTTACAATACCATGGTCCACAAGCCATGGGCGGAGCTCAAAACATACAAATTGAACCCATTCTTTTACAAACTAAGGCGCTTTGAGCTTCTGTAAAGCCCCTATGACTCCTAAAAACATTGTTTGAAGCATGATCCACTCCTAAAAATGCAAGCTCTTCACAAAACATTGAGAAAACTTTGACCTAGGGGGACATTACCCAACAGGCCCCCAACACAAAGATGTGACTCATCGCGAGTCACTCAACTGGTATGTCTTCAATCTTCACTTTGAGACTATCGTATGCATCCTTCAAAGGATGAAGTGTCTCTTTGCACTGCATGGTGGCCTTTCATACTTCCTCTACCAGATTCACTATCGTTGACCCTGTTGTCACCAGACCCATGGTTCTTTGTGTCTGCCTTATGATCTTCAACTTGCTCTCCACTGTCTGTGAGAGCTGAATGGCTTCATCAGACCATGGTTGCATGTGTGCTGAAAGGATCTTCTCCTTTGACCGTAGCTCATTGATCTGTCCTTGCAAAAAGTTTCCCTCCTGAAGATGGGAAAATTGTTATGTAGGTGTTAGGTTCTGTGCCATCACTTTGATTTTATCAAACTATTGTTGCTTACTATAGATCTCTGCATCTATATTGTGTACTTGTGTGTCCTCCTGTAGTGAGGCCCATATCTCCATAATGTATTTGAATATCTTGACTGTAATAGCTATATGCTCCATAGAAGCCTTGATATCCACTTTGAGACGCTCGCAAACCTCTGGTGGATTTTCGTGCTGCAGACTCATCTTTAAATCTGCGATCTACATTTCTAGGTTGAATTTTACTTTGTCAACTTCTTCCTTTGATTCTCTTATTGCTGCAACAACCTTTTGAAGATTCTCTTTGGGTCCTCCTTCTGTCTAGATCTGGAGCTCTAATAGCTCATTGCAAGCTTTGATGATGGCCTCTTCTAGTTGTTTCCTCTACGCAGTTGCCTCATCACGATCCTTGATGGCCTGATTCTTGTCCTCAAACATCTATCGATTGTTTTTATTAACTTCTTTAATTACCAACAAAGCATGCTTCTCCCAAAACTTTAGTTCATCGGCGACTCACTAATGTAACTCATGCAAGGTTTGAATGGGGAGTGCCATATGATTGATACTCATATTTTTCAAGTGTTGTGTGTGCTCTCGATCTTCAACAATCTCAAAATGTTTAACATCGCCTGGTAATTGTACAACCCAAATCTCATATGTGATTATTGTCTGTAGGTTGCCTGCAATTATGCTTGATGGTGTCACACTTTCATGAGCCACATTGGCTTGAACCACGCTTGCCTGAACCTGTAGCTCCTTGAGGCCCTGCTAGACCTCTGTTAAAACTGTTCTATATTGGTCTTCAATGTTCCCCCATATGTCCTCCATCACAGCTCAGATTGTGTCTCCAATCTCATCAATGTCCCCCTTAGTGAGGACCATTGGTTCTTGCCAATGGATTTTTCCGACTCATGCTTCTTCTACACACCTCGAACACTTGGTTTCTTCCTTTTAACTATGAATGGGGAATCTACCTCCTCAGTCTCAACAAAAGTGTCTTCACCACCCTCATCATCTACAATTCGTTTTAACACAGTGAAATTCGTCGGAAACAACTCCTGGTACTGATGCAGTAATTCAACGACCTTACCTATGGTATCTTCATCCCAGTACTCTCTGATGCGTGCGAATTTGGGCTACACCTCTGAGCCTATATTGACTTATTTATCTTAACAGGTTGTGTTATGTCAGGTATCTCAACTTCTGGTCTCGTAACCTCACATTGTCCTTCTAATTCAAGGATGTTAATGTTGTGTGAATCTTCCTCGCCCTCTCTCACAGTCATATTATAGCATTCTTTTGTGTGTTGTAACTGCGCATTCCAATCAGGTTGTACCCAATTTGTTGGATCATTTGGTGTCCGGAAAATTCCTGCTCTAATTTCCTGAAGAGCATCATTGATACATTGAAAACCATCTTCAAAGTTGAAGGTCAATATGAAGCTTTCCTTCATATCGTACCAATCATCGGTGCCATGTCGCAACTCCATTTTGAGATACCAATTCATCAGTATCACATCCAATGTGTGGACAAATATGTGTACCCATTCTGGTTCTGCATGTTCTCCAATTCCTCATCAGAGTTCGAGACACACGAACTGTCATTTTCCCAGCTTATCCTCCCATCTACGGTGGGGTTAATACAATCCTCGTCCCATAGAGTTAACTTATAGATATTGTTAATATCTTCATTGTCATATTCATCACGGATAGGTTTTGTACATCGCACTTCTTCAGAGGGGTTCAAAGGAACAATGACCCTAGTACCATTCTTCTTAAATACCATACTTCTTATTTTCAGATCGATTATAGTGTCCATTTCAAAATTCCAATTAAGTCTAAGTAAATCCAGATATGGATTGTTGTCATCCACAATATCAATGACCTAAAATTCCACCACCATGCTTACTCCTTCAATGTCTACAACAACACCATGCAATCGACCCACCAGGATGATTTTCTACTTATTGGGCATGCACAGCTGAATCAATGACCATTATAGCTTTGTTTGCCCCATTCTCTCCCAGGTCTGCTTCGGTCATACATTCGCATCCGATCCCATGTCAACAATTACTTGATCCATTTCAAATTCATCAATCTGTGTAGTTAATCACATCTCTCTGTGGGTTCTTTGCTTATTTATGTATACTTTGTTTATTGTGCATTGTTTAGGATGTGGCTTCTCTTTACTAGCACAGTTGTTGATTAGTTCTTGCAATCCTTCCACTTCTTTTCGATCCCTTATAAACTTCATACATGTCTACAGAAAGGACTTCAGAATGGTCAGATCAGGGTTCTCTATCACAGTAACCACTTCAGCGTTATTCTTCCGTGGTACTAGTTGCATGTGTCTTCAATGTCAAAGCTCTTGGATCCATGAAATTCTACTTTTCTTCCATGAAGGTTTCTTTCTCCCTCTGCATATTGAACTTGGTACTCTTTTCTCCAACTTTCCTGATCCATGTATCCCCCATAGGATGTTTTCCCTCTGTTTTATCTACTCCTGAGGTTGCGCCACTTCGTGTCACTATGTTAACATTTAGATCATCTTCACGTGGTTCAGCCCTCATCATTTACAAGTTCTGTGCAGGTTGTTGATTCTTATTTTCTTGCATTTTAGCCATCAAAACAAGACAACCCTCTATTACATGGTCAAATTGTCTACAATACTTACAGGAAAGAGTAGTGGGGTTTTTAAAATGTCGCTTAAAATGTCCATCTTCACCACAGTTATAACATATAATCTGACCCCAACCTCGTCTAGTGCCCCTTCCTGGACCCCATCCTTGGCCATGAAATCCTTCGCAAGCTGCAAGTGAACCATGATCTTCCTGTGGGTGGCCTTCAGCTTGCATTGTGTATGTTGCAGTTTTCTCTATCATCAAATCATAACTATGACAATTTCTTTCGTCATATCCTACTGACTGGCATAAGTTACAAAATAACTTCTTTGGTGACTGCACATACTTATGTAACAAATAACAGTGGTCAGTCATCTACTGGCCTACAATTCCATGAATACTACACCAGACAGTCAATCAGGTACTTGGTCTAGCACTAGGTTTCGACTTCAGTGGATTAGGACCTCTAGTAGCCAAATAATCATGATAGACAGGACATTGTTCCTTATCATGACGTTTTTCTTTACACTTTATGCACTAAACTTTTGAGTGCATATCAAGCTGAACTTCTTTTCCCTTCTTCAAATCTTGTATCTCCATATCTAAGATCACTAACTAGTTTTGTATATGCTAAACTCCTACGTGAGTATCCTGTACCCATGATGCTTCTAACTTCATAGCAATTTCTAATGCCTTATCTTGTGATGCGATCTTTTGCAGCGATAGTGGTAATCTTAGATGTGGTAATAGCACAGCTATATACCACTCTTTGTGTTTCTCATCAGATATCTAAAAGTTGACTTGTCCCAACAAACATTTTAATCTCTAATCTAATTCCTAGGTAGTCTCATTTACTTCTTGCTTAATCTCTTTTATCTCCATAAACCATTGTGACTGCGACTTTGGTTTCTCGAACTCTATGTTCAGTGCTTTCTTTGTATCAGCTAGTGAAGCAGCTAGTTTTGTTGCACTGTACTTAATATACCATGAGAGCTCTTTTTCCTACAACACTGTGACAAGTTGATATTTCTTCATATCTTCATCATTAATTTTTTGTGCTTTCCATACAGCGTCTGCAAAAAACCAAAATTTCTCAAGATCCTCTGGTCCCTAACCCTTAAAAATAGGTATTTTTACTGCGTTAGCCATATTAAATGGGGGAAGTGGAGGTGGATGTGGAGGTGGAGTGGTCAGATGGGGAATCTAGAAGTTCCTTGATTATCTGACTTTGATACACCTCTAGGCGTGCTACGATTTCTCCTTTCTTCTTTGCTTTCTAATTCACCCAATAACAGACTGTAAATAGCTTTAGTGAAATTATCACGGTCTATTCTGAATCTCTTTCTACTCTGCATAGATCTAGTATTGCTTCTTGTAAACATGAATATGTTTGCATGCATAGCACACCCTTCTGACGTAAAATCATCTTAATCTAGAGCTTTAAGGAATTCAAATACTTACCTCACAAACCCTTGAAAAACATGAGCTCAGCTTCACTTTAGGATACCAATGTGTCAATTGTGAATTCAGTAATAAAGCCTATAAGAACACTATTGATCCAATAATCAACAACTCTTGTGATCTTATTTTAAGTCTCCTTGAGTCACTTAATTAGCTCTGGGGTCCACGCAGTAGGCTCGTCGCACTTCCAACAGGTCTTACTTTCAGCTAGTTTTGAAAGCCATTCATGTAGCTTGTTAGCGAACAATGTGAAAAAGAAATTGTGCTAATATGTAAAGATATAATTCTATAACCACCTTTCTGTTGAGAGGTGCGTATTTCTATTCTCTTGTGCTGCAAATTTACACACCTTTAGACTGACCCAATCTTGAATCTATATTCTAGTCGGATTCTACATCACATATCCCTTAGGTAGATCTTGGTCCCGACAGTGAAACCATTTCTTGGCTTGAGGAGCTTAGACCCAGGTTCTGAGTTAGCTATTATAACTAGCAAAACCATTTATCATCGGCTCTTTCGGCAATGATCTGCTCGTGCAGACCGTAGTCTCAACCGAGGTGATATTGGGGGATGTTGGAACCTAGTTTCTGCATCTAGAAGGATTATGGAGTGTGGATCTTGACTTAGTCTGACTCACCTATAGATCTATTACTGCACTATGTGATCTTACTTAATATTATACCGAATTCGATCTATTCATACAAAAAGACTACTTCGCTTATCTAAAAATCTATCTACTGTGCATAAATCAATGGAGCGTAACTATAATTAACTATATCAACATTCATATTTTGATTTGAATCTTATCTTTTACTACGCAACACAAAATTAAACATTAATTTCATAAAATAATGTACAAAATGTATGTACACAGGTCTGTTGTCAAAGTCTTCTTTATTATCTTCAAATCTTCACAATTACAGTCCTTCTTACCCCGCGCACATAGCTACAGGGGCCTGCATACATAGCTACAAAATTACCAAGGTCTCCATGCACACAGCTGTAAGAGCCTTCCCCTTCACTCTAACACAGAAATATATGACAATTACAGACTCAAAAACATCAAAACATATCCATGTATTTGACTTACTAAGACAACCCTTTATATATATTTTTTCTCTTACAATACCATGGCCCACAAGCTATGGGCGGAGCTAAAATCATACAAATTGATCCCATCGTTTTGCAAAATAAGGGGTTTTGACCCACCCTAAAGCCCCTATGACTCCTAAAACACTATGTGGAGCATGCTCCGCTCCTCAAAATGCAGTCTCTTTACAAAACTTTCATAAAATGTTGACCTAGGGGGACCCTACCCAACATTAACCACCTCATATTCCATGTGAGAACATATTATGTTGATTTGATCTTATCAATATGTGAACCTTTCCTTCATGCATATTTTCAAAGGAAAAGATTTGTTTTCTTTGATCATGTTAATTTCGTAGAGAATTTATCCATACTATATGCAACTATATGATGACATGACTTAATCTATTAAACATATACATACCTCTTTTCTCCTTTTTTTCATCTTAGATTTCATTTGGAAGCTTCTTTTCCTTGATTGAAAATACTTCAACCAACTTGACATGATTCATTTCTTTTTCACCATACCATCATCCTTTTAATAGATGGATTCCAATAAGGTGAAATGATTAGCAAGAGACTGGCTTCTTCCAAGAAAAATGAACCTTCTAATGAAGATTCCATTGGAGGATCTTGAGTATCTTCATCCTACAAATGTTCCTTCCTAATGATGATTATTTATGATGAACTCTATGGTAGATGACTTTCCTCTACCGGTAAGTATTATTTATGCTTTCAATGAGGTTACCAAGAGCTACTTCCTTTCTATGATGACTGTTACAAGCATGTAGACTTCTACTTCAACTCTCATTTTCAAGCTTCTTTAATTATGTTGCAATATCTTGTATGTCAAATTCTAATATGATTCATCCTATAATTCATATAATTCTTTCTATCGTGATAGTTATCTTTCATGAAAACTAAAAAAGAACATAGTGAAGGAGATTATCCGAGTCGTAGTAGAGATATTTCACTTCCTCCTTCTTTGATTTCTTCTTTTCAGCTTCTTCCACTTCCTTAGTGAGATGGGATTCTTCCCCTTATCTTTTATTGTTGTCCTTCTTGAGTTTAGGACAATTTCTCTTGTGGTTCCCATATTCATGACAACCATAGCATTGGATCTTTGACATATTGATCTTCTTTTTTTCCCAAATTTTCCTGTTGTCTTATCCATTGCACCAACGCTGGAACTTGTTCACTTTGTCCCACATCATTCTTTCATTTTAACCTGGCTTCTTAAATCTTACATAATGACTAAATTTCCCTGAAAGGGGTGGCTTCCTTCTTTCCTTATATGATTGATATGAAGTTGCATCATTCATCAAGTAGTGCATTGAGCACCATGGTTGTCATTTTGTTATCATATATTATTTCTCCCAACTCTTGCATTTGGTATCGTATTTCTGACACCCTCATAAGATATGAGGCTATCCCTAATTCCTTCTCCGGTGGTGCTTATGGAGAACAATTCTACTAGCTTCTCGTAAATTTCTTTCGATATCTCCAACTTTGATACATAAAGTATGATGGTATCCTTGATGGATTCTATAAGGATCCTTTGAGCCCTTACTTCCCCATTCATGTACTTAGCTAGAGATTGATCTTCTTCCTTTGGAGGTTTAGTGATATAACCCTTAACATGTCCAACAACTTCATTTTCTATGAGGATCAAATTTTTCCTCTTCTTCCATGCAAGGAAGTTTGATGACCCAACCAACTTGTTCCTCTCCTTGTAAAATGAAGTCATTTTAACATATTCAGACATATATATAAAGATACTTACTTGTGAATATAATCCTTGATGACAATATCTTCAACTTGATGCCTTCTTTATTTTCATGATTATGTTGATAATATAAGATGGCTTCTTCATGAATATGTCTTGAAAATTGATATTTGGCTCAAAGACAACGATATTACCTTCATTCCTTGAGGATGACAACACACTTCTTCTTTCTTGTTTGGATGATAGTGTATATTGTGATGGAATTCCCAAGGTACCTCAAATGTAGGGTCTTTCTTTGGATGTTGGGTCCTTGAGGTCTTCTTTCCTTTGTGTTGAAGATTATAAACTTTCCAGGAATGCTTCAATTGAATAACCCTTCTTTGAATGAGCTAGGGTTTTGAGGTCTCCTTTTATGCTCTTAATTACTTTCTTCAACATGTTGATAGGGCTAGTCCTTCATGATGATTGATACTCTTGATGTTTCTTTGATGGTCTTCTTGTGCTTAGGCCCTTGAGTATCCTTCTTTAAGCTACATTTTCTTGATGTAGTCACCTTAGCTTTGATACCATGTTGAGAAATCTAGGGCAGTAAAATTAGGTGATTTCTCTTTCTTTGATAACTTGTTGTGATGTCTTTTTACTTATCTTGATTATATTATTCTTCAACTTTATTATTAGTTTGTTCTTATGATCAAACATCTACCAAACCATAAACAATAATCAGACGAGAGGACAAAATATGTAGGAAATTATCTAGGGCCAAAACCTATCCAACTGAGAGGAAAAACCCACAATAATTTTTCTCTTCTTATAGAAATTCAATTAATAAATTCTAAGACCTACGACCCTTGACCAAGACCCTCCAAGGCCAAGACAAATATTTCCTCTTTTCTGGAAACTTCATCCTTAGGAACTTCTGCAATTTCGACTTCCAGCAAATTCTTCTACAACTTCAACACCCCAGCAGATTCTTCTTCAACTTTGACCCCCCCAGTAGATTCTTGTGCAAATTCAACCTCACCAATAGATTCTTCTGCAACTTCAATCTCTAGTAGTTTCTTCTGTAGAAACCCTAGTTCTTACACATGTGAAAAATAATGGTATATTATTTCTCCTTTCCTCTTTGCTAGAATTGATTCTCTCTCCTAGATAAATCAACTTGAAAATTGTCCTTCTTGATTCCATAATTCAACTTCTACAACTCGGCCTTTTCTGCTGCAATAGGTGCCCTAATTATTTCACATGTGTAAAGAGAAATAACCCAGAAACATTCCAAAAATACTTCCGTCTTCCTTTCTCTCCTTCAGTATGTATTAGGCTTCTTCTTTTAGATAGATAAAACTTATGATGCTTGAGTAAATGCGTCTTTCAAGTGAGGTCAAAGTCTCCTTTATATAGGTATTTTACTAGGTCAAATTGCTTATTTTAGGGTGGCTTGTCCACTTGTGTATGTCGACTTCATCTTTTCAACATGGCAAGGTCTTGGAGGGTCCTTTCACTTTATTTTGACTCAAATAAATTCCTTTTACAATATGTAACATGCCCAAGAAGGGTCTTTCATACATGCCAATGACTCTTTTCACTTGTAGACTCAATGACAAGCCATAGATGCTCTCAATGGGAGCTTCACCTATAAAATAAATTTCCATGAGCATGAAACCCATGTCTAAAAAACAAAAGTAATAAATTTATTTTTCTCATTACATCAAATACATAAAAACATTATTACATATTTCATTATGAATATCTAACCTAGTTTCATATTTCAACACTTTGATCCCCCCATTCCCTCCCTTCCGACCTCCTTCCCCTTAGCCAATGTCTCCTTTCTCCCTAAGGAAACTAGCACAATTTCCTTTCTGACCCATCGTCCCCACTACAACCTTATCTCCCTCTCTAGGCCCCTCAATCACCTGGATAATACTACTATTATGGATTTCCCTCTAGGACTTGGCTCAAGTTTTGGTTTCTTGGAGATGTGGGGGGAGAAAGTGGAGGTTATGGATCCCTCCTATCCCTAACCCAACAATAGGAAAAATCTAAAATTAGATCTTAGAAACAAAGGTCAATCCTCAATACCCTTAAAGAAACAACTCTCCATCTAATTTCCAAATGATTTTGTATCTTTTAATTGTAGTGGATTGACCAATCCCTCTAAGAAATTGGCCCTCAAAAAATTGGTTGAAGTACAGAATCCTCATATTAATCTTAACCATGAAACAATGCTAGAGGTATTTAAGTGGGAATCCCTTCTAATAAATTCACTCCTTCTTTGGGATTTCATCTATTAAGACTCTTTTGGATGCTTAAGGGGCATCATAATAGGATGAAACACTCTCTGCATTCAGAAAAAACCAACCTAATCCATTTTCTCAGGACTGGCCTTCTATACGTACTCTGTTAAATTTCAAAAATCTTTCCTGCGTTATAATATTTATGTACCATATTCCAATAGGAAGACTTACTTGGAAAATTTATTAATATTGCATCAATCTTATGTGCTTAATAATATCCTAGGTGATGATTTAAACTTCAGTCTAGGAGAATCTGAGATTTGGGGCCCATTAGCTAATCCATATCGCTTCTCAAATTTCTTCCTATAACATATCAATGATTCTAGTCTCATCGACCTCATCCCCCCTAAGCTACACCTAACCTGGACAAGCAACTGGGTTAGTCAAGCTCAAGTTTCAAAAATATTGAATTGGTTCCTAATAGTATAAGATATGATTCATCAAACCTTAATGTGCACTAATGGGTTTCAATTGGTTGTGACTTAGTTCATAACCCTATACTCCTAGAGATTTCTCCTTCCCCACCAAGCCTACCATCCTGTTGAGGGCCCCGAAGTTGGGTCAACAACAAGGGGGATACCCACCCGGTCCGGAACCTGGTTGGCGGCTCCTTGCCCGTTTGGAGTAGCGGGTCCGACTGGGGGTAATGGGACCAGTTTCCCAATGTGATGGGTGCGTGTGTGTGCGTAGAGTCCGATGATATTAATCTAGAGGTTTTTTCTAAACTAGTCTTGATTTTAACTGCTAAACTAACTCTATGCTAATGTAATCTAATAAAGAGAAATACATCTGATCTATGCTAACCCGGGGTGTTTTTCTTTTGTTTATGCGATCTAGAAAGATTTCTAACAGCAGCTGGTAATAAAGATCATTCAACTGATATCAGAATATAAACCAATAAAGATAAACCGTTCTGCATAAGAAGTTAGGCAGAGTAGTTGTGAAAAGCATATCGCATAATCAGTTTTCTATATGTTAAGCATGATTAAATGATCCCACCGTACCGAAGTGCCAAATGGTAATGCAGACATTCATACAATAACATATAAAGAACTCAGCTACATATCACTTTAGGGATACTAGCAGAATCTAGTCAAGAGATAAAAGTACCATTTATGACTAATTTCACCAATAAACTTCAAGTAATAATGATTTATTTCTACTTGTTCTAACATCTGCTAAGAGTACAGAAGTGCAACATCAGTAACAGATATTAAAATGCAAACATAAATAAATCTTGATCCATCCATTCATCAAAAACCTCCTCTGAGGGTGCAGAAGTGCATGTTCTGAGGATAAGTTTTTTGACAGATTTCCGGACCCTTCTCCAAAAACCATGAGAAGGGTTAAATACTACTAGCTAATTGATATTAATTACACGAATCTAGGGAATCGGCTTCAAATGACCGCCCTTTACTAAAAGCAAATTTATTTCTAAAACTTTAAATCTAATTTCTGACCGTTTCTGTATATTCTCTTTAGTGCTGTCAACAGCGCAACGTTTTCCTGGGAAGAGTCGGCTGACTGCTTTCTTCTTTTGCTCGGGAGATAAAAGTGGAAATAACAGGAGCTGGCACTTCCTTCTAACAGACCTGAAGATATTTTCGAAAACCTTTCTCTAGCTGGGTGTATTCGCCCCGTGTATACTTAGCACAACCCAGGTCCTTCTCGAACTGATTTTGCTGTTGCTGTTTTGGTTTCCGGTCGTGCGAATGACTGAGTGGGTTAGGAGTCGCACTGTATGGACAACCCTCTATTTTAAGAATTGTTTCCGTTCTTTGTTCCAGGTTTTCCTGAAGCGTCTTCCTTCTCATGCGCTTCTTTCTCTGCTTTACCAAGTCTGAGCTTCAGGATCTTTTCTGAACACGTTGCTTTTGTGCGCCTTTGACTCTGAGTCCTGGATAGTCTAATTTCATCAGTGTCGGTTGTCTGATAGTTTGGAATCCGCGGTCCTGCTGCATGCGGCATCCATTTGCGGAGGCATCTTCTCTCTGCTGTTTGATTGGCGCTTTCCCCTTTCTCTCAGATGTTTCCTGCATATAGATTTATATCAGTTGCGTGTCTTGCAGTCTACGCAAAGAAGAAGGGAAATGAAAAGATTGACATGAAAGCATTAAACTCTAATGAATGCGTAATCCTGACATGCATCATGACTTGACTCTTCGATAAATGCGATGCAATCATTCCTTGATACTCAAGCATGAGGTCATTAAATTCCTTCAAGGCGCGCACTTAATCCTGGGCTTGTTGTGTGATAAGTCTTTTCAGATCGCAGATCGCAAATCGCAGCCATCGCAGATCGCAAATCGCAGCCATCGCAGATCGCAAATTTTGTTTAATGGTTATGCCGTATAGCGTGATGCTTGCGATTTGCGATTTCGCATATCGGCGGTCGGCGATTTTCGAAGGTCTTCTTTTAAAGGGGCGCGTGTGATGTATGCGACGCGACGAACTTCGCATCGCTCATTCGCGGTCTTGTTTTTCGCGCTCGAGTAATGCTTCGGCCTTTTCTTTGCGATGCGATTTAAGCCTTAGGGAGAGAAATATAAAAACTTTAGAAAAACATTTTTTTTGGGATTTTTTTTGTTCAGGGTCCCCTCTTTGCTTGACGTTATTGCTAATGTCAAGTGAAGAAGGGGGGTTGTTGGTGACCACAACAATGGCGATTCACTGTGAAGAACCAGTTATCTCTGCTTGTTCTATTGCATTTTCACTTCCAAAACAGAAAAGTTTTCTTACGCCTAGATTTTGTTATGGACAGATAGAGTATTACCCCTTATCCTGTCAATGACGTTTCGTCACAACTTTTTATTTCATTCCGATTGTTTGCTTCCTCTGGGTTATTTTTTGTATTTACACCTAGACATTACTTAGTCCTTTCAAAGACAAAATAAGGTCCTCTCTGCGTACTGGCTTTGTAAAGTATGCTCATTTGTCGTAGGTAGAGCCTCTGCTGCCCGCAAGCATCCATAGCCTCGACAGGGTTACCATATTATCCAGCAATGATCCTTTTTCCTGCTTGAGGTTATTTACAACATTCCAGAGAAAAACCCTTTTGACACTTTTTCTTTCCTTTTTAATTTTTTTATTTCTCTAAAGAACAATGTCTTGGTTTGGTGGCCAAATTATGACACAGTCATTCACTTGATTTACACTTTTGCTGAACAAGCTGGCTCGCGATGAGACCCCTTGTCTTTTGATTGCAACAATCTTGAGTCGTTGCCCTGTTTTGATAGACAGTAGTGGCAAAGTCAGCAAGTTATAATATTTGTGATCATGATAAGCCGGCTCGTGATGAGACCTCTTATTCTTTGAGATATAGTGTTTTCTTGGATTATTTCTCTAGATGCTGCGATTTTCCTTAACAGGGAGGAAATCATTGTTTTTCCTTAAGAAAGCTCTGGACGACAATAATAGAGTTTAAGAATAGCAGTTTTACAGAGAATACTTATTTTGCTATTGATGATACTTTTCATTGCGTTGGCATAGAACAATTTTTTTCCAAAAGTTACCTTCATCCCAGATTTCTTTGTAAAGTTGAAACTAACATCACATTCAGGCTAAAGTTAACTCTACCTGTCAATAATAAAAGTCAGATTTTTCGAAAAGTTTTACTATTTATACAAGTGAAATCAAAATCTGATAGAGAACTGGTATATACTTCATAAATACAATTTATGATCACTCACAACCAACCTTATTTATATTTAAAAAATAAAACTAAAATAAAACTAAAATTATCCTACAAAAATTAGAAGGATATCCTTCTATGGAAAATATATTTTGAGGATTTGTCCGTTTACAGGTAGAGAATCTCTCCTGCCTGTCAAGTCCTGCAACACAAAAGTCGATGGGCCTATGACTTCTACGATTTGAAAAGGACCAAGCCATAGCTTCTGGAATTTCGTATGTTTTCCCTTCTCTTCGTGAGCCTTATCCCACTTCAAAACTAGATCTCCCATCTGAAAGTTTTTTCTGGTCATTATGTTCGAATCAAAAGAGGATTTTATCAGTGCTTGGTGGTGAGCGTGGGTTTTCTTGGCCTGTTCTCGTTGTTCTTCTAGCTTGATTATTTCCGTTTGCCTTAGTTGTAAGGGAGAAGTGGATACTTCATCAATGGATTGTACTAAGGACAAGGAGGGAATGACTAAGTGAGTAGGAAGAACTGCTTCTCTCCCGTAAACTAAATTAAAGGGAGAAGTGCCGATAGAGGCTTTCTTTGTAATTCTGTCTGCCCATAGGGCGTTTACTAGCGCTTTATGCCAATTCTTTTGGCTTTGGTCGACTGTCTTTTTGATAATCCTAATTAGGTTCTTGTTCGTTGATTCAGCCAACCCATTACCTTGCGGATAGTAGTTGGCAGAATACTTTAGTTTGAACCCTCTTTTGAGTGCGAACTCAGTCATGGTATTTCTAGAAAAATATGAAGCGTTATCGAATATTAAGGCCGTTGGCAATCCAAACCTAGTAATGATAAACTGATCTATGAATTCAATAATATTTTCAGAATTAGCTGTCTTGGGAGGAACTGCCTCTACCCATTTAGTAAAATAGTCAGTTGCAGTGAGGATATACCTATGCCGTTTAGAGGAGTGAGGAACGATCTCACCTATTATGTCCAGGCCCCATTGGCTGAACGGTTGTTCGATGTTAACCGGCTGCAGTCGCATGGATGACTTCTTTTGTTTCCCTGCAGCCGTTTGGAAGACTTGGCATTTTCTTACGTGATTGTACGAGTCTTTGAACAGCGTGGGCCAGTAGTATCCTGCATGTAAGATTTTGTGTGCAGTGGCTTCTCCAGCATAGTGTCCACCTGCTGGTCCATCGTGGAGTTCCTGCAAAACCTTTTCGGCTTCAGTTTTCTCAAGACATCTAAGAAGCACAGAATTATAGTTTCTTTTAAATAAGACATCATCTACGAGCTGATATTGTTTGGATTTTAACCTCAGGGCTCTCTTTTTGATGTGATCCCAGTGAAATGGAGCATATCCGTTTTTGAGGAAATAAATGATGTCAGCATAAAATGATTCTGCGTCGTTTAGGCTTACCTCATACGTGTGTACCTCTTCAGGCGATTCTTCGGGGATTTGCGATGCTCCAGCTAACATCTTGCAGAAGCCTTGGCCTCTTACGATGTGTGCCGGCTTGATTTCCAGGTCGTATTCTTGCAAGGCGGTGATCCAATTTGCTCTCTTCTCGCCCACGTCTTTCTAAATCAGGAAGTTTCTTACCGCTGGGAATGGTACTATGACCTTGGTATGGGCCTTTAGCAAGAAGGGTCTGAAATATTTGACCGCTTTGAAAACGGCATACGCCTGTTTCTCTACGTCTGAATATTTCAGCTCAGCACCTTGTAAGTTTGAGCTAAAGAATGTGATTGGGGCTTCTGCCTTTTCTTGGTTTGCCTGGGTCAAGATCGCAGCATAAGAATTTTCCGAGGCAAACGTGTATAAGATGAATGGTTCTGAAAAATTTGGGGTTGCTAGGGATGGAGCGTTGATGATGGCTTGTTTGATTAAGTTAAACGCTTCGTGCTCGTGTAGACCCCATTTAAAGTTTGAATTCTTTTTTATCATTTTTTGTAAAGGAGAAATAATGCGTGAAAAATCTGGGACAAATCTTTTCACAAAATTGATCTGTCCTAGGAAAGATTGCATGGTCTTTTTGTTGTGGGGCATGGATATCTCGGAAATTTCTTTGATTCTGTCAGGTTCAATGTGAATGCCCGATTTGGACACTATGAACCCTAGCAATTTTCCTTCACTCAACGCGAAAAAAGATTTCTTCGAGTTAAGCGAGATTCCATACCTTAAACATCTTTGAAAGATTTGCTTCAAATCTTTGAGATGGTCGCTTCGGTTCTTGGAGTACACAGTTATATCATCCAGGTAAATCACTACTGATTTATTGACTAACCCTTTGAACGCAATGTCCATAGCCCTTTGAAAAGTAGCGCCGGCGTTGATCAGACCGAACGGCATCTTCCGATACGCGTAGGTACCCCATTTAGTTCGGAAGGTGGTTTTTAGCTGATCGTCTGGGTGTACCAGCACTTGATTATATCCTGAAAATCCATCCAGGAAAGACATCAATTCTGAGCCTGCTACAGCCTGTAGTATTTGCTCCATAGGTGGGAGGGGAAAATTGTCTTTCTGACAGGCTTTGTTGAGATTCCGGAAGTCGATGCAGATTCTAATATCTCCGTTTTTCTTCCTAACAGGTACCATGTTGGATACCCATTTGGAATGTCTGACCGGGAAAATTATTCTGGCTCTCAACAACTTATTCAGCTCAGTTTTTATCTGATTTTCCAGGTTGGGGTGGATTTTCCTGAGCTTCTATTGGACGGGTTTCTCGTTGTCAATCATAGGGATAATGTGCTGAATGATAGAAGTGTTATAAGTTTTCAGTTCATCGTAGTTCCAGGCAAAGACGTTTTTGTACTATCGTAGAAGACGGATGTATGCTGACTTTTCCTCAGGAGCTAGGCCTTGGCCTAGATTAACGTTTTGGGGTTTCTCTTCGGTTCCTAAGTTCACTGATTCATAGTTCAGAGTTGAACTGTAAAGTTTGGCGTTAGCTGATCTTTTGAACCGACTTTTTAAGTCATACAAATCTTCTAATTTGACCACTGATTTGGGTATAGCGTTATTCGTGCCATTTTGTTGTATTTGGTGGTCATGACAGTCCTCGTCGATTATCTGGTTTGAGTAGGATCCTTCAGAGGTAAGGAAACTTACGATGTCTGGGTCGTCGTTGAACACTCTCCAGTTGGTGATGTTGTCAGGGATAGACGGCTTAAAAATTAACTCTTTGGAAAACCTATCTGGACTAAAGTCTTCGGAGGGGATGAGTCTGGAGGCTACGTTTGCTAGCAGGTCTGCGCTTGCATTGTGAAGTCTTGGGATTGATGAAATATTGAATGCTATAAAATGTGCAGTGAGATCTTGCACTAAAGACTGATAGTGCTTTAAATGACTAGACAGGCAGTGTATGGTGTTACGTACCTGTTTGACGACGATCTCGGAATCTCCAAAGACTTGAAGATATTTGACGTTGCAGCCGATTGCTTTGTATAGGCCTTGCACCAAGGCTTCGTATTCCGCTGTGTTGTTCGTGCAATCGAACTCCAGCTTGCATGTGAGCATGGTCTTATTTCCGTCGGGGCTAATCAAGACGCATCCTGCTCCCGCTCCCTCATTGGACTTAGAGCCGTCAAAATATAATTTCCAAAATAAAGAAGTATTTACAGGGTTATCTAAGAAACTAACACATTTTGAATCATCAGTCTGGGAAAAGTTTTCTACTTGGGACACGACTGAATTTTCTAAACATGGTGATATGTGAGCATTAAAATTTCCAAGGAAAGAGTCTACCGAGTAGTGGCCTATGATACTGCTGTTGTATGCTATGGCTTCGTTCTCTCCCTCCAAATCCGTCACTATGTACTTTTGGTGCAGTTCTCGTTCAACCTTTATTTGATTTGGCTTCTCGTTGAAGGGTAACCACATGTGTGACCAGTCCGTCGAAAAATATCCGTGGAGCTTCTCGGACCAATCCCTGCTAAGAATTAGACCATAAAATTCAGGGATGTCAGCAACTAGAATATCGATGACCTGGCATACCTTGGGGTTGGATGACAGTCTTATGTTCACTTGATTAAGTTCGCCTATCACTTCGACTTGTGATCGATCAAGTTGAACTATGCGCACTGCGGATTTTTGCGGTTGAACATTAAGTTTGGCGCATATTGACTTGGGTAAAATATTGGTTGAAGCACCAGAATCAACCAAGCAGTTATGCACGTTTCTGTTAAAGATCTCATAAGTGAGGAGGAAAGGAGGAGTGTGAGATCTAGACCTCCCTCCAATCAAAGCGATGTCATTTGGATCGATTTTATTGATCGCGTTGATTGGGGGTCTTCCTATATTATGGAAAGCTATAGCTGTAGGTAGAGGTGCAGTAGGTACGGCGTGTAACTCTTTCATCATGATCTTCTGTTGGTGTTTCAATCTGCTCAACTCGTACAGGGTGATATTAGCCCTAGTCCTCTTCATGTCGTCGATGATGTTATACTCCATTTCATCCGACACTATTAGTGTCTTTGATGGAGGCGATTGTTCTGATTGGACTGGACTAAATGAGGTCACTTTAGAGGTTGTCTTCTTTGTTGCGACCTTTTCTTTGGCTGGAGGGCTTGCGCCCTTCTGTTTTGGGGTAGTTTGGGGAGGATCAAGTTGGTTTCTGCTTCGTGTGCTAACAGGAAGTGCTTCTTGATCTTCCTCTTGTGGGAGGATGAAATCCCACATTCCTTGCAGTTCCACCACTTCTTCGTCGTCGGTCTGCGTTTCGATGGTGCTCTCTTCTTCTTCTTCTTCAGATTCCACGTTTGAGACCACGTTGGGTGGCTTCGTCTCCATAGGGGGATTTATTTTGAAATTCCTAAAAGGCTTTCTTGGGGACGATTCTGCTACTTGCTTTCTTATGTCAATCATCTCATTAGACATGGCTTTCAAGACTTTTTGTAATCCTTCCATGTCGAAAGGATCCTTTGTTTGCTTCTTCTTGGTTTCTTCTTTGAAAGAGATTTTCTTAGATTTACGCTCCTCGATTGTAGATCTCTTTTCTAGGGCTACTACGCGTCTTTCGACTGCCAATGCCTCAGCCAAGTTTTCGACTAAGGTTGTCTTGCTTGCCCTATCTATGAAGATGGCCAAGTTTGAAGGTAAGGCCGTGATGTACCATTCGCATCTTACTTCCTCGCTGGGCTGGGAAGCAGCGGGGATTTTATTGAGGATCTTGTTGAACCGTAAGTTAAAATCTTTAATGGGTTCCCTAGCCTCAGCTTTAAGGTTGGACAGATCGTTGATCAGCGTCGCTGTCGATCTATCATCGCCGAATTTGGTGAGAAACTGATTTTGAAAAATATCCCAGCTGGTGATAGATTCGGAGGGTAGCAAAAAGTACCATGACCCGGCTGTCCCTTGCATCGTATAGGGGAAGAGTCGGACCACGGCATCTTCGTTGGTGACCCCGTTGAGATTAACAGAAAGCATGAAATTATTGATATGTTCTTCAGCTAGCATTCCAGTTTCTGGATTGAACTTTGGTAACCACTTCTCAGGATGGGCAGGTATTGGACTCAGGGGTGGAGGCATTAGAACCACCCCAGGGTTGTTCCATGGAGATTGTGCCATCGCCGAGTTGCTGGTTAATAAAAGTGTAGAAGATGATCTTCGAGGCTGAGAAGATAGAGATGTTACGATCTTTAACGATTGTGGAGGAAGGGTTGCGGAAGATGGATGAGTGATTTGAGGTGGAGATGTGGGTGGTTGACTTCACGAAGAGGGAGTTGAAATGGACGAGGTGGATGAAAGAGTCTCTCTGTCAGACTCTTGAAGTGCTTTCCTTGCTCTTTTCCTAGTGGGGAGAGGGATTTCAGTTGGCTGAATGCCGAACTTTTCACTCTTCAATCGAGTCAGGGGATGAGCAGGGTTGTATTGCGAAGTCAAGCTGCCTTTAGATTTATCAGATTTCTGGTTAAAAATAGAGAATCCCTGGAGTTTACGGATCAAGGTTTGAACTTCAGGGGGATCGACAATAAGTTGTTCTGATATATCGGGATGTATAGCAGCGGTGGATGTCCGAGCGACTTCCAGTTCCGAGTTTAGTCGTACCGGGGAAGTCGGGGAAGTTGGTGAGGGTGACTTGCTCTTAGAATGGTATTTGGATTTTGAATTATGCGCCATTCATAGCTCGGCCCTCCTTCTAGCGCCAGAAATGTTGAGGGCCCCGAAGTCGGGTCAACAACAAGGGGGATACCCACCCGGTCCGGAACCTGGTTGGCGGCTCCTTGCCCGTTTGGAGTAGCGGGTCCGACTGGGGGTAATGGGACCAGTTTCCCAATGTGATGGGTGTGTGTGTGCGTAGAGTCCGATGATATTAATCTAGAGGTTTTTTTTCTAAACTAGTCTTGATTTTAACTGCTAAACTAACTCTATCCTAATGTAATCTAATAAAGAGAAATACATCTGATCTATGCTAACCCGGGGTATTTTTCTTTTGTTTATGCGATCTAGAAAGATTTCTAACAGCAGCTGGTAATAAAGATCATTCAACTGATATCAAAATATAAACCAATAAAGATAAACCTTTATGCATAAGAAGTTAGGCAGAGTAGTTGTGAAAAGCATATCGCATAATCAGTTTTCTATATGTTAAGCATGATTAAATGATCCCACCGTACAGAAGTGCGAAATGGTAATGCAGACATTCATACAATAACATATAAAGAACTCAGCTACATATCACTTTAGGGATACTAGCAGAATCTAGTCAAGAGATAAAAGTACCATTTATGACTAATTTCACCAATAAACTTCAAGTAATAATGATTTATTTCTACTTGTTCTAACATCTACTAAGAGTACAGAAGTGCAACATCAGTAACAGATATTAAAATGCAAACATAAATAAATCTTGATCCATCCATTCATCAAAAACCTCCTCTGAGAGTGCAAAAGTGCATGTTCTGAGGATAAGTTTTTTGACAGATTTCCGGACCCTTCTCCAAAAACCATGAGAAGGGTTAAATACTACTAGCTAATTGATATTAATTACACGAATCTAGGGAATCGGCTTCAAATGACCGCCCTTTACTAAAAGCAAATTTATTTCTAAAACTTTAAATCTAATTTCTGACCGTTTCTGTATATTCTCTTTAGTGTTGTCAACAGCGCAACGTTTTCCTGGGAAGAGTCGGCTGACTGCTTTCTTCTTTTGCTCGGGAGATAAAAGTGGAAATAACAGGAGCTGGCACTTCCTTCTGACAGACCTGAAGATATTTTCGAAAACCTTTCTCTAGCTGGGTGTATTCGCCGCGTGTATACTTAGCACAACCCAGGTCCTTCTCGAACTGATTTTGTTGTTGCTGTTTTGGTTTCCGGTCGTGCGAATGACTGAGTGGGTTAGGAGTCGCGCTGTATGGACAACCCTCTATTTTAAGAATTGTTTCCGTTCTTTGTTCCAGGTTTTCCTGAAGCATCTTCCTTCTCATGCGCTTCTTTCTCTGCTTTACCAAGTCTGAGCTTCAGGATCTTTTCTGAACACGCTGCTTTTGTGCGCCTTTGACTCTGAGTCCTGGATAGTCTAATTTCATTAGTGTCGGTTGTCTGATAGTCTGGAATCCACAGTCCTTCTGCATGCGGCATCCGTTTGCGGAGGCATCTTCTCTCTGCTGTTTGATTGGCGCTTTCCCCTTTCTCTCAGATGTTTCCTGCATATAGATTTATATCAGTTGCGTGTCTTGCAGTCTACGCAAAGAAGAAGGGAAATGAAAAGATTGACATGAAAGCATTAAACTCTAATGAATGCGTAATCCTGACATGCATCATGACTTGACTCTTCGATAAATGCGATGCAATCATTCCTTGATACTCAAGCATGAGGTCATTAAATTCCTTCAAGGCGCGCACTTAATCCTGGGCTTGTCGTGTGATAAGTCTTTTCAGATCGCAGATCGCAAATCGCAGCCATCGCAGATCGCAAATTTTGTTTAATGGTTATGCCGTATAGCGTGATGCTTGCGATTTGCGATTTCGCATATCGGCGGTCGGCGATTTTCGAAGGTCTTCTTTTAAAGGGGCACGTGTGATGTATGCGATGCGACGAACTTCGCATCGCTCATTCGCGGTCTTGTTTTTCGCGCTCGAGTAATGCTTCGGCCTTTTCTTTGCGATGCGATTTAAGCCTTAGGGAGAGAAATATAAAAACTTTAGAAAAACATTTTTTTTGGGATTTTTTTTGTTCAGGGTCCCCTCTTTGCTTGACGTTATTGCTAATGTCAAGTGAAGAAGGGGGGTTGTTGGTGACCACAACACATCCCTTTCAAGTTAAAATTCCACTAGTTTGACAATCCCTCCCCACATTTTACCATAAAATAGGTTTGGTGTCCCTATTCCCTTAACTCCCTTCAATCCCCTTGAATCTAGTTCCAAAATAATATTAATTCTTCTAAATAAAAAATCCTAAATTGGGTTTGAAAGAAAGGGTCGTAAACACTCAATATTTATTTAATGTTGAAGAGGCCCTTAAAATTTCTATTGATCAAAACCCTACTAAGTTTCATATAACAAGCCATCAGGGACACAAAAAATCCCTTGAAACTCAAAGAAGGAAAATCCTCATCGATAGAGAGGAGTTTTGAATTAAGAGTAGTGCCCCATGGCTCCAAGGATGAGAATGAAAATGAAAAATATTTCCACAATATTGGTTCCTAATAGCAGAAAATATGATTGGTCAAAGACTTAATATATGCTAATAGGTTTCAATTTTTGTGAATTACATCATAACCCTATACTCCTAGAGTCGCTCCTTCCCCCCAAATCCTCCCATCACTTTCAAGATAAAGCCTCACTGGTTTGATGATCCCTTCCTGCATTCTGCCATAAAATAGGTTCGGTGTCCTTATTCCCTTAACTTCGCTCAATCCCCTTCATTCTAGTTTTAAAGAAATATTAAGTTCTTTTAAATAAAAAATCCTAAGTTGGGTTTGAAAGAAAGGGACTGAGACACTCAAGCTCTTGCTAATATTGAAGAAACCCTTGAAATTTATATTAACCAAAACTCCACCGAGTTTTGTACAACACGCCATCGAGAACATAAAAATCCCTTGAAACTTGATGTAGGAGCATCCAGCACCCTTAGAAAAAGGGAGGAATCCAAAGAGGGAAAAGAAAGTGGACGTGGAACACTAGATCTGAATGAAGGGAGAAAAACAGGGAAAATCTATTTTAAAACAGATCTAAATATGGAAAAAGATGGATAAAAGCCTCTCGAAGAGTTGTTATTATTGTATTATGCCATATGCATACATTATAGAGCTTTAGAGCTTTTGTTGGAGCAAATCAAGGAGGGAATGTGATCAGATCCTTCATAGTGATCTGATCCAATAATGTTTCTTATATATATGTGTTGAACCTGTGTGTTCAAAGTAGTAGATAGAGAGGGCAGTAGATGGACAAGATGTAGTCGAGAGGAAGACTGCTGCTAAGGCTGAAATTCCTTAGGATTGTAATCATGCTACGTTTAATATAATATATGTGTGTTCTGTGTTAATTGGGAGACTATATTTAATTCATATATGTATGTGTGTTAATGGCTTTGAAGGCACCATTCATATGTGTGTACGAGCCTTAAATCCCAAGTTGTGAATGTATGCGTATGATTGACCATCGACCACAATAGGATCGATGGCGATCCATTGAATATCAATTAACTGTTATATGTATGCATGTCGTGTGTTGGTAGAATGTGGCAGAAGGAAGCTTGAGAATGGCGTAAAACCATCGAAGGTGAGCCAAATTCCTGTTTACACTAAAAAACAGCATAAACACAATCAGATCTGAGAATCCAGACCTAAAAACTTATTGAATTTGGCCTATACCCAAGTTGGGTCCGAAGGAAAATCGGATCTACGTTTTTAACCAAAAGAGGTCCTACCATTGAGCAGAGTGATCAACGAAATACTATTTAAATCGCAACATAGGATCGAGGCTCTAGATCGACGGTTTATATGCGATTAACAATTGCATGTCGAAGAGGTCGAAGGCAAACGACAATGGGATGTCGATATTGCAATATCGTTGATAAGCGATCGAAGCGATCGCTATCGGAGATCGGAGGTTGGAGCGGTACAATAAAAAAGGATAAGGTGGTAGACCTGACAATATATGGATTCGGCCCTATAAAATTTGAAGTCCGATGTATGTGTGCCGAAGCAAGGTTTCCCGTGTTACCTTTGTAATATGTTAAATGGTGGAGACCTCGATTTTAAATGAAAGTCCCAGTATGTGTGTTGGCTGGGTTTTTAAGACCTAAAAGTATAATTTAAGCTCCCCATAGTTAAAGCTACCAATAGTGTTGTATGGGCTCTGATTCTAAAGCAAATCCACGGTTAAAGGCTTAAAGCCTAAAAGACTTCTAATAGGCTTAGTGGGCCATAACCCACAGGCCTCAGAATCAATATATTTAAGGGAAATGGATTTTGATTAACCCCCAAAATCTCATTCCCATCATTTGGTATCAAAGCAGACGAAGATTCTGCGTGCAAAGGAAGATTGAAGAAGGATTCTAGACAGAAAGCAAAGAAGCAGGAGGTACAGTTGATATTACTAGAGAGTTTATGGTCTTACTGTTGCACAGGGAATGATGTGGAAGGTGAGAAGATTGCCGCGATAGCCTAAGAGAAAGGAGTGCTCAAGAGAAGTTGAGAATAAATTCCAACTACGGTTGGGTAGAAGTTGTTGAGCTAGCACCACAGTTGCAATTGTGGGTAGAGTTGTCTTAGAGATAACAATTCTAGCAAAAGAAGTATTGGGTAGAATTGTTAGCAGCAAGAGGTTCGAGGAGAGAACCATAAAGCTTGCCAAAAGACCAAGTCTAGAGGAGAGCTTGGTGAGGTAAGTGGCAGTAGGGAGGACTTACTATTATAGAGGCTTGGTTGTAGCTCATAGAAGACCATGAAGGCAGTTCCACTAAAGAAGTGAAGTATCGGTGGGTAGAATTGCTAGAGACAAGGAGAAGCATATGACCAGGAGGTCATAAATTTTTGTGCCTCGGGAGTCTGATGCAGGAGCATCCAACACCCTTAGATAGAGGGAGGAATCCAAAGCAGGAAAAGAAAGCACATGTGGACCAGCGGAGCTGAATGAAGGGAGAAAAATAGGGAAAATCTATTTTAAAACAGATCTAAAGATGGAAAAATATGGATAAAAGTCTCTCGAAGACTTTTTATTATTGTATTCTACCATATGCATGAATTATAGAGCTTTAGGGCTTTTTTGGGAGCAAATCAAGGAGGAGATGTGGTCAGATCCTTCATAGTGATCCGATCCAAAAATGTGTCTTATATATATGTGTTGAACCTGCATGTTCAAAGTAGTAGATAGAGAGGGCATTAGATAGACAAGATGTATTCGAGAGGAGGACTGCTGCTAAGGCTGAAATGCCTTAGGATTGTAATCGTGCTACATTTAATACAATATATCTGCATTCTGTGTTAATTGGGTGACTATATGTAATTCATATATGTATGTGTGTTAATGGCTTTGAAGCCAGCGTTGATATGTGTGTGTGAGGCTTAAATCCCAGGTTGTGAATGCATGCATATGATTGACCATCGACCACAGTAGGATCGATGGTGATCCATTGAATATCAATTAACTGTTATATGTATGCATGTCGTGTGTTGGCGGAAGGTGGCAGAAGAAAGCTTGAGAATGGCATAAAGCCATTGAAGGTGAGCCGAATTCCTATTTAGACTAAAAGACAGCATAAACATAGTCGGATTTGAGAATCTAGACCTGAAAATTTATTGAGTTTGGCCTATACCCAGGTTGGGTCCGAAGGCAAATTGGATCGGTGTTTTTAACTGGAAGAGGTCCAACCATTGAGTAGAGTGATCAGTGAAATGCGATTTAAATTGCAACCGTTGGATCGAGGCTCCAGATTGATGGTTTATATGCGATTGGCGATCGCATGTCAGAGACGTCGAAGGCAGACGACAATGGGATGCCGATAATGCGATGGTCCGATATTGCAATATCGCTAATAAGCAATCAGAGCGGTCGCTATCAAAGATCGGAGGTTGGAGTAGTACATCGGAAAAGGGTAAGGTGGCGGACCCGACAATATATGGATTCAACCCTATAATATTTGAAGTCCAATGTATGTGTGCCGAAGGAGATTTTCCCGTGTTACCTTTGTAATACGTTAAATGGTGGAGACCCCAATTTCAAAGGAAAGTCTCGGTATGTGTGTTGGCTGGGGTTTTAAGGCCTAAAATTATAATTTAAAGCTCCCAATTGTTAAAGCTACCGATAGTGTTGTATGGTGGCTTCGATTCTAAAGTAAATCCATGGTTAAAGGCTTAAAGCCTAAAACGCTTTTGATAGGATTAGTGGGCCATAACCCACAGGCCTCAGAATCAATATATTTAAGGGAAAGGGATTTTGATTAACCCTAAAAATCTCATTCCCATCATTTGGTATCAGAGAAGACGAAGATTCTACGTGCAAAGGAAGAATGAAGAAGGATTCCAGAGAGAAAGCAGAGAAGCAAGAGGTACAGTTGATAGTACTAGAGAGTTTATGGTCTTACTATCGCACAGGGAATGATAGTGGAAGGTGAGAAGATTGCAACAATAGCCTAAGAGAAAGGAGTGCTCAAGAGAAGCTGAGAACAACTTCCAACTGCAGTTGGGTAGAAGTTGTTGAGGTAGCTCCACAGTCTTGATTGTGGGTAGAGTTGTCTTAGAGATAACAATTCTAGCAAAATAAGTGTTGGGTATAATTTTTAATCAGCAAGAGGTTCAAGGAGAGAACCATAAAGCTTGCCAAAAGACCAAGTCCAGAGGAGAGCTTGGTGAGGTAAGTGGCAGCAAGGAGGACTTGCTGTTGCAGAGGCTTGGTTTTAGCTCACAGAAGACCATGAAGGTAGTGCCACTGAAAAAGTGAAGTATTAGTGGGTAGAATTGCTAAAGACAAGGAGAAGCATATGATCAGGAGGTCATAAATTTTTGTGCCTCGAGAGTCTAATGCAGGAGCATCCAGCACCCTTAGATAAAGGGAGGAATCCAAAGTAGGAATAGAAAGCGGATGTGGACCAGCGGAGCTGAACAAAGGGAGAAAAACAAGGAAAATATGTTTTAAAACAGATCTAAAGATGGAAAAGGATGGATAAAAGTTTCTCGAATACTTGTTATTATTTTATTCTGCCATATGAATGCATTATAGAGCATTAGGGTTTTTGTTGGAGCAAATCAAGGAGGGGATGTGATCAGATCCTTTATAGTGATCTGATCCAACAATGTTTCTTATATATATGTGTTGAACCTGCATGTTCAAAGTAGTAGATAGAGAGGGCAGTAGATAGACAAGATGTAGTCAAGAGGAGGACTGTTGCTAAGGCTGAAATGCCTTAGGATTGTAATCATGTTGCGTTTAATATAATATATGTGTGTTCTGTGTTAATTAGGAGACTGTATGTAATTCATATATGTATGTGTGTTAATAAATTTGAAGCCAACGTTCATATGTGTGTGCGAGGCTTCAATCCCAAGTTGTGAATGCATGTGTATGATCGACCATCGACCATAGTAGGATCGATGGCAATATATTGAATATCAATTAACTGTTATATGTATGCATGTCGTGTGTTGGTAGAATGTGGAAGAAGGAAGCCTGAGAATGGTGTAAAACCATCGAAGGCGAGCCAAACTCCTATTTACACTAAAAAATAGGGTAAACACAGTCAGATACGAGAATCTGGACCTGAAAAGTTATTGAATTTGGCCTATACCCAGGTCGAGTCCGAAGGAAAATCGGATCGGCATTTTTAACCAGAAGAGGTCTAACCATTGAGCAAAGTGATCAGAGAAATGCGATTTAAATCGCAACCATCGGATTGAGGCTCCAGATTGATGGTTTATATGTGATTGACGATTGCATGTCGGAGAGGTCCAAGGCGAATGGCAATGGGATACCGATAATGCGATGTGTCGTTATTCCAATATCGCCAATAAGCGATCGGAGTGATCGCTATCGCAGATTGGAGGTTGGAGCGATACAACGGAAAAGGATAAGGTGGCGGACCCAACAATATATGGATTTAGCCCTATAATATTTGAAGTCCAATGTATGTGTGCCGAAGCAGGTTTTCTCGTGTTACCTTTGTAATACGTTAAATGGTAGAGACCCCGATTTTAAAGGAAAGTCCCAATATGTGTGCTGGCCAGTGTTTTAAGGCCTGAAAGTATAATTTAAGCTCCCGATAGTTAATGCTGCTGATAGTGCTATATGGTGGCTCTGATTCTAAATTAAATCCATAGTTAAAGGCTTAAAGCCTAAAACGCTTCTGATAGACTTAGTGGGCCATAACCCATAGGCCTCAGAATCAATATATTTAAGGGAAAGGGATTTTCATTCACCCCCAAAATCTCATTCCCATCAAAACTCAAAGAAGGAAAATCCTAATTGATAGAAAAAATGAGTTGCGAATGAAGAGTAGATCCCTATGCCTCTAGGGTGCGGATGAAAATGAAAAATATTTCCATGGGATTGCAAACCACTAGAAACCTATAAACATCAAATGATATATAAAATACTATATGGATCCAAAAGCTCCTCCTTCCATGATATCTCCTAAAAGGGGTATAGGCTCTTCAAGGCGATTTTCCTGTAGGAAAATAGAGAAACAGTAGATCATATTTGAAGGTTGTTAGACTCTTCCCTAAGTTTGTAAATTGGAAGGAAAATGACAACCTAATGGCTGAAATCACTAAACATGAGCTAGAAATGCTATTGCATATTTCCAAATTGAAAGAGTTGAGGACTAGATGGTTTCCCTGTAGTATTATATATAGAATGTTTTGAATTCATGGGAAATGACCTGTTGAGAGTGGTTTAATACTGTCATACTTATGTGCATATTTTGGAACCCTTTAACACTAAATTTATATCTTTGATCCCTAAAGCTAATCATCCAAAATTGTTTGAGAATTTCTGGCCCATATGCTTATGCAACTCCATCTACAAAATCAGCTAAAAAATCATTACAAATCGCCTATGAAGATATTCTATCAAATCACATATCCCTTGAGTTGTTTTGGTTTCTGGTAGGTAGACAAATGTGTTTTGGTTGTTTTTCTATTGCTTTGGTCTAAAATGTTGTTTCAAAGGTTTGACTCTCATGTCACTTGATGACATTTTTTGAGGTCCCGATGTGTAGTAGGACAAGCTAATCAAAGATATCCATATGGCACCCTATGGTCAATACATTGAATTGTTGGGAAAGTCATGCTCATATTGGTTATAACAATTGATAGTGAAAAATATATGCTCAAAACTTTATTAGAAAATGAACAGAGAGGCTAATATTGATATGTCTTATCATCAAATTGGGGATTGGTATCTCTATTAGGTTGTTTCCTACAAATATTACTAAGTGGGGATTGGTTTCTCCAGTAGGTTGGTGCCTACAAATCTTGTATCAAAGAGGATTGGTGTCTCCTATAGGTTGGTGCCTACAAATTCTTGCAGCATAGGAGATTGGTGTCTCATGTAAGTTGGTGCCTACAAATTATTTCAGTAATGGATATCGGTGTCGTATGTAGGTTGGTGCATACAAATTCTTGAATCTGAGGCGATTAGTGTCTCCAGTTGGTTGGTTCCTGCACAATTTATAATATGGTGCCTACAAAGTTTTTATTAGTAGGTTTATGCCTACGAATAAGCGTTAGAAATAAGTTACAATTTATGTCTTGTGTTCCATATGTGAGATTTTTTTGTTATCATTTATGAATGTTTAAATAAGTAAGAAATTGTCTTATATAGATTTACCCCCCTCTTAGTATAAGCATGAGTCCAACAAGATTCTTACACCAAACAAACAAGGTAGAAAATCACTCAAGGATTCCAATTCTTTGAACCCAACCTCATTTCCTTATGTCCAAAAAAATAATCTTTCCTAAAGAAAAATGTATATTCATAGAGTGACACTAATGGGTCTTACCCAAAATTATCTTTCTCTAGTTGATGACATTGACCATGTCTAGGTTAGGTTGTTTGACATGTCCAATGATTGAGTTTTGAATGCCTATACCATAGATATGGTTTAAAGAGCTTTGAAGTCAATCCAAATTGTTTCCTGTTTCAATTTATTTTCTTTCTTGGCTTCCATATCTTATATTTTCATTCTAAATCAAGCTTGAAAAAATGTTATGATGAGTAAGTACATTTTCCAAAACTTAAATGCAACTCTACGCAAATTTACTACTTCAATATATTTGTGTTAAGTGTCAAAGATTTTAATGTTCAATATTAAACTTAGAATTAAAAAATTATGAATTATTTCCCTCAAATGTGGACTTTTACATTGTTCTTTGTTATTTACAAAGAGTTCATCATATGGATGGTTAGGTTATAATTATTCCATACTCATTGTCATCCATTATCGCCAATTTTGTCTGGTTATATCATTTAATTGATTTCTCCTTTGAAGCTTGGATTTAAATTTTCAATACTATTTAATATATTTAATGTTTAATTTTATTTAGGGGTGGAGTAAAAGATATAGATATGAGATTTTTGTCTTCAAAGGAGGTAGTGGTAACTAAATCCCCTTTAGATTTAATCAAATGATTTCACAAAACTAATATCTCTTATTCAAATAACGAATCCTTCCATGAATCCTTATATTTTTCTTTTTTTAGAGGCATGGTAATGTTGACACCTAACCATGGGGATTGGGTGAAAAGTTGTAAATAATGTAAATAATAGATAATGGAATATAAAGAGTCATCGGGAGGTGAAACCCAAGAGTCACTCCCTCATGTATATAACTATGAACAATATAAATGAATAAACACAGTTCATTTGACAAGTTATCTCCTCACTTGACATGGTATCAAAGCCAACTCCATTTTTGGCTTCTCTACCTTTGTAACTCCCTTTTACCTATTCTGCCTATATTCTACCTATTTCTAGAACTGATAGATCTGCCATTGCAAAACTAGCACCTTCTACCTGGAGCATTGGAGTGCATTAAATTATTTGTGTTAGAAGTTTGGTGTTGTAGGTGTTGTGTTGGAGGTTGAATGTTGTGCATTGAAACAAAAATTGCATGCCATTTGGTATGTTATTGTAGTTGGTATGTTATTGCTCATATGTTGATTAATATTACGTTGTGATGAAGTGTTGTGAAATGCAGCGTTGAACAGAGTGTTTAACATTGTGTATTAATGTTGTGTATGCACAGTTATTACCACTGATACCACATCGCATATAATGCACAATTATCGTTGGAATTGCAGTATATTCATTTAGCACCATACCATTTCTCCACATTCATGGTACCTCCCCACAGTCAAACACTCTTCATCTCACTACTAATCGAATTCATGACCTCTACCATACACTGTGTAATACATAACGCACAGTCAAAACTCCCCTTTGAACGATGGCTCCTACGCACAAGTGGTAAATCCACCTCTCACCACATATTCGTGCCACTATTTTCATACATCCATGATGGTGTTAATATATCCACACTACATGTCCGCCACACCTCCAAAAAAACCACACTTTCATACATTTCCTGTGCATTAAATGTTTTTGAAGGTAACATTTTTATAACTGTGTCTAGTATACACATTTGATGTTGTGGTATACATAGAGACCCAGCTCTGTGCGGTATACACTTTTGATGTTGCTTCATTCTTCAGTAATCTAGCGTTGTGAAGACTGCCACTTCAAAGGAACTGCACTGATCATGATTTAGAGTGGTGCAATGATAATGTTCCTCCCTCTTGCCATTGACTCTGATAGAGTTGGTATCTGTGGTTCTTTGAAGCTCTGTGTGGTGCTGGTTGTGCGGTTCCTCTCACACAAATCTACTCTCCTTTGTCTTCATACAACCTTGGTATCAAAGCATTAACCATACACTATCTCCATTCACTGATATTAGTCCTAGTTTAACGTTGTCTCCATTCATTGATATTACTCATACTTTGATGTTGTCTCCATTCATTGATATACCACTATTTTTCATTTTATACAATGTGGCTTTCTTTGTATAACATTACACTATTTTTAACGTTGTCCTCACACTCATAGACCCCCTCCCCCATATACACCTTCCCCCAAATAACACCTCCCTCAAATATACCTCTACCATATATTAGAATTTGATTTTTTTACCATTAGGAGTAAAAATTTGCTGCAGGAGTATTTTTCTACAGTACACAAATTTTACAATGCATTCATTGATATCTATTATGGGAGTGGTTCTCAACTAGAAGGAGAACTATCATGAGTCATCTCAGAAGATCAAACACATTCTCATTTTTAATGAGCTGTGGAAAGGAGTTAGTGTTGGAGAAGGAGACAAAGAACCAAAAAATCCTACCTCAGATAAGGAATTTTCCATTTGGGAAAATAAGAACAGCAAGGCATATGCCTTAATTGCGGCATATGTAAATGAAGATGTGAGTTGCCATATTTCTCCATTTTCAAATTCTTTCACAGCCTTACAAAAATTGAAGGAACTATATGACTCACACTCTGCACTTGAAGTTGTTCAAATCATGATTAAATTGTTCAGGCTTGAATTACGAAGTGATGATCCTCTTGCTCTTGCATCAGAAGTAAAATCTATTATGCATGATATCAGAGTCACTAATGTTGAACTAGACATTCCTCTGATAGCTTTTATCAAGGCACTTTATCCCACTTATTCAAAATATCTTGAGTCATTTCAAGCAAAAGGAAACCTCAAAGAAATTACCTTTCATTCCCTTGTGAATAAATTTGTTGAGAGAGAGAAAGCTTTTGGGAAGAAGACAACTCCTCAATCTTCTGAAGAATATGTATTTCTTTCACATAAAGAGAAGAATCATGCTCAATATTCTTCCAAAGGAAGAGGTGGTCGAAGAGGAAGAGGAAGAAGAAATTTCAGAGGTAGGGGGGGCAAACACTCTCAAGGAGAAAAGTTTGATTTCAATTGCATACGTTGCAATAGAGATGGATCACATGATGCATCCACATGAAATTTTTCTTGGGAAAAAATTTAGAAGGAAATAAATCAACCCAAAGGTAAATCTAATGACAAAGAAAAAGCTAAAGCACCTAAAACTGCTCACTATGTTGTGGCACATTGTAATATTGGAGCAAATGAAGACTTGTTTAATGCTTCACTTTCTTCTTAGAAAAATGATTGGTTGCTTGATTTAGGAGAAACTTGCCACATGACTTTTAGAAGAGAATTTTTTGAAGAATTTACTGGCAATGTTGATGGAGCAGTTTACTTTGTAGACGAATCAAAATTCAAGCCATCAGTGCTTGGCACAATCAGGCTCAAATTGCATGGTCTTCCAAACTTTCTTCTACATGATGTTTTATATCTCCCATAGCTGAGGAAAACTTGTTGTCTTTGGTCCACATCCACCAGCAAGGACACTCCATTCATATGTTTTATGGCAAGGTTGAGCTGGGAAAAGCATCAGATCACTCACTTGTCATGATGCGGATAGAAGAAGAAAGGCTTATCAAGCTAGAAGGTACCTCTTATCGTGCACAAAATTTCTCATATAATTATCATTAGATGAAGGTACATTTCCATCAAGTCTATTATGGCATGCTAGATTTGGACACTTGAACTATGACAACCTTCATTTGTTGAACAAAAATGGTGTTACTAGTTTTCCTACAATTCCTAGGAAAGCAATGTGATGCTTTCATTCTAGGAAAGCATAGAAAACAGTCTTTTCATGATTCACATTCGAGAGCACATAGAAAACTTGAACTCATTCATTTAGATTTATGCGGTCCAATGCCTGTTCCTTCTGCAAATGGAAATAAATATATGATGCCATTTATTATTGACTACACCAGAATGTGTTTGGTTTATTTATTGAAGAACAAATCTGATGCTTTTCAAACATTCAAGAACTTTCATACATGGATTTAAAATAATGCAAAATCTCATATTGCCTTTATGTGCACTGATAATGGAAAAGAATACACTTCAAATGAATTTGAAAACTATCTTCAGCAACATGGGATCAAATATCAAACAATTGTGCCTTATAATCCCCAATAGAACGAAGTAGATGAAAGAATGAATACGACAATCTTAAATAAGGTACGTTCCATGATGTTTTTCAAGAATGTAAAATTGATGTTTTGGGCTGATGCAGTTCTATTTGATGTATATGTAAAGAATAGATGTCCATATAATGCTATTAGAAACAACACTCCTTATGAAATGTGGTATGGCCACATTCCTTCGGTAAAGAACCTCAAGGTCTTTGGTTCCACCTGTTATGCCTTGATACCAAAGGTACATAGAAACAAACTTAGTGCAAGGAGTCACAAGTGTATCTTCTTGGGGTATTCAAGCGCCTCTAAAGCATACTGTCTCTATGGTGAAGTTAATAAAAATTTTGTTGTATCTGGAGATGTAATCTTTCTTAAATCTTCCAAAGATGACAATGTTGTTGAGCGGCAACTTGATCGCTTGGATAGATTCGTAAATAAAAAATCATTTCAAGAATTTGATAATCGGATTCCACATCTTGAAGGGGGGATTCCTATATTGGATCAATATGTGGAGTCATCTTCTGAAGCACTCTCTCCCCCACATGAAACTCCAACCACTGATGATACTTTGAGTGATGTAATTGACAGAATTGGGAGACTCAATCTTGATATAGTCCAAACTCAATCAACTGAGTAGCCTATACCATCTCAGGAAGGTCCCCCAAAGTGGTGGACAATGACAGTTGAAAGTGTTCATCCTAATGAAGTTGGAAATATAGGAACACGAAATTCAAGCAGGATAAATGGAGGTGACGTAGATGATTATGATTCACCTGTTGATATGGATGTTTCTTATGATTGTGAATTGAATTTATCTACATATTCTGAACCAAATTCCTTCAAAGAAGCCGCTTCTCATGATGAATGGAAATAAGTGATGCAAAAGGAGTATGATGCCTTGATAAAGAATGGCACTTGGAAGTTGGTTGATCCTCCATTTGCAACCAAACCAATTCGCTGCAAGTGGGTCTACAAGAACAAGTATAAAGTTGATGGCTCACTTGACAAGCACAAAGCTAGCTATGTGGAAAAAGGTTTTGCATAGAAGGAAGGGCTTGATTATGAGGAGACTTTTGCCCCCATAGCAAAATGGGCTACCATTCAGACACTATTTTCCCTATCAGCTCAAAATGGTTGGAAAGTCCATCAAATGGATGTAAAAACTTATTTCTTAAATGGAGATATAAAAGAGTGTTTTTATGTCCCAACAGGAAGGATTTCCTATGAAAGGACATGAACATAAAGCATGTGAACATGTGAAATCCTTGTATGGCCTCAAGCAAGCACCAGGAGCCTGGTATGAAAATTTAACTGAACATCTTCTAAAATTAAATTTTAAATATTATGATCTTGATGATGCAACTTTATTTGTCAAGAAAGTTGGAAAAACAATTGTATATCTTGTGGTATATGTAGATGAAATTTTGATGACAGGGAACAATGAGAGCTACATTACATCCATAAAGAAGGAATTTAGGAAAGGTTTTGAAATGACTAATTTGGGCTATGTTCATTACTGTCTTGGTATTGAAGTAACTCAACATCCGAAGTCTATATTTCTTTCTCAAAAGAAGTAATTTGGAGATAATATGAACAGGTTTTGCATGGCTGAGTGCAATCCTCAAACTACTCCAATGGAATAAAAATTAAATCTCACATCCACTGAAGGAAAAAAATTTGAGGATGCAACAAAGTATAGAAAGCTTGTAGGAAGCCTCAACTACTTGACTACTACTAGACCAAAAATTTCGTTTTCTGTTGGAATCCTCTCTAAGTTTTTACAAAAGCCTTGCGAGGGACATTCGTCTACTGCAAAAAGAGTTCTAAAGTACTTAAATGGAACTCAAGACTTTGGACTCAAGTATACACAGGTGGGCAACTTTAGCTTAATTGGATACTCTCATTCAGAATTCGATGGAGACAAAGAAACTAGGGTATCTACTTCTGGTTATGCTATGAGTCTTGGATCAGGAGCTGTCTCCTGGAGATCACGCAAATAATAAGTTCCAACAGATTCCACAACATAGGCAGAATATGTGGCAATAGTTGAGGCAACAAAAGAAATTGTGTGGCTCAGGAAAAAATTGGAAGAACTGCAGGTAAAACAAGTACATTCAACTCCACTCATGATTGACAACACCTCTACAATAAAGTTTGACAAGAACCCAAAGTTTCATGATCGAATAAAACACATCAATACAAAATACTGTTTGATTTGACATCATGTTGAGGCCAAGACAATCCATATACGTCATTGTTCCACTAAAGAGTAGATTATAGACATCTTCACCAAAGCGCTTGAAAGAGAAAATTTTGAAAGATTCAGAATGATGCTTGGACTCACCAACATCCCTTCAGATTAAGGCGGGGAATGTTGACACCTAATCATGGGGATTGGGTGAATAGTTGTAAATAATGGAAAAGGAAGAGACATCAGGAGGTGAAACCCAAAAGTAACTCCCTCATGTATATAAGTATGAACAATATAAATGAATAAACACAGTTCATTTGAGGATTTGCCTCCTAGCCTGACATGTAAGAAGTTAAAAAACCAAAAAGGATAAGGTTGGAGGATTATTTCTTAAAAGGATAACACATGACATTTTTTTCGAAGGAACACACACACACACACATATATAAATACATAATTAGATTTCCATTTTATTCATAAGTGTCATTAATCCCTTTACATGATATTTTTATGTTCAATCTATCATCACAAAAAAAAAATATTTAGGTTTTATATCTATATTTTATTCAAAAAATTCCAAAATGATTCATAATAATACATTAACCATTTATCTAGTCATATTTGAAAGTCCATAATTACACAAAATATAACCTAAGATACTGAAAATATTAAATTTTAGGTCCATGTTCTATGATTATATGTTGTAATGTGTTCGTTGTAGATGATTGTAGAAAATTTGAGCTCTTTAGTGCAACCTACCTCTATATTTTTAGACATTGTTTACAACATTATTCGTGTCTATATAAAAATGATACAAACATGTATATGAGAAAGATGTGAGTAGATTGAGAACAACATCATACAAAGTTCATATTCTAAAATTCGTGACAAAAATTTCTTTTCACATTAATTTGATAACCAATGTTGAGCCTCCAAATTATTTTATTTGGGCTACACCAAACTCTTGTGCTAGTTTCAAAACTAGCTTTAAAGCTATCATTTCATAGAAAATATTCGTTTCTTGACCAATTTTATCTTTGTATGAAATGTTGTAATTTTAAGATATGTACATTATGCCACCTAAACCTCCCTTAGAGGGGTTCCTTTATGAAAAACCTTGAAAACTCCCATGGAAAATTCTTATTTATTTCCACTTCACCTTGTTTACGAGGGATAGTTTTTTCTTACACTCATTGATAAGTATTTACAAAATTTACGGCTTAAGAAACACATTTGAGAGGGAATTTTTCTTCATATACAACTTAGATTTATGGAAATCCATACTCTTGTACCTATGTTAAGAGGTAGCGTTCTAATCTTAGAAGTTTTCTTTTTCTTTTTTCTTTTTCTTTCTTCCTTTCCTCTTTTTGTCTTTTTCTACTACATCATTTTTGAAGGCCTTTTTTAGAGTTCTTCCTGCCCAAAATTTCCTAATCCCCATTAAACTTTTTTCGTCTTTATATACGTCCTTGGAGTATGGACATTCCATGATGCAGTGAGCAATATTTTCTTCTACTTGATGTCATTGACAACACCATCATGACCTTATAAAATCCCTCTTCTAGGGAACACCCCACATGGGATCATTATTGAGTAAACTTTTAAACGACATAAATATCTTGTTTTTAGTGCACATTTTATTTCCATATGATCTTCCACCACCAAATCTATTGGCTATCTCTTCCTGCTTCAACTAGTTCTTTATATCCTATATGAACATATGCTCTAACAATATTTTGTGTCTAGATTAGTTGGTACTCTTCTTCCTTGAGTCCAACATTTCTAATTATTAGGAGGTCTATGTATCTTTTACATTCATCTGGACAGTCTGACCCTAATCCAATTTCTTCTTAGGTTAACAGTTGTTGGTTCCAAGTAGTGTACTACCTTGTCCAATTCGCAACCTATTGGATGTTGAAGTAAACCTTTGTTCCTTAATTCCAAAATCATGTGGAGTTGAATTCTATGCTTACCTTTACTCCCTACCTAGGTGTCAAGACTAATTTACATTTTATCTCGTTTCCTATGTGCTAAATTTAACAGTTTCCAACTAAATGGAAAAGCATATATAATAGTTTTCCAAGTTATTGAGGCAGTATTATTTTATTTTATAGGACTTTTGATCCAATCCTACACTAAATTAGGGGCTATATACTTATATTTTGATACATTGACCCACGAATTGATTCGTTGAATTAGCCTCCACACATTTTTTAAAGCAAGAGCTTGTGAAAAGATAAAGGGATTTTGCATGATTTCTTAGGCTCCATCCTACAAAGGCATTTGGTACTACCAACGTTTTCCATGAGGATAGCACTAGAACTTTTATTTTTTGTCTCCTAACTATATAAACTTCTATCACAATTTTCTAATGATTTCCAAGACACCTTTTGGAACCTAAACAAGCAAAGACCAACAGACTAGAATTGCTTCAAAAACTTCATTTACCAAAACTAGATGGCCTCCAAAGAAAACATCTTTTGCACTAGGTGCTTATTTTCTTTTCCATTTTCACTATCATCAATTTGAAATCACATTTTTACATTGGTTTTGCTTTAAATAGAAGCCCAAGTATTTCAAACCTTGGTCCAAATCAACCACCTAAAGAGAAATAACCAAGTAATAAAGTTATTTTGTAGATTTAACATCCTTCATTAGCTCATCAAATATTTTGCCATATTAATGACCATTCCAAATGATTTATAAATAACTCCATAATACCCTTGAGTTTATTAATTACCCTTATGATACCTTCACAAAAATTAGATTATCATCTACAAGCAATAAATGTGTGATATCACATGAAACTCCAATAGAAACCCCTTGTATGTTACCATTTCCTTCTTAATTAAGCATCCAACATAGGAATTCAAATACTAAAGGAGAAGGGGGGATAGGATACATCCTTTTCTGATTTCCCTCCTTGATCTAATGAAATGGGTTGCTATTCCATTTAATAAATCAGCCAAAAATGTTGAGGAAGTGCAACTCATTATCTAGACAACGAATTGGTAAAAAAACCTAAATGCATAAGAATAGATATAATGTGTATCCAACTTACCCTATCATAGGATTCTAATAGCTCCACTTTTATCAATGTCGATACTTAATTTCCGACCTTTATCGAATGTATGCATTCTTGTGCCACCCCAATTATCTCATGAACTTGTGTTCCTTGTCATGGGGATTGGGTGAACAGTTGTAAATAATGGAAAAGAAAGAGTCATTAGGAGGTGACACCCAAGATTAACTCCCTCATGTATATAAGTATGAATAATCTAAATGAATAAACACAGTTCATTTGAGGATTTACCTCCTAGCCTAACATGTAAGAAGTTAAAAGACCAGAAAAGATAAGGTTGGAGGATTATTTCGTAAAAGGGTAACACATGACATTTTTTTTTTGAAGGAATATATATATATATATATATATATATATATATATATATAGATTTCCATTTTATTCATAAGTGTCATTAATCCCTTTACATGATATTTTTATGTTCAATCTATCATCACAAAAAAATAAATTTTATTTATGTTTAATTATATCTATATTCTATTCAAAAAATTCCAAAATGATTCAAAATAATGCATTAACCATTTATCTAGTCATATTTGAAAGTCCATAATTACACAAAATATAACCTAAGATATTGAAAATACTAAATTTTAGGTCCATGTTCTATGATTATATGTTGTAATGTGTTTGTTGTAGATGATTGTAGAAAATTTGAGCTCTTTAGTGCAACCTACCTCTATACTTTGTTTAGAACATTATTCATGTCTATATAAAAATGAGACAAACATGTATATGAGAAAGATGTGAGTAGATTGAGAACAACATCATACATAGTTCATATTCTAAAATTCGTGACAAAAATTTCTTTGCACATTAATTTGATAACCAATGTTAAGCCTCCAAATTATTTTATTTGGGCTACACCAAACTCTTATGCTAGTTTCAAAACTAGCTTTAAAGCTATCATTTCGTAAAAATTGTTCATTTATTGACCAATTTTATCTTTGTATGAAATATTGTAATTTCAAGATATGTACATTATGCCACCTAAACCTCCCTTAGAGGGGTTCCTTTATGAAAAACTTTGAAAAAATCCCATGGAAAATTCTTATTTATCTCCACTTCACCTTGTTTACGAGGGATAGTTTTTTCTTACACTCGTCGAGAGGTATTTACAAAATTTACGGCTTAAGAAACACATTTGAGAGGGAATTTTTCTTCATATACAAGTTAGATTTATGGAAATCCATACTCTCGTACCTATGTTAAGAGGTAGTGTTCTAATCTTAGAAGTTTTCTTTTTCTTTTTTCATTTTCTTTCTTCCTTTCCTCTTTTTTTTCTTTTTCTTTTTCTTTTTTCATTTTCTTTCTTCCTTTCCTCTTTTTTTTCTTTTTCTACTACATCATTTTTGAAGGCCACTTTTAGAGTTATTCCTACCCAAAATTTCCTAATCCCCATTAAAGTTTTTTCGTCTTTATATACCTCCTTGGAGTATGGGCATTCCATGATGCAATGAGCAATATTTTCTTCTGCTTGATGTCATTGACAACACCATCATGACCTTCTAAAATTCCTCTTCTAGGAAACATCCCACATGGGATCATTATTGAGTAAACTTTTAAACGACATAAAGATCTTGTTTTTAGTGCAACATTTTATTTCCATATGATCTTCCACCACCAAATCTATTGGCTATCTCTTCCTTCTTAAACTAGTTCTTTATATCCTATATGAACATATTCTTTGACAATATTTTGTGTCTAGATTAGTTGGTACTCTTCTTCCTTGAGTCCAACATTTCTAATTATTAGGAGATCTATGTATCTTTTACATTCATCTGGACAGTCTGACTCTAATGCAATTTCTTCCTAGGTTAACAATTGTTGGTTCCAAGTAGTGTACTACCTTGCCCAATTCGCAACCTATTGGATGTTGAAGTAAACCTTTGTTCCTTAATTCCAAAACCATGTGGAATTGAATTCTATGCTTACCTTTACTCCCTACCTAGGTGTCAAGACTAATTTACATTTTATCTCGTTTCCTATGTGCTAAATTTAATAGTTTCCAACTAAATGGAAAAGCATATATAATAGTTTTCCAAGTTATTGAGGCATTATTATGTTATTTGATAGGACTTTTGATTCAATCCTACGCTAAATTAGGGGCTATATACTTATATTTTGATACATTGACCCAAAAATTGATTCATTGAATGAGCCTCCACACATTTTTTAAAGCGAGAGATTGTGAAAAGATAAAGGGATTTTTGCATGTTTTCTTAGGCTCAATCCTCCAAAGGATTTTGCTACTACCAACGTTTTCCATGAGGATAGCACTAGAACTTTTATTTTTGGTCTCCTAACTATATAAACTTCTATCGCAATTTCCTAATGATTTCCAAGACACCTTTTGGAACCTAAACAAGCAAAGACCAACAGACTAGAATTGCTTCAAAAACTTCATTTACCAAAACTAGATGGCCTCCTAGAAAAACATATTTTGCACTAGGTGTTTATTTTCTTCTCCATTTTTGCTATCATCAATTTGAAATCACATTTCTACATTGGTTTTGCTTTAAATAGAAGCCCAAGTATTTCAAACCTTGGTCCAAATAAACCACCTAAAGGGAAATAACCAAGTAATAAAGTTATTTTGCAGATTTAACATCCTTCATTAGCTCATCAAATATTTTTCCATATTAATGACCATTCCAAATTATTTATAAATAAATCTGTAGTACCCTTGAATTTATTAATTACCCTTATGATACCTTCACAAAAATTAGATTATCATCTACAAGCAATAAATGTGTGATATCACATGAAGCTCCAATAGAAACCCCTTGTATGTTACCATTTCCTTCTTAATTAAGTATCCAACATAGGAATTCAACTACTAAAGGAGAAGGGGGGATAGGAGACATCCTTGTCTGATTTCCCTCCTTGATCTAATGAAATGGGTTGTGATTCCATTTAATAAATCAAACAAAAATGTTGAGGAAGTGCAACTCATTATCTATATAACAAATTGGTGAAAAAAACCTAAATGCATAAGAATAAATATAATGTGTATCAAGCTTACCCTATCATAGGATTCAAATAGCTCCACTTTTATCATTATCGATACTTGATTTCTGACCTTTATCGAATGTATGCATTCTTGTGCTACCCCAATTTTCTTTGGAACCTCCTCTTGAGCAACTCCTTTGCTCCTTCTAGGCTTCTGCAATCTCTCACTCACTCTTGAGAACACTTCAGCTGTCCTCTCTGTCCAATCTCTTGTTGGATTCTTCAAGTTCACTGCCACTTCTCCATCAGAGTGTTTTCCTTACTCTATCTTCAAGAACATAGTTGGTTCTCCTCTCAAAGCTTCTCTTGTTATCACTTGTGCATTAGTCTAAAAACACACATTCTCAATTTAAAACAGAACATATTACCTCACTTTCAAGATCTTAGCATGATCTTGTTTCACCATTCCACCTGTTCTTTGAATGGATTGTCCTCTGTTTCTTTCATTTTCAAGTTTTGCTACACATCACCTCTATGTGCCTTCCTTCTGTCAAATTAGACTCTTATCCTTCCTTGCCTCCATAAACACCTTAACACATTACTTTGCTTTTAATTCTTTCACATAGAATTTCTCTGTTCTGATTAACCCCAATGGTTTTAATTACAATTCTGCTCTGATACCACTAATGATGCATGGTTACCCCCACACATACCCATAGTATGCATAACAATGCATAAATACATCTGTCTGAGGTATTTGATGCACAAATCAGGCAAATCTTCAACCATACATGGTTAAGGCCCTTTTAGCAATAGTTCCTTTTATATCGGAACCAATCACCCCACTTAAACCTCCTATCGGGTGTTAAATCAATGCTCAAGCCTTCATTTACCCATTCATTGAATTCTTCCATTATATCCTTCTAATCAGGACTCTATCACCCCGTAGAAACCTGCGTTAACCTTTATTAACCCTTAAACAACACATATATAACCTTTCCCTTTCAAAACCTTGGTTCATATATGTTATATCGCATGAAATGATCTATCGGCAATATTTTCCTTCTAAACCCTTTCGTAAAGGAATTATTTTCATAACACACCTTTTTTCGCCTTTCGTACAACTCCTGCATAGATCCCGAGACATCACCTTTATCATTGATCACAATCGGCTCCTTCGTGTGCACAACACACATATATATATCATCACCTCTTTAACACTGATATGCAACTATCAGAATCCTTAACGCCACTTTTGCATTAGGAGACTTGGCCATACACTTTATATAATACAAAGGAATTACATTAAAACTTCACTCTGACACCCATAAGCGGATCTTAAAAACATTGCAACTGTGGCTATAGTTATCATTGGGTCTACCTCCATTGAATCTTTCCACTTTAACTTATGATATTCATCTCTCCTTTTTCCAATTTACCTGAATCAACAAAACACAATGACGAACCTCTGTCGTCGATCTTCCTCCTTTAAATCTAACGATTTCTATTTACTTCAAGTAGATGATGAGCACGGGATTTAACCGCCCGATACATGGTTTTCTACCACATCCTTGTGCTACATGTCCTTCAATTAGTGGAACTAGAGCCAAGCGAAAGAATACCGCTTATGCTTTCTTCGTCACTCGAAATCCACTTTCTTACATAAACCCTGCCTTCCTTCGTTAAACTTCGCTGATATGATCTTTCAACTCTACCTCATGCGACATGATCTGGACTGTTGATCTTCCAAATCCAATGGCTGTTGAGCACTGACAATTTACTCCTTCGCTCCTCCTTTTTACTTAGTTTTATGCTAAGTCTTTGGTTCTTCTGTGGTTTGGCTCTTCTTCAAAGGTTTCGGCCTCTCTACTATTTTACTGCACACTCTTCCTCCTGCCTTAACTTCGCATGCTCCTTTGATCACTAATGTCTTGGATCCTTCGAATGGATTCAATGATCCATTACAAATCTCTGTATCATTTCCTCCCTCTGCATGTTCTGTAGAACTTTTCCTGCAACCCTTGTTACAGAACCTATGAATTCATAAACAATTCAACACTCGAAACACGCATTCCAACTCGGAATTGAGTTGATTGTATTAATAAATATCATCAGTGATTACAAAATGAGACCTTTATCTCTCATAGGCCTAATCTTCGATATCTATGGCCTCTCCCATTAGCTCTGATGCAGGCTTACATATATCCCAAAAATTTCTGTTAAACTAATCCTAATTCGACTCCTAAATCCATTGAACTGACTTTTGAATTAGACTCTTGTTCCAACTTTTGCTTTGCTTGCTCCAACTTTTGCTTTGCTTTCTATGCTGACTGCCTCCCTATCATCCTTACCCTTTTTCATGATTACCTATTTCTGTATTGAGTCATGACTGTCCAACACCCTCTCCAACAATTTAACATATTTTTTCCATGGATTGAATTCTTCCACGGAATCTTCTTCTTTCATCTTTATTTGGCTTCTCATCTATGCCAAATTTCCTCTAGCATTTGCAACAAAACCTGCACTCACAAAACACTTGTTAAAATTAAAAACATAACGTTTCTGTGCCTTATCTTCCTTTGGCAACAATTCAGTTTGCTGCATTGTTTCTTTCTCCTCTGTCAGCACATCAGTATGCTGATTTGAATTCTCAAAAGAACTCATGAGATTGTCAACTAGTCTCTCTTCCACATCATCTATCCTAATGATGTCTTCCTTCCCTTGTCCACTGTAGTTAACTCCTTTCTCTACAGTCATACTGTCATACTATGAATTTTTCAGTAAATATTCTAGAAATGCAATTTCTTTGTGACACTTTGCAAGTATTCCATCATCACTTCCAACCCTAATTTCTTTTTGTTACAATAATTCACTGCTTCTCTCATTTAAGAGACATTCTTCATCCTCCTTTACTTTAGAGTTTTTATCTTCCAAAAGATACTTCTCCATACTTCTGACAGCTTCAAAAGATTGTTTATCCTCTGCAAAACACTCTTTTATTAGTGTTCTTCCTCCCAATGCTAAATCCTTTGCATAGGTTCCTTCCTTATTAACATTCTTCAGTAGATTTCCTTCTTCCTCAACAGCTTCCATGGCTATTTCCACTGTGCCGATCATCATACTGAACTGATGATCCTTTACTATGTTTTCAGCTAACATAGTCTCTTCTTCAAGCTTGCCTTTGATCTCTTATTGTTTATCTTTTCCAAGAGCTATCCTTGTCACACCATTTGCATTATCATTCTCCTTTATGACAACTTCTATACTGACTCATCCGTAGACTTTTCCTTCTGTATGTAGTCAAATTCTTCTTCTTCTGAGAAGTTTCTTTACTTCTAGATCTTCATCTACTCTGAAGATATCTTCAAAAGGATACTTTTCTCTTGCAATATCTACCATCATACACAAACTATTAGTTTTAAAAAAATAAGACCCTGTGGTCTCACTGGATGCTTCAGCCATCATATCTCCTTGTTGTTCTAAATCCTTCATATAATTTATAAATTCTTCGATGGTCTCCTCTTTAATCTCTTCAAGCCCTTCACTTGGTTGCTTGATATCTTTTTCCAACTGCATATGAGACCTATATATCTCATCTTCTTCCATAACAAAATTTAGATTCTACTTTTCTTCTTCCTCCTTTATGACAATATCAACAAATTTTCCTCCTTTACATGTTTCACCTATAAACATACACAAATTTTCAAATTTAAAATCATGTTACCCTTTGGTCTCACTTGAAGTTTCAGTCTTCAAGTATTCATCTTCACTTTCTCTGAGAATTTCTCCCTGTTCTAGGTCAAAATGTGCTCTTCTATTTCTAACTCAACTTCCTTGAGTTTCTCCATTAGCCATTGCTTTTGTTGTAGCCTTCTTTGCATCTCATGCCACTCCCTCAATAGCCAACCTAGCCTCTAGGTTTCCTCAAGTATCCTCCTTAATGCATCGAGTTGTTATTTTAACTTTGCAATCTCCTGGTCAATTTCTTCTTGACTCATCCTTTTGGCATTTGCCTTGGCATCCTCTTTCTTCATCTTTCTTCTGTTGTGGCTTCTCTCTGAACCTCTACTATGACTATCAGTAGTCATCTTCCTCTCCTCTTTATTCATGAGCTCCTCACTCATTTGCAACAAGCCTCCACAACAACTAGTCTTCTTCGTTGTAATCTTACCTCACTAAGCTCTCCTCTCTCAGTCTTTTGGTAAGCATGGTTCTCTATCTCGAACCTCCTCTTGAGCAACTCCTTTGCTCCTTCTAGGCTTTTGCAATCTCTCACTCTCTCTTGAGAACACTTCAGCTATCCTCTCTATCCAATCTCTTGTTGGATTCTTCAGGTTCACTACCACTTCTCCATCAGAGTGTTTTCCTTACTCTGTCTTCAAGAACACAGTTGGTTCTCCTCTCAAAGCTTCTCTTGCTATCACTTGTGCATTAGTGTAAAAACACACATTCTCAATTTAAAACAAAACATAGTACCTCACTTTCAAGATCTTAGCATGAGCTTGTTTCACCATTCCACCTGTACTTTGAATGGATTGTCCTCTATTTCTTGCATCTCCAAGTTTTGCTACACATCACCTCTGTGTGCCTTCCTTCTGTCAGATTAGAATCTGATCCTTCCTAGCCTCCATAAACACCTTAACACATTACTCTGCTTTTAATTCGTTCACATAGAATTTATCTGTTCTATTTAACCCCAATGGTTTTAATTAGAATTCTTCTCTGATACCACTAATGATGCAGGGTTACCCCCACACATACCCACAGTATGCATAACAATGCATAAATTCATTTGTCCTAGGTATTTGACTCACAACAGAGTCAAATATTCAACCATACATGGTTAAGGCCTTTTTAGCAACAGTTCCTTTTATATCAGAACCAATCACCCCGCTTAAACCTCCTATCGGGAGTTAAATCAATCCTCAAGCCTTCATTTACCCATTTATTAAAGTCTTCTGTTATATCCTTCTTATCGAGACTCTATCATGCCGTAGAAAGTTTCTTTAACCTTTATTAACCCTTAAACCACACATATATAACATTTCCCTTTCAAAACCCTGGTTCATACATGTTATATCACATGAAATATTCTATCGACGTTATTTTCCTTCTAAACCCTTTCATAAATGAATTATGTTCATAACACACCTTTTTCTGCCTTTCGTACAACTCCTTCACAGATCTCGAGACACCACCTTTATCGCTGATCACAATTGGCTCCTTCACGTGCACAACACACTATATATATCATCACCTCTCTAACTCCGATAGGTGACTATCGGAATCTTTAACGCCACTTTTGCATTAAGAGACTCAGCCATGCACTTTATATAATACAAAGGAATTACATTAAAACTCCACTTTGACACCCATAAGCAGATCTTAAAAACATTACAACCATGGCTATAGTTATCGTCAAATCTGCCTCCTTTTCAAGCCTTTCCACTTTAACTTCTGATATTCATCTTCTCTAATTGCTGATTTACCCAATCAACAAAACATAATGACGACCCTCTACCGTCGATCTTCCCCCTTTAAATCTAATGGTTGCTATGTACTTCGGGTAGATGATGAGCACAGGATTTAGCCACATGATACATGTTTTTCTCCCACATCCTTGTGCTAAGTGTCCTTTGATTAATGGAATCAAAGCCAAGTAGAAGAATACCGCTTATGGTTTCTTCATCACGCGAAATCCACTTTCTTACATAAACCCTGCCTTCCTTCGTTAAACTTCGCCGATGCGATCTTTCAACTCTACCTCATGTGACATGATCTAAACCATTGATCTTCAAAATCTAATGGTTGCTGAGCATTGACACTTTACTCCTTCGCTCCTCCCTTTTACTTAGTTTTTATGCTAAGTCTTCGGTTCTTCTGTGGTTTTGCTCTTCTTTAAAGGTTTCGGCCTTTCTATTGTTTTACTGTGCACTCTTCCTCCTGGCTTAACTTCGCATGCTCCTTTGATCACTGACCTCTTGGATCCTTCGAATGGATTCAATGATCCATTACAAATCTCTATATCATTTCCTCCCTCTATGTGTTCTACAGAACTCTGCCTGCAACCCTTGTTACAAAACCTACGAATTTGTAAACAATTCAACACTCGAAACACACATTCCAACTCGGAATTGAGTTGATTGTATTAATAAATATCATCAATGATTATAGAATGAGACCTTTGTCTCTCATAGGCCTGATCTTCGATATCTATGGCCTCTCCCATGAGCTCTTCCCGTAGGCTTACATTTATCCCAGAAAGTTTTGTTGAACTAATCATAGTTCGACTCCTAAATCCACGGAACTAACTAATAAATCCTCTATCCTCTACGTCCACTTCTAATCTCCATTTAATTCCTAAAAGCTCTCCTTAGTTCCTCAAATCATGGAACTGCTTAAAGAGTCCTAATTGACTTCAGACTCTTTTGTCATTATTGCCCACTCAGGTTCTCATTTATTTGAGAGAATTTACAACTTCCTCTCATTATCTAATTAAATAACTTAAAGGCCTAATATTACATTAACTTGAGACTTAGGAAACTAACTTCTCTAAAGATACATGACCCCCTATGTCTACTTAATTAGAATTATTTTCTCTTGGGTTGAATGCTCCTGCATCAGACTCCCAAAGTAAAAAATATTCATGATCTCCTGATCATGTGTCTTCTGATATTTGTCTTCCTGGATTCCACTCTTTGTGTTGTAACTACCCAAATGTATTGTTCCTTTGTTGATGTTGCACTTCTGCTGTCTTCTACTCCATCTTCTTATTTTCAATCAAGTTCAAGTTTTGATTTATCTTTCTTCCTGCTGCTACCATTTTCCTCCATTTGGACTTCTTCATCATCAGTTGCCACATTTCTTCAATCTCTTTTTCCAACACATCTTTAGGCTGGCCCATATTCTGCTTCTTACCTCTTCCTCTCTGCTTCAGGTTGTTGTTGTTGTCTACTAACTCTTCAATCTGTTGTTGGTTACTTTTAGTTTGTAGTTGTTGGTTCCTTACTTGTTCTGTTATTGTTGCTCTTGTTCCAACTTTTGCTTTGCTTGCTATGTTGACTGCCTCCCTATCATCCTTACCCTCTTTCCTGATTACCAATTTTTGTATTGAATCATGACTATCCAACATCCTCTCCAGCAATTTAACATATTTGTTCCATGGATTGAATTCTTCCACGGAATCTTCTTCTTTCATATTTATTTAGTTTCTCATCTATGCCAAATTTCCTCCAGCATCTGCAACAAAACCTGCACTCACAAAACACTTGTTAAAATTAAAAACATAAGGTTTATGTGCCTTATCTTCCTTCAGCAACAATTCAATTTGCTGCACTATTTATTTATCCTTTGTTAGCACATCAATATGCTGATTTGAATTCTCAAAAGAAGTCATGAGACTGTGAACTAGTCTCTCTTCCACATCATCTATCCTAATGATGTCTTCCTTCCCTTTTCCACTGTAGTTAACTCCTTTTTCTACAGTCATACTGTCATACTTTTAATTTTTCAGTAATTATTCCAGAAATGCAATTTCTTTGTGACACTTTGCAAGTATTTCATCATCACTTCCAATCCTAAGTTCTTTCTGCTGAAATAATCCACTGCTTCTCTCATTTAAGAGACATTCTTCATCCTCCTTTACTTCTTTTTATCTTCCAAAAGATACTTCTCCATGCTTTTGACAGCTTCAAAATATTGTTCATCCTCTGTGAAACACTCTTTTATTAGTGTTCTTCCTCCCAAGGTTAAATCCTTTGCATAGGTTCCTTCCTTCTTAACATCCTTCAGTAGATGTCCTTCTTCCTCAACAACTTCGATGGCTATTTCCACTATGCCTATCATCATAGTGAATTGATGATCCTTTACTATGTTTTTAGCTAACATAGTCTCCTCTTCAAGCTTGCCTTTGATCTCTTGTTGTTTATCTTTTCCAAGAGCTATCCTTGTCTCACCATTTGCATTATCATTCTCCTTTATCTCAGCTTCTATAGACTCATCCATAGACTTTTCCCTCTGTATGAAGTCAAATTATTCTTCTTCTGAGAAGTTTTCTTTGTCACCTTTTACTTCTAGATCTTCATCTACTTTGAAGATATCTTCAAAAGGCTGCTTTTCTCCTGCAATATCTGCCATCATACAAAAACTATCAGTTTTAAGAATATAAGACCCTGTGGTCTCATTGGATGCTTCAGCCATCATATCTCCTTGTTGTTCTAAATCCCTCATATGATTTAGAATTTCTTTGATGGTTTCCTCTTCAATCTCTTCAAGACCTTCACTTGGTTGCTTGATATCCTTTTCCAACTGCATATGAGACCTATCTATCTCATCTTCTTCCATAACATAATTTAGATTCTGCTTGTCTTCTTCCTCCTTTATGAAAATATCAGCAAATTGTCCTTCTTTACATGTTTCACCTACAAACATACACAAATTTTCAGATTTAAAATCATGTAACCCTTTGGTCTCACTTGAAGTTTCAGTCTTCAAGTCTTCATCTTCACTTTCTCCCGAAATTTCTCCCTGTTCTGGTTCACAAATGTGCTCTTCTATTTCTAACTCAACTTCCTTAACTATTTCCATCAGCCACTTTACTTTCTTTTGCTGTAGCCTTCTCTGCATCTCATTCCACTCCCTCAATACCCAACCTAGCCTCTGGCTTTCCTCAATTATCCTCCTTAATGCATCGAGTTGTTCTTTTAACTTTGCAATCTCCTGGTCAACTTCTTCTTGACTCATCCTTTTGGCATTTGCCTTGGCATCCTCTTTCTTCATCTTTCTTCTGTTGTGGCTTCTCTCTGAACCTCCGCTATGACTATCAGTAGTCATCTTCCTCTCCTCTTTATTCATGAGCTCCTCAATCATCTACAACAAGCCTTCGCAACAACTAGTCCTCTTCGCTGCAATCTTACCTCACTAAGCTCTCCTCTCTCAGTCTTTTGGTAAGCATGGTCCTCTATCTGGAACCTCCTCTTGAGCAACTCCTTTTCTCCTTCTAGGCTTCTGCAATCTCTCACTCTCTCTTGAGAACACTTCAACTATCCTCTCTATCGAATCTCTTGTTGGATTCTTTAGGTTCACTGCCACTTCTCCATCAGAGTGTTTTCCTTACTCTGTCTTCAAGAACACATCTGGTTCTCCTCTCAAAGCTTCTCTTGCTATCACTTGTGCATTAGCGTAAAAACACACATTCTCAATTTAAAACAAAACATATTACCTAACTTTCAAGATCTCAGCATGATCTTGTTTCACCCTTCCACTTGTACTTTGAATGGATTATCCTCTGTTTCTTTCATCTGCAATTTCTGCTACACATCACCTCTGTGTGCCTTCCTTCGGTCAGATTAGAATCTGATCCTTCCTTGCCTCCATAAACAGCTTAACACATAACTCTGCTTTCAATTCTTTCACATAGAATTTCTCTGTTCTGTTTAACCCCAACGGTTTTAATTACAATTCTGCTCTAATACCACTAATGATGCAGGGTTACCCCCACACATACCCACAATATGCATAACAATACATAAATGCATCTGTCCCAGGTATTTGACTCACAAAGGAGACAAATCTTCAACCATACATGATTAAGGCCCTTTTAGCAACAGTTCCTTTTATATCGGAACCAATCACCTCGCTTAAACCTCCTATTGGGAGTTAAATCAATCCTCAAGCCTTCATTTACCCATTTATTAAAGTCTTCCATTATATCCTTCTTATCAGGACTCTATCACCCCGTAGAAACCTTCGTTAACCTTTATTAACCCTTAAACCACACATATATAACCTTTCCCTTTCAAAACCTTGGTTCATATATGTTATATCGCATGAAATGTTCTATCGGCGCTATTTTCCTTCTAAACCCTTTTATAAAGGAATTATGTGCATAACACACCTTTTTCCACCTTTCGTACAACTCCTGCATAGATCCCAAGACACCACCTTTATCGTTGATCGCAATCGGCTCCTTTGCATGCACACCATATATATATATGTATATATATGTATATATATATATATATATATATATATATATATATATATATATATATATATATATATATATATATATATATATATATATATATATATGTATATATATATATATATATATATATATATATATATATATATATATATATATATATATATATATATATATATATATATATATATATATATCATCACCTCTTTAACTCTGATATGTGACTATCAGAATCCTTAACGCCACTTTTGCATTAAGAGACTCGGCCATGCACTTTATATAATACAAAGGAATTACATTAAAACTCCGCTCCAACACCCATAAGTGGATCTCAAAAACATTACAACCATGACTATAGTTATCATTAGGTCTGCCTCCTTTGAGCCTTTCCACTTTAACTTCTGATATTCGCCTTCTCTGATTGTCGATTTACCCGATCAACAAAACACAATGATGACCCTCTGTCGTCGATCTTCCTCCTTTAAATCTGACGATTTCTATTTACTTTGGGTAGATGATGAGCACGGAATTTAACCACCCGATACGCAGTGTTCTCCCACATCCTTGTGCTACATATCCTCCGATTAATGGAATCGGAGCCAAGTGGAAGAATGTCACTTATGGTTTCTTCGCCGCCCGAAATCCACTTTCTTACATAAACCCCGCCTTCCTTCATTAAACTTCGTTGATGCGATCTTTCAACTCTACCTCATGTGGCATGATCTAGACCGTTGATCTTCCAAATCCAACGGCTACTGAGCACTGACACTTTACTCCTTTGCACCTCCTTTTTACTTAGTTTTTACGCTAAGTCTTCGGTTCTTCTGTGGTTTTGCTCTTCTTAAAAGGTTTCGGCCTTTCTGTTGTTTTACTACGCACTTTTCCTCCTAGCTTAACTTCGCATGCTCCTTTGATCACTGACCTCTTGGATCATTCGAATTGATTCAAAATGATGATGTCAACCATGGGGGATGATTCACCATTTTTGGAGTAAAAAAGTAAAATGATCAAAAAAAAAAAAGAAACAAACTATTTTTTCAACTCGTAATTTCAACTTATCCCCCTACAATTTTACTCAAATTTCGAGTGGGATCACTTTTTGGATGCAAAACTTAATTCCTCATCCAAGGAGTACCCATGTTGCATACTTTCGATGGACCCTTCCACGCCAAAAATGAGAAATACATGAAAAATGTTTTTTCATGTATTTCTCATTTTTGATGTAGAAGGGTCCATCGAAATTTTGCAACATAGGTACTCCTTGGATGAGGAATTAAATTTTGCATCCAACAAGTGCTCCCGTTTGAATTTTGAGGAAAACCATAGGGAGACAAGTTGGAAATACGAGTTCAAAAATTAGCTTTTTGTTTTTCCCCTCTAAAATTTGATGATGGAATCTAATCTTATTTTATTATTTCCATTATTATTTTATAAGATTCATTAGGAGGCCCATTGTAGACCTCAAAATTTCCCTAATCTAAGGAATGCATCTCACACTTGATGCAAGTGCTATAGATTTTGAAGAAGCATAAAACGTTGGCAAATCTCAAGAAATGTGTGTTTTCACATCATTCTTTGGTGTATTTAGGCTATGTGAATGATGAAGGGGAGCTTATGGAAGGCATCATGAAGTGTTTGATTCCGACACATGTTTTTGAGGTTAGGATTTTTCTTGGGGTAGAAAAGTACCTAAGGAATAATAGAAATTGGTAAGAGTTTCTTGTGGAGGAAGGTTCAACATAAGGCCTTTGAAGTGTTGAAGAAAAAATTTAGTGTAGCATTGGTTATTGCATTACCAAAATCGTATCATTCCTTTAAAGTGGAGATGGATGCAAGTGGATATATTATGGGAGTAGTCCTGTAGCAAGGAGGAAGGGCTATATGCTACCATTATGAAGTCTTTCATGGGTTGCTTCTCAACTACCTTACCTATGAAAATGAGCACTATGTCTAAATGCAAGCTTTAAAAAAATGGAAACACTATTTGATGGGAAATGAGATAATCATCCACATATATCACTAACTACAAAAGTATTTGCAGGCTCAAAGTGAGTTACAATAGACCATACAATAAAAGTGGATGGTGTCTTTACAATAGTTCCATTCAGTAATCAGGTACAAGAAGGGCAACATAAACAAGTTGGATGACATACTTTCAAGGCCACCTGCATAAAAAATCATAGATCTGGGAACCTAAAAGCACATGGATCCTTTCACCCATGCTACATACATAGTGGCATATTAAAAGGATGGGGACTTCATGGAGGTGTATCAACAGTTCGGCCAAACTCATGTGGATGATGGTGATAACACAATCGACTATCATCTCTAGAATGGGTTACTCCATAAGATAGCCAAGCTATGTGTTCCTAAAGGATTTCGATTGCAGTTGATTGGAAAGGTTAACACCTCTAAGGTTGTAGGGCATTTTGGTGTTGGGAAGACAATTGCTAATTTTCAAAGGTATGTGTAGTAGCCTAAGATGCAATAAGAGGTATCTAGTTTCATTAGACGTAGTATTCTTTGTTGTACTAGTCATCCTAGGAATAGGAAACATGGTCTATATTGTCCCTTACTTATACCCACTCGTCCTTGGGAAAGTATTTCCATGGACTTTATAGAAAGTTTGCCAACCTATAGGAAGGTACATGAGTACCTGTTTGTGGTAGTTGATAAGTTTAGCAATATGTGCATTCTTATGCCCTGTAGAAAGACCATCAGAAGAAAAGAAGCATCAAACTTGTTGTTTGAAGAATCTTGGGTGCAATTTGGGATATCAATGAGCATCATTTTAGATAGAGACAATGTATTTATCAATGCATTTCAAACTATGTTGTGGGAGAATATGGACACAAAATCGAAGAGGTCTACAACATTCCATCCATAGACAAATGGATAAATAGAAAAATTTAATGTCAGTATTTTGCTTTTTTACATCATAAGTTATGCCTAACTTAGTCATAATTCATATCAACATATTTAGTGTTATCAAAGTTCATGAACATATTAATGAGAATTCATGTCCATAAACACATGATTGAAATTTATACATAGTTGTGTATTTGACACTATTTTCCTAATAGAAACTAATTTGAACGTTTTAATTATGTTGAGATTTATTTTAGTGTAGTTTTTCCCTCATTCTATAGATAATTTTCTAAAGCAATGTAGTTTTCAATTTTACATTTTTTAATAATTTACCCAATATATCCCCTACCCCACAATGGGTTTTCTTAGAAGTAATTTTTATTATTATTTAAATGATTTATTTAGTAAATTCTTCCTAACGAACCATATCAACATATATAATTGACAGGTATCTTAATGAAATTCATTTTAATAGAAAAAATAAAATCTATATCAATTAATTTATGTAAAATTTAATCTCCATAAATTATTGGTTCAGATTATAAGAATCTTGATTCTATTTTTTTTAAACAATTCTTTCAATAATTTGAAATACTGAATAAGTATAATCAATCTGAATCCAAATTTAACACACGGTTTTTTGGTAAGGTGCTCTAATGGTTAAGGGTAGGGATCTAGCAATTACTTATCTTACCAAATAACCATACTAGCATATTGAAGTTTGTAGTGTCTAGATAAATAATTTAGAGGATAGAAATGATGAAACCATCAATCTCTCACGAGTTTAGGAAATTAATTAATTTGTTGGAAGTTTAAAATAAGGAGAGATGTTTTATTTTTATTTTTTTAATGTGGTTCACAGACTTTGAAGATCAATGATTGCTATGTCCATAAAAACATTGTTAGAGGACTCAAAAGATAATTGCTTCCTGGTTTATTAACAAGGAACCTAACCTTAAGAGGTTCAAAGAGAATTGACCCCGTGACCTCTCAATAGAGAGGTTATTTAACCACTGGAACTTGACCAATTAAACTTATTCTCAAATATCAAGTAAGAGGAAATATTGTTATTCCTATTGTTATTATTATCATTATTAGAAAAATTCTCTAGTTTGATTGAAGTACAATTATTGAAAAAGAATTGAACCATGGATCTCTCAAACTAATGTGAGTTCAAAATAAATTTCATGTGAGTGTAATATCAATTTCAACATCCATCAATTGATTGCAAAAGGAGACATAAACTCAGCTTTTGTATGAAGTCTGAGTAAACTGCAAAGATCCCAAAAAATGGATTTTGTCTTTGAATTGCAATCCTCTTTTCTGCCATTTTTAATTTTTGATTGAAAAAGTGTAGTTAGTGGTGGGCCATGCATAGAATCTTCCTACTAATGACACTCCCCCTGTCGTAATGGTGTACCACATTCTCATTTGCCTCCCATTTCTGCTTTCTTAAGTCGAACTTTGAACACTATTTGTACTTCATTTTGCTCGAGTCAACTTTGAATTATATGGCCATTGAATCATGGTTAAGTATGTTTTCTATAATAGTGTAGTCATATGAATCATGCTTAAGTGTGTTTTATATAATAGTGTAGTCATTAGGTCGATGAGTGATGATAGCTCTATTTATAAAATAAGGATGATTTATATAATATATTTGAGAAAAGAAATCAACTTATTTCTAACTTTGAAGTTATAATTCATTACAAAAGCAACAAAGTTCAAGTTCAAGTTCGCTTAATATGTTATTAGTAGAAGTTTAAACCTAGGTAACATAATCATTGTATTTAACAATATGAAATAGTTTCAATTGAAAAAAATGTATGATTCATCAATATTTATTTATAAAATAAGTATCTTTATAAAACATATATGATATGATGTTTTCAGGTGTCACTCAGTTGGCAATAGTTGTGAAATGAAGTATTGGATAAAGTAAGAGATCGAAGGTTCAATTCCCCCAAAAGTAACTTATCTATGGAGGGTTCCCCCAAATGTAAAGGTTCGATTTGCGTCATATGCCCCAAAGAATATAGTGGTAGTTTTTGCCTATTTATTTGATTACCGAAGAAAAAGAAAACAAACACACACACACACACATGAGCTCATCAAAAATTGCTTATATGAAAAATTATTCATATATAATATAAATATGTATCTATCAATAAAATTATATAATTATAGCCCATGGGGGAAGTATTATGTAAACCACTCCTGTAGGTCAAACTATCTATCTATCTATCTCTCTCTCTCTCTCTCTCTCTCTCTCTATATATATATATATATATATATATAGATATATATATATATATATATATATAGAGAGAGAGAGAGAGAGAGAGAGAGAGAGAGAGAGAGACAGAGAGACAGAGAGAGAGAGACAGAGAGAGAGAGAGAGAGAGACAGAGAGAGAGAGACAGAGAGAGAGACTCTCTCTCTCTCTCTCTCTCTCTCTCTCTCTCTATATATATATATATATATATATATATAGAGAGAGAGAGAGAGAGAGAGAGAGGATATAAAATAAAAGCATACAATTTCAAATCCCTCACATGTCAAACCATCAAAATAAAATTAGATAATTTTTTTATTGTTCATATTGTTCTCTACTTAAGAGTCTAATAACAAAAAATTGAAACAATTTAAATTTAAAGTGGATTTAGTATTTCATTCGTGAGTCTATATGTGAAATGGGTTGATTTAGAATTTCAATCCTGGGTTTGGATTTTGGGCTTAGATCCCTTGCGTAGATACTGTTGGATAACTTGTTTGAATAATCCTTTAATATCACTGAAGGTATATGTTTATTTAATATTCTGATTCACTTGGCTATCCCAACATTGAGGAATGGTTCACTCTAATGCTTATTGTTGTGCATGGAGTTGTTTGTTTGCTTGAATATAATTGTTATAAGGCCTTGGTGTCATTGTGGGCATAAAATTAATCTATCTACTTGAACATAGAGGATAAGTAAAATCCTTTTTGTTAAAATGAAGATCTGTGTTTGTCCATGAAATTGACAGAATATGGATATTCACATGTATTGTTCTTATTTTTGTATGTGCTCAAGATACATGAGTTATTATAAATTAAAAGGATTTCATCTAAACATATGAGATGGGGAACTAGTTAAGTTCCTAGTGGTTTTGTGAAATGAATTTAAACACATGCCTTTCCATTTTTCTAGGTTCATTAATGCCCCAATATTTAATGTTGTCCCAGAGAACTATGGGGGTAAATTACTTATTCTTTTTAGCATTTTTTTTCAGTAATAGCATGGGTGCATCATACCACAACTTACATGGCCATGGGAGTAAGGAAGATTTTATAAAGTTGCAAGATTTAAGCCTAGCACATAGGAGCATAGCATAAGGTTCAGGCCTGGGTGAAAGTTAAAACAATTCATAAAATTTCTAAGTGTTAAAAAGCTTGCAAAATAGCTTCAAATCATTGGTGGGACCTGCTAGGTCGGAGGTCGGGCCACTCGGCCTTGTTGGCGAGTTGAGACACATAATCAAGTTAGACCCTAAGCGATTCAAGTAAGACCTGCTAGTTGGGGGTCGAGTTGGTTTGATCAAGGAGAAAGTCGGGGCTCAGGCATGATCAAGCCCTTGGAATAGTTCTCGGGTTAGGATAATCAACTAGTTGAATTTGGTAGCATAGTCAGGCAGGATCATTGGTCGAGGCTGATATGAGAGTCAGGTCTATCGTGTGTTTGACATGTCAAGGTTTAGGGCTCTTGTATAAATCACATTTGTATTTTCACCCAAGAAGGTTGACCCCAAACTACATAAGGACCCATGGTCATGTATTATATGTAATATATATTTATACCATGCATTATTTGTTGGACCTTGTTATTCGGTTTAATGAGCATGAGTGGGTCAGTAGCACCAATGTGGCCTATGAATTGGAACCCCAAGTGGGGTTCATGTGGGTGCCACATGGCAGGCCCAATGTCATGGCACTATCTGATTGGCCAGGACTTGATCGGACATATATTTTGATCTTGTATTCGGATTGGAGAAAACTTCATATTGTTGGAAAGGACTCAACAAGACAAACACGATGATGTTATCCATTTTAAGTTTTGAAGTAGATGGAAAAGATCGAAAAAAATTAGACCTCACTTCCATAATTAGACTTTGGAGTTCGGGTCATCATAGTAACTACCTCCTTCTACCCTTAGTAGCAGCTAGGGATGGTAGGAGAGATGTTACATATAATGATTTTAAAATTTCTAGAAAAATAATTGGGGATGCTCTTAAGGAAATCATGAAACTTTATAAAATAAATATTTAAAAAACTCTTACCAAAAGGAAGAAAATATATTATAAAAATAGGGAGCAAGAGCATATACTACACCTTTCTAAAATTGATCCATAATGTTTTGGCGGAAAATTCTAATTCATAAAATGAAAGAAAAGAATTTGATTTCTTTAAAGAATTGGGATATCCTTAAAAACCATTATGAATCCCCTGATGCCATGGGCATCGTTTTGAACACTCCTATAGAGTAGGATATCTTCTCTTTGGAATATGTTAGTTTTGGGGTTAAGAATCTTGCTAACAAGAGAGCTAGGGATATTGTAATCTATCAAGCTGAAATTTTTAAAATAGGAGGATTTGTCCTCATCCCTCGCATACATAAGCTCTTCAAATTGGAAATGAAGCAAGGCTTCCATGAGACTTGGAGGCAAAGCCTTATTGTTCCTATCTTTAGAAGTGGTGATAAAACCATTTTGTCTAATTAAAGGATCATTATGATTAGCCACATTTTAGCCAAGTTGTATAGACTTATTCTGGAAAAGGAAGATTAGCCTTTGGAAAAATCCATGGTAAAATTACTAAAGGGAAAGACATCACTCAAATATGTACCATATTGATGCTGTTAGCATTATTTCAAAGGAATGTTACAATAATAAAATTGATCTCTTCTATTTTATTTTTACTTTAGAAAAGATTTGGACATTGTTCTTAATGAAAAGATATGGAAGAGGCTAAAAGAGATAATGGTTCCTCTCGAGTTGAGGATTGTTATGACTAGCTTGTATGAAAATGCTATTTCCAAGATTCAAACCACCAATGGTTGTTTGGATGAAATTAAATGCAATATCATAGTCTAGCAAGGGTGTCCCTTATCCCCTACCATTTTTGGCATATACATTGATAAGCTAGAAGGTGTTTGGAAGATGATAGGTGTAATGGTCCTATGCTTACAGGTACGGTCATAACTCTTCTCCTTTATGCTAACAATATTGTTCTTTTGGGAAGGATCCATGATGATCTCGACAAGAAACTAAGAATCCTCCATGATTTCTACTCCAAGATGGGTACGATTGTCAATAATGACAAGACTAAAGTCGTTATAATTAAATCTAAAAATATCACCTAGGTTAATTTAATTTATGATAATAACTACTTGGAGAAATTTCCTTCATACAAATATCCAGGAATCAACATACATAATCAACTCAATTGGAATTGTAACATTGAGAAAAGGATAAATACAGGATGAAAATCTTACTATGGGCTTGAAAACAATTGTAAGTCAATAGATCTTTACAATTGGAAGAAAAAAAAACTCCCCTTTGAGACTCTCATAACCTGTGTTATTTTATATGGATGTGAGGTTTTGGGTTGTAGTATATTGAAAGAGTCATGGAGAAATATTGAGCAGATCCAAAAATAATTTATAACCTACAACATCAAGATTAAAGGAAATACTCCCTACCCTATCCTCTTGATTGAAACTAGAATTTCCCCCATTAAAAGTGTGGCTATGAATAGGTATATCATGTATACTAACAATTTATTTAACATGGAAGCCAAAAGGTTTCCTAAAATTACTTCTAATTCTAGACAAAAGCCCCACCTTTGGTTCAAGCGAGGATGGCATAAAAATGCCCAGCCTTGGCTAGACCACTGGGGATAAAGGAGGAGATAATCTTGAATGATAAACATAATATTAACATTATGAATTACTTCCAAATTTAATGATAGGTTTTGTGGTGATAAAGAGTTAGTGGGAATAAAGGAAACTAAGTTATTATAAGGAGGTGATCGAACCTAGTCTTGAAAACCAGAATTATATATCTATCTTGACTAGTGTCAAGAAGAAAATGAACATTTCTAAGAGAATAAATAATTCTCGTGAGATTCAAATTGAAACTATGTGCTGGTCAATTCCCAAAATGATATAGGATGAAAGAATATTACACAAATGTGATACTAAGAAGGTTATTTATGAAACACACTTTCTCTTTGATTATCCAACTTTTATTCACATCCGTTCTAACTTTCAAAATATTTGTCACACTACCAACCTTCTTGGTTTGTTAAGTCAGCATAACAATGGTAATTTGGGAACACTTCTCTTGCTTCTTTTCATTTATAGAAATAAAGTGTTAAAGAATCTCAATTAATCTCTTTCATTCTTAAGGTTCGATAGACCATATTGGTCTCAGTGGATGTAAAGCATCATCTTCATTAAAAAATTAAATACAAAAATTATGAAAATTTCAAACAAGAATGTCATGTGCATATGTGTAGCTAGGCATAGTCTAACTTTAATAGATGAATGACTTCCTTGTTCAAAATCTGGAAATACAATTTGTTGTGAGATTGTAAGTTTTGTTGTTTAAAATAAACTTTTGAATGCATAAATGGATTCAACACCCTAAAAAAAAAACCTGAGACACTCGATCTTTGCAGATCAAACAACTTAAATTTATGATTTTAGACAAAATTAACCAGAAAAATGATCGGGAAAGGGCCATTTTATCTATTAGTTAGGCTATGAATGTCTAGCTATATGTATGATGATGGTTTTAATTCAATCAAAAATAAGAATATATAAGAATACACACACACACACACACACACACACATATATATAAAGAATCAACATGAAATCAAATATGGAGGGAACAAATCTTTAAATTTAGAAATATTTTCTTACATTTTACATTCAAAACAAAGTCTACAGCTCAAAATATTCAATACCTCTTTACACTTAATAAATAAAAAATTAACTAGCTTTCGAGGATCAGGAGGAGTAATCCTTCTCCCCGATGAACAAAGAGAGACAAAATTTGTCTGGGGTTTGGGAACTATGACAAACAAACAAGAAGAATATTTAACTCTCTAGAAAGGTATTTAAATCACCATAGACAAAGGAATCCTTCGATTATTGATATTCAGATATTCAATATTGGTAATCAAACAAGTTCTGAAACTTAAGGAAATTAGAGGTAATGATGTTCACAACATACTATCAAGAATCAATATGCAATTGAGCCTATTTGATGAGATTAATTATTTTGATATACTCTAACATTTGAATAAATAAGTAGATAATTTAGCCAACAAAGGAGATAGGATGGAACAAGGCATGATGGAGATGAATGATATCCAATTTTCTTATATCCCATTACCATTATCTGTCAGCAAATTATAGAGAAAAAGATAGGACGTTTTGGCCAAAAAAAATGGTGACCCTTGCCATCGTAAAATTAGTTAGATGAGCCATAAATAATATCATTTATATCTCCTCGATTCATTTTTTCACTTGTCTCAAGGTAGATCATATCAAAGAAAAGTTAATTGGCCAAATGGAGTTGGAGTACATGAATAATTATGACATTTTTCTTAGGCCCTTACATAACTCCAAGAGTGGATACATATGTTTGTTGATCAGGACTCATAGGGAGAAGGAGGGGAAGCACCATTTGAATGTGCTTGGTATCTCGAGAAGGTACCTATGTCCCAGGAATTCCAAAAGAAATGTGAAAATACCTTACGTCAAATTTTCCTTAATGGAAGCTTCTAAAGTGGATCACAACCTTGGTGCCATGGATTGGGATACTCTTGCATCAAGATTACACACTGTTGGCAACATCATTTCATAATTGAAGCTCTATCTATTTACTCATCTCGAGAAGTTGTGTGCCTAATGCTTTTGTCAACTAATGGTGAAGCAAGCTTGCTTCTTGAAAACAAAATAGTAATTGTATCGTTCCACGGGCCGAGTTCAATGTCATTTCGAAACCAACATTTCCTTGAACAATATTTTACCCTAATGTGTCAATTAACTAAAACAATAATATACTTGTTGGAACTCACAAACCGACGAAGCCATTTGGTAGACAAGGAAAGGGCATTGCAACTGGTTCTTCTGGGAAGGGAATTTGAGCTACTCCAAATGAAATTTTAAAAAAATTGGGTTTGAGGTATCATTCTTAAACATAAGAGTGGTTAGATTTGTAGTAGTTATCATTTAGGGATTGAAGAACAACCAAGTGGATTTTGGGACAACTATAGTCTAGTCAAGAAAAAGAGTCATGGAATTGATGATCGAGCCTTGGAAGTTTTAGAACAAGCTACAAACCCAAGCAATGTAGATCTGCAAGTTGGTCCATATGGTTCAAGTCACTCCTATACACTTAGTTAATGTATTGTAAGTATATTCTATTGTTAGACCTTTTCTTGTTTAGAGTCTATGGTAGATATCAGTGTTGGAATTTACTGAAGGGGAAGAAAATATATTTTGAACAAACAAATTAGTAATCAAATTTCATAATTGTTTATAAACATGATATTCTAATATTATTTGGGAAAATTCACGTTGATCATATTAAAAAAAAAAAAATTCCATTGAAATTTACTAACGCTGAAGAATAATATAGCATATATATATTGATTTTTACAGGATTAAAATATTTTTTGAAATTTGTAAGATGGATGAATTGGGTCTCTAAATTTTTTATCTATATAATTATACCCACACATTTGTTTTTTGTGAATTAAAAATTGTATTACCTTTTGATCAATTGATTATATGCATACTGATAAACTAGCTTCGTCAAGCCTAATATAAATCTAACCATATCCAATATCCAACCAAATCCTAACTCAAAAGACAAGAAATCCTAACATTGACATTGCCCATACATATATTATTTTCCTGTTAAATGAGCCCAAGAATAATTATGGATCTCTCTGTGAATCCTTTTTTCCTTTTTCTTTCAAACATCAATCGATCCCGAGAAGTTATTAGGAAAAAATGAATATGATAGAATGATTGCATTTCCTTGAATCAATTATGAGTCTTGGGGATCTGTAGTTGTATCTTCTTCTTTATCACTATCTCAATGATTTGATTCATGGAAGCATTTGTGTCCACTCATTGTAAAAGTAAGATCATAGTTGTATCTCTTGCATCTGCATTCAAGGGGTGGATCAAATTTTGAGAATGAGATGGCATTGCATGTGGTTGACCTAAAGCTAAGGGATTTGATTTATCTTAAGAAAAATTTTATGAGAAGAGTTATCTTGTTGGTTCACTGAAGATTTCTTAGATCTTGATAAGACTTTGGGATATTGCCAACCTTGAGACTTATTCTTGGTATCTAGAAGACTAGCACGTCCTTGAGAAGAGGATTAGACATTTTGAATATGATCGGGATGTTGACATATCCTGCAACAAAAAATCATATTTTCATAGTCCATTGGCTATGAATAAGTGAAACGCCTCAAGTTAAGGAGGATTTTATTTGGCAGTGATCTACTCAAGTTTATCTAAACAAATGCTAGAAAATGTTACAACACCCTTCTTGAGCTTGTATGTGTCTACCTTCATGAAGAAGTCGAGTGAGTTCCCCACATCCCTTAAGATAATGGATGTAGCAGATGAAGATGAATATTCATAAATTTAACCCAAAAATGGCATTGTAAGAGGGTTAAAACCAATAAATCAAGGATTTATGCAAAGCGTAGATCTATGGGGAAATTTTAGGGGCTAATATTCATAGGTGGGCTAATTTTTCATATTTTTCCAAAAACTAGATTCACAAATTTCCATTTTTTCTAATATTGTTTCAACCAAGTTTTATGGTATAAAATTATTTTACCTTAAAAATTGCCACAATTTTATAAATACTATATGTAAAATCATTAGAATATTGAGTATTTGTTTACAAAGATATCACTAAAATTTCTGCAATTTGCATATTATGGACTACTAATATTTGCTAAGGTTTCTAAACTTTAAGATAAATATATATCCTTAAAATTTTCCTCGCAGATTTACCCCGGAACAAGGGACCTTGTGTAAAATCCTTGTAGTAATCATGACTCTCTTTAAAGTGTGCCACAATAAAATCCTTTGAGAAAAATAATAGATCTACATGTTGGGTCTAGGTTTGATAAACACATTCTCAAATTACTGATGTTGAAGGCCAAAACCCATTAAAATGACAAATAATGGCATTCTGCAAATATTCCTCATAGGAAATGTGGGATTAAGGATGATTCACTTTGATATGATGGGATTTATTTAGTTTGATCAACAATGAAAGTTGGCTCAAATAACTCTTTAGGATTTGAATGAAAAAGTATAGGCTTAAGGGCATCCTTAAATGATTTGGTATGAGAATTAGGGGGGGCACCCTCGCCTTTAGATCCATTAATTAATCTTGAATCTAGGATGATGGGAGAATCCTTAATTATGTCGTAGTATTTAAGTTGTCTTCTTGAATTTTCCTACTTCTAGAAAGGAGCCATATAAAAACAAAGAGGATATATGTTTAATCTTGAATTATGGAAATAAGTGAGGCTACAAGATTGGTTGAATTCACCTAAAAACAAAGACTACCACTAGAGAATGTTCTCACAAATACTAAGAAATATGAGAGATTTGGAACTATGGCCTCATCATGGGTGCAAGAGGGGTCTCGAAACAAAAGAATTTTCCCATTATTTATGTTAATTGTAGCAAGAAAATGCTTCATTTGACTTGTGCCTTAGTCAAATGGAGAAATTTGAATTTCCACATCAACGAGATGACTTGAGTTGTAGGTAGTAGGAGTGACATGGTCAAGTCACTTAGTTAAATGAATCAATTCGAGTGTGTGGACTAGAAGTAGAGTTGTGCATGAGGTGATTGCTAAGATCTAGTAATCTAGTGGAGTTTAGTTAGTGAAACTTAGTTATCTAAGCTCTAGTAATGAATAGAGTCAATAGGAGTTTAGTTGAGTAGTTGTATCTGATGTTAACTCACTAATCTCTTAGTTAACTAGTCAATTTACTAAAAACATCCCTAGTCATGCATGGAATTCAAATTGTCTAGTTGAGTGGAGGAAAAAGGCATCATTGTAATTATCAATGTACTAGTTGAGTGTACAGGTTTTGCATTGGAGAAGATGAAAAATTTCTCTAGGATTTATGCAAAGAAATAAGAGATCCTTATCTTTTAGGAGCTAATTTCCTCATGAATTGTGCAAGGAAATAAGAGGAAGGTTGAGGCCTATTTTGGCTAAGTGTTGGTCATAGTAGCTAGAGTAGGAGGAGATCAATATTACAATGTAGGTTGACCTTCAAGGATTGAAGTTATCATTGTAATAGATCCATATTATCATATGATTTAATACAAAAAAGGAGGTGTTTTTCCCAGTTGGGTTCCCCAGTAAAAATACCATGTTCATTATGATTGAATGATTGCATGTGTTTCTATTATATGTTTTCCTTTCTGCAGATTGAGTAGAAGAAATTTGTGCCTACTTTTTTCAGTATGAATTCATTAACAACTACAAATTTTGAGCTATTTCTACATCGTATCATATCTATTCAAGACTACATAGAAACCAAGTTCCAGATATTCTCTCAGACAAATTTTGATTTGCATATATTTTGGTGCATATTCACTTCAGTGTAAGAACAATTTATTTCAATAAATTTAGGGTTGAGTATGCATTGGAGGGAACCTCAAATTTCTGTGCTTGGAAAGATAGATGAAAGTTGTGTTGGATGAAAATGGAGTATTGGAATATACAGAAACTGATATTCCAAAACTAGCAACATCAGATGCTCAACAGCTAGCACAATGGAAGAAAAACATAGAAAAATCCAAGAGGATTATTTGGGAGGGAGTCAGAGATCATGTGGTTTCAAACTTGCATGGTAAGGAGACTCTATTTCCAGTGTGTAAAAATCTCATAGATCTATTCCAAAGAAACAATGATGCTAAGAAATTGGCATTGGGAGATAAGCTAAGAAACATTCAAATGGGTAAAAATGAAACTGTTGTTCAATACCAATTCATATTCACTCGGGTTTGAGATTAACTTGGAGGAGTTGTAGAAAATGTGCCATCATCTGAACTTGTGAAGTTAGCACTCCTCGACCTTTCAAAATCCTAGCACAAATATCAGGATTCAATTAATGGAAGAGATAAGCTCCTGCATTGGGAGAGACTTTGAACTGATTCGGTGTAGGAGGATATTAGAAGAAAAATTAAAGATGGTGTCACACCCAAAACTGATTAGGAAGAGAACTTTTCTTTGGAAAGAAAATGAAAGAAATCCAAGGGAAAGGAGGCACAAGGCAAGGCATAATCCAACCAAAATAGTTTCACCCTCATTGCATGCATGGCAAGTATTGTATGAGGTAGTGTATTTTACTTAGATTTTGGTGCTTCATTTCATATGATTGGAAATAAGTTCTTTAGCAGCCTAGAGGAGAAGGACCTACAATTACACATATAATTTGGAGATGATGGGAGGTACAATACCAAAGGGATTGGCATTGTGACCTTTAAGAGGGAGTCAAGCCCCCATCTTCACCTCAAGAATGTAATGTATGTGCCTGGTCTGAAGAAAAATTTAGTTTTTGTAGCTGTACTTGAAGATCATGGATATGATTTGGTGTTGAGTAAAGGGAAATCTTATTTGAAGCATGTTGCTGCTAGAAAAATAAAATAAATTGGGGTTCAGGTTAAAAATATCTACAAGCTAGAGGTGGATGCATGTGATGCACTGAGCCGTAAGGAAAAAAATGTTTAGGGCCAAGATGTTGGAGAGCTCTGGCATAGGCACATGGGGCACATACACCATGGCACTTTAAAAATAATGCAACAAATCACCACTGGACTTCCAAAATGCACCCTTAATCAACATGATGTTTTCAAGGGATGTACTCTTGGAAAATATGATAAAACCTCCTTCCAAGGCCGAGATAGAAGCTTTGATATAGTCATATTGGAGCGAGTTCACTCAGATGTGTGTGGACCTTTCTCTATAGTCTCAGATGCAAAGTGTAGGTATTATGTGATATTTGTAGATGATTTTTCCTGCAAATGTTGGATCTATTTTATACAGAAGAAAGATGAGGTTTATTCAAAGCCTTAGTGGAAAATGAGACTGGACATAAAATTAAACCCGTGAGAAGTGATAATGGAGGACAATATGTGTATAATGCCTTCAAATAATTATGTGCCAACGAAGGTATTAGAAGGGACTTGACTTCACCGCACAACCCACAACAAAATGGGGTGGAAGAGAGGAAAAATAGAAGCATTATAGGGGCTACAAAAGCAATGTTGCATGGTCAGAGGCTGCCACTATACCTATGGGAAGAATCATACAATACAACTATTTATTTGTAAAACAAGATCCCTCGCAAAATACTTGGGATGATCACAGTTGAAGAGGCTTTCTCTGGGAGGAAGCCACATGTCTCTTACTTTCACATTTTTGGATCCATGGTCTATTGTCATGTCTACAAGATAGCATGAAAAATTTGTAGCATACTACTGAGAGGGGGTTTTTTGTAGGATACATAGAGACACCTTAGATTTACTAGGTGTATATGCCTTCACTCAAGATGAGTGTGATGAGGAGAGATGTCAGATTTGATGAGGAGAAGGCCATGAGAATATCTCTAGAGTGAGAGCTAAGCATTCCACCAAATGAGGAGCTTCTAGATCCAAAGTAGGATCCCTAGTCAGATCCATAATATGTTTTGGAGAGGACACATGTGGAGGAGCAGAGAGTAGATTGAGTGGAGGAACCCACTCACATAGAGCCTTCTAGAGAAGGGAGGAATAGAACCAGAGAGGTGGAATATTGGTGCAAGATGCTAAGGAGCATGTTGGAGCTCCTAGATCCTTACAAAAACAGAGGATATCACTAGAAATATATACCAGATATATGGCACTCATGATAGAACTGATTTATTCTGATCATTATTGATTTGATGAGGTAGTGTCCCAGCAGGTGTGGGTAGATGGCATGGTGGAGGAGTATGCCTCAATCATGAAGAATGATGCTTAGGAGGTTGTGTCTAGACCTAATGGAAAAAAATTTATTGGCTCCAAGTGGGTGTATAAGGTGAAACATGGAGCTGATGGAAGTGTCGAGAAGTACAAGGCCAGATTTATGACCAAAGGATTCTCACAGGTAGAGGGAATTGATTATGAGGAGACATTTGTCCTTGTGTAAATATACTCATCTATCAGTACCATATTTACATTGGCAACATAGTTTCAGTGGAGGATCCACCAAATGGATGTTAAGACTGCCTTCCTCAGTGGAGTGGTTGAGGAAGAAATCTACAATGAGGAACTTGAGGGATTTGAGATATTTGATAGAAGACACGTGTGTAGACTCAGGAGAGCCCTCTATGGTCTCAAGTAGGCACCTCATGCTTGGTACAATCACATATATTACCATGCTAGTGGATTTGGATTCACTAAGAGTGAAGTAAATTCCAATCTCTACTACATTTTGGTAGATGGAAGCTTACTCATCTTAGTCTTGTATGTAGATGATTTGATACTAACAGGAGATGAGAAGTTGATCCAGTCTTACAAGGAGGACCTTGAAAGAGAGTTCGAGATGAAGGATATGGGTTTGATGCACTACTTCCTTGGTTTAGAGGTGTGGGAAGGAGATGCATAGTTATTTGTTGGTTAGGGGAAGTACACCTCTAAAATCCTTCAGAGATTCCATATGCAAGATTGCAAGCCCATCATAACTCCTCTAGCAATTAACTAGAGGAAAGAGGATGCTTAAAAAAGAGGCAATAGATGGCACTATCTACAAATAATTGGTGGGGTCATTGATGTACTTGGTGAATAGAATGCCTGATATTTGTTTTGTAGTTAATAAACTTAGTCGGTTTATGGTGGAGCCTACAAAGCTTCACTAGAAAGTAGCAAAACATGTTCTCAAATACCTCAGAAGAAAAATAGATTTTGGTTTATGATACAAGAGGATTGATACAGTAAGGATTCAGAGATGAAAATTAGGCAGGGATTCCATTAGACAGGTTGAGCGCATTAGGAACTATCTTTGGTGTTGAGTCAGTAGCAGTTTCTTGGTATAGCAAGAAACAAAGATCTGTAGCACGTAGCATAACAGAGGCTGATTATATGGCTACTAGTCAAGCAAAATGTGAGGCTGTTTGGATGAGGAAGATATTGGTTGGTCTCTTCAATTTGGGGGTGGAGCCTACATTGATCCATTGTGAAAATTAAATTTATGTAAAAATCTATCAAAATCTAGTGTTTCATAATAGGTGGAAGCATATCGACATCAAATACCATCACCCAAGAGATTGAGTGTGATGGGACCAGCCCAACACTATTTGGATTACTCAACAATTAAATGATTTAAATGTGATTAACCGTGGATTAATTTATGATTACCAATCGTTCTCAAATTTTTCTGGAAAATGATAAGGTGGGAATTATGTGTGCAATTAATACAATGTCTTGTACCTCAGGTCACATTTCCCGCTCCTTGTTTCATGCCAAAACCCTTCCACCATCTTTCATTCAACCACTTCTGTTCTTTGCACTTTGTCGTCGAGGTTTGCTCTATTGTGGTTTTGTTGCCTGTGTATGCAGCTGCGCTGCACCTGTTGGGCGCACTTTCAAGGTTTTCTTGTCCGACAGTGTGACTCTTATATTTGCTTGGATAACCTTTGGTCCTGGTTCATTAGGCAACCAAAAATGGTTCTGCCGCCTGTGTAAGTGATTTTCTGTGCTCTTTTTCCAATTGTTTCAACTGGTCTTTTCTCCACGAGCTTGGTTTCTGGTATGAGGTTATCTTTCTTGTGAATCTTAGTGGGTTGGCATGCACTTAGGTTGCGTAACCATGGCGCTCTCCAGTCTTCGGCTTCAATGCAGGTAGCCTCTTCCATCCATGTTTCAATTTTCTTTTTCCATTCTTCTATTACTAATGTGGCTGCTCCTTTGTCTCAGTCGTTGTTTGGAATTCGAGGTTCAAGGGCTTGTACTCTATTCTTACTGCAAACCCTTCAGGTAGGGGAATGAATCCCTCTTACAATTTCATTCATGCACTTGTTTTTTTTTCCTCCCTCTATCAACAGTTTGCTAACAACTGTGTTTTGGTTCTTATGCAGGTGATAGGGTTTGCAGTTGGGTATGGTCGGAACAATCATGCTGGCCTCTACCTGGTAGGATCTGTCAACGCAACTAGTCTTTAGTTTTAGGATTAGGCCTGTGAGATTGAGGATTTGTTTTTCATCAATGCTTGGTCATTGTTGTCTCTCAGCTATAACCTAACGTCCTGGTCATTTTGTTTAGCGTAGGCTTCCTTGATTCTCTACTTGTTGACTGTAATTTATAATGTGTGGGAGACGCTTCCCAAAACCTTTTCCTAGGGTTTGTCGACTATCAGCTATGTGACTATTTGTGGGTTATGTTGGAACTTTGTTATGTATGCTCATACATTTCTGTCAGGCCAGGCAGTAACTCCATAAGGCAAAAATGATTTGTGTGTCTTATTCCATCAGGTAGGTGTTCATTATATACATGAGGGAGAGACTGTTCAGTTCATCTCCCGATGACTGTTCATATTTCTAATTTATTTATTTACATAAATTCACCCAATCACAAGGATTAGGTGTCAACATTCCCCCCCTAATTTGAAGGGGTGTTGGTGAGTCCAAGCATCATTCTGAATCATTCAAGCTTTTCTCTTCCAAGCGCTTTGGTGAAGATGTCTGCAATTTTCTCATTTGTGGAACAATGACGGAGATGGATTGTTTTGGCCTCAACATGATGTCGAATCAGATGATATTTAGTATTGATGTGCTTCGTTCGATCATGGAATTTTGCGTTCTTTCCCAACTTTATTGCAAAGGTATTTTAAATCATGAGTGGAGTTGATTGTACTTGTTTTACTTGCAAATCTTCAAGAATTTTCCTGAAACACACAATTTCTTTTTTTTCTTCAGCTACTGCCACATATTCTGCTTCTGTTGTGGAATCTGCTGGAACTGATTGTTTGCGTGATCTCTAGGAGATAGCTCCTGATCCAAGACTCATAGCATATTCTGAAGTCGATACCCCAGTTTCTTTGTCTCCATCAAAGTCTAAATCAGAGTATCCAATCAAGCTGAAGTCGTCAACCCGTGTATACTTGATCCCAAAGTCTTGAGTTCCCTTCAAGTACCTTAGAACTCTTTTTGCAGCAGACCAATGTCCCTCACAAGGCTTTTGCATAAACCTAGAGAGGATTCCAACAACAAACGAAATGTCTGGTCTGGTAGTAGTTAGGTAGTTGAGACTTCCTACAAGCTGTCTATACTTTGTTGCATCCTCAAATTCTTTTCCTTCAATAGATGTGAGCTTTAAGTTTTGTTCCATTGGAGTAGTAAGAGGATTGCACTTTGTCATGCCAAACCTGTTTAACAGATCTCCGATGTATTTCTTTTGAGAAAGAAATATGGACTTTGGATGTTGGGTTACTTCAATGCCAAGATAGTAATGAACATAGCTCAAATCAGATATTTCAAAACTTTTCCCCAATTCCTTCTTTATGGATGCAATGTAGCTTTCATTTTTCCCTGTCATCAAAAGATCATCTACATATACCACAAGATATACAACTGTTTTTCCAACTTTCTTGACAAATAAAGTTGCATCATCAAGATCAAAATGTTTGAAATTGAGTTTCAGAAGAAGCTTCGTTAGTTTTTCATACTAGGCTCGCGGTGCTTGTTTGAGGCCATACAAGGACTTCACAAGTTTGTATACTTTATGTTCATGTTCTGTCACAGCAAATCCTTCAGGTTGGGACATAAAAACATTCTCTTTTAGATCTCCATTCAAGAAAGCATTTTTTTCATCCATTTGATGGACTTTCCAACCGCTCTGAGCTGCTAGTGCAAAGAGTGTCTGAATGGTAGCCCATTTTGCTGTGGGGGCAAAAGTCTCCTCATAATTGACCCCTTCCTTCTGTGCAAAACCTTTTGCCACAAGCCTAGCTTTGTGCTTGTCAAGTGAGCCATCAACTTTATACTTGTTCGTGTAGACCCACTTGCAGCCAATTGGTTTGGTTCCTAATGGAGGATCAACCAGCTTCCAAGTGTCGTTCTTTATGAGGGCATCATACTCCTTTTGCATCGCTTCTTTCCATTCATCATGAGAAGCAACTTCTTTGAAGGAAGTTGGTTCAAAATCTGTAGACAAGTTCAATTCACAATCATAAGAAACATCCATATCAACGGGTGAATTAGAGTCATCTACATCACCTCCATTTTGCCGGTTTGAATTTTTGGTTCCTGTCTTTCCAACTTCATCAGGATGTACACTTTCAAGTGTCTTTGTCAGCCACTTTGGGGGACCCTTCCCAGATAGTCCAGGCTGCTTCGTTGATTGAGTTGGGACTGAATCAAGATTGAGTCTCCCAATTCTATCAATTACATCACTTAAAGCATCATCCGTTGTTGGAGTTTCTGTTGGCATTATGGCTAAACTGTTGTCCTTGATGGCAACCCATTCAGGTGATAGATCACAGTACTTCAAGTCAGCAGCAGAGATTGATGATCAGCTATCAAATATTGAAGAAAATAAGGGGTACGCAGGTACACCTTGCATAAGGTGCGTACACGCAGGTCAGTGTTACATAAAGTGCGTACATACCCGCAGTTATCCCATTCAGGAGGTGCGTACCCCCAGTGCACACATTTCAAGGCAAAGAAATTCACATGTGGGGTTTTCTTATGTTTTACTCTTGGTATTTAGCCGACGGTATTGTGTTATTATGGTGTCGGCTCGTGGTATTGATCCATGATTTAAGGAAGAGCTTTCCTATATAAAGCAAAGGAGATCATTTGGCTTGAGCATGTTTTGGGTTGAATATCTTATGAGGGCTAGATCTGGTCTAGATCTAAACAAGGCGAATCTACTGATGGACCGAGATCTCTTCGACGCATGTTCAGATCTGTAGATCTGACTGTCTGGGTTACTTCTAAAGTCTTGAAATCATCTATGCCCGGAGGTATGCAGGTGCAGTAAGAGAAAAGTGCGTACGTACGCAGGAACGAAGCGTTTCAGGTGCGCCGGTATGCAGGCACAGAAGGGTTCAGGTGCGCCGGTACGCAGGCAGTTCAATGGACTCAGAGCGGGGTACGCAGGCTAGCAGTTGAGCAGGGTGTGTACTGTACGCAGGCTAGCAGTTGAGCAAGGTGCGTACTGTAAGCAGGCCAGCAGTTGAGCAGGGTGAGTACAGTAAGCAGGCCAGCAGTTGAGCAGGGTGCTTACGTAAGCAGGCAAGCAGTTGAGCAGGGTGCTTACTTCTCTTAAAATATTTGTTTATCATTGCTGTGTTCTGGGTTTGGTCCTATTATTTTTGATCTAGTTACTACAGTTGACTGGGTGATTCTCTTATACTTGATGATCATTTGATGCTTATGGATCCAGTTTGAAAATTTATGAAAAGTGGTCCTTGTAAGAAAAGAAGTAGGGGGTTGTAGCTCCCTTCCAGGAGAGACTGGAAAACGAGAGAGAGTTGTAGCTCTCTGCAGGTTGCAGCCTGCGTACTGGTAAAGGACTGCACCAGTACAAAACCATTGTAAAAGGAGTTTCTAATTTGAAAGAAGATAGAGACATATTGCAGCAGGTGGTTTTCACCCACATTGGGTTTCCACCTTACATCTTGTGTTCTTTGGTGTGACTATCTGTTTTCTTTTGTTCATTCTCATTATTTTATGGTACTGACATGCAAAAATAATTCAAAGGACAAATAAAGAAGATTTATTAAAAGAATTGTATAATACTGATTCACCCCCCCTCTCAGTATTATTTCCAACAATTGGTATCAGAGTAGGTCCTTCAGAGAAGCTTGATCGCTTGAAGGTAGATCGTTCATCATGAGCAACTACGAGAGAGAAGCATCAATCAGGCCACCGGTTTTTGATGGGACAAACTTCAATTATTGGAAGGTAAGAATTACTGCCTATCTTCAATCTCTTGGTACAGAAGTTTGGGACATCGTAGAGACAGGATACACTTTTCCTTCAGCTACTCCTACAGATGCAGCCGAGAAAAAGAAGTATGAAACAAATGCGAAAGAAGTCAGTACTCTATTAGGATGTATATCTCAATCAGAATTCATGAAGGTAATGCACTATAAATCCGCAAAAGAGATATGGGACAAAATTGTCACGAGCTATGAAGGAGATGAACAGGTAAAGCGTGCTAAACTTCAAACTCTCAGAATTCAGTATGAGACTCTCAAAATGTATAATGATGAAAGTGTGGCTAACTATTTCCTTCGGGTAGATGAGGTTGTTAACTGTATGAAAAATTTGGGTGAAGAAATAAAAGAGGCTGTTGTGGTTGAAAAGGTTCTAAGATCATTGTCCCCCAAGTTTGAATCTAAAGTATCTGCAATAGAAGAAAAGGAAAATCTACGAATTCTTACTATGTCTCAGCTACATGGAATTCTAACTGCTTATGAAATGAGAAAGGGAGGTCCATCAGACAGAAGAGAAGCTGCTTTCAAGGCATCAGGCAAAGGAGATTATTATGAAGCAAGCCACGTCCCAGAAGAAGAGGAAGAAGAATCAAATTTTGTCAGAAATCTTCAAAGGGGTTCTGGAAGGTTCAGAGGTAAGTTACCTTTTAAATGCTTTGCTTGTGGAAGAGTAGGTCATTATGCTGCAAAATGTCCTTATAAGGATAAAGGAAAGGAACCTGCCAGATGGAACAAGAAACAGAATGCAAATAAGAAAAGCTACTACACTCATGAAGATAGTGATGGTCTATCAAACAGTGATGAAGATGAACAAGGTAATGAATATAAGTTGTTAATGGCATTTGAAGATGATGATTATATGGATGCTATAGATGTGGATAACCTTTATGATGAAATTACTAGACTCAAGAGATGTATAGAAGAAAAGAACATGATCATTGATACTCTACAATTTCAAATTGATGAAAAGGAAAAACATCTTGAAAAATTAGAAGGTGAAATTGTTGATCTTAGAAAAGAGATTGAGAAAACAAAAGCTATTAATCTCAAGTTTGTCAAAGGATCTGAAACTTTGGATGAGATTATCAATGTGCAGCGGTCTCCTCTAAATAAGACAGGTTTGGGCTATAATGGAGAAAATTCTCAAGCATCCACCTCAAAAAGTTATCTTGATGCAGCAAGAAGAAATGAGCAAAAGCACAATGAAGATCATCAGGTAAAGCAGGGACAAATTACAAACAGAAACTATAAGGGGCAATCCATCTTAAGGGTGAACAAAAGCTACAACCAGCCACAGGTAAAATCTTCTCAATTTGGTTCAAGAATAGATGACAATAGAAATTACAATCAATTGGCTGGTAGATTCGATAACCGCAGAAGTTTCTTCAATGGACAATGCTTTTCTTGCCATAACTTTGGTCACAAAGCAGCTCAATGTGTTGCATATAAAACGATCATGACTAGGGAAGCTCAAAAACAAAGAAGTATGATGGGGATTACAAAAAGGACCTATAACAACTTTTCGGTTCTTGAAAATGAAGTTGAATGTTCTATTTGCAATAACTTTGGTCATGAAGACTCTGAATGCAGGAGCAGGTTTCAGCAGAAAAAGGAACAAGCCTCAAGCACCAAAACATGGAGAATAAAGGAACCTCAAACAGAAAGATGTGGGATAGCATTTTATGCAGAGGGACGGGAAAATCTATGGTACATTGACAGTGGATGTTCGAAGCATATGACAGGTGATAAAGAAAAACTTGAGTCTTATTCTACTCTAGAAAAGGGAAAGAAAGTCTCTTTTGGAAATGATACTCCTGCAACTATAAAAGGAAAAGGCATTGCTTAGTTAAAAGAAAAGGTCAAGGCTGGAAATGTTTTGTATGTTGATGGATTGAAGCATAATCTTCTAAGTGTCAGCCAGATGTGTGATCAAAGAACCGAGGTTATATTCAGATCAAATGGATGTCTTGTTCGTGATCTTGATACAGGTAAAACAGTGATCAAAGGCAAAAGAACTCCAAATAATATGTACATATTTGAAGAAGGACAACAACAATGCTATCTGAGCAAGGATGATGAGCACTGGTTATGGCATCGGAGGTTGGGACATCTAAGCTTTTCACAAATAAGGAAAGCATGCAAATATCAGGCAGTTCGTGATCTTCCAGATATCAAAATTCTTGACAACACCATATGCAAATCATGTCAGTTTGGAAAACAAACCAGAACTAACTTTCCAGAGAAAGAAGGATCAGCTAGCATGCCTCTTGAGCTAGTACATACAGATACATGCGGTCCTTTCAGGAAAAGAACACCTCGAGGAGAAGAATACTTGATATTATTCATTGACGATTTCTCCAGGTTTGTCTGGTTAGGACTTATGAAGCACAAAGATGAAGCATTCGAAAAATTCAAATCCTTCAAAGCCTTGGTTGAAAATGAATCAGGTCACAAAATTAAGTGCCTCAGATCTGATAGAGGTGGGGAATTTACTTCAAATGAATTTTTCGATTTCTGTGAAGAACATGGGATAAGAAGAGAATTCTCTACAGCAAGAACTCCTCAGTAAAATGGAGTTGTGGAAAGGATGAACAGAACAGTCCAACAAATGGCTCGTGCTATGCTTGATGAGTCAGGAACTCCCACAACTTTCTGGGGTGAAGCTCCACATGCTGCGGTTGTTATTCTCAACAAAAAAAATGTCCGGGTGAACAGCACTCAAACTCCTCATGAGCTCTGGAGTGGTAGGACTCCTTCGGTAAAGCACTTCAAAATCTTTGGGAGCAAATGCTATATCAAGAATACGGATGAGCAGCTTGGCAAACTTGAACCTAGAGCAGATGAAGGCATTCTTCTTGGTTACTCTCCACATAGCAAAGCATACAAATGCTACAATAAAAGACTTGGCAGAATTGTTGACAGCATTGATGTAGTGGTTGATGAGAAGGGATACATTCCTAGGCAAGTACATCATGAAGACATCGAAGAAGATGAAAGCTACCCCCAACGACAGAATTATGAAGAAGAAGAACCTCAAGAAGAACCAGAGGAGCAAACAAGAATAGAAGAAAAGACTCCATCCAGATATGTTCAGAAGAATCATCCAGAATCTCAGATAATGGGGCAGAAAGAAGCAGGTGTACAAACAAGAAGAACAGTTGCAGAAGCTTCAAGCTATTTGGCATTACTCTCCTCTACTGAACCACAAAATGTGAAAGAGGCATGCAAAGATGAATGTTGGGTGAAAGCAATGGATGAAGAACTTGAGCAGATCGAAAAGAACAACACTTGGGAGCTGGTTCCTAGACCAAAAGATAAGAATGTTATCGGGACAAAATGGGTCTTCAAAAACAAATTGAATGAAAATGGAGAAGTAATTAGAAACAAAGCCAGACTTGTGTGTAAAGGGTATGCGCAGCAAGAAGGAATAGACTTTGAAGAAACCTTTGCTCCTGTTGCAAGACTTGAGGCCATCCGAATGTTCCTTGCTCTCTCAAGTTTTCAAAACTTCAAAGTATTTCAAATGGACGTGAAATCAGCCTTTCTGAATGGAGACTTGGAAGAAGAAGAGTACATTGAACAGCCAGATGGGTTCATTCTTGGAAATGATCCAAATCTTGTATGCAGATTGAAAAAGGCTCTCTATGGTCTCAAACAAGCTCCAAGGGCTTGGTACTACCGTTTGGACAAATATCTTCATCAACAAGGCTTTTCAAAAGGATCGGCAGATAGCAATCTTTATATAAAAGTTGAAAATGACAAATTGCTAATACTTGTTGTGTATGTAGATGACATTATTTTTGGGAGCAATGAAGAAGCTATGAGTCAAAGCTTTGCCTTGGTCATGCAGAAAGAATTTGAAATGTCCTTGCTAGGAGAACTGACATATTTCCTTGGTTTGAAAATCCAACAAAAAGAAGGAGGAATCTTTTTATCTCAAACCAAGTATCTCAAACAGATTTTGAAGAAATATGGTATGGAAGATGCAAAACCAGTATGTACACCCATGGTCACAGGATGTAGCCTCAGTGCAAATGATGAATCTGCAGCAGTACATCAACCAACGTACAGATCTATGATTGGAAGTTTACTTTATTTGACAGGTACCCGACCAGACATCATGCATGCAGTTGGAATAGTTGGAAGATTTCAGGCAAATCCGAAGGAGACTCATCTTCAGGCAGTGAAGAGAATTTTCAAATATCTTCAAGGGACTCAAAATTATGGCTTATGGTATCCTAGAGATACAGATCTTACACTTCATGCTTATACAGATGCAGATTGGGCCGGAAGCGTGGATGACAGGAAAAGCACAAGTGGTGGTGTGTTCTTTATGGGTTCCAGACTGGTATCTTGGTTCAGCAAGAAACAGAGTTCGATTGCCTTGTCTACAGCTGAAGTGGAATATGTTGCTGCTGCATCTTGTTGCACCCAACTCCTTTGGATGATGCAGACTTTGCAGGATTTTCAAATCACTTGTACACCACCAATCCCCATCTTATGTGATAACACAAGTGCAATCAGCATCTCAAAGAATCCTGTTATGCATTCAAAAACCAAGCACATACCAATCAAGTATCATTTTCTCCGGGAACAAGTGCTTGAACAGAAGGTCAAGTTGGAGTATGTTCCTTCTAAGGAACAAGTTGCTGATATTCTCACCAAACCATTGCCCAGGGACACTTTTGAATACCTCAGGCAAAAGCTGGGGGTTGTTGATGCATCATCTTATTGCTGAACCTCTTCTGATTGATGGTACAGGTTCAGGGGGAGCATATAATGCATTGTTGGCATTATGGAGGATGTGCAGAAGGAGATCTTGGAAGTAGCTGCAATATGTCTCTATCTCTTTCATGGTGGATTATGGTTCTTCGTTGCAAATCTGGTTCATATTCAGGGGGAGCATGTTCTTAGGGGGAGCATAACCCTTTGCCCTTGATGTCAAAGGGGGAGAATGAAGCTGAAGCTTTGAGGTTGCCATCAAGTCCAAAGGGGGAGATTGTTGGCATTATGGCTAAAGTGTTGTCCTTGATGGCAACCCATTCAGGTGATAGATCACAGTACTTCAAGTCAGCAGCAGAGATTGATGATCAGCTATCAAATATTGAAGAAAATAAGGGGTACGCAGGTACACCTTGCATAAGGTGCGTACACGCAGGTCAGTGTTACATAAAGTGCGTACATACCCGCAGTTATCCCATTCAGGAGGTGCGTACCCCCAGTGCACACATTTCAAGGCAAAGAAATTCACATGTGGGGTTTTCTTATGTTTTACTCTTGGTATTTAGCCGACGGTATTGTGTTATTATGGTGTCGGCTTGTGGTATTGATCCATGATTTAAGGAAGAGCTTTCCTATATAAAGCAAAGGAGATCATTTGGCTTGAGCATGTTTTGGGTTGAATATCTTATGAGGGCTAGATCTGGTCTAGATCTAAACAAGGCGAATCTACTGATGGACCGAGATCTCTTCGACGCATGTTCAGATCTATAGATCTGACTGTCTGGGTTACTTCTGAAGTCTTGAAATCATCTATGCCCGGAGGTACGCAGGTGCAGTAAGAGAAAAGTGCGTACGTACGCAGGAACGAAGCGTTTCAGGTGCGCCGGTACGCAGGCACAGAAGGGTTCAGGTGCGCCGGTACGCAGGCAGTTCAATGGACTCAGAGCGAGGTACGCAGGCTAGCAGTTGAGCAGGGTGCGTACTGTACGCAGGCTAGCAGTTGAGCAGGGTGCGTACTGTAAGCAGGCCAGCAGTTGAGCAGGGTGAGTACAGTAAGCAGGCCAGCAGTTGAGCAGAGTGCTTACGTAAGCAGGCAAGCAGTTGAGCAGGGTGCTTACTTCTCTTAAAATCTTTGTTTATCATTGCTGTGTTCTGGGTTTGGTCCTATTATTGTTGATCTAGTTACTACAGTTGACTGGGTGATTCTCTTATACTTGATGATCATTTGATGCTTATGGATCCAGTTTGAAAATTTATGAAAAGTGGTCCTTGTAAGAAAAGAAGTAGGGGGTTGTAGCTCCCTTCCAGGAGAGACTGGAAAACGAGAGAGAGTTGTAGCTCTCTGCAGGTTGCAGCGTGCGTACTGGTAAAGGACTGCACCAGTACAAAACCATTGTAAAAGGAGTTTCTAATTTGAAAGAAGATAGAGACATATTGCAGCAGGTGGTTTTCACCCACATTGGGTTTCCACCTTACATCTTGTGTTCTTTGGTGTGACTATCTGTTTTCTTTTGTTCATGCTCATTATTTTATGGTACTGACATGCAAAAATAATTCAAAGAACAAATAAAGAAGATTTATTAAAAGAATTGTATAATACTGATTCACCCCCCTCTCAGTATTATTTCCAACAGTTTCATGTGGGGGAGAGTGTTCTTCAGAAGAAGATTCCACATGTTGATCTAGTATAGGAATTCCCCCTTCAAGATGTGGAATCTGATTATCAAATTCTTGAAATGATTTTTCTTTTTCAAATCTATCCAAGCAATCAAGTTGCTGCTCAACAAAATTGTCAGTTTTGGATGATTCAAGAAAAATTACATCTCTAGATAGAACAAACTTTTTATTTACTTCATCATAGAGATGGTATGCTTTGGGGGTGTTTGAATATCCCAGAAAGATACACTTACGACTTCTAGCACCAAGTTTGTTTCTATGTACCTTTGGTATCAAGGCATAACAGGTGGAACTAAAGACCCTGAGATGCTTTACCGAAGGAACATGTCCATACCACATTTCATATGGAGTCTTGTTTCTTATAGCATTAGATGGACATCTATTCTTTATATATGTAGCACATAAAACAACATCAGCCCAAAACATTATCTTTACATTTTTTAAGAAGAGCATGGATCGTACCATATTTAAGATTGTCCTATTCATTCCTTCAGCTACACCATTCTGTTGGGGATTATAAGGCACAGTTGTTTGATGTTTGATCCCATGTTGGCGAAGATAGTTTTCAAATTCATTTGATGTGTATTCTTTTCCATTATCAGTGTGAATAAACCCAATATGAGATTGTGCATCATTTTCAATACATTTATGAAAATTCTTGAATGTTTGAAAAGCATCAGATTTGTTCTTCAATAAATAAACCCAAAAAATTTGAGTGTAGTCATCAATAAATATCATGATATATTTATTTCCATTTGCAGAAGGAACAGGCATTGGACCACATAAATCTGAATGAATGAGTTCAAGTTTTCTATGTTTTCTTGAATGTGAATCATGAAAAGACTGTTTGCTATGCTTTCCTAGAATGAAGCATCACATTGCTTAAGTTTCCTAGGAATTGTTGGCAAACCAGTGACACCATTTTTCTTCAATAAGCAGAGACTGTCATAGTTCAAATGTCCAAATATAGCATGCCATAATAAACTTGATGGAAGTGTACCTTCTTCATGATGATAATTGTATGAGAAATGTTGTACATGAGTAGAGGTTCCTTGCAGCTTGAGAAGCCTTTCTTCTTCTATTCCCCTCATGACAAGTGAGTGGTCAGATGCTTTTCTTACCTCAAGCTTGCCATCGAACATATAAATGGAGTGACCTTGCTAGTGGATGTGGACCAGGGACAACAAGTTTCTTTTGAGTTGTGGGAGATATAGAACATGATGCAGAAGAAAGTCTGGAAGACCAGGTAGTTTAAGCGTGATTGTGCCAAGCCCTGATGGCTTGATTTTTGATTGGTCTACAAAGTATACTGCTCCATCAACATTGTCAGTGAAATCTTCAAAAACATATTTTCTATGAGTCATGTGGCAGGTTGCTCCTGAATCAAGCAACCAATCATTTTTCCAAGAAGCAAATGAAGCATTAAACAAATCTTCATTTACTCTAATGTTACATTGTGCCACAACATAGTGAGCGGATTCAGGTGCTTTACCTTTGTCTGTATCATCAGTTTTACCTTTCTGTTGGTTTCTTTTCTGCTCAATTTTGTCCCATGGTAGCTTGCATATAGAGGCATCATGTGATCGATTTCTTTTGCAGCGTATGCAGTGCAAATTTGCCTTTTCTCCTTGAGAATATCTGCCCCCCTACCTCTAAAATCTCTTCTACCTCTTCCTTTGGAAGAATCTTGATCAAGATTATTCTCTCTGTGTGCAAGAAGAGTTGTCTTCTTTTCCAAACCCTTCTCTTTTTCAACAAACTTCTCCATCAAAAAATTTAAACTAAGCCCAAAAATAATTACAGTATTCGTAACAAAATACTAATAATAATTTGCTATGACTACAAAAAATGGAATCAACTGCAAGCTTTCAATATGCAATATATATTGTATTCCTTATAACATATTCCACAATATTCACATACCAAGCACGGTCGAGTTAATGCATCAGAACAACAGTGTTCTTGGACAGCATTATTTTTTTTTTTGGACAACAGGTAACACGCCAAACCTTTATGCAACATACCATGTGTATTCACCAATCCAATGCAGAAAATAGCCCATACAACCAAATTCAACAAGCACGAGCTTTCCAAACTTTAAACGATGGTCAACGCAAGTTAAATTGAAATGAAATCAATCCAAAATCACGCTCAATATTTAATACAATACATGTTCTTAATGCACAGAGACTGTATTAACCAAAATGCATGGACTCAGTGCTCAATTCAACCATTAGACTGCTCATGGACTTGGAATAAAGACAGTGCTTTCAGTATTCAACACATTCCATCATTTAATATATGCCATTTAACAAAGGCCACCAGGTCATAAAATTAGACTTTAGCACTTCATCTATATATCACAACAGTCACAGTCTTTTACACGGCTTATAAAAATAATTACAAATCTGGAAGGACTGCCACGATTTAAAAAAAAAAACAACTGAACAATAGTGTCAAGAACTATGTACCATATCTCCATGGCTTACATCCCTGCATCTTCAATGGAACATAGGATATCCACCAATATTCAACATTGCCTAGAATTGTATATAGGTCTTTAGAATTGAAAGCAATTCAAATTTGACTACATTACGTTACTGCAGGTAGCATTCAATGTTCCATAACATGATATATATTTACTATTTATTCTCCTTGAACACCTGGTTTGTTATATTTTTCATATAGAATGCATTCTCTTTGAAACACCAGCACAGTCCCATCTAAATTTAGCCATTGTTGCTGGCCTTTCCCTCTACTCTGTGTCAACAACATAAAAAAAAAACCCTCTATAGTATCCTAGTAGATGCCTAATAAGCAGCATCCAGGAATTAACCACTGTAAAAAACTCCTATTAAGTGCCAACAGATATTAAAATACTGATTGCAAACCGCAAAGTTTAGCTTTTGCACGGAGTTAAAGATTCCCCCAATTTCCTCACTTCTCTATGCGCAACCAAGCCTAATGGAAATGCTTCACTATGCATATCAGCGTTCAAAACAGTGTATATAGCAAAGGTATGGTTCAAAAAAATTTGACAGCAGCATACAACGTACAGCAAAGAATGGTATGCATTCAGCAGATAGAAGGCAGAGAAGGAATAACTCTGAGTGAGAGAAGGAGTTAATTAGGATAGTTCAACGCATGTCAGGCCAGTGTAGAGCACACAACAACAACTGTGGAGGGGACAGAGAGCAGTAGGAAGTGGACAGAGAGTAGTAGGCAGTGGTAGTTACAACTATTTTGAGAGTTGGCTCTAATACCATGTCAGGCCAGGCAGTAACTCCATAAGGCAAAAATGATTTCTGTGTCTTATTCCATCAGGTAGGTGTTCATTATATACATGAGGGAGAGACTGTTCAGTTCATCTCCCGATGAATATTCATATTTATAATTTATTTATTTACATAAATTCACCCAATCACAAGGATTAGGTGTCAACAATTTCATATTATAATTGAAAGAAAAATTCCAGCGAAATGTTGGTTTTGATTACCTTTGTTTTAATGGTAATTGTTGGATGTCGTTCCTTTCACTCTGACTTAAATGCCCTCAAATTAGGATTGTTATTTTGCAGTTGTTTTTGTAATTTCTTCCACGAATAGAAAGCATTGTAGTTTCTGTGGTATTCGTTCTAGTGGTCGATTTCAAAATTAGGAAAATAATGTATGGCTCATATGTGCTTAACTTGTTCGATTTGTTTGTTTGTGTTCGCTCCTGTTCATTCACTGTCGATTTCTTTCACGGGTTACAAACCCTCGTTCTGGAAGTGCATCTCTGTCTTGCTGTCTGGACTCTATTTCTTAGAAAAAGAAGAATTAAATAAACTTGTATGTATGCATTGTATCAATTACTCTGATGTTTGATGAATTAGGAAACAAAAACGAAAATGTTATGGACACACAGATGGATTTGAATTGTCTGTTCTTTTATTGTTATTGCTTGAATGCTAAAAATGTTGAACCCTTTCAATGGATTTTTCATGTACATTTGTAGTCTCTGTTCACAGTTACTTGAACTGTGTAGTAACTGTTTTCAGTTGTAATTCTATTTAGTTACATAACGATGCTTGTATTTGGTTCTGCTTCTTGACAAGATTTTACATCAAACACATTTTGTTTTTTTTCTCTAAAATGACTGAACAATTATTAAATTTCTATTGATTAAAGATAGACAAACTAATGACCCTAATAGACCAAACTGTCCCTAACTAGTACTGAAACTGAAAGTAAACAAAATTTTCCACCCTAGTTTGACAAACTAACATAAAAAAATCAATTTGTTAACACAATTTCCATCTTGGCAGAGACCAACACCTGGTTATGGTGCCCTAGCCGAATGCTCCTGCATCAAGCTCCCGAGGTAAAAAGAAATCATGACTCCGGTCCATGAAATTCTCGACTGAAGAACCCGCCTGCTCATTCTGCTTGGCATCAAGCCACGAACTGTCCTCAATAGGACGGTTCTTCCACTTGACCAGGTATTGCAGATACTCCTTCTGCCGAGTTCGTTTGGCCACCTGAGTGTCGAGGATTCTCTTAATCTTGGGAGGCTGAACGTAAGGCTTCTGTCTCATCCAAGTTTCTCCTCCATCCTAGGTATTCTCTGTAGGCCATGTAGTTCTGTCTTCTTCTTCTAGGTCAGCAGTGTAAGGAAACATGTCTACTACATTAAAGATGGGTGAAATGCCTATTCCTGGTGGGAACTGTATCTCATAGGCATTCGCTGAAAATTTCTAGAGGACATTACAGGGACCTATCTTCTTATACTTCATCTTATTTTATGTACTTCTAGGGAAGCATTCCTTGTGAAAATGTGCGAGGACTTCATCTCCCACATTGATTTGTACTTTCCTTCTTTTCAAATCTGCTTGTTGTTTATACTTTTAGTTGTTGTCCTGCAATTTAATTTTCACCTACTCATGTAAATCTCTCATTACGTTAGCAAAATCTTCTTCATCTGCACTTCACCTTTCTTGCAGTCTGAGATCTCACAACTCATGCACTCCATGAGGATGCATGCCATACAGAATATGAAATGGACTGTAACCTGTGTTGCAATTAGGCGAATCGCTATAAGTGAACTCTGCCTGGGCAAGCACTCGATCCCACATCTGCAATATCTCACCAATCAAACTTCGTAGCAGGTTTCCCAGACTCCTATTTACCACCCCTGTTTGTCTGTCGGTTTGCGGGTGATAAGCAGAGCTGTAACTCAACTGTGTATCCATCTTCTTCCATGGGGTACGCCAAAATTTCCCTCTAAACTTAATATCCCTGTCCGAAAGAATAGACTTAGGAAAACCATGTAGCCTGACAATCTCCGTGAACAACAAGTGGGCCAGGTGAGTGGAATCACTGGTTTTTCTGCAAGGGATAAAACGTGCCATCTTCGAGAATCTGTCCACTACTACCATCACCAAGTCATAACCTCACTATGCCCTAGGTAGACCCAAGACAAAGTCCAAGCTGATTGAGTCCCATGGTTTGCTTGGAACTGGAAATGGTGTATACAGTCCCGTGTTTTGACTGTGACCCTTCGCCAACTGGCACACTTTACATCTGGTCACAAACTGTTTTACATCCCTTCGCATCTTTGGCCAAAAGTAGAAATGACTGAGCTGCTTGAGTGTCTTGTCTAGACCTCCATTGTGCTTCTCCTTAATAATGTTCTCTCTCATCGAGCAATCATGAATGCATAGTTGTCCTCCTCTAAATAGCAGTTTCTCTTGCAAGTTGTAGTCCAACCATGGACTGTTATCTCTCACCAAGGGATTCTAACATGCCTCATAGGCCTCTTTAAAATATGTGTCAGTCTGATATTAAATCTTTCAAGTGCTCAAAACCCAACACTTGTACAATACTCTCCTACAAAATTAAGGCCCTGTTAAACACACATGGACAGCAAGAGAGATATGAAAGATAAAACATGCAATACATTTTTTATTAACATGAGATATACATTTATAGTACAATATGTGACTCTTGGGTTTCAGATCCCAAGGTCTCTTGGACTGCTTTGGTCTATTCGGCTTCCACACTAACCCATTTAGGATTAGGTGTCCAACATTCCCCCCCTTAATCTGAAGGGTTATGTATGAGTCCAAGAAGAGAGATGTAATACAAAATGTGCAAAAAATGCATGGCAGCACTAGGCTGAATGTGCTCTATGAAATGTTGGTATAAAGGGCAGTGGTTTAAGGATGACCACCAACACTGGAACGCTTAGTGTAGTTCCCGGAACTCTTCCAAAACTGGCAAGAAACTAAAGTTTTCTGCTAGACGAAGTGATCCTATTGTTTTAAAGAGGGAAACCTTCAACCATAAAAGGGAAGTCTCACCCCGCATAAAAGGTAAAACTTCAACCTGAAAAGGGAAGTCTCAACCTATGATGGTTTAAGGATAACCAACAACTCTGGAATGCTTAATGCAATTCCTTGAACTCTTCCAAAACTGGCAAGAAGCTGGAGTCTTCTGCTAGAGGAAGTGTTCTCAATTTTGTTCCTGGAATTCTTCCAAAACTGGCAAGAAGCTGAAGTCTTCTGCTAGAGGAAGTGTCCCAGATTGCCAATTGAAGGCATGTTCACGGGCATCTTTGTCTCTGGCTACAACTCTGAAACTGGTGTGGCAGGTTGTGGCTCAGGCTCGCTTGATGTGACTTTGAAGCTTGTAGATGACCATCATTTCCCCCCCTGTCAGATACAAGGTGAGATGATGGAGGAAACTCAACTGCAAGACTGTTCAATATTCTGGAACAAGTTCTGACATGTGTTTGGAATATCTTCTTGGCTGTTGATGCCCATTGCCAAGAAGCGATCCATCCAAGATGAATCTTTGTTCTTGCAGGACGTTTGTTTCTGAAGCATCTGTGTGAAGGATGGCTAGTTTTATGACAGTGCTTACATGGATGAAGATCAAAACAGTGATCTTTCAGATGGCCAACTCGATCACAGTGTTGGCATTTCACAATCTGTTGTTGTTGTTGTTGTTGCGGTGGAAGAGGAGTAGAATCTGGAACAGCTGAAGCTGAACTGTCATGAGGAGTAGGTGCACTGTCATGAGGAGCAGGTGAACTGTCATGAATGAATCCAGCACTCTGAAACTAAATGGGCTTGGCATAGTCTGGAATATGAAAGGACAAGTCCTTGTCATATCCAAGACCAGTTCTATGCTTGTTGTGGACAAGCTGTTCCCAAGGTCTGATGATGGGCTTGGGAAGTGCAGACTGAGTTTCTGCATCTGCATATACAACTGCTGCTTTATTTGAATGAACTGTAACATTATTGTCTTGTTGTTTATAGGAGTCTGTTTCAATCTTCTAAACAGAAACAGGTTCAGAATGATGACTCCACTTGTGTAATTCTTCCTGCTGTAGCTTTGTCTCAAGCTACAAAAACTCTATCTTTTCTTGTGCATTTTGTATACATTTTTGAATGTCAGCAATAATGTCTTTATTGATTATGATTGCGCTGTCAGCAGTGGATATGATTAGAGTTCTCAATAACTCTAATATTCTTTCAAGCTTAGCCATTTTTCTTAGCAGTGGGCAAATAAAGAATGTGAGAAATTATGCAATATCTTCTTCTACAAACAATATCAAGCCTTAATGGTAGGCTTTGGAGCAACCGTTAAGACCAAATTTCAACATATACCACTTAAAAATTTGGCTAAAAATAGTGAGCTTAAACTGTTGAAGAGAAACTCAAAAGGTAGATTCCCAATGCAAAATGGTGCATGTAAAGACTTAAATAAATACTACCTCAACCTGTTTAAAAAATTGAATTGATGTCATGTTCATGAGAACCTCAACTGGAGCTAATCCTTCCTCGCCCACAAGGCGCAACTGGTATTTTCAGTGCCTTGTTTTTAATTTCTGTCAATCTACAACACTACCTTCTTGGAGTTAGATGCCATCTGTTCTCAGCTGGGTTCATAAAATATTTCAGGGAACACTTACAAATGAAACAAGATGCTTGTGATGTGAAACTGTAACTGCTAGGGACGAAACATTTTTGGATCTTAGTCTCGACATAGAACAGAACAGTTCCATCACAAGCTGTACATACTTAATGCTGACGACAAGTTCTTTTGTGACAAGTGTTGTAGTTTGCAAGAAGCACAAAAAAGAATGAAAATTAAGATCCCTCCTCGTATTCTTGTTATCCACTTGAAGCGCTTCAAATACATTGAACAACTTGGGCGATACAAAAAGCTCTCTTATCGTGTGGTCTTCCCCATGGAGCTGAAGTTATGCAATACAACCGATGATGCACCGGGTTCAGATTCAGAGTATTCACTATTTGCAGTCGTTGTTCATGTTGGCAGTGGTCCAAATCATGGGCACTATATTAGCCTTGTAAAAAGCCATAACCACTGGCTCTTTTTTTGATGACGAGAATGTAGAAATGATTGATGAGTCTGTTGTGCAAACATTTTTTTTTTTTGGTTCAGCACAGGAGTACTCAAACAACATGGATCATGGTTATATCTTGTTCTATGAGAGTCTAGACAACAAGCTTTGAGACATCCTTCATTGGATCAAATTTAGGGGATATATTTAGCTCAAAGTGCCAACAATTCAATTGGTTTTGGATGACTTGGAAATCCGAAAGTTTACAGTTGAATCGAACAACATGTCTCTGTGACAAAATGACTTGCAGAGCTGTATCTTGAAAACAAAGAGAGACGATGGCTTGAACCACCATTCAACATGACGATTGCATTTCCAGTTATTCTCTTAGCGTTACCACAACATGGTGAGATATCTTGCTTGCTGCGATTTCAAAATAAAACAATCTTAACTCTCAACGGCGGGACAGGAGGAGCGGCTTCAATGAGAGGAAACCCGATGACTGCATAAATATATAATTTCATATTTGATTGAAGGACATGTATGAAGAAATGTACTGCGGATTCAAGTCTGCTACAGCTTATTGAACACTGCCTTGAACTGATACCTCAAGACCCACGGGGCCCATGACTAAGCCACAGATGGGTAGCGGTCGCTTGCGTATAGTGAAAGGGGCATTGAAATGATTTCTTGTAAAAAATTTAGAACTCTAGACCATTACCACGCAGAGATACCATTCAATACCATTCGCATAAAACGTTGATACCATCCAATACCACACAGAGATACCATTCAATACCATTCGCATAAAATGTTGATACCATTCAATACCACGGATGCTATGAGAAGAGTATTTATCACCAGCGAGAAACCACAAGAGCAAATAATTTATCACCGACAGTAAGATCTTTTACAGGATGTCAAAGTCATTACGTGCAGCAGGGAGAACAATTTGCACTCCTTTGCAAATTTATATCATCGACTTTACATTCCAGAAACTCTAAAGCTTAATGGAAACTGGACCTCGGACAAATCCGCCTACCAAGAAATACCAATATTTGAACTGCACGGCACTAAAAATCCACGAACTGTAGTAAAAGAATTCTTTATCCAAACAAATAATCAAACTCCATGACCAAAACGAACAAATCATAGCTAAATCAAATCCTTTTCTCGTGAAGAAACCGCATTTAGCCTCAGGAACCTAAATTATCAACGCAGTCTACAATTTCACCAGATTCGAATGCTCAATCTACCATTTCACAGGATTGGAATGCTCAACCCGAAAAAAATCAAACTCTACAGTGGGATTTGGTCTTTAAGCCGACCAAAATCGAGCTTGTAGGTGTCTGTAGATGGAGAATAACGAGAAGAAGCAGGATTTGTCCAACCTCAACAATGGCAACTTCCACTCGGACATGAACATCATCATTCATATATTTAAAATCCTCATAATCCATCAACGCATATCGTTCCTTTTCTGAGAGCGCAGGTAAGGAATATGGCAGAGAATGAGAGCGCAGGTACAGTAGACAGAACGCAGGTTCACATAAAAGGAATATGGCAGACAGGGGTCAGAGATGTCAGTCAGCAATTAGTGGATTTCAGGCAGAGAATTGTCAGGAGGTAGTGCATGCAGTACCAGGAGCAGCTAATTATATATGGAGGAGCAGAGACCAGTAGTGGTATTAACAGGGTGCAGCTAAAATTTAGCTGAATAAATATTCATGAGAAAATATTCGTGAATTACATGGCAGAAATAAACTGCACAGAAAGGCCAAAAACAAATGGCTCAAATTACTTATGCAGGGCAGGAATACGCCTGCTCTGATACCATGTTAAACACACATGGACAGCAAGAGAGATATGAAAGATAAAACATGCAATACATTTTTTATTAACATGAGATATACATTTATAGTACAATATGTGACTCTTGGGTTTCAGATCCCAAGGTCTCTTGGACTGCTTTGGTCTATTCGGCCTCCACACTAACCCATTTAGGATTAGGTGTCCAACAAGCCCTCCTACTCAACGCATCCGCCACTTTTTTGTTCTGCCCGCTGATGTGTTTGTGTTTCAACACAAAGGTGAAACTCTGCAAATATTCCGCCCACTTGGCATGTTTGTGATTCACCTTGTGTTGTTGCATCATATATTGTAGTGCAGAATTATCTAAAAACAACACAAATTCATTTCCCAAAAAATAGTGTCTCCAGTGCTTCAATGCCGGTACAACAACATAGAACTCCTTGTCTTATGACGAATATTTCTACCTGCTTTCATTTAGCTTCTCACTGTGTCACACGGAATCTGTCAAGGGTGCGGACACGACTGACCTTCCTAGAAGTCTAAGACATTCTAATGACAAACAAGACAAAATGGAGTGATCTTTCTCTAAATACACCTTTTACAACATGAAAACTACAAGTGTTTAGGCTTACCTTATTCCAAAACGCTGTTGTTGAAGTCCGTTCTTGACGATCCGGATGAGCTCCTCCTTCAAGTCAATTCCTGCAACCACAAACAATCAAACAATTACCAAGCACTTGCATTTCATATAATAAAACATATATTCAACATGCAGACCAAGGAACACATGAAATAACTCATTAACACAAGCTATTGAGAAAAATAAACCAGTTTGTATTAATAACGAAACAAAGAAACTCTTACAACCTGGCCTTGGTGTTGTGCAAGTTCCTCCCAGGGTCCATCAAGGGTTTTCCTCTACTTTGACAAAGCTCACCCTCTCCCAAGTAGAATCAAGTGAAGACAATCTCTCCTCACAAAGGCTCTAATGGAAGACCTAAATCCTGCAGCATTTACCCAAAGAAAATGTATAGCTCCAACCTCCTCTCCTTCTGGCTCAATGCCTTTATTTATAGTGCTGTAAAGAGGTTATTCAGGTCCACTATCAATGGGATCATCCCCCTCTATGGGTGGGATAGCTCCCTTATTGATGGGATAAGTTCCCCCTTAATAGAGATACATGAACCAACTGGAGGCGCATCCATTTCATCAAACCGACCTCTAGAATGTTCTAGAAGTAACCACAAGTAACTTTTTCAAGATAAAACTCGCGCATTTTGCCTTTTACAGAGGGACGCACCTGTCCCTTAACATACAGAGCGTCCATGGACGCATATTTTGTGAACAAGGTCAGCGTCCCCGCGGGTAAGGCTAGAGAGAACCTGCGACCCCAGAGATAAACATAGTTTTTACAAGACTTTCTCTCTTCTTTGAGTTTGAGATGGATAACAGAGGCATGAGACTTGCCTAAGAGGGTAGCATGACTGTTGATTTGAGCCATACTAACTGTAAGTAGTCAAGGTGACATTTTTTAGTGTAACAGATTGCCCCCTAAAGTGCGAAGCCTGGAATAGAATAGGGTTTTGTAATTCTAGGAAGGGTGAAGCGCTTTATCATTTCAAGGATTGCCTTGTGGATGGCCTGGTTGGAACCTGCAATTTTCAACACAAAATACATGGATAAGATTATATCATCACTGAGGTAGGCATTCCCATACTCAGATTCAAAACTTTAACTAATGGACTAACTATTCTGATACAGGAATGATCTTGCAGTACATCATTTTTATAGACTTTTGTAGACACAGTATGGACGCAGCCATCTGTTTATGATTAGTCTACATAGATAATGAATACAAAACTCCTCGCAGCCTGGATGGTAGAAACTAGATCCAGGGTCTTCACTTCTACTTCCCGAATTGGTACGATTCTAGCCATGTGATTAAATGATTCGATGTCGAACATGGTAGAAACCACTTGATTACCAGTCAATGATGTAAACTGTTAACAAGCGTGAGAGAAACCACCAGTAATGTCAATGGTTCTCAAAGTACCAAGCACAACCCGTGAAATGTGAATAGATGTTTTGATGTCGAACACTTCACGGAATCCTCTGATCGAAAGTCAATGATGTAAACTGACGTCAAAGGCGAGAAACCTGCCATTGATGCATGCAGACTTCAAGGTACTGTCGATTCCTAAGTCATCTTTCTAGATAATGTGTCGATGTCGATAGAAAGCGACCCGTTGCAGGCAAGCCCGCAACACGAAATCATTGTTCAAGTTGAAGAAATGTTGCTGTAAGGACTGACTCAGGGATGGTCAAATGGATGACAAGTATTTTGCAGATGAAAGTTTTTGCTTGCAGACCTCTTGAACACATAACGACACAACAGATGGCTTGGTGACGTATAACTCAAAGTTAACCCCTGGAACCCGGTTAAAGACTTTCAAAGTGATTTGGTCAACTGTGAGGTAAAAGATTTCCCAACCCAGGTGAATGAAAAGTGTCGTGTTCAAGAGCGGTAATAAAGTTTCTTCTGAGACAAAAGGTGACAAATAGGTTCATTCTTCTCTTTTTTCCCCCACCATTTCTGGCAAGTACCTCTTTATTTTTAACAAGCTTGAGGAGGATAACATATGCTTGATTATAAGCTCATCCTTCGGACGAGTCCAACCTAGTTTAAATTCGAACCCTAGGAAGGAGTGGTTCGTTCCTGTTTGTAATTGAACAGGTCCTCTACTGTAAAAGTTTAACGAGCCCAGTATAGGAGAAACTCGGCGTTTTTCAATTTTAGAGAGTCTGAAAAAACTAAAGGAGACTCCACGTTGAACTTTTTCGTATATTTGTGTCCCTCAAGCCCGAAAAAGTATAAAATAATACCTGGGGGAACCGCTTGATCTTGCGACCAAGGAGTACTTTCATAATAGTGTCGTTAACCTGAAAAGTAAAAAGCGATCAAGGACACGTCGTTTTATTTCCTTATCGAGTTCGAAACGACAAAAACCCGGCAATCTTTTCCTGATTTTGCGGTCAGAAAAGAGCTAAAAGGGGACCGTCTTTTAATTCCGTTTTAACGAGTGAAAAAGAAACACTCGGCGATCTTTTCATGTTTTAGGAGTCAGAAAAGGGCTTAAAAGATGACTCTGATATTTTTGTTTGTGAAAAATTACAATTTCCCTCGAAATCCCTTTGTCCTGCACAAAAGCAACACATTACTCATACCTGTTTAAAATAGGCAAAAATACATTCAAAAACATCTTTTCATGGTAAAAAATGAACTAATTCATCCAAAAAACCTATAAAAAGACCTTTTACCATGTCATTTTTACCGTTTCACTGTTGAGGTTGAAAAAGGAGCTTTTGACAAGAAACTTCCCGTGGTTGCTGCGGAAAATCTGACCGTCGGAATCGAACGCCGTCTCATCCAGGTATTTTACACATCCTACTCTGCATTTCTATCCGTTTAGAATCAATTTTTAGGTTTTAGTTTCATTTTTTGGGGGGGTTTTGGTTTTGGAATGCGCCTCTCGGCGGACGCAGGTGCCCTTCGGGTGACCTGCGTCCCCCGACTTTTTCTCATACGGGAAAACGGTCGGAAGACGCAGCCCGCCTTCAGGCCAGCTGCGTCCGGGCGCCCTGTGCTACAAAGCCGGGGTGCGTCCTCCGAGAAACGCGCATTTCAAAACCCCAACTCTCTCAAAAAACCACCAAAAATTCCCAAATCAATTTCTAATTGCTATTTTTGATATGCAGGGCATTAATCATGTTAGACTGGAGAGAAAGAGAGCATGTAGAGGAAGATGAAGCTGCAATAAATCATCAACCTTCCCTGGATGCCCTAAGAGCATGCGGATTATACAAATATTGGACCATACCGGGCATGAGGGGCCAGGTAAGATTCTTGGAATGGCTGGTTGAGCGATGGAACGTACAAGAACAATGCTTTTACATAGGAGGGCACCAGCTCGAGATAGAGCCCTCGGATGTATACTTTCTCACTGGCTTGCCAAACAGAGGTGAGCAACTCAGTCTTGCGGGGACTAGGCCGGGTGGCCAATCCCTTGATAGTCTCCGCGAGAATTGGTGCACACCTGGGGCTCACCATTCAAAAGGCATAGAGATAAAACACATCACTCTGCCGGAACTCAAAGTCATAGCGTTCACGGTTACCAGAATTTGCGGCGCGGCCGCTTTACACATTGCTTCCGGATCCCAAATGCGGATGGCAATTGACTGTTACCAAGGCACCATTTTCAACTGGTGTGAAGCTGTGTCGGCTCATATGAAGAGCCAACTGACCAAGGCAAAGAACGGACGACTAAAGACTTTTGGATATGGGCCTATAGTCGTGAGCTTTGCCTTGGAGAGAATTCCAATGCTGATCCCTCAGCAACTCACTGTTGATATCTTGGGTCCCCAGCAGCCAAAGCTGATACGATGGGTTGCGGTGATGGCCCGGCATCCTGACGAGGGCGCGACAGTAGTTCGATTCTCAGATAGTTATTTTGACTGGTTAGAGGGCCAGCTTTTTGTGATACAGGACTTTCCGTATGCCGGAATGGATTTCAGAGGTGATCCGGACATGGTTCTTCCACAGGGAGAACAATGGGACGACAGAGGTACTTTTTATTTTCACAAGTTTTCTAGTTATGTATTTTTTGTATTTTTTATATATATCGTCTCAAAACTAATAGTAAACTTTTTCAAAATGCAGATGTTGGTCCACAGCGTCCAGCCAACCTCCGGCCTTATGATAGACTACATCCAGCTGCACCGGTACCGGCCCCACAGGATGCGACAGCAGAAGTACTAGCTGAGTTGGAGCATGATCTAGAGCGTCTCACGGCAGATATACCTGAGACTACTATGGACGACATTCCTATCAGGCTTCAGCGCTTCGTAGTCGCGGTCCCTGGACCGTTTAGGAGATTTTTGCGTAAGGTAGCCCGCGCAGTGGTGTCGTACAGAGAGCACCACCAGTGATTGACTAGTCACTTTTGTAGTCACATGTGACATTTTTGACTTTTTGTACTATCATTTTGCCGATCATAAGGTGTTTTAAACCTATGATCGAAGACGATGTATATATTTTTTGACACACTTCTATCTATATATATCACTATTACCGGCTTATCTTGTTTAACATATGTGATGAAATGTTTTTAAATTTACTTGCATGATTATCGTAAATGTCTGTCCAACATTCGAGAAGCAATTGCATCTGCTAATGTATTCAAAGACCTTGGAATATGTTGATATTCAATGTAATCAAATTCACGTTCCAAGAGACGCACTCTCAAAAACAACCTTAATAACACAGGATTTCTAATGGCATAAACTCTATTAAGCTGTAATACAACAAGTTCAGAATCTAACCTCACTATCAAACGTCGAATTCCAAATGAAATAGATTCGGATAATAATTCAACCACTGCACTGTATTCTGCAATGTTATTCGTTGTTTGACCGAGGCTTACCCCATGCATAGAAACTAACTCGTCAGAGGGCGAATAGATAACCCAAGCTGCGGAAGAGATATTCCGTGTACTACGACAAGCACCATCAGCAAATCCAATGTATGTTTGGAGAGGCGTCGACATCTACAATATCAAGAGTAAAACCAAGATAAGCCAGAATAATGACGAAAAACCACACTTGCTAAGCTAAGCACACTGACTAAACTAACACACTTGCTAGCTAGAAAGAAAATCTAACCTATCTAAAAATTTCTCCATACCCATCATTTTAAGCATAATACCTCTTTAGGTAAAGTCCATTTCTGGGTTTACCCAAAGAGTCCCCATCAAAATCAACTAACTCATAAGCCCCTTTTGCTAGCTTTCGCTTTACAATGTAGGGCCCATGCCACATGGGAACGAATTTTCCGGCACCTAGCTTATCGTTAGCTTGATCATATAATAGTACTAGGTCTCCTTCCGAAAAACTTCGAGGGGTTACATTTTTATCGTACTGAGCTTTCATTCGTTTCGCGTGAGTCTCGATAGCTAAAGTAGCGTCACGTCGAGTCTCATCTAATTTAGCCAAGTATAATAACCGTTTCTCCTCTTCGGAAGTAGCTGGAAGTAATTCGACAGCCATTTGAAGTGATGGGATTTCGCATTCAATAGGTAACACAGCTTCTAAGCCATAAACTAGCTGGAAAGGGGTGAAACCTGTTGAATTTTTCACTGAAGTTCGATATGCCCATAGCGCCGAAAATAACATGTTATGCCAATTCGTTCGATGGATACCAATGATCCGTCGAATCATGATGACTAGAACTTTGTTGATTGACTCAACCAAACCGTTGGCTTGCGGATAATAAGGAGTAGAGCTATCGTGGCGCAAACCAAGCTGGCTTGTAAGCTCAGTCATCATGACGTTTCGAAAATGGCTCCCATGGTCAGTAATGATTGCTTGTGGGACACCAAACCTAGTTATGATATGATTGAATACGAAAACTGCAGCTGTCTTGCCGCTTGCGTCGAATGTAGGCATCGCCTCGGCCCATTTTGTAAAATAATCAACCGCGAGGATGATATACGCATGCCCCCCGGCCGAGTGAGGGTTACAAGTAATAAAGTCAATGCCCCATTTGGCGAATGGACCAGCGGCAATTATAGGGTGGAGAGGAGCAGGTGGAGCGCGCATCTTTCGATCAAACACTTGACAGTTGTGGCATGTTCTGACAGCAAGGATACAATCTTTAAACATAGACGGCCAGAAATAGCCAGCGCGCAACACCTTCTGAGCTGTGGCATACCCAGACATATGACCGCCACATGCTCCAGAGTGACAATCATTCAAAACTCTCTCAGCCTCTTCGTGAGTTAAACAACGTCGAAAAACTAAGTCTGCCCCCCGGCGATAAAGTGTATCTCCAATAATTCTGTATTGCTGGGATCGAAACCGAATTTTTCGACGGTCTTCCTTGGAAGCTTCAGGCCGAAAGGTTTGGGTTTGGAGATAGATGATTATATCCCCATACCACGGATCTAAAGTGCTAATAAGAAACAAAGATTCGTCCACAATGGACTCCTCTGCCACAGTCTCTGTGTCAGCACTCGGGAAATCACACATCAATTCCGCAAAAACTAAAGATTTCTTAGACTTGGACTTCTCGAACTCCAAGTCGAACTCTTGCAGGATAACAATCCATTTAGAGTACTTGCCCCCTAGCAGTTGTTTTGTCAAAATATAAATCATAGGGTTGCAATCCGAAATAACTGTAGTCTTGCGGAGAAGAATGTAGTGACGAAAACGCTGGACAGCTTGAACGGCTGCCAGGGCCAATTTCTCCACATGCGAATATTTTAACTCAGTGGGATTTAAGGTTCTACTAAGATAATATATCACATGCTCTGCTTTGAATTCATCTTCTTGAACTAACACCATTCCAATGGTGGAATGCGAAGCTGCGAGGTATAAGAAGTAGTCCTGGTTGTAGTTGGGAGGATGCAATAACGGTGCATGGGTCAACGCGTGTTTTAGTGCATCAAAAGATTGTTGGGCAATCTCGTCCCAAAAGAATTGTGCGTTCTGTTTCAACAACCGTGTAAAACCTTTAGTGACCTCGGCGTAGTTTGGGATGAATCGGCGTAAAAAGTTCGCTTTCCCTTGCAAACTTTGGAGTTGGCGCAAACTCGAAGGAGGAGGCAATTTGATGATAGCCTCGAATGCCGGCTTTTGAAACAACAAATCCCAGCAATCGACCTGTTTCTATACAGAAAACACACTTGTGGGGATTCAACCGAATTCGATAATGCCTACACCTCATAAAGATTGCTCGTAGGTGGACAAGGTGATCAGCTCGTTGTAAAGAATGAGCAGGCAAATCATCGAGATAGGGTTGCACAATGTGCTTGATGTCATGAAATGCATAAGACATTGCCCGTTGAAAAGTAGCGCCGGCGTTCTTAAGCCCAAAAGGTAATTTGCAATAAGCAAATGTCCCCCATGGACAAATGAATGCCGTTTTTGGTTGATCGGCAGGTAGAATATTGATTTGATTATAGCCTGAGAAACCATCCATGAAGGAAAACATCTCACTTCCGGCACAATCATCAATAATTTGATCGATATAAGGCGTAGGATAGTTGTCTTTTGGACAAGCTCGATTGATATCCCTATAGTCGATACAGATTCTTATTGTTCCTTGTTTTTTATTGACGGGAACAATATTCGATACCCAATCCGTTAACGGGATCGGATAAATGAAACCTGCTTTCAACAGCTTTTCGACTTCTGCTTTAATCGCAGCCGCTTTTCGAGGGTGAATCTGACGCAACCGTTGCCGAATGGGTTTAGCATCCGGGTAGGTTTTGATTTCATGAACAACAATGGCAGGATCAATTCCCGGCATTTCCTCGTAAGACCAGGCAAACACGTCGCGGAATTCTTGGAATAGGGCCTTGTAAGTTTGGATTTCTTCTTCAGTACATGCGGCACCTATATGAATGTTCTCCTCGATTCCGGGCTTCACTGAAATATCAATGGGAATAGTACGAGAAATATTCCCTAAATTCAGCTCTGAATCAGAATGTTTCGTTGGATCCTGAGCGTCTTTGACATATTCAGCGGTAAAGATAGATGAAAAATCATTTTCAAATGCATCATCCTTAGGTAAAAACGAAGATCTGTGATGGAGATCTTCCCATGGTAGATCATCTACACTTAGGATTTCGCGAAGTTGTTCGTCAGATGACACTTCTTCGGGAAACGTTATCCGTTCTAAGGGTGAGGTGAAAAGTGACTCTTCACTGACCACATTCATTTGGTCGATTTCGGTTGAATGAAAGTCGGTAAAAGACATAAGAGCTTCATAAGCAATCTCATACGGACTCAACGGCATAACATCACCGAGTGAGTCTAGCTCAGAGTCAGAGGGAACATACCAAGGATCATCATAAATAATGTTTTCTGACGTGATCATATGAATTGTTGCAAACGAAGGGTCTGCATTGAGTGGAGGGAGAGGAAAAGTTCCCAGTAAACCGGAATCCTTAACTAAACCTACACCAATGTCCCTATAAGGGATTGTCGTTTTACCAACATGCTGGATAGTTTCTAAAGAGGTTGGGTCGGATGAAAAGTATGTCAGCTGATCAATAGTCACGATCTTACCGTTATGTGGAAACTTAATGACTCTGAAGACCGATGAAACGACCGCTGTCATAGCATATGACCAACTTCGACCCAAAAGAAGGTTGTAGTCTAGAGGGGCATCAACCACTTCCACATCCAGACTAACGGTTTTACCTTCGACCCCTATAGGCAATTCTTGTAGAATACCAAACGGACGGAACCCACGGCCATCAAAGGCCTTAAGGATGGTGGGGGATTGGTTCAACGAAGGAGAACCAAGCGATCTCCAACATTGAATCGACATAATACACGTAGAAGCTCCCTCATCAATCACAGTCCGATGAATAGGCCTGTTTTTGACTATCACTGGAATTTGGAAAGCCATTTGATGGGGGAGACGCGGTGTACTACTTTCTAGATCAAAGATCATTAGGTTCGGGTCCTGAACATCGACAGCTCCAATAGCCGACAAAAGCAATTTTCGTTGCGCTGGACATGATTGCAGCACTTCGAGTGCCGACATTGCTGAAGGTGAAACAGCTAAGTCTTCAACAATGTTGTAATTCTGGGCTGCTCTCGCATGTGGATTGAAAGCAGACCTTCGAAGTACACCCTTGGCGGGCGGCTTAATCACTAAGTCTGGGTTAGGTTTTTCGATCTGTAGTGGATCGGAACCAGGAGCTGAGGTTGATGGGTTAGAGTGAGAAGATTCTGCTTCCTTACCATCAACAGGAGCCTTACTACCATAATCTTGCGATCGAGTCGCAATCCTGACATGAGACATCATCAAAATGGGTTCTTCACTGGCATTCGAAGAAGAACCTATCATCTTATTCTCCTGCTCTGGAAATGGATTTTTTAACACAGCAGGAGTGGGAGAACCTTTGACTATTTTCACTACCTCGGCCCGATGAGGGCAGTCTCTCGTAAAATGATCTTCTTCACAAATAAGACAAGGATATCGAGGTTTGCGCTTTTCGTCATTGGTTTCCGACTTTTCCGTTTTCTCCTTTGGAGCCTTGTCTGCTTTAGCCTTCTTCTTTCCTTTCTTCTTTCCACCGTTTTTGGATTTGGCCGTAGATGACTCTACAGCGTGAATGTCGGCGGTAAGTTCAGGAGGAGAAGACTCTCCTGTCGGAGAATCAGGCAAAGTGATAATTGGAGTATTGGAGGTCTTGGAAGACTTCTTCTTACTCTTCGTAGTCACGATACCGATCATACCATCAGCGGCATGAGATCCCGAAGGAGCAGCAGCGATTTGGTTTGACTTTGGAAGATCCGGAATTTTCTCGTGTAACGTACCCGACTGAGTGTAAACTAAGTCAAGGTATTGTGCCTGAGCAATGACTTGCTCCTCAGTAACTACTCCGGCCTTAGCTACATCTTCAGTAATTCTTGGTAATAATGATTTGACAAACCATTCAGCTAAGATTTGGTCCGGGATAAAAACTTTCACTAATCTCCTTCGACGTCTCCACTCATGAATGTGATCAGAAATGTACGTGGATGTCGATTGTTTTAGCGAAGTTAATAATTCTGTACCATTATCGTATCTGACTGGTAACTGAAAATGAGTTAAGAACGAGGTAGCTAACTGGCTAAAGTTGTAAAAAGAGGCCCGTGGTAACTCAATGTACCACTTGGCTGCGAGACCAATGAGTGTACGCTGGAAAAGACGTAAGCGGATGGAATCATCTGAGATGGAATTTGATGCACACCAGAGGTGGTAAGTCATCACGTGATTAGACGGATCCTCTCCAGACTTACCTTCGAACTTGGGTATATCGCTGGGCAACTTATTTGGCATTGGCGGCCAGAACTGAAGATATTGAATTGGATCGTTCGTTAGGCGCGTCAAGTCGGGTAAATCTAAAGTCGCAATAAACGGTAACTGCCGGTTAGGATCTCTAAAACTCTGAGTCACAATACCAGCCCCAGGAGGAGGATATCCAGGATAACTAGGAACAGGAGTCGCATTTGGGATATTATATCCTCCTGGAAAACCAGGATTAACCGGACCGTACTGGGGTTGTTGAGGTGGTTGATAAGTGTACCCAGGATACGGTTGATACTGGTAAACCGGTTGTTGGGCAGCTTGCCCAGGTTGATACTGTCCCTGGTACGGAGGTTGAACAAATTGAGGTTGAGTAGTAACAACCGTACTTGTACCAGGTTGGCCTGCAGGCATCTGGACTGTGGTTTGAACCGTGGGTCCAGACAACGGTACAGATGTCTGAGGAGTGGTTACAGGGACAGTAGAAACCGGAGCTGCCGATACTCCAGAAGTAAGCATGGTAGATGAAGCGGTAGTTGCTGCAGCCGTGTGAGGTGGAGTACCAGGTGCAATTGGCGGCTGAGTAACTACAGAAGTTACAGGGGTCTGAACACTTGACTGGACAGGTTGCGGTTGCTGGGGTGGACCAGGAACTGCAGGTTGTCCTGCTTGAGGTACCGACTGTATACTTGGTTGCGACATCTGTTGACCCTGTGACGGATCCCATGTTAACATTCCAGGGTATTGACTCGTAACAGGTTGAGGATACTGAGATCCATAGCCGTATTGAGGATAGGGTTGATAACTGTAAGGTGCAGTCCCATATGATTGCCCTTGAGGTGGTTGATAACCTTGACCAGGGTATTGACCCGTAGGTTGATAACCTTGAGGTAAATACGAATACTGGGGTTGACCTTGACCTTGAGGTTGGTATCCTTGAGGTTGATACCCTTGGGGTTGATACCCTTGGGGTTGCCATCCTTGAGGTTGCCATCCTTGAGGTTGATATTGATACTGAGGTTGACTTTGGGGTACATATTGAGGCTGGGGTTGATACCCTTGAGGTTGCCCCCCAGTCACGAATGAAGTACCTTGAGGTTGCCCCCCAGGCATTAACGAAGGTTGCCCCCCAGGCGGTAATTGGCCACCTTGAGGTTGGTTAATGGGAGTTGAACCTGACATCATATAAACTTCACCTATACTCAATGGTACATTACCACTGTTTCCAACTAATAACCCATGATCAACAGGTTGAGGAGATGCTCCCGCAAAGGTACCAGAAAGTGATTGATACCCAGTAGGAACAGAAGGACCGCCATGTAAAAATGATTCAGGACTTTGTGAAAACACAGATGACTGACCAGACATATTTACAGGAGAATGAATTCCTCTAGGTGGAACCGGAGTACGAGGTGTAGAAAAACCTACTGAGTTGTCTAAAAAATTGGTTAATGCAAGGTACCAAGATTCACTTCTAGGAGGACTGTAAAAGATGGATTCACGCTCCCTTAGATCAAGGGTAATTAGATCTTCAGAATCAGAAACGCCTATTTCTTCCTCTGGAACAAGTTCTTCTATAGCAATTAATCCAACAGGAAGATTTTCGGTGATAATTCTTTCTATTCTTGGTGAATCAGGAACACTAGGAGTTGGAGTAACAGGTTCTGAAATTTCAGGTTCTTCGCCTGTTTCACTGGCAGATGAAAAACTACCAGCAAGCTCGGAAACTGTAACAGCTTCGGGATTGTAACCTGTTTCTAAACTTTGGTAATCTGGATGGACTACCAAGGAAGATTCTCCTTCTTCAGGTGATCCTACTCTACTGCCACTAGGAGGAGTTACAAGGACCTTTAACCCTTCTAAATGACCCGGAATGTCTTCAGGAGATTCACCCCGCGATTTACGGAGTTTTCTTAACAAATCTATTCCGGTAACAATCTCAGGAGACTTGCCCCGAAGTCTACGGGACTGTCTCGGTAATTCCGCCACAATTAAAGATTTTAACTACAACACACGAAAACAAAGTAAAAAATTTCAAATCAAACCACCTAAAGTCTTCTAAAGAAGCAAACAAATTTGAAGCACACGCCTAAATAATCTAGAGCGTCAAACCACACACAAACAGTAGTCTTCCGGACCAAAAGCGCTAGTTGGTGATTAGGCCCAACCTCGCAGGATTCAGTACAGAAATGGTGGGTGGAACAGTTACCCCGGCAACCTGCTTAATGAATAGACTGGACCAAGTTCCTCCACTTTAACCGTCTCGAAGTGAAGCGAACCCCCCAGAAAATCCAAGTGAGTATAACCGACGTCTGCTCCAGGTACAGTGGGACCTTCCCTCCACCGTCACCTTGGGTAGAATCCTAGATATTATGGCCACTAAGGTTACCAATCACAACAATTACACCTGGGGGAACAGTCTAAACTCCGACAGCACGCAAGGGCAGAGTAGCAAGCTCCAATCCCCTTACCGGCTCCTTGACAACAATCCAAGGTTTACCGATAAGTGACCCCTGGCTCCTCGACAATGGTTAATCCGAGGTTTACCGTTTGTAATACGTACTGCCTGGCGTCGTTCCCAACGAGGGAGGAATGATCCCCTCACTGGTTCGGACACGAGCTCGTGCTTCTCCTTTAAGAGGAGCTTTCCCAGAATGTAACTGAAACAATTGGATTTGTTCTACTCAAGATAGACTATCTGTTTGGTTTTGTAGTCTTGGAGAGTTAAGTACTCACCTACTCCAAGACCCTAGCCTAAGCTATGTTGGTGCTTCAGAGCCCTAGAAAAATAAAGATTACTAGATTGATTTTAATTTAAGCGTTACTTTTAAGGTTGTTTCTTAAGTCAAAAGGTGATGGAAGTGAAACTAGTGGTGTGTTGACTCGACTCGAAACCACTACAAAATGCACCTAGAATGATTTATCCACTACTTTACTTTTTCGATGAATTGCTTAACTAAAAAGTTGAGAGAATGCAATCTTTATAAAAGCAACTTCTTAATTGAAGACAATCAAAGAAACAATTCGTTTGTCTTTTCCAAGCATAAAAACATAACCTCTCTTTACATGCACGAAAAAAACTCTTTTCTTCTTTCGAAAACAAAAAGCTACTTGAAACAAGACTTTTTAAGAAGATGTTTTTGTATTTTTCTTTTAATAAAACAAATAAATCTAATATAACCAAAAATCAATCTTAACAACTCTTAAAATCTATGAAAATGCACTCATAAGCAAACTAAAGGCAAATTTACTCTAAGCAATCTTAACGAGGCCAAAACTAACAATGATTATTTCTAAGGTGTTTTACTTGATCACAATCAAATCAAGGACTAGCTTATTGCAGAATCAAAAACTAGCCAAAACAAAACTCTAATCTTTTTGTTCTTTTTGTAAAATGGAAATCAATACTTTATAAACAAGTAATTCGAAATTTGACCCAAAACAACTCAAATGGCAAGTTGCTCACAAAAGGAGACTTTACGACAGGCCCGACTTCTAAGAAGGTTGACTAACCAGAGAGATCTAAGGCTGGACAACTTTCTACTATCAAAGTCACTACAAAGCCTTTCCAAAAATCAAACCCTAGGTCTAAACTTCGTTGAAAACCACTAAAACACTCAAAGCTCACAAAACTAGTTCAGGTGAAAATTCTTGACAGGGTACTAAAGGATCTGGGCAGAAAACACTAAGGAAAAACAAAATCTAAAAGCAATTTAAAGCAAAAATGGAATTTTCTTAAGTTTTACAGGAAGACGCAGGCAACCCGTTGTCACAGGTGCGGCCCCGCTCTGTGCAGACGGCAACAGCGCGTCCAAAGACGCACTGTGCAGTACTAAGAGGGTGCGTCCTTCTGGAAAAATGAAGAAAAACCAAATCTAACTAAATCTAAAGCTAAGCCACCCAAATACTAATTCTCACAGTCAAAAACCAGAAAATAAAAATGATTTTCTCAAAGCAAAGTTCATATAAAGGAAAAGACTCTCTCATTAATGGATTCCCCAGTGGAGTCGCCAATTTGTCACACGGAATCTGTCAAGGGTGCGGACACGACTGACCTTCCTAGAAGTCTAAGACATTCTAATGACAAACAAGACAAAATGGAGTGATCTTTCTCTAAATACACCTTTTACAACATGAAAACTACAAGTGTTTAGGCTTACCTTATTCCAAAACGCTGTTGTTGAAGTCCGTTCTTGACGATCCGGATGAGCTCCTCCTTCAAGTCAATTCCTGCAACCACAAACAATCAAACAATTACCAAGCACTTGCATTTCATATAATAAAACATATATTCAACATGCAGACCAAGGAACACATGAAATAACTCATTAACACAAGCTATTGAGAAAAATAAACCAGTTTGTATTAATAACGAAACAAAGAAACTCTTACAACCTGGCCTTGGTGTTGTGCAAGTTCCTCCCAGGGTCCATCAAGGGTTTTCCTCTACTTTGACAAAGCTCACCCTCTCCCAAGTAGAATCAAGTGAAGACAATCTCTCCTCACAAAGGCTCTAATGGAAGACCTAAATCCTGCAGCATTTACCCAAAGAAAATGTATAGCTCCAACCTCCTCTCCTTCTGGCTCAATGCCTTTATTTATAGTGCTGTAAAGAGGTTATTCAGGTCCACTATCAATGGGATCATCCCCCTCTATGGGTGGGATAGCTCCCTTATTGATGGGATAAGTTCCCCCTTAATAGAGATACATGAACCAACTGGAGGCGCATCCATTTCATCAAACCGACCTCTAGAATGTTCTAGAAGTAACCACAAGTAACTTTTTCAAGATAAAACTCGCGCATTTTGCCTTTTACAGAGGGACGCACCTGTCCCTTAACATACAGAGCGTCCATGGACGCATATTTTGTGAACAAGGTCAGCGTCCCCGCAGGTAAGGCTAGAGAGAACCTGCGACCCCAGAGATAAACATAGTTTTTACAAGACTTTCTCTCTTCTTTGAGTTTGAGATGGATAACAGAGGCATGAGACTTGCCTAAGAGGGTAGCATGACTGTTGATTTGAGCCATACTAACTGTAAGTAGTCAAGGTGACATTTTTTAGTGTAACACACTGAAAAATGCAACAGGTTTATCCTCCTGGCTCAATACAGCTCCAGTCGCTGTACCGCTAGCATCACGGCGAACCTGAAAGCGCTTTTTAAAACCTGACAATCTCAAGATCGGTCTCTCTGTGATATTCTTCTTTAGTAGTTGAAAACTCCTCTCTGCTGCATCAGTCCATCAAAAAGGCTAACTGGCCTTTTTAATAGTGTCCAACATAGGTGCACAGGTTTCGCTAAAATTTCTTATGAATTTCCGGTAAAACTCACCAACCCATGAAAACTATGTACCTCAAATAATCTTTTCAAGGATGGCCAATTAAATATCGATGCAATCTTCTCTGAATCCATCTTCAGCTCATTTTCTGCTATTACAAAGCCCAAATAAATCAACTCTTTTTGCATAAAAGTACACTTTTTCAGATTTATCAGCAGCTTATTTTGCTACAATTTTTCTAGCACATTCCAAACATGTCAAAGGTGCTCCTCCCTTGTCCTACTGAAAATTAATATGTCGTCCAGGTACACTATCACAAATTTTCCAATGTATTCTTTCAGCGTTTCATTCATTAACCGCATAAATTCACTGGGTGCATTGCTCAGTCTGAATGGCATAACAAGCCATTCATACAGTCCCTCATTCGTCTTAAAGGCTGTCTTCCACTCATCCCCCTCTCGAATTCAGATTTGATGATACCCGCTCTTCAAATCTGTCTTAGAAAAATATGCTGCCCCGCTTAGGCAATCCATCATGTCGTCCATCCGCAGCAGTGGAAACCTGTACCGGATGGTGATTTTGTTGATGGCCCTTGAGTCTGTGCACATCCACCATTCTCTTCCTTTCTTGGGAGCAAGAACCGTTGGAACTGTGCAAGGGCTCAAACTCTCCCTTATCAATCCTTTGTCTAGCAGTTCCTACACCTGCTTCCTAATCTCTTCATTGTCTTTGGGGCTCATTCGATATACTACCTTATTCGGCAAACTTGCTTTAGGTATGAAATCAATATGGTGGCTTATGCTTCTTTTGGGGGGCAATTTATCTGGCAAGTCATCCACCACTATGTCTGTAAATTCTTGCAACATCTGCTGAATTTCTGGGGGTAAATATGATACCTCTGTATGCAACAGTACCATTTTTTCTCTTCTTACAACTGCATAACTCACCTCACTATCCTCAACTTGTTTCAGAAACTGTTTTCCGCTGACCAACAATGCTCTTGGCTCACTTGTCCCTGTTGTTCCTTCTTCCTTGATGGGCACAAGCATGTGCTTGATTCCATCCTTGACAAACTTATAGCAGTTTTTCAATCCATCATGTACCACCTTTCTGTCACACTACCATGGCCTGCCTAGCAGTATGTGACATACATCCATTAGCATGATGTCAAAAATGACCTTGTCCTTATATCTATCTATTTGAAACTCCACCTCGCATTGCTCATCTACCAGCAACTGATGGCCTTTTTGCAGCTATGAAACTTTGTAAGGGGTGGGATGTTTCAATCACTTCAATTCCAACTTTTCCACCATCTCTGTGGCCACTAAGTTATCTATACTACCGCTATCAATAATTAGCTTACAGCACTTACGATGTGACTTAAAAATCATTCAAAACAAAGCCTTTTGTTGAGTTTGTTTGGTAGTTTCTTTGGCTGGTTTCAACAATACCTTGTTCAACACCAAGGCTTCTCTTATTTTTGGAGCATTCTCTACTTCTTGGGGAGGTGCCTTTGCTTCTTCTGGTTGTGTGACATATGCACCCCTCTATCCAGCTTGATCTGCCTCAGGACACTCAAATGATCTGTGTCCCCAGTTATGACACCTGTAACATTGATAACAAGCTCCTCTGCCTCGGCCATTTCCCCTGCCTTGCTAATATGGCCTACCACCTCTCGCATTATCACCTTTGTTTGCTGATCCAGAAGCTTTAGAACTGCTTCCTTCCTCATTACTACTAGCAGTCTGCCCTCTGCCATATGACTAGCCTCTTCCTCTTCTGGTTCCTCATCCTCTCCTAGCATTTTTCTTTCTACTAATTTTCTCTTCAGCTTTCGTAGCACTTTGATATGCTTCTTCAATTTTCTTTGGGGACAGAATACTAATTTCATCTAAAATTTCTAGCCTTAAACCATTTACGTACCTGGTTGTCTTCTCCGAGGTATCCTATGTATAACCGGCCCTTAGGTTCACTCGATAAAACTCCTCAGTTTACTCCCTTACTATCATTCCTTTCTATTTCAAATTCTACACTTGCCTGTGTAGTGTAATTTGATAGTCTTTCGGCAAAAATCTGCCCTTCAACTTGGCCACCATCCTTGACCAAGTTTTGATTGACAACTTATTCAATCTCCTTCTCTCTATTTGGACACTGTCCCACCACAGGGCTGTGTGTCCCTTCAACTTCGTCGCAACAAACTTAACTTTGCGGTCTTCACTGACCTCCTCACACTAGAAATACTTATCCAACTTGTTGATCCAGTCCAATAGAACCTCTATGGACAGGCTGCCATCATAATTTGGGAGTTCTAGTTTGGGTTTACTGCTTGCCGCTAAGACTGATCTCAACAGTCTCATTTCTAGGTCCTCTCCATCTGATCCATCTATTGTCACTTTAGCTTCCTCTTCACTATCATCGCCTACCTCTGGATCCCTTCATCTCCCTGCTTCGACTGCCTCCAAACGGGCAGTAAGAACCCTGATCTCCTCTCTCAGTCCTTCCTCTGCTATCCTCCGAACACCTCTTCCATGACCTCTCCTTCCTACCTCCATTTCTTCAGTCAATTTCAACCTACTCTGATACCACTATGATGGGACCAACCCAACACTATTTGGATTACTCAACAATTAAATTATTTAAATGTGATTAACTGTGGATTAGTTTATGATTACCAATCGTTCTCATATTTTTCTAGAAAATGATAAGGTGGCAATTATGTGTGCAATTAATACACTATACTATACCTCGGGTCACGTTTCCCATTTCTTGGTTTCACACCAAAACCCTTCCAACATCTTTCATTCAACCACTTCTATTCTTTTCACTTTGTCGTCGAGGTTTGCTCTGTTGTAGTTTTGCTACCTGTGTATGCAGCTACACTACACCTGTTGGGCGCACTTTTCAGGGTTTTCTTGTCCGACAGTGTGACTCTTATATTTGCTTGGATAACTTTTGGTCCTGGTTCATTAGGCAACCAAAAATGGTTCTGTCGCCTATGTAAGTGTTTTTCTGTGCTCTTTTTGCAATTGTTTCAACTGGTCTTTGCTCCACAGGCTCGGTTTCTGGTATGAGGTTGTCTTGCTTGTGAATCTCAGTGGGTTGGCATGCACTCAGGTTGCGTAACCATGGCGCTCTCCGGTCTTCAGCTTCAATGCAGGTAGCCTCTTATATCCATGTTTCAATTTTATTTTTCCGTCCTTCTGTTACTAATGTGGCTACTCCTTTGTCTCAGTCGTTGTTTGGAATTTGAGGTTCAAGGGCTTGTACTTTGTTCTTGTTGCGAACCCTTTAGGTAGGGGAATGAATCCCTCTTACAATTTCATTCATGCACTTGTTCTTTTTTTCCTCCCTCTGCCGACAGGGTGCTAACCACTGCATTTTGGTTCTTGTACAGGTGATAGGGTTTGCAGTTGGGTATGGTTGGAACAATCATGTCGGCCTCTGCCTGGTAGGCTCTGTCAATGCAACTAGTCTTTAGTTTTAGGATTAGCGCTGTGAGATTGAGGGTTTGGTTTTCCTCAATGCTTGGTCAATGTTGTCTCTCGGCTGTAGCCCAGCATCTTGGTCATTTTGTTTAGCATAGGCTTCCTCGATTCTGTGCTTGTTGACTGTAATTTATAATGTGTGGGAGCCACTTCCCAAAACCCTCACCTAGGGTTTGTTGACTGTCGGCTATGTGACTGTTCGTGGGTTATGTTGGAACTCTGCTATGTATGCTCATACATTTCATATTATAATTGAAAGAAAAATTCCAGAGAAATGTTGGTTTTGATTACCTTTGTTTTAATGGTAATTGTTGGTTGTCGTTCCTTTCACTCTGACTTAAATGCCCTCGAATTAGGATTGTTAATTTGCAGTTGTGTTTGTAATTTCTTCCACAAACAGAAAGCACTGTAGTTGCTCTGGTATTCGTTCTGGTGGTCGATTTCGAAATTAGGAAAATAATGTATGGCTCGTATGTGCTTAACTTGTCCGATTTGTTTATCTGCATACACTCTTGTTCATTCACTATCGATTTCTTTCACGGGTTACAAACCCTCATTCTAGAAGTGCATCTCTGTCTCACTGTCTGGACTCTGTTTCTTAGAAAAAGAAGAATTAAATAAACTTGTATGTATGCATTGTATCGGTTACTCTGATGTTCAGTGAATTAGGAAACAAAAACAAAAATGTTATGGACACACAGATGGATTCGAATTGTCTGTTCTTTTATTGTTATTGCTTGAATGCTAAAAATGTTGAACCCTTTCAATGGATTTTTCATGTACATTTGTAGTCTCTGTTCACAATTACTTGAACTATGTAGTAACTTTTTTTAGTTGTAATTCTATTTAGTTACATAACGATGCTTGTATTCGGTTCTACTTTTTGACAAGATTTTACATCAAACACATTTTTTTTCTCCAAAATGACAAAATAGTTATTAAATTTCTATTGATTAAAGACAGACAAACTAATGACCCTAACCGACCAAACTGTTCCTAACTAGTACTGAAACTGAAAGTAAATAAAATCTTCCACCCTACCTTGACAAACTAACATAAAAAAAAACAATTTGTTAACACAACCTCTGTTATGAAACCAGCTCACAAAAAGATAGAAAAGAGAGATCAACGCATTAGAATTTAGCCTCTTCGAGGGGGCAACCTCCTTTACATTACACAAATGAGCAATTTTTGGATGATTCAAATGACAAAACCTCCATTCTATATATAGGAGTCTAAGGAGTCACAATATAACCCATCCAACCTAACAATAATAATATAAAGCCACAAAAATAACAATAGAGGGATTCTATGGGGCACAGTAATAACAATATGGGGACAATAGGAGCACAACAATATTAATAAGGGATACAACTACAATAGTAATGGGGTAATCACTAGTATTATAGGGACCCAACATGCCCCTCTCCTTCAAAAAAATTTTGTCCTCAACGCTTCAGTAGTTCTAGATGCTTCTGTATAAAATTCTATTCCTCCCATGTGGAATTTTCAGCGGATAAGTTCTTCCACTTGATAAGATACTCCAAAATTGATCAATTTCGTAATTGTCAAGTTCTTGTTTCTGTGACTACTTCTGGTTCCAATATAATTTTTCCTTCCTCATCAAGTTCTGGCAATATTGTTTGAACTGGGAGCTTGTCGCCTATAACCTTCTTTAAACATGAAACATGGAAAACTGGGTGCAATCAAGAAGTTGTAGGAAGCTCCAATTTGTATGCCATAGTACCAATCTTTTGCAACACCTTGTATAGACCATAATACTTTGGTGATAATTTATTATCCTTCTTAGCTTTCTTGATGGACATTTGCTTATGTGGTTGTAGCTGTAGGAATACCCAATCACCTACATCAAAACTTCTTTTGTTGTGATGTTGATCTGCCTGTTGTTTCAATCTATTCTGTGCCAACACGAGGTTATCCTTTAAGAGTTGGAGGACATGTTGTTGATGTTCGATGTGATTTTCCACTGCTTGAACCTTAGAATTTTCTCTTAAATATGATGTGATGGACGGTGGTTGATATCCATAAAGTGCCATAAATGGGGTCATTTTTGTTGTTGTATGGAAGGAAGTGTTATACCACCATTGAACTACAGGCAACCATTTGACCCATTGTGTTTGTTTATCATATACAAAGCAATGAAGATATCCTTCCAAACATTTGTTTACCATCTCAGTTTGCCCATGAAATTGAGGATGATAAGATGAGCTATGAGCTAACTGAGTACCAAGACAAGAAAATAATTCTGTCTAAAAATTTCCAGTGAAAATGGGATCTCTGTCACTTACAATAATCTTCAAGTTTCCATGTAGCTTTTGAATTGTTTCCATAAATGCAGTAGAAACTGTACTGGCTTTAAATGGATGTGATAATGCACAAAAGTGTGCATACTTGGTAAGTCTGTCAACTACCACCACGATGACACTCTTTCCCTTAGACTTGGGTAAACCTGTGATAAAATACATTGAAACCTCCTCCCAACGTTGGCTTCGAATGGATAAAGGTTGTAATAGACCCGGTGTCTTAATTGTTTCAACTTTATTTTGTTGGCAAACCAAACATTCTGCCACAAACTTTTGAATATCTGATTTAAGGCCCTCCCAAAAAAATTCCTTCTTAACCCTATGGTAAGTTTTTAAAAATCTAAGTTCCCTCCTAAGGGAGAAGTGTGCAATTCCATAAGAATCTTTTGTTTTAGCTGGGAATTCTTACAAAGGTATAAGTGATCTTTGGACCATAATGAATCATTTGCCAGCTAAATGTATCAGACGTACTGGAGTCTTGTTGTAACTTTCGAATAAGTGCCCACACTTCTTTGTCATTCTTCCATTCCTCCCTTGCTTCGTTTAGCCAATCTGGTTGGATAATAGAAATGGCACAAAACAATGCTTCCACATCCTCATCCTTTCTTGAGAGTGCATCCGCCACCAAATTTTGCTTCCCTTTTTTGTAGATGATTTCAAATTCATAACCCAACATCTTTGTGACCCACTTTTGTTGCTATTCAGAGGATAATCTTTGTTCTAAAAAGTATTTAAGGCTATCATGATTCGTATTTACCTTGAAGTGTCTTCCCATTAGGTAGGGTCACCATTTCTTAAGTGCATGGAGTATTGCCAACATTTCCTTCTCATAAATATATTTGTGTAAAAACTTTCCTTTCATTGGACGACTTTCAAAAGTAATGGGTCTTTCATCTTGCATTAAAATAGCACCAATTCCATTTCCTGAAGCATCACATTCCACAATAAAGGTTTTTTGAAGTCTGGTGTAGCTAAGACTGGTGCTTGGCACATTACCTCTTTAAGATGCTTGAAGGCCTTTGTTGCTTCTAGAGTCCATGAAAATGCATCCTGCTTCAATAATGTTGTTAGAGGTGCTGCTATTCTCCCATAATTCTTAACAAACTTGCGATAATACCCTATCAACCCAAGAAATCCTCGCAGATGCTTTATGGATATGGGGATTTTCCATTCCTTAATGGCTTTAATTTTGTTAGGGTCTACCTTAACTCCTTCATGAGATATAATATGACCCATATATTCCACCTCTTGTACTCCAAAGAAACATTTGGATCTTTTTGCATATAATTGTTTCTCCTCCAATAGTTGTAGCACCCTGTCAACATGTTCAACATGATCCTTCCAAGACTTTCTGTAGATTAGTATATCATCAAAAAATACTAACACAAATTTTCTAAGGAATGGTTTGAAAATGGAATTCATCAAACCTTGAAATGTTGAAGGTGCATTGGTAAGGCCAAAAGGCATGACCAAAAATTCATAATGACCCTCATGAGTTCTAAATGCTATTTTCAGAATGTCTTCAGTCTTCATTCTAATTTGATGATATCCTGAATGAAGATCCAACTTGGTGAAGTAAATTGATCCATGCAATTCATCCAGTAATTCATCAATGACAGGAATGGGAAACTTATCTTTAATAGTGAGCTTGTTGAGCTCCCTATAATCCGGACACATGCGCCATGATCCATCCTTCTTATGCACCAATACTACTGGAACAGAGAAAGAACTTTGACTCGGTTGAATTATACCAGCCTCTAGCATTTCTGCAACCATACGTTCAATTTCACTCTTTTGGGCATAGGGATATCTGTATGGCCTAATGTTTGGAGGAACACTTCCTCGAATCAGATGAATAGCATGATCATGATCACGAATAGGTGGGAGACCTTTGGGAGTCTCAAATACCTTGGAATGATCGTCCAAGACTTTTTGGAGATCTGGAGAAATAGATGATTCCAATGCGGAAACATCTAGCAAACATAATTGTGCAATTACACCTCTTTTTTCCTTTTTCAGAAGCTTTGTCATACCGTTAGAGCTGATTATCTTTCCTGGTTTCCCTGGAATACCCCTTAATTCAACTTCCTTTCCTTCCCCAGAAAATTTCATGAAAAGTTCTTGAAAATTAAAAGCTATTGTACCCAAGGATTGTAGCCATTGGACTCCTAGTACAACATCAGTACCTCCCATTGGAATGGAAAGCATTGGGCTAGTCAATACATATTCTCCCATGGATAGCTTGATATTATGGCACTTTCTAGAGAAATTTATTGTTCCTCCATTTGCAACCATCACTTGACACTCTGGTCCTGGATATAAGAAGCAATTCAATTCTTTTGCTACCTTACAATGAATAAAATTGTGGGTACTTCCTGAATCAATCAACACTATTACCTTTTTCTTCTTGATTTGTCCTTCTATCTTGATGGTTTGAGGAGTGGTAATTCCTGCCAATGCATTACAAGATATGGTCGGATTCATTTCTTCTTTATCTAGGCTTTGTTCCTGGAGTATATCCTCTTCTTTTGACCTTTCTTGCTCCTTTTCTTCTTCCTCTTCACAATCTATGTAGAATAATTTCTTCTCAGCACACTTATGACCTTTAGTGTATTTGCTATCACAACTGTAACAAAGCCCTTTTGCTCTTTTTTGTTATAACTTTTTTGGTGTCAACCTTATAGGTTGTGGAAGACTAGGGGCAACAACACTTCCATATTTATAGTTTTGAGTGGTATGCTTCCTGGTTGCCATAATTTTGCTTTCCATTTTTCTTGCTAACCTGAATGCCTTCTCTAATGAATCAAGTTCCCAAAGGCGAACATCATGTTGGATATTATCCTTTAAAGTCCCTATGAACACATCAATCCTATGCTCCTCTGGAATAATTTTTACCCTTATTTTTAATTTTTGGAACTCCTCAATGTGCTCCATTATTGAACCCTTTTGTTTGAGACTTATCAATTGGCTAAAAAAAGTGTTGCTTTTTGTATCCTCATAATGTGCTGTCAATTCTTCCGTAAAAATTGCCCAAGTGATAATTTGTTTACGAGAGCAAAGACATTGATACCATACAAACTGATTTGGTTCCAAATATAAAGTTGCAATACGTACCTTTTGTGTGTTTTTCACATTAATGAGATTGAAAAATTGCTCCATCTGTAATATCCATGTTGCGGGATCCTTGCCATCAAACTTCCTCATATCGATTTTTGGAATATGGTGGGTCTTCAATCGAACATTAGAGTCTATGGAATCATGATTAACATTTCTTTTGTTCTCATCATGAGTTTCCTTTACTACCCTTTCACCATTGGTGACCATTTCTTGTAGCAACTTATTCATATTTATCTTCAATTCTTCCATCTTATCATCTATGCCATCAATTTTAGCGTCCATGCCATTCATCTTAGCTTCCATGCCATCCATATTACCTTCTACACCTTTCTTTAAATAATCCATGTTAGCTTCTACACCTTTCTTTAAACCATCCATCTTAGCTTCTACATCTTTCCTTAAACCATCCATCTTAGATTCTGTTGCTTTTTGTGCAAGTGACACTTGTTGCACTTGGTCTCGTAATTTTGATATATCATGTTGCATTTCTTCCTCTTCTTCATGAGTCATGCTAGAGATTTTAAGTTGCTTACTAGGTATTTGAATTTTCTTTCCTCGGGGCATCAATTACTGATTCAAACTAATTTTTCAAACAAAGCTTATGCAAAAATTTTAAAAAAACTACACAAATTTTTTCACTTTGTAGAAGCTTGATATTTAATCTGATGTATCTCTACAATTTCGAATTATCCAGTTTTAAAATTGCATCCTGTAGTAGCCCTCTATGTCCTCCTTCCAATGCCACCAGTCTGATCCAAATTGGATTCTCCAAGGAAGAGTTATGCACAATCTCCCAAGATGACCTAATTATAGACTAGTTCAGTAGAGCGAACTTGTATGACGTGCCACGAGTCACTGTTTTGACCTTTGGATCTAAAAAAGATATATAAGAAACTAAAGTCCGTCTTCTTTCTATACCTTCTTACGAAATTTCAATCCGATGCTCAGAGAGAAAGTTATGATGATTTTCCCTAGGTCACCTGTTTGGAATGTAATTCAAGAGTCTGCAAAAAGACCAACTTCCTCAGATCATATCTCTGCAAATATAGGGCGAAAAGCTCTGAAATTCGGATTCAATATTCAGCGTGATTTCTTCTCAAATGGGTTTTTTTTCAGCTTCTGAAATGTCGTAGAAAAAAAGTTATAGCGAAAATTCCACGATGACCTATTTGGAGCAGCGAAACCCTAGAATCCAAAACTCTGATACGAAATGTTATGAAACCAGCTCACAAAAAGATAGAAAAGAGAGATCAACGCCTTAGAATTCAGCCTCTTCGAGGGGGAAACCTCCTTTACATTACACAAATGAGAAATTCTTGGATGATTCAAATAACAAAACTTGCTTTCTATATATAGGAGTCTAAGGAGTCACAATATAACCCAGCCGACCTAAAAATAATAATATAAAGCCACAAAAATAACAATAGAGGGATTCTATGGGGCACAGTAATAACAATATGGGGACAATAGGGGCACAACAATATTAATAAGGGATACAACTAAAATAGTAATGGGGTAATCACTAGTATTATAGGGACCCACCAACTTCCATCTTGGCGGAGACAAACACCCGGTCATGGTGCCCTAGCTAGATGCTCCTGCATTAGTGTGTAGAGGAGGCTTATCATGTTGTAGTACATTCCCACATAGGAGTAGGATGTAGAGACTTTGAAAAAGGCTTTGTCAAGTGGCAAGTTTGAGTTCCACAAGAGTAGGATAGGGTTGGTTTGGAACCCTTTTCTTGCGAAGAGGGAGTGCTAAATTGTAGCAAGAAAAGTCTCCATTTGACTTGTGCCTTAGTAAAATGGATAGATTTGAATTCCAAAATTAGTAGGATGACTCGAGTTGTAGTTAGTAGGAGTGACATCGCTAATTCACTTATTTAAATCAGTCAATTCAAGTTTGTGGGCTAGAAGTAGAGTTTTCCATGAGTTGATTGCTCAGATCTAACAATCTAGTGGAGTTATAGTTAGTGAAATTCAATTATCTAAGCTCTAGTCATGAATAGAGTTAGTATTAGCTTATTTAAGTAGACGTAGCTATTTTCAACTCACTAATCTCTGAGTTAACTAGTCAATTTTCTAAAAATATCCCTAGTTATGCATGGAATTTGAATTTCCTAGTTGAGTGGAGGAAAAAGGCATCCTTGTAATTAACAATGTATACTAGGTGAGTGTACAGGTTTTTCATTGGAGCAAGTTATCAATTTCTATAGTATTTGCACAAGGAAATAAGAGGAAGGATGACAACTATTTTTTCTAAGTGTTGGTTAGAGAAAGAATAGCAAGAGGAGATCAATATTGCAGTGCAAGTTCAACTTGAATGATTGAAGTTTTCAATGTAATAGATCCATATTCTCATCTGATTTAATATAAATAAAGGAGGGGTTTTTCCTAGTTGGGTTCCCCAGTAAAAATATTGTGTTTATTATGATTGAATGATTGCTTGTGTTTCTATTATATCTTTTCCTTTCTGCAGATTGAGTAGAAGAAATTTATGTCTCTTATTTTTAGTTTGAATTCATTAGTAGCTGCAAATTTCAATATATTTCTACAATTTATGATATCTTCATTAAAGTCCACATGATGAAGAGAATTCCTACCAATGACATAGTCCTAGAGCAAAAGATCTCTCAAGAACAAGGCAACAAATAGAGGAATTAGGGTTTATGTTGAAAGCTTCTACATATCTAACTTATTGTTAGCCATTTGTCCCTTGTTCAGTAAGCCCAAATGAGCCACACTACACTCAACAACATTTGACTCCTGGGATCCATTCCTTGTCTGCAATTTAAGGCCCATTAAAGAAATTTTGAGGTCTAAAATGGGCCTCCTAAGGAATATTATAAAATAATAGTGGAAATAATAAAATAAAATAATATTACATCATCAAATTTTAGAGGGGAAAAAGAACAAACTAGCTTTTCAACTCATATTTTCAACTTGTCTCCCTAAAATTGTACTCAAATTTTGAGCGAGAGAACTTGTTGGAGGCATAACTTAGTTCCTCATCCAAGAAGTGACAATGTTGCATAATTTCTATGGACCCTGCTAAATGAAATATGAGAAATACTTTAAAAAATGTGGTTGCAATAACATTTTTTGATGTATTCCTCATTTTTAGTGTAGCAAGGTTCATCAAAAGTATGCAACATAGGCACTACTTGGATGAGAATTAAATTATGCATCCAATGAGTGATCTTACTCAAAACTTGAGTAAAAGTATAGGGAGATATGTTGAAAATATGAGTTGAAAAAATAGTTCTTTTATTTTTTAATCTTTTTACTATTTTACTCCAAAAATGGTGAATCATCCCCCATGGTTGACATCATCATCTTGAATCATATTGGTTCTTATAAAGTTGATTTGGTTGTACTTTTTTTTTTGTTTCGAGGCCCACTTTTTACCTCAAAATTTCTCTAATGCTTGAAGAAGAATTTTCCAATATCCAACTACAGTGATGGATCTCCTGGGGGTTCAATTGGGTAACTCTCTTATGCCTTTGTATTCCACTCCTCTAGTTTCTTCTCAACATTCATGTGGCATATCCTATGATTGCTCATGTATCAACAAGCATTGTAGATGTTTCTTTTCTTTTGGCCAACCTTGGTGGTAATGCCCCTTAGAAGAGAGTTGAAACCCCTTTTCCCCCTCTCAACTCGAGGTAAAAATTAATTTGTGATGACAAACCGCCATAGGTGGTGACTAAAAGAGTGGCCTCGATGCTCTGTCATATGCCCAAGATGATCCTTTGGAACTACAAAGGAATTTTAATTCGATCGAATGGATGGTCCTTCAAATATGAGACCTTGAGGTTAGAAGCAGACACCTGCATGGATTCTAATCTTCCATCCAAACCCTTGACAAAGATCTGGTACATGATGAACATGTTTTAGATGGAGTAGCTAGGGTTATAGAGATTGTAGGTGAAAGAATAGAAAATAATATTTTAATGTTTTAGATTTTGTTAAAATTTATATTAAAATTTTATTAAAAAGAATATTTCAAATTTTTCGTGTAATGAAAATATTATAAATACTTATAAATACTAGCATGATCATATATATTAAATGGTTGGTAAACTTCGATATACATCAATTTATAACAAGTATGAAAACACTAACTTCATGATACATCTCAAGTTGCAAAATTAAACATATATACATTTGAAAAAATATGGCATAAGTTTCATAATTATGGAAATTAATCCCTGATTTACCATGAAAATTCTTAATGTACTAAAATACTATAACCAATAGCATGATTTATCATTACCAAATGCCGAAAAAACCATAACTAAATTCATATGACACTTGTTTATATGATATATTTGTAATTAATAAATTTAATTAAAAGAGAAAAAATGACTTTAAGACTATGTTGGAACGTATCCTGAAGGAAAAATATGAAGACATGAATGAAATTATTGTGTAGCTTAGCGACATACATCAAGTTCAAGAGCACTTGAGGTCTTTCTTGGTTAGCATTGACTCAAGATCGGTTCAACTAGAAAAAAAATTGGAAGGAAATGACCAACTTCACCCTAACTAGGATGACAATACTAATGAGCCCCGGAAATGGGTAACTATATGGGCTCATTTTGCCTATTATTCTCATTTAATTCACCATTCTCCATAGTTTTATGCATGCTTTTGAATATATTTATGTTAATTGTGTGAATGGGAATAGTCACTTTACCACAAGGTCTAATACGTGCTTATTGCAAATTTTTGGACATTTTTGGACCAAGATTAGGCATTTATGAGTAGATTGGCAGCCAAATATGAGGAAACAAGGATGAGGATTTGTAGGAGGGGTGTCTACTGCACTAGATGACCCCTTTCTCGAGTTCTCCACCATCATCTTGGAGTTCTACAACCCACCAAAGATGATTTCAAGGGGCAGCCGAGCAGGTCTAGTGAAGTGGCTGATTAACTGCAGTTTTGGGTAGCCAAGCTCCTAAAGTTAAGGGGGACTATTGGGGGTCCTCATTTGCATAAGTAGGAAGGCTTTAAGCCTGAGGAGTCATTTTGTTAGTCTATTTTCGTACTTTAGTGCAGCTTTGTATCAGCACATTTTCGAGCTTCTTCTTGTAGACAATTTTGGGATGTAACTGTTATTTTTTTTATCAATGAAGATGAATCCAGCTTTGCACCAGCTCCGATCTTTCTTAGGATGCTGTAGCTCTTGGGGTTGGACCCAACCCAAGTGCCAGTACCTCCTTTGTGTACTTTTATGTGTTTTTACTGCATTCATAGAATAATTTCTGTTATATAGGTTAAATTTTGCTTCACTACTTAGGTTGTTTTTGATGATTTAGATAGTTGTTCATGCTTCAGGTTGATTTGATAGTTTGGTAACAAAAAAGATACACAAAAAGGCTACCAAGCAGTCCTTGATTTCATTTCTCCCTCCTTGGGACCATGAATTGAGACCAAGGTACACTTGTTTCCACAAAAACATTATTTTTGCCTTCCAATGCAATTGCTAGTGTTAGATTTTGAGTTGGAAAAGTTGATATCAGTTGTGTTTCCATGTTTAGATCTGTTCTTGCTCAATTTCCATAGCTCTCTTGCATGATTTTCTGTCTATAAACTTTTGTTCATCATATTTCTGGTTTTTAAGGGCAAATTAGGTCAAAATAGATAGATCTCTATTTTTTTAGTCTTTGTTTGGATCAATTTTGGAAAGTAGTGTGCAGAGCACCTGTAATACATTTCTACCTACCCTTCCTCCATCATACAACCTACTCTAGGCTCTCACTCAATATTTCTTCCCTTCATTCGCCACACTTTCCCAACTTGCCCTAATTTCTACATTTTTGTGCAACATTGCTTTCTTCCTCCTTGAACAAATCCAACCTTATTCATCACTCCTTAGCTTCATTTACCAGGTCCTACACATCTTAACATCCTTATCCATCCTTTATTTCCACTTCCCAACCGTTTTCCCACCATCAATCTTCTAAAAACCACTTTCGGCCTGTTCCTATAGAACTTCCTGTAGAATTTCTTGTAGATCCCCTGCAGCCTCCTGTAGAAGATAATGCGAGTGATTTTTCAAGATCTGAGTGCAACGGAAATCTCTAGAAGGGTGCTAGGGACCCCTTAGGTTCTCTCCACACCTTCCTAACCCTCTACAAACACCCACTCCATTTCATTTTGCCAATAAACCTCTACACAGTCAAAAATAGTTAAAACACATGCATAATAATTCAACATAAAATTGCTCAAAAATACAAAAAGATGGTTTTTCCATATTTTTCTTTAGAAGTATCTTAAACACATGTATTTTACCTCTACAATAGTCCATGGCATCCATTTCAGTAGTTGTACATCTATTTTCTTGCACAAGTAGGGTTAGTCGGTAAAGTTAGGGTTTACTATGGTTGCATTTCCTTTCGGCTTTCATCATTCTTCCTGCAAGTAGACTGGCCTCTTCTGAGTTAGCTTCCATCCATCACAGTTAAAAGCTTCTTCTAAGAACTCATAGAAGTTAGCTTAAGCTTCTAGCGAACTTTTGCCAGTTGATCAAGTGACAGCCTGCAGGGAGAGCTAGTACTTGTGAATATAGCACCGTCACTTCCAAGTTTGTTACGAACTACCGGGTTAATAAAAGTAAAGTAGGGAGTACCAGGAGTTGCAACATCATCACTGCAATACTGGAATTCACCATATTTTTGGTGTCGTTACCAGGGAAGCGTCAAAGTATTTTGTGATTACTGCTTTTCTTCTATTTTCTACTACAAACATTCTGCTAAGTAGTTTATTTCAGCAAGAGTAGAGTAGTTGTTTCCTTTCAATTCTATAATTTCAATTTAGCAAGCGCAGATTAGGAATTTCTTGCTTTCATTTCAATTCCACAATTTCATTTCAGCAAAATTAGATTAGACCATTTCCTGCTTTCATTTCAATTCTGCAATTTCATTTCAGCAATATAGATTAGTCCTTTCATGCTTTCATTTCAATTTTGCAATTTCATTTCAGCAATATAGATTAGTCCTTTCATGTTTTCATTTCAATTCTGCAATTTCATTTCAGCAACATAGATTAGTCCTTTCTTGCTTTCATTTCAATTCTGCATTTTCATTTCAGCAAGATAGATTTCAGTTAGTTGCAGTTCGATCTATTTCAATTTTTGCAGGTAAAAGCAGAAAAAAACAACAAAAATCACCCAAAAAAAGAGATTTCATTTCATGCCTCGTAGGAATAGAGACAATTCAGGGAAATTCCTACCCAACACCCCCACCACATCATTGAGTCACCCTTCTCTCTTCTTTGGTGGCAGTGATCCTGAAGAACCTATAGGTGAACCCCAGAGATATACGGAGATCCTATAACAGAAGAAGAGCAAGAAACTATTCCTCCTGAGACCATGGCTGAAAACAAAAACAGTAGAGGAAATGGGAGAGAGAGTAGAAGGTACCTTTCCCATCCGAGAGACCAATGGGGACAAAAAAATGAAAAACATCAGTCCCTTAGCCTTACCTCACTTCCATGGATTGACTACTGAAGATCCTAATACCTTCTTGTTTGAGTTTGTTGTCCATTTTCGAACTTATGACTATGCAAAAGACGAGAAAAAGTTGAAACTCTTTCCTTCTATGTTCAAGGATGTAGCACTCCGCTAGTTCATGGGGCTACCTGGAAACAGTATCACAACTTGGGCTCAAATGTAGCAAGCCTTTAACAACAAATACCAGGACTACTGTAGGTCAAAGGATATAAAAGAATAAATCTTTCGAATGACCATGGGAAGTGATGAATCTTTAGAAGACTATGAAGAGAGGTTTCAACTTAGTTATAAAAGGGCCAAGTGCACACTTGACCCCAAATCTCTGAAGTTGGTTCTGCTCAAAGGATTTCCTAAATACCTTCTAGATAACCTCCATTTGCTAGCCGGGGGAGACATCTACTAGCTACCTTCTGATGACATAAAGACTGTATTTAGAAACCATTCTAGGGCAACCAGAAAGAGAGGTAGGGGAAGTCAACTCTTAGCCAGTACCCCCTTATCTAGTTCATTACTTAAAAATGAGTTTTCAAATCAGATGGAATATTTCAAGAGTGAGATGAGACAAACCATTGCCATGCAAATGGATACCTTGCAAATCTAAAATAAGCAAGAGGAAGCCAAGAGGGCTTTAGCCATCTTTTGTCCCAGGTGCACCAGAAAGCATCCTAGGAACGAATGTCCATTGCACTCTATAGAAGTGTGTTTTTTCTGTGAAGAATACCATCCTACAAATTAGTGCCCTTCCTTGCCCGGATTTAAAGTTATGTACCAAGGGGTTGAAGGAGCCACTTAACCACACTACTTCATGAACCAAAGGAGGCCACATGGACCCAAACCTTACCAGTAGGGAATGCAAGGGACATCTCAAACTTATTACAACCCCAATCAAGCCACTTCCATGCCTTCTTATGGTCCCCCTACTCACCCTTCCTGGTCCACACCACCTCCTTGGTCATATACCCTTCAATACCATACTCAACCAGTTGCTCACTCGTTTCAGTCTCACAATCAGCCACTACCTCAGTGGAATGCACCTCATCAGGGGTGGAGGCCCCAATACAACTCTCCTCCTATACGTTTTTCTCCACCACCTGCTCAACCACAACCATTACCTCCTGCTCCTCCAAGACAACCCCAGGTACCTTCTCAACCGAACCCGAACCCCAATCAAGCCCAGCAGGTATATACTGGAGAAACCATATGCCTTACCTATGTTATGGAGATTCAGGAGATCAACCTGCGATCTGGGAAGGTCCTCCCAGATAGCCAACCTCCTCCTAAGGAGGACGAGGAAGAGAAACAAGAAATTGAACCCAAAGCCATTCCACCCTTTCCTGAGAGACTAACTAGAACCATGCAACCAAACCCAAAAGAAACTGAACTTCTGGGAGAACTTAAACAGTTATGTGTGAAAATACCATTTCTCCAGGCCATAAAAGATGTACCAATCTACAATAAGTTGATTAAAGAGAAGTGTTTCAGGCACCCAGGTATGCGCAAGAGAGATGCCCCAACTATCAATGTCATAGGACAACTGTCTGACTTGATGTTGGGACAGATAATCTATCCAAAATATCTGGACCCTAGGAGTCCTGTAGTCGATGTCCACATAAATGGCACCATAATCCCCTCCACTTTGATTGATCCAGGGGCTGTCATTAGCATAATGACCAGGGACACTATGCTCAAAATAAACTTTCAGAGTTCCCTAAGAAAGACTTCAACAGTACTGGAGTTGGCAGACCGGTCCACTGTGACTCCTGAGTGGATTGTGGAAGATGTCATGGTCTCCATTGATTCCTGGGAGTACCCTGCTGACTTCTTGGTCCTTCAACCATAGGTAAAACTCATTGGGTATCCCCTCATCTTGGGAAGGTCTTGGTTAGCTACTGCAGATGCTTACATCAGTTTCTGAGCTGGGAGCATGACTATCAAGAATGGGCATATGTCCAAACAGCTAGTCCTATATCCTCCTACCCAACCTCTAATAGAACATGACTTGCCTCTCTAGTTGGAGGAGGAAGTTGAAGGTGAAGCCTACTCTGCCCCATTGTGCACAGTGGAAGCCACCACGGAGGTCCTCAAACCAAGGATGATCTTACTGAGAATTTGATTCAAAATCCACCCCCCAGTGTGCTGCCATTAGAAGAGTTGGTGGAGGAAACCCAAGCCAATGATTTAGTTGATCTTTGTGTGGCTGATACAACCTCTCCCCGAGTTAAGAATGTGGAATTTGGCCCTAAAAGAACCTTGAAGATCAACTCATCCCTATCCACCTCTCAGGAGGAAGAGCTGTGTAGCTTATTGAACAACCATTTGGATGCTTTTTCTTGGAGTTATAAGAAGATGAAAGGAGTCCATCCTTCAGTATGTACCCATCACATCTACATTAAAGAGGATTGTAAACTAGTCAGGTAGCCTCAAAGGAGGATGAATCCAACCCTTAAGGACATTGTCAAAGAAGCACTGCAAAAGTTGTTGGATGCAGGATTCATCTACCCCATCTCTGACAGTGAGTGGGTTTCTCCTTTGGTGCTTGTGCCCAAGGAAAACGAGAAGTGGAGAATCTGTGTATATTATCAAGAAATTAACAAAGCCACCAAGAAGGACCGTTTCTCTTTGCCTTTCATAGATCAAGTGTTAGATGGCTTGGCAGGGAGGAAGTTATTTTCCTTCCCAGATGGGTTTAGTGGGTACAATCAAATCCAAATCATCCCAGAATACCAAGATAAGACCACATTCACTTGTCCATGAGGTACCTTTTCCTATCGGGTCCTTCCCTTTGGGTTATGCAATGCTCCTACCACTTTCCAGAGAGTAGTACCGAGTATATTCGCTAAGCTGGTTCATGATTCAGTGGAAATCTATATGGATGACTTTACCCCTTATGGTTCTAACTTCCAAGAAGCTCTGACCAACCTGAGAAAAGTTTTAGCCAAGTGTATTGAGATGAACCTGTCCCTCAGTCCTAATAAATGTGAATTCCTAATGACTGAAGGGATCGTGCTAGGTCATACAATTTCTCAGCGAGGTTTACAGGTGGATCCCAACAAGATTTCTATCATCCAAAGGGTCCCACCTCCTCAAAAGGTAAGAGATGTTCGGAGTTTTCTAGGCTTAGCAGGATATTATAGGAGATTCATTAAAGATTTCAGTAAGCTAGCCTCTCCATTGTTTGGCCTTTTGGGAAAAGATGTTGAGTTCACGTGGGTTGACAACTGTCAAGAGGCACTGGATGCTTTGAAAGGTAAGCTAATAACTGCTCCAATCTTGAGAGGTCCAAACTGGGCCCTACCTTTCCACATTCAAAAATATGCCTTGAACAAAGCCATAGGAGCATCCTTAGGACAAGTTGAGGAGAAGTTACCATATGTTATATATTTTATTAGTAAAAACATGTCCAAGGCAGAGTTAAACTATACTGTAACTGAGAAAGAGCTCTTGGCTGTAGTCCATTCCCTATATAGGTTCAGACACTACATCACTAGCTATCAAATATTCGTGCATACTGATCATGCTACAATTAGGTATTTGATGAATAAACCTGATGTAAACTCTCGTATCATTAGATGGTTACTTCTATTGCAGCAATTTGATTTGACCATTGTTGATAAGCCAAGCAAGGAAAATGTTGTTACTAATTTTCTGTCTAGACTAGATTTGCCTGCAGGTGAAGAAGGGATGGTGGATGATCAAATGCCAAATGAACACCTATTTTCTATTTTAGTACTCTCTCCATGGTTTGCTGATATATCAAATTATTTGGTTTCAACACAATTTCCACCATACCTGTCCTCAAAGGAGAAGAGCAAGGTCGTGAGGAAAAGTGCCCCATTCACTTGGATTGGGGGCAATCTTTTTAAACTTGGCCCAGATCAGATTTTGAGGCGATGTGCTAGGAAGGAAGAAGTTTTTGACATCTTCCTAATTTGTCATGATGGGCCCTGTGGAGGCCACTTTGTAGCAAAGAGAACCGCCTTCAAAATTCTACAGGCACGATACTATTGGCCCACTCTTCATAAATATGTCGAGAGATACATTATCCAATGTGACAGATGTCAAAGGATGGGGAAACCTACTCCAAAGGATGAGATTCCCTTGCATCCTCAGGTGACTTTCGAGCCATTTGAGAAGTGGGGCATGGACTTTGTGGGTCCTATCAACCCTCCTTCAAAACAGAGGACCTACATCATTGTGTGCACAGATTACCTGACAAAGTGGGCATAAACAAAGGAAATCAAAGCAGCAACAGAAGAAAAGGTAGTTGAGTTTTTGATGGAAAATATATTCTACAAGTTTTACTACCCAAGAGAATTAGTCACAGATCAAGGAAGTCATTTTACCTCTAACCTGATTGAAAACTTGCTCACTCATCATAAGATTAAGCACAGAAATTCCACCCCTTATCATCCACAATAAAATGGACAGGTGGAAGTTACTAACAGAGCTTTGGAAGGGATTTTGACTAAGGTAGTGAGTAGCAGTAGAAAATACTGGGCAGACTGCTTGGTTGAGGCCACCTGGGCCTATAACACTACTTGGAAAACTACAACAGGTTTCACACCCTATGAGCTGGTCTATGGGAAGAAGGCTTTGCTATCCATAGAATTTGAATATAACACATTGAGGTTGGCAGCTCAGCTGGACCTAGATCTCATCCATGCACAACAGGAAAGATTGCTTCAGCTGAATGGATTACATAAACAAAGAATGTAGGCCCTTCTCCACTCAGAGGTAATCCAACTTCAAAGAAAGATATGGCATGACTAGCACCTCAAAGAAAAGCAATTTCAGCTAGGAGATTGGGCGTTGTTATATTATTCAAGGTACAAGGATTTCAAAGGAAATCTGAGGACAAGATGGCTGGGACCATATATAGTGGAAACATGCAATGACAATGGTTCAGCCCTTATTTGGACCATTGAATAAAAAACCATCCCCATGCTTGTTAATGGGCATAAATTGAAAGTCTACAAGAAGCCCCTTTCCAAGCAGGAGTTCATTGAGACTCTTGGAAAATCAGTATTGGTAATGGAGCAGGTTCCTGTCTCCACTTCACCTACATCATGAAGAAGAAAAAAAACAAAAACGAAAAAAAAACAAAAAATAGAAAGAAAAAAGAAAAAAATAGAAAAAACATAGAAAAGATAAACATAATAAAAGATCCTTGGGTGAAAACCTCTTGGAGGCACCTGGGGTAGACAGTGAGGGTGAAAACCTCCTGGAGGCACCCCAGTTGTATCAGAAAAAAAGGAAATAAACCTAATTTCTGTTGAATAAATTGCAAGTTGCAGGAAGGTCATTAAAGGTTTTGGGAGAATCACACAAGTCAAAGACAGAGGACATGACTAGGATGCATGCATCCCTCACAATCCATTCCCCCATCATCATTACCCTTTCCCAAGATCTGGTCTCATTTGGTCCGAAATTCCTTATCCTACAAGAAACTCTGTATTTTCTACAGGAGGATCCTGTAGAAACTACAGACAAGCCAAAACCGATCTCATAAGAGGACCCGAGGGTTTGAAACCTGTATATGAGGCCTATAAACCTTCCTACCTCCATCCCTCGCCATATATCACTCTTTTCCATCTCTGAACACCTCCATTCCACTTGTTTTCATGTCCCTACACAGTCACACACAAAAATCCTGTTTTTCATGCTGCAAACAAAATTTTAATGACAAATCAAAACAATAGCTTTTTTACTCACCATAATTGATACCCTCCAGCTAAGATTCCTTGTCAGCCAAGAACCTCGTCAGTAGTTGTAGCCCTACTCATTTTAGCTTGAATCTCAGAAGGAGAAGCAGCTACAGGAGATCCTACAGGATTCCTGTAGCAGTTGATCCCTCTGAAAGACATACTACAGAACCAGGGAAAACGAGGTACAGCATACAACACATGCATGGAGCTCTATTTGAATGTGTAAGCATTAGCAACAGTATGAGGTAGAGCATGCAGAATGCAAGCAGCAGCAGCAATGAAGAAATGGGTTCTGAAATCTAAAATGTGCATAACACGGCCGCGGCTGCACAGGTAAGTGCCTAAACCTATTCCGCAATTACATGAATCATATTTCAAGGTTGTGTGACTATGGGAATGGTTCAGATTGAATGGAATCGGTGGCCAGTTAACTGGCCACCCTTGGTTAGTTACACATCCTCGTGGAATCCAAATGAACCCTGTCAAATTCAAAACTGTTGATCAAATACGCAACCAGCACATGTGGAGTGTCCATTCAAGAAGAAATATTGGGGACTAGCAATGGGGGCGATGGATAACGGGAGTAAGGGAGGTGATGGCAGTCAGACGGAATGCAGAAACATTATGGCCATGATGTAGGATCAACGGTCCGGTCCGGCCACCTCATCACCTCACCACGAATCATGCCCGCAGATAAAAAACAGCTCAGTTACGACATTCACCACCCTTTGTTCATTCTGCACTCACGGCGTTCTCGATTGGAGTATGCATCTACCACTTCTAGAGCAGCTAACTAGTTTTCCTCCACCAAATTTCTACTTGCTTTTCGAAAATCTCCCGCCTATCGGACCGTACAGGAAACAAAGTTTCATTCTACAGGAGCCGGGTGACTTCTATAGGAAGGATTCTACAGGAAAGGCAAAGAACAACTTTGCAGAAAGAAAACTAGCATTTTCGTCGAATTTCAAGCACAAAACAAGGTAGGCTCGGGAAAACTTCTCTGTACATGATTTTTTTGTGCAACGTGGTGAATTGGACATGGCATTCGATTGAAAAACAAGATTAAAAGTCTGCCTGTGCATTGAGAAAAAAGTGAAAGTCTACCTGCATATTTCACTGAGTTTACCCAGTTTTTTTTCTCCGCATCCGAAATCTCCTCATCATTTCTTAAATTCTCCTGTAAGGAAGATACATGCAGTAGTAGGAGCCAGCCTGTGTGTGTAAAAAAAAAAAAAAAATGAATTTACATATCTATCTATGTGCTAAGAAAAGACTCTGTGTCCTTATGCTTTGTTCTGTAAAAATAAATAAAAAATTTCTTTTCATAAACAGATAGTCAAATTCTGGGTGACAACAGTTTTCAAACAGGGGAATTATTGCCATTTCATATTGTAAGGAGCACATGAGAAATTCCTTCTTTGATCTCAGAGGAAAAAAAAAAAAAAAAACCGAATTCAGCTATGCTTTGTCCCAGTGATTGACTGTGTTTTTTTCCCACCTGAGCATTTTCTTTTCTGGTTAAAGCCCAAAATCAACACCATGCCAGGAGGATTCATGTGGAAAGAACCCTTAAACTCTATCAAATTGTATGAGCACCCTGAGGTGGTGGACCTTTTCACCAAGGAAAACTGGATATCCTTCTTTGACAGAATTTAGGGTTATGATGAGGAGGTGACTGAAGAGTTTTTGATGTCCCTAAGACCACATTCGAAGACACATGCCACAGTTAGTTTTAGGGGTTTGACCCTAGAACTTACCCCTGATTTCATCAGTAGAATTACTGGTTTACCATTGGGGCTCCCTTGGAGCAAAGAGGAGAAGTCATTGGGACAAGTGGCTAAGAAAACATTTTTTTTGCCTGAGGAGCATCCTGTAGAAGACAAAAACAGGGTCAGAAGGACAAGCTTGCCTCCTCTCTAGAGTGAAGTCAGTTATCAAATAATGAAGTATATCACATGTGAAGGGAGGTTTAGCATCATTTATGGTTATCATTTCAGGTTGCTATGTGAATTGAGGTATGGGATGGACTTGCCTCGAGCTAAGAAACTGAGCATCCCATATTTCCTCCTTTAATCTTTAATTGAATGTGGTACAAAACTAAATGCAGGAGTCCCATATCAGTTAGCCCACCATGGACTCATCAAACTATTGATGGAAGATGCTTTACACACCTATATTGTCCCCGTAGCTTGGGAAATCTTCAGAAATATGTCCAGGGATGATAACATCAGAACTTTGGCTGAAAACAATAGCCCATCCAGTAGTGATGAGGGGAAGCAAACTGAAGAAATTGAGAAGAACATTGATGAGGGAGTACAGGACACTCAAGCAGAGGGAAAAACAGAGGAAGAACAGAAGGAAAAAGAGGACTTTGACAAGATTGCTAAACCTAAGACAGAAAAGGAGAAAACATAGAAAGGAAAAAAGACAAAGATTGGAAAGAAAAAGGCCAAGAAAGCCCAAAAGAGGGCTGCCACAGCCAAGGCAGGCACCTAGAAAGAGAAAGAAGAGACACACCCTGAGATATCAGGGACACAAGCAGAAATAGGGGCCATAGAGATTTATACAGTAAGTGAAGAAAAAGAACAGCAAAAAGAGAAATCCCTTGAAACGTTGGCAAGAGAGGTAGCAGTTGTGCTTGCTGCATTAAGCACACCTACGAAACAAAAGGGAAAAAGAAAAAGGCAGACCTCCATGTACTTTAAAGCCAAAAAAATCACAAGGATCAAAGTGGGCAAACCTCAGCCACCATCCAAGGAACCAATTGTCATTGAGGACTCACCCACTAAAAAGAAGGAAGAGTCTCCTTCTGTTAGCTACCTATACCAATAGGTTTCATATTTCATGATTGGAAATAAAAAGGTCCAAATATGCTCTGCTTTGATGATGCAAAGATCACATATTTCCAAGAGAATACAATCTGTGCTTATAGCTTGATGTGGACTCAATTTTGATGGATGGTCCAACAGCCCAATCTGGATCATGCCATGTTTTAAATTTCCAGTTGTAGAATAGAGAAAGAAGTCTATCCAAACTGTTTAATCTTGGCAGACAAGTAGTTTAGGTAGAGAAGAAAGGCTCCCAACAGCTTAATCTGGGACCTTGGAAGAAATAAGGGTAGAAGTAGATAGAAAAACAAAAGAAAAAAGCCAAAGAAAAGAAAAGGCAAATAAGGGTCTGCAAGTCCAAGTGCACCCTCCAAGAAGAAACAAAAAAAATGCTAGGCAAATAGATGGTAGGCAGTTGGGGTTGCAGAAGTGTCATTCCTTACAATTGAAGGTGTGCTAACCTATTTCACAAAGCAAAATCAATGGATTGAGAAGTCCTTCTTCTCCATCAGGTTGCAGCAAGCAAAGAAGCATGTCTAACCTCCCTTCTTCCCCTCTTCCCATTCATTACTAACATCCCATCATCAGTTGAGATTCATGGAAGAACTGATGGTTTTATGGTGGTTCTTAGTCCTATTAGAAGCCACATTTCTTGTCTAAAACTCTTTTCATTTTGCTCTACTCCCTAAACTAAGTGAGTTTCAAATAAACTTAGTATTATTTCCCCTCATCCACTCCTTTCATCCATATTAACCCCTAACTTTATTATATAAACCCCCTATGTTACCCTTTCCCTAAGTATTATAACACCATGGTGTATAAACCCCAAGCATTGTATAAATATCCCTCCCCTTGGCATTATAGCCATATGCCCTCTGTCAGGGATCAAATTGGCATTTGGTCACTTTGATGAACCTAAGTCTAACCCCCTCCCCTCTTCTGAATTCATTTGGCCCCTCAAAACCTTCATTTGCTAAAGAAAACCTTATAAAAGACCTTGTTCTACCTTTACCCGCTTTAATTTGCAAAATAAACAAAAAACCCACTTTTCTCGTTTATCCAAAGTATGGGCGCCGTGTTATTTGTATATTAAAAGGGCATTGAAAAACCTTTATAAACCCGCCATATCCCAAGAGGTTTCCGCCAAGCACAGATCCCGAAATAAATATTAAAATAATCCCGCTCCCTTCCGTATTATCCGATCACCTCACTGATCCGTCAACCGTCGGATCGGACCCTTTTGATCCGACGGCTCTAATCCATATCGGACCGGCCCCGACGTCCGACAGATACCTTCCGATATCTGTCAGAGGGTGACGTCAGGCCTCCGCCACGCGTCATCCCCACAGCTTATCGGAGGTACGCCTGACAATTCCCTTTCCGTATCAAAAGCGGTGCGATGAGAAACCGCTAACCGCTTCCGGTTTTTGGTCAATCCGCCCGGCCAACGTCACCACCACGTCATACCCACGTCAGTGCCACCCCGCCGTCGCGTCAGCTCCTTCGTCCACCCCCGCGTTGATATGTCTGCCACTTCATCATATCCGTGGACCAATCACAGCCTGCCACCTCACCTGATGACGTCATGCTGACTTCATCCAACCTTGACCCCACCTGATGACGTCATGCTGACGTCATCCAAAAAACGCGCCAATATGCCAAAAATCCATATTTAGGCCAATTTTCGCATTTTTTCATACTTTTTGCCAAAAGCGCTGTTGCTTTCTCTGCATGATTTTACGTCCAAACTTGCACCACCTTTGCTGAAATCAATTCGGAGACCTCCGACGCGCCATTTCTACAGTCATTCGTGACCATTGCTCGCTGTTTACCAGGTATTTTCCCTTATAAATCCTTCATATGCCTACTTTGTCTGAGAATTCCCTCAAAAGAGCTTAAAGGACAAAAAACTTGCAAATTCACCGGCAAAATCTCTGTGCCTAGTCCCCATTAACAACTGTGAGCTCGAAAAGCACCAGTTGAGCCTTGTTTGCCCACATTTTCATAAGAAAATGTACTATATTCGCGCAATCGCGAACCACTCACTCAAATTGTACCTACCTGCAAAAAAAAAAAAAAACAGATTGAGACCACACATTGGTCTTATTTTCACTTCAAGCAGTATTTCAATTGCTGCAGCTGTTTCACTCACCCTCTGTTCCATACAATTCACATTTTTTCTTTGAAGAAAACTCTTTTGTGTTGCTCTGCATAGCAACTCCATCCATAATCCTAGGAGAAATCATGGATCCACCAGTAGCTCCAATAGCGTTGAACGTTGCTCCATTGAATGCCCCTCAGAGACAATTGGAATGGCAGTCTCTGGCAGACATGGACTATCAGATTTCAGAGGAAATGCTGATGAGGACTAAGTTCCACATCCACCTGCTCAATGAGTTGAAGGCCAAGCATGAGACTGGAACAGATGTGCTGGGCATATGGGACTCATTCCTCCTTATTTTTAAGCTCCCTCAGGTTAGACAATTCCCTGATTTGATCCATCTGTGTGCTGAAAACTATGACCCCACTCAGAGGGCAGTTCTTGACCCTTCAGGATCAGCTGTGTTTTATGTCACCCCAGAAGCTATCAAGGATATGCTCTGCTTCAGGACTGAGAAGAAACTGGTCCCTCTATCACTTGTAGACCTGATAAATCAAGGAGCCAGAATGACAGATGCTCAGGTCACCAAATTAAACCAGCTATACATTGACTCTGACTCTGTGAAGTATCCTCCTATAAATCAAGTATACCTCAACCAACTGGGCAGAGATCTTGAAGACATGATTAGTCCCATTTTGGGCTACAACTCAATTGAGTTTGTTGATCAAACTATGCTGGTAATGATGCTCATGTTTGCTCCTGGAAAGTCTCTTATCTGCTATGACTATGCCACCTACATAGCAGACAAAATACATGAGCAACTAATGAACCTGGCAAGAGAAAGAGTGTTCAGATACACCTCTTACATTTACCATTTAATCTTATATCATCAACATCAGAAGTTCTCTTTTCCAATCAAAAGAGTGGATGCCCAAGGCAATCCAAGATCAGTGGTCTATTGGTCCTCTGTTTTCCACTGTAGATTCGAGTCTCCTTATACTTATTGTGAGTTCATAGATCTCTTCATCCACCCAACTATGTCAATGATGATGGGCTCACCTCCTCCAAGGCTCACTAATGAAATGCAAAGGATCCTGCAGTTATCCAAATCATACAGCATTGGGGACTGGTACTTTTACCAGAACCACACCGTCATCAGGATATATGGGTGTGAATTGCCTCCCTACAGACTACCCAAATATGTGCCTATGAGGCTGTTTGCCCTAGAATACTTCAGGCAGTTTGGCAATGTTGATGTGCTTCACTTTTCAGGCAAAGGCAAGAAAGCACAGTTGAAAGTCAGGAAACAACTTGGCCACTTTGTCTATAACCAGAGGGAGGAAGGTTGGAGAGAAGCAGACAGGATGCTTGAGTCCCTTGGCCTTCAAACCAGTTTCCTCTGGAAACCTTATGACCCCAACCACTTCATCACTTTGAGAAGGCTCAAATATAAGCTATCTGCCTATGATCATGTAAATATTCCTCACATTGAAAAACATGCAAACCAAGCAAAATGGAGGAGAGGAACCTTAGAAGAGCTGGTTACACAAGAAGAGCTGAATCAAAGAGCGGTGAGGAATCTAAAAAAGATGGCTGACCTTGAACTTTGTTCACAGGTGTTCTCCCTTCCAAGCACACAAGTGGGAGCAGTTGCATCCTCCTCGACTGCAAATCAGCAAGCATCCAAAGCCACTGAAGATATATCTAGCAAAGGCAAGGAAAGGGAAATGGAGACTGAACAGCCACCTCAAGAGAAGGTGCAGCAACAGCAGCAGTAGGTAGAACAGCAACAACAACAGGAATTACAGCAAGAAGAAGGGCAGCATGACAAAGAGCAGCCCCCACAGCAAGAAGGGGCAGTTGAGACCCCAATTTTCACAGAACAGCAGGCACAAAACACGGTGCCTCTTAGGCAAGAAACATCAGCTGATGCATCAATCCTCCAAACTCCACAAAAGGAGGATACTAGCAGAAAAAGGGACAGAGAGACTCCCTTGACCACATCAGAAAGTCATGGTGAGAAAAGACAGAGATTGAATCCTTTCTCTGAAGAGGAAATGCCAACAGGGCAGTCTCTGGGCATGGGCCCACCTAGCAGGGAAGCATCTGCAAGTTCCTTCCAAGAGGAACAGAACAGAACTGTGCGAGGAGAAGTCAGCTCCTCTAGCCAGCAGAGAGAGGGTGAACTGAGCATTAAACAGCAGTTCATAGACATAAAGAAAATAAATGAGCCCATAAAAATACAGATGTACAATCATTTGCTGAAGATGGCTCCCACTAACCAGCAAAGACTGATGTCTGCTTTTGATGTTAGTGAAGGAAAAATGATCATGAGTCATTTCTTGCCAGCTGTAGCACAACCCCAGTCTCCTGCAGATTATATAAGGACCAATCTGGAGGTCCTTGCCAAGGACATCCACCCGATGGACAAAATTGAGTTACACAAACAAACGGGTGAGATGGTGTATGCCTCCTTGGCAGACAAAACATTGGACAACTATAGGCTGGAAAATAGCCATAATAATACAGCCGCCCAACTTGAGTTGGAAAGGGCATCCTCACAAGCAAAGGACAATAGAATAAGGTCCTTAGAAGATATAATTATTGAGATTGGGCATGATCCCAAAGATATCAAGGGCATACAGGAGATATTGAAGTTAAGGGATGCAGACATGGTCGCTTTGAAGAAAAAGATCAAAATGCCAGCCACAATTCACCCTCAAACAGATGAGGTTGCCCAGCAAAGGCATGATCAAGATGCCTCAGCCTTGCTGGTGTCTCTATATAAGCAACTAATCCAGACACAAGAAAAGCTGGGAGAATCAGAGGCTGCACAGGCAGCATTACAGGCAGCAACATCCACCTCAGCAGCACCACCAACAACAGAGCAGGCCCCAAGCCTGGACATGCAAAAGCTGAGGAATGAGATCCAGGCCTTGGAAGCACAAATGACAGAATTGAATGAGGCCAAGGAAAAACTTGCCAAAGTCAATGAAAGATATGACAAATCCAAGCAGTCTGTGGCCGAAAAGGGCAGGGAGATAAAAGCCCTTAAAGATAGGATCAAAGAGCTAGAGACTGAGCTCAAATTAGATAAGGTTGTGGCTGAGCTTAAAATAGTGCTGTGGGCTAATATTGGCCAATCTATTAATGACCAATGGCAGTATATTGAAACAATCCATGAGCAGTTAGAGCTCATTCCAAAAGCACAGACTGAAATTCAAAGATCAAGAGCTGCTCTAAGCAATATGCCTGAAATTGCCACCAGGATGATTAATGTGCTTAACAATAGAACAAGTACTCAGTTGGCTGCCATGGGAATTTCAAACAGAACTGAGCACATTCAGTTAATCAAGAGGGTTCTTACACTGAGAAACTTGGTGCAGACATTAGAGAGAAGAACCCAGGACATGCAGACTGAGGTAAACAGGTTTTTGGAGAAGTTTCAGGTATTAGAAAACAGAGGGCTCCCTAGCTTACTGAACAGCGCAGGGAGACTGTTCACACATGAGCAGTATGCCAAAAGGGTTAATGCATTTGCCACAAGTCAAATCAATGAGAAGACCAGCACCTCAGAGGAAACAGGGCCAGCCACAGGACAGACTCTCTACAACAGAGTAGAAAGTTTATTTTTTATAATGAATGAAATTAAACACCTGTTTGAAGTGCCTCCCAATTTTTATAAATATACAGAGGCAGAGGAGACTATGGATGCAATTCTCAGGCATCAGCTACCTACACTAGAATGGTGGACTAAGGCAATACAGATGATTTTATAAACAGGAAGCCGTTCAATAAATTTTGTTCATGGAAAATGCAAATTGTCATACACAGGACAGTTTAAAAGAATCAGCATGCATTAAAGATGAAAGCTGAGCCACCTCAGCAGCACTTACGGCCAACAAAGCAAGGTGAGAAGCTACAGGTGTCCAGGCCGAGAAGCTACAGCAGAGCAGTTCCAAAAGCGCATTTCTTAGCATTAATGTTGATCACTCCAACCGACTCAGTGGCCTCCAAAGGCCAAAATATCTTCTGACAGGCATAAAGATGCATTTACTTTGTATTCAATGATGTAATAACTTTCTTATCTAATATCTTGAAAAGTTGGTGAGCGTATTCATTTCTGAGATAACTTAGCACTCAGATATTTTGTAAACCGATTGTATATATTTGCCCCTCACACAAGCTTGCAGGGGTTGTTGTTGATCTCTCTTGAAGAAGTTCTTATGCTGTAATCCTTTTAGAGTTTAATAAAGAAAGTGATGGAATTTCTCGGAGTTCTGAAGTGTTGAATGCGTTCTGGTGTTTGTTGAAAACTGCAGGATTCCTGTGTACCTCACAATACAATAAGTTTTTTCTGTAACTCTCTTTGTTATGTGTTTCAATCTATTACAATCCATATATGTTTCTAATTTCTAACTGTTTAGCAACAAAGAAAAAGAATAACCTTCAGGACTTATTCGTGCAATACCCTGAGTTCAATCTATGTTGTTAAAGAATGTTTTCTTCAGCTATAATCTTGATAAGTGTAATTCTTAATTGCTGCGCTTTCAGAATATATCTTTCACAGTGACCTTTGTTTCAAGAATTCAAGTTTGCTCCTGAGCAACATGTTTCACTTTCACATCACCAGCTTAATGGAGAATTCTTAATTGCTTTCTGTTGGCTGACCATACATCACCACTTAAGTTTAAATTTTGTTTGTTTGAGATACCCAATAGGCCCTGCAGTCTGAACATCATCACTCCAGCATTTCAAAACAGTTCACAGCTCTAGACTCCATTGCCCAATGAAATACTACTCTCTGAACACTACATCTTAAGGCACTGAAAGAAGTCCTTCAACCAAAACACAAACTAAAAACCTGAGCATAATAGCTAGCCTAAAACACTATCAGAACAGAGACAAATTATAAAGAGAGAGCCCTCTCTGATTACAATTTGGCTAGAAACTGTAATCCAAAGATTGGTTAGTGGTTACCCCGGCCGTATTCCCTTGGGAGTCATAGGGAACAACCTGGGTGTTAACATAATTGGCGACTCCACTGGGGACTTCCTCAAGATTTTCTAATTTCTGTTTATCTCTTGAAAGCTGCTCATTCCCTTGCTGCTAGTTTTGGAAAATATACAGTAAGTTCAAAATCTTGTCTGGCCTCTATAGACACAAAAATATCCTGCAAAATACCAAAAAGAAGTTTAGAAACTGGCTCCTAAAAGGAAAACCATACATACTAGGTCAAATCCTGACCCAGAACCACCAGTTGTTTTTGAAAATCCTAATATAATCCCTAGGATCATCAGGAAGTAGAAGGGACAGCAAACTCTTGCTGACTCAACTCCTGAAACAGGTTATCCAAACCTTGTTCCAACCCCAATCAAGGTTTTGTTTCGATCTACCCTTGATTCCCCCAGTTCCCCTTCTACATCTCACAGCTCTCCCTTCACACCCACATCCACTGCACATACTCCCTTAACCAACATCCTAGTTTCTACCCCTCCCATTAACCCTGCTACACCAGTCACCTCGGTCCCATTCATCCCTATCAACCCCTTAAACCCTGTGAATATGGCTAACCGGTATGCACCCTTGCAAATACCAGCTAATGCTGCAGCTCTACCCCAAGACTACCAAACCAAAATCTCATATTTTGACTCCACTGGCCCTTTGACAGCTGTTCAGCATGGCAAAAGGATGCAAGACCATTTTAAAACCTATGAAATAGATGATGACAGTGTGAGAATGAGGATGTTTGTTCAAAGCCTAACTGGGGATGTAAGAACTTGGTTTAGATCCCTGAATGCAAATTCCATCACAACTCCTGATGAGCTTTATCAAGCCTTTACCAGCAGATGGGAGAAGAAGAAGGATCCTCTGCACATACTTGGTGAATATGACACTATCAAAAGAGGCCCCCAAGAGACTGTTTTGGAGTATTGTGCAAGATTCAACAATGTATATAACGCAATCCCACAAAATTTAAGACCCCCTCCTGATTTAGCTTTGTACAAATTCCCTGATGGTTTTGACCCTGACATGGCCTATCAGTTAAAGGAGAGAGACCCTCAAACCCTTGCAGAGGCCCAAAAGGTTGCTGTCACAGTGGAAGCTAACCTGATTTCCAAAAGAAACAGAGCAAGGTTGGAAAAGAGAACAACCTTCAAAGAAGAACCCTCTGCCTTTGATCAAAAGCTGGATGCAATACTCAATGGAATGAAAAGATTGGGTGATAGAGTGGAATCGGTTGAGAGAAAATCATCATGGGAAGCACCACAAAACAACCCTCCTAGGAATCCAAATTTTAGGAGAACTCAAAACCCAGGCATTGGCAAGGCCAGTGCTGACCAAGACATAAGACCCCCTTTCCAGGAAAACTATGCTGAAACTTCCACATCAACTGAACCCAATGAAGATTCTCAGATTAATTTAATGGGTCTAGATGGTGAAAGTCAAGTTTTCTTAACACAACAAGATCATGAGGATGATGAAATCAAACTGTTCCAAACTAAATCAGGTGAATCCTTTGACTTTAAACAAGGCTATGACACTGCTGTTTATGAAGTCCATAAACAATACAAGCTAAGGAGCAGAACTGTGAATGTAAATCAGCCTGAAAAGATAAAGGATAATCAGCAGCCTAAAAGAGCCATAGTCACAGAGCCTAATGACAAAACAAATTCACCTGCAGAAGAAGTAATTATTGAAGAGATTACTGAACCATTGTCTTTAAAACAGCAGCCTATGGCTACTTCATCCTCACACCCTAATTTAAATGTTACTCCTCAAGAGATGGGTAAAAAAGACAAGTCCCAAAATAAAGATAAGAATCAACAAGAAGATTTAGTGAACAAGGAAAGGACTGTTATCTACAACCCTAAGACCCAATCTGAAAAACCCTTTGACCTAGAAACTGAAATTGGCAAACTAAAGATAGCAATTCCTCTCTCAGAACTAGCCAAGCATGACATCTATAAACTACAGATCAAGAAGTCCCTTCAACTCACTGGCAACAAAGATGATGTTAATGTGTTGGATGATACCCCAGAATTACTGTTTGGCCCAGAAGTGGATGGAAAAACAGTAGTCACAGGGGTATTACCCTTTTATGTCAGCTTACATAACGCAATGTTTGACTCAGGCGCCTCTCACAATCTCATGCCAAAAGCAGTCATGGAGAGATTGAATCTAGATATAACAAGACCATACAAGGACTTGTTTTCCTTTGACTCCAGCCAAGTCAAGTGTTTAGGTCTCATAAAAGATCTTTGTGTGTCTCTGGTTCAATATCCAAACAAAACAATTCTAATGGATGTTGTAGTTGCTGATATCCCACCTAAGTATGGGATGCTGTTATCAAGATCATGGGGAGCTAAACTCCAAGGTTCCCTACAATTAGACATGTCATATGCCACCATCTCTGTTTTTGGGCAACCAAAAAGACTATACAGAGAAACACTCATGAAATACATGGTTAGCAGTGAAGAAAAGCCTCAAAACTTTCCCATATATGCTGTCCATTCAGACATAGACTCATACATTCTCTTCAATGACAGCACAACTTTCTCAAAAAATGATGTTCAAACCAAAATACTCATACAAGAGGAAGACTCTAATGAAAGAATTACCACCCATGAAACAACGGCCAATCAATCACTAGACATTGCTGCTGCTCTAGTTGTCAAGCATATTCAATCAAATGATGAGACCGTCCTAGAAGACAAGCCAGATGAAAAACCAGAACTTCAACTTACATTGCCAGCCCATGAACAGATCATTAAATCTCCTTCACAGCAAGATATTCTATGGTTCCTTGAATTTGATGGCTCAGTCAACAAATTAGGGGCAGGAGCTGGAGTTTGGGTACACAATAAAGAAAACAGTCATGCAGAAGGCAGAGCCTATAGATTAAATTTCAGATGTACAAATAACATGGCAGAATATGAAGCTCTTTTACTAGGCCTCAAGTTAGTAAAGTTCTTACAAGCTGCCAGGGTTTCAATCATGGGTGATTCAGATTTAGTTATCCAACAAGTGAAGGGAAATTTTGTCACCAATGACAAAAGACTAAGGTCTTATAGGTCTGCTGTTGCTGAGGTACTAAACTTTTTCTCTGAATTCCAAATCACTAAAATTCCTAGAACCCATAATCTACATGCTCATAGTTTGGCCACATTTGCTAGCACTTGCAAATTACCATTGGAACCTAACAATTGTTTCACAGCTGAGATAAAACACAGACCCTCCATTCCAAACAATGTTAAAGATTGGCAAGTATTTGAGGATGATATGCAAATAAACAATTTTTTAACGCTGCAACAAGAGTTTGCAGGATTAAATATTGACACTGACAAAGCAAGTCAATCACAAATACTTGACAAAGCAAGACAAAGCAAGTCAATCACAAATACTTGAAGGAGCAAGTCCATCACAAATACAGTTTCAACAGATTACTCACCCAATATCACCTAGAACAGCAAAACAAATGCTAAATCCAACTATTTTCAACAAGGAAAACATTCAGCAAATTCAACCAATCAGTTGTGAAGAAGTGGCCAATGCTGAAACTGACATCATAGAGCTGAAAGACAATTTTCTACCAACAGGCCTAACTCCACTAGAGGACATCTTTGATTCAAATGATATTCCCAGAAAACCAAAAATGCAGCCCTTAAATGCAGCCATTGAAGAATGCAACATTGGTACCATTGACAAGCCCAAAATAATTAAATTGTCTGCTTCCTTACCTCCTGACCAAAAGCCTAAATACATTGACCTCTTTAAAGAGTTCCAGGATGTCTTTGCATGGAGTTATGAGGACCTAAAGTCCTATGATACCTCTGTTATCCAGCATACTATCCCTCTCAAGCCTGATCAAAAACCCTTTAAACAAAAATTGAGGAGAATCAATCCTATGCTTCTCCCAGCAATGGAACAAGAGGTACAGAAAATGTTCAAGGCAGGCATCATAGCACCAATCAGATTCTCTGAGTGGATCTCAAACTTAGTCCCTACAAGAAAGAAAACTGGTGAAATAAGGCTGTGTGTGGATCTAAGAAATCTGAACCAAGTATCCCTCAAAGACAGCTATCCCTTACCCAAGATGGATCACATTCTCCAAAGAGTGCTAGGGGCCTCAAGGATCTCATTACTCGATGGATTCTCAGGTTTCAATCAAATCTTAGTACACCCTGATGATCAAGACAAAACTGCATTCACAACCCCATGGGGAACTTTCAAATATGTAAAAATGCCTTTTGGATTGAAAAATGCAGGGGCAACATTTCAAAGAGAAATGGATATTGCTTTTGCAAAGGAGATTCATGACTTTTTGGTCATTTACTTAGATGACCTGACACCTTTTTCAAAATCAGACCAAGAACATTTAAAACACTTAAGGCAGATCTTCCTAACATGCAGGAAATATGGAATTTCATTGAATCCCAAGAAATCCCTGTTTGGTTTAGAGGAAGGTAAACTCTTGGGCCACATCATTTCTAAAGATGGCATTAGAATTGATCCAGACAGGATACAAGCTATCTTACAAATGCCCCACCCAAGAAATATCAAAGAATTGCAGGGATTTCTGGGAAAAATCAATTTCTTGAGAAGGTTTATCCCAAACTTAGCAGAACTAATCAGATTACTAAATAACATGCTAAAGAAAGATTCAAAAGTAAAATGGACAGTTGAAGCAAACCAAGCCTTTGAAGGTATAAAGCTGGCTCTCACCCAAACCCCGGTCTTGACCAATCCTCAATTTGACAGAGAATTTATCATTTTCTCTTTTGCCTCCCAGCATACTATTGCTGTTGTTTTGTTACAGAAAGATGACCAAGGAAATGAGAAGCCAATTGCTTTCTTTAGCAGAGCTCTTAGAGATGCAACTTTAAAATATCAAATCATGGAAAAGCAAGCTTATGCTTTGGTCAAAGCCATCAAAGACTTCAGGATTTACATCCTTTATTCACATGTTATAGCATATGTTCCCAGTCCTATTGTAAAAGACATACTCACTCAGGAAAACCTAGAGGGCAGAAGAGGAAAATGGATTGCCAACATCTTGGAATTTGATATTGAGATAAAACCTACAAAACTAATAAAAGGGCAAGGTTTGGCCAAACTAATGACAGAAGCAAACTTCCAAGCCTTAGACATCAACCAGCTGGACAGTGAACCGGAGCTGGCGACTCCAAAGATCAATGTAGCCTTTGAACAATCCCCTTGGTACTTTGATATATGTTATGTATTGCAAAACCTGTGTGCTCCCCCAGGATTGTCCAGAACTAAATGTAGGTTCTTAAAAATGAAAGCTTCTAAATTCTGTGTTATGGGTGGAAATTTATTTTGGAAAAACCATGAAGGGATATTGCTAAACTGCCTAATTGAGAATGAAACTGACAATATCATAAAAGAATTTCATTCAGGTGACTATGGTGGACACTTGTACTGGAAGTCCATTGTGGATAAAAAATACTAAGGGCTGGTTACTACTGGCCCACCATGTTCTCTGATGTCAAGAAATTCACAACCTCATGTCATAAATGTCAAGTATTTGAGGGAAAGAGACAGTTGCTGCCACTTCCCTTAAGGCCTATTGCGACAGAGAGACCTTTTCAACAATGGGGCTTGGATTTCATTGGGGAAATTCATCCCTCATCCTCAGGCCAACATAGATGGATCTTAACAGCCACAGACTACTTCACCAAGTGGATTGAAGCTATTCCATGCAGACAAGCAAATGATTCAACAATCATTCAGTTTTTGGAGAATAACATATTGGCTAGATTTGGTTGTCCTGACAAAGTAATAACAGACAATGCTGCTGCTTTCAGATCCAAGAAAATGGTGAATTTTTGCCATAAATTTCACATTACCTTAGGCCATTCTACTGCATACTATCCCCAAGGAAATGGCCTTGCTGAGTCATCAAATAAAAGCCTGGTAAACATTATAAAGAAAGTGCTAGAAGAGAACAAAAAGAATTGGCATAAGAAGCTTGTGAATGCTCTATGGGCAGATAGACTAACAACCAAAAGATCAATTGGGACCAGCCCATATGAGTTGGTTTATGGATTAGAAGCCAAGTTTCCTTCATCACTAGGGGTACCTGTTATGAAACTTCTTCAAGAAAGCCAAGCTGAACCAAATGATATGCAAAGAAGAATCAATCAAATCATATGTTTACAGCAAACTAGAGACCAAGTTTTAAGCAGAGTTCAGGTTCTACAAGAAAAATTAAAGAAGGCCTTTGACAGAAGAACTAAGGCAGAAGATTTCAACATTGGTGACAAAGTCCTCAAGTGGGATTCAAGAAGAGAGGATAAGGGAAAGCATGGAAAATTTGATTCCCTTTGGAGAGGACCATTTGCTGTCCAAGCAATACAAGGAAACAACACTTATTTCCTTAAAAGTCTTAATGAAACTGATTTGGATGAAGGTCCTGTGAATGGCAGGATGCTCAAGCACTATTTTGACTACCACCCATAAGTGCAGCCTGAGTTTTCCCTTGTACATATCCAGATGTATATATTATTTTCTGTTAAGATGTAAAAATGCAGTTTTTTCAAGTTTTCTTAACTACCAGCAAAAGGTAAATAGGATCAAGAAGTCTACCGAGAAGGGAATTACACAATTTTGGCCTTTCAAAGCAGCAAACTTCAAAATTTTGATAAAAGCAGTCAAGGGCCAAGGCAATCTGACCTGCTGTTCTTGGTCTTTCAAATGAAAAACCATCCCCATGTGGAGCCACTGTTAGCTACCTATACCAATAGGTTTCATATTTCATGATTAGCAATAAAAAGGTCCAAATATGCTCTGCTTTGATGATGCAAAGATCACATATTTCCAAGAGAATACAATCTGTGCTTATAGCTTGATGTGGACTCAATTTTGATGGATGGTCCAACAGCCCAATCTGGATCATGCCATGTTTTAAATTTCCAGTTGTAGAATAGAGAAAGAAGTCTGTCCAAACTGTTTAATCTTGGCAGACAAGTAGTTTAGGTAGAGAAGAAAGGCTCCCAACAGCTTAATCTGGGACCTTGGAAGAAATAAGGGTAGAAGTAGATAGAAAAAGAAAAGAAAAAAGCCAAATAAAAGAAAAGGCAAATAAGGGTTTCCAAGTCCAAGTGCACCCTCCAAGAAGAAACAAAAAAAATGCTAGGCAAATAGATGGGTAGGCAGTTGGGGTTGCAGAAGTGTCATTCCTTACAAGTGAAGGTGTGCTAACCTATTTCACAAAGAAAAATCAATGGATTGAGAAGTCCTTCTTCTCCATCAGGTTGCAACAAGCAAAGAAGCATGTCTAACCTCCCTTCTTCCCCTCTTCCCATTCATTACTAACATCCCATCATCAGTTGAGATTCATGGAAGAATTGATGGTTTTATGGTGGTTCTTAGTCCTATTAGAAGCCACATTTCTTGTCTAAAACTCTTTTAATTTTGCTCTACTCCCTAAACTAAGTGAGTTTCAAATAAACTTAGTATTATTTCCCCTCATCCACTCCTTTCATCCATATTAACCCCTAACTTTATTATATAAACCCCCTATGTTACCCTTTCCCTAAGTATTATAACACCATGGTGTATAAACCCCAAGCATTGTATAAATATCCCTCCCCTTGGCATTATAGCCATATGCCCTCTGTCAGGGATCAAATTGGCATTTGGTCACTTTGATGAACCTAAGTCTAACCCCCTCCCCTCTTCTAAATTCATTTGGCCCCTCAAAACCTTCATTTGCTAAAGAAAACCTTATAAAAGACCTTGTTCTACCTTTACCCGATTTAATTTGCAAAATAAACAAAAAACCCACTTTTCTCGTTTATCCAAAGTATGGGCGCCATGTTATTTGTATATTAAAAGGGCATTGAAAAGCCTTTATAAACCCGCCATATCCCAAGAGGTTTCCGCCAAGCACAGATCCCGAAATAAATATTAAAATAATCCCGCTCCCTTCCGTATTATCCGATCACCTCACTGATCCGTCAACCGTCGGATCGGACCCTTTTGATCCGACGGCTCTAATCCATATCGGACCGGCCCCGACGTCCGACAGATACCTTCCGATATCTGTCAGAGGGTGATGTCAGGCCTCCGCCACGCGTCATCCCCACAGCTTATCGGAGGTACGCCTGACAATTCCCCTTCCGTATCAAAAGCGGTGCGATGAGAAACCGCTAACCGCTTCCGGTTTTTGGTCAATCCGCCCGGCCAACGTCACCACCACGTCATACCCACGTCAGTGCCACCCCGCCGTCGCGTCAGCTCCTTCGTCCACCCCCGCGCTGATATGTCTGCCACTTCATCATATCCGTGGACCAATCACAGCCTGCCACCTCACCTGATGACGTCATGCTGACGTCATCCAAAAAACGCGCCAATATGCCAAAAATCCATATTTAGGCCAATTTTCGCATTTTTTCCTACTTTTTGCCAAAAGCGTTGTTGCTTTCTCTGCATGATTTTACGTCCAAACTTGCACCACCTTTGCTGAAATCAATTCGGAGACCTCCGGCGCACCATTTCTACAGTCATTCGTGACCATTGCTCGCTGTTTACCAGGTATTTTCCCTTATAAATCCTTCATATGCCTACTTTGTCTGGGAATTCCCTCAAAAGAGCTTAAAGGACAAAAAACTTGCAAATTCACCGGCAAAATCTCTGTGCCTAGTCCCCATTAACAACTGTGAGCTCGAAAAGCACCAGCTGAGCCTTGTTTGCCCACATTTTCATAAGAAACTGTACTCTGTTCGCGCAATCGCGAACCAGTCACTCAAACTGTACCTACCTGCTAAAAAAAAAAAAAAGACAGATTGAGACCACACATTAGTCTTATTTGCACTTCAAGCAGTATTTCAATTGCTGCAGCTGTTTCACTCACCCTCTGTTCCATACAATTCACATTTTTTCGTTGAAGAAAACTCTTTGGTGTTGCTCTGCATAGCAACTCCATCCATAATCCTAGGAGAAATCATGGATCCACCAGTAGCTCCAATAGCATTGAACGTTGCTCCATTGAATGCCCCTCAGAGACAATTGGAATGGCAGTCTCTGGCAGACATGGACTATCAGATTTCAGAGGAAATGCTGATGAGGACTAAGTTCCACATCCACCTGCTCAATGAATTGAAGGCCAAGCATGAGACTGGAACAGATGTGTTGGGCATATGGGACTCATTCCTCCCTATTTTTAAGCTCCCTCAGGTTAGACAATTCCCTGATTTGATCCATCTGTGTGCTGAAAACTATGACCCCACTCAGAGGGCAGTTCTTGACCCTTCAGGATCAGCTGTGTTTTATGTCACCCCAGAAGCTATCAAGGATATGCTCTGCTTCAGGACTGAGAAGAAACTGTTCCCTCTATCACTTGTAGACCTGATAAATCAAGGAGCCAGAATGACAGATGCTCAGGTCACCAAATTAAACCAGCTATACATTGACTCTGACTCTGTGAAGTATCCTCCTATAAATCAAGTATACCTCAACCAACTGGGCAGAGATCTTGCAGACATGATTAGTCCCATTTTTGGCTACAACTCAATTGAGTTTGTTGATCAAACTGTGCTGGTAATGATGCTCATGTTTGCTCCTGGCAAGTCTCCTATCTGCTATGACTATGCCACCTACATAGCAGACAAAATACATGAGCAACTAATGAACCTGGCAAGAGAAAGAGTGTTCAGATACACCTCTTACATTTACCATTTAATCTTATATCATCAACATCAGAAGTTCTCTTTTCCAATCAAAAGAGTGGATGCCCAAGGCAATCCAAGATCAGTGGTCTATTGGTCCTCTGTTTTCCACTGTAGATTCGAGTCTCCTTATACTTATTGTGAGTTCATAGATCTCTTCATCCACCCAACTATGTCAATGATGATGGGCTCACCTCCTCCAAGGCTCACTAATGAAATGCAAAGGATCCTGCAGTTATCCAAATCATACAGCATTGGGGACTGGTACTTTTACCAGAACCACACCGTCATCAGGATATATGGGTGTGAATTGCCTCCCTACAGACTACCCAAATATGTGCCTATGAGGCTGTTTGCCCTAGAATACTTCAGGCAGTTTGGCAATGTTGATGTGCTTCACTTTTCAGGCAAAGGCAAGAAAGCACAGTTGAAAGTTAGGAACCAACTTGGCCACTTTGTCTATAACCAGAGGGAGGAAGGTTGGAGAGAAGCAGACAGGATGCTTGAGTCCCTTGGCCTTCAAACCAGTTTCCTCTGGAAACCTTATGACCCCAACCACTTCATCACTTTGAGAAGGCTCAAATATAAGCTATCTGGCTATGATCATGTAAAGATTCCTCACATTGAAAAACATGCAAACCAAGCAAAATGGAGGAGAGGAACCTTAGAAGAGCCGGTTACACAAGAAGAGCTGAATCAAAGAGCGGTGAGGAATCTAAAAAAGATGGCTGACCTTGAACTTTGTTCACAGGTGTTCTCCCTTCCAAGCACACAAGTGGGAGCATTTGCATCCTCCTCGACTGCAAATCAGCAAGCATCCAAAGCCACTGAAGATATATCTAGCAAAGGCAAGGAAAGGGAAATGGAGACTGAACAGCCACCTAATGAGAAGGTGCAGCAACAGCAGCAGCAGGTAGAACAGCAAAAAAAACAGGAATTACAGCAAGAAGAAGGGCAGCATGACAAAGAGCAGCCCCCATAGCAAGAAGGGGCAGTTGAGACCCCAATTTTCACAGAACAGCAGGCACAAAACACGGTGCCTCTTAGGCAAGAAACATCAGTTGATGCATCAATCCTCCAAACTCCACAAAAGGAGGATACTAGCAGAAAAAGGGACAGAGAGACTCCCTTGACCACATCAGAAAGTCATGGTGAGAAAAGACAGAGATTGAATCGTTTCTCTGAAGAGGAAATGCCAACAGGGCAGTCTCTGGGCATGGGCCCACCTAGCAGGGAAGCATCTGCAAGTTCCTTCCAAGAGGAACAGAACAGAACTGTGGGAGGAGAAGTCAGCTCCTCTAGCCAGCAGAGAGAGGGTGAACTGAGCATTAAACAGCAGTTCATAGACATAAAGAAAAGAAATGAGCCCATAAAAATACAGCTGTACAATCATTTGCTGAAGATGGCTCCCACTAACCAGCAAAGACTGATGTCTGCTTTTGATGTTAGTGAAGGCAAAATGATCATGAGTCATTTCTTGCCAGCTGTAGCACAACCCCAGTCTCCTGCAGATTATATAAGGACCAATCTTGAGGTCCTTGCCAAGGACATCCACCCGATGGACAAAATTGAGTTACACAAACAAACGGGTGAGATGGTCTATGCCTCCTTGGCAGACAAAACATTGGACAATTATAGGCTGGAAAATAGCCTTAATAATACAGCCGCCCAACTTGAGTTGGAAAGGGCATCCTCACAAGCAAAGGACAACAGAATAAGGTCCTTAGAAGATATAATTATTGAGATTGGGCATGATCCCAAAGATATCAAGGGCATACAAGAGATATTGAAGTTAAGGGATGCAGACATGGCCGCTTTGAAGAAAAAGATCAAAATGCCAGCCACAATTCACCCTCAAACAGATGAGGTTGCCCAGCAAAGGCATGATCAAGATGCCTCAGCCTTGCTGGTGTCTCTATATAAGCAACTAATCCAGACACAAGAAAAGCTGGGAGAATCAGAGGCTGCACAGGCAGCATTACAGGCAGCAACATCCACCTCAGCAGCACCACCAACAACAGAGCAGGCCCCAAGCCTGGACATGCAAAAGCTGAGGAATGAGATCCAGGCCTTGGAAGCACAAATGACAGAATTGAATGAGGCCAAGGAAAAACTTGCCAAAGTCAATGAAAGATATGACAAATCCAAGAAGTCTGTGGCCGAAAAGGGCAGGGAGATAAAAGCCCTTAAAGATAGGATCAAAGAGCTAGAGACTGAGCTCAAATTAGATAAGGTTGTGGCTGAGCTTAAAATAGTGCTGTGGGCTAATATTGGCCAATCTATTAATGACCAATGGCAGTATATTGAAACAATCCATGAGCAGTTAGAGCTCATTCCAAAAGCACAAACTGAAATTCAAAGATCAAGAGCTGCTCTAAGCAATATGCCTGAAATTGCCACCAGGATGATTAATGTGCTTAACAATAGAACAAGTACTCAGTTGGCTGCCATGGGAATTTCAAACATAACTGAGCACATTCAGTTAATCAAGAGGGTTCTTACACTGAGAAACTTGGTGCAGACATTAGAGAGAAGAACCCAGGACATGCAGACTGAGGTAAACAGGTTTTTGGAGAAGTTTCAGGTATTAGAAAACAGAGGGCTCCCTAGCTTACTGAACAGCGCAGGGAGACTGTTCACACATGAGCAGTATGCCAAAAGGGTTAATGCATTTGCCACAAGTCAAATCAATGAGAAGCCCAGCACCTCAGAGGAAACAGGGCCAGCCACAGGACAGACTCTCTACAACAAAGTAGAAAGTTTATTTTTTATAATGAATGAAATTAAACACCTGTTTGAAGTGCCTCCCAATTTTTATAAATATACAGAGGCAGAGGAGACTATGGATGCAATTCTCAGGCATCAGCTACCTACACTAGAATGGTGGACTAAGGCAATACAGATGGTTTTATAAACAGGAAGCCGTTCAATAAATTTTGTTCATGGAAAATGCAAATTGTCATACACAGGACAGTTTAAAAGAATCAGCATGCATTAAAGATGAAAGCTGAGCCACCTCAGCAGCACTTACGGCCAACAAAGCAAGGTGAGAAGCTACAGGTGTCCAGGCCGAGAAGCTACAGCAGAGCAGTTCCAAAAGCGCATTTCTTAGCATTAATGTTGATCACTCCAACCGACTCAGTGGCCTCCAAAGGCCAAAATATCTTCTGACAGGCATAAAGATGCATTTACTTTGTATTCAATGATGTAATAACTTTCTTATCTAATATCTTGAAAAGTTGGTGAGCGTATTCATTTCTGAGATAACTTAGCACTCAGATATTTTGTAAACCGATTGTATATATTTGCCCCTCGCACAAGCTTGCAGGGGTTGTTGTTGATCTCTCTTGAAGAAGTTCTTATGTTGTAATCCTTTCAGAGTTTAATAAAGAAAGTGATGGAATTTCTCAGAGTTCTGAAGTGTTGAATGCGTTCTGGTGTTTGTTGAAAACTGCAGGATTCCTGTGTACCTCACAATACAATAAGTTTTTTCTGTAACTCTCTTTGTTATGTGTTTCAATCTATTACAATCCATATATGTTTCTAATTTCTAATTGTTTAGCAACAAAGAAAAAGAATAACCTTCAGGACTTATTCATGCAATACCCTGAGTTCAATCTATGTTGTTAAAGAATGTTTTCTTCAGCTATAATCTTGATAAGTGTAATTCTTAATTGCTGCGCTTTCAGAATATATCTTTCACAGTGACCTTTGTTTCAGGAATTCAAGTTTGCTCCCGAGCAACATGTTTCACTTTCACATCACCAGCTTAATGGAGAATTCTTAATTGCTTTCTGTTGGCTAACCATACATCACCACTTAAGTTTAAATTTTGTTTGTTTGAGAAACCCAATAGGCCCTGCAGTCTGAACATCATCACTCCAGCATTTCAAAACAGTTCATAGCTCTAGACTCCATTGCCCAATGAAATACTACTCTCTGAACACTACATCTTAAGGCACTGAAAGAAGTCCTTCAACCAAAACACAAACTAAAACCCTGAGCATAATAGCTAGCCTAAAACACTATCAGAACAGAGACAAATTATAAAGAGAGAGCCCTCTCTGATTACAGTTTGGCTAGAAACTGTAATCCAAAGATTGGTTAGTGGTTACCCCGGCCGTATTCCCTTGGGAGTCATAGGGAACAACCTGGGTGTTAACACCTTCCAAGATATCCATCACCTATGAAAGAGAAAGCCCAAAAACCTCTACATGGAAAGTGAAAATTAAGTTGATGGACTCAAAGGCAGTTCTACAGGAAGCTGAAACATCTCTATAGGAAACTCTAGCCAAGTTAAAAGAGACTGAGGAATTGGAGGAGAAGGCAGCCAAATAGTCACAGGGGGAGAAAAAGGCCAAAGAAATACCTGAACCTACCCCTCAGCTTGATTTGGGCTCATATTACAATCTGTTGCAGGGTGGGAAAATCACCCCACAAAAATTTGCTTTGTTGTACCATTATTTTTCGAATTAGAGAAGGAGAGGATCAGGACACACACATGGATGTAAATCGCCAAATCTAAGGGAGTTAAGGACATAGGCCACATGGAGGATAAGTTAAAAGAATTAAGGGGAGAATTGGCCATGGTGAGGCACATAAAAAGCTACAAAAGAGCCTAGCTACAGGAGGAGAATGAGGTGCTGAAAAAGCAGTTACAGGAAGTTCATAAGGGAGATAGGTTGTCCATTTTAGGAGGGAAACAACAGTAAGAAGGACCTCCAGCAGACAAGGAAGAAATTGAGAAACAACAGAAAGAGGGAGAGCTACAAGTGAATGTGGAGATGCCAACAAAACTGTCGCAAGAACAGGAATCTCAGGCAGCAAAAGAAATACAAGTTTTAAAACAACAGTTGCAAGAAAAGGAAGCCCAAATGGCCTGCATGGCCAATTGGGCAATAGAAGCCTTACAATGTAGGAAACCTACTAAATCTTATGCATTATACCTTAAAGACCAGTGGTTGCAATTTCAAATTAACACATTGGCCCAAAGGGGCACCACTCCATTTTAGAATTACAATCAATTTCTACAATTGTGTAATAGTAGCTCAACTAAAGACAAGGCCAAGTTAGAAGAATTCTATTTACACAACTTGGCGCTTCCTAACATGAATCTATGGGACCCAAACACTATATTAGGAGATCTGCAACTCATGGACATGGCTTCTTGGTTAAGCCATGAGGAAAAGAGGGGAGTAGAGATTCAGAAGATTATGACCAGGGAAATAAATGAGCCACTTATGATCAGGGCAGAACTAGAATATCCCTCAACCCTTATATATTCCCATCGGTACCTTGCAGACAACCCTCACATCGTACCAGACTATGTTGAAATTCAGGCTCATGCCATTGCTCACTTTGAGGACATGGAAAGACTGTTTGGTGATAATTGCATTCATGCTTGCACAAGGAGATGAAACACCTTGTCCCATAGTCTGAAAATGAGAGAATACCACTCCCCAACCAGAATGAGGGAGGCTATGAGAAGAGTACCCCTATACAAACAACCAATGCAGAACTTGAAAGCCAATTGGATTGGCCTTAAGTTCATCCCTCCACTATTGCTAGGGTTGTTAAAAGGGGTCAATGAAGAAGAGGAGCAAAGATGGTGGGAGGAAGTAGACAAAAAGGTAGGATTTCATGATAGGGAAGAGGAAATCACCTCAGAGGCCTAGGATGTCAGAGAGGCAGTCAAAGTAATCAAAGATGATGAACTAGATTAGTTGCTCAGAGGATGAGCAACACATTCAGCAGGGGGGTGATGATGAGCCCCGGAAATGGGTAACTATATGGACTCATTTTTCCTATTATTCTCATTTAATCCACCATTCTCCATAGTTTTATGCATGCTTTTGAATATATTTATGTTAATTGTGTGAATGGGAATAGTCACTTTACCACAAGGTCTAATATGTGCTTATTGCAGTTTTTGGACATTTTTGGACCAAGATCGGGCATTTATGAGTAGATTAGCATCCAAGTACGAGGAAACAAGGCTGACGATTTGTAGGAGGGGTGTCTACTACACTAAATGACCCCTTCCTCGAGTTCTCTACCATCAGCTCAGAGTTCTACAGCCCATCAAAGATGATTTCAAGGGGCAGCTGAGCAAGTCTAGTGAAGTGGTTGATTAACTACAGTTTTGGGCAACCAAGCTCCTAAAGTTAAGGGGGACTATTGGGGGTCCTCGTTTGCATAAGTAGGAAGGCTTCAAGCCTTAGGAGTTTAGTCATTTTGTTAGTCTATTTTCGCACTTTAGTGCAGCCCTGTATCAACACATTTTCAAGTTTCTTCTTGTAGACAGTTTTGGGATGTAACTATTATTTTTTTATCAATGAAGATGAATCCAACTTTGCACCAGCTTTGATCTTTCTTAGGAGGCTATAGCTCTTGGGGTTGGGCCCAACCCAAGTGCCAGTACCTCCTTTGTGTACTTTTATGTGTTTTTACTACATTCATAGAATAATTTCTGTTATATAGGTTAAATTTTACTTCATTACTTAGGTTGTTTTTGATGATTTAGATAGTTGTTCATGCTTCAGGTTGATTTGATAGTTTGGTAATAGAAAAGATCCACAAAAATGCTACCAAGCAGTCCTTGATCTCATTTCTCCCTCCTTGGGACCATGAATTGAGACCAAGGTACACTTGCTGCCACAAAAACATTGTTTTTTCCTTCCAATGCAATTGTTAGTGTTAGATTTTGAGTTTGAAAAGTTGATATCAGTTGTGTTTCCATGTTTAGATCTGTTCTTACTCAGTTTCCATAGCTCTCTTGTGTGATTTTCTGTCTATAAACTTCTTTTCATCATATTTCTGGTTTTTAAGGGTAGATTAGGTCAAAATAGATATATCTTTGTTTTTTTAGTCTTTGTTTGGATCAGTTTTGGAAAATAGTGTGCAGAGCACCTGTAATACATTCCTAACTACCCTTCCTCCATCATACAACCTGCTCTAGACTCTCACTCAAGATTTCTTCCCTTCATTCACCACACTTTCCCAACTTGCCCAAATTTCTACATTTTTGTGCAACATTGCTTTCTTCCTCCTTGAACAAATCCAACCATATTCATCACTCCTTAGCTTCATTTATCAGGTCCTACACCTCTTAACATCCTTATCCATCCTTCATTTCCACTTCCCCACCATTTTTCCACCATCAATCCTCTAAAAACCACTTTTGGCCTGTTCCTGTAGAACTTCCTCTAGAATTTCCTTTGGTCCCCTGCAGCCTCCTGTAGAAGATAACGTGACGATTTTTCGAGATCTGAGCATGGTGGAACTCTCCAAAATGGTGCTAGGGACCCCTTAGGACCTCTCCACACCTTCCTAACCCCATGCAAACACCCACTCCATTTCCTTTTGCCAATAAACCTCTGCACAATAAAAAAATAGTTAAAACACATGCATAATAATTCAACATAAAATTGTTCAAAAATTAAAAAAGATGATTTTTCCATATTTTTCTTCAGAATTAGCTTAAACACATGTATTTTACCTCTGAAATAGTGCATGGCATCCATTTCAGTATTTGTAAATCTCTTTTCTTGCACAAATACGGTTAGTTGGTAAAGTTAGGGTTTCCTAGGGTTGCATTTCCTTTCAGCTTTCATCATTATTCCTGCAGGTAGACTAGCCTCTTTTGAGTTAGCTTCCATCCATCATAGTTAAAATATTCTTCTAAGAACTCATAGAAGTTGGCTTAAGCTCCTAGTGAACTTGTGCCAGCTGATCAAGTGACAGCCTGAAGTAAGAGCTAGTACTTGTGCATACAACACCGTCGCTTCCAAGTTTGTTACGAACTATAGGGTTGATAAAATTAAAGTAGGGAGTCCCAGGAGTTGCATCATCATTGCTGCAATACTGGAGCTCACCAAATACCCTGACGCTTAGGCCTCCTTCCAAATTTGTATGATATTCTTAATGCTTTTTGTTCCTCAGTGGTAGCTTCTTTTTTTTGTTGTCATGTTTTTGAAAAGGCTTGGATAACCTGTTTGAGATGGTTGTACTTTTTTTGTTATATATGTATTAAAATACTTTTCAGTTTGTTGATTAACTATAGAAGAATAGGTTGTAGAGCTCTTATAGACATTAAATGATGCAACCCAATTTTTCTGAAACGTTTTCACTATTAGTCCAGTATCCCAAGTAGTAGCCCACAATAATAAGTTGATGTATTTTTTATCATGAATTTTTATTGAAGACACACATATAAATTAAAATAAAAAGAGATAAAAATATACATAAATACTTTGGATAAATCTCAACTTTTTATTTATGTATATTATGAATATTATAGAATATTCTCTCGAAGTTAAATCTTTTATCATTCTTTGAATAATTACTAATATTTAAATTAAAATTATGGAAACTCTATTTCAAAACAAACACACTTATTGAGGTAATAAACATCAACATCAATGTCTCTATAAAAATTATAGTTCATATAATGATGGTACCTAGGTCATCATCCACAACCATTTTTATGAAGTAACTTTTTTAATAGATCCAAACGTGAATTCCTTTGATGTTGTTGTTGATCATGGGTTTAACTCTCTTCAATTCCCTTAGGGTGACACCCAGTAATCAAGGTTGATGGTTTACCCGGTTTACTCTCCACAAAATGTGGATAAATCCTCTAGAGTTTACAATACCTTCATTCTAAGTTTAAAAAAAATGCATAGTTTAACTTATAGATGAAATAGCCTTCTTCACCGAAATTAGGTGATACAATTTCAAACAAGATTGCGATTTTTTTTTGAAAGAATAAATGGAATTAGAACCCTGAAAAACCCCTTGGGCACTCAAATTCTACAAATTAAACAACTTAAATTCAAGTTTTTAAAAACCTCTACTATAATTTGGTTAAAATTAATCAAAATAATTACCCTTAAAAAGACTATTTCGTCTATAAATTAGACTATGCTAAGCTAAAAAATCAAACAAAAAAACTTTACTATCTTATTTCTTTCCTATCAAAAACTATATAAATTCATTCGAAAAAGTGAAAATTCAAAAATTTAGTTATAAATTATGTAGTTGTTATCTTTATCCTTATAGGCTTCATCCACATTGTTTTATCTACCAGCCTAGATCCATATTAACTCTTGATCTATTAAGCGTTGAGAGGGATCAAATTTCTCATGGTGGAAACGTCTTATTTGAGTGAAAAACTTGAGGACATGTTTAAATCTCGAGAGATTTGACCCCTCTCAACGCTTAATAGATCCAGAGTCAATATGGATCTAGGCTGGTTTGATATCTATATATATATATATATATATATATATATATATATATATATAATTTTTAAATTTTAATTTTAATTTTATATTATTTGATGATAAGAGAAGAATACCATGGAAAAAACCATGGGTTGCAATGATGCAGGAGCATCCTAATGAAGAGCCGACAGCTGGGAAATATTTTTGTTCTGTTTTAATTTGTTTCATTTAAAATTAAGGCTGACTCATTCATTGTTAGTTCTTAAATTAGGTAAACAGATTAAGTTAGGATTAGTTAAGAACTGTTTGAAGAAACTGTTGAGCAATTGTTTCATAATTGAGGAGCAGTTCCTCGAACTATAAAAGAAACTGTTAATGATGTATTGAAAAGGAAACAAGAAAGAAGAGTAGAGAGTTAGCTGAATTAGAGTATGGTTGTAAGCCTACGGGCGGAATGTAAAAGAAGCCTCCGGTATTAGGAGAGTAGGCAATAGAGAGAGACAAAGTCTTAATATGTATTGTTTTTTTATTTGTTATGTGCAAAGATAAATTCAAATAAATATACATGTGTGTTCTAAATGATTGAATGATGAATTCACTATGAACTAGAGCTTCTGTACCATATATATATATATGTGTAGGTGAATTCGGCGAACACAAAGAGGAGAGTGAATACATGGAGAGGAAAGAGTGAGAACAAGGCAGCGGATCATGATGGATCATTGAATCCATTCGAATGAAGAACCAAAAAAATGCTTGAAGCATTTGTGATTAAATAATCATAGAGTTTAAGCTCAGGAGAGAAGAATTGCACAACGGTGAAAGGAAGAACTTATGAGGAAATCCCAAAACCACAAAAGAACTGAAGAAATAGCAAAAAAAAACAAGTGAAGAGAAGGGTGAAAGAACGAAGTATCATTCGACCGTATCATTGGATCTTTATGATCAATGGCCAAAATTAAATCGCATTGGCGGAATCCTTTTGAATTTATCGAAACCAGGGTTTGGGCAGTTGCGACAAGCAATCGCTGATTGATCGAGGACCATTGGATCAGAACCAGATCAACGGTCACGATCTAATCGCAAATCAGAAGTCTGAGGTGTCAAGGGACAGCAGCTATAGAATTGTGATGTTGCGACGATTGATATGTCGATCACTGATGAAGCGCTGATTGGGATCAGAGGAGAGTAATGCGACATGCGATGAGTGGACCCAATAAGTTGTATGGGCGTTGCTAATAATATTTGGAATCCGGTATTGTGTTATCGCATATCGGATGCGATAGAGCCTGTGTTAATGAACCCCGCGGAGACCTGATTGCGATTGTGATAAAGTGTAGCCTCGATAGTTGTGTAGAGCTCGCGTTAAAAGCGGAAAAGGCATGTTTATGGTGTATTTCTATTATAAAAGATATATAATAGAAATAGCACAAATATGAAGGATTTATGTGTAAGTTCAACATTCCATAGTTATAAAGTGGGGTTTGTTTCATATGCGGCTTAAGAATTACGTAAGGTTAAGGGTTGTGTTATAAAGTTCCGATAACACTAATTATTCAAGGTTGGGCTATTGTAGTGAATTATTCCGTGAGGATTAATTAAAAGGCCTTAACCATTGATACACGTGGGTAGCCCTGTTTTAGGTTGCCCTGCATCAAAATTGGTATCAGAGCAGGTTTTTCCTTTCACTCAGTAAAGATGGAGGTAGGAGGAAGGGGTCGAGGAAGAGTTGTCAGAAGAGCAACAGATGAAGGGTTACGAGAAGAGATTAGAAATTTAATTGCACGTTTGGCAGCAATGGAAGCAGGAAGGCATAGAGACCCGGAAGGTGGGGATGATAGTGAGGAGGAAAACATAGCCATGATAGATGGGTCAGATGACAAAGGACTGGAAATTAAGCTATTGAGGTCATTTTTGTTGGCTAGCAGTAGTCTAAGACTGGAGCTCTCTAATTATAATGGCAATTTGTCTACAGAGGCCTTGTGAGACAGGATAAGTGAATTAGATCAATATTTTGAGTATGAAGAAATCAGCGAAGACAATAGGATCAGGTTTGTTGTTGCCAAATTGAAGGGACATGTAGCATTGTGGTGGGATAGTGTACAGGCAGAAAGGAGGAGATTAAACAAACCATTGATTAAAAAATGGGACAGGATGGTTGCTAGAATGAAGAGCAAGTTTTTGCCTAAGGATTATCAAATTTCCCTTTATAGACAAGTACAGAACCTGAATTAGAGAATGATGACTGTGAAGGAATATACTGAAGAATTTTATAAAATTAACCTGAGAGCTGGTTATGTAGAAGATAGGCCTAATAAAACAACGAGGTTTGTGAATGGTCTACGGATGGAGATCCTAGACGAAATTAGCATTCTTTCCCCTAAGACCATGGAGGAATCTTATCAGAGTGCTTTGAAGGCAGAGGAAAAGATTGCTAGGAAAAAAAATGCCATAAGAGGACATAGTCCTGGTAGAGGTCGAGGACAGACCTTTGGCAAAGTTAAGACTGGCAACAGTAATGAAGAGGGTAGTAGTTTGAAGACTTCGGGACAGACTGAAAGGGAAGGTAACACCAGAGGAGGAAGGCCATACCAGTGAGGAAGAGGTAATGGCAGAGGCGGAGGAAATGCCTATCAATGTTACAAGTGTCACAAGTGGGGACACGGGTCCTTTGAATGTCTTGAAAACAAAAAAATTGGGCAGAGCGGAGCATATGTCGCTCAACCCAATGAAGCGAGGCACCACCACAGGAGGTGGAAAATATGCTAGAAACCGGGGAAGCCTTGGTTTTGAACAAGGTATTATTTAAACCAGCTAAGGAAGTAGTTGATTAAACACAGAGGAAAGCATTGTTCCGGACTGTATGTAAGTCACATGGAAAATGTTGTAAATTGATTATTGATAGCGGAAGCACTGATAATTTGGTAGCTATGGAGATGGTGAAGAAACGGGGTTTGAATAGAGCAAAACACCAAACTCCATACAGGTTGTCGTGGTTGTAGAAGGGACACCAATTGTTAGTTGATGAATAATGTGAAGTAGATTTTCAGATAGGCAAGTAAAAGGATAAGGTGACTTGCGACATAATGCTAGGTAGACCATGGCAATACGATAGGAAGGTAGTCCATGACAGAGTGGAAAATTGTTACAGATTTGTTAAAGATGGGATTAAGCATACCTTGGTACCCATGAAGGAAGAGGAGACAACAAAAATAAGTGGAATGAAAGCATTGCTGCTAGGAGGAAAGGAGTTTCTGTGATGGATTGAGGAGAGTGAATTGGGTTATGCAATTGTGAGAAGACCAAGGACAGTGTTAGTACACACCAACCTTACTTATTTACCTCTGGAAATATAGAACATGCTGCAAGAATTTAGTGATATTGTGGTAGACGATCTATCGGACAAATTACCACCGAAGCGGAGCATTAGTCACTATATTGATTTTATTCCAGGAGCGAGTTTTCCAAACAAGGCTGCTTACCGAATGAGTCCAAAGGATAATGAAGAAATTTGGAAGTAGGTGCAGGAATTGTTGGACAAAGGACTCATTCGAGAGAGTTTAATCCCTTGTGCAATTCCAACTATTTTAGCTCCCAAGAAAGGAGGTGAGTGGAGAATGTGCACGCATTCTCGGGCCATTAACAAGATCACCATCAGGTACATATTCTGTTTACCTCAGATGGATGATATGATGGATTGTTTGAGTGGAGCAACATAATTTTCAAAGATAGACTTGAAAAGCGGCTACCACCAAATCAGAATTCGAGAAGATGACGAGTGGAAGACAACTTTCAGACTAATGAAGGCTTGTACGAATGGCTGGTTATGCCATTTGGGTTAAACAATGCCCCTAGCACATTCATGCGATTAATGAACGAGATGTTGAAGAAATTCATTAGTAAATTTGTGATTGTGTATCGAGATGAGATACTTATATTCAACAAGATGAAGGAAGAACATTTTCGACATGTGAGGTATGTATTGGAAAAATTGCAGCAGAATAAATTACTGATAAATTTGAAGAAATGTTATTTTTTCAAGAAAGAGTTGATTTATTTGGGATTTGTGATTTCTGAGAATGAATCAAAAATGGATTCAGAAAAGGTTTCAGCCATAGTTCGCTGGTCGTCTCTCAAAAGTTTGTTTGAGGTACAGAATTTTCATGGATTGGTGAGTTTTTATCAGAAATTTATTAAAAATTTCAGTGGGATTTGTGCACCCATGCTGGAAACCATTAAGAAGACAAATCAACCTTTCTATTGGATAGAGATGGCAAAGAAGAGCTTTCAATTACTCAAAAGGAAGATTACTGAAAAACTGATTTTGAGGATAAAAGAATTTAACAACCTTTTCCAGGTTTGTTGTTATGCCAGTGGGACAGCCATTGGTGCAATACTCAGTCAAGAGGACAAGCCAGTAGCCTATTTCAGTGAGAAACTAAATGAAAGTAGGTGGAAATTCATGTCTGATGACAAGGAATTTTATGCAGTGGTTCAAGCGCTAAAGCATTGGAGACATTATCTGTTGGCAAATGAATTTGTATTATTTTCAAACAATTCTGCGTTGCAATATATTATGCAGTAGCATAAGCTGAACCATAAACATGCAAAGTGGGTGGAGTACTTGTAGAGTTTTATGTTTGTGTTGAAACATATCAGCGGTCAAGCCAACAAAGTGGCAGATGCGTTAAGCAGGAGGAATCTGATCCTACACGAAAGTACCATACAAGTATTAGGATTTGAGCATCTTAAAGACTTGTATGAGGCAGATGCAGATTTTAAGGAAGCTTATGAAGCTTTCCAAAATCCATTGTTGAGAGATAACAGTTCATGGCTGGAAAATAATATGTAGGAAGGATTGTTGTTCAAAGGAGGGCAGTTGTGTATTCCGGAATGCTCTATGAGAGAGAAATTGATCCAGGAAAAGCATAATGGAGGTTTAGCCAGGAATTTTGGCATAGACAAGACCTTGGATCAGTTGAGACACTTTTACTATTGGCCGAAGATGTGTAGAGATGTACAAAGGTTTGTAACTAGATGCAAAGTGTGTAAGCTTGCAAAGGGACACAGCCGAAACACAGGGTTGTATAAGCCCTTACCCATTCCAAACAGACCATGGGACTCAGTGAGTTTAGACTTTATCTTAGGTCTTCCAAAGACACAATGGGGATTCGATTCCATCATGGTGGTGGTGGATCATTTCACTAAAATGGCACATTTCATTCCATGTAGGAAAACCAGTGATGCCACACATATAGCACATTTGTTCTTTACTGAGATAGTCAGATTACATGGCTTTCCAAAGTCTATTATTTCAGATCGAGACGTTAAATTTACAGGACATTTTTGGCAAACCTTATGGAAGAAATTAGACACCAAACTAAACTTTAGTTCAGCTTATCATCCACAGATAGATGGCCAAACCGAAGTGGTGAACCAAAGTCTGGGAAATCTATTGAGGAGTTTGGTTGGAGAAAATTCTCGACAGTGGGATCGTGTGCTTGGTCAAGTGGAATTTTCTTATAATGATTCACCCAACAGAAGCACGGGCAGTAGTCCTTTCCAAATCCTATACGGAATGCACCCATGTGGAGTACAAGAGTTACGAGATTTGGGACAGTTGGAACGTCGGAGTGCAGATGGTGAATGTTTTGCAAAGGTAATTAGCGATCTTCATGAACAGACAAAATTAAAATTACAGAACAGCAGCTAAAGATACAAGCAGAAGGAAGATTTGAAAAGGTAGGAGGTACAATTCAACATAGGAGATATGGTATTAGCACACCTACACAAGGAAAGGTTTCCTAAAGGAAAATAAAACAAGTTGAAATGGAAAAAAATTGGGCCTTGCAAGATTCTTCGAAAGTTTTGTTGCAAATGCTTACAAACTACAGTTACCCCGAGGTATTGGAATTTCACCCATTTTCAAAGTGGCAGATCTATATCCCTACATTACGGCAGATGACGAAGATAGTTCGAAAAGACGAACATGGGACACCCAGAAAGAGAATGATTCATTGATTAAACAAATTCCCCCAACAAAGCCTCTAGAGATCGAACAGATTGTAGATACCCAGGTGGCTAGACGGACTCGACGGGAGGAATATTTTCAGTACCTAGTCAAGTGGAAGGGTCACCCTATTGAAGATAGTTCTTGGTTAGATGCTGACCAGATTCAAAGCATTGGGTACTCTATTGAAGAGCTCATGGACAGGAGCCATGAATTTCATTTACTTCGGGACCATGATGCAGGAGCATCTGAATGAAGAGGCGACAACTAGGAAATATTTTTGTTCTGTTTTAATTTGTTTCATTTAAAATTAAGGTTGACTCAGCCATTGTTAGTTCTTAAATTAGGCAAACAGATTAAGTTAGGATTAGTTAAGAACTGTTTGAAGAAACTATTGAGCAACTGTTTCATAACTAAGGAACAGTTCCTTGAACTATAAAAGAAACTGTTAATGATGTATTGAAAAGGAAACAAGAAAGAAGAGTGGAGAGTTAACCGAATTAGAGTATGGTTGTAAGCCTACGGGCGGAATGTAAAAGAAGCCACTGGTATTAGGAGAGTAGGCCATAGAGAGAGACAGAGTCTTAATATGTATCCTTTGTTTATTTTTTATGTGCAAAGATAAATTCAAATCAATATAAATGTGTGTTTCGAATGATTGAATGATGAATTCACTGTGAACCAGAGCTTCTGTACCATATATATATGTGTAGGTGAATTCAGCGAACACAAAGAGGAGAGCGAATACACGGAAAGGAAAGAGTGAGAACGAGGCAAAGGATCATGATGGATCATTGAATCCATTTGAAGGAAGAACCAATGAAATGCTTGAAGTATTCGTGATTAAAGAATCACAGATTTTAAGCTCAGGAGAGAAGAATTGCACAACGGAATATCGAAGGGAACAACTTTTGAGGAAATCCCAAAACCACAAAAGAACTGAAGAAATAGCGAAAAAAAACCAAGTGAAGAGAAGGGAAAAAGAACGAAGTATCGTTGGACCGTAGCTGTTGGTGGGCCCCAGTATTGCAGCAATAATGCTGCAACTCCTAGAACTCCCTTCTTTAATTTTATCAACCCGGTAGTTTGTAACAAACTTGGAAGCGATGATGTTGTATGCACAAGTACTAGCTCTTGCCACAGCTATCACTTGATCAGCTGGCACAAGTCCGCTAGGAGCTTAAGCCAAATTCTATGAGCTCTTAGAAGAATCTTTTTAACTGATGGCTGAAAGCTAACTCAAAGGAGGCTAATCTACTTGCAGAAAGAAACTGAAAAGCTGAAAGGAAACGTAAACCCTAGCAAACCCTAATTTTACCAGCTAACCCTACTAACGCAAGAAAGAGGATGAAAGATACTGAAAGAGATGCCATTGACTTTTAGAAAGGTAAAATGCATGTGTCTAAGCTACTTCTGTAGTAACATTTGAAAAAAACACCTTTTTGTATTTTTGAATAAGTTGTCAGAATTATCATGCATGTGCTTTGACTGTTTTGACTGTGCATAGGTGGATTGGCGAGAGGAAATGCTTGCAGAAGGTTGGGAAGGTTCGAAGAGGGCCTAAGGGGTCCCTAGCACCCTTCTAGAGAGTTTCACGAAGTTTGGCTATCAAGAAATCACTTTCATGAGCTTCTACAGGAAGTCTGCAGGGGTTCTACAGGATGTTCTGTAATTTCTACAGGATGTTCCGAAAAGGGGATTTTGGAGGGTTGATGGAGGAAAAACGGTGGGAAAGTGGACATGGAGGTTGGATAAGGATGTTAAGGGGTCTAGGACCTAGCGCATGAGGCTAAGGAGCGATTGGATTTGGTTCAAGGATGGAGGAAGCGATGACACACAAGAATGTAGAGATTAGGGCAAGGTGGGAAAAGTATGGAAAATGAAGGGTAGGAATCATGGATTAAGGGTTGGAGCAGATTATCTGATGGAGAAAAGGTAGATAGAGAGGGAATACAGGTGATATGCACACAATTTTCTAAAACTAACCAAACAAAGACTATGCAAACCCAAGATCTAGCTATCTTGACCTAATTTGACCTAAATAACAGCAAGGAAAATGAACAACAGTTTATTTGCAACGAAATAATGTGAAATGCTATGCAAACTAAGAAATCATTGACCTGATCATCTAACCAAAATTGGTATCAACTTCTGCAAATGAGAATACAACACTAACAGTTGCATGGTGAAGCAAAGAAAGTGTTTTTGTTGGCAGCAAAGTCACCTTTGTCCCAGCTCACGATCCCACTGAGGGAGAGGTGAGATCAGAGGTGCTTGATAGCCTTTTTTCTGAAGATATTCCCTGTTATTAACCTGTCAACTCAATCTGAACATGAAAAGCCTTTTTAATCATCAAAAGCAACCTAAATAACAAAACAAGATTTAAATCTAGATAGCAGATTTTATTCTAAGAATGCAGCAAAAACACATAAAAGTAAACAAAGGAAGTATTGGGCACCTGAGTTGGGCCCAACCCCAAGAGCTACAGCCTCCTAAGAGAGATTAGAGCTGGTGCAAATCTGGATTCATCTTTATTGAGCAAGAAATAATATTTACATCAAAAATTGTCCACAAGGGAAAGCTTGAAAATGTGCTAAAATGAAGAGCTAATCTACTGCCTAAAAAATGACTAAAAGAATGACTAAAATCGAACTACAAACTAGCTAACTTCTGCCTACAAAGTGACTAGCTGAAATGAGGCCCTAAGCCTTCTTATTTATACAAACTGAGGGCCCCAATAGCCCTCCTAAATTTTAGGAACTCAGCTGCCAAAACTTGTAGTTAACAGCAACTTTACTAGCCCTTGCTCGGCTACCCTTGTGATAATCGATTTGGTGGCCCTTGAACTCCGAGCTGATGGTGGAGAATTCAAGTTAAGGGCCCATAAATGAAGGGGACACCTTCCTAAAAATCCTCTCCACGAATTTGGCTGCCAAGTGCTCATTTAAACCTTTGATTTTGTCTCCAAATTGACCAAAAATACTGCATAAAGCACACATTAGACTTGTTGGCATAATGACTAACCCAATTCACTCTATTAGCATAAATATAATCAAAAACATGCAATAAACTAATGAGAATGGTGGATTAAGTCGAATTAGGAGGCTAAATGACCCCATATAATTATCCATTTTTTGGGCTCATCAGCTGTTGGATCTTTATGATCAGCGACTAGGATTAAATTGCATCGGCAGAATCCTTTTGAAGTTATCGGAACCGGGGTTTAGGCATTTGCAATGAGCGATCACTGATTGATCAAGGACCATTGGATCGGAACCAGATCAACGGTCGCGATGTAATCGCAAATCGGAAAATGGAGGTGTTAAGGGTCAGCGGCTATAGAATTGCAATGTTGCGATGGTCGATACACCGATCATCGATGAAGTGTTGATCGGGATCGGAGGAGAGTAATGTGACATGCGATGAGCGAGCCTGATAAGTTATATGGGCACTGTTAATAATATTTGGAATCCGATATTGTACTATCACATATTGGATGTGATAGAGCCTATGTTAATGAGCCCCACGGAGACCCGATTATGATTGTGATAAAGTGTAGCCTCGATACCGCACAACATGAAACAACTAAGAGAAACTCTAGGCCACACAGGGTACTACAGACGGTTCATTAGGAACTATGCATTCATAACAACCTCGATGGAGAAATTACTAAGGAAGAAAAAAGAATGAATCTATACCACGGACTGTCAAGTAGCACTGAATAAACTGAAAGAAAGGTTAGTAAGTGCCCCCATATTAGTGTACCCCAACTGGAACAAAATGTTCCACGTACACATCGACGCATCTGGAATAGTGCCAGGAGTAGTCTTAATGCAACCGGGAGAAAAGATGGACCATCCAGTACACTACACTAGTAGAAAGCTCTCTACAGCGGAAAAGAACTACACAACAACAGAACAGGAAGCTCTTGTAATGGTCTACTCTCTCCAAAAGTTCAGGCACTACCTACTAGGCATGTCGTTCAAATTCTTTATAGACCATTCCACACTGAAGTACTTAGTAAACAAACCGGTACTAGAAGGAAGAATATGCAGGTGGCTATTACTATTTCAAGAATTCACATTTGAAGTGGTTGTTAAGCCAAGCAGATTGAATGTAGGACTAGATCACCTGTCGCACCTAGAAATAGGGGAGAATGATGGAGAAATAGACAATTGGTTTCCCGATGCTGACCTATTCAGGATAGAAGCCATTCCCAATCACCTAGAAGAGATTTCTACTTTGCTAACAACAGGTCATTGCCCAGAGGGATACACGGCAACATAGAGGTGGCACTTGGTGGTTAGAGCAACAGATTACCAGCTCATCGTGGGACACCTCTACAAAATGGGCTTGGATCAAATACTAAGACAATGTGTCCTGTAGCATGAAACAAAGGCCATCCTATGGGAGTGCCATGCATGGGTCACGGGAGGCCATGTAGGAGGCAAGGCCACCGCAAGAAAGATACTACACACAGGATTATGGTGGCCCACTTTTCATAAGGATTCTAAAGAATTTTCCAAAGAATGTGATGTCTGTCAGAGGGTCAGTAAGCCTTCCTAACATGATGAGCTACCACTACACCCAGTCTATTCGATGCAGATCTTTGATAAGTGGGCAGTAGAATTCATTGGGCCAATTTCTCCACCAGCAAGACACTTGCGAACCCAATACATAATCATAGTGATAGAATACCTCACAAGATGGGCAGAGGTCACGCCAGTGAAAGACTGCACAGCAAAAACAACATAAGATTCATTTTGAAAATATTATTTCAAGGTTTGGATGCCCGAGGAGCCTCACAAGTGACCAGGGCACCCACTTTCTGAACGAAACAATTGAAGCTTTGCTAACGAATTTTATGGTCCGTCATAACAAGAGTAGTCCTTATCATCCGTAGGCAAATGGTGCAATAGAAGCATTTAACAAAATACTGGAGAAAGGGCTAACAAAAGTCGTATCTGCCAACCAGGACAATTGGGACAAAAGACTTCCAATGACTCTATGGGCGTATAAGACCGCAGTCAAAAGACTCCATAAACAAACTCCATTTCAGCTTGTGTACGGCAGAGAGGTAGTGGTACCAGAGGAATTTATACTGCCTAGCATGCTAATCTCAAAGGCTATAGGAATGATGAATAGCAATTCCTTGCGAAACAAGCTGAACCAGTTGATGGAACTCGATGAAACCCGATTCCTAGCAAAATTCCATCAATCAATTGAGAAACGAAGACAAAAGGCTCGACACGATAGGCACATCAAGAGGAAATCATTTGAAGTTGGAGACCAAGTGCTCCTTTATGACAGCAAGTTCCTGAAGTTCCTAGGAAAACTACAGATGCACTAGTTAGGCCCATTCATAATCGTAGAAATAAAAGAATCAGGTGTGGTAAGACTCTTGCAACTAGATAGACTCCTATTGCAGGTATGGGTGAATGGTGCATTCTTGAAACTCTTCCACAAGTGAAAAAAAGAAAAAAAAATAGTTCGAATAATAAGGTTGTGGCCATGGTTGGGATACCCCAACCCATTTGTGGTCGGGGGGGGTAGTGTTAGTGGTCATATAAGTAGGCCAAGTAACCAGAGAATGGATAGTTTCAGAGGTCGCATTGGTATGCCTAGTTAGCAGAGACAGTAGCCACACATGTCACCCTCATCAGCAGAATACAAGTAGGTCTGAACCTTTTCCAAAATTGATGGCAGCACAAGCACCCATCCCATCCACCGTACCAATAGTTATTTCCTGATTAAGTAATCAATAGGAAACTGTCAAGATAGGGTCGCAAAATATTCCCCGTTAAGAATAGAATTAGTTAATAAATAAACCCATCATAGAAAAATAAAGACGCCATGTAACCCACTCTGTACCTTCCAGACCACGTCATAGTTTTCATGTACAAGTCAGCCGATGGTGGAAAAATATAGCTAGAATACATGGAAAGCTCGCCAGAGTAATTAGTTGATTAAAGCCTCATCAGTTAGGGGATTTTGTGTCAGAGTTGGCTGCATAAATCATAGGAGGATGCAGGGAATGCTAGAGTTTCAAACCATAGAAGAATTCCATGATGACTCTGAAGAACAGGGGCAAAAGAAGAGAAGCAAGAAACCTCCAGTACATATAGTTTATCGTAGAAGAGAAGCAATGGCAAAAGGAATAATATCAGTCCCACGGAACGCTCTTGATGCACGAATTGAAGCAGTGGACAATCTATATGGGAAGTATGACAGGTCGAATCTGGTCGACAATGACTTCACAGATGGATTTTAGTTTCTAGCCATGAAGAGGGAGGTGTATGTGGAAGAATTTCAAAGGAAGGATGGCACCAGGGCCTCCAGAATTAGAGATGACTTCAGGGAAATACAGAGGTCCATGCTATTCCACCTAGAAATTTTTCCCATATTCATCACCTAATTTTCCGCCATGTAGTGCACAAAATTACTGGCAAGCAAGATGCATGGTGGGTCGCTATGGTTGGACAAGAAATAACCCATTCATGTCAAGGATATCAATCGACTCACTGGGCTAGTAGAAGTTTGGAATGCAGTCAACACGCATTCCAGGCTGGGGTAAAGCAGAGAGAGAAGGAGATGAAGGACAACATCTACGCCAGATATGAGACAGAGCGAGGTGGAAGAGGCACAAAGCTAGACAAAATCAATAAGGATAATATCAGGTTTTCTTGTTATCTTATCGCAGGAAAAACAATGAGGCATTTCACAAGGAACGAGTGCACCTTGGACATTGTTTCAATTGCAGAACATTGCTGCCAAGGAGAAGTACTCAATTGGTTAGCTTTCATGCTCAACGAACTATTCAAGGCTTATGAAGATGTCTACAAGAGGAGCAATGGCTTTGTGTTCGAATACTTGGTAATGGCACTAGCAATGTGGAAATGTAGGCCACCACCAGAAAGGAAAATGGAAACCATTACTAAAGACCAACCAATTTGCACTCAGGTATGAACCGTGGAAGTGTTATAGACAATTTTGTGCCTTACAGCAACAGACATGAATTGTCAATAATCCAAGGGATCCAAAGTTCCCTAAACATGATGTTCCTACCCCTAGAGGAACAAGGTCAGCAAACCAACAGCTCTCAGATCAGTTCTCCACCTGAAAATACTCAAAAACAAGCAATCCTGAAATCAAAGCAGGTGCTCCACTAGGTTTCTGCGCTGAAACTCAGTTGCTCCGTGGTGTACCTGCGTTGCAAAGCAAGTGGGACAAAGGCCACCTGCGCTGAGCGAGATGGGACAAGTGGCACACTGAGTCATTGCTCTGGAATCTTCCAAAAATGACACTTGGATCAGGTATTTCGCCTTGTGATGAGTCAGAGGCTCTGTTTCTCCAAGTGGAAGCAAGGTTCTCCAAGTGGACTCAAGAACTGAAGATCAACTAAAGATTAACTGAAGAGAGAGAGGACACAAGGCAGCTACACATCAGTTGCAGGCTGACTCATCCTTTCTCAATTCATCTATATATTGAGCTCTCTCCTATGAGCTCAGGAGGCTGGAATTTGGTGCAAAGTAATGATATGTTGTTGGTTTCACTATAGAGCTATTGGGTGATTGTTTGAGAGAGGTGAAGAGGAGAAATTCTTTCTGCTGGGAGGTGTTGCTGGATTGGAGCCTTCAATGGTTGTAATACTCTCAGAACCTTTACTTCTTCATTAATAAAAGCTATTGAGGTTCTTCTATGTGCTCTTGTTTCAATAATATATTGTGATAATTGCATGTTTGGTTTACACTAATCCTTGAACCAGTTATGATTGCATGCTTCTTGTAGTTTCCTTCTTTGTTATTTTGCAGGATCTCATTGTAGCTGGGCCAGCAAAAGAGCAAGGAGCTGGGAACAAGCAGCCAAAGAGAAGAGTTTGGATTCGACATTAAGCGCAAGGAAACGGTTAGTACATTTCTCCATTCTCTTTTGCTTTCATAAAGAAGTAAACCTTAAGTAGTTTGTTTTACAGTTGTTGCTAAGGTACTATCACCCTTAGAGTGGGATAGGGTCATCCGAGTCGGATACTTTTCCCTACAACAAACTGGCGACTCCGCTGGGGATCGTATCTGTTTGATTGTTTGTAGTATTTTGCTATTCATTTCCTGAACAAAAGAGTACCAAATCGAAAAGCTTTCGACTATATCAAAAGCGAAGTAGAGGGCAGCTACTCTAGCTCATTTCTGAGCATGTTCATAATTTGAAGAGCTGATCTACAAGGATCCTTGTAAGCTCTTAGTGATAGCTTTTCATCTTCCTTGTCATCCCTTACTGTGTACTTGACTGATAGCTTCTGATTTGACCGAAAACCGTGAATTTTTGAGAAATCTGTGACCCGGAAACTGAGAAAACGTAAGTCTCGTTTTCCAAAGTAGGCTGTACACAGGCTACCTGCTTTGCAACGCAGGTAGCCCCTTCGGGACCTGCGCTGAATGTCAAACAGGCAGTGTACTACCTGCTTTGATCCAGTTTTGCCTAGTGCTACTGGGGTTTCCTCCTGTTTCTTGCCCTGTTTTCACCATTGTTTTGCAGCCAGTTACCAGTCCATGTACCTATCTGAAACCAACTTTACTTGCCATTATTCCGCCTCAGTTATATAAAGAAACTGTACTTGTTCTTTTGTATTTCTTACATCATTTACAGTTTCCCATAACGAAAAGTGAACTAGTCTTGCTGTGGCCTCTTAGATCCAAACCTGTGTTAGGCATTTTTGCTGATCTTAAGAGTTAGTTTGTTTGCTGTCCATAGCTGATTGGTCTTTTGCTTTCGTCGTATGGTTTGATTTCATATATTTCTAGTGTCGAAACAAGTGAATCTTAAGGTGTCTTTTGATTTTGGACAAGCTTGTTTGTTTTCACTTGAAATTGATCTCAAAGTTATATAACAGCTTTCTTTTTGTAATACATCAACATTAAGAAAGAGAAAAGAAATACTTGCATTGTGCATTTTGCATTTAAAATTTTGCATGTGATTTAGGAGAAAGTGCATTAGTTTGTGCTGTATGATCTGTGTGAAAAGATATGTCTTTCTTTTCCCTCAGTAGTTAAGATTTTCATCAGTCAAAAAGATTTGAAAAAAAAGCTTGCTTCTCATCTTAGGCTGCATTTAGGAATTTGTCATATACATCTCGTGGTGATCCTTAAAGGCAAACTGCTAAACAAGATCAACATTAAAATAAATTCAATTTACATAACAACGCTTTGTAACATAACGCAAACACATAGAGGTCTAGGTAGAGACGTGTTCCGGCGTCGTTAAACATAGTGACTGTCGATCTCTACGAAGGTGGGTGATTCCTCCTGAGAGTCGGTGGCACTAATACGGACTTGTGCTCCCACGTACCGTCGCGTATATATTGGGAGACCCCTATAGGAACAAAGCCTTTATCCATAGGAAGCCGTGTCGGCCGCCCTACTGATCGCGATGCAGTGAACACAGCATTCACGAAGATCGACCACCCGTACCGTAAAACGTATTCTGTGGTTTCGCGAAAAGTTTGGCACACCCTCTGCCTAGAACTCCAGAGTAGTTTCTTTTGGCCTTTTTCAAACTCTATAACTGAAAAAGTCCATCCGAGCATTTGTCACTTCGGGCTCGTTAAAACATCGAAGGAGACTAGAGTCATCTTTAGCTTTTTCTCGACTCTTTAAAACTGAAAAAGCAAGTTGTGTCTAAAGCGTCGTTATAAAATTTATTTTAAGCGGAATAATCATCACCCTTCCCTCGTTGATCTTCGAAGTTAGTCCACCACAAGTGGAAGTTCCTGTAGAATCGCTAAGAAATCTTTTGGATAGACTAGATATGTCTGAACAACCGTCGACATCTAGGACTGTGTCGTCCGACACAGCTGCAGCAGAGCCTCCTGCTGCTACTCCAACGATGTTCGCTGGTATACCATCTGTCACGGCAAATTGTCAACAACAAGACGGAGTCCAATCAGGGACAAGGACATGGTTAGTTCCTATTTCTTCATCCGGATTATCATCTGGTATTTCTTATGTTGAAACTCGCCAAATTGATCCATTTGGAGGTCAATCTGGGCAATCAATCCCCTTGAGTTCCGGATTGATACCATATGGGGGGCAGTATGCCCTTTCACTACCTCCTCCGGGAGGATGCCCATACATGAGTTCACAACAAAGTTCAGGTCAAACTGGAATTACATCCAGCGGTTGGTTACCAATACTGCCTCAACAACCAGGAGTTGTATATTCGATGCAACCAGCACACCCTGTGTCGAATATTCCCACCATACCTGATATAGTGAATGTGTCGCAAGTACAAGCTCCACCTGTTGTATGTCAACCCCAATCTCAGGTTGCAATACAACAACCACTTGTCTCAACGACTCAATCGCAATCTCAGGGTAGTGCCTCCTTATCTGGAGCGACTCAGGCTCAAACAACTACTGTGACTCCTCATCCTGGTCAATCATCTAGTATTGGTCAACAACCGCCATTCCAGCAATCATATCAAGGACCTGAGCAACAAGTCTTTGTAAGTAATGGGCAACCATACTATAATGGTTACGCCCATCAACCTTGTCAAAGTTGCCAGCATTATGCTGGTCTGCAAAGACCCATTGCTCAGGCAATCCCATCTTATCCTGGATATGCTTCGCCTAACCTGAATCAACAATTGCCCTTTGTAGCAACTCTAGAATTACCAGATCTAAACCGGCTGACGAGTGATCCAATTGCTTATGCCCCTTGGTGGCCAACGATTCCACATAAACTTCCGTCAGATATTCCTAAATTTAATGGAAATCCGGGTGAAGACCCGTCGAATCATGTGATGACATTCCATCTATGGTGTTCATCGAACACCTTGAATGATGATTCGATAAGACTTCGCCTCTTTCAGAGGACATTAACGGGTCCAGCGGCAAAATGGTACATTGAATTGCCTAGAGCTTCGTTCGACAACTTCAGTACCTTAGCCACAACTTTTTTAACCCATTTTCAATTGCCGATAAGGTATGAAACGGGAACAGAACTCCTTACCAACTTCAAACAGACGACTGCCACCCACATATCTGATCATATACATGAGTGGCGACGTCGTCGTAGGATGGTAAAAACATATGTTCCCGATCAGCTATTAGCTGAATGGTTTATAAAGTCATTACTTCCGGCCATAACGGAAGATGTGGCCAAGGGGGGAGTCGTAACAGAAGAGCAAGTTATAGCTCGTGCGCAATATTTAGACTTAGTATATACTCAGTCGGGCACGCTCTACGACAAAATACCTGACGCCCCTAGACCTGAATTTTCAATTCCTCCCCCTCCTGAATCGAATACTAACTCTCACGCCAGTAATGGCGTGACTGGCAAATGCAAAATTTCTAGTCAAAATGCAAATGAGGAACTCCTTGCCTCAGAAGTAAATGCCATGTCGACCGACAAGGGCAAACAACTGAAGCAACCAGGGGGCAAGAAGAAAAAGAAAAGGAAAGGGAAACCCCTGACAGGGTGTCATATATGCGATGAGGATCATTGGACGAAAGATTGTCCACATATAGCTGAAGTTAAGAAACTCTTCAAAAGTTCAAAAACCCCAGCAGTATTGACTGATCCGTTGCCTAATCCAAGCCAAAATCTGGTTGCTAATCAAAATGCTTCCCGATCCCAAGTGCTTATGTTGTCCACCTCAAAGCAGCAGAATAATGCTTTGACAAGGAATAAAGGTTACCGGAATCCACAGCGGTCGAATAACAAGGCTGATAAACAACCTAGTAGTTCGACAACAACTTTGAACGAAGTTGTGCCACCCATCGTTCCTAAGCCAATAATAAACTCGCCAAAGGAAGTAGTACACAAATCGACATTTAATCCTCGTGCAAAAGTAGCACAGAATTATAATATAATAGAGGACCTGACCCAATCATCGTCCGCTATGTCGACACCTGAGGTAGCGCAAAATTGCACCTCCCAAGAGCAAGCTTTATTATCAGCTATAGGTGGGATTGGCCCAATGGATTCCAATCTTGTGGCCTTTGATCATAAAGGATATGACCCTAAGTTACCAGCTCAACAAGCTTTCCTTATTAAAGTGAAAGCCCTCAACAAAACTGTTCATCGAACAATTATTGATGAGGGGGCATCTACATGTCTTATGTCGATGAGTTGCTGGAAAAATTTAGGCTCACCACCCTTGTCGAAATCGTCAACGACGTTAAAAGCATTTGATGGACGATCATACACTCCATACGGGATTTTAAGTAACTTGCAAGTTGAACTGGGGGGCAAAACAGTAGAAGTTGATGTGGAAGTAATCGACGGAAACCTCGATTACAACATCCTACTGGGAAGGCCTTGGATATATGCCATGGCTGCAATTGCGTCGACCTACTACAGGAGAATTGTATTTCCTTTTCAAGGAAAAATTACAATCGTCGACCAACAAACATTTCTCCCCAACAGTTCTCAAGTTATGGGAAGCAACACAATGATCCATGAAAGTAATCAATCGCTCCAAAATATTGGAGTAGGTCTCCTAAAAGACCCTGCCTTAATGGGTACTTTTGCCCTACCGCCGGCGGGTAATCTGGCGGAAGCAGCCACAGTGGAAACCTACAATATGAAATCTTCTATATCCAACGGATTCGGAAGATTCCTAAATATTTTTTCAACATGGATCGTCGCCCTAATGGAAATACTGTAAATACAGTGGGCTCCGAGGACGGTTCTTATCTCGTGTCAACCTCGTTAAAAAATGAAACAAGGAGTCATGAGGATAGTTCTTTTTACTATGTCAACCTCATTAAAAAATGAAACAAATCCCCTTTTCAAAATTCAAAGGTAAACCTTCATTCCAACCACCAAGTTGAATGCAATGAAGCTTGGGGGGCACCCTCCTTTGACATGCGTTATTATGATGCTGGGGGCATGCAAAAGATCGAGCAGTTTTAGCACACAGTTCATGCTCGTTAAAAAATAAACGCAAGATTCGAGCAGTTTTTGTGTAGAGTTCATGCTCGTTAAAAAATAAACATAAATTGTGAGCAATCTTTCCCTAGCAGTTCAAGCTCACTCAGAAAAAATGAACCGGTAAATAACCATTGAGAAAAGTAATCTTTGAAAGCCATATTAAAACCCTTGGTCGTGTTTATATGCCATCACCTCCATCCGTTCATTTGGCCAATCGTTCATCTCCATATGTTTGTTTACCTATTTTGAGGAACAGCTGCGAAGAGTGATTTCACTTAGCCATCCTTGTGGCACTGCCGTGATTGGAAAATTCCAACCTGTACCTGGAATCTGCTGCTATCCCCGTTTATCACTCGTTCCTCAAAAGACGAGTCTTCTTTGAGCTCTTTTCACTGACTCGTAAAATATGAAAAGTTTGCCGAGTTTTGGCCTTCCAGCTCGTTAAAAGGACCGGAAGAGCTATCCCTCCTCTAGATTTTAATCTTTTTGGACCTGAGGGATTATTGCACAAAAAGATCGAGCGCTTGTTTTGTTCGGCTCGTTAAAGAAATCGAAAATTCATCCCTTCTGTATGGTTTTATACTTTTTCAGACTTAAGGGATTAGAAGACGAAAAAGGAATTTTGGAGTTAACTTTCCGTACCTTTTCAGACTCTCTAAAAATGAAAAGGACCGAGTTTTCCTTGTCGTTAGACTCGTTAAAATGATTAAATAGCGACAAACTTGTCTTTAGACGAGAAAGAGTTTCCCTATCGCTAGGCTCATTAAAACATAGCGATGGGCTTGCCCGAAGGGCAGGTTATAGAACAAGCATATGTTATCCTCCTCAAGCTTGACAAAAATAAAGAGGTACTGGTCAGCAATGACTGGGGAAAAATTGGGAGAACCTCACAGCATTAATGGTAGCAAGTCACTCTTGAACATGACACTTTGTCCTCCGTATCACATCGGGTTGGGTTGTTTCATTCACCGGTCTCATAACCATGGTCCTCGCCACACCATCCACAATTGGGGTAATGCTACCAATCCATCACTTCAGTGTCGTTATATGTTCAAGAGATGTGGTTCTGCAAAGAGTCAACCGTGTCCCATCCACTGCCATACATTATCCTTCATCCACTTCATGACCGCCACCCTGAATCATACATCACAGTTTGTTTTCACCTCATCACAATCACTAGCTCCATTCCGTGTCACTGATGTGGGATTCATTAAGGCCCTCCTTTGACGGATCGCTCCTTGTCGACATCAGCTCATTATCCAAGGAGTTGATCTAGGAACACCCCCTTCAGTACTTTGAAGCTTGCATGCCTCAATGGCAAGTTTCTCACTTCCGGTGACAGGTATACATCAATGACCTTCGACCAGAAGATTTTGCATGGTCGTCGACGCCAAGTCCTTTATTCCCGCCATGTGAATTGTACTGCCGTACCTTGAGGGTCATCATCCTTATCGGTGATTCCTCTCGCGCTTGTTAACCGTTTACATCATTGACCGGTAATCAAGTGATGTCTTTCCATGTTCGACTTCAAAAAATTCTCACATGGATCGACTTGTACATCGAGTGAAGATCGGAAGAGATTGAAGACCCCGGATCTAGTTTCATCCATCCGGGCTGCGATATATATTCAGGACATAAATACATTTGATATGTACATCATTACAACAGATGATCATCCTTCTCAAAGGATGATAATTTCAGCAGAGAATTATCAGTCTACAATCAGACGATCGTCTGTTCTATGTACCAAAATGTATTTATAAAAGCTGAGCATGGGAATGCCCGCCTCAGCTAGATCATGAAAATGTATGAAAAATAATGTATTGTACTGTATCTTATTACAGGACACTTCTCAGCAGATTGAATGAACTTCGGATCCTCTCACTAAAGCATTTCACCCGATAAACGACCTCATACTTTAGGGGGCATCTGTTATAGACAATTTTGTGCCTTACAGCAACAGACATGAATTGTCAATAATCCAAGGGATCCAAAGTTCCCTAAACATGATGTTCCTACCCCTAGAGGAACAAGGTCAGCAAACCAACAGCTCTCAGATCAGTTCTCCACCTGAAAATACTCAAAAACAAGCAATCCTGAAATCAAAGCAGGTGCTCCACTAGGTTTCTGCGCTGAAACTCAGTTGCTCCATGGTGTACCTGCGTTGCAAAGCAAGTGGGACAAAGGCCACCTGCGCTGAGCGAGATGGGACAAGTGGCACACTGAGTCATTGCTCTGGAATCTTCCAAAAATGACACTTGGATCAGGTATTTCGCCTTGTGATGAGTCAGAGGCTCTGTTTCTCCAAGTGGAAGCAAGGTTCTCCAAGTGGACTCAAGAACTGAAGATCAACTAAAGATTAACTGAAGACAGAGAGGACACAAGGCAGCTACACATCAGTTGCAAGCTGACTCATCCTTTCTCAATTCATCTATATATTGAGCTCTCTCCTATGAGCTCAGGAGGCTGGAATTTGGTGCAAAGTAATGATATGCTGTTGGTTTCACTATAGAGCTATTGGGTGATTGTTTGAGAGAGGTGAAGAGGAGAAATTCTTTCTGATGGGAGGTGTTGCTGGATTGGAGCCTTCAATGGTTATAATACTCTCAGAACCTTTACTTCTTCATTAATAAAAGCTATTGAGGTTCTTCTATGTGCTCTTGTTTCAATAATATATTGTGATAATTGCATGTTTGGTTTACACTAATCCTTGAACCAGTTATGATTGCATGCTTCTTGTAGTTTCCTTCTTTGTTATTTTGCAGGATCTCATTGTAGCTGGGCCAGCAAAAGAGCAAGGAGCTGGGAACAAGCAGCCAAAGAGAAGAGTTTGGATTCGACATTAAGCGCAAGGCAACGGTTAGTGCATTTCTCCATTCTCTTTTGCTTTCATAAAGAAGTAAACCTTAAGTAGTTTGTTTTACAGTTGTTGCTAAGGTACTATCACCCTTAGAGTGGGATAGGGTCATCCGAGTCGGATACTTTTCCCTACAATAGGAAGGCATCGAGGGATCCCAACACAAAGGAGATCAAAGAGAGAGCTTTCAAGAGCTGGTACGAGTAGATGGTGGACACCATTCAGTCCATTGAGAGGATACCCATGGCTCTCTTGGATGAGTTCTTAGGCAAGCTCTGGTTTGGCACCTCCCACGCGCACACTTACATAAGACCGTGATGTGTCAACCTGAGCACATTCAAATTGAAGCTGCAGAGTTTTAGCCTGACGAAGGAAGCATTGCGTAGAGAAGTGGAGTCTAGGCCAAGAGTGGCCTATGAGGTAAGAGAGGGGAAGCCAAGTTACCTTTTCAAGCCCTGATGCCACAAGACCGAGAGGGAGATGGGGCAGAGAGCAGTCGGAAGCGGGCAACCGACGAAGTACTCTGGCCGATGTTGCTCCAAATGGAAGGAAAAATGTTCGAAGCAAGAAGGACAGTCGTCAACTTCGAGCTAGGTGAGAGTGACTATCTTGAGCACTTTCAACGTTCCACCATGCTTTTCCCCATTGTAATGCCACCACTTGCTATGGCACTTCCCGCGAGAGTAGATCAAGCTCCCTCCTAGATGACAGTCCCCAAACCACAGAAAAAGAGAGTCATCCGAACCCCACAGGTCAAAAATTTGGCTACTAAAAAGCTAAAAATTAACCCGCCAGCTCTAGTCGTTGACCTCACTATTGAGGTCGAATAGCCAATTCCCGCAACCACCATAGTCAAGGAAATCCTTGCCACTACATCAACCGCATTATAGCCGTTGTGGGAGTCATCCTCGTAAACTACTTCCACTTCCACAACCCTGTCCGAGATCCTCTCGTTCGGCCACCGAAGGACTATTGTAGAAGTCGAAGTTTAGTTGGCCAGCCAAATAGAGGGCACCACCTTGACCATAGGAATGCCACTAGAAGATAGTATAGCACCAATGCTTGGGTTGGACCCACTAGCAGGGAGACGCCTAGATACCATTTGGTAGAGAGAAAGGACTAAATCGTACTTTCCTGCTCTCCCTATAAAGCTCGCAGTCCCTCCAAACCCTAGCATTACTCCAACCACACCACATTTCACTCCACCATCCCAGCAAGAACACTCACCCACCTCCCATTTAGATAAGTCCATTACAAGCGGCCTACCCCTACAACAACAATTCTCGGAACCAAGCACAATGCAGGTTGATACACTACATCATTGGTCATCGACCCAATTATTTTCTTTTATTCAGCAAGCAGCTCACAAGTCCGAGAGCCTCCATGAAGACTTGGCTAAAGAACATGAGCAGTAGAGGAAATAGTTTCTCACAGTGACGAAGGAGCGAGATCACCTACAGGAAACAAACACAAGATTGCAAGCCTAGGTGGATCATATTACACAACGGTTCCAATCAATATGGCCAACCATCACCGAAGCCAACACTGAAGCACCAGCGGATATTACCACCTGCATGTTGATCGATTGCTGCTATCACATACAGACGGCGTGCATGTGCCTGGCAACTACAAATGTTGATATGAGGTGGAAGCTAGAGACGGTAAGGTTCACACTACCAAATCTCGTGGAAATCTACGCGTGGACAGTTGAACGAAAGGTCAAGGAACTGGAAGTGAAGAAGAAAGCCTTGGCTGAAGCCCTCACCGATGGATACGCCCTAATGGGCAAGGTCCACGACTGGTCAGGCAGTTTAGCACTAAAGAACCACCAAGTTTACCCACTAAGAGAGCAGATTCAGTCACTGTTTGCCAGCACAAGGGATTGTATAGACCATACTCATCTGTTGCAAATCAATGAGAAAATTGACATCCTCTAAGCCCAGGTTGACATCATTGACGAGGAGTCATTAAGAATGAAATGGATAATTAGAGACCTACAGCCCTTGGTTTGTATGCAGGTTCTACTCTTGAAGGAGGCATGTGACTCCAATAGCCAACAATGGGATGACCTGCAGAAACAGCGGCCAACAACCCTAACATCACAATCGGACGAGGAGTTCACTCAAGGTGTTGATGCAATCCTCGCCAACTGGGACCTGGAAATTCAAAGATACACTGAGTACAGGCAGCAAACAACAACCTTTGTCCCAGAGTTGGAGCCTTCGTTTGGAACGGAGGAGCCACAAGGGCAAGAAAGAGCCACAGGAACAAATTACATGCCACAATATAGGATTGAGACAGAAGAGGCACCTACTCCACAAGCAAGTATCGAGGCAGTAGAAGTGTCACCATAGCAGACAACAGAGACAACGTCGGTAGTGTTAGCCTCCTGTTGCAACAGGTGTTCATATTTCATGATTGACATTTTACATGCCAAATATGTCATACTTTGCATGCTGCAATGTTCCATATTTCCAGAAGAGACCAAAGAGGGAGCCATGAAGTGTGCTAGTCCAAATGCCATTGCTGAATTCCAATTTTGATGACTTAACCATTTTTAAAGGATGTTCTATAAAAGGGAGGGCCAAACAGCTTAACCTTGGTCTCCCTAGGTTTCAATTTCCTGTTTTAGAATATAGAGAATGATATCTGTCCAAACAGCTTAATCTTGGCAGATTTGTAGATAGGTAGAGAATCAAAGGAGCCCAACTACTTAATCTGGGTCCTTGGCAGAAATAAGTGTAGACTTAGATAGGAAAACACAAAAAAAAAAAAAAAAATTGTAAAGCTGGGTCTGCAAGTCTAAGTGCACCCACCCAAAAAGAAGAAAAAATGTTAGGTATATTAGGCTGGGTAGGTAGCTGTGAGGTTGCAGAATGATGATTCATGATCAATTTTGTGTTACAAAGTGTTTTATCTTTTCAGATCACAGTTATGATGCAGTTTTTCACCTGGAGGAGCTCAGGCTGGATGTCACTAACTCCCCCTTCTTCTAATTTCCCAAGTCACTTACTAATTGCCCCAAAGAGGTCAAGATCTACTTGAGCCTCTTAGTTTCATCATTCTCCATATCACTTGCCTTGGTGAAGATCTGCTTTACTCAAGGATTGTTCATTTCTCTTATATGAATCATTTTCCCCAAATAGCCTAAGGTCCCTTACCTTAGCGCTTTCTGGTCACCTCCATATTAATTACTAACTATATTATTTAACTCCCTAATCCGTTTCCCCTTCCCCTACTAAAACTATGTATAAAAATCCCAAAAATATAATAATACCCCCCCCCTTGGCACTATAGCCATATTTCCCTAAAAGTCCGGGGAAAAATAGTCCACCTGGGGCCGTTTTTAGCCCATCCAAGTCTTAACAGGAGTTAGTTTGACACCTAGTCATACTAACAACCTTTTTCCCCTAGACCTAACCCTCAAAAACCCATGTTTCGCCCTTATTCCTAAAGTCCCAAGTGTAAATATATTAACCCGCTCGTTTGTGATGATGATGATGATGATGATGGTTAACGTCCACTGAGACCAAATTGGTCTATCGGACCTACAATATTCTTAATTTTTACTTGTCTGGCTCCTCGTCTTTCTTGGCAAGATTGCTGTTGTAGCTTTCTTTCTTTTCTCTACGGTCTTCCAAATTCCTTTGTCTTGCATCTCTTCTGGTTCTTGGGACATTGGTGTCTTAGCTTCGCGATCTATAGTCAAAGAAGTTTGGTTTAGGAGATCTGCTTTGTTGTTAAATGAAGATTTATTTTCTGCGGTATTCACATCCTCATAACTGTTGATTTGTTGGGGCGGGCTTTCTCCTTGCTTGCTTTGAGAGTTGTTTCCTTCTTCCTTGATTTCTTGTGACTCAGAGTTTTCTCTAGAATATTCTTCTTTGATGATAGTGTAGTGTTCTTTCTGTGCTCCTTCCCACCATGTAGATCTGTGGTGGTTTTTTCTAGCAAAATTTTTCTCAGAGGCTTTTGGGCAATTTTTGGCTAGATGCCCCGTATCAAAGCACGATCGACATCTGAAGAGGACACTTTCATAAACATAACCCAAAACCCATTTTTCTAAGTTTTTAACCCCCCCCCACCGTGTCGTATGAAGATTCGCATATTCCCACGCCCCGCCCCTTAACCCTCCGCCGTATCGTCCTTGCTGCCAGCCGTCAGATCTGGCCCGCCCAAGATCTACGGTGGGCGGGCCTTCCCATACGCCAAGAGACTGAGGGTTAGCGTCCGAGAGATGGGCGGTATTGCCACCGTACTCCCGCCATGCGTCGCCTTCTGGGCTGTGGCGGAGCCCCCCTCCCCGAAACCACCTTTGCTCCAAGGCGGTGCACCCAGAAAACCACAAACCGCTCTCCTTTGGGTGATGTAAGCCCCACGTCATACTGCTGCGTCATCTGCCTGCGTGGCCTCCTGCCACCGTACCGCCGAGTCACCCTGCCACATCACTGCCACCATGTCCCTTTACCGTACTGCCACATCACCTCCGTACGTGCTGACGTCATCATGCTGACGTCATCCCGCCACGTCATCCTCCGTACATGGTCCCACCTGCTGACGTCATCATCAATTTTGGCGCTAAAGGCGAAAATCGTGCTCTGGAAGCCCGGATTCAATTTCTGAGGCAGTTTTTCATGCGCGATTATCGCGCATGGCTACGGGAAATGGTCCAAAATGGAAAGCCCCTCATCGCGCAGCGCCCAGCAAGCCCGAAAGGTGCAGAATGGCCTGTTTTTTTTGCGAAGCATTCAGAAAGAAGCAAAAGACAGTTCTGAAGGAGACCGAAGGCCGAACAGCGGCCATTAAATTTTGATTTAACACACAACACATCAGAGAAGCAGCCCAATTCATTTGTCAGAGAGTATCAAAGAAAGAAGAGGAGTCAAAGAGTATCAGTCAAGATTTTTAGGGGCTCGAAGCAGCTAAACATTTATGAGCCCCCCAACAAAGCCAAAGAAAGTCATGGCAGCCATTTAAAGCTTTCAAGTCACATTTAAAGCTTTAAATGCGGCCGAACAGAAAAGGAGCAGACACCCATACACAGTTACTGCAAAAGCACTACACCAAGCCACCGAGGACAGCGCATTTACTTAATTTGATACAGCTGCCCTCAGCGCTGCCTGAGGATATCTTCATGCATTTATTTCTGATAGGATTAGGTAAAAATTAATCATGCTTTAGGACCTGTTTAGGTCAAGATGTAATAAACAATTGTAGAGAGTTTTTCCCTATATATATCGCCCTCTATGATTGTTTCAAGGGTTGGTCGATTGATAATTTTCACTAGAGACTCGCACGGTATACCTGATATGTTTTACCTAGTCAAAGATTGTTGAAGAGATTGGAGGAACGACGGTTTGCTCTGTGTCTAATGATCTAAGGAAGTGAATGTGGAATCCTTGTGTTGCAACAAGGCTCAATAAGTGCTTCTTACCTCTGTTTTCATCGTTTCACCATCTAAATAGCAAAAAGAAAGATTAGCTTAGAACTTGTTTAAAGGCACTCTAGGCTCAATTTCTGTTATTTCTTTATGTTTTTTCATCTGAACTGAACTGGACATGAATATGAATTCCCTGTGGCTCATATTTACTCTGATTCACATGTGTTTGACAGTTATCTATGGATTCTTTACTGCCCCTAAATAGAGCTCATTCACCCTTCTCCGTTAAGCTATTTGAGATATTCTTAATTGCCTCTCTTTTCTTAGCATTCTTTCCATCCTTTAAACTTGCAAAATTGTTCCATGTGTAGCTGCCTTGCTCCTTATTCCTTCCTGTGGCAAAGAAAACGCACCAGCAGTCCTGCTCCTTGACTCCATGCCCAATGGTTTGAAACTTCCACATTATACCTGCCTCTTTACCTGAAAACATCTATCTTCCCACCAAAACACAAACAAAACCCCTGAACTCAATAGCTAGCCTAGAATCCCCCTCAACAAAGCTAAACCATAAAGAGAGAGCCCTCTCTGACTGCAGGTGGGCTAGAATCTGCAGTCCAAAGTTGGTCTGTGGTTACCTCTGCCGTATCCCTTTACTCCAACCTGAGGGACAACCTGAGAGATAACAGGTAGTAATGCAGCCACCACCTGTAAAGCACATGGAAGTAACAACAGGACCACCAGAGGTCGAAATGACTTGACTTGGGGACGAGTCAAGAAATTGTGGTCGGGGCCTGTTGGGGCCTTCGTTAATTTTGAATTATTTTGACTAGTTTTGACTGACCAAAGGGCAGGAAAGAGACAGATGGTAGCAACGGTTGGATGGAGGACGAATAGTTGTGGAGGAGTGGTGGCAAGGTGGTAGTGGAAGGCAAAAGTAGCCAAGGAGATGGGGAGGCGTAGAAGAAGCCAAGAGAGAAAGCAGTTGAGCGAGAACTGGTGGTCCAGGCAGCCAGGAAGGACATAAAAGGGGAAGACCAGAGAGGAAGAAGGTTGTTGTTGAACCCGCCAGAGGAAGAAGGAGTCGGTTGCAGAAGAGGTACACAGTTGCAGATGTCGAATGAGAGAGTGCTGGGATCCGAGGGACTTGGTTGCGGAACTGATCTAACCTGAGCGACTGAGCCAGGTATTTTATGTAATGTTTATGGCAGATGCCGAATTATGATGTATTTTGTTATGTTAGGTTAATATAAGACATATCTAATGGTTGTTGAGACTTCTAATGTATTGAGTATCTTACTTAGTGGGCCCATTAAAATTTTAAATAGTCTATCTGTTGCATGTAGATGGTAATTCATAGATGATGCAAGGATTTTGTTAATTCTGCGTTCTTTATAATGGATCTATGTGTACGATTTAAGGATACTATTATCTTTGTTTCATGTATAAGGGATATTTATGTGTATGATCGCATGTGCCCGATTGATATTCCCTCGACCGTACACTGAGCCCTTCTCCCTTTTGGTCGTGGAGTGCCTCAGGTGAGACTCCTTGCCCTTCGAGGTGAGGTGAAAATGTCGATGCTATCATAGACAACAGCAGACCACTGTTGGCCTCCTATGCCTGAACCCAGGGTCTTTTCCCTGATGACTCTTTCAAGCCAACAGTTGATTACCAAGTTGGCCCTTTCTACACTTGCGTTGATCACCAACAAGTTTCTCAATATTGGCGATGCGTTGATTCTAGAAATTCGGGAAAAATAAAAAGAATTCTGAAGCTTCATATTCCAAAAGCTTCTTGAGGTTGTTTCAACCATTTTCCTTGGATAAACATTTGAATCTTATCTGATTCCACCTTAGATAAATCACCATATTATCCCTTGAGCTCATCCTCCCATCACTTTTGTATCTCAAGCCTAGATTGGTAAATGGATAAGAATTCATGAGTTACCTCCCTCATCTATATATTTACAGCCATCCATGTGTAAGGGGTTGGATTTTGGAGATTTATTCTACCCTCATGTTGTTTCTTTGAGAGCCATTATTCTATGCATTAGGGTGACAGAGGCATAATTTGTGGCAAGAAATGGATAAGTCAACTTGGGCATCTCTTCTATAAGATCAACTCGTATTTTTGGTTGTAACTCCCTCCATTTCTATTAATACAAAGAGTATATTTTTTTCCTATATATGATGTTATTATTTCATGTATTTCAATACCATGTTGATCTATTGAATGAAGTGATTTGATTATGCTACATAGATGTCATAGATATTTATCATGTCTTGTTTGATTGTGCAAGTTCTAATTATATCAATCAGAATTAAGATTGGAGCGTACAAGCCGAGGAAGGAGCAAAGCTTTCAACATATTCCAAGTAGGCTTCATCCCATCATTAAATTAATTTAAGGAAGACATTGTGCCCTTTTCTGTCTGTTGTTTTAGGTTAGTCCACCGCGCCTAGGAAAGACACTTTTGTCCACAGTTTTATATTTTGTAGAACACTAGGAAAATCCATTGTCAATCGAGGCAATCCTCCATGCCAATGATAGATCATAACCAAGAAACCACATGTATGTACCATGCATGCCAAAACTAGCAAGGAAATCATACATGCAACTCGATACCTACAAGTAAAACCCATTGTAGCTACTAATCTTGGTGTACTTTTGCACCTTATTACTTTCCCTTTTCCTTCTTGCTCAAAATCACAAGTATGTGACACTCCTCCAAGAGTGCTCTAATAAAACTCAAGTGTCTAAGAGTATGGGAAAGAGTAGAATAGAGAGCTCCAATCTAAAACTAACAAAAGTATATCAACTAATCATCAGGAGCCTTTTTATTAATGAGGCCTCTAATTTCTTCAAATTTCCATTATTTTCCTTCATTTTCCTCCTCACATGCAACTTGTGGCCTTTCACCTTCCTTTTCTCCTATTTTCCAATATTTTCATAAATAAAATGGCAATTGCTGCCACTTTTCCTTTCCAAAGCCTTTTCCATTGTCTTTTCCAATTTCCATAGCCATTAATTAATCACAAGTGATCCCCATCACTATGTTTTTGAAAAACATTAAACTTGGAATACGTGTCCCATAACCATGGTTATTATTTTTCCTTTATTAACTTTATTACATGGATTTTTTACTAGGGTTGTTATAGTTTTTCACACTTTATAAATTGATATCGAGATACTATTTTATTAATATCCTAAACTGCATTCTACTTTGATTAACTAAAGCTCTTTTTCCAATAAATAGAAGTATTTACTATATTTATTCACTAAAGCAACACGTATTCAACACATTTACTATGTAAACTTGCCTTGCTATTGGTCAACTTTTACTCTGCAGAGGACAAATTGATTTTAGATCTTAGATGTCAATTCATGACTTAGATGCCTTATTTCCTTTGTCGCATTATCCAAATATTAAATTAACTATGTTCACTCAAATAAGTGAATTAGGTAACAATTTATAACTTCATATGGTTTTTTACATTTTACATTAATCTAAAAACTAGCTTTTCAAAACTATTATAATATTTCCTACACAATAAAAGATTTGATTGCAAACTTTTCACTTTAACAACCTAACAAAAATTTCAGGATCATTACATTTCCAAAAACCATTCTGCTCTAAAAATCCCTAGAAAGCTAAGACTGAATAGCACTATCTATCTTCATGTTGCACTTTCATATAAGCACAACATAATAGAAATGAGTCTCGAACTATTTAGTCAAGAAATAACCTTCGAAATAGATTTAATCTGACATCAAAGAAATAGAATTAGGTCCATTCACATAACTGTCACTTGGCCTCCAACCTAATGTATAATCTATAAATTGTACTTCCTCCACATATCTTTCATTTACGCCTAACCTTTTTGACTTGTCAAATGTAGATACAAACTACTGATCACCAACAACAACATCAGTAACATCTTAAACCGAAGCCATGTTTTAAAAGCACAATGTATTCTTCAATTCACCAAATAAATATCGAAGTAAGTATTTTATAATATAGATAGATATGATTTTATTGATATGTTTGAAACGGGTAATCATTACACAATGCATCAAAGTATATGTTATTAAGCATTCTAGGGATAACGTAATTGCGTATCAATTTGATGAATAAATATTAATTTCACTGCTAAGCATAAATTAACTCTTTAATGTTAAGTATGATTTCCAATTTTTCACATCTTCCTAAACATTACCATATCAATAGAGTTTTTTCATATAACACACTTTTCCTTTATCACATGTTTATTACTAAATGCTTCCAACAGTTTGTAGATTACCTATTATCATTACAATAATTATGCAATAAAATATGTTATAAACACTAATGTTAAAATGCACAAATAACAAGTGCAATATGCAATATTAAATTTGATAAATGAAAATTGATATTGTATATTGGCTATGAAGTGTAGAGAAGTTGATTGTGTGGAATTGTATGTTAGTTTTGAACTTTTTTTCACTTACTCTCCACACTGAAACAAAGCTCTGCACTCATGCACATGTTTCGAGAAAAAATATACAGTGTGTTGTGTGACAACGTGATAAAATAACTATTCTCGACACTTTCGAGGAAAGCTTTCATTATACAAAGAGTTTTGTGAAAAAATATTTCAATGTAAAAATAGCTTTCATTGTAAAGAGTTTTGTTCCCACTCGATAAACTTCAACTTGTGCCACACTTGTTAATAAACTTCATGACTTATAGCTCTAATCCCTGACTGTATGCTTACAAAGTCACTCCATCAATATAAATATACCATCAATCTCACTTTACTTGATTTTAAGCCTTTGTCTTATCCATTAAAGTCGTCTTGATCCACAACTACCAAGCAATCAAGAAAATTGAAGGTGATAGTGAAAACTCTGCACAATGTCAACATGACAAGCATGTTCCATCATGAAAAAACTCACTTACTATGGAATAGAATAACGAGAAAAGAGGATAGGATGATTTATGTGTAAGTTTAATCATTCTACTCCAATGAAAGACCAAGCAATTTTTATCCTAAAATAAGGGAATAGTTCCAATCAGAGGGAATCATTTTAGAGAGCCAAGTGGGAATGAGAAAAGCCTAGTAATGCAGCAATCATAGCTTTGTCATCTTACCTGAAGGAACTCCATAACTTTAATTCAAAATCTAATGATATTTCACATTTTCTTATTACATAAAAGTTTCATGTTTCCTAATCTAATGATAGTTCACGTTTTCTACAATAAATTTGTTCTTGCTTCATAAACTTGAACTTATGTCACACTTGCTAATAAAATTTGTGACTTATGGTTCTAATCATGGATCTATTCTTTTAAACTTGCTCCAGTGTGTTGTATACTATCCTTAGGATGATTCTCTCATCTAATTCAAAATTCCCATGTATAACTACATAATCATTGCCACTAAAATTTCTTTCAATAATTTTCATATACCTTTGCATTTATTACTTTGATAGTAAATAAAGGTTCATGATTTGCATGAAAAGGAAGGAAATAGTAGAAAATCCACACAATGTCGACATGTAATTAATTTAACTACAAATAAATTTTGAATTATTACTATTATGTTTCCTTCTACGAAGATTTTACAGTGCGGAGGATGGGGATTGTTCGGGACAACAAGGGTGCAGAGGGAAAACTAATCTTAAACTATTTTTCATTTGAAATTTTTACATATTTACCTATGTGTGATATGTGCGAAAAAATAGAAGTGTAGAAGGAACTTTATAAATTTAATTCGTAATCTAATGATATTTCACATTTTCCTACTACATGAAAGTACAACATTCATTATGAGAGCACAACCTTTAATCAATTAATTAGCAAAGATTTTAGTGTGGACTGTAGAGGTCTGCACAGTGAAAGCTTCCTCTGCACAATATGCTTCCTCCACAGTTTGGCACATGTGCCTAATTTCACAAAGATGACCATAAACAAAGCTTACAATGCTTATGCAGAGAGTTTTGTGCTCCATAAACTTCAACCTCTGCCACACTTGCTAATAATGCCATTAATGTCGACTACTAAACAATCAAGAAAATTGAAGATGATATGTGTAATTTTGAATTACTACTATTATGTTTCCTTGTATGAAGCTTTCCGCGTGCAAATATTTTACAGTGCGGAGGACAGGGACTGTGCGGGACAACGGGGTTGCAGAAGCAAAATTAACCTTAAACTATTTTCTATTTAAATTTTTATAGATCTAGTTATGCATGATATGTGTGATAAAATGTAAGGTGTAGAAGGAACTTTATAACTTTAATTCGTAATCTAATGATATTTCACATTTTCTTGTTACATAAAAATACACCTTTCATTATCAAAGAAGAACCTTTAATCAATTAATTAATGAATCCTTTAGTGCAGAGTGTGGAATCCCACACAATGAAAGCTTGAAAGCTTCCTCCACACAATGGACTTTCTTTAGACTCCCGCACATATGCCTAATTTCAAAAAAATAACCATAAACAAAGCTTACAATGCTTATGCAAAGAGTTTTGTGCGAAAATATTTCATTGTGCAGAGATATTTCATTGTACATAATATTGTCCACACTCCGCACAACCTTTACTCAATTGACTAGTGATATTCAGAATATGGAGATATGCATTACTTATAATTAAAATATTACCAATAATATCGTATGGGTCTACCAAGTTTCCTCAATGTTATTGTGAACAAAAAATATGGATTATTTAATACCAAAATATTCACAATAAAATCCTTTAGTGTGGAGAGCATAGATCCACACAATGGACTTCCTTCGCACTTCTACGCATGTGCTTAATTTCACAAAGATAACAATAAACAAAGCTTGTGCTCAATGATGTGAGAATTAATGTGTTTGCGGGTTCTTTTCATTGGGTGGGGGGGCAGGTTTCTGAACAAATCTCCAATTAATATTATTGTGTTTCCTTATGCAACTATTTGTGAGAGAACAATCCGAGACTTTCAAAACAATTTCTATTTTCATTGTACATAATTTTTTATGCACTACGCATAACCTTTACTCAATTGGCTAGTGATATTCATAAATATAGAGATATACATTATTTATAATTAAAATACTAACAATAATAGCGTTATGGGTCCACCACTTGCCTTGGTGTTATTGAAAACAACAAATATGGATTATTTAATACTAAAATATTAGCAATAAAAGCCTTTAGCGCTGAGTGCGGAGATCCGCACAATGAAAGCTTGAAATATTTCTCTGCACATGTGCCTAATTTCACGAAGATAACCACAAAAATATCTTATGCTCAACGTTCAAATAATTAATCTGGTTACAGGTTCTTTACATAAGCCTGAGGGGTCACAGTAGGTCTGATTTCATATTTGAGAGACAAGAAACCACATTGGCCAACCAATGTTTTTCTTTTTTTTCTCTGGTTGGAAAAAAGAGTACCATGTTGTCATATTATAATTACTTTAGTAAAAAATTAGATCAGGCATGTATCAAAACATCTATGAGCATGTAAATGCCTGCCCTTGGGACTATTTGACATCAGTCTTGCATATACAAATACGGTATTTTTAGCAATTGTGCCTTGTCGAAGTGAAGAGGTGTGTGAGTGCGTAGGTTTATGTTCCTTGTTCCACACACCATCTTTTCACACATATTTGAAAGTGTTACGTTGTCATTTCCAAGCAAGAAAACCCCCCTCAGACCCAATTGTAACAACAATTATATAATATGATTTTTATTAAAATAATAAATATACAAATCTTATTTTAATTATTATTTAGGAACGTGTTTCACAATGAACGTTTCCTCCCCTAGACATTTGGGACCCATATCAATTAATAACAACTTCGAATGTCAATGACTGACCGAAGGCATTATTGAGTATGGAAGTAGTTGTGCGAAGGAAGCGTGTGTGGAGGAAGTTGTGCAGAGAGGGTTATTCAGAGGAAGCGTGTACGAAGAACAAATGTATGTGCGGAGAGATTTCACTGTGCGGAAATATTTGTGCGGGGAGAATAAATTAATTAATGGTAGAGGTAGGGACTATGCTACATCACAACTATTAATCTAGTTAAAGACACGTTGTGGTAATTTCAATTTTCTTCTTTTTGTATCCCAAAGGAACCTAGCAGCCCGCCTGACATGTAACTACTAGTAAACCTCTGAAGGTCTACGACTTGCCCTCCTCTGTGTAAATTGGGTCATAACATGGTGGATTTGAACATTGGATATCTCAGTTTTCACAGATTTCACATTTACCAATTGAGTTACCCCCCTGGGATGGTAATTTTAGAATTTTAAAGTCACGATAAACACAAAATAAATATTGCTTACTGTTGAATTCAGATATCCTTTTATGAATAATTTATAATTCAAGGATCTTAGAGTTGTCACTACTCTGAATAAAATCATGAAGGAATTTTAAGGATGACATTTGGAATCTAGCCTGCCCCTATCCATTTAAAATGAGTTTAATATCATTCTAAGGTGAAGTCCATTAATTATATATATATATATATATATATATATATATATATATCGCTTTCCCATATCATTTATTTAGAGTGATTTTAATATTCATCTTACCTCTTTATTCATGGTTAAACATAGTTTTTACCTCTTTATTCATGGTTAAACATAGTTTTTGTTTTTACCACTAGATAAATTTTGATGAGTTGTTGGATGAGGTTGTTTTGATGTTTTGAGTAAATATACAATTTATTTTAATATATTTATAGAGACCGTGATTCCTCACATCATTTATTAAGAGGGATTTTAATATTCATCTAACCTCTTTATTCATGGTTAAACATAGTTTTTGTTTACCATGAGATAAAGTTTGATGAATTGTTGGATGAGGTTGTTTTGATATTTTGAGTAAATATATCATTTATTTTATTATCAAAATTTCAATCATTAAAAAAAATCATAATATTAAAACATAAGTATATAATATTAACAATATTCATATGATCAAAAATTATTTGAAAAATATTTCATAAAAGACGACAATTCATTTCTTAGGAAATGATTTTTGCATGATGGTATTTGCAAACAAACAATTTCCCAAAAAAGGAGTTTCATGTTATGGATAGTGGGATTTTCTGTGTGATGTTTTTTAACAACAGACAATTTTCCAAAAAAGGAGTTTCATGTAATGGATAGTGGGATTGATCATCCCTAAACTACCAATATTCATACCTGGCCATATTCGTACCTTCGCACAATTTTTTTCTTGTGCAAGCATAGCCTCATTCAAACTAGCACCAGTGGATAAGTCATGGAATAACGATATTCACTCTCGCCTAGAAGTATCACCCACTTAGTAATCGAATTGTTGACTAATTATTTAATATGTTCATGACTAGGGAATCATTCCCTTTTCTTCTTCCTCGAAATGTAGAGGTGTGAGGTGTGAAGGAAGGATTCATTGTGCTTCCTCTAGACCTTCGCACTCAATAATTATTTAAAAATACTATAACCATTGAACTTTAGAAAATTAATTATTACAGGTAAAATTGTGGGAAAAAACCAACCCGAAAAACTAATTGATAATGTTTTGAGTCACTCTGCATTGAACTCATTGCTCATATGCATGCACCCACCACTCTTACTACGTACATTATTGAATTCATTCCTACTTATCACTTGTATGTTTTTTGTGTGTGGACCATTTAACCCATTGACGACATCACCACGTGATTCCTTTAACTTTTTTTTGACTTAAGAGTATTCTTCACAAACATAAGGTTCTTCGCAACAATGAATCAATATATCTATTTTTAGTTCATAATATGTGGACAATTATTTGATTCTAGAAGGCTATGAAATCATTTTATTCATGTAGAAATAGCTCAAAAATTGCATCTGCTAATGAATTCATACTTAAATAGTAGACATGCATTTCTTCTACTCAATTTACGGAAAGGAAAACATATTATAGGAATGCACGCAATCATTCAATCACAATGAACACAATATTTTTACTGGGGAACCCAATTGGGAAAAATATCTCCTCTATTTGTATTAAATTAGATGAGAATATGGATCTATTACAATGAAAGATTCAATCCTTGAAGCTCAACCTACACTGCAATATTGATCTCCTCCTACTTTGCCTTCTCTGACCAACACTTAGCCAGAATAGGCCTCAGCCTTTCTCATATTTCCTTGCGCAATTCCTAAGGAAATCAACCCCTAAAAAGAAGGGAAATCTCCTATTTCCTTACACAAATCTTAGAGAAATTGCTCACATGCTCCAATACAAAACATGTACACTCAATAGTATACAATTGATAATTACAATATTCCTTTTCCTCCAAATCAACTAGGCAATTTGAATTGCATGCATGACTAGGGCTATTTTTAGTAAATTGACTAGTTAATTGAGAGATTAGTGAGTTAACAATAGTTACTACTACTCAATTGAACTCCTACTAACTCTATTCATGATTAGAGCTCAAGTAACTGAGTTTCACTAACTATAACTCCACTAAATGTCTAGATCTTAGCAATCAACTTAATCACAACTCTCCTTATAGCCCACAAACTTGAATTGAAATATTTAACAAAGTGATAATGCCATGTCACTCTTGCTAATTGCAACTCAAGTCATCTTGTTGACGTGAAATTTCAAATTTCTCCATTTAACTAAGGGACAAGTCAAATGAAACCTTTTCTTGCTACAATTTAACACTCCCTCTTAGCAAGAAAAAGGGTTCTAAATCACCCCTATCCTACTCATGTGGAACTCGAACTTGCCTCTTGATAAAAGCTTTATCAAATTATCTACATCCTACTCCTCTGTGGGAATGTACTGCAACATGATAATCCTCCTCTACACAATCTCTCAAGTGATCGTACCTGATGTCTATATGCTTGGACCTATCATGAAACATTGGATTTTCAGAGAGCTTTATACAACTTTGATTGTCATATTGGATCAATGTAGGCTCCATCCCCTGACTGAAGAGACCAACCATGATCTTCCTCATCCAAATAGCCTCGCATGTTACTTAACTCGAATCCATATACTTGGCCTCTATTGAGGTGAGTGCTACAAATATTTGTTTCATGTTGTTCCAAGAAATTGTTGTTGACCCAACACTGAAGATAATTCCCAATTTTCTCTTCATGTCTTATGGACTCCCTGCCAAATCTGCATCTATGAAGCCTTGGCACTTCAGTTCTACCTGTACCATAGAGCAAAATTTAATGTGCCTCTAATTTATCTAAGAGCATGTTTTGTTGCTTTCCAGTGAAGCTTGGTAGGATCCACCATAAACTAACTAAGTTGATTAACTGTGTCTAAATTTCCTGTAGATTTACAAGATCATGCAATTTAATAAAGCACAGGACAAGAATCTAATTCTACTTTCAACCAGAGAAGCCAATAGATCGATGAAAATAATAATGAAAATAATATGAACAAGAAGAAGATAAATCAATGGCACATAACACAATAATTATCTTGGCAAAGCCTCAGCTAAAAACCCCCACTATTTGTATTGCATTAAATCATAAATCCAATATGATAATACAATGCTTGTTATCACAAGAACAATCCCAGCACTCATTATGATCAGTCTCCCTGCTCACACGCAAGCTCAAGATTTCTCTCTAGCCTCTTCTATTGCTCTCCAAGCCCCCTATTCCTTGCACCCTTGGTCAAATAATTTGGATTAATACAATATGCTATGCTCAACCTTGAGCTTAACCTGCACAAGTATTTCCTATCCTCTGCCTGATGACTTCCTTTGGCCAATACTTAGCCAAATTTATAACCTTCAAGCTTCTAATTCTTTGCACACTTCCTGAGAGAATTGGACTATATTTAAAGAGAAATTCCCTATCCATAATTGTGCAATCCAAAATTAGGTCCTTCTCTGATTGCACGCATGATATTTACAACTCAGTAAAGCATACAACTGATAGTACACTATCCCTACACTCTACTCTCAACTGGGTCTTTCTCTGAAATGAGATGCATGAGTTTCTGATGAGGGAATCTTCAGTTAACTGGAGTAACACTTGTGGATGCACCAGTGTGCCAACTGACTTCTAATCCTCTATTAGTTCCTCAAACAATTAGAACTAATTTAACTAACCATAACTCAGTAAACAGAATTATCTAATTAGACCTCATAAATAAACTCATCTTGGACCCCTAAAACTTAGGGATCTCACTTACATGACTTCAGATAGACTTCCAACTCGAAATTCCTAAGTTAACTAAGCAAACTTAACTTAGTTAACTATTACAAGTTTCTATGAGAAAAGAATAACAATTTTAATTCACAATTTAATTCAAGGACAAATTAAATTGGAATTTCTGGATTCTTTTTTAACATTTCTTATTGCTATTTTCAACACTCCCTCTCAACAAGAAAGGAATTCAACTCAATCTCGATCTTGAACCTTTGGAATGTTCTGCATGCAACACTTCTCTCATGTTTTGTTGCTACAACAACTCCAGAAACAAACAAACAAACAAACAAAATATCGAACCTGAATCAGTATGATGCATCTGTCATCAAAGTATTTGGTTGATATTGCCTCTGTCGACTGAAAACTATACGCCTATGTTGACTTTGCCTTTTTGCACTGTTGTCAAACCTTCTTTATGCTCTTCAGTATCTGACTATTCTAGCCTCTATCACTCTGATCTCTAACTCTATCAATCACCATTGATTCCTCCCACTACTATGTACTTTGGGCTCCCATAGCAAGGTATGATCCATGAGATAAAACCTTTCAATGGACCCTGCCCAATTTCAGCCCTCTTGGGATTGTCACTTCACATCGCCCCACCTCACACCTGAATGTATGTGTGAATGTGATCCCTTTGCCCACTTTTCTTGAATTTTCCCCCTACTGGATGTATATGCATGAGTGGATTCCTCCACTCGATCTCCTCTCGGCTTCTCCAATTATCGCTGCTCCACAACTGTCTGAGACTGCTTCTTCTAGGGCTGCATGTTGAGAGGTAATTTACTCTCCCTCTCAACCACCAAGTCTCTAACCTTTGTCTTTCTCCTCAAGGCTTTGCATGCATCTTGTACCTCAAGTGCATATAGGTTCTTGGCTAGCACACCAATTTGTTTCATCTATCCTATCATCGTGACATTTTCTAAAAAAAACCGTTGATTTTAAATCAGTGATATCTCCTTCATCCGAACTTTGATTTGACTGATTTGTTTTTTTAATTTGGGTATTTTTCACAAGGAATCAAAATCTGCTATTTTTTTTAAATATTGCACAAAAACTTTCAGATCTTCTCTACAAACTTGCAGCCCAAAAAAAAAATCTTGCTCTGATACCATGAAGAAATTTCCTGTAGATTCAAAAGCTCATGCAATTTACTAAACCACAGAAGAAGAATCTACTTCTACTTTCAACTAGCAGAAGCCAATAGATTGATGAAAACAATATGAAAAAGAAGAAGATAAATCAATGGCACATAACACAATAAGTATCTGAGGAAAGCCTCAGCTGAAAACCCCCACTATCTATATTGCATTAAATCACAAATCCAAGATGATAATGCAATGCTTGTTCTCACAAGAACAATCCTAGCACTCAGTATGATCAATGTCAATGCTCAAAAGCAAGCTCAAGCCAATATCTAGCCTATTTTGCTACTCTCCAAGCCCCTGATTCCTTATGTCCTTGGTCAAATAATTTGGATGAATACAATATGCTCTTCTCAAGTCTTTTGTTGTTATTTCTGTTGTTTTTATTTCCTTGTCTTGTATGAGTGTTGTTTTACATGTTTTATTGAACGACCATTGGCGTTTTAATTTGTTTTAACTTGTAGAAGTGATGTTTCAAGTTTTTCATTGTCTTTCTTAAGTGTCGCATGCATAACATTGTTTTTGCACCAACAGTCATCATTGTGGCGACCCTCTCCACCAGTTTCGTTGTTCATCCATTTCATTGATTTCTGCATTAGTTTTTATTGCATGCATGATCATTCGCTCTTATTTATGCAATCATTTGTTGACGCTTTCAGATGTACTCATTTTCAAGTCACCCTTGGGCAGATCTAGGTTGCCTTAGATTAGATCTTGTTTTCACCGACATGCTCTATGTATTCCTGAACTTGAGGCTCTTCCTTGGCCCCAGGAATTGTGCAGAGACTACCTGTCATTGGCGTCCAGCTATTCTCTGCGTTGTTGTGGGAGTCATTACCCATTCTTGCCCACTAGGATTGCGCAATACGCAATCCTGGCCAGTAGTCAAGCTGGACTGAACTGCGCATTGCACAGTTCCAGTCCACAGTCAACCCTTTTGGACTGCGCTCTATACAGTTGCAGTCTACAATACGTCTCACTGGTAGCTGAGACTACACAATACACAGTTCTAGCTAAAAGTCTCCCAGCCCTGAGAGTCACTACCATGCAATCTTACCCAGCAGTCACATGGTTTGTTGCATGACTAATCCGTGAAGTGAATTGTGTTTTTAAACTCACATTTTCTTGTTGTGAGTGTTTGCTCTGTCTCCAAGTACATCAGTTTTTGAGTAGTCGCTCAGCAGGATAGGCATCATGGTTTCCAAGAGAGTTGGGTCAAAGGACATTGTAGAGAGCATCATTGGAGACGTTATTGAATAGGTGCCAATAAACTTTCCCATCTATGAAGATACGCAGTTGTTGATCAAGAAGTACATGAAGATCACATGTCAAGAGATAAAAGGCACATCTATAGGCACTTTCAAGGAAGATATGGAATATCGTCAAGTCTCTGTCAACATTCATAAGTGAGGCTTGTACAGGGTTGTATGCAGGTACCCCGCCTTCCTGTGCACGGATATCATTCATTGGGTTATCTGACATACTAATCCTGAGATGATGACAATGAAAAGCACCAGTGGGACATAGCTTTCCACCTTCAGGATGGAAACCTACCATCAAATGTATCACTTTCCGCAGTCGGTGAACTACATTGATGCATTGTTCTTCACTCCCAACAAAAATGTGAACTCAAGAGATATCTTGAAGCGTTGGTTAAAAGACCTTTCAAAGTTCAAGATGACACCCAACTAGGTCTACAAGACAAAGTCACTTAGGAAGGCTTAACAACTCCTGGGCATATTTTCATGTCGCTTGTATGGTCAAGAGAGCACAGATACCTTCCTGTAGAGTTGTGTTGTTATGTTATATCAGTTGGAAAATGAAGGAAGGCCTTTCAACTAGTCAGACATGTTGTCTCTTTAGCTAAAAGTGCATGTATCAAGTGCCTGGAATCCACCTAAGGATGGACAAGCAAGATTCTATATGTCCACGTACCTTCTTGATGCAATCTATGCCCAATAACATTTTCCTGGCATGGGTTGGACATGGACACCATCAGAAGAAGTTGTGAATGTCTATTACAAGTTTCTCTCTGAGTGCAGCTACCGAGGAGTCATTATGAGGTTATCTGACCACTTCATCACCCTACTATACAAGATTATATTTGAACAACACCCACCTTTCATGTCCCAGGAAGCGATGCAGGAATTTCTCAACATTGCAGATTGGTTTGCCTCACTCGGTGGCACCTTCATCAGGTCGTTTGGCATGGAGAAGCCTCCACATGAGCTACCAAGGTTTTCCACGGAAAATTTGGTCATGCAAGAGGTTTCATACCACATCTCCACAAGGTTATTAGCAACACTGAACAGGAGGAATAAGGCACCATGTCCTACCCTTCCTTTGCAGATTGGGTTGTATGAGATATGTACCTTGAAAGATGCATATGTCGAGACTGAGGACATGAAGAAGTTCAGGTTCAACACCAAGAGTTTCAATCCATATGATCTACACTACATATGCAAGAACCACTGTGTGAAGGTGTACTTCCCATGGGTCCACGAGGCATGTCATTGGCCAAAGGAGATCCTTGGAGGTAATGTTATAATTCCTATAGGCTCAATGAACCAGTCATCATGGTTGTAGAATGGAAAGTGACACTACAGGGAGAAACACCATAGGAAGCAACAACAACATCAGAAGTGAGCTATAGACTGACGCAAGACAAAGGTAAGAGGAAGATTGTCGAGAGCGTAGAGGCTGAGAAAAGCTACAATTTCAAAGAAGATACACTTATTAAGAGAGTAGCTTTGGAGATAAAAGTAAAAAGGTGACAATGCGATAGGAGAGTAGCGCAGAGAAAGAGGTAGAAGCAAAGATTGGAAGAGATGGAAAGGAAACTGCAAGAGAATGAGAACAAGCTGAAAGCATAATAAGAGCTTGGGTGGAGAGAGAATGAAGAAAGGTAGAAACAGGAACAGGAAGAGAGACAAGGCGTATGGATAGAGAAAACTACACAGATACAGGTTGAGACAGCAGAGCAGCCAGCAGATGATGAACAAGGTGAGCAGGTGCAGGTTCATGGACTTGCTCAGTAGGTTGAGCAGTTGGTTGAGGTAATAGACATGGATATGGAACAAGAGCTAGAGGACTAAGACATTGATCTCATGTTGAGGGCATCTGAGTTCATATCACAATCTCTGCCACCTCTAGAACCACAACCAGTCCCGAGTGAGCAAGGAGAATTTGTTCTCCTTGAAGATGATCCAGAGACATATGTCAATAATCTAGCATTTTATGAGACACAACAGAGGATTGTACAGGCACGAAGAAAGAAACTCCTGGATGATCTTACATCACCTGTGCACACAGAAGAAAGAGTGATTGTACCAAATGTTAGAATACATCCAGTTTCCATAACCGAGGCTTCTAAGGCTTATGCAGAAGCCACGAGTTCAACAGTCAAGTTCTTGATAGTAGAGAATGATCGAATGGTGAAGGACTTGCAAGAGGCTAGGCAAAGAGCTGAGTAGTCCATAGGATCCTCGATGACAGAGATGAAGAAAGCAATAGTGGTGGAGATATGAACTTTTAAGGCCACCATGCAGACAATGTATAGAATATTTTTTACCGTGCACAAAGAGGTTGTCCATTTATATGGCTTTTAATAGTAGTGCATGCAAATATCCCAAACTCTCAAATACATTCAAACTACTATCGTGCACATGCAAGAATGGACAATGAGGTACAAGGGAGCCCCGCTTTACCTACACAAGAAGATGAAGCCACAGGTTAAGCTTGAAAAAGCACGGATTCAGATGCAAATCCTGAATTATGAGCATCTCCTTCCACTCATCACTAGCATTGAGGCTTCTTATGCAATGTTGTTCAATAGTTTGGATGTCATAGTGTGAACTTACAATATCCCTTCCATCAAAACCCTCACCCAGGCCATGAGGAAGAACCAAGTCATGTTGGATGTCGACAAGTACATAGAGCAGTTGGTGTGTGAAGCCACTAGTGATGAATTGCACCTCAGCACAAAGAACATGCAAAGGTATATTAGTGGTCCAGCCACACTTAGGATAGTGTTGCACATGCTTTAGGATGAGTTAGACAGAGGTTTCAAAACCATATACCCGGAAGCCATGGAGGCAAGGGTCTACTTCAACAAAGATGCCATCAAATAGTACGGGGACACATTAGAGCAGTACCAAACTTGGTATCAATTTGTCACCCAAGATCATCGTGAGGAGGTTACCGAGTTGGTCTCTCCCCAAGATCCTCACTGATGTTGTTTGTCTTTTCAGGCAGACTCAAGCCTATTTTGTCCCACATGGGTATATGTGGAAATTGTATTATTCTAAATGTATTGTAAGTGAAATTCCAAGTGCCATTAGTGGAATGTGAACAATCATTATGTAATATGAAGATTCATGAGGGTAGTCTAAGAGTCAAAGGGGAATGTAAAGTGTCACCCCACCCTTTGCTACATAGAACCTCGTAAATCATAGTAGGGGCTTTTTGGGAGCCAAGCTTTTGGCTAGGCATTTCCTAGAGAATGCTTGGAGAGTATTATGATGAGCCTTGGCTTCTCCACATTGTAGAGCGAGTACATCTCTTTGGAGGAGCATGCAGTGTTGACTATAATCTTCCATTATTGGGGCTAATGGTCATCAATAGTGTATGTATGGATGGAACTTTTACTATATATATATATATAACAGAGCCAACACGTTTTCATGCATGTGTTGTTATTGTAGTTGGACTATTCTGGTTTCTTTAGCAATTTATGTTATTTAAATTGCGCATTCGTGTATGAACGATTTTGTATTTGATTCTATGAATATTGTTTAAATCGTGTTGTTGGTTTAACCCGTCACTTTGGATTGTGGACTATTATGCTTTCCAGCTTGTGATGTCATTTAACTCGTGTGTTCCTTTCAGGCTGCGTACTATTACAAGCTTCTAAGGGACACACTTCCTTTTCCCCTCCATGTGTTAGAAACCCCCATGCATCTCACTTGACTCATTGCAAGGTCACACACATGCTTCCGACAAAGATATCACACTTACCTCTATGCTCGATCTCAATCAAGGAATTTCTTTACTACCCACTACTGGGACTCCTACTCCAAACAGCGTGAGGTCTAGTTGGGACTTCTTACCAGGGAGATCCCCTGGCATGTTGGCAGGTCTAGCACCGTCAACATTTCTGGAACTAGAAGGAGGGCCAAATGACAAGTTGAGTCCTCAAAGTCTGTTTTGAATCTCTACACATTTTTCATGACTTACATTATAGTTAATCCTCTAACATATATGTCTCACGGATGTGATTTTGAAGTGTCAAAGGATCTCCTTCATGACTTGGTGAAGGCGGAGCAACTTTTTTTAGTCCTGGTGTTGCCTTTATGGGTTTCTGTGAAATAAATGAAATCCATGAGAATCACATTGCATGTTTGTTGTTCACATTCACATTTCGAGGGCAAGCACTAAAATGGTGTGTCACATTGCCCGCAGCCTCCATCCACTCTTATGATTAAATGATCAGAGAGTTGGACAGTGCTTTCTATCACTATGATCATAAAGCACGCAATAAAAAAAATGCAACTATAAAAAGCACATGATGAATCTCTTTTACAATTTTGGAAATTCTTCCAAAATCTTGCTTTTCAAATCCCAGAAGATAAAATTGATTGGAAATTTCTCAATGAAATATTCCATTATCTTCTTCACATATCTGCAAATACACGTGTTAGAATCATTCGAACCCCTCCCAACACACCTCAGTGTTAGAGATGCCAAACCCAAGACAAACAAGGTTGTTGTCACAAGTGACCCTCCATCTGCTTCTCATCAAATATCTCTAGCTCCACAGTGCGAGGTGGGAGAAGCTACAAACCCATCTGATGAACTGTCACATCCTCCGAACCCACCTACTCTAGATATCTACACATATTTGGCTTGTAAACCTATTGATCGTCACTTGAACTTATTTTCTCAACCTCCATACTCGCATTATGTTGATCCTCCATATTGTACTGTGTTGTGTTCTCCCATTCCGGACTCCACACTTGTTGTTCACGAGGATCAATTTGTCGATGAAGTTGGTGTTGAAAAACCAAACTACGTTGTCATTTATGATTAGTATGTGTGGTAATTTGAAGAATAACCCACGGAGAAGGATGACCTCCTTCTGACCGCATCTCATCTGCTATTTCCTGACATCTTTTGTGATTCTACCATTTCTTATTTACATTGTGAAAATTCATTCCCAGATTTTTCTATTTCCAACCATTCACAGAACAAAATGGATGTCAGTTTGTCATTTGATTGCTGACAGAACACATCTTTCTTTCAAAATACTCCGAATATATCATATTTTCTTTCTGAAAACTCAAAGGGTGAACATTCCTATTTTTCATCAACCCCTCAGTATGATTTGTCGGATCATGAGGATGTTGATGAAAATCTCAAATCTTCTAATCATGGTTGTCATGATATATTTATTCCTTCATTTGATCATGATATTGATTCACTTGTTGTTGATATTTCTAAGCCACCGATCTTTGATGATCTACCTAATGATGAAGTTGAAACCCCTCAAGCTATCGAGGCAGGTCATCCCGAGCTGATGGTTATGTCACGTCCTCGCTGTCTTGAGGTCATTTCCACTTCCGATCAGAAACCTTTTGTAACACCCCAGACTCCTCATCACTCTCATGTTTTCATTGAAGATCAAATGGATCCATAGATTTCACTCCCTCCACCACAATCACATGATCCCATCATTATGCATTGTAGAAATCTTTTGTAGCGGCTACAACCACCCTCCAAAAATTTTCCCTAGCCTCATTTTGGAGCCTCCCTTCCAACCTTCACAACAGCCTGCCTTGCTTCATCAAGATCACAAGCTTTAGTTTTTTTTTCTTGCACAAAGGCATCCTCTTGATCACAGCTTGATCCATTCCCCTCACAGTTTGTTCACCCGGACTTGGTCCAGCTGCAGGCTAAGTAGCTTCCCCAAGAAAATTGTGCATTTCTAGAGGGCAACTAGCCTTCCCTCTAGAAATTGCGCAATCCTATTTGGCAGCTTGTTGGGATCCAAGATTGTGCAATTATTCCAGTCAACACTCCTAGCAGGAATTGCACAATTTTCCCCAACAGGGTTGCTCAGCCCAGAATTTGTGCAAATCTAGGCAGCAGTCAGCTGCTCTACCCAGAAATTAAGAAAATCTCTTGGGCAGTTAGCCCAACTCCCAGCCAGAAATGAGCACTTCCTTCAAGTAGTCAAACATCCTCTTACATGTGTAGCTAAGTTGACCGGTTCCCTCCCAAACCGAGCAAAATAGACTTGCATGCATGGGTTGCTTCTCCCAAGGCAGCATGCAAAGGCATCCCTTGTTTCAAGGGTCTATGTTTAGCAGTTGGAGGTGTTAGCCTCCTGTTTCAACAGGTATTCATCTTTCATGATCGACATTTTTACATGCCAAATATGTCATACTTTTCATGCTGCAATGTTCCATATTTCCTTAAGAGGCCAAAGAAGAGGCCATGAAAGTTTGCCAGTCTAAATGCCACTGCTGTATTCCAATTTTGATGAAGTTATTCCATTTTTGAAGAATTTTTCAGTTAAAGGAAAGCCAAACAGCTTAATCTTGGCTTCCCTAGGTTTCAATTGCTTGTTTTAGAATATAGAGAATGAATATCTGTCCAAACTGTTTAATCTTGGCAGATCAGTAGCTAGGTAGAGAAATAAAGGAGCCCAACTGCTTAATCTGGGCCCTTGGAAGATATAAGGGTACGTTTAGATAGGAGGGCAGTCAAAAGAAAAAAGGATAATCAGGGTCTGCAAGTCCAAGTGCACCCATGCAAAAAGAAGAAAAAATGCTAGGTAAGTAGGCTGGGTAAGTAGTTTTGTGGTTGCAGAATCAAGCTATGTGATCCATTTCATGTTTTTAAGTGTTATATCTATTCAGATCACAATTATGAGGCACTTTTTCATTTGGAGGAGCTCAAGCGAGGCATGTCTAACTCCCCCTTCTTCTCACTCACTAACATCCCCTTGAGGACTTTGGGATCTGCCCAACCAGTCCTGTTACCACTTCATTTTTTGTAGAATACTAAGTCAAGCTTTGACTTTCTTCAGTGAAAAGAAGCCACATTTCTTGTGTAAAAATCATTTCTCCACAGTCCATTCACTTCCTATGCCTAAGTTTCAGTTCACAAACTTAGCCCCCTACACTTCACCTCACAAACTCATATTAACTTCTAAACATTATTATGTAAATCCCTATCTATTTCCCCTTCCCCTTACTAAAAGCACTAAATAGCTCCCCTATGTACATATTCCCATCCCCTGGCACTATAGCCCTACAATATCTGTTTGGGGAAATGCTGAGTTCATTTGGGGCTTAGCATTAGCCTTCCGTGTCCTACCCCTGGGATTAACTTAACATTTGGTTAAAGTTAATAACCTCTTTCCTCACCCCTCTACCCATAAACCTTAAATATTTTACCCTGCGCGCTCACATTTTCGGGTTTGGTTTAAATATTTTGATTAAACTTTACCCCCGGCGCACAAACCATGTATAAAACCCACAAACCCAAAGTCTAAACCCCCGCAGCATTGTATAAATATTCGAATATTCCAGCGGGCCCCGCGCACAAACCTGCCGCCAGCTCCGCGCTCCGTCAGCCCTCCGATCCGCCCTCCCAGATCCGACGGCTCTCGGCGATTTCGGAGCCGCCCCGTCACTCGACAGTTAGCGTCCGATAGCCTGGTAGTTTTGCCGTCGTACAGAGGGACGCGTGTCCGCCCTTGATTGCATCGGAGCCCCTCTGACATTTACCACCCTCGTACAGAGGGCGGTCCGACGAAACCACAAACCGCCTTCTGTCTCTCCTCCCCTGACGACAGCACCAGGTCAGCGCCACGTCACCTCTGCGTCGACCCCCCCCCCACTGCTACGTGTCACTGCCACCACATCACCCTGCCGTATAGCCACGTCACCGCCATATTGGGACCCACTGCTGACATCATGCTGACGTCATCAACAAAAAAAGGCGTGAAGGGCGAAATCGTAGTGAAGGATGCCCAGAATGAAAAACTGAGGCAGTTTTTGATGCGCGATTAGCGCTAATCGCGCATCGCTAAGAAAAAATGGTCAAAATAGAAATCTGCCTGTGGCTAGGCTACCAGCAGGCCCGAAAATGTGCAGTTTGACAGGATTTCTTCATGAAGGTTCAGAAAAGGGGCGATTTGACAAATTCAAGAGTATCAGAGGAAAGACGAAGCCCAGATTAAATTAAAAGAGTATCAGTGAAGCGGCAAAGAGTATCAGATCGGCAATACCAAAGCAAGTGAACATTAAAGACCCCCAAAGCAAAGTCAAAGAAAACGGTGAAGCCATCTAAGGCTCTCAGATCACAGTTAATGCACAACAAAGTCACTCGAGAGCAGGGGATCAAAGCCCAATGCACAGTTATGGCTAAATGAATAACACAGAGCCAAAAGGACACCATATTAACTCATTTTGATTCCGCTGCCTCCAGCGCAGCTCAAAGATATTTTCCTGCATTAATTTCAGAACAAAATTAGGTTAAAGACCTCAAAGTCACTCGAGAGCAGGGGATCAAAGCCCAATGCACAGTTATGGCTAGATGAACAACACAGAGCCAAAAGGACACCATATTAACTCATTTTGATTCCGCTACCTCCAGCGCAGCTCAAAGATATTTTCCTGCATTAATTTCAGGACAAAATTAGGTTAAAGAAGTTGTTTCCCTCAGACCTATTTTAGGTCTGCTGTAATAGATATTTTAGATATTTTCCCTATATAAACCACCCTAATTCATTGTTTAAAGGGTTGGTTGGCTGATATTCCTCATGCTGGACTTGCGCTGTATTTTTGAGAAGCTCTGTAATCAAAGACTGCTGGAATGCTTTGGATGAAGAAATGACTGTTGTGTTATTAATGGTTAAAGAGTGACCGTGGAATTCCTGTGCTACTACATGGCTCAATAAGTTTTTCTACCTCTGTCTACAGTTTTATTATGTTTATGCACAATTGTGTTACCATCTAAATAGCAAGAAAAAGGAATAGCTTAGGTTTTGCTTGACTGCACCTTATGCTCAGTTCTTGTTATTTCTATATGTTTTCCTCAGAAATGGTTATGAATATGCATACTTAAATGATCATATTTACCCCGTTTCTTTCATAAATGACTCTTTTTTAGGAATTCTTTACTACTCCTAGACAAACTTTCATCCACCTTCCCTCTATGTTAGCTAATGAAAGATTCTTAGTTGCCTTTCATTTCTGACCTTCATTCCATCTTTATTCCAGCCTGATATTGTTCCATGTGTAGCTATCCTACTCTATATTCCTCTTGTGACCAAGAAAACGCAACAACAAGCCTTAATCCATGACTCCATGCCCAATAGTTTGAACTTCTCACACTATGCATCCCAACTCTGCTTGAAAACATCTCCTTCCCACCAAAATCAAAACAAAACCCTTGTACACCATAACTAGCCTAAAATCAACCCAAAACAAAGTTAAATCATAAAGAGAGAGCCCTCTCTGACTGCAGGTAGGCTAGGACCTGCAGCCCAAAGATTGGTTTGTGGTTACCTCGGCCGTATCCCTTAAGGAGCTAAGGGACAACCTGAGTGTTAACATAATGGCGACTCCACTGGGGAAAATCTTCAGATAATTTCACAAATCAAGTTGGAAAGCTCCACTGGGGAAGAATCTGACCTTCAAAAGTTTCTTTCTAACCCATTTTTCTTAGAAAAATCCCAAAAAAGCAAGTTAGAAGCTGGCTCCCAAAAGGAATTCACATTATACAAGGTCAAATCCAGACCCAAATCCCCCAGCTGCTTTTGAAAATCCCAATATAATCCCAAGGAACCTCAGGAAGCTAGAGCGAAGAGAAGATTTTGCTGATTCTAGTCCTGAAACAGTCCAGCCAAGCTGTGTTCCAACCCCTGTCAAAGTTTTATTTCGTTCAACCCCTACTTCCCCTTGTTCATCATCCACCTCTCCAAGCACCTTTTCCACACCTCCATTCACTGCACATACTCCCATTACCACTATTATTACCACTGTTCCAGTCGTTCCATTTATCCCTGCTGCTCCACTTATCCCTGTAAATATGGCTAATAGATATGCACCGTTGCAGTTGCCAGCAAATCCAGGGGCTATGCCTCAGGATTATCAAACTAAAATCACATATTTTGATGGTACTGGTTCTTGCACAGCCCTGCAACATACCAAAAAGATGCAAGACTATTTTGAGAACTACGAGATAGATGATGACAGTGTAAGAATGAATATTTTTGTCCAAAGTTTAACAGGAGATGTAAGGCCCTGGTTTAGAAGCCTTGCTGCAAATTCCATAGCTAACCCAGAGGCCCTTTACCAAACATTTCTTAACAGATGGGAGAAAAAGAAAGATCCCTTGCACATATTATCTGAATATGACACCATCAAAAGAGGCCCTCAAGAGGTTGTCTTAGACTATTGTGCAAGATTTAACAATGTTTATAATGCAATACCACAGAACCTCAGGCCTCCACCTAATCTTGCTTTGTATAAATTCCTTGATGGTTTTGATACTGATATGGCTTATCAATTAAGGGAAAGAGCCCCTCAAAGCCTCGTAGACATGCAAAATGTTGCTGTTAGTGTGGAGGCAAACCTAATTGCCAAAAGAAACAGAGCTAGAACTGAGAGAAGAACCACCTTTAAGGAAGAACCCTCAGCCTTAGACCAAAAGACGGATGCTATTATCAGTGGCATGCACAGGATGGGAGATAGAGTGGAAAGTGTTGAAAGGAAATCTACATGGGAAGGACAACAGCCCAATACCATAAGGAACCCAAATTTCAGGAAAACTCAGAACACAAACGCTGGTAGGTCTAGCCCAGACCAGGATATAAGGCCTCCTTTCCAAGAAAACTATACAGAAGTATCCACATCTAGTGAGCAGACAGAAGACACTCATATGAACTTGATGGATTTGAAGGGTGAGCAACAAATTTTTCTAACCCAACAGGACCAAGATGAGCATGACTTTAATCAATTTTAGACTTAGTCTGGTGAGTCTTTTGACTTTAAACAAGGTTATGATTCAGCTGTGTATGAGGTCCACAAACAGTATAAACTGAGAACTAGAAAAATTGATGTGCCCGAGGCCATCAAACAGAAGGAATCAAAGCAGCCTAAGAAGATCAAAGAAAAGGCTACCCTCATAGAAACTGCTGATAAAACAGTCCCAAATCCAAAAGAAGCGACCATAGAGGATATCACAGATGTTCAACGCTCTGAGAATCAGCATTTTGTATCTTTTCCCTCAAAGGAAAACATAAAAACACTCCTGAAAGCCTTTCCAAATCAAAAATAGTTCAAGAAATCAATGAAGAACAAGAGCAAATCGTTGATACTCCCATCGAAAAAGGGAAGTATGCCTATCACAACACTAAAACCCAATCAGAGAAAACATTTGATTTAGAGGCAGAAATAGGTAAACTTAAGATATCCATCCCTCTATCTGAACTTGCTAAGCATGATGTATATAGGCAACAAATCCAAAGATCACTTCAAATGCCAGAGACCAAGGATGATGTCAATGTTTTAGATGATACACCTGAGCTGCTTTTCGGTCCAGAAGTTAATGGAAAATCAACATATGGAACTATTCTGCCCTTTTATGTAAGCCTGCACATACATGATAAAGTCTTGCACAATGCTATGTTCGATTCAGGAGCATCGCACAATCTTATGCCCAAAGCAGTTATGGAGAAGCTAAACCTTGAAGTCACAAGACCCTACAAAGATCTATTCTCCTTTGACTCAAGTCAGGTCAAGTGTTTAGGCTTAATCAAGGACTTATGTGTCTCCTTAGTCCAATACCCAAACAAGACAATCCTCATGGATGTGGTGGTTGCTGACATTCCACCAAAGTATGGCATGCTATTATCAAGATCTTGGGGAGCAAAACTCCAAGGATCTCTCCAATTAGACCTCTCTTATGCCACTATATCTGTCTTTGGACAACCAAAGAGACTATATAGAGAAACACTCATGAAATATATGGTAAGTAGTGAGGATAAGCCACAAAACTTCCCAATCTATGCAATCCATTCTGATATGGATTCCTTCATATTGATCAATGATGATAGCTGCCCACCCACTGATGAGAAGCCTTTGCTTTTGGAACAAGAAACATGCATCAATGAAGAATCAGTTTCCCATACTCATGAAACTTTCAAAACAACCAATGCAACCAGCATACTAAAAGAACCTCCCCAAACAGAAATTTCAAATCTGTCCAAACCTAAAATGGCTGAAACTCTTAATACTAACCACAAGTAAGAAATCACATGGTATTTAGAGTTTGATGGCTCTGTTAACAAGTTAGGAGCAGGGGTAGGTGTATGGATTCACAATACACATAACAGCCATGCAGAGGGTCATGCTTACAAACTAAACTTCAAATGCACCAACAACATGGCAGAATATGAGGCTCTCCTTTTAGGCCTTAAACTGCTCAAAACTCTAGGAGCTGCAAAAGTTTCCATTCTAGGTGACTCCGACCTCATCATCCAACAAATAAAAGGCAACTTTGTCACAAATGACAATAGGCTGAGAGCCTATAGGTCTGCTGCTACAGAAATACTCAATTCCTTCACTGAAACCAAGCTTGCCAAAATTTCTAGAAGCCATAACATACATGCTCATAGTCTAGCTACTTTTGCTAGCACTTGCAAGCTGCCCTTTGAGCCTAATCACCACTTTACTGCTGAGATAAAGCACAGGCCTGCTATCCCTAACAATATCAAAGATTGGCAAGTGTTTGAGGACGATGCTCAAATCAACAATTTTCTTACCTTACAGCATGAGTTTTCAGGCCTAAACATTGACATGGATGCCATGGATGATTCCTTACAGCGAACAAACGAAAATCAGCAGGCTGTAACAGCTGTAACAGCCAAACAAATGCTAAACCCAACTGTTTTTGACAAAGCAAACATACAAGAGCTGAAACAAATGCATTTGGAGGAAATAGCCAAAGCAGAGGCCGAGATCATTGATTTAAAGAACAACTTTCTGCCTATTGGCCTCACTCCATTAGAAGACATGTTTGATGCTAATGATGTCCCCAAAAAGCCTAAGATGTAGCCCTTAAACGCTGCCATAGAAGAATACAACATTGGGACAGCAGAGAAGCCCAAAATGATTAAATTGTCCAAAAATCTGCCACCTGATCAAAAACCAAAGTATGTGGACCTGTTCAAAGAGTTCCAAGATGTATTTGCATGGAGTTATGAGGACTTGAAGTCCTATGACACCTTAGTTATTCAACATACCATCCTTATAAAACCAAATCAAAAGCCCTTCAAGCAAAAAATAAGGAGAATCAATCTTGTGCTTCTCCCTTTGATTGAAAAGGAAGTGAAAAGAATGTTTGAAGCAGGTATCATAGCACCCATTAGATTTTCAGAATGGGTATCAAATCTTGTTCCCACAAGAAAGAAAACAGGTGAGATTAGACTTTGTGTAGATTTGAGAAACTTAAACCAAGTCTCCCTTAAAGACCATTACCCCTTACCAAAAATGGACCACATCCTACAAAGAGTAGTGGGGTCATCTAGAATCTCTTTGCTAGATGGCTTTTCAGGTTTCAATCAAATACTTGTTCACCCGGATGACCAAGACAAGACAGCCTTTACAACACCGTGGGGAACATTTAAATATGTGAAGATGCCTTTCGGACTTAAAAACGTTGGTGCTACCTTTCAAAGGGCAATGGACATTGCCTTCGCCAAAGAAATCCATGATTTCCTGGTTGTCTATCTTGATGACCTTACTCCTTTCTCCAAATCTGATCAAGAGCACCTAAAACATTTGAGACAAGTGTTCCTAACATGTAGGAAATATGGCATTTCCTTGAACCCCAAGAAGTCTTTATTTGGCCTTGAAGAAGGCAAATTACTAGGCCATATCATTTCAAAAGATGGCATTAGGATTGATCCGGAAAGAATTCAAGCCATCCTTCAAATCCCATATCCAAGAAACATAAAAGAGTTGCAAGCATTCCTTGGAAAGATCAATTTCCTAAGGAGATTTATCCCAAATCTAGCCGAGCTGATAAGACTGTTAAGCAACATGTTAAAAAAGGATGCCAAGGTAAAATGGTCTCTTGAAACCAAGCAAACCTTTGAGAGTATCAAAGCTGCCTTAACCCAAGCCCCAGTCCTCACAAGTCCTCAATTTGATAAGGATTTTATCATATTTTCATTTGCATCTGAACACACCATAGCTGCTGTCCTTTTGCAAAAGGATGATCAAGGAAATGAAAAGCCAATTGCATTTTTTAGCCGAGCCTTAAGAGATGCCCCTTTGAAGTACCAAATCATGGAGAAGCAGGCCTATGCCCTTGTTAAAGCAATCAAAGACTTCAGAGTTTACATTTTATATTCACATGTGATTGCTTATGTGCCAAATGCTATTGTAAAAGACATATTAACTCAAGAGGGATTAGAAGGCAAAAGAGGCAAGTGGATTGCTAACATCCTTGAGTATGACATATAAATAAAACCAACCAAGCTCATAAAGGGACAAGGTTTAGCCAAACTGATGTCCGAAACAAATTTTCAAGCCTTAGACATTAACCAACTGGACAATGAACAGGGGCTGGCGACTCCACAGATCAGTGAAACCTTCTTGCAATCTTCATGGTATGCTGATATTTGTTATGTTTTGTTAAACCTGTTTGCTCCCCCAGGATTTTCCAGGACCAAAAAAAGATTTTTAAAAATGAAGGCTTCAAAGTTTTGTGTCGTAGATGGTGCATTATTTTGGAAAAATCATGAAGGCATATTTCTTAATTGTTTAACCATGAATGAAACTAACAATGTCATGAAATAATTCCATGCAGGGGACTATGGAGGACATCTATATTGGAAGTCCACTACTGGTAAAATTTTAAGGGCTGGTTTCTATTGGCCCTCTCTGTTTGCAGATGTAAAGAAGTTTGCTATCTCATGTCACAAATGCCAAATCTTTGAGGGCAAAAGAAAGTTGTTACCTTTGCCTCTTAAGCCCATCTCAACCGAGAAGCCTTTTCAACAATGGGGTCTTGACTTCATTGGAGAAATCCATCCCTCTTCCTCAGGCCAGCACAAATGGATCCTAACAGCCACAGACTATTTCACCAAGTGGATTGAGGCCATCCCATGTAGGCAAGCTAATGACACCACCATTATCCAATTCCTCGAATGCAACATCCTTTCTAGATTTGGCTGCCCTGAGAAGATCATCACAGACAACGCTGCTGCCTTCAAATCCAAAAAGATGATCAATTTTTGCCATAAATTTCATATCACCTTAGGCCACTCCACAGCCTATTACCCTCAAGGTAATGGCTTGGCCGAATCATCCAACAAAAGCCTGATTAACATCATTAAGAAAGTGCTGGAGGAAAACAAGAAGAACTGGCACAAAAAGCTGGTAAATGCCCTATGGGCAGACAGACTCTCAACCAAGAGATCCATTGGGATGAGCCCTTATGAGCTAGTATATGGTATGGAGGCCAGATTTCCCTCATCCTTGGGCATCCCTGTTATCAAGCTGTTACAGGAAATTCAAGCTGAGCCAAATGATATACAAAGGAGGATAAATCAAACAATTCATTTGCAGCAAACAAGAGAGCAGGTTTATGACAGAGCTCAAATTTTGCAAGAGAAGCTCAAAAGGATGTTTGATAAAAGAACAAAGGCTGAAGATTTCTGTGTTGGCAACAAAGTTCTAAGGTGGGACTCACGAAGGGAAGACAAGGGAAAGCATGCAAAATTCGATTTCCTTTGGAAAGGGCCATTTGTTATCTCTGTTGTTCAGGGCAATAACACATATTTCCTCAAATCTACAGATGGCAGCACAGCTGAAGAAGGCCCTGTTAATGGCCGAATGTTAAAGCATTATCATGATCCCTTTTGTTGAATATAACGCAGCTCTGTATATATCCCTTTGTATATTGATATTTGTGTATTATCAACACTTTTATTTTTTGTACAGCAGGCAGAATATTAGAACAGCGCAGCAAAGTTCTTTAAAGGCAGGTTCTCAGGCAGAGGTGCATGTAATGATAGAGCACGCAGAAGAAAGCAGGCGATGCTGCTATTGTATAAAAAATCAGTTTATAAGAATGTTGTGTTCAGGTTTCAAAGGTTTCAATCATGTGACAGCCAGCACAAGGGAAGTTTCAGTCTACAGCAACAATAAAAAATCAAGGCAGTCTGACCTGATGTTCTTGGCTTTTCACAAGGAAAAGCCATCCCCAAGTGGAGCCATTGTTAGCCTCCTGTTGCAACAGGTATTCATCTTTCATGATCGACATTTTTACATGCCAAATATGTCATACTTTGCATGCTTCAATGTTCCATATTTCCTTAAGAGGCCAAAGAAGAGGCCATGAAAGTGTGCCAGTCTAAATGCCACTGCTGTATTCCAATTTTGATGAAGTTATTCCATTTTTGAAGAATTTTTCAGTTAAAGGAAAGCCAAACAGCTTAATCTTGGCTTCCCTAGGTTTCAATTGCTTGTTTTAGAATATAGAGAATGAATATCTATCCAAACTGTTTAATCTTGGCAGATCAGTAGCTAGGTAGAGAAATAAAGGAGCCCAACTACTTAATCTGGGCCCTTGGAAGATATAAGGGTACGTTTAGATAGGAGGGCAGTCAAAAGAAAAAAGGATAATCAGGGTCTGCAAGTCCAAGTGCACCCATGCAAAAAGAAGAAAAAATGCTAGGTAAGTAGGCTGGGTAAGTAGTTTTGTGGTTGCAGAATCAAGCTATGTGATCCATTTCATGTTTTTAAGTGTTATATCTATTCAGATCACAATTATGAGGCACTTTTTCATTTGGAGGAGCTCAAGCGAGGCATGTCTAACTCCCCCTTCTTCTCACTCCCTAAATCACTCACTAACATCCCCTTGAGGACTTTGGGATCTGCCCAACCAGTCCTGTTACCACTTCATTTTTTGTAGAATACTAAGTCAAGCTTTGACTTTCTTCAGTGAAAAGAAGCCACATTTCTTGTGTAAAAATCATTTCTCCACAGTCCATTCACTTCCTATGCCTAAGTTTCAGTTCACAAACTTAGCCCCCTACACTTCACCTCACAAACTCATATTAACTTCTAAACATTATTATGTAAATCCCTATCTATTTCCCCTTCCCCTTACTAAAAGCACTAAATAGCTCCCCTATGTACATATTCCCATCCCCTGGCACTATAGCCCTATAATATCTGTTTGGGGAAATGCTGAGTTCATTTGGGGCTTAGCATTAGCCTTCCGCGTCCTAACCCTGGGATTAACTTAACATTTGGTTAAAGTTAATAACCTCTTTCCTCACCCCTCTACCCATAAATCTTAAAAAATTTACCCTGCGCGCTCACATTTTCGGGTTTGGTTTAAGTATTTTGATTAAACTTTACCCCCGGCGCACAAACCATGTATAAAACCCACAAACCCAAAGTCTAAACCCCCGCAGCATTGTATAAATATTTGAATATTCTAGCGGGCCCCGCGCACAAACCTGCCGCCAGCTCTGCGCTCTGTCAGCCCTCCGATTCGCCCTCCCAGATCCGACGACTCTCGGCGATTTTGGAGTCGCCCCGTCACTCAATAGTTAGCGTCTGATAGCCTGGCGGTTTTGCCGTCATACAGAGGGATGCGTGTCCGCCCTTGATTGCATCGGAGCCCCTCTGACATTTACCACCCTCGTACAGAGGGCGGTCCGACGAAACCACAAACCGCCTTCTGTCTCTCCTCCCCTGACGACAGAACCAGGTCAGCGGCACGTCACCTCTGCATCGACCCCCCCCCATTGCTACGTGTCACTGCCACCACATCACCCTGTCGTACTGCCACGTCACCCTACCACGTCACCGTCGTACCGGGACCCACTGCTGACGTCATCACCGAAAAAAGGCACGAAGGGCGAAATCGCAGCGAAGGATGCCCAGAATGAAAAACTGAGCCAGTTTTTTATGCGCGATTAGCGCCTAAGCGCTAATCGCTAAGAAAAAATGGTCAAAATGGAAAGCTTCCTGTGGCTAGGCTACCAGCAGGCCCGAAAATGCACAGTTTGACAGGATTTCTTCATGAAGGTTCAGAAAAGGGGCGATTTGAAAAATTCAAGAGTATCAGAGGAAAGACAAAGCCCAGATTAAATTAAAAGAGTATCAGTGAAGCGGCAAAGAGTATCAGATCGGCAATACCAAAGCAGGTGAACATTAAAGACCCCCAAAGCAAAGTCAAAGAAAACGGTGAAGCCATCTAAGGCTCTCAGATCACAGTTAATGCACATCAAAGTCACTCGAGAGCAGGGGATCAAAGCCCAATGCACAGTTATGGCTAGATGAACAGCACAGAGCCAAAAGGACACCATATTAACTCATTTTGATTCCGCTACCTCCAGCGCAGCTCAAAGATATTTTCCTACATTAATTTCAGAACAAAATTAGGTTAAAGACCTCAAAGTCACTCGAGAGCAGGGGATCAAAGCCCAATGCACAGTTATGGCTAGATGAACAGCACAGAGCCAAAAGGACACCATATTAACTCATTTTGATTCCGCTGCCTCCAGCGCAGCTCAAAGATATTTTCCTGCATTAATTTCAGGACAAAATTAGGTTAAAGAAGTTATTTCCCTCAGACCTGTTTTAGGTCTGCTGTAATAGATATTTTAGATATTTTCCCTATATAAACCACCCTAATTCATTGTTTAAAGGGTTGGTTGGCTGATATTCCTCATGCTGGACTTGCACTGTATTTTTGAGAAGCTCTGTAATCAAAGACTGCTGGAATGCTTTGGATGAAGAAATGAATGTTGTGTTATTAATGGTTAAAGAGTGACTGTGGAATTCCTGTGCTACTACATGGCTCAATAAGGTTTTCTACCTCTGTTTACAGTTTTATTATGTTTATGCATAATTGTGTTACCATCTAAATAGCAAGAAAAAGGAATAGCTTAGGTTTTGCTTGACTGCACCTTATGCTCAGTTCTTGTTATTTCTATATGTTTTCCTCAGAAATGGTTATGAATATGCATACTTAAATGATCATATTTACCCTGTTTCTTTCATATATGACTTTTTTTTAGGAATTCTTTACCGCTCCTAGACAAACTTTCATCCACCTTCCCTCTATGTTAGCTAATGAAAGATTCTTAGTTGCCTTTCATTTCTGACCTTCATTCCATCTTTATTCCAGCCTGATATTGTTCCATGCATAGCTATCCTGCTCTATATTCCTCTTGTGACCAAGAAAACGCAACAGCAAGCCTTAATCCATGACTCCATGCCCAATGGTTTGAACTTCTCACACTATGCATCCCAACTCTGCTTGAAAACATCTCCTTCCCACAAAAATCAAAACAAAACCCTTGTACACCATAACTAGCCTAAAATCAACCCAAAACAAAGTTAAATCATAAAGAGAGAGCCCTCTCTGACTGCAGGTAGGCTAGAACCTGCAACCCAAAGATTGGTTTGTGGTTACCTCGGTCATATCCCTTAAGGAGCTAAGGGACAACCTGAGTGTTAACAGGAGGTTACATGCAAGGATCATTTCAAAAACCCCCCACCAAGTGTTGCTTTCCCTAGATTTGTGGCATGCGCAAGATGTTGTCAAAAATCATCAACTGGATGTTGCAGATATCATTCCTCACATCAACCTTGTATCTCTGACATCCCACATCACATCTAGGAGCAATCGGCACATTCAACTCAGTTATTTTGGGGTAAGCCTGCTTCCCATGCCTTGTGTTGCATTTCTATCACTTTTTGTGTTTTCGCTTGTATAATTATTCTTTGCTTGATTTCTTTGAACACCTCCTATCATTTACATATATATTAGCTCTAGCAGAGTTTCAGTTTTCGTTAACATCTCACTATTGTAGCATGCATGAAACTATTTTCTGCAAACGGTCACCAATTCAGCGACTCACCTCACCCACATGCATGTTGTTCCATTTTTTGAATCTGTCATTCATCATTTTCATGCATGATCATTCACTTATGCTTACACTCAGTATCACCATGCATTATTTGTCCTATTTTCTTTCAGTTGCATGTCGGTGAGTTGAGCCAACCTTGGCCCAGACTCTACCTTCACCAAGGCTGCATTGCACAATCTGGGGAAAGAAGGCTTTGCCTTCCTCTCTAGAAATGCGCATTTTTTCCTAGCACTGGCCTCCAGGACTGTTTTGCGCTTTATGGAGGACAGTGACTGCTTGGCCCAGGAAATTACGCAAATCATTCCCTGGGCCTACAGTCCTTCCCAACTGGAATTGTGCATTGCGCAATCCCAGTAGCCAGACTAGACTATGCATTGCGCAGTTCTAGCAGCTAGTCAGTCTTCCAGTAGCCCAAACTATGCCTTGTGCAGCCTTGGCAGCCAGTCTCTTGACCTCCCGACTAAAATTGCGCAACCTTTATGATCAGTCACACAGGTATGTTGCAAGTCAGTTCTCAAGTTCATTTTGGTTTTCGACTGACAGATTTCTTGCCATGAGTGTTGCCATGTCTCTAGGTACTGCAGGTGTTCATCTTCCTCTCAACAGTGCAGGTGCAATGGTTTCCCAGAGGGCAGAGTCAAAGACACCATTCAAAATACACCTAGAGATGCAGTCGATCAAATGTCTATGAGCTTTCCTGCTCACAAAGATATCAGGTCGTTCGTAAACGAGGAAATTAAGATATGATAGCAGCAGCATCACAGCAAGCAACATCATGAACAGGAGATGAAGGCAGCATACCGAATGAAGCGAATGTAGCAAATGCAGTGAACGCAACAAATGTAGTGAACACAGCGAATGCAAGAGGAAGGTTGTTGACAACATAGGGGTGAAACAAAGTTGGAAGCTCAAGATGATGAAAGCAACTATGGAGACTCAAGCTATGAGATGATGGCGCTACATGAAGATCGTTCAAAGACAGGGAATGGAACAAAGAAGGAGTTGCATGTGCTAAACCAGTAACTCAAGGAAGAACATGAAGTTGCACAGATGGACAAGTGAGTTGCAGCATGAACAGGAATAGCAGTGGGTGCAACATGCACTCACGGATGAAACTGCACCCGTACAAGTTAAAGATCCATCCCATCAGCTAGCAAGGAGCAGACATGGTGAGGAGTTTTGTTGATCGCATGCAAGGGATTCAACGGCATGCATGCTATTGTGTGCATGCATGCAATCCAACCCATTCAGCACACTCACCAAGGCGAAGACAAAAGGAAGTCCAACTGTAGTTGAACATGTACTTTGGAAAGTTAATGCGCATGACCACCAGCACACACTTGAAGATCAACACAAACACTATGCATAAATGTGTTATCGGTTCAGCCGCACCTAAGGATACCATGCACATGATAGCAGACGAATTGGATGAAGGGGTCGAACCAATGCACCGATTGCAATAGAGGCAAGAGTTTGCTTCAGCAATATGTCACCATGAGGTGCATGCACACCATCACAGACAACCAAGCTTGGCATCAACTCACCACCTTCACCATCATAAGCATGTCAAAGAGTTGGTCTCATCACAGTGAATCGAGTGTCAATGATGTCTTACTTAGCTTGCTCAAGCCATGTTGTCTCGCATGAGTACATGTGCATTGTAACGTTGAGTCATGTCAAGTGTAAGTCAAGTGTTAATAGTTGGAGGTAATAGTCATAGAGTAGGTGAAGAGGCATGAGGGTAGTTGAACTGTCACAAAGGGGAATGTCAATGGTCACCCCAACCTTTGCTATAAATAGTCCCTCATAACTCATTATAGAGGCTTTTGGTCAGCCAAGCTTCTAATAGGACTATCTTGGAAAGAGCTTGGACAGTATTGTAACGCGCCTTAGCTTCTCCACTACATGGAGCTAGTTCATCTCTTTGGAGTAGCATGAAAATGTAGTTGTAACATTCCATTTTCAAGGCTAGTGGGTTTACATGGATGTATTGTATGATTGGAACTTACACTTCTTTATATAATAAGAGCCAACACGTTTTCACACATGTATTGTATATGTTGTAAGACTGATCTTTAACACTTGTAATGCATGTTTCTTTAACTGGTGTTCTACATCTGAACTGATTCATTTGTTGTAATTCTCAATCTATTAATGGAAATGTTCTGTATATGATGTTAATGTTGTCCCATCCATGTTGACTACTCTGCCAGACATCAGACAGACCTATCACTTGAACCTTGCTGTAACAATTGTTTCACTCGTTCGGACTGATCTGTGATTGTTGTACATGTTATATTACCTTGTATGCTGTGATTATCGCATCCTAGTGGACTGCTCTGTTAGAAGTTGTGTATGTCATGTGTGTTGTGTGTTCTTAGCCGAGTTGGGACTGATCCATTTCAACCTGGAACTCATCTTCACCCTCATCTCAACCCACTTGTGTTATAACCTCTCATACACCGTCCTTGACTCACCGCAACGATCACACCCTTGCTACTGACAAAGTTATCTTACTTGCCTTTGTGCGACATCGCGGTTAAGGCATTGCTTTATGACCCACTACTGGGACTCCTACACCAAACAGTCTGAAGTCTAATTGGGACTTCTTACCGGGGAGATCTCCTTACATGTTGACGGGTCCAACACCATCAACATTTTTGCACTAGAAGGAGGGCCATATGACAAGCTGATTCCTCACATCTGTTTTGAATCTCTACACATCTATCATGACTACCTACCAAACTGTTATTCCAGAGTGCATGTCCTATGGAAATGACTTCATTATCTTGGAAAATATCTCGGATAACTTGTCTCATAAAACATATGATGGTGGAGGCTAAGCAGCCTTGGTTAGGCTTGCAGTTAGCATTATAGGCTCATGTGAAAGACATGGACTCTTTGAGGAATACATGAGTTGTGCGTTGTTCATATACACACTTCAAGGGCATCTAATGCACTAGTGTGCCACACTGACTGAAAAAATCTATCCATTCTCTTGTCATCTGGTCAGAGAGATAGACCATGTTTTCAATCACTTTTACCATGAAGCGCTTGATCAAGAAATTCTGAAATTACGAAAAGCACCTGATGAATCCGTTGATCAATTTTACACATTCTTTTGTAATATTGAATATCGATTTCCTGAAGATGAAATTGATTGGGAATTTCTTTATGGAATATTTGAGTATCGTCTTCACATATCTGAACCCCGCTCAACACACTTCGATGATGGAGCTACGCAATCACAAGCAGGAAAAGTCGTTGTCAAAAGTGATTGTCCGCCATCACCTCATCAAACAACTCCACCATTGTGGAGTGATGTGGGAGATCATGCACATGCATCTATTGAACTGTCACACTCTCCCACCCCACCTGCTCCTGAGATTTCACCGATTTGGCTTGTAATATTGTTTCTTGTCACGTGGACTCTTCCCCTTGACCTCCATCTTCAAGTTCTGTTGATCCTCCGGATTGTACTGTCTTTTTTTCTCCCATTCTGGACTCCTCACTTGTTGTGAACAAGGATCAAGCTAATGACAGAGTTGGTATTATGCAGCCAACCTATGCCATCATTCATGATGAGTGTGTGTGGGAATCTAAAGAAGAGCCCGTGGTGAAGGATGACTCCCTTTCATCCGTGCCTCATCTGCTTCATCCTGGCATCCCTTTTGATTCTACCACTACTGATTTCTCCTGTGAAAACTCATTTCCGGATGCTTATACTTCCAATCATTCACAGGGCACCTTGGATGTCTGTCAGTCATTACAGTGCGGAGAGGACACATATTCCTCGGAAAATCTGTTCAAACTGTCATCTATCTTTCTTGAAAACACAGAGGGTGAACATCTTTTCTTCTCATCTACCCCTCTGCCTGTTTCATCAAATCATGAGGATGCCGACAAACATCCTCAATTTTCTGATCTTGGTTGTCATGATCTATTAACTTCCTCATCCAATCACGATGTTGATTCAACCATTGTTAATATATCCAAGACACTGGTCTACGATGATCTATCTATCCATGAGGTCAAAACCCCCCGGACTGTCGAGGCACTTTAGCCCGAGCTAATGGTTATGTTAGGCCCTCGCTGTCCTGAGGTTGGTCTCACTTCCGGTCATGAAATTTTTGAAACACTCAAGGCTCCTCATCACTATCTTCTTTGCACTAAATATCAACCAAACACCCAGATTATGCTTCATCCACTCGAACTACACAATCCCATTGCTCATGCATTAGAGGAATCTTACAAAGAAAGCACACATGCACAACACAAGTGGTCTACCTTTCTCACGTTTTCTTGCATGTCACTACCAAGAGAATGCATACACTCAACATCTACATGCAGTGTACCACAACATCATGGCATCACCACATAATGCATTTCATGCACTATCACTCATATTTGTTCTATGGTCACTTGTAAGCTCGAAGTGTGTTTGTCTTCACTGTTACATATTTCGTGTTTGTTGGTTAGAACAGCGATCTTGTTCACGAACCTTTCCTTCACCAACATGAGTCAACCAATGCGCCAGTGCCTGCATTGGAAGTATCACTTCATGTGAGATGACCCATGCACTATTAACTTAGGAGTACGAGTAGTGTTTGCTTTTGAGCTATTTTCTTTTGAGCTGTTTGCTTCCATGCTTGTTTGTTTACTTGCTTTGTTTATTTGTTTGTCTACTTGCTTGTTTTCTTACTTTCTTTTCTTTTGCTTTTGCTTTTGATCTTGCTTTGCTTTGTTATTTGTTAGTTCACTTGTTTCATTTCGTAGGATAGTTTCACGTCAAACCATCTATGACTCTTGAAATGAGCTGGATAAAGTACAAGAGGCCTTGTGCTACTATCACTACCTGGTTATCTATCGTCATGCCTCTGTATGAAGAACTTGTTACATTCATTCCATGATACGTCAATGGAAAATACATATTGTTTGAAGTGAACTTTGGTGAAAACACAACGCTTGCACACTAATTGGTGTCATCTGCGCTAGTCAGTTGTTTTTGGGTTAACCCTTATCAGCTCAGTCAAGTAGAGTAAGGTGAGGGGGAAACCCCAAACAGGCACGTCAGAGATATATAAATTACTTCTCTGCTGGAACAACCTCTTTTGCTTTCAATAAGGTAGGATCCCTCTTCCACCTCTAAAATGAATAAGTGTTATGCACAGTTGAAAAAATGAAAAAAAGTGAAAAAGGTTTGAAAAAAATGAAAAATGAATAAGTCAAATGAAGAGAAAGGCTTCCTACATAGGGAGGTGATTCAAGTAACTCTGTCAGGGTACTAACTAGGCTCACTGGCAGCAGAGCCATGCTTGTGTTCCTATGTGACTCCGTCAGGGTATTGTCTAGGCATGCTAGTAGCAGAGCAACACCAGAGATGAAACCAAGACTCTAACAACTATACTGCTTGTGCACCAATATACCCCTCAACCCCAATGGAAACAATTGTGCTTCCTTGGCCTGGAATGTGTGTCAATCGACCAAGATCTTGGTAGATGCTACATCTTACAATCAAGCTAGTGTGAAACCAAGATGATCTGAGAGCTGAACAATACTTCCGAAGGTGTTAGAGTTGATTTTCATGAACAAGGTCCATTCAGAGAGCTAGAGTTCTACCAGTGTGTTGCCAAGTGTTGTAGCAGCTACAACCACCCTCCAAAATTTTTCCCTAGCTTTGTTTTGGAGCCTCCCTTCCAACCTTCACAACAGCTTGCCTTGCTTCATCAAGATCACATCTTCAGTTTTTTGCTTGCACAAAGACAACCTGTTGATCACAACTTGATCCATTCCCCTCACAAGTTGTCCACCTGGACTTGGTCTAGCTGCAGGCTTAGCAGCTTACCCAAGAAAATTGCACATTTCTGGAGGGAAACCAGCCTTCCCTCCATAAATTGCACAATCCTGTCTCACAACCTGTTGGGCTCAAAGATTGTTCAATTCTGTCAGTCAACACTTCCAGCATGAATTGCACAATTTTCCCCAAAAGGGCTGCTCATCCCAGAATTTCCGCAAATATGGGCAGCAGTCATCTACTCTGCCCAGAAATTGTGCAAATCTCCTCAGCAATCAGCCCAGCTCCTAGAAAAAAATGTGCATTTACTTCAAGCAATCGAACAGCCTCTTGCATGTGCAGCTGAGTTTACCAATTCCCTCCCAGACCGAGAAAAACAAAATTTCATGCATGGGCTACTTCTCCTAAGGCAGCATGCAAAGGCATCCCTTGTTTCAAGGATCTATGTTTAGCAATTAGAGGTTACATGCAAGGATCATTTCAGAAACCCCCCACCAAGTGTCGCTTTAACTATATTTGTGGCTTGCATGTCACAACCTCGATGTTGTCAAAACTCATCAACCAGACACTACAGAGTTCATTCCTCACATCAACCTTACAGCTCTGACATCCCACATCACATCTAGGAGTAGTCGGCACATTCAGCTCAGTTGTTTTGGGGTAAGCCTGATTCCCATGCCTTGTGTTGCATTTTTGTTGCTTTTTGTGTTTTCTCTTATATAAGTATTGTTTCCTTGATTTCTTTGAATGCCTACTATCGCTTGCATGTATATTAGCTTGTCCTAGCACAGTTTCAGTTTTTGTTAACATCTCACTATTGTCGCATGCATGAAACTGTTTTCTGCGGACGGTCGCTGATTCGGCGACTCGCCTCACCCACATGCATGTTGTTCCATTTTCTGAAATTGTCATTCATCATTTGCATGCGTGATCATTCACTTATTCTTACACTCAGTATCAGCATGCATTCACTGTCCTATTTCTTTCAGTTGCCCATCGGCGAGTTGAGCCAACCTTGGCCTGGACTCTACCTTCACCAAGGCTGCATTACACAATCTAGAAATGTGCATTTTTGCCCAGCACTAGCCTCCAGGACTGTTTTGCGCATTTATGGAGGATAGTGACTACTTGGCGTAGGAAATTGCACAAATCAATCCCTAGGCCTGTAGTCCTTCCCAGCTGGAGTTGTGCATTGCACAATCCCAGCAACCAGCATCTAGATTGGATTGTTCATTGCACAGTTCCAGCAGCTAGTCAGTCTCCCAGTAGCCCAGACTGTGCCTTTCGTAGTCTTGGTATCCAGTCTACTGACCTCCCAGCCGAAATTGCGCAACCTTCATGATCAGTCACACAGGTATGTTGCAAGTCAATTCTCAAATTCATTTTGGTTTTTGACTGATAGATAGCTTGCCATGAGTGTTTCCATGTCTCCAGGTACTGCAAGTGTTCATTTGCCTCTCAGTAGTAGGTGCAATGGTTTCCTAGAGGGAAAATTTGAAGACACCATTCAAAGCACACCTAGAGATGCAGTCGATCAAATGTCTATGAGCTTGCCTACTCACAAAGATATCAGGTTGTTTGTAGACAAGGACATCAACATATGACAGCAACAGCATCATGAACAACAGCTGAAGGTAGCATACTGAATGCAGAGAATGCAATGAACACAACGAATGCAATGAATACAATGAATGCAAGAAGAAGTTTGTTGACAGCATAGGGATGGAACAAAGTTGCAAGCTCAAGATGATGAAATCAACTTTGGAGACTCAAGCTATGAGGTGACGGCGCTACATGATGATTGCGCAAAGACAGGGAATGGAAAAAAGAAGGAGTTTCATGTACTAAAGTAGCAACTCAAGGAAGAACATGAAGCTGCACAGATGGACAAGTGAGTTGCAGTAGGAATAGGAACAGCAATGGGCGCAACATGCACTCATGGATGAAACTACACCCGTACAAGTTAAAGATCCATCCCAACAGTTGGAAAGGAGTAGACACGGTGAGCAGTGTTGTTGATCACATGCAAGGGATTCAACAGCATGCATGCTATTTTGCATAGGCATGCAATCCAACCCATTCACACTCACCAAGGCAAAGACAAGAAGCAAGTCCAACTAGAGCTGAACATGTACTTCAACAAGTTGATGTGCATGGCCACCAGCACACACTTGAAGATCAGCACGGAAACTATGCATTAGTGTGTTGTCGATTCAGCCACACCCAAGAAGACCATGCACATGATAGCAGACGAGTTGGATGAAGGGGCTGAACCAATGCACTGGTTTCAATGGAGGCAAGAGTTCACTTAAGCAAGATGTCACCGTGAGGTGCATGCACACCATCACAGATGACCAAGCTTGGCATCAACTCACCACCTTCACCATCACAGGCATGTCAAAGAGTTGGTCTCATCACAGTGGACCGAGTGTCAATGATGTCTTGCTTGGCTTGCTCAAGCCATGTTGTCTCGCATGAAAACATGTGCATTGTAATGTTGAGTCTTGTCAAGTGTAATTCAAGTGTCAATAGTTGGAGGTAGCAGTCATAGAGTAGGTGAAGAGTCATGAGGGTAGTTGAACTGTCACAAAGGGGAATTTCAAGGGTCACCCCACCCTTTGCTATAAATAGTCCCTCATAACTCATTGTAGAGGCTTTTGTTCAACCAAACTTCTGATAAGACTATCTTGGGAAGAGCTTGGACAATATTGTAATGCACCTTGGCTTCTCCATTACACGGAGCTAGTTCATCACTTTGGAAGAGAAGGCAGATGTGGCTGTAATGTTCCACTATTTTGGCTAGCAGTTTACATGGATGTATTGTAGGATTGGAACTTACACTTCTTTATATAATAAGAGCTAACACGTTTTCACACATGTATTTTATCTGTTTCAAGACTGATCTTTAACACTTGTAATGCATGTTTCTTTAACTTGTGTTCTACATATGAACTGAATCATTTGTTGTAATGCTTAATCTATTAATAGAAATGTATTGTATATGCTTCTAATGATGTCCCATCTATGTCGACTGCTCTGCCGAACATCAAATATACCTTTCACATGAGCCTTGTTGTAACAACCGTTGCACTCGTTCAGACTTATCCATGAGTGTTGTACATGTTATATTACCTTGTATGTTGTGACTACCACCGGAAGCTGTGTATGTCCTGTGTGTTGTGTGTTCCTAGTCAAATTGGGACTGATCCCTCTCAACCTAGAAGTCATCTTCACCCTCATCTCAACCCACCTGTGTTAGAACCTCTCATACACCTTCCTTGACTCAATACAGTGGTCACACCCTTGCTACTGACAGAGTTATCTTACTTGCCTCTATGTGGCATCACAGTCAAGGCATTGCTTTACGACCCACTGCTAGGACTCCTACACTAAACGATCTGAGGTCTAATTGGGACTTCTTACCGGGGATATCCCCTTACATGTTGATGGGTCCAGCATTGTCAACATAATCATACACAACAAGCACTCTTGCTAAATGAAAGTTGTCTTACTTTTTCATGTTTTCTCCTATTTCTACATCTAAAGAGTGTGCATGTCGGCCATCTGTGCACAGTGTGTTGCAACACCATGGTATGTCCGCAGAGTGTTTCTCTTGCACTTTTACTATTTTTTTTTCTATGGACGAATTCAAACTTCGAGCATGTTGGTCTTCACTGTCTTATCTCTCTTTTGTGTTTGTTTACTTGAATATCTTTCTAGTCAACTGTGCCTTCACCAACATGGGTCAACTAATGCATCGATGGTTGCATTGGAAATATCACTTTATGAGGGTAGGCCCATGCACTGTTTAGCGTAGGAGTAGGAGTAGTGTTTTCTTCTTGTTTTCTTTGCTTTCTTGATTTCTTTTCTTTCATGTTTTTCTTTTATTACTTGTTTTTCTTTTGTTTACTTCTTTTCTTTGCTTGTTTGTTTCATTTTCTTATTATGCACCCATAGGTTTAGCTTCACATGAAACTGTGTTTGGCTCTTGAGACAAGCAAGGTGAAGTACAAGAGGACTTTTACACCTACCAACATTTGGTTATTTGTTGTCCTCTCTCTATATGAAGAGATTGTTATCTTCAATCAATGATACCCTGATGGAAAATATGTTATGTTCAAAGTGAGTCTTGGTGAAAACACAACGTTTGCACTTTTAACTAGTACCTCCTACTGTAATCAGTTTTTGTATATTCCGTTAACCCTTGTTAGCTTAGTCAAGTAGAGTAAGGTGAGGGGTAAAACCTTAACAATTATGTCACAGGTATATTTATAACATATTTCTCTCAAGGAACAACCTCTTATACTCTCAATAATTCGGGATCCCTCTTTCACCTCATGAAATAAATAAGTGCCTATGCACAGTTCTCTGAAAATGAAGAAAATGAGAAATGAAAAATAAAATAAAGGTGAAAGAAGAGAAAAGATTCCTACTTAGAGAGGTGATGCAAGTAACTCCGCTGAGGTATTGACCAGGCTTGCTGGTAGTGGAGCAATGCTTGTGTCCCTCCGTGACACTGTCAGGGTACTATCCAAGCCTATTGGCAGTAGAGCAACACCAAATATGAAACTAAAAATCTAACAATTATATTACTTGTGCATCAATATACCCCTCTTCCCCAATCGAATCAACTCAGTTGACTTGGCTTGGTATGTGTGTTGACCGATCAAGAGAATGGTAGGAACTATATCTTTAACTCAAGCTAGTGAGTAAGCCATGACGATCAAAGAATCAAACAATACTTCTAGAGGAGTTAGACTCTATTTACATGAAACAAGTTCCATATAGAGAGATGGAGTTCTACCAATGTGTTGCCAATTTTGTAGCAGCTACTTTCCTTCACTTTGCTTTGGAGCCTCCCTCCTCAAAATCTTAGCAACATGTCTTGCACTGCTCAGGTACTTATTATTTTATATGAATTTATCTTTCATTTCATAGCTTTTGTTTGCTAACTTTTTTTGTTGACCAACCACAAGCTGACCCCATGACTTGGTTCACATTCATTTCTTGCACTGCCTTGGCAAACTGCACAATCTTAGAGGGAACCAGCCTTGCTCTTAGGAATTGTGCAGAGCAACCCAGTAGTCAGCACTGCTCTCCAGAAATGCACAGAGCAGTCTAACAGATAGCCTTGCTCAGAGAAATTGTGCAGAAAATATAGACATTGGGCTTTAGCTCAGGAATTGCACAGACCTAGCTCGCAGCTTGTCTTCAGCTGAGAAATTGTGTAGAGCATGAGAGGCAGCAAGAGCCGCTCATCCCAGGAATTGAACAGAAGCATTCCTCATGTTGTTGTCTTATGCATATGCTGATAAGTTGCCTAGTTCCCTCCAGAATTGTGAAATCTTCCCATGTGTGCATGACAGTCTTTCCCGAAAAAGAAAAAAATCAAAAAACATCCCTAAAAGATAGGGATCTTTTTTCGCACTACGAGTTACATGCAAGTTGATTTTAGAAACTTCCTGCCGAGTGTTTCTTCTTCCTATATTTGTGGCATGCACGAAATAAACCCTAAATCTACCAAATCTATTTAGACGACACCCCAGAGCTCATTCTACACATTCGATCTTGGAGCTTTGGCATTCCCAAAGCATCTAGGAACCTTCAACACAGTTGGCACAACTTTTCTTGGTAAGTTTTTCTTTTCAAGTATTTTGCCGCTTTTTTTGTCACTTTTATTTCCTTGGCTTGTGTGAATGTTTTTTTGCATTTTTTATTGAACGACCACTAGAGTTTTAGTTTGTTTTAACTTGTAGAAGTGTTGTTTCAAGTTTTTCATTGTCTTTCTTAAGTGTCGCATGCATAACATTGTTTTTGCACCAACGATCGCCACTGCGGCAACCCTCTCCACCAGCTTCGTTGTTCATCCATTTCAGTGATTCCTGCATTGGTTTTGATTGCATGCATGATCATTCACTCCCATTTTCACCATCCTTTGGTTTCACTTTCATATCTACTCTTTTTCAAGTTAGCCTTGGGAAGATCTGGGCTACCCTAGCCCAGATCTTGCTTTCACCGGCATGCTCTGCACATTCCTGAACTTGAGGCTCTTCCTTGGCCCAAGGAATTATGCAGAGACTACCTGTCACTCACCTCCATCTGTGCTCTACATTGTTGTGGGAGTCAGTGCCATATATTGCCCATTAGGATTACGCAATGTACAGTCCCAACCAGTAGTCAAACCGGACTAAACTACGCATTGCGCAATTCCAGTCCATAGTCAACCTTGCTGGATTTCACTCTATGTAGTTTGAGTCAGAAGCAGGTCTCACTGGCAGCTGAGACTAAACAATGCATAGTTCCAGCTGACAGTCTCCCAACCTTGAGAGTCACTACCGCGCAATCTTGCCCTGTAGTCACCCAGTTTGTTGCATGATCGATCCATGAAGTGCATTGTGTTTTTAAACTGGCATTTGCTTGTTTTGAGTGTCCTCTCTATCTCCAAGTACATTAGTTGTTGATATTTTTCTTAGCAGTATAGGTATCATGGTTTCTAAGAGAGATGGATCAAAGGACACTGTAAAAAGAAGCATTAGATATGTGGCTAAACAGGTGCCAATAAAATTTCCCGTTTATGCAAACACATAGTTGTTCATAGAGAAGGACATGAATATCACATGGAAAGAGATAAAGGACACATTTGTACGCACTTTTAAGGAAGATCTAGAAGATAGTCAAGTCTGCGTCAACATTCATAAGTCAAGCTTATACAGGGTTGCATGTAGATACCCCACCTTCTTGTGCACAGATATCATTCACTAGGTTGTCTCACATATTGATTCTGAGATGATGACACTGAGCAGCGCTAGTGGGACACTACTTTCCACCTTCAGGATGGAAAACTACCGTCAGATGTATCACTTGCCGCAGCTGGTGAACTACATAAATGCATTGTTATTCACTCCAACAACAATGTGAAGTCAAGAGATATCTTGAAGCGTTGGGTAAAAGAGCCATCAAAGTTCAAGATGAGACCCAACCAGGTCTACAAGGCGAAGTCACTCAAGAAGGCTTACCAACTCCTGGTCATCTTTGTATATCGCTTTTATGGTCAAGAGAGCACGAAGACCTTCCCGTAAAGTTGGTTTGTTATGTTAGATCAATTGGAAAGTGAAGGAAGGCCTTTCAACTAGTTGGATATGTTGGTTCTTTAATTGAAAGTGCATGTATCAAATGCCCGGAATCTGCCTAAGGATGGACAAGCAATATTCTATATATTTGTGTACCTGCTTAATGCAATTTGTGACCAACAGCATTTCCCTCGCATGGGTTGGACATGGACACCATCAAAAGAAGTTTTGCATGCCTATTACAAGTTTCTCTCTGAGTGCAGGTACCAAGGAGTCATAACAAGGTTGTCTAACCACTTCATCACCCCACTTTACAAGATGATATTTTAAGAGGACCCACCTTGCATGTCCTAGGAAGCAATGCAGACATTGCTCAACATTACAGATTGGTATGCCTCACCTGATGGCACCTTCATTAGGATGTTTGGTGTAGAGAAGCCTATGCATGAGCTACCAAGGATTTCCACGGACAAGCTCATCATGTAAGAGGTTGCATACCACATCTCCATAGGGTTATCAGTAGAACTACACAGGAGGAATAAGGCACCATGGCATGGTCTTCCTTTGTAGATTGGGTTGTATGAGATCTGTACCTTGAAAGACGCAGATTTCGAGACCAAGGAATTGAAGAAGTTTAGGTTCAACACCAAGAGTTTCAATCTGTATGATGCGCACTGCATATGCAAGAACCATTGTGTGAAGGTGTACTTTCCATGGGTCCACGGGGCATGTCATTGGCGAGAGGACAGTCCTTGGAGGTATTTTTATAACTCCTCTAGGCTCAATGAACTGGTCAGCATGGTTGTAGAATGGAAAGTGGTATTGCAGGCAGCAGCACCACAAGAAGCAAAAACAACAACAACGGTGAGCAGCAAACCAATGCAAGACAAAGGAAAGAGGAAGATTGTCGAGAGCGCAGAGGCTAAGAAAAGCTACAAGTTCAAAGAAGACCCACTCGTTGAGAGAGTATCTTTGGAGATAGAAGAAAATATGTGACAACGTGATAGGAGAGTAACGCAGAGAAAGAGGGAAAAGAAAATATTGGAAGAGACAGAAAGGAGACTGTATGAGACAAAGAAGAAGTTAAAAGCAGAACAAGAGCTCAGGAGGAGATAGAATAAAGAAAGCCAGAAATAGGAACAGGAAGAAGGACAAGGTACACTGATAGAGAAAATTGCACAGATATAGGTTGAGATAACAAAGCAGCTAGCAGATGATGAAGAGGTTGAGTAGGTGCAGGTTCAGGGACTAGCTTAGCAAGTTGAGTAGTTGGTTGAGGTAACAGACATGGAGACGAGTTAGGATCTAGAGGACCAAGATATCGATCTCATGCCGACGGCATTCGAGGTCTTACCATAGTCTTCACCACCTCTAGAACCACAGTCTCCTTGAAGATGATCTAAAGGCTAAACTGTAAAATCTAGCATTTGACGAGACACAAGAGAGGATTGTACAAGCACAAAGAAAGCATATCCTGGATGATCATACATCACCTGTGCACACAAAAGAAAGGGTGATTGTACCATATGTTAGAATACATCTAGTTTCCATGGTTGAGGCTTCTAAGGCTTATGCAGAAGCCACGAGTTCAATGGTCAAGTTCTTGATAGCAGAGAATGATCGAATGGTGAAGGACTTGCAAGAGGCCAAGCAGAGAACAGAGCAGTCCGCAGGATCCACCATGATAGATATGAAGAAAGAAATAGTGGCGAAGATATCAAATTTCAAGGTCACCATGCGGACAGTGTATAAAATGTTAGTCACTATGCATAAAGTGGTTATCCATTTATATGGCTTTCAGCAACAGTGCACACAAACAACCCAAATTCTCAAAGAAATTCACACTGCTATGGCGCACATGCAAGCATGGACAATGAGGTACAAGGGATCTGTGCTTTACCTGCACAAGAAGATGAAGCCATAGGCTGATCTTGACAAAGCACTAATTCAAATGTTGATCCAAAATAATGAGCAGCTCCCTCCACTCATCACTAGCATTTAGGCTTCCTATGCACGTTTGTTCAGGATTTTGGATGTCGTAGTGCGAACGCACAAGATCCCTTCCATTAGAACCCTCACCCAAGTCATGAGGAAGAACCAAGTCATGATGGATTTAGACAAGTACATAGAGCAGTTGATGCGTGAAGCCACTAGTGATGACTGGAAACTCAGCGCGGAGAACATGCAAAGGTATATCAGTGGTCCAGCCACACTTAGGACATTGTTGTGCACGTTTCAGGATGAGTTGGATAGAAGTTTTAGAACCGTATACCCAGAAGTCATGGATGCAAGGATCTGCTTCAACAAAGATCCCAGCAAATAGTACGAGGACATAATAGAGAAGTACGAATCTTGGTATCAGTTCGTCACCGAATATCACCACGAGGAGGTTAACGAGTTGGCCTTTCCCCAAGACTCTAAGTGATGTTGTTTGTCTTGTCAGGTTGACTCAAGCCTATTTTGTCCCACAAAGGTATATGTGAAAATTGTATTATTGTAAATGTATTGTAAGTGAAATTCCAAGTGTCATTAGTGGAATGTGAACAGTCATTATGTAATATGAAGAGTCACGAGGGTAGTCCAAGAGTCAAAGGGGAATTTCAAGGGTCACCCTACCCTTTGCTATATATAGAATCTCATAACTCATAGTAGGGGATTTTTGGGAGCCAATACTTTGGCTAGGCATTGCTTAAAGAAGGCTTGGAGAGTATTGTGACAAGCCTTGGCTTTTCCACAGTGCAGAGCGAGTACATCTCTTTGGAAGAGAAGGTGGTGTTGACTATATTGTTCCACTATTGGGGCTAGTGGTTTTCAATGGTGTATGTATGGATGGAAATTTCACTTTATATATATATATATATATATAAGATCCAACATGTTTTCATGCATATGTTGTTATTATAGTTGGACTATTCTGGTTGCTTTATAAATGTATGTTATTTAACTTGCGTATTTGTGTATGAACTATTTTATATATGATTGTATGAATCTTGTTGAAATTGTGTTGTTGGTTTAACCCATCACTTTGGATTGTGGACTATTTCTCTTTCCATCTTGTGATGTCATTCAATTTGTGCATTCCTTCCAGGTTGCGTACTATTATAGGATTCTAAGGGACACGCTTCCTTTTCCCCTCTGGGTGTTACAACCCCCATGCATCTCACTTGACTCCTTGCAAGGTCACACACTTACTTCTGACAATGATATCACACTTACCTCTACGTGCTATTGCAGTCAAGGCATTGCTTTACTACCCACTGTTGGGACTCCTACTCCAAATGGTCTGAGGTCTAGTTAGGACTTCTTACCAGGGAGATACCATGACATGTTGGGTCCAGCACCATCAACACCTTTATCTCGAAATCTCTTGCAAGGTCCTCCTTGCAAGACTAGATCAACATATCATCTCCTGTCAGTATCAAATCATCAACATATGTGACTAAGATGAAAAAACTGCCATCTACCAAAATGTAGTAGAAGTTAGCATCTGTTTTACTCTTAGTGAATCCCAATCCACTGAGATAGGAATCTATGTAAGTGTATCAAGCACAAGGTGCCTTCTTTAGACCATAAAGGTCTCTCCTAAGTCTACATTCATGTGTTTCCCTATCAAATGTCTCAAATCCATAAGTTTTCTTAATGTACATATCTTACTCAACCACTCCATTGAGGAAGGTAGTCTTAACATCCATTTGGTGGATCTTCCACCCCACCTGTGCTACTAATGCAATTATGGCTCTGATAGAAGAGTATCTTTCCACAGGGGAAAATGTCTCCTCATAATCAACTCCCTCTACCTATGAGAATCCTTGGCCCTCAACACTACTATCAACTACTTGTTTCACCTTATACACACAATTGGAGCCAATAACAAATTTTCCCTCAAGTCTAGGCACAATCTCCCAAGAATCATTCTTCATGATGGAGTCATACTCCTTCACCATGACATCTACTCACACTTACTGGGAAACTACTTCCTCAAATGAAGAAGGCTCCCTCTGCTGTAGGCTTGTTCTCTACTCCTCCACATGTGGCTTCTCCAAACTTCTTATGGATCTAACTGGGGCTCCTCCTTTGGAGCGAGAAGCTTCTCCTCCGGTGGAATTCTCAGCTCTCACTCTAGAGAGATTCTCATGGCCTTTTCCTCATCAAATCATAAATATATCCTCATCACATTCATCTTGAGTGAAGGTATATACACCCAGTAAATATGAGGTGTCTTTGTGTATCCTACAAATATACCCGTCTCTGCAATAGGCTCCAACTTTTTCTGGCTATATTTGGATACATGATAATAGACCATGGATCCAAAAATGTGAAAGTGGGAGACACTTGGCTTCCTCCTAGAGAAAGCCTATTTAGGTGATATCATTCCAATAATTTTTTGAGGGATCCCATTATGAAAATAGATAACTATATTGCATACTTCTGCCCACGGGTATAGTGGAAATCCTTGATCATGCAACATTGTGCTTACAACCCCTACAATGCTTCTATTTTTCCTCTCTACCACCCCATTTTGTTGTGGGTTGTGAGGTGCAGTTAACTCCCTTCTAATACCGTCATTGGAACATAATTATTTGAAGGAATTAGACACATACTCTCCTCCATTATCGATTCTCAGGGATTTAATTTTTTGTCCAAACTCGTTTTCAACTAAGGCTTTGAATTCAACAAACTTTGAATAAACCTCATATTTCTTCTTCATAAAACAGATCTAACATTTGCATGACAAATCATCTACAAAGTTCACATAATACATGTTCTTTGAAATTGATATTTTAGAAAATGGTCCATACACATTTGAGTGAACTCTCTCCAATATGGCTCCAACTCTTTTATCTTGGCCCTAGAAGGAGGATTTGACATATTTTCCAAGAGTGCATCCCTTACAAACATCATGTTGATCAAGGGTGCATTTTAGAAGTCTAATGGTGATCTGTTGCATTATTTTCAAATCTCCATGGTGTAGGTGTCCCATGTGCCTAAGCCAGAGCTCTCCAACATCTTAGCGTTGAACATGTTTGTAGGTTTTAACCCCGTACAGAAATTACCTACATACAAATTCTAAAAAAAAAAAACAACAATGAGAGAATAAAACATAAAACAGATATACACTGGATTTTCCTCTGGATCCCAAAACCGTGACTACCAAATTGATTTGTGATTATATTCCTTTCAATGTTACAATACATATATATACATGTTGAAGCATCAATAAACCCCAATTCAGTAACCTTGGATTAGAACATAGCCACAGTTCCCTTGACCGCATCTATAAAATACCATGGGAAAAAAACCATCATGCCCAAAACCATGTGCTAAAACCATGCACAAAACCATAGGTAGGTCCACCCACTTAATATAGGGTCCAAAAAACATTTCCCCTGGGCACTGCCCCAAACCCCGTAGAGGGGGATACCACCCCCCTCAAAACCCCCGACAGGGGGGGCTGCCGCCCCCCTATGACCCCCCCTGTTGCACCCCAATGCAACAAACAGAGGGGCTATTGCCCCCCCTATGACCCCCCAGCACTTGGGGCTAGTCATGGAAATAATATAACACACACCCAACATTCTCCCACTTGTTGTTTTCTTTCCACAGGGGGCTACAAGAGAGCTTAGTCATTGGTTTAGCCCTGCAATGCCCATTGTTTCTCTACACCAAGAGAACTTCTCAGTGCTCACAGACTTTGTCAATGCATCTATAGTATTCTTCAAAGTGTCCACCTTTACCATAAACACCTTTTTGTCCTCAACCATATCCCTTACAATGTGATACTGAACATCAATTTGCTTTGTATTTGAATGATAAGTAGGGTTCTTTGCCAAGTAAATTGCAATTTGGCTATCATAGTCTATCCTTATAGCTCACTGTACCAACCCCATGCTTGAACACAATCTCTACAACCAAACTGCTTCCTTGCTTGCATGAGTGGTTGCCATGTATTCTGCCTTTGTAGTTGAAAGTGGTGCTACAGACTGTCTCTTGCTCATCCAACTGACTACACTTCCAAACAAGTTAAATACATACCCACTTGTAGATCTTCTCTGTTCTAAATCTCCAGCCCAGAATGCATCAACAAATCCACAGATGTCCAAAACTCTTTCCAATTTTGGTCTTCCTTAGTAGCACATACCATAATCACTATTGCCATGCAAATACCTGAAAACCCGCTTCACTATTGTCTAATGATCCTTCCATGGTTTCAACATTACCCTGCTCAATACTCCCATTGCATGTGCAATGTATGGTATAGTACAGACCATTGCATACATCAAGCTACTAATTGCACTTGCGTATGGAACACAGGACATGTCCTTTTCCTCTTCTTGTGTCTTGGGACACTGTTCAGCAGATAACTTTACACCTACAGGAATAGAAACCTTCACCAGTTTACTATCCTGCATATTAAACCTCTTCAATATTGTCTCAACATACTTCCCCTGGTTTAACCAGAGCTTCCTTTTTGTCTAGTCTTGTTTAATTTCCATGCCCAAAATATAGTTTACAGCACCAAGATTTTTCATGTCAAATTTGGAGGACAAATGGGTCTTCAATTCCTGGATAATTTCTTTGTTATTTCCAATCAACAACATATCATCCACATTCAGGACAAAATAAATAACACAGTCACCAATTAATTTAAAATACACAGAATGATCTACTTTGCTTCTGGTGAAGCCAGGTCCTCGTATATATGTATCGAATTTCTGATATGACATCCTTGGTGACTATTTTAACCCATACAAAGACTTTTTTAACCTGCATACTAATTCTTTCTTACCCTTCACCGCAAAGCCTTCATGTTGCTTCATGTAGATCTCTTCTTCCATATCCCCGTGAAGAAATGTTTTCTTCACGTCCATTTGTTCTACCTCAAAATCAAAAGCAGTAGTAATAGATAAAAGTAATCTAATAGAAGCTACCTTGGCAATAGGAGAACAAATCACCAAAATCAATTCCCGGCACTTGGAAACAACCTTTTGCTACTAACCGAGCTTTGTATTTTGGCACCTTTCCTTTTGCATTCATCTTCTTGTTAAACACCCATTTTCTACCAATGGGTTTCCTTCTAGCTGACAACTCCACCATATCCCAAGCCTCATTTTTGTGCAAAGATGCAATTTCATCAACCATGGCCTCTTTCGAGATTTTTCCATCCTCTGAATCTACTACTTCCTTAACAATTTTGGGATCATCATCAGTAATAGATAAAGAAATATTTGAAAAAAAAGCACCTTAACTATACCTTTATGGTTGCCTTCTTTCTCGAATTGATCTTCTCACATTTGGAGTTTGTGGCTCTTCATCTTCTAATTGCTCTTCTGTTGTAGAGTCTGATTCCTCCTCCTTTAGCTCAAACTCTATCTTCTCATGTTCCTTTGGTAGGACTTCATTTTTAATAACATCTTTCACCTCTCTAAACACCACATCGTGGATGCACACTACCTTCTTTTTTTCTAGGTTCCAAAGCTTATAACCTTTTAAACCATCCTTATACCCAATAAAGATGCACCTTTGAGATTTACTATCCAACCTGGTTCTTTTCTCATTTGGAACATGTACATATGCATCACATCCAAATACCCTCAAATGTGAAAGAGAGGGTTTCTTACTAATCCTTACCTCTTGTGGATTCTTATCCTCCAACACTGATGAAGGTGATATGTTGACCAACTAACATGCAATCTCCACCACCTTTGCCCAAAATTCATGGCCTAACTTGACACCACTGAGCATGCTTCTTGCCTTTTCCATCAATGTCCTATTCATCCTTTCTACAACTCCATTTTATTTAGGTGTGTATGGAGTAGTCTTATGTCATGCTAAACCACACTACTTATAGAACTCTTCAAATTCCTTCTTGCAAAACTCTCCATCATTATCTGTCCTCAGCAACTTTATCTTCTTCTCTATCTAGTTTTCCACCAAAGCCTTAAATTCTTTAAACGTGTCAAAGACTTTAGATTTCTTCCTGAGGAAATATATCCATGTATTCCTTGAGAAGTCATCTATAAATGATAAATAGTACACAAAATTACCCAGTGATGGAACCGACACAGGTCCAAACACGTCATTGTGAACAAGCTCTAATATATGTTTCACCCTCTTAGCACCAAAGGGGAAACTCACCCAATTCTGCTTCCCATATACACAGTTTTCACATAAATCAAAATCCAGAGAGAAATTATACATACCTTCTATCGTACCATTACCATCAAGTATTTAAAGGCTCTTCTCTCCAATATGTCCAAGCCTTTGATGCCATTGCATGGTATTTTCTCCAGAGACCACTAGATTTTATGCTCCACTTTCAGGAACTACAGAACTGTTGCACTCATCAATAACAGTGCTACCCTGAAGCTTGTACAGAGTTCCAACCTAAACTCCCCACATCAATACCATTGCTCCCAGAACCATCTTGTAGGTATCTTTCTCGAACACGGTTTTTTCACCTACATCGTCTAGCTTGCTTACAGAAATCAGATTGTTGGCCAATGCAGGAATATGAAGAACACTTGGAAGTGTTCTACTCCTTCCATCTTGCAACTTCAAATTGGATTTTCCACGACTGATGATTCTAGCCTTCCTATCATCCCCTAAGAAGGCATCACCACCATCATATTTCTCATACTCGTAGAACCACTCCCTGTGGGGAGTGAAATGAAAGGATGCACCTGAGTCAATCAACCATGCCTCATGATCTAAATTTGTAATTGAAGAAGAAGAAGAAGCCAAGTGCACATCCCCACCTTCATCTGAGGTGGTTTTCACCTCTATAGAAGGAGCATCATCAGATCCCTTTCCTTTCTCAGGAGATTTAGATCTACAGTCCTTTTTGAAGTGCCCTTCCTTTCCACATTTCCAGCACACCTTTACATATTTTCCTGGAGATTTAGATCTACCTCTAGATATAGATCTCCTACTCAAGGTTTTATTTTTGTTTCTTTTCTAGGACCATCCTCATACAGAAAAGGCATCACCATTCTAGCCCTCTGTATTTTTCTGTCTCATCTCCTCCAACAACAAGGATGAGAATATTTCATCAAACTGCAAGGTAAGCACATTTCTACCTATTGCAACAACCAGACTATCCCACGAGTCTGGTAGAGAACACAACAAACTAATCCACTTATTTTCATCTGAAATTTTTATATCAACAGATAACAACTAGCTTACCATAGTATTAAAGGCATTCAAATGGTCTGTCACCGAGCCTCTATCCTTCCTCCTTATGTTATACAAATTTTTCCATAGGAACATTTTATTCACCTAAGACTTAGATTGGTACAAAGTCCCTAACTTGTCCCACAAAGCCTTCATTGAAGCTTCCCCTGATACATTCAACAATACTGAATCTGAGATACGCAGTCGTATTGTGCTATTTTCCTTCCAATCCAACTTCTCCCAGTATTCAGATGACATTGTCGTTGGTTTAGTACCCAGATCTACCGTGATCCACTGATATTTATCCACTAGCAGATCCTCCATCTTGAGTTTCCACAACTCAAAACTATGACCATTAAATTTATTGATCTCTATCTTTCCACTGCTCACCATCTTCTTTCACCATAAGGATCGATCCCGCAAATCTCCCACTGAACATGGTCTATCATAGGCTCGAGAAAAACCCCTCAGCAGCAAAGTCGTCCACTTGAAGCCAAAACAGTTCTGATTCCAAATGTAGGTTTTAACCCTGTACAGAAATTACCTACATATGAAATCTAAAAACAGAAAATAAATAATGGCGAGAGCATAAAACATAAAAACAGATATACACAAAGATTTTCCCCTGGATCCCAAAACAGGGACTACCAGATTGATTTTTCATTATATTCTTTTCAATGTTACAATACATATATATACATGTCAAAGCATCAATAAACCCTAATCCATTAACCCTGGATTAGAACATAACAGTAGTTCCCTTGACCAGATCTACGAAATACAATGGGCAGAAAAAGATCATGCCCAAAACCATGTACTAAAACCACACACAAAAACATAGGTAAGTTCACCCACCTATTATAGGGTCCAAAAAAAATTTCCTTGGGGCGTTGCCGAGGACCCCATAGAGTCGGGCTACCACCACCCTCAAACACATCAATAGGGGGGGTTGTCTCCCCCCCTACTGTGCCCGATGCAATGAACAAGGGAGGTTATCACCCCCCTTGTGAGTCCCCCCCCTGCCCGTGCATGGGGCTAGTCGTGGAAAAAATATAACACATACCCAAAAATGTTCTTTGTTGCTTCTCAACGTAGTGCATGCATACATCTCTAGCTTGTAGATATTTTTAACCAAAACACCAATTTGTTTTACGTTTCTAGAATCAACATGCTTCAAATAAGATTTCCCCTTACTAAAAACCACATCATATGCACGATCTTCAAGTACAGCTATGGGAACTAAAAAAAAATTTAGACCAGGCACATTCATTACATTCTTTAGGTGAAGATGAGACCCTGACTCCCTCTTAAGGGTGACAATCTCAATTCTTTTGGTACTGTACCTCCCATAATCTCCAAGTTCTATGTGTAATTATAGGTCCTTCTCTTATAAGTTGTTGAAGAACTACTTACTTCCTATTGTAAGAAATGAAGCACCAGAATCTAAGTACCATACACTGCCTCGTATAGTACTTGTCATGCATGTAATGAGGGTGAAATACAACTCTAATTGTGATGTGAGAGAATCACCTATTGCTACTCCTATAGGCTTCTTCCTGGACTTCTTGTGTGGACACTTGGTTGCATAGTGTCCATATTCATGGTAGTGAAAACAATTATTTTACTGAGGTCGTTCTTCTTGCCATGGTTCTGGATGGATTATGCCTTGCCTTAGGCCTTATTTCCCATGGCTTTCTTTCCTTTACTTGCTAGAGAAAAGTTTTATTACTCCTTAGTTTTGGATGTGACACTATCTCTAGTGTTTCTTCTAATCTCCTCCTGCACCATGCCAAACCAAAGTCTCTCCCAATCTTGGAGCGTGTCTCTTCCTTTAACTAAATCTTGATAGTTGTGCCAGCACTTCGGAAGGCCAAGGAGTGCTAAACTCACAATTTCATATGATGTCACATTTTATCCTACTCCTTCAATTTCATCTTTGACCTGAGTGAATCTGGATAGGTACTAAATAATGCTGTCATTTTTTTGCATTCGAATGCTCTTAAGTTTATCTCTCAATGTTAATTTCCTAGCATCATTGCTTCTTTGGAATAGATCTATGATATTTTTCCACATTTCAAATGGAGTATCCTTTCCATCATAATCTAAAACCACATGATCCCTGACTCCCTCTAGGATAATCTTTCTAGCTTTTGTTGTGTCTTTCTTCCATTGGACCAGTTGTTGTGCATTTGATGCTACCGTTTTTTGAATATTAGTTTGTGTGTATTCCCATACTCCATTGTCATCTATTACAACTTCCATCATGTCTTTATAATCACAAAAAAATTAGGTTCCATCCAATGCATACTCAAGCCCCAATCCATTGAAAGACATTGTTCCTACACTGAAGAAAATTTGCTCCAAAAAATCCACGGTTCAAAATTTTTCTGAGAGAATATATAGAACTTGGTTTCTATGTAGTCTTAAATAGCTTTGATACCATGTAGAAATAGCTTGAAATTTGCAGTTTCTAATGAATTTAGACTGAAAATAATGAACACAAATTTCTTCTACTCAATTTTTGGAAAGAAAAACATACAATAGGATCACGTGCAATCATTCAATCACAATGAACACAATATTTTTATTGGGTAACCCAACTGGGAAAAATCCCTCCTCTATTTGTATTAAATCAAATGAGAATATGGATCTATTACAGTGACAACTTCAATCCTTGAAGCTCAACCTGCACTGCGATATTGATCTTCTCCTACTCTGACCAACTTTCACTACAACAAAAAAGGTCATTGGTGAGGGTCATGCCCTGACAGACCTTTAAGGTTCATCGCCAATGTTGCATACGGTGATGGTCCTTAAAAAAGCGTCATTGTAAGTGCACATAGTGACAATCCTTTAAGTTTTGTCACCAAATCCATTTTCAATGACACTATTGGTGAGTTTTGTTAAAGGCCCATTACTAATTCTCTCTTTGGTGACACTTCTAGTGATGATCTTTTATTGTCCCTCGCCAATGCTCTTTTTGGTTACTTTTGGTGACGGTCAAAAAATGTTTGTCATCATTGATCATTCCAATGAGTTTTTTATGACGCTATGTGACCGTTGCTATATTTTTTGTCAAAAGATAATGATTTAAGACAATTTTTATGGAGTCTTTTTCATTATGTGTCCAAGGCCATAGTGGTTAGAGTCAATCAATTTTTTAAGAATTAATTAATGGGTATCATTTCCCTCAAGTAATGAGAATGTAGTTTTTCTATGAGTCAACACCTTATTCATCTTTGTTAGGTTTATTATATATAAAATTCCCTTTAGATGAAGTTCTAATAGTATGTGTAGGAACCGTATTATTTAATACGTAGTCAATCTTGGTCAATTCTATTAATGAGAGTGACCTAGAACTCCTCAACATTCCTCGCACACCTTGACATGCTTTGGCACACACTAACATTCCTTGGCACCTTGCATGTCTTGTAACGTATTTGTACCTAGAACATATTGTTATGGCTAGTACACCTAAGTACATGTTGGCATGCCCTAGCACAACATAACACTCCCCTAACATGTGTTGGTATTCCCTGTAGTCCCTAGCATTCTCTGGAACACCTTGACATGCACTGACATACATTAACACTTGTCACACATTAACACTTGGCATGTATTGGAACCTATTGTTAGTATGCCTAGCATGCCCCTTTTGAAAAAGGTAAAGTATTGAATTATTAACCCTCTTATGTGTTCATTTCCTTTCGTTTTAGATTGGTTCTCCCTTTGGTTGCCTTGCCACTCCTTAACACATGTTGGCACACCTTGACACCCTGCACATCCTGGCATGTCTTAGCACCTAACATGTCTTGGCATGCCTTGTCACTATTTGGCACATGTTAGCACACCCTGGAACTTCCTAGCAAATTCTGGCACTTCTTGACATGCCTTGGTATTCCCTAGCATTCCTTACCACTACCTAACATACCTTTTCACTCCCTCCTTAGCACGCTTAGCACACATTAACACTACCTAACACACCCTCATATTCATTCATTTCCATGAACTTTGACCTAGTGCTCCATTGTATTACCCTAGTTCTCCCTAACACTCCTTGGTATGCATTGACACTCTCTAGCAAACCTTAGCACTCATCAGCATGCCCTATCACTCCATAGCATGTGTAACACTCTCTGACACACATTGGCACTTGGCACATGTTGGCACTTGGCAAGTATTAGATACCTAGCATGTGTTGAGATGCCTTGGTATTCTTTGGCATGTGTTGGCATGGTTTGGCATGGTTTAAGATTAAAGTTATTTGAGACTAATTATTGGAAAGTAGGAGAGAAGTAACAAAGGAAGATTTGGCAGTTAGAACGCACTAACACTTTGCACTTGGCACTTGGCACGTATTGGCACACACACTACTACAAAAGGCCTTTAAGGGCAATTTGGCTTGTGACAGTCTTGCGAAAACAACCTCTAAAAGTGCTTTTAGGGATTTAGGGATTGTTTTTTAATACCACCCCTCAGTCCCTGAAAGTCATGAAAATGTGAACTTTTTCAAATGTGTTCTAAAAACCACATCTAAAACTATTTTTTCGTGATTTTTGGAGGCTATTTTTAAAGTATTGCCCCTAAATATATTTTTCATGCTAGGTTTTTGGAAACCCCCACAGAAGGTCATGAAAATTGAACTTTGGGGGGAGGGTTGGGTTTGGGGTTTAAATGACTTCCCATAAATAGATTTTTCATGGAAATTTTAAACCCCTCTCCCTGAAAATTCATGCAAATTCAACCTTTTTGTGCCTGGGGGTTTCTAATATTCGCCTCTAAAAGTGTTTTCCCATTACTTTTATTTGGGGGGGGCGGGGGTGGTGGGGGTTTAAATGACTGCCCCAATATATATTTTTCATGGCATTTTTTTTTACAACCCCCCCTAAAATTCATGATAATTTAACTTTTGGAAATGGTTTTTGAACCCCACCCCGCGCGGCCGCACCCCCCCCCCCCCACAAAAAAAAAAGTCATGACAATTGAACATTTGGAAGTAATCATTTACAACCACCTCTAAAATTTCAGTTCTCATGACTTTTGCAAGGGGTGTCCAAAACCACCTCCAAAATTTCAATTCTTGTGACCTTTAAGGGGGTTTATTTGACAGTGTAACTTTTGGAAATATCTTTTGACAACACCCACCCCCGTCTCCCACCCTCGCCCCCCCCCCCCCCCCAAATGTCATTAGAGTTAAACTTTTAAAGGTGGTTGTTAAATGACCACCTCCAAATGTTCAATTCTCATGAATTTTTGGGGAGGGGGATCTTTTGGTGTATTGAATGGGGCAAGGGGACATAAGGGTAGCATGGATGTGTAGAAGTGAGAGGTTCGAGCATGGTTTACTAATATTTATAATCCTAGCATTGGAGAATGAGAAGGATAGGGTGCGTAGAGGGAAGGCAACAAGTGAAATTGATAGGGGAACCCCCAATATTTATGATAAGGGTATTAGGGGCCCCATTATCACAAACCATAAGTCCTTAACCCATAACCACTAAAATCCCTATCCCCTTAATCCCCAATCCATAATCCCTTAAGCCCTACTCTCATAACTCATAACCTTTGAGAGAAGATTCTTCAGCGAAAATCACATCGGGATGCTTTTGTCAACGTGTTTCGAACCAACCAGTGTGGTTCATCGTCAGGACAAGTTGAATGAACAGGTCTTGCTTTTCATATTAAATAGTCAGAGCAGAATATCCAACGGCTATATTTTTTGACCAAGTAATGACTATAATGACTAACGGTCGTTACCTGGTCAAGAAATATAGCCGTTGGATATTCTACTCTGACTATTTAATATGCAAAGCGAGATCTGTTCATTCAACTTGTTCTGACAATGAACCACACTGGTTGGTTCGAAATGCGTCGACAAAAGCATCCCGATGTGATTTTCGTTGAAGAATTTTCTCTCAAATTTTATATGGATCACAGAAGCCTAAATTCAATAATTCATAACCTGTTAACCTCATTATCCCTTAAGCCCTAAGCAATTAACCCCTTAACTCGTAGGCCCTAACTTAGAATCCATTAACCACCCTTAAAAGTCATGACAATGTAACTTTTGGAGGTAGTTTTGGACAACTCCCCCTAAAAAGTCATTACAATTAAAATTTTAGAGGCATTTGTTAAATGACCGCCACCAAATGTTCAATTCCTATGAATTTTGTGGTAGGAGGGGCTTTTGGTGTATTGAATAGGGAAAGGGGACATAAGGGTAACATGGATGGGTAGAAGTTAGAGGTTCAAGCATGTTTTACTAAGATCTATAATCCTAGCATTAGAGAATGAGAAAGAACTTTAAGACCTCATAGAATAGGGGATAGGGAGCTTAGAGGGAAGGCAACAAGATAAATTGATAGGGGAACCCCCAATAGTTGTGATAAGGTGATTAGGGGGGCTATCATCACAATCCATAAGCCCCTAACCCAAAATCACTAAATTCCCTATCCCCTTAACCCTAAAGCCATAATTCCCTAACCCCTACACTCATAACTCATAACCTAGTAACCCCTTAACCCCTTAAGCCCTAAGCTACTAACCCCTTAACTCCTAACCCTTAACCCCCTAAGCCCTAATCCTGTACCCTCTTAAACCTTGACGCTTAACCATTAACCTCTGACTCATAAACCCCTATCCCCTTAACCTACTAACACCGATGTCATATAACCCTTAAGCACTTAACCCCTAAATCCCCTGACCCCTTGATGAGCACCAGTATTGAAGGATGCTACAACTCCTAGGGCTACCAACTTTATTTCATCAATCTGGGGTTCGTATAAACTTGGAGGTGATAGTGTTGTATACACAAATAGATGTAATGGGTCCACTCTTTGTCACTACTGAGCTAGGGTGATAGACCACTAGGGTTTCTGAAACCAACCTTCTATTGATTTAGAAGAAGTTTGATTACCAATTGAGAAAGGAGAATTTTACCCTAATTGAGAGAATTGAAATGCTACCTACTGCAGTAATGAAAGACTGAAATAGATGCCTAAAACACATAACTCATCTAGCTATTTGTTAATATATCTTGATTTTAAAAGAATTCTAATTTAACACGTGAAATATTAACTACCCTAAGCATGGAATCTGATCTAAACAAGCACTTAACTGTTGTGTGCATGAATAAACATAACAACCTTTTTCTTTTTATCTTTTTGTAAAAATATGAATGCTAATCCTTCTTGGTTGCATGGCAGGTGAGATAGGTGTGGAGGGAGATGAGTGCAATGGGTCAAATGGCTTGGGAGGAAAGCAGGGGTCTTCTCCTAGCTTTCGTGATGCTTTTTTCACAAATCGAGCTCAAAACAGGCCACTACAGGTTTTCCTACAGGATGTCTACAGGATGTCCTAGTTCACCTACAGGATCCCCTGTTTTCCTACAGGAACAGGCTAAAAGCATAAGGAGTGATTTGGAAAGTGGTATGGAGCTTAGGGAAGGTGAGGAATGGAAGAAATAAGGCAAGGAAGTGGTTGTAACTCACTCAGAACTCAAACCAAAGCTTTATGATGGTTGGATTTGCTCAATAAGCATGGCAAGTTGTCTTTGTAAAACGATACTTCGAATTGAGAACTTAGTGGCCCTTAGCGATCATGGGTGGATATGGTTTGGCTGAGGCTGATGACATAAGGTCTTCTTGCAATGTAGAGACTCCTGCAACATATACATCATTGACGGCATTTATCCATAAATCATCTCAAAACAATAAGGGTTTACAAAAATATAAGAGAACAAAGTTTGCATCATTTATTTGCCAAGTTCATGCATGGAAATCCTTGAAACCTATTATGAAAGAAACATTAAATCTAATACAAAACTTAAGATATCAGAAATGACAATTGCAACCTATCTTCTAAAACTGAAAGAGGATGACCTAATTAGCAGAAGAACCCTAAATTTTATAAGAAACTAGAATTTTGTCTTTTTGGGTTGAATGGGTGTTGTTCCTCAAGCCATGGTCCCTGAAGGAAGGAATGAGGCAAGAGCCACCTGATATCAAATTTTTTTTAATATTTTCTTATCTCTATAATTCTACTGTTAAAGTTATCCACAAATGGAAGAAAACTAATAAAATATACCAGTACTTGCAATTTAACAACACCAAAAACAACTTAACAACTAATCTATGAGATAATCTAAGCATACAAGTACAGTAAGAGGAACCATTGCTGCTAGGGTTGGGCCCTAACCCAAGAGATTTAGCCCGATAAGTCAACTCAGTGATGGATCAAGGGAATCCTGCTCATTTTCATTAACATATCAAAAACTCCTTAACAGTGTTTGGTTACAATCCTTCAACTCGAAAACTGCTTAGCTATCTTGCATAAAAAATCTGAATCCTAATGAGGCTCTAGGCCTCTTTATTTATACAATTGAATTTTCCAACAACTTCCTTAAATATAGGGAGGCTTGGCTCCCAATATTGAGATTAACTAGTTCTTAATTATCACTGGCTTGGCTGCCAATGATCCTCATGACTCGGTTGTCTGCAACTCCAAGCTGGTGTGATTTGATTGAGAGATCTTTGAGTGAGTGAGGATTTAATGAGGCAAATCCATCTCCTATAATCTCTCTTTCTTGTCTCATTCCAATTCCTGAACCCTAATTAGCCATAATTTTCTCCCAAAAACCTGCAATCAATGCACATTAGACCACTAGACATGACATCTTACTTTTACTCATCTCATTAAGCAAAATATGATTAAAACATGTAAAGAATTATGAGAAGAGTTGATTTTAGTAAGCTTGGAGGTATATTAAGCTCCATATATTTTACCCAATGATGAGTCTCATCATCACCCCCTACTGAAAGTGTTGCTCATCCTCTGATCAACTTAATCTATGTCCATGTCCTTCATTACTTTGGTGGCTTCCCTAACATCCCATGCTTTTGTTGTAGCCTCTTCCTCTTATGAATAAAACCATGCATTCTTCTCTATCTCCTCCCGCTGCTTTCTTTCTTCTTCCTCTTTTCTTCCTTCCAACATTCCTAAAAGAAATGGGGGACTAAGCCTCAACCCAATCCAATTGAATTTGATTCTTTGTAATGCTTTCTTATACATTGGGGTTCTATTTAGTGCCTCCCTCATTCTGTCAGGAGAATGATATTCTCTGATTTTTAGGTTGTAAGGTAAGGTGTTCCATCTCCTTTGGTAGGCTTGTTGGTTTTCATCTCCTAGCAATCTTATCGTGTCTACAAAGTGTGTGACTTCTTGTTCTTGTACAGCAAGGTACCTTGGTGCAAGCTTGAGATCATTTTCAATGCGTTTTTGAGTGCTGATGATAACCATTGGGTTAAACTATTCTACTCTGATCATAAGGGGTTCTACCTCTTCTTTTGTCAATACCTTTTTCATCTATGTAGCTCTTGCCTCCTCATGATTCATCCAAGATGTCAAGTCCATTAATTGCAAGTCCCCTAGCTTTGGATTAGGTCCCACACGTTTAAATCTGTCAAGGCTAAATTTTGTAGGTAGAACTCAGATATCTTTGCTCTATCCTCCAAGGTGCTTTGATCATATAGGTCAATGAATTTTTTGTATTCTTGGAAAGGCATAGTTCCTTTTTGTGCTAGGGTCTTTATCTAGAATTGTAGCCATTATTCCTTGAGGTATAAGGCATATGACTTTGCTAGCATCCTGCACTAGATTGCCTCCATGGATAAACTGGCCATAGTTGCCAATTGACCTTTCCTTTCTTGTAGATGCTTCCTTAGCCATGTGTTCTCAGCCTCTAACTGAGATTTCATTATTGCTTCTATGTCTCTTATGCTGCTCAGTTCTCTGCCCATCTCCTGCAATTTCTCCTCCATGTGGCCTACATCCTCTACCCCTTTTGATTTAGAAATTTTCATCCACCTGTGTGTCCTTGCCCTCTCTTTTTCAAGTTCAAAGAATAGAGGAATGGAAAAATTCTATGGTATCACCCTACCTCCTTCAATGAACCTGTAGTAGGAGTTGAGGTTTGGCTGTGGGCTAGGTTCCTTTAGTTCTTGGCCCTCTTCCTTTGTTTCTTGTTGAGTAATTCCTTCCTGGTCTCTTTTCTGTGTTTCTTGTAGGATTGTCTCTACTTCCTATAGGTCTGACTGTGTCTCCTATAGGATACATTTTCCTTTTGATGAGGCTGACCTTGTGACAGGCCTCCTAACATAGGTGATTGGAGACTTGGGAGAAGCTTGTTTTGATGTTCCTTCTCCTTCATTTTTCTTTAGAGGGACTACCTTCTCTTGTTGTTTTGGTGAGTCCTCTATGACAATTGGAGTTTTGGTAGGGGTTTGAGGTCTCCCTTATCTAATACTGGTTCTCTTTCTTGTCCTGAAGTAAAGTGGGTTTTGTCTTTATCTCTTTCACTTTGATTTGATAGGTGTACTTAGGACAGTTAGAGAAGTTGTTGCCTCTTACTATGTAGGCTCTAGAGACACCCTTGGTGATTCTTCTTCTTCTCTTCCTTGAGTTGAAAAATTGTGTTCCTCCTTCTATCCTTCATCCTCTTTTCCATTTTCTTTTTCATCTTCTTTTATGTTTCCTCCTTCCTCTTCTTTTTCTTCCTCTGTTTCTTCACTCTACTCATATGTTGCTACTTTTGTTTCCTCCTCTATTTTTCCTTCATTTTCCTCCTTTGTCTCTTCTTCATTTTCATCCTCTGTTTCTTCTTCCCCCTCACTAGTAGTAGGGCTTCTAAAACTCAATAGCTTGAATTTCTGCTTATTCCTGCAAGTCTGCAAATGTTTTCCATACAATAGGGAATCTTAAGTTTTGTACAACATCTTCAAGGATGAGTTTGATCAACCCATGATGGGATAGTTGCTGATGGTTTCCCTCTTGCACCCTGATGCTCATGTCTATCATGGATTGTAGAAGAAAATAGGGTATACTCAATCTATTATGAGGAGGTGTGTTCTCTCGAAATCTTAGTTCTTGGAGGAGTCTAAAGTGGTGTCCATACACTACATTGTATCTCCCCACACATGAAATATATTTTATGATATGGTAACTGACTTCATTCCAAGGGTATGGAATGTTCTCCCTTCTAACCCCATTTTTGTCTTCAATTGGCTCTTCTCCTTCCAAAAAGAAACTTTTCTTTGCAAGGGTGTTGTTAGTCTTGTCCTCTTTTCTCCATTGTAACCCTAGGGGGAGTGTAGTTATTCTTCTTATAACCTCAGGGGTAATTGCTACTGATAAACCCTTCACTACAGCAGTGGCACTGGCTCTAGTGAGGGGTATGAGTGAGAGGGAAAATTCTCTGGCCACATCATCATCGTATCCTCTCATCCTCTCAAAGAACCCCATCCATTGATGCCTTGTAAAAATTTCCACCACAAGAGGATGCTAGTGGATTCTTGTTGTGTTGGTGGGTTCTCTCTTATTGAAACCTCCTGTCATCTTTTCCTGGTAATTCTTGAGGTTTGTGTGGATAGAGTGAGGAAGCTTTGGAATTTAACTTTTAGTGACATGCAATACAATCTTTCTATCCTGAGATGCACTGCAAATTCCTAATCGAATTGAGGATTTGTTCTTTTTAATTGGAAAATATGGAAGGTATGGCACCTACCTCACTTTGCTATTTTCCGGTGATGATAACACTTGATTTGATTGCCCTTAGTGTCCACTGATGGCTTTGTAGGCTAATCTGTCTGGATCCTGTAGGTTTCCTGTAGGTTTCTGCTTGTTGTAGATGTTGACTATTTTCTGTAGGTGCTATTTCAGGAATGCTGAGAGTAACCTCTTCACTCAATGAATCCTTGCAGTTGCCTTTGCTTTCTTTATATCAGAATCAGTGTTTTATTTCTATTTATGGATGATCGTGTGGGGTGGTGTGCTAGCTGGCCGAGTACGAGCACCTTCTTTTGGATCATTGGTCCCACTATCAGTCCATCATTTCACCTTACCTTGTAATCATCTCCCACTCTTATCCTCCGTAACTTAACCATTTTTAGATTCATTCCCTTTTTCCTTTGATTTTACCTTTGCCACGTGTGTAGTGGTCTAACCCTTTTCTTCTCGTTATTTGACCGAGGGTGGCCAAGTTAACTGGCCACCTTCACTTATAAAATCAACTCTCACATTATTCCTACAGTTTTGATCATATCATACTTATGAGAAAGAATTGGCAAGATTACATACTTGTGGGTCGTTTACTTTGTTGATGATGCATGTTGGGGAGTGGTGCCACTTTGTTGTGCTTTTCAATCTACATATTTTCACTGTATATTTCCTCTTTAGATGATTTGTTCCTTTTTTATGTTGTGCATGTGATGGACCTTGTTGCTGGTGATCTTCCTACTACTGCTGATCTCTGGAGGAGCTTCCTCATCCTTGTAGTCCCTATGTTGAATATTGTTGCAGTCTCTGTGGTTTCTTTTGTGGGATAGGCTGCTACAGGATGTCCTGTAGCTGCCTTTGCCTTAAACTTTCACATTTTTATCAGCTCTGAAGTAGAATGGGTGTTGAAATGAGTGGAGAAGGGGGTTATGGAATGGTAGGTGAGGGGTGCTGCTTTTGGATATGCCTCCTCTTTCCTTTTTTTCTCTCTTTTCTTTTTGTTTTTTTTGCTCCTCTTCTTTTCTTTTGTCATTTTTTTTGAACTGATTTCTTTGATGGATACAGGAGCGACATGGCAATGAAGGGTATTGGTTGTGGTATGGTGAGGTAAATGTTTTTTCTCTTTCAAACATAGGCTTGTGTCACCACCTTTCCATTGGAATTCTCTTCTTGTGGTTTTCAAGATCTCCTGTCATTTCTACAGGAAACTCCTGTAGGATTACAGGGAATCTGGTAAAAAACACAGAACTTGTTTGAACTGATCTGGAGTGGTGTATAGATGGAAGAATAGGGAAGTAATGGAGGATAATGAGATGGGTGAATTAAAACATGGTTGTTATAGGTCTTGTTGTCCTCCTCATGCTGTGCTTATCCTCCTCTTGAAGACTTGTAAAACAGAATTGTCATCTTTTGTATCTTTTCTCTTTTCTTATTTTTTATCTTTTTTTATTTTTTGAAAAACAACTAGTCTACCGCCAAGGAGGTTTTCATCCTAGTTGCCTACCCTGGATGCCTCAAAAGAGGTTTTCACCTTGAGATCTTTTTATTCTTATTATTTTTGTTAACACTCTTGGACCACCTCAAGAGGTTTTCAACCCAACATTGGGACTCAGGTGCCTGATGGAGGTTTTCACCTAAGTCTCTTTATTTTTTCTTTTTTTTCTTTTTTTCTTTTTTTCTTCAGGAACTTGGTGGGGTGGAAGCTGAGACTTTGCTCTACCACCATGACTGTCTTGTTGATGCTATTGATGAATTCCTGCTTTGATAAGGGATTTTTGTAGATTTTTAATTTTTACCCATTGACAAGCAAAGGGATAACTTCTGCATCAATGGTTCTTATCTGCACAGCACCATTATCATGACACATTTCTATTACATAAGGCCCTAACCATATATTCCTTAACTTGCCTTTAAAATCTTTGTATCAAGAATCATACAACAAATCCCAATCACCTTCTTGAAACTCTTTGTCTTTTATATTCTTGTCATGCCAGATTTTCCTTTGAACTTGAGTCACTTTACGAAGCTTCTAGAGCTGGAAGCTTCAGCTCTAATTTACAAAACTTTCCATAACAGGACCGGCGCGACTAAAACACAGCTCAGTCACTCTAGTCTGCATGTGGAGTAGTGCTTATCTCTGCACATTGGCACGGGGGAGATAAAGGTCATTATCGTCGGTCTTGTAAACTGGGAAAAACAGAAGTTTTAGGGAAAATGGTGCAAAAGGGAAATGATCTTCTCATGAAGAGGGACATAATGGGAGTTTCTTCATGAAGGCAGAGCATGCGGGGTTCACTGTAGAGGTCCTCCAGGATCAAGGAATGGGGAGTATAAGGACAGTGACAAAATTCTTTGTAACAGATACCCCCTAAAGCGTGAAGGTCGAGCTAGAGTGAGGTATGAAATGCTTTATAAATCAGTGTGGGGAACCAGCCTGCCATTGGAAAACCTGAAATAAAGTACAGATACATATACATAAACTGAGATCTCTGTCAAATGATACATGAATCGTGGCATGGGCATAGCCATCCAGAGAATGATCATGTAAATGGATCCAGGTATGGGTGCAGCCATCCGTCAAAGAGGATCATAATGAAACTAAGGTATGGTCACAACCATCCAATAATGAGAAGGATCACATATGATAACTCATGGTCTGGTTGTAGCCAGCCATCTGAAAGAGAAATGCATCATCATAAAACATGTCACACCACTTTGCAACCTGGACGTGCGTGATCTGAGTCTAGGGTCTTGCACTCCAACACAACCCGATCAAAGTACAGATCCTAGCATGCGAATAGACATGTTGACATTGAACATGCTAGAAATTTGCTTGATTACCAGTCAATGATGTAAACTGTTAACAAGCACGAGAGAATGCACCAATAATGACAATGGTCCTCAAGGTACTATCATCATAATTCACGGAATGTGAATACAGGGACTGAAGTCGAACACCCGTGAAATCACTCGATCAAAAGCCAATGATGTGAACTTGTCGTCGAGTGTGAAGAACTTGCCATTAGGGCATGCAAGCTCTAAGGTATTGGAAGGGAGTCTCTCGGTCGACTTCCCAGATAATGAATTGAATTTGACAGAAAGCGACCGTGTCGAAGGAGGGCCATAATGAATCCCACATCATCGACACGAGACGAGAGGATGCAAAAGGATTTTGGATGATACAGAGAATCAGAGGTAAGTGTAACTATAGAGGCACAATTCTTGAACATATCGGCAACACAACTGGGAGTTTGGCATCTTTTGGATCCATGGGATCGGTGGTCATGATGATGTGGTAGAGGTCAGATGGAAGGCAAAAAATGAATGGCCCAAACCCAAGAAGGTCAATGATAGAAAGGAGGATGTCCCAACCCAACATGAAGCAAAGAGTGTCATGTTCAAGAGTGAGCTGCCAACACGACTGATAGATTTGGAAATTTTCCCCTTCCATTTCTGGTGAGTACCCCAATTATTTTGAATCACAAGCTTAAAGGGGATAGCATATGCTTGCATTGTAAGTTCATCCTTAGGACGAATCCGACCTAGTAAGTTTAACGAACCCTAGGAAGGAGAAGGTCATGTTCGTCATGGTGACGAATCCGATGTTGTTTAATAGTTTAACGAGTCTGACAAAGGTGTAACCTGAGATCTTTTTTATGTTTAGAGAGTTTGAAAAAGACATATAAAAGAAAACCCCACATGGTCCCTTTTCATACATTTGTGTCTCTCAAGCCCGAAAAGGTATAAAAACAATACTTGAGAGAACCGCTTGACCATTTCAGTCAAGGAGTACCTTTTTCATAAATAGTGCATCCCAGCCCAAAAGAGGGGTAAACTTATACTGGGCACACGACTTTTCACATCTGTTAATGAGTTTGAAATGACAAGGGCTCGGCCATCTTTTCACTTTTAAAGGGTCGGAAAAGAGTTGAAAGCAGACCCCCCGTTTTTATTCTCTTTAACGAGTCAAAAAGGGAAAAAATACTCGGCAATCTTTTCATATGAGTTTACTGAGTCGAGAAAAGAGCTTAAATGTGACTCATCATCATCGTCAAACATCTATCACCTGTTGTTGCACAAGTAAGGCAAAGTGTATTATCGGTCCTTGAGGTAAAATAGGTCTGTTGGGCAGCGGATCTCCCCATAGCAAGTTTTGGGGCTTTAAGCCTAGATTTTGGTTAATGTAATGTAAAGACCCCATGAAATGTGGGTGCAAAATGTGAGAGTCTAGGGTTTTCCACCCTAAAATAATGTAATTTAATGAAAGTTATGTTGACCTACCCATGGTCCGCGGACCATGGGATTGTATAAATAGAGCGAGGCTCTAAGTGTAAAGTCAGTCGGAATATTGGGAAGTAATAGATGGATGTGAAGGCATGATTAGAGTGTAGTGGTTGAATCTGAAGTGTCTTCAGTCGTAGTAGTAGGAAGAGGCTCTGCAGCTGAGTGCGCAGAGGCCTAGTAGAGTCCGTAGCTGTGTGCACAGACCCCTGTAGTTGAGTGTGCAGGGAGGAGTCGAGTCTGTATTGAACTATACTTGGAAAGGATCATTAATAAAGCTAAGTTGATTCAAAATATTGTGCATCTGTTTATAGATCTGGATGTCTATGTGTTGTTTATCTTTTTGCATTTATATGTTTTCTGGTTACGCACACTGATCTGAAAGTAAATAAGTAATAAGAACCTTGGGCTCACACAATCTATTTTAAAGCACTAATATACTAACACAGTAAATATTGGAATTAGGATAATATTATATTCACAAAGGTGTGCCTAGGTTGCAAAGGGTAGAAAGCTGCATGGGGCAGCGCAAGGCGCAGGTTAGGATCGCGCACTTCCAGAACCCTCATCAAGACATCCCTAGGGTGCAGAAACCTAGTTCTAGCACCCTCCCATACCACTTTGGGTGAGACCTCAGTCCACGCTCCACGAACTATTGCCAAAAGGGCTAGTAATACCAGGATTTGCTTGGCTAAACTCACTGTTGAACCTGGGTCAGGCCCCACGTAGCCAACAAATGGTTCCGTTGTTGGGACTAGGATCTCCCTAAGGGATGTCTGATGTTGTGCCACTGGAACCCAACAAAAAAGGAAATTGAAGAGTGGTTAGACCAGAAGATTCATGAATTTACGACACAGGAAAACAGAAATCCATAGTTATCTAAGAAAAGGTGGCTAGATCGCTACGTGTATATGGAAATCCATGAAATTTTCTTTGCATCCTTTCTTTCTGAACTATATGAGTGGATCGCGAGATTAGCCAACAGCCAGGGAAGGTGTAAATTCGACCAACTGACAGTGTGGACCCCGGAATTGGTGCGCAGACTAGAGGCATCAAAAGACAAGATTGCACAAGTTGTGCATCATTGGCTCGACCGCATAATAGGGGGGTTTATCACTGAGCTTGCTGTGGACATGACCATGAGCTACAGTGAGGTAGAGCAACGTTTTCTCAAGGGACCGCGAGGTAAGTATATTAAATTTTTGAATACCTAGAATAAGATGTTGTTATATGAAAAACAGGTTATGCAAATACATTAATGTTTGGGATGACGCAGAGCGGAAAGATCTACAAAGGTAGCGAGGAATTAGGAAACAGTCCCTTAATTTCACTGTCACAAGAAAGAGAGGAAGAACTCGCTTAGGTCTCTCCGAGAAGTGAGATCAGTTTGATAAGGCAGCGCATTTCACAGTTACCATCTCCACCCACTCCACCACCCGCTTCACCTCCTTCACCTCCATCTCCACCCACTCCACCTCCACCACCCCCACAGTTCAACATGGCAAGCGCGATCAAACTACTCGTATTCAGAGGAGTAGGGAATGAAGATCCAGACCAGTTCTAGTTTGTGGTAAAAGCAGTATGGGAAGCACAAGGGGTTACGGATGACAACATTAAAAAGGCTACGTTTGTGAATGTACTGCAAGATCGCACATTGACGTGGTATATCAAGCACTCTAATGACCACCCAAATGCATGGATAGTAGAGATCTAGAATACCTTGAACAGAGAATTTAGCTGGTCGAAATCTGAAACATTGTCAATCATCAGGTTCAAATATATCGTGATGCTTCCAAGCGATACCCCCTAGGATCTGGACCAGCGGCTGAAGGGTACAATACGTGAGGCTAATATGACACTTACAGATGCACAACACCACACATGGTTTGTGGCATCTTTGACACCGCACCTGAGGATGGAATTGTCACAACATAAGCTTTCAACCCAGGCCGAAGCATTAGAAATGGCGATGAGGTTGCGTGAGACCCCAATATAAGATCCTAGGTTGGGAGTTCAAGAAATCCACGTGCAACTACAGAATCTTTGCCTGGAAATGCAGAGCTTGAAGTAGGATAGGGCACCGCGGCCAGAGGTGCGCGAGGAAGTATGGTGCATAAAATGCAAGGGCCAGGGCCATGACAAGGACCACTGTCTAGTATTCATGAACTACTTGGTAGGAGGGGGACCAATGCCATTGAGACCAGAAGCACAAGCAGGGCTGAGTGCGACATCCATGTTATGGTGCGCAATTTGACAGATAGGAGGAAAGCACATGACACACAATTGTCATTTGTTGCAGAAGTATACACAGACTCCCTAGCAACTGTTTTGTAATTTTTGTAGGTCGGTAGGCCATGACAAGTGCACTTGTCGCAGTTACGAGCTAATGATGGATTAGACCCCATCCTATAGGATGCAGACAAAAACAAGAGCCCTCAACCCAATTGCAGGGATGGCACGCGCTGGATTTCAGGGGCGAGGTCAGGGATAAGGAGGAATGGGACCAGGAAGGGGTCACGAACAGTGGATTTGTTACAATTGCGAAGGACCAGGGCACTATGCCTATGATTGCACCAAACCGACGAGGATATCTTGTTCGTACTGTGCTCAGTTTGATCATGAACCAGTAGATTGTCCTACGTTGATCACACAGATGCACGAAAAAAGGGTATCTCAACCTCCTCCGACTCAGAATATCCAAATGATGAGGTCTAAACCACGCAAAGAAGACCCGACTGTGAACATGATGCTCAGAAGTGGTCAACCATAGGGGAAGATAAGGGGAAGTAGCCTGAGGAAGATACATGGGTCCACAAGGCTCCTACAAAGGAACCTAAGATTGACTTAGAACACGCAATGGAGACATTTATGGAAGCTAAGAAGAGCTTCACGGAGGCCTCCACTTCAGGTAGTAAGGATCAGTCAGAGCCATGAATGGATCCTTCCATTCTTACTACCTTTCTGGAGACATGCAAGAAATTACTACGCGACAAGAAGGCAGTTAAAGGGCTACAAGAGCTGATCACTAGGTGCGCAGGGTCGAGAGAACCGCATGTAGTCCGGAAACTGGGAAAGCATGCATTGTGCATTGGGAGGGAAATGAGATTGATAGCACAGATTGGTGAATATGAAATGGATCAGGTAATCTTGGACCTAGGGTCAGACGCGAATGTGTTACCAAAGAAAACCTGGGAACGCATGGGCAGGCCAACGTTGCAGTGGTCTCCTATTCAATTGTGAATGGAAAACCAACCGAAGATTGTGCCCATGGGGAGGTTGCAAGGAGTAACAATTGATGTTGAAGGCGTGAGCACACAAAAATATTTTGAAGTGATAGAGATTGTCGATGACAACAATCCCTATCCCAAGTTGTTAGACATAGACTGGGCTACCAATATGAATGGAGTCATCAACCTAAAGAAGCGGAAGATTATATTCAAGAAAAAGTCATTATGCGTAGTAGTCTCGCTAGACCCGGCCGAAGGAGCGGGATACACTGAACTACTGCGCTACAATGAAAGTGACGATGAGCTCGATTGTATTTACAAGATAACTGTGCAAGACCAAGATTGGGTGAATCCGACGGCAGAAGGAAGACTCTTATGGGAGCGCGAAATCTCCTACACTTCGGATTTGGACGAGGAAGTAGAGTAATGGCAGAATCAGTTGCAGGAAGTAACAACGCTGAATTTCAACATGATGGTTAGATCGCTACATTGTGTAATAACTGAGGCCCAAGTGTTGCCGACATATGATGGATTGACAACGGTGGAGAAATTCCTGGACAAATTTGAAAGCGTCGTACCGGAACAGTAGCGATTCGACGCATTGAAATGGGCACTACGCACAACCCCCGCGTGCTGATGGGGAACACATCAAGGAAATTTTGAGAACTGGCATGGATGTAGAAGGATGATGTGCCTACAATTGGGGAAACCACAGCTACAATTAGAAGACAAATACGATAGGTGAGATGACCCGCGCACGTACCTCGCGAAATGGACCAAGGTCTATGGGGAAGAACCACAGCCTGAATGGGTACATTTATTCTACCATACCCTGGATGTCATACCCATGAACTGGTATACTGAGACGAAACTCTGACATGGTATGGGTGAATGGGATATCTTGCACAAAGGATTTTTGTTAACCTTCACATTTGAAGACTGATGGTCGAATACCGTGGACGACGCACGCAAGCAGTAAAAGCCGCCATTTCAAAATATCGCAGGAGCCACTGGAAGTGCTTCAACCCGCATGGGCGACCCAGCTAAGCAATGCCCTAGAATGTTATAACATGCAGGTAGAAGAGGATGATGACGACCCCCGAAATATTAATATTCCAGAAACCGAAGGTTGTCGCAAGGTTCGAGGACCATCAATTGAGGACCCCGATATCACTGTGCCTCTAAAAACAAAACAGGTAAAAATTGGCACAGAAGCAAAGCCAAAGTACGCGATGCTTGGGGACTATTGGGACGATGCCATGCTAGATAAGGTCATTGAGTTACTCCGTGAATACTAAGATTTGTTCCCAACCAAAATCACAGACTTGAAAGGAATCATTGGTGACTTAGGGATGATGAGGGTCACTCTGAAATTGGACGTGAAGCCAGTTAAGTAGCAACCTTACCGGTTGAACCCAAAGTACAAAGAAAAGGTCTGCGATGAATTAGACAAAATGCTTGCAGCCGGAATTATCGAACCAGTGGAAGAATCCAATTGGGTGAGTCCTATGGTAGTACATGAGAAAAAACAGAAGGGCGAAATTAGAATATGCATGGACCTCAGGAAGCTTAATGACGCCTATGTTCACGATCCATTCCCAACACCATTCACATATGAAGTATTGGAGAAGGTTGGCAGTCAGGAAGCTTACTCCTTCACAAATGGCTTCTCAGGATACCATCAGATCAAGATTGCATCGAAAGATAGGAGCAAGACAACCTTCGCAACAGAATGGGGCTGCTTTTAGTACACCGTGATGCCCTTTGGGCTGAAAAATGCGCCAATGATATTTTCGCGCATAGTGGTGGCCACGTTCAAAGAATACATCCACAAGTTCTTGGAGGTCTATCTGGTTGATTGGATTGTTTTTGGGTTAGTTAAGCACCATATAGCAAGCTTATGTTTAATGTTGGATACTTGCCGCCGACACCAGATTGTGCTGAACCTTAAAAAGTGCACCTTCCTCGTCCCCTTTGGAAACCTGCTAGGCCATGTGGTCTGCAAACAAGGCCTAATATTTTTGCAAATATTTTTGTTATTCTGAATCTAGAAGCGTCGCGAAGTGTCAAACAACTACACACTACTTTGGGGCACATTGGTTACTATAGAAAGTTTATCAAGAGCTATGCCCAAACAACAGTGCCAATGGAACAACTATTGAAAAAGGATGCCACATATTGTTGGAATGATGATTGTATGAAAATTTTAGATGTTCTCAAGGAGAAACTGGCATCTGCTCCCATTCTGGTCTTCCCAAAATGGGACGTGGAATTTCATGTACATGTTGATGTGTCATGTATAATTTGCACTGGGAGCTGTACTCACGCAGGAAGGCGCGGAAGGTGTGGATCACTCGATCATGTTTGTGAGCCGGTAGCTTTCTAAAGCTGAGAAGAACTACTCTACTACTGAGCGCGAAGGGTTGGCAATGGTGTACGCGCTGCAGAAATACCGACACTATTTACTTGGTAGGAATTTCAAAATGTATACCGATCATTCCACGTTGAAATACCTGGTGAAAAAGCCTGTGTTGGGGGGGCGCATATGCAGATGGTTGTTATTGTTTCAAGAATATGACTTTGAGGTCATCATCAAGTTGGGTTGCCTCAATGCAGGACCAGATCACTTATCACGAATTGAGACAGGCGAGGAGCCAACAAATTTGGAGGAGGGACTACCTAACCCATAGCTCTTTGCAGTACGCGTTGTAGACAACCATTTCAAAGATATAATCCATTTCTTAACCATAGGGACTGCACCAAAGGAATACTCAGTCCAGTAGAAGAAATAATTGATGGTGTGCATGGCAGACTTTTCTGTCATCGCGGGGCACCTATACAAAATGGGAAACGATGAGAAATTACAAAGATATGTACCTTAATTTGAACAAGGACAGATCCTCGCGGAAGCACATGGGGGGGTTGCAGGAGGACACTATGCAGGATGTGCAACAACACAGAAGATTCTTCACGCAGGGCTATGGTGGCCAACCCTACACCAAGATTCGAAAGCACACTGTTAGGCCTGCGACATATGTCAAAGGACTAGAAAACCATCACGAATGGATGAGATGCCACTCAATCCAGAGATGACACTGCAGCCATTCAAAAAATGGGCAATCAACTTTGTGGGGCCAATCAGACCTCAGGGGAAGACGGGTGCGTGCTACATCATCACCGCGACAGAATACCCAACTCAATGGGTGGAAGCACAGCCAGTTAAGGACTACACGGCTGCTACAGCTACGAAGTTTTTGTTTGACAACATGTTGACATGATTTGGGTGCCCAAAAATCTTAATTAGTGACTGCGGAATGCACTTCCTGAATGAAACCATTAGTGTGCTCACCAAGGAGTTCCAAGTATATCATCAGAAAAGTACACTGCACCATCCGCAAGCTAATGGGACAGTAGAAGCATTTAACAAAATACTGGAGACTGCGCTGACCAAAGTATGTAATGCACAGCAAAATGACTGGGACCTGCGCATACCTATCGTATTATGGGCATACAAAACCACGCGCAAAAAATTGACGGGTCAGACACCTTTCAAGTTAGTTTATGGCACAGAAGCTATCATGCCAATGGAGTACATCATACCTATTTTGCGAATAGTGGCACTTAGAGGCATGTCAGATCGCGAAGCATTGGAAGAGAAGCTCACGCAATTAGAATAACTTGAGGATGAACGGTTTCTGGCGGGATTCCATCAACAGGTACAAAAATAGCGTGAGAAAGCCTGGCACGACCACCATATCAAGTTGCGCACCTTCAAAGTAAACGATTTAGTGTTGTTGTATGATAGCAAGTTCGAAAAATTTCCCATAAAATTTGGAATGCACTAGTTGGGACCCTATGTGGTAAAAGAGATCACTGATGGAGGCGCGGTTTAGCTAGTCAAACTTAATGGAGAACCCCTCCCACGGAAGGTGAATGGTAGTCGCCTGAAACCCTACACGAGTGGGCTGGCTATCTGACTAAATGACCAAAGCACAGTCTTCGCGATTCAAGAAGCCGTACAAAGGTGTGGGACTATAAACACAAGTACTAGAAGTCGGCATCAAAGTAGAGAATCAAGTCAAATGTAGATGATGCAGAAGCAGGAAGGGACCATACCTAATAGATGGTAGCACAGTGTGCCGCGGACCTTCACGTGGCTCAACAATAGATGGAAGGGCGCTGTGCAAAGATAGCTGCACCAGCCAAGTGATTCGGGATGAGTGACGATGATTGTGTTGGGGACCTGTTGGGCAGTGGATCCCCCCATAGAAAGTTTTGAGGCTCAAAGCCCGAATTTTGGTTAATGTAATGTAAAGACCCCATGAAATGTGGGCACGGAGCGCGAGAGTCTAGGGTTGTCCGCCCTAAGATAATGTAATTTAATGAAAGTTGTGTCGGCCTACCCATGGTCCGCGGACCATGGGATTGTATAAATAGGACGAGGCTCTAAGTGTAAATTCAGTCGGAGTTTTGGGAAGTAATAGATGGATGCGAAGGCATGATTAGAGCATAGTGGTTGAATCTGAAGTGTCTTGGGTCATAGTAGTATGAAGAGGCTCTGTAGCTGAGTGCGCAGAGGCCTAGTAGAGTCCACAGCTGTGTGTGCAAACCCCTGCAGTTGAGTGCGCAGGGCAGAGTCAGGTCTATATTGAACTATACATGGAAAGGATCATTAATAAAGCTAAGCTGATTCAGAATATTGTGCATCTGTTTATAGATCTGGATGTCTATGTGTTGTTTATCATTTTGCATTTATATGTTTTCTAGTTATGCTCACTGATATGAAAGTAAATAAGTAATAAGAACCCTAGGCTCGCACAATCTAAGTTAAAGCACTAATATATTAACACAGTAAAGATTGGAATCAGGATAATATTGTATTCACAAAGGTGCGCCCAGGTTGCGAAGGGTAGAAAGTTGCGCGGGGTAGCGCAGCACGTAGGTTATGATCGTGCACTTCCAGAACCCTCATCAAGACATCCCTAGGGTGTGGAAACCTGGTTCCAGTACCCTCCCATACTACTTCAGATGAGACCTCAGTCTGTGCTCCACAGACTGTTGCCAAAAGGGCCAGTAGTACTGGGATTTGCTTGGCTAAACTCACTGCTGAACCTGGGTCAAGCCCCACGTAGCCAACAAGGTCAAAAACATTTACAAAACTTGTTATTTTCATGAAGAAATGAATAAAAGGGGAAAAGTAAATATATTTTTACCATTTACCATTTTACCTTTGCAGTGAAGACTTTTAACCCTCTTTTGCCCTAGTTGTTCCGGAGCAGATTACGGGAGATCCGGGAGGTCAATCGATGAGTCATTAGTTCCAGGTAGCAGCCAAAGCCCTGAGCTCCACTTTTATGCCATTCATTTCTGTTTTTTCCATTTTTTTATTTTTAGGGAGGTTTTTGAGAAAAAAATTTCCCTTGGTAGGCGCGATTTCTGGGCATGGGACCACGCTAGCCGAGGGTGATTTGCACAACCATCCACGCCGATCGGTGCAACTATTTTTAAAACAGGCACGATAGCACTGTGGATAAGAAAAAAATCATTTTTCCTCAAAAAATAACCGTTTAAACTTGAATTTTATGTGCCAAGGATGATTATTGACTCAAATTAATGGCTTTTGCAGGAGAGAAATTGCCGAAAATGGTGGATTGGAGGAAAGGGAACATGTAGATGTTGACACCCAGGCAATGAATGATCCAAATTTCCTGGAGGGTTTAACAGCTTACGGGCTCCTCAAATTCTTCCTTACTTGATAAGACTTTAGGACATTAATCACAAGATTTTTGTCATTGGGGACTAGGAGATGGAGTTGACAACTTCAAATATCTACTTCATCATTGGACTATCTGACAGAGGTGAGCCAATGAACTTGTATGGGTTATGTCCAGTTGGGGCAAGCATATCTTCTCTGCTTGCCGAACATTGCCCTGAGGCCCTGAAATCAAAAAGTGGGAAGATAGAGATTTCCAGTGTGCGGGATTTGACACTAAGGGTGCTTCTGTTGACTATCAACAGAGTGGCGGGGTCCCAGGTGGAACATGAGACTAACAATTCAAAGTTCCTTTATGCTATTGATTGCACAGCTCCTACAATCTTTAACTGGGCGGAGACCATGAATATAAACATCAAGCGCCAGTTGTCGAAGGCCAAGGCGGGGAATCTGAAGCAATTTGTCTTCGGATCAGTACTTGTGACCTTTTTCTTGGAACGATTGCCACTGTTACAGTATCAATTGACTGAGGTTGATCCTCATGTGCCACGCAATCTGCATATGGCTCGCTAGAGTCGTTTGATGCCCAAGATCACTGGGGGTTAGCATACGTCATACCGACCTACATTCTTCTCATGGCTACGATGACAGAAGATCACCATGGAGGACTAGTCGTACAATGACAGTGATTTCTATGGAGACTGAGATATGCCCTTACCAGATGGAGAGGACTTCGATGACGAAGGTAAGAAATCAAATTTTTAATTTTGAGATTTTTTAATTGTTTTTGGTATATGTGTGCTTATAACATTTCTCTTATTTATGCAGATGTTCAACCAGAGCAGCCAGCTGGGATGTCCCCGATAGCTAGGTGCATACCTCGCCCTATCTATGTTGTCACCCCTTATCAGGAAGGGAGTGATAACGAGGAGGAGATCATGAGGAACCTCGAGGAGTTAACTCATGGTATCTTGGAGTATGCTTAGATAAGAGACATGCCTCGTCAGTATGAAAGGCACACAGTGGGAGTCTCAAATCGGATCCATCGACTACTAAGTCGTGTTGTACGAGTTGTCTCGTGCTACCACAACCACCATGCTGAGCAGTTTCTAGGTCTTGCACTTACATATTTTTTGATGCCTGTGTGCCACAGATGTATGATGGTCTCACCATATATATATATATATATATATATATATATATATATGTTGTATTTTCCTATCTATTATGGTACAAATGGTTTTTCTTATCTTTTACATGTTTCGTAAATGTCTATCCAGCACGTAATTAGCTAATGCATCTATCAATGTATTCATGTGTCTAAGAATATGATGATATGTAATATAATCAAAATGTCTTTCCAATATATGGATACAGAGATACATTCATAATATTTGAGGGTTATTGACAGAATATTGCCCATTGAGTTGAAGGATGACAAGCTATGAATCTAGGTTGACAACCAATTCTCTGATGCCCAGAGCAATGGCTTCTAACAATAGTTCGATCACCGCACTGTATTCAGTGATGTTGTTGGTTGTACAGCCTAGGCAGATACGTTGAAGGTTAATCAACTCATCGTTAGGGTCATAGATAGCCCATGCCATGGATGATATGTTCCGGGTACTACAGCAAGCACCATCAGTGAAACCAACGTGAGGAGTTGCAGACATTTGCAAAGCAAGAAAAGCATAGTAAACAGGAAAGTTGTTTGAAAACTATCACACAAAACCACGTTGTAAAAACATGAATCAGACACTAATGTACATAAGTAACCATGCAAGATGGCCTAAGCATAGTAATTTTCGACATAAAGCCCATTTCAGGGCTTATCGAGAGGATTTCCTTCGTAATCAATAAGCTCGTAGACTCCTTTCTGCAAAACGCGTTTAACAATATAGGGCCCATGCCACATAGGTTTGAACTTGCCTTCCCCCAGCTTATCATCAACTTGGTCATATAACAGGACCAAATCACCCTTAGAGAAAGTGCAAGGGGAGACTGACTAATCGAAATGGGATTTGACCCGTTTCTTTTGTGCTTCGATGACCAAGGCAGCGAGACGGCAAGTCTCGTCTAGTCGTTCTAAATATAAGAGGTGTTCCTCTTGAGGTGATGTTTCGAGGAGGAGTTCAACGACTATCTTGAGTGAAGGAATCTCGCATTCAATCTGCAATGTTGCTTCTAGACCATAGACCAGCTGGAATGGTGTGAAAACAATTGCATCTTTGGTTGAAATTCGATAGGCCCACAGAGCTGAAAATAGAATGAGATGCCAATTTGACTTGTGCATCCCAATAGTACGCTGAAGCATGGTGAAAAAAACCTTATTCATGGCTTCAAATTGGCTATTGGCCTAAAGGTAATATGGGGTCGAGCCATCGTGGCACAAGCCCAATGCAGATGTCAGTTCTACCATCATGTAATCTCTGAAATGGGAGCCATGGGCTTTGACAATGGCTTGGCGTATGCCAAACCTAGAAATAACATGGTTAAAAAGGAATTGAGCCGCCATCTTACCATCTGTAGAATATGTAGGCATCGCTTCAGCCCATTTGGTGAAATAGTCCATAGCAATGATAATATAGCCATTCCCCCCAGCTAAACGAGGGTTACATGTCATATAATTGATGCCCCATTTAACAAAGGGACCAACGGTAATGATGGGGTGTAGGTGAGTGGGTGGGGTGCACATCTTGTGTTGGTAAATTTGGCATTCATGGCACTTACAGATAGCAAGAATGTAGTCTCTGAATATAGATGGCCAGAAATAACCAGTGCGAAGGATTTTCTGAGTTGTAGTGTAACTAGAGATATGACCACCACATGCCCCAGAGTGGCAATCATTGAGAGCTCTTTCAGCTTCCTCAATCGTGAGGCATCAACGAAGAATAAAATCGACACCGACACGGTATAAAGTATCGGTAATAATATGGTAGGGTTGGGAATGATGTCGAATCCTTCAACGATCATCCTTGGTCAACGTGGACCGAAACATGGAGGTTTGGAGATACACGATGATATCACCATACCATGGATCAAGGGTGCTAATCAGGAAAAGGGTCTCATCTAGAAGTTGTTCATCTGCACCAACAGGGAGAGCTTTGGAGGGAAGGGAACAAATCAATTCAGTGAAAACAAGTGACTTCTTAGATTTGGCCGTAGTGAAGACCAAATCGAATTCTTGCAGGATAACTATCCATTTAGAATACTTTCCCCCCAACAACTGACGAGTCAGGATATAGGTCATAGGGTTGCATTCATAAATCACTGTAGTCGTACGTAAAAGGATATAGTGTCGAAAGTGTTGAAAAACCTGAATGGCAGCCAAAGCCAACTTCTCGACATGTGCATGACGCATTTCAATGTCGAGGAGATTTTGACTAAGGTAGTAGATCACATGTTCATTGCTTTGTCGTCATCTTGGACCAAAACCATAGCAATGGTGCTAGGAGTCGCGGCCAGGTAAAGGAAGTAATCTCAATAATAGTCCAACAGATGCAACAGAGGAGCATTTATGAGGACGACCTTAAGATCATCAAAGTATTTTTGGGCCACCTCATCCCATGCAAAGGGCGTTCCTTGTTTGAGTAACCGGGTAAATCCTGTAGCTATCCCGGCATAGTTGTTATAGACATTTTTGGGCACTGCAACCCCAATCAAACATGTCCATAAACCAAGGGCCCCTAAGTCCCTAAAAGTGTTGTTCCATACCCTAAAAGAACAAGGTCAGCTGATTACATCATCTCCCAGAAGTTCTCCATGAAAAACTGCTCAGAACTGGTCAAAACTAGACCATCTCACCTACTCCATGGTCAAAGTGCGATGCATCCCACCTAATGCACACGGGAGGTGCGATGCATACTGAAATCCCTTCTATGGAGTGCGATGGCTGAGAGTGGACAAATGGCAGAGGAAGTATGCGAGGTGGATGATCATGGAATCTTCCAGAAACTTCTCCTGTGACACTTGCCTCTCTGAATTTGCCCAGGGATGAGTAATAGATCATCAATCTCCAAGTGGAATTAAGAACTATCAGAGAGAGGACACTAATCAGAATCCCAGAAGCTGGTCACCCCCCTGCAATCATCGATATATGGATCCCTCATCCCAGATATCCAGAGGCTGGAATTTTGTATCTTGTAAGGAAGTGTTGTTGGTTTCTTGTTGGAATATCATAGTGTTGGGTGATCTAAGATTTTCATGAGGTGAAAGAAGGGCTTTCACGCTGGAGGATGACGCTGGGTCAGAACAATTGGTTGTAATCCTCTTTGCTATTCTTGATTATTAATAAAGTTATTCAAGTTTTCCTCCACATTCTTGTATGTTTGATGATGTATGCATTTGTGTGGTCAATATATATTTGGTCCTATATTGTTTATGATTGTAGATCTCTGTTTTTCGATAGTATTATGCTGCTTTGATCCCACAGATGCTCTTTGAAGCTGGGTAGACGAAGTAGAAGTGGCAAGGGTCTGTCACAAAGGAGAGGAATCAAGCAAGGAACCAAGCACAAGACTAAGGTTGGTGTCCTTCATTCCATTCTTATCTACTTCTCATAAAGGAAAATAAACGTGGTTTTAGTTTGTTTGTTTCTAAGATAGCTACCAGTCTTAGTGGGACTAGCAGATCCGAGTGGACACTAGATTTCCCGATAACAAAATGGCGACTCCACTGGGGAGCGAATAGATTGTTTGTTTGTATATATTTGTTTGTTTTATAAACTTACAGACGGAGCCTGAAGTCAAGCCAGCTAGCCTTCGAACTACATTTGCTATGCAAGTGCAAAGTAGATCAATGCTGCTTCAGTCTATCTCCGGGTTTTGTTTATAAACTGAACAATCGATTTGCAAACCTTCTAATTGCCCTAGTGGTGGCTCTAGTAACCTCATTAGATCAGCCCCTATGATTTCTATTTACTGTACATCATTTGCTCGACCTAAATCCCTGAACTGAACTGCAAATTGTGACCAAGAGTCATGTAAAGTCTCGTCCTGGTACCATCGCACCCTCTCTTCAAGGAAATCTGGATGCATCGCACTTCCCGTGTGCGGTAGGTGGGATGCATCCATGTTTCCCTGTGTTACAGGTGCGATGATCAGAAAAGGCTAATTTTGCCTCTAGGATTTGGTTTTTCTTCATTCTTTTCAGCTCTATTCTGGAGTTTTGTTGTTTGTGATCAGTATACCACTGTGGAAACCCCCTTCCTTTCCATCATTCCACCTCCATTGTGCAAAGAACTGTGAATGTTTTTTATGTATTTTCCGCCATTTTTAGTTCTCTTTTACAAAGTAGTAGCATAGTCGAACTGTCGTCTTTTGATTTGAAAGTGTCGCAAGTGTCGATTTCAGTCAAAGAAAAGAATTCTATTGTTCTTGATGGTCAATTATACAGTTACTCTTGTATTTGATTTGAATTAGTAGTTTTTCAAGTGTCGAAAGTAGTTTTCAATTCAATCTAGTAAAGTGTCGTCATTATCTTCCTTTCATTTTGAAGAGAAATTTGTTAGTATTGTCACTTTGAAAAGATATTTCAGATTTGTACTTAGCATTATTTTTGTCATTCACACATTAAGAAAGCTGAAAAAAAATACATGCGTGTGCATTTGCATTTGGACTGCTTTTTGGTTTGATTTAGGACGGTGCATCTAGTGTGTGCTCTCTGCTCTATGTTGAAATAATATCATCTCTCTTTCTTTAGTAGCTAGGATTTTCATTGCAAAAAGAAGATTAAACAATTGTTTATCATCTTAGATTGCATTTTAGGAATTGTACATCTACATCACGTGGTGAACCTAAAAGGAAAATTTCTTAAGAAATATCAACTGTAAAATAAATTTAATAAACCTAAAAACGCTTTGGAACCTAACGCACAACATCTAGAGTCTAGGCTAGAGACATATTCTGGTGTCGTAAAGCCTGGTAACTGTCGCTTTCACTGTTGGTTGGGTGATTCCTCCTCTTTGAGACGACAAGTTCTAGTACGGACTTGTGCTCCCACGTACCGTCGAGTATATATTGGGAGACCATAATAGCCTATATCCTTTATCCATAGGAAGCCGTGTCTGCCGCCCTCTCGATCGCAATGCACTGAACACAACATTCGGGAAGATTGACTGTCGTACCGTAAAAAGTATTCTGCAATTTTGTGATTGGTTTGGTAATCCCTCTATCTAGATTTCCAGAGTAGTCCCTTTTGTGCCTTTTCAGACTCCTTAAAGGAAAAGGTCCATCTGAGCACTTGTCACTTCAGGCTCATTAAAATCGAAGGCGACTAGAGTCATCTTTTGTTTTTTCTTGACTCTTAAAAATTGAAAAAACAAGTTGTGTCAAAGCGTCTAAAATTTATTTTAATCGGAATAATATCACCATTCCCGTGTTGGTCTTAGGTTGAGGAAAATGGAGTCCACCAACCAAGGAATTCCCCTTGGAGGAAATCCTAGTCCTTTCTCCTCTTGGGGAGATGTTGGTGCACCTCATATGGCCACATTGTCACTTCCAGGATTGACGATTGGCTTGCCCATATGGCTCTTCTCAACCTTCGTCATTCAGAACATCGTAATTCCTGAACAATCAAGTCAGCAACTAGATGATACTAAAGTTACCCCCCAACCTTCTACTTCATCTGATTCTCCCTCTCCTCCTTCCTCTTCGCTTGATAAAGCCGGTAAGGCCCAAAACCAAGTAACTAAGAAGAAGAAGAAAGAGAAGAAGAAGAAGGAGCCAAAGATGAAAGGGGGCAACCATGCATCATCTAGAGAAAATCCACACACTACACCATCCAGGCCTAAATCGCCATGTGTCATTTGCAAAGGAGACCACTACCACCGAGATTGTCCCTGCATCCCTCGGATCTTAAGGGACTGGTCTCCTCGTTTGCACAACCCAGTGTCATCAACCTCTGAGGACCATGTTGAAAGTACACCATCAACTAGTGAAAGCGAAGCACCTGGACAAAAATGAAAATGTAAATTTCCTTGTAGACTGTGTGAAGGCAATCATGCCCTCCACCGTTGTCCCTTCCTGGACGAAGCTAAAAGAGTTTTGGATGACCGTCTGGTTTCACCGTTACGGCTTCCTCCTGGATATAAGAAACTCTTGCCAAGTCCATCACTGGTTGAAAATCCGACTGACACGCCATTGTGTTCGGTCGAAGCATCTGTCATTGAAGATAAACCCGCCGAACCCACACCAAACGAAAGTCAAAATGTTGAGGCGGCAGTCGACCCGGTCTTGTCTTCAAAAGGTCCATCTTCAGATGACACAATCATCGAAGAGAATGAGAACGACATCGTCCAAATTCTTTTCATAAACACATACTCCGATGAACATGAGGGCAGTCTACCTGTTCCTTTACCGCAAAAAGGAAGTTCGTCGGAGTCATATCCGGTCGTCTATTCGGTCCCACCTCCAAGCAACCTAGTTGTTTCCTTCGATTGGAACCTACTAGGAAAACCCCATTTACTGGCTAGTGTACCATTCTGAATCATTACACAAATATACACAATGGTCATGGTTGGTACCATCGTAGATGAAGGGGATTATGTGAGTATCCTTTCCTCAACTGCTTGGAAAGTGCTTGGTTCACCATCGCTTCTGCCTAAGATGAGAAATCTAACAGGCTTTGACAAAGGAACCAGTCAACCGTTAGGGATCCTTCCCAATGTGTCGATAACATTGAGAAGGAAAACCGTTCACATGAACGTAATGGTAGTCCAAGGACCTCTTGATTATAATATACTACTTGGGCGTGACTATATTTATTGAATGGGAGCCATTGTCTCCTCACTCTTTAGAGTAATGTGTTTTCCGCATGAAGGCAGAGTGGTCAAGCTCGTAGACCAACTGTCGTTTCCTGGCTCACACATAGAAAATAGTAAAATACCATCCCTAAATGGTCTTTTCACGCAAGGAATGTCTCATCAATCTCCAGTCCCTCCACCTGATGAGCGCGAGTGATTTAGGAGGACGTGACTAAAACCCACGGGGCATGCACCCTGGTTTGTTTCGGCAAGAAAACCTTGGGTATAGGGTAGGTTTTCGCGGAGGATATATGACTAGTTTGACACACCCGTCCGTTTAGGAAAATGGGATTAGACTGGAATAAGATTCCCTCGTCAAAGTTATGTGAGTGGAGGCGACTGTGCCACTCGCCTTTGTCTATTTCGGTAGACATCGCCAAGGAAGCATTTTGTCTGCAACGCGGATGGAGAGCTTTCATATGGTAACTAGGGAATTTTTCGCTATACCTGGGGGCATGCAAGCGAAGAGCGACCATTTATTTTCTTATTTTGTAGTTTCTCAACCCTTTAAACTCGTAGGATTGGTCGTTCCTAACTTGCATAAAGAAAGGATCTGGGGCAAAGCTTTGAAAGGTGCAAGCTCCATAAAAAATGGCATCTTAGATGAGACATCCTTATTATACGACTGGCACGAGCAGTTTTTATGTGGAGTTCAAGATCGTTAAAAATTAAACATAAGCAATGAGTAAACGTTCCCCCAAAGTTTAAGCTCATTAAAAAATGAACCATTTTCTGGTAAATAACCATTGTGAATGCATTATCATCAGTTTTTGAGCCTTGGTCGTGTTCTATTCATCACCTCCACTCTGTTTTAGCCAATCATTCACCTCCATTTGATTGTTTACCCCTTTTGGGGAACAGCTACGAAGAGTGATCCTATTAGCCATCCTTATGACACTGCCATGATTAGAAAATTCCAAACCTTACCTGGAATTAGTTTCTACCTGAAATTATCACTCGTTCCTCAAAAATGAGTCTCCTTTAAGCTCATTTCACCTGACTCGTAAAATATGAAAAGATTGTTGAGTGATTGGCCTCTCCAGCTCGTTAAAGTGACCGGAAGTGTTATCCCTCTTCTATATTTTAATCTTTTTGGACCTGAGGGATTATTACACAAAAAGATCAAGCGCTTGTCTTGTTCGGCTCGTTAAAATTACCGAAAATTCATCCCTTTCATATTATTTTATACTTTTTCAGACTTAAGGGATTACATGATGAAAAAGGATTATTGGAGTTTCCTTTACGTCCCTTTTCAGACTCTCTAAAATTGAAAAGGACCGAGTTATCTTTGTCGTTAAACTTGTTAAAACGGAATAGAGACAAACTTGTCCATACAGACAAGAACGAGTTTCACTATCACTAAGCTCGTTAAAATATAGCAACAAGTTTGCCCGAAGGGAAAATTATAGAACAAGCATATGTTATCCTCCTCAAGCTTGACAAAAATAAAGAGGTACTGGTCAGCAATGACTGGGGAAAAATTGGGAAGAAAACTTGAAGAAACTTTATTGGTAGCAAGTCGCTCTTGAACATGACACTTTCACTCCGCATCCGAGTCGGGTTGGGTTGTTCCGTTCACTGGTCATATCACCATTGGTCCATCACACCATCCACATTTGGGGTTAACACTACCAATCCATCATGTCAGTGTCACCGGTATGTTCAAGAGAAGTCGCTCAGAGAATTCACCTGTGTCTCATCCGCTACAACACATTCACGCTCCATCCTTTCATGACCGCCACCCTAAACCATGTATCATCATACTGTTTTCACCTCCAAAATCATTTACTCCATTCTGTGTCGTAGATGTGGGATTCATTAAGGCCCTCCTACGGTGAGTCACTTCTTGTCGACATCAACTCATTATCCAAGAAGTCGACTTAGGAACAACCCCTTCAATACTTTGAAGCTTGCATGCCTCAATGGAAAGTTTCTCACTTCCGGCGACAAGTTTACGTCAATGGCCTTCGACCGAAAGATTTTGCGTGGTGTTTGACATCAAGTCCCTTATTCACACCACGCGAATTGTACTGTAGTACCTTGAGGGTCATCATCATTATCGGTGATTCCTCTCGCACTTGTTAACAGCTTACATCGTTGGCTGGTAATCAGGCGATGTCTTTCCATGTTTGACTCCATAACATCTTTCACGTGGATCGACTTGTACTCCGAGTGAAGATTGAACGAGTTTGAAGATAGCGGATCTAGTTTCATCCATCCGGGCTGCGATATATTCAGGAAAATAAAGACATCAAATGTACATTGCTGCTACACAGATGATCATCCAAATCAAAGGATGATGACTCTATTAGAATCATCAGTCTCCCGCACAGACGGTCGTCTGTCCTATGTACATGAAAATGAATTTATAAAGTTGAGCATGGGAATGCCCGGCTCAGCTAGATCATGAAAAATATTATGAAGATAATGTATTGTATTGTATCTTATTACAGGTCGCCTTCCAGCTCGAAAAAACTTCAGATCCTCATGATAAAGCATTTCACCCGACATCAAAAGATTAACGACCTCATGCTTTAGGGGGAAACTGTTATAGACATTTTTGGGCACTGCAACCCCAATCAAACATGTCCATAAACCAAGGGCTCCTAAGTCCCTAAAATTGTTGTTCCATACCCTAAAAGAACAAGGTCAGCTGATTACATCATCTCCCAGAAGTTCTCCATGAAAAACTGCTCAGAACTGGTGAAAACTGGACCATCTCACCTGCTCCATGGTCAAAGTGCGATGCATCCCACCTAATGCACACGGGAGGTGCGATGCATACTAAAAATCCCTTCTATGGGGTGCGATGGGCAAGAGTGGACAAATGGCAGAGGTAGTATGCGAGGTGGATGATCATGGAATCTTCCAGAAACTTCTCCTGTGACACTTGCCTCTCTGAATTCGCCAGGGATGAGTAATAGATCATCAATCTCCAAGTGGAATCAAGAAATATCAGAGAGAGGACACTAATCAGAATCCCAGAAGCTGACTCACCCCCCTACAATCATCTATATATGGATCCCTCATCCCAGAGATCCAAAGGCTGGAATTTTGTATCTTGTAAGGAAGTGTTGTTGGTTTCTTGTTGGAATATCATAGTGTTGGGCGATCTAAGCTTTTCATGAGGTGAAAGAAGGGATTTCATGCTGGAGGATGATGCTGGGTCAGAACAATTGGTTGTAATCCTCTTTGCTATTCTTGATTTTTAATAAAGCTATTCAAGTTTTCCTCCACATTCTTGTATGTTTGATGATATATGCATTTGTGTGGTCAATATATATATGGTCCTATATTGTTTATGATTGTAGATCTCTATTCTTTGATAGTATTATGCTGCTTTGATCCCACAGGTGCTCTTTGAAGCTGGGTAGACAAAGGAGAAGTGGCAAGGATCTGTCAGAAAGGAGAGGAATCAAGCAAGGAACCAAGCGCAAGACTGGGGTTGGTGTCCTTCATTCCATTCTTATCTACTTCTCATAAAGGAAAACAAAAGTGGTTTTAGTTTGTTTGTTTCTAAGATAGTTACCAGTCTTAGTGGGACTAGCAGATCCGAGTGGACACTAGATTTCCTGATAACAATAGTTGGGTATAAAGCGACAGAGAAACTTTGCCTTTCCTTACAGGCTCTGGAGTTGGTGCAGTGAAGATGGAGGGGGTAAATTTTACAATGGCCTCGACTTTTAGTGGATCCAGGTGAATACCATCCTTGGAAATGATGAAGCCGAGGAGTCATCCCAATTCCATGCAGAAAACACATTTGTGTGGATTTAACCGAATTTTATAGTGTTTGCAGCGTAGAAAAATATGTCGAAGATGGTCTAGGTGATCTTGGAACTTATGAGAATGGGCAGGAAGGTCATCCAAGTAAGGCTAGACAACGTTGGGAATATCATGAAATGCGTAAGACATTGCCCATTGAAATGTGGCTCCAGCATTTTTGAGGCCGGAAGGGAGATTCTTGTATGAAAATGTACCCCATGGGCAGATAAAGGTTGTCTTTTCTTGGTCAGTCGGTGCGATATTAATCTGGTTATAACCAGAAAAACCGTCCATAAAGAAATATCTCTCTCCTAGGACATTCATCAATGATTTGATCAATGAAGGGAGTAGGATAGTTGTATTTAAGATAGGCATGATTAAGATCTCAATAATCCATGCAAAAGCGGATCATGCCTTGTTTTTTAGGCACCAGGACAATATTGGACACCCAGTCTATAAGGGGTATGGGATAAATGAACCCAGCTTTGAGAAGCTTTTCAACTTCTCCCTTGATAGCAGTGGCCTTCCTAGGGTGCACCGGGTGCCATTGGCGAACAAGCTTCGTGTGCGGATACATTGGTATTTCATGCACCACAATGCTAGGATCGATGCCAGGCATCTCTTCATAAGACCATGAAAACACATCATGGAATTTTTGAAATAGACAAGTATATGTCTTGATCTCATTTGGAGAACAAGATACGCCAATATGAACATGTTCAATGACACCGGGTTTGATAGAAATGTCAATCGGCATCGTTTGGGTAATATTACCCAAATTTCCTTCCAACCATACCTTATGAGTAATAGTTGGTGACAGAAATTGAGAAGAGGGCTCTTCGAAAGTGGTAGACATGACCCCGGGCGAGGCAGGAACGAGGAGCAATGATGAGTATCGATCTATGGTGGTTCCTCAAGAGACATGATTTCCATGATACCTTCATGAGCAAGGAAGGTCTCGGCTAAGGGATCGGATGATTCCAAAGTTCCAAACCAGGGGGATTGAGAATATATATCGAGAGAGGTCTTTTACATATGGGAATCAGAGGATGCAGAGTTTGAAGCCAAAACAATTTCCACGTAATTGACTTTGGTGAGACTAAGTGGCATAACCTCGCCCCAAGTATCAACAAGATCTGGTGCAGGTATGAACCAAGGATTAGATTTGACCGAGATAATGTTGACAGAGGCAACATGAGGAGGTGGAAGTGGGAAAATTCCCATTAAGGTATAATCTTTGAAGAGACTTGCCCCCACACTCTCATAGGGAGCACCAGAGTGCTTGACATGTGGAACATTGCCATCTGAGGAGGAAGAGGCAAAGAAAGACAGCTGATCGACGGTGACAATCTTCCCTTGATGGGGAAAATGGATCATGTAAAACAAAGAGGAGGCCACTGTATGCATGGCATGAGTCCAACTTCAGCCGAGTAGAAGATTATAATTGAGATTGGCATCAATAATCTCTACTTCAACTTGCACTGTCTTGCCTTCTAGGGTGGTGCAAGGTTAGGTAAGACATCGAAGGGTTGTGAATCATGCCCATCGAAAGCTTCCAAAGTGTTCGGAGACTGGTTCAGTGCAAGGGAACCAATACCCTTCCAACATGCAGTTGACATGATGCAGGTGGAAGTATCTTCATTGATGATAGTGTGGTGGATGGTCTTCTCATTAATGATTACCTAAATAAGAAAGGCAATTTGAAGAGGGAGATGTGGAACATGGTTCTCCAGATCGAAACATATCAAATTAGAATCGGTGGGATCGATTCCCTCGATAGCTGACAGCAAAGATTTCCGCTGCGATGGGCAGCTTTGGAGTACCTCAAGAGCCGACATGGCTGACGGTGCCCCAGCCAAATCCTCAACAATATTGTAGTGTTAAGCAGCTCGGGCATTGGGATTATACCAGGATTTCTACAACACACCTCGAGAGGGTGGCCGCGTAGCAGAATTAGGGTTAGGGCGCTTGATTTGCAGAGGGCCAGAACTTGGGGTAGAAGAAGAAGGTACAACCTCTTTTTCTTTCCCGGCTACCAAAGCTGGAGTTTGATAATCTTTCGATCGGGTAGCCACATTAATTGGCATGCTCATCATGAACACTTGAGATCTAGCGGAATCAAATCAGGGTTGTTATACCATTTGGGTCTGCTGAGACGGAAATGGCTCTTTAAGGATGGCAGGGGTCCCTTTGAGCAGGCGACTAACTTCGGGCATCGAGGACAATCCTTAGTGTAGTGATCCTCCTTGCAAATGAGGCAGGGATGCTTTGATTTCCGTTGCGAAGATTCGCTAGCAGATGATTTGGGAGGACTCTGTTTCAGGGCATCAGCTTTAGCTTTACCTTTGCCTTTGCCTTTCTTCTTTCCTTTCGAGGATTTGTCCACTGTGGTAGACTGGACAGCGTGGACCTCTAAGGTTTTACTAGGGCTAGGCAGATTCTGAGATGAACTATTTGGAGAAACATTCGAGAATGACTTCTGTTTGGAAGAAGTTTTAATGGGAGTCTGGGATACTAAACTAATAACTCCATCAACGAGAGGAATAGCTGGTGACTTTGATGCTACGGAATCAAATGATGGCCACAGAGAATTGGGTAACAACTTGTATAAAGTGCCAGACTAAGAGTAAACTAGATCTAAGTACTGGGCACGAGCAATGGCTTGCTCTTAAGTGACGCATCCACCCATAGCTATATCGCGAGCAATCAGGGCTACGAATGATTTGGTAAACCATTCAATGAGAAACTGATTAGCTATCTCATATTTGATCAGGCGACATCTATGTCTCCATTCATGGATATGATCGGAGATGTGCATTGCAGTGTCTTGCTTAAGTGATGTAAGCAAATAGGTGCCAGTTTCATAGCGAACCGACAACTAAAAATGCGTGAGGAAATCCATGGCTAACGAGTTAAAGTCATGGAAAGTAATCTGAGGTAGCTCGATGTACCATTTCACTGCGGCACCCATGAGGGTTTGCTGGAAAAGATGAAGACGAATGGAATCATCCACGTACAAGTTCGACAAGCACCAGAGGAGATATGTCATCACATGGGCCTAAGGATCTTCTTTAGCTTTTCCATCGAACTTTGGGCAATCACTTGGTATCTTCGATGGCACAAAAGCCAGTATGGCAAATGAAGGATCGGATCATTTGTAAGGCGTGATACGTCTGGCAACTTGACTGTAGCCAAGAAAGGTAATTAAGTGTTAAAAGGCATGGGAGGTCGATAGGTGGGCCCATAAGGAGGAGCCCATCCCTACTGGTAACGATTTTGGCCCCATAGTGGGGGATTTTGGCCATATGGCATCTGAGGCTACCCCCATTGCGGATTACCTTGACCATAGTTTGTGGTGAAGTAAAATTATAAGTGTGGACACGAATGAATTCCTCTAGCTCAATAATGGGTCTAGCCACAATAGATACATTCTATGGAAGATTTCCTTAGGTTAGAATCAATCAAGAGGTCCTACCTCTTGGTTGCTTATCCTACTTGATGATGTCCTCGCCTACTCGCTCCAGCAATCTCTCGCTTCCTTCTTCAAGCTCCTGAAACAAGTGAACAATAACAACACACAAACATAATAATAGACAAATTGCAATTCAACCTACTTAATGAGTCAAGAAGCATTAAGACATGGATATGTAATATTACAAAACATGTAGGAAAGAAATTGATAGTTGCATATATTAATATCAAAGAGAGATTACAACCATTCATCTTGACGTTGTAGTCTTCCTCTGACAAGACCAAGTTCCCACACACTTATGCTAGCATTCCATGATGGCTTCAAACAACAATAGTTTAAAGGCTCTTCCCTTTAGGCTTCACTCCAAACCAAAACACACTTCTCCCTCAACACAAATAGATAGCTACAACTAGTAATATCTTGTTTGTCTACTCCAAAATAGTATCAACACTTTGCAACTATAACACTCACACTCAACCAAAACTATCAACTGTGACTAGCTTCTGCTTGGGAATAAGGGAGGTTTATATAGGAAATATGGATGGGATATGGATCCTCCTCTCATGGGAGAAGGACTTATCCCTTGAGGTAGTTCCATCATTATAGGGGAAAGGAGCCCAAATTGTCATCCTCGACCCCATCCGACTAAATTGTTTACCAAACTTCTGTTACAAAGCTTCTAGAGCTGGAAGCTTCGGCTCTAATTTAAAAAAATTTCCATAAGAAGACCGGCACGACTGAAACATAGCTCAGTCACTCCATTCGGTGCATGGAGTAGTGATAATCTCTGCACATCGGCGTGGGGGAGACAAAGGCCATTAGCGTCGATCTTGTAAACTAGACAAAACATAAGTTTCAGGGGAAATGGTGCAAAAGGGAAATGATCTGCTCATGAAGAGGGACATAATGGGAGTTTCTTCATGAAGGCAAAGCATGTGGGGTTCACTGTAGAGGTCCTCCAGGATTAAGGAATGGGGAGTACAAGGACAATGACAAAATGTTGTGTAACACCTTATGATATCTAGATCTAGTTGTGCTTCCATCCTTAAGGTGTTGTATTCAAATTCAATGGACAGCAAGGCTTTCTTCCCATAGACCAGTTCATAAGGAGTGAAGCTAGTTGTTGTGGAGGTAAATCCCCTCTGCGGACAGAGGCGATCCCTACTAGTCCAGACCTGGTCTAGCAACAATCATACAACGCTACAGCGCAAGTTCCTAATTGCAAATTAATAGACCAATGATGAAGGCCTACCTGGATTCCAACGCTAGTGCTTGTAGAAGAGGTGGCGCTCCCGTTCCTTTGCTCTAGCAGATCACAATCCCCATGATCTCCGCGAATGGACACCTGCACATACAAGAAACGACGCAAACATAAACATAAAATCTAGCATATGCAACTATATATCAGTTAGAAAGGATATAACTCATCATCATCACAAATAACAATAAGAGTGGAACCATAACCAATAATCGTTCATTAACAATTCATCAAAGAACAATACAACCAAAGTTCTGACGCTAGATTCTCCTTTGGCTGGGTAGTCAGCTGCACATGTCTTGCAAAGCTTGTTGGGAATAGGGACAAGCCTCTCTCTCTTTGGTTATTGGACAAGAATCTCCTTGCTTGGATTTGGCCTTGTGGGAATTAAGAAGGCTCTTGCAGCATGAAGCTCTTGGAAACTTGACAATTCTCAATCTCTGGAACTATGGAACTATGGAGTTCTCCCCAAAACTCAAAAACTCCAAAACTAGCTTGCAAAGGAAATGGGAAAGCTTTTATAGATGGAGGAAGGGGAGTTGGGATCATCCACAATAATCATGGGATTGGCCATATCATCAAGGAAGCTTCCATGAGAGGTGGAAAACCACTTCCTCTCTGTGGAAATCCGTAGCCAACCCACCCAACTCAAGATAGATTCAACCCAGGAATTTGTTAGGATGAAACTTCCATCGTTTGTTTGTTAAAAACACCACTGATTATGGTTGGCGCGGGTGTGACTCTGTGACAGAGCGCCAACTGGCGCACCCTCTTTGGATGATTTCCCCCATTGGCACGAGGGCTACAATATGGAACCGCGCCAATGGAAAAAGGGCTATTTTTAGGGTTTTTAAGCAGGAGATGTCTTCAAGGCAAACAAAGCTCATGTTTATGGGAATGAAATGCAAGTGTTTGTAGGCCATGTCACTTCTCATGGGTCCCAGAATGAAGCCTCCAAGATGCGGGAGAGGGGTAGCAGGGACGGTGACAAATTGTTGTGTAACACTAGTGATGGTCTTCTTGGTGGTATTGTAGGCCCAGGTGGCCTCAACTAATCTATCTGCCCAATCCTTTATGCTACTGCTAATCACCTTGGTCAGAATACGTTCCAATTCTCTGTTGGTTACTTCCACTTGCCCATTAGCCTGTGGGTGGTAAGGGGTGGATGTTCTATGCTTGATCTTGTGTTGGCTTAACAGATTTTCAATCATGTGAGATGTAAATTGACTGCCTTGATCAGTGACAAATTCTCTAGGGTACCCAAACTTATAAAACACATTCTCCCTTAAGAATTTGGCCACTTCTTCTTCTGTTGCTACTTTGATGGCTTTGGCTTCAGCCCATTTTGTTAAGTAGTCAATGCACATAATGATGTATTGCTTCTGTTTGGATGGAGGGTCAATGGGCCCGATGAAATCCATGCCCCGCTTGTTAAATGGCTCGAAATTCACTTGAGGTTGTAGAGGCATCTCATCCCTTGGGGTAGATTTCCCCATCCTTTGGCACCGATCACACTGGCTGGTATACCTCCTCACATCTTGGTGAAGAGCGGGCCAGTAATAACCAGCTTGTAGTACCTTGAATGTTGTTCTTTTGGCTACAAAGTTACCTCTACAATGCCCATCATGATAGGCTAGAAGGATGTGGAATACTTCCTCTTCCCTGACATGTCTTATTTGAATTTGGTCTGGACCTAGCTTGAAGATATTGCCCCCAATCCAAGTGAATGGGCGCTCTTTCTTATGATTCTACTCTTTTCCTTGGAGGACAAATTTGGAGGGAACTGTGCAGACACCAATTAGTTTGCTATGTCAGCAAACCATGGAGAGAGAACTGAAATGGCGAATAAATATTCATCTGGTAACTAATCATCAACCATTCCTTCCTCCCCTACAAGCAAAGTCAATCTGGATAAAAAAATCTGCAACAGCATTCTCCTTGCCAGGCTTATCAATAATAGTTCAAATTGTTGCAATAAAAGTAACCATATAATAATCTAGGCATTTTCATTAGGTTTATTCATCATGTATTTAATCATAGCATGGTCAGTATGTACAAATGTCTGGTAACGAGTAATGTAATGCTTAAATTTATTCAATGAATGCAGAACATCTAGGAGCTCTTTTTTAGTCACTATGTAGTTCAGCTCGGCTTTCGACAGATTCTTACTTATGAAGTAAATGGAATAAGGTAGCTTGTCATCTATCTGGCCTAGAGATGCTCCCATAACTTTGTGAGAGGCATTGGCATGAATATGAAAAGGAAGAGCCCAATTTGGGCCTCGGAGAATAGGTGAAGTAGTAAAATTGTCCTTTAGGATGTTCAGGGCTTCTTGGCATCTTTCTGACCATAAAAATTTGGAATCTTTGACCAATAACCCAAATAAGGGAGAAGCTAACTTGCCGAAATATTTTATAAATATCCTATAGTATCTGGCTAAACCTAAAAATATTCTGACATCCCTATGTTTCTGAGGAGTCTCAACCCTTTTAATGATGGCTATCTTATTTGGGTCTACCTGTAGTCCTTCTTGGGATATTGAGTGACCTAGAAAGTCCCTACAGTCATCAAGAACTCACATTTTTCGAGACTCAGGGATAAGTTCATTTCAATGCATTTATTCATCGCCTTACTCAGGTTAAAGAGAGCCTCCTGGAAATCACACCCATAGAGTGTGAAGTCATCCATATAAATTTCTACTACATCATGGACTAAAAAATAACTACATTACTAAAAAATTCAGTCGAAAGGGATAGTAAGGATGCCAATGAGACGGAGAAAAACAAGAATAAAAGTATTGATTACGCTAAAATTAAGAAGTTATGGGCTCAATGCGATAATTGCGAGAACTTGCTATATCTCAGATTAGCTCTGCAAAGATACTCATTACTGCCCTCTAGAAAGTGGCAGGGGCAATGCATAAACCAAAAGGAAGGACCAATAAGAAAAATTACCCCAAGGACAGGTGAAGGTGGTTTTATCCTAGTCCTCTAGGCTAATCTAGATTTTATTGTACCCGTTGAACCCATCTAAGAAAGAGAAGAACTTTTTCCCTGCTAGATCATCTAACACTTGGTCAATGAAAGGTAGAGGAAAGTGGTCCTTATTTGTTGCTTTTTTTAACTCTCTGTAATGAACAAAAATCCTCCACTTTCCATTTTTGTTTGGAACTAGCACCAAAGGAGACACCCACTCATTGTCTGAGATAGGGTAAATGAATCTTGCATCCAGCAGCTTCTGTAACTCTTCTTTGACTATATCCTTGAGAGCTGGATTCATTCTCCTTTGGGGTTGTTGGATTGCTTTGCAACCTTCTTTGATGTAAATGTGGTGAGTACACACCGAGGGGTGCACTCCCTTCATTTCTTTGTAATTCCAAGAAAAGGTATCCAAATGTTCTCTTAGCATATTACATAACTCTCCTTCTTGGTGTACAGAGAGAGAGTGGTTGATTTTCAATGCTCTTTCAGGGCCGAATTCTATTGTCTTGACACAAGTAAGGTTTGGGTCAACTAAGCATAGATCAACCTGATGATTTTTCTTGGTTTCCTTCACTACTTCCTCTAGAGACATGGTTTTGGGAGTTGGATTTTGGAGTATGTGTTCAATCAAATCATCTTCATTAGGTTGTCCTCCTCCTATGGCAGTTTCTAAGGTATAGAGTTGGGAGGAGTAGACTTCATCTTCTTCCTCCTCTTCTAGCCATAAAGGTAAGTCATGTTCTAGATATGGCTGAGAAGGAGGGTACAGGACCAATTACTTGGATAGATGCCCATTTTTGTTAGTCATGTTTCCAACCCTACAGCTTATGTAGGCATCGGCAGTGGCTAACCAAGGCCTCCCAAGTATGAGAGGATAACGATTAAATTTGGTCTTAGGCTGGAGAACTAAGAAGTCTACAGGGTACTCCTAGGATTCAATGGAGACCATCACATCCTCAACAATCCCCTCAGGGGATATTGTGGATCGGTCTGCAAGCTGCAAGACTGTCATGGTCTTTCTTAATGATCCCTGGAGATTCAGCTTGAGCATGGTGTCTTTAGTCATTATATTAATGGTAGCCTTGGGATCAATCAAGGTATGGGGGAGAATGGTGCCATTGATGTGTACATCTACTACAGGGCTTCTAGGGTCTAAATACTTTGGGCAAATTACCTACCCTGGCATTAAGTTGGACAGTTGTCCAATGACATTAATGGTAGGGGTGTCTCTTTTTCGCCTTCTTGGATGTTTGAAACACTTATCTTTAATCATCTTGTTGTAAATAGGTACATATTTAATAGCTTGGAGAAGTGGGATTTGGACACATAGATTTTTCAATTCACCTAGAAGTTCATTCTCTTATGGGGTATGTTGGATTGGTTGGGTTAATCTTTCAGGAAAGGGTGGTGGATTCACTCTAGGCATACTTTGATCTCTTTCCTCCTCACTCTCCCTAGGTGGAGATGGAGGTTAGTTATCCAAGAGCACTCTCCTAGACCTAAGGTTAATTTCTTGAATTTCCACAACATAAGCAAGGTAGGGTGTCTCTGCAATGTAGACCTGTTGTGCCTGTCTATTCTTCGGGTTTGGTTGGGCAAGCATCTGAGGTTGTTTAGGTGGAGCAGGGTGTAAAAGTTGTGGTTGAGATGGAGGTGAAGGCAATAAAGTTGGAGCATTGTTGTATGGGGGCCTCACCCCCGGGGTGGTGCATTCCACTGAAGTTGTGGAGGAGTATATGGCTGAAATGGCTGGTTGGTTGGCTGGGAATGGTATTGAGGTGAAAAAGACCAGGGAGAAGGTGTATACTAGGAGGGATGAGTAGGGGGGCTCCAAGAGGGAATGGACGTGTTTTTATTAGGGTTGTAATATTCATAGGATGACCCTTGCATGCCCTACTAGTATGGTCGAGGCCCATGAGGCCTCCTTTGATTTATGTAGCAGAGATGTTCAGTCACCCCTTCAGTTCCCTGATACACATCTTTTAGTCTAGGCAGAGAAGGGCACTTGTCTATGGAGTGGTTTTCTTCACATACCAAGCAGATTTCTATAAGGTTTAATGGACATTCATTCCTAGGGTGCCTCCTTGTGCATCTAGGGCAGAAGATGGCTAATGCTCTCTCTTCTTCCTCCTGCTTCCTCTTGATTTTCATAGTGTCCATCTGCAGGGCAAGGGTTTGCAGCATTTCACTCTTAAAATCTTCCAACATGTTTCCAATTTCACTTTTTATAGATGTGTTGGAAGAGGATGAGCTGGCCACTGTTTGACTGACCCTACCCCTTTTTCTAGTTGCCCTAGAATGATTCTTAAAAATGGTCTTGATATCCTCATAGGGTAGCTAGTAGATTTCCCCTCTTGATAGTAGGTTTAGGGTTTCTAGGAGATCTTCCCTGATCCCCCTGAGAAGGACTAACTTAAGTGAATCAGGATCAAGTGTGCAACTAGCCCTTTTATAGCTAAGCTGGAATATTTCCTCATAATCCTCTAAGGACTCATCTTGTCCCAAGGTCATTCTAAAAATTTCCTCTTTGGTATCTTTGGACCTACAGTAGTCTCTATATTTTTTGTTGAAATCTTGCTACATCTGAGCCCGGGTGGTGATAATATCCCCAAGTAAACCCATGAACTAGCGTAGAGTTGCAACCTTGAGAGTGGATGGGAATAATTTCAACTTCTCATCATCAAAGTTGTAATCATAAGTTTTGCATATGACAGCGAATTCAAACAAGAAAGTATCTGGATCTTCTGAGGTCAGGCCATGGAAGTGAGGAAGAGCAGAGGGGATTATGTTTTTCATCTTGGCATCCCCATTGGTTTCTCTGATGGGAAAATCACCCTTAATTCTTTCTCCATCTTCCCTTTCATTTCTATTTTCGTCCATTATGTCAGTTGGAATGGGTTCTTCTTCTTCCCCTATAGGCTCTTCAAAAATCTCTGGTTGTTTGCCTCAGGGGTCCTTTAATTCACAGCCACCGAAGAAGAGGGAAAGTTGGTTGTTTGAAGTGGTGGGGGTATTTGGTAGAAATTTTCCTAATTTATTCTTGTTCCTATGAGGCATGAAAGGAGTGTTTTTTTTTTTTTTCAAGATTTAAGACTAATTGCAGAATTGAAAAGACAAATTGAATTGAAACTAATTGTTGAATGAAATTAATTGCAGAATGGAAAGGAAATCAAACCAACTTACAACTACTTTGAAAAAATGAAACTAATAGCAAGATGAAAGAGATAAGAAATGGAAGAAAGAAAGTAGAAATTACATCTACTCAGACACCTCCCCGACAACGGTGCCAAAAAGGGATGAGCACCAGTATTGCAGCAAGGATGCTACAACTCTTGGGGCTACCAACTTTACTTCATCAACTTAGGTTTCGTACAAACTTGGAGGTGACAATGACGTATACACAAATAGATGTAATGGTTCCACTCTTTTTCACTACTGAGTTGGGGTGATAGACCACTAGGGTTTCTCAAACCAGCCTTCTATTGATTTAGAAGAAGTCAGATTACCAATTGAGAAAGGAAAATTTTACCCTAATTGAGAGAATTGAAATTCTACCTACTGCAGTAATGAAAGACTGAAATAGATGCCTACAACACATAACTCATCTAGCTATGTCTTAATATATCTTGATTTCAAAAGAATTCTAATTTATCACATGTGAAATCTTAACTACCCTAAGCATGGAATCCAATTTAAACAAGCACTTAACTGTTGTGTGCATGAATAAACATAACAACCTTTTTCTTTTTATCTTTTTGTAAAAACATGAATGCTAATCCTTCTTGGTTACATGGAAGGTGAGATAGGTGTGGAGGGAGATTAGTGCAATGGGTCAGATGGCTTGGGAGGCAAGCAAGGGTCTTCTCCTAGCTTTCATGATTATTTTTTCACAAATCGGGCTCAAAACAGGCCACTACAGGTTTTGCTACAGGATGTCCTAGTTCACCTACAGGATCCCCTGTTTTCCTACAGGAACAGGCTGAAAGCATAAGGAGTGATTTGGAAAGTGGTATGGAGCTTAGGGAAGGTGAGTAATGGAAGAAATAAGGCAAGGGAGTGGTTAGAACTCACTCTCAAACCAAAGCTTTATGATGGTTGGATTTCTCAATAAGCATGGTAAGTTATCTTTGTAAAATGATACTTTGAATTGAGAACTTAGTGGCCCCTGGTGATCATGGGTGGATATGGTTTGGCTGAGGTTGATGACATAAGGTCTTCTTGAAATGTAGAGACTCATGCAACATATACATCATTGATGGCATTTATCCATAAATTATCTCAAAACAATAAGGGTTTACAAAAATATAAGAGAACAGAATTTGCATCATTTATTTGCCAAGTTCATGCATGGAAATGCTCGAAACCTATTATGAAAGCAAGATGAAATCTAATACAAAACTTAATATATCATAAATGACAACTGCAACCTATCTTCTAAAACTGAAAGAGGATGACCTAATTAGAAGAAGAACCCTAAATTTCATAAGAAAACAGAATTCTGTTTTTTTGGGCTAAATGGGAGTTGTTCCTCAAGCCATGGTCCATGAACGGAGGAATGAGGTTAGAGCCACCTATTATCAACCTTTTTTGAATATTTTCTTATCTCTATAATGCTAATGTTAAAGTTATGCACAAATGGAAGAAAATTAATCAAATCTACCAATACTTGCAATTTAACAACACCAAAATAAATTTATCAACTAATATATGAGATAATCTAAGCATACAAGTATAATAAGAGGAACCTTTGCTACTAGGGTTGGGCCCTAACCCAATAGCTTCAGCCCTCTGTGTCAACTCAATGTTGGATCAAGGGAATGTTGCTTATTTTCATTAACATATCAAAAAATACATAATAGTGTTTCGTCACAATCCTTCAACTCAAGAATTTCTTAGCTATCTTGCATAAAAAATCCAAATCCTAATGAGGCTCTAGGCCTCTTTATTTATACAAATTAATTCACCAACAACTTTTTTAAATCTAGAGAGGCTTGGCTCCCAATCTTGAGATTAACTAGTTCTTAACTATCACTTGCTTAGCTGCCAATGATCCTCATGACTTGGTTGCCTGCAACTCCGAGATGGTGTGATTTGACTAAGGGATCTTTGAGTGAGTGAGGATCTAATGAGGGAGATCCATCTCCTATAATCTCTCCTTCTTGTCTCATTTGGGTTCCTGCACCCTAATTAGTCATAATTTTCTCCCAAAAACCTGCAATCAATGCACATTAGACCACTGGACATGACATCTTACTTTTACTCATCTCATTAAGCAAAATATGATTAAGACATGTAAATAATTATGAGAAGAGTTGATTTTAGTAAGATTAGAGGTGTATTAAGGTCCATATAATTTACCCAATGATGAGCCTCATCACCCCTAAGCCCTTGGTGCTTAACCCTTAACCCCTAGATCCCTTAACCACTAAAGAATTAACCTCTAATCCCTAAATCCCCTAGACCTCAACCCCCAACCCATAAACACCCTAATCCCTAACCCTTTACCCTTAACCCATGACTCCTAAACTCCTAAACCTCTTAACTCCTAGAGATCCTAAGCCTTTCTCCCAATAGGTTCCCCAACCTTAATATTTTTTGTCATTTTATGTTTTTTTTTTATAACTCCTCTAAATACAATATTTGAGCACTACTAGGGTACAAGGAAAAGAGCCACAAGGTCCCCAAATTTGATCTACATTTTATGGACAGTCACATTTCACCCAAATATCCTCCATGTATTTTCTTTCAAAGGGAAGAAATATGGTATTATAATGTCCACAAATGCAATAAAATTCTTAGGAATAAAGTAAGGTTCATCTCCATGCATGGACCAAACATAATTCATGCCCACTCAAAAGAAAAAAGAGGATATAACGATGTCCCTTTAGTTTCCATTGTCCTTTAACATTAGTGCATTCTCTTACCAAATTTATGGGTGATAGTCCCATACAAGTATACAATCTTTCTCAAAGGTTTTGTCCACAACATGCTCAAAACAACATTCAAATTCCCTTAGTTTGCTCCAAGTCTATTCGAAACTAACACAAGAAATCCTCAACTACATGAATAGTGAAATATTAAAGCTATCCATATCCTGGTTCATCCCCTTTTGACCCCCTTTTTGTGCCTTCAATACAAAGCTGACCAAAGTCATCCTACAATTGGATATCCCTTTTTCCTCTAGTGAGAATGTTTCCTCATTCTTTAGGAATGGCTTGCTTCTCAACATAATTACATTAATACTCTCAACATATGTAGGACTATAATATACATTAAGAGGAGAAAACATAGGTTAAACTCAACCTTATTTTCAAACATAGATCAAACATATATATATAATTAAATAGTCTACACATTTAATTCTTAAATTAGTTGAAGGTTTTGGATTAATTCCACCATTTTATTTCCCCATCTCTATGGTAGTTTTTCATTCCATTAATTCCTCAACATCTGATTTGAAATTTCCAAGTTCCTTATCTTTTACTCTCAATTTCTCTTTTGTATCATGCAATTGAAGTTGATTGGGGAACCCTGGATAGTTTTGATAAGGGGATTAATGGTTCCCTTATCACAACCCATAATCCTTAATGCATTTAATCCCTTGGCCAAGGGGGCCTAAGGATGTAGTTGTAGGTGCATTGAGACCAAATTTGGGGGTTCATAAGATTAGGAGAAGTTGAATGTCATGACCAAAAAGGTAGGAGGGGTATCTTGTTGTGTATTGAATGTGGTAAGGGGAGGTCCAAGCATGGTTTTGACCACCCCACCCATGGTTCTCTCATAGAAATGCATTGTAAATATTTTTTTACAGAAATAAAAAAATTTAAAAAGGGGACTAAGTCAAAGGGACACATATTCCAAAGTTAAGGATGAGGATTGCTTGCTTGGGATGTTGAGCTTTTCTTGTACAGAAAATATGAATGGTTTGGACAACCATTAAAGGCTAGTTGGTGTGTTTAATGAATTGTTTTTATCAAAATTAATTGGGTTGCAAAACAAAGTACATATACCCATGTGCTTGAGAACCTTAACAAGGAAAGAGGACAGGAAAATTTATGGAGGACGAGACTGGGAAAGGTAGCAAGGATGAGGATGGAAAATCTCTCTAGAGAAAAGGAAAAGAGGGGATGGATCCTATGGAAAAAGGGGGGGTTTTGATTATTTGTCACATCTCTAAAAATAAATGATGTTGCTAAGTAAGTCAAACAAGTGTGTGCTTCTGGATTGGGAATGGAGTACTGTGTGAAGTGATTGTTGATGTTGTTCCTAATAGATAATAAGAAACAAAATGTGTAATGTTTTACATGATAGTAAGGATTATGCTATAACCCTGAACTAAAACAATAATATATATGAAATGATTATCTGTGTTGTTAACAACACATCTATAAATAACACAAAGACATTATGAAATGTTATAGGCCGTGGAAGGATCTGTAAGGATCGGGATTAAAACCTAGAAACATTGTGCATGACAACCCTTTCTATAAATATGAAGTGATTACATAAGGGACTACCTGCTTAGCAGGGTCTGTGTATACATATAAATAAATTTCACTTAGCTATAAGCCTATAAATCCACAAAGGTGGTGTTGGGTTAGCATTGAAGGAACCACTCCCTCTTTTAAGGGTAATAAAGGCCTGAAAAAATTGCATGAAGACTTAGTCATTCTTGCATTATTAGTAGCCTAGAGATCTTTGACAAGCTTCCTAGCATAGTTGGTTAGGCCCTGGAAGTCCCTACATAATGCCATGGAGCTGCTTACATGCTTGCTTTAGAGTTTGGATCTCCCAACATGTGGTAAGAGAGGTGGAGCCCTTCAGGATTTCACTAAATGATGACATTAGTGTGCCATCCTTCTTTGTATGGTATTTCATCCACACACCAACCCTAGTTACAGGTGTACCATTTTGATTGCAACTTTGATTCTAGTCACAAAACATACAGTAGTCTAGATAAGTATATTTGAAGTTGGTAATTGTGAACAAAAAATAGATTTGGTTACAACTTACAAGGTCATGTTCAACCCTAAAGTAACCTCTAAAGCAGAAAGTGTTGATCTCTTGTTCTAATTCCCTATTTTCCTTATTTACTTTTGCCGCAACTCAATAAAAAATGGATGCTTAGATTGAAGTTGATAAGAATACTTTATTATTTACAAACTCCCATAAGAATCTCACACCACTTTGATACAAGCCTTACACCATCACCAAGGCTATGGGTGAGAATTCTTTTGAGGATAGTCATAGGATGATTTATATTACTTCAAAGGTATATGTTAGGATGATTTATGCTTGATGGGGTACATGTCTAGAAAAATTTCCTTTAAGAGAATGAAAAATATGATCACACCATTACTAACATAAGTAATTGTGATATTCTACTTGAATGACATTAGGTAACTCCACACAATATTTTAAGAATGACATTTTTAGGGTTGTTTTATATCAAGGTATGTGGATCATTATGTTTTTTTCCAAAGCATTTACGTATGACTAAAATTTTTAAATGGTACATCACTCTAATATTATTTCTCTTACATGCTCCTAAGTTCTAATTCAAGGCATCATAGGTACTGAAACTCATGAAACTATTGTTTTTTTCTCTAAATAACTAAAACTCCCAATTGCGCTACTCCTAATATTCAAACTTGCACTATTATTGAGACTACTTCCTCTAAATCTTATTGTTCCTCCATAAGTAAGCTAACTACTAGGTGGAATTCAACCATTATTAACAAGCTAGTGGAGTGTTACCTAATTGTATTTAAGAAGCACAAGGGGTGTGATTGGTATGAGGCCAACTTTGTTATTTTTTAGTGCCATGCCCACTACTAGGTTCTCATCCTCCATAAATAGTTGGGAAACATTTGTTGGCCTTATGATATGGTTTCCCATTCGTTCATTTGATTCTTTCTCATCCATAGTATCATTCTACATTGAAACTTGTCACTTTGTAATCACATATCTCTCATAACCCCACTCTAGTGTGCTCATCAAACCTCATTGAGGTGCCTTGACTACTACTCTGTATTGAGTTGTATTTTATCATCAACCCTTTGTTTCACAACCATTCACTTGCCAACTCATCTTTCCCATTAAAACTCTCCAACTCTATCATCCTCACTTCACTACTCCCTTCCTCTCTAATCTACTTGTGCAACCCCTCATTGCGTCCTTCATTTTCTCATATCTAGTTCAACCACCATTTTATAGTTATCTCTACTTCCTCAAAGCTTGTTCAACTTGATTTTTAGATTTTGTGCCCTCAATTATCATTTGGTCATTTTAGCTTTCATCTTTGCCAACCCCACTGCAACCCATTCCTTAATGCAAGGTTTCACACCACCATGCTCAGTGGGTTAGTAGGAAATAAACTTTCCTTCACCAACAACATTTCTGTCCTTATAGAATTTATGTTCACTAATATATCTCAGAACCCCTTCTGAAACTAGTCCTTTTCTTTTGAGTACAACTATTAAAATTCTACTACAAACTCTATACAAGGTATCCTTCTATTTTTTTCTCCCCCCAAAAGTCTATTGCTGGATTAACCAAGTGACTGCAACGCTCCAAATTTATTGGATTTAAGATTCGACTTACTTGTCTTCTTATTTCCTCAATGGTTATGTGGGGCTTCATCAATCATATGCAACCATTCACACAAACTCACTAGAAAACTCTATCCATAAAATTTCAAAGATGTCTTCTTACATGAACGTATCCTTGAATTTTTACATTCTCTAATAAAGAAGCGGGGCTTCCTTGCTAGTAACTATTTCATTATATCATCAAAACAATCTTCCACTTGTGGTTTAGCTAACCATTTCTTCGTTTTTCTAAGGCCTTGGAATCATATTTTGGTCCCAACAACATAAAAATTTCTTGGCTTTAATTGGTAAACTAGGGTCCACTTAAGTGTCCAATAAACATTGTACTAGTCTAGCATTGGCATTATCAATTCCTAAAGCAAGGAAGGTCTCACTTAAGGAGTGTTACTAAGGAATTGGTTAGGTGGTGAGCTCTACATAGTGAATTTATCATGTTGTGATGCAATGCTTTCAAGTAGCATTCCATATATATTCATTCAACACATTAGTGTGATCAAATAACAACCATAATTTGTCACGTGGCTATGTTATGACATCCAATTAGATTGTTGTAATTGATATTAATAATGAACGTGAATGAATATGATGTTCTTTTGGCTTTATGAAATATTCTAATCTCTTAAACAAGTTTAAGGCTTTGAGGACAAACAATCTTTATACTACTTAAGGCATTTGTCACATGGAATGAGAAAACTATTTCCATGAATATCATTAAGACTCGCTTCAACGAAATATTGAGTTTGTTGACAATGTTTGAACTTATCCTTTGGTAGAAATTAGAGAGGTGATTGTTATAGAAATGCAACAAACACCAAAGATGCTAGAAGTGAAGAAGTTGATCTGTCGAAATAGAGATAGACACCATTCAAGTTTGTCCAAGAATACTATAGAGTAATTCACTTCAAGTGTTTGAAGATATTAACGCACTTTTCTACCTGGAACCTTTCCTTGAGTTCTAACACCTATAAATTGTTTTATTCTTCATAGCTTGTGACTTCACCAAATGGCTCTCCCCATACTAGAGAATTTGCCAAAATTGAGGTTGATATTCCTTCAAATTAGTGTTAAGAGGTGTATATAGAACATGTAATAACATATTGCATTACTGGAAGATACTATGGTTATTCTATTAGAGGTTAATGAAAATCGATAAATTTGCAGAAGCATATGGCACTATAGAAATATGGGTAAACTAAAAATTGTTGCATATAATCCACATAAACCTCATTTCTCAACATTCTCAGGAAACAAGAAATCCAAAGAGCTAATTTGCAAAAAGAATCTTAATTTAACAAATTTCAAAATTCTCTCCAACTCTGTTATTTAGGAAAGGCCATGAAGAATTATATGAGAAACTTGAAATTCATGGTGCAAGTACAAGAACTTTAATTGTTCCTTGGATATTAGCAGCTAACATTGTAGGGCTCTCACTCTTCCAATAAACAATGTTTATGAAATGTGATGTGTCATCATCGTTGTCATCCAATTTTGGACTATTGAATTGATGCCATGCAATAGGCTTTGAAATAGGTGTGTGATACATAAACACCCCATTTGTTTCACTAACATAAGCTATGTATTCATAGTTGACTATAATCCCCATCAAGTTCTTCTCATTAATGTACCCCTTAAATGTTCGTACAAGGAAATTATCCCTCACATCCCATAGGCATAGTGTATTGTATGCAGATGCAAAAACTAGTTCATTTGTTGAAATGAATTTAACATAGGAAACTATTTTCCTGTGACCATTAAATTTGTATACTAAAACAATATGATTCCTCAAGTCATAATAATGAATGTGATTATCTTTTGAAACAACCACAACATAATAGCTTGATCCAGGATTGTACTCGACACAACAAATATTTTCTTTCATGTTAATATTGAGAACACTTGTTTCTTGCCTTGTACACCACACCCTGACCTTTCCATCATCACACCCTGAGATGAGCCTAGTTGGATTTTTGCATGGAAAAACTACACTCCATGCTCATTTTTTCCTATCCTTCATACATTATGACACTCTGACAAGTATTTATAGCCCAAACAGTAACAATGCCTTCATAATCACTACTGGCAATCTGAGACTTAATATACTTGTTCCAGCTCAAGAAACTTAGATTGAGTGGACATCTCCACAACTAGATAATACGCAATTATAGGTTAAGCCACTATTTTTTGAAATTCAAACACTTTTATTCACCTGGAAACTACAACAGTTGCAAATAGTTCATCATCTCGAGCAAACTCAACGCTTGATACAATATTCACAAAGTGGAAAAGATCCCCATGTCGAAGTTCTGAAATGACTTGCAAATGCCTATATCGAGTAAATGTCATGAGAATAGAATGGGATTTCTCAAGGTCTCCATGATAGCCTTCTCTACTAATGTTATTCCCGTTCTTTTATTTTCATAAACCACCATCACATTGTTTTTGTAATTGAGTGGCCCAACGTCACCTTTTTTGTAAGTAGCACTCTTGTAAATCATCAAACTGTGTAAGGACTCTTATTTTCCTTGTGAATATCAGTCTTGATAATTGTTATTCCAACCATGAAAACCATTTAAAGTTTCTTCTTCATGTCTTTATTTTTCTAATGAGCTCTCATTTTCTCAATTTGGACCTCGAGAGCTCAAAATATGGCATCTGGAAGACAATGACTCAACAATTGTTGATCTACTCCACTTAAATCTTGGCTTTTGATTTATAAATCAACCTTATTTACCCCACATGCATCATGGGAGGGAATTTATAACAAATTATAAAGAAATGGGCTCCTCATATTATCTGTGTATGAAGTAGAAAGAGCCATGGAACCTTGCATAGCTTGTGGATAATATAGTTTTTGGTTGCCATCTTAAAGTGTACCATTGTACCGTGTCAATACTTAGTCACTTGTATTCAACCAATACCTTTTGAATGCTAGTTAGAGATAGGTACACCTTGTTGCCACATGCCAATAGGTGCACCAATGAAAGGGAGAAGAAAATTTATGTTAAGAGAAATGCGAAAAAATAAGGGATATGAAAAACAAATTACTAAATGTTAAAGATAAAAATGAGTGTAAAGAAATATGAATATGTGTTTCTCCTCACCCATATTATTTGTATAGATAAACATGAATGTGTGGAAAAATATGAAATTAGGGTATGAAGAATAATGAAGTATGTGTACATGAATGTGCATATAAATATAAAGTATTGCATTCTGCATAACTAGTATGGGTATGGAGAAATATGAATAATGGGTACATGAGTGAATGTGTGAAGAAATATGAAGTATGAGTACATGAATGTGCAAATAAATATAGAGTATGGAACTCTAAACAACTACTATGGGTTCAAAGAATATGAAATATGGGTACATGAATGTATGGAAAAATATGAAGTATGGTATTATGCACAACTTGGAAAATGACTAAATGTGGTAAATGGTCACACAAATAACTAAGTAAGAAGGTAAGGTAATTCCACATGAAAATAACACTTAGTTGGGGAAATGTAAAATAGATAAATAAACTTGATAATGGATATAATGATAAAATGGAAGTATTGGAGTAACAATAAAAAAAAATGGATGTGGAGAAAATAGTGATATCTTTGGCATATGACCTTCATTTTTTATTTCCTAAGATGCTATATGAAGATGAGATATAGGAGTATCCAATGAGAAGATGAACACAACCAATTTCCTTCTTCTTATTTTAAATATTTTTTAAAGGAGAAACCATTCATGTTGGTCTTGTGTAAGGAAGTACCACAACATTCAAATTGACTCTTCATTGATGAAAACTTGTTGGTTTTTTCATGATTAATAAGTGAGGGTTATTTATCACTTTCTAGATTTCAAAATTTGGTCTCCATATAGAGGGATATAGGTTCAACTATGAACCAAAATTACTATAGTTGAGTGCATGATTCAAGTGGAGAGGAGGAAAGATGAATGCAGAAGTTGCAAGAAAATGAAGAAGTGTGAGTTTAAGTCTATCGTGGATTGCAAGAGGAGTGTGACTAGCATGACTTGGATGAGTGAGTGAGGTGCACAATAGGCACACAAACTGTGAAAAATAGGAGGATCACATGACACAATAGTTTGGTTTTGTGGTGTGCATCATTTGAGTCAGACATTGTCAGTCAATTTAATTAACTGAAACCCTAGACATTAAATTATCAATCTAGGGGTGTAAACTTGTGAGATACTAACACTATATGTGCAAGGTCTAGGACATGAATGAACTATCTTATCTATGAGAAAAGAATCAAAAACTATGACACACTATTGCAACAGAGGATAACTCAAAAGAATTAAAGATGCTACAAAAATCTCGCTCATTGGTTAGTGAATTTGAAAAATATTTTATTGGGAATACAATGCAATCTTTCACTCATGTGATATTTCTAAATGTTCATGTATTTGTCTATAAACCAAATCTTTGTTTCATTTTCTTCAATGATACCTATACTTTCATAGGTTTGTTATATCATATTTCAAATGAAAACATATAAGAAAATATCGAAAAGACAATCAATATATTGTATTATTCAACACTTCACAAAGTAATAATTCAATCATTGGATTTAACAATACATAGTGCACAACATGAAAATATTTTCATGGTTAGAGTGTTCTTACAATGGAATGAGAAAACACATTATATCATTAACCTTCAAGGAGAGCTTGTTTTTATTTGGAAAGGAATAACACAATAGGAATATAAGTGATGGAAAGAAGGTGAATAAACTTAACAATCACACATACTCATGAAATAAAAGGTGAATAAACTTAACAACCACACATACTCATGAAATAAAGAATTAATCAATACTCAACAATATTTGTTCCTCATTCCTCGTTTATCTTTCCTTTCATAAGATTTTTTTTTATGTTTTAATTTTGTATAACCATTCAAATGTTATCAGATGGGAAGACATTTAAGAAGCCCTGAGGCCATACAAGGAGCGGTTGGATGCAGAGCTGAAATTGGTGGGAGAATATGGGCGGTGAAACAAGAGAAAACTCTATAGGGTTCAATACATGCTAAGCCACATATGAAATGTTGTGCTTGTGCTTCTGACGCTGGACGAGAAAAACCACCGCTGGATATTCAAAGGAGAATCCATGCCACAGTGTATAAATAGGTATGGTCTCCTGGACGAGACTCAAAGCAACCTCCATTATGTCCTAGCTCTCACTGTTGAGAACTTCCTCGAGTGTTGCCTTCAAAATCGTCTTCAAATCAAGCATGGCCAATTCCATCCATCATGCTTGTGTTCTCAGCCGACAATGCCACGTTAGGTATTCTACCCAATTCCATTCTATTTTTAAATAACCATTAAATATTATTTCCTTTTTAATTAAGTCACTTTGGCATAAAAGAGCCTAAATTATTGTTCAGACTATAAAATTCCATACGAGATTTGTATTACAAATGGGGTATTTCTTTGGGTAGTATTTTATCTTACAATTAGACCTACCCTAGTCTAGGAGAGTACAAATTCATGTTGTCAAATTACAATATTCCAATCCTTCAACTGAGAGGCTATCTATTCCTACATTTTTACCAAAAACTTGTACCTGACCCCCAACAAAAACCTAGATAGAGAAGTAGAAGTGATCCCAGGTATTGAACCAGAAGCATGACTATTAGTGAGAATAAATTTCACGGGATGACTTGAGCCTCGGTGGTGGTAATAAAAATACCCTATTTTCACTGACTCAACAAGCTACTTCAACTAGCCGCTGCTCTTGAGGATACCTCTTATATCAAATTCACAGTGGGCTTTGAACCTAAAAACATTTGAATGAAATATTGTGCTAGCATAGTTAATGAGACTAATAGTTTTTAATCCCAACCAATCATCATTGCTGGTGTTCAAGCTTTCCACTAGATGGACCCTTTGTTAGGTAATTCTATTAAATAACTATGGCTTAGTTGACGAAATAGATAAGGCATTCTTACCCATTTAGCACACAAAATTACATAGATTATTTACACTACAAAAAAGATACATTTGATTAAGGGTTGCTGCTAAGGAGTATCTATTTTGTTAAAGTAATATAGGACTTGAAAAATGCTTTATCTGCATAGAAGGCCATGTTGGTATGTGTATTGAACCTATAGTATTTGTATCGTGTTAGGAAAATCATGAGGGTAGTAATAATGCCCCACTATACCATCCAGGAAAGCCCCCATTGATGAAACAGACCAATTATGACTAGCAGTTCCTTCTGAGGGTATTTTTTCTTTTAAAGTCACTTAGGAATCAAATACCCTAGGACTTGGACCTAAAATTGTCTGAATAGAAGACTACACTAGCACAAGTAGTGAGCCAACTAGATTTTTCAAGCGTTCAAACTTGCTACTAGATGATGATAAACTTCATAGATGAACCACACTACAAAGAGGTCACCTTTGGCTAAGGGCTGCTATCAAGTATTATATATTCTGTCAAAGTAACCCAAGACCTGATCCTGGCCTTATCTATGCATAGAAGATGGTTAATATGGGTAGTGATCCCCCCAGGCTTTTTAACTTGTTCATCATCATTGCAACCATTGTGCCATTATTAAGTAACTGGATAAAACATTTGTTAAACCCACTTTATGTTGGAGGGTGGTTGTCACTTTCTACGATGTGGTTAGTGAGCCTTATCCATTTGGAAGAGAGTACAATCATCCACATTCAAATGGGAAACCTGGTGGGGGGCAATAGCAATGCCTTCTTTTTCCCGCTACAACAAGCCCTCTTTGATCAAGCATGCTTGTTTTGATGTGTGGCTGCTATTGAGTGTATCTATTCTATTAAAGTCGCCTGGAACTTGAATACCTAGTAGTCCCAGTACTTGAACCTGAAATAATCTGAATAGAAGACTACACTAGCACATGTACTACGTCCACTATTTTTTGAACATGTTCATCATTGTTTACATGTTCACACTTGCCACTATAACATGCTTGGATGGACTTTTGTTATGGAATTCTCTTTAAAAAGAAAATAAATTTTTTTATGCATTTTATATACCCCATTCTATAGAATAGAGGAGGCCCAAACATATGTCTATGATTTAAAACTTCATATATGATCCATATTAACAAAATAGGTTACCCCTGAGCAAGTTCCATTTAGGAGTATCTATTATGTCACAGGAAACCATGTTTTGAAACTGGCCTTATCTTCTGCCAGCTTTTGAACCCTGCTTATTATTGTTGCTTGTGTCCTAATTTGCGACCAGACAATATTTGGGTGGTAGTTTGATAGCTAATTTTGTTAAATAACTAAAATAATTGTTTTATATATTTTAATTAGCCCAATCCATGAAACAGACAAGGCATACTTTTAATTTTTAGGGCACGCAACTTCCTGGATGATCCACACTAGAAACAAGTTAGGTTTGACTAATTTTTTCCATAGAGGAATATCCACTGTGTCAAATTAACCCATGTCTTGAACCTAGCTTGATTTTCTACTAGTATTTGAACCTAGGCCATCATTGTAGCTAGTGTTCAAATTTTCTGCTATACCATGGTTGGATGGACTTTTTTTAGGCGATTAAGTCATATCTCACATGTGTGGGGAGAGTTTGGGATATGCTTAGGCAGTTTTTTAGGAGGTTATGGATTGAACCAGAGGCTATTTCCTTCCCAAGTAACCCTCCATGGCTATAAAACCAACCCTCCCCCTCCTAAACCTTAAATCTAAACAAAAAAACCTAACTCAACCCTAGCAATTCCGACAATCAATGGTAATGTTAAATTATTAAAGTATTTTTACTTAAATTTTTAACAGTACCATTAATTTTCATAGGATGTCTAAGATTGGTTCCAACCTTATTGGATTTCATATGGAGAAAGTAGAATTTCATATCCACTTAAAATTCAATAGACTTAACAGTTATCATGATTTTAGGATTGGTAGGATTGCAACATTCTCATTGAATTCTATCATGTATGAGGGTATGGGATTGGCATTTAATCAAGAGTGAAAAATTCTTTATATACCTTTGATGTTGGTGTTATTGTTGAACTCCTCTAATGTTGGTGGTATTTATTGTTGAACTCCTCTAATGTTGGTGGTATTGATTGTCGAACTCCTTTTCTATGGCCTTAACAAAAATGCACCCATCACTCAAATCAAAATAATTAGCTAGGCATGTTAATCTTTTTCTACCATATTATATGGTTGAGGAGATGAACCCTTCTCAAACTAAAATCATTGGTTAGGCATGTTAATATTTTTCAACTTCTACCATATTATAAGTTCTAGTAGTGGTGAATAGGTGATGAGTTTGATGAGTGATCATGTTGATCAGTGATTTGTGTAGGCTAGTGGCTGCATTGTTTTTGGACTCTAGAGACCATTTAGAGCCTCATTGATTATGTATTTTGTTGTTGATATGTATTGTGCTCAGTGCCATTTTGATATATTCACCCTTACATGTAATATAGATGAGAAAATTTTGCATATCTGTCTCTAATGGATTGGAATCATGGTTTGAAATATTAAAAATAATTTCTTTCATTATAGATTAATTATTTATATGTATTTTTTCAAATCTAGTTCATTGAATCTAATTAGACTTTATTCTAGTTCAAAACTCAATTAGATAGGTGGGCTAGTTCAAAACATGGTTCTGGTTTTTAAAACTATGCACATATATAGGGACGAATCTCTATGAATTCAGGAAATACCTTTGAATTTGGTTGAATTCACTAAATTTGAACTTTATGGTTGAATTTCAGTAAACCTTGTGACATAGCGTGCACTTTGTGCCATGTTCATAATCGTTGCAAGCATTCTAACATGCCACTTTGTTAGGAAAATATGTTTAGTAACTAGATAAAACTTACACTTATTTTAGTGAACCCACATTTTTTATTGATTAGCTTCCTATTATCATGATATGTTTACTGCACCTTGCCCTACTTGGGAGAGAATACAACCAATTACATTCAAGTTGGATTTGTTTGGCTAATAGGCTATGTGTGGATGGTATCTTTTCCGCAAAAGACACCTAGTACATGCACTTGGCCCTAACTGCTAATATGTGTGGCGGAACACCCATAAGCATGAGCATAAGAATAAGTGTGTGCCATTGTTGAGACTTGAACCATGGTGGAGGTCATATGCAGTACCCCACTTAGACTGATCTAGCATATCACCATATTAACAAAACCCACTTATGGAATAGAAGGGGTGAAATTATGTGTTTAGGTAACTTCAAACTCAATGCAGTTGTGTATAAAGGTAAACTGTGTAGCATTATATAATGGCCCTTTGATTATAGAAAAAGAGTTGACTATGGTAAAGACAGAAGAAACACTTCTCATAAAAGAATACAAATAAAAGTCATTTATAAATTTAGCTTGACGTTACTCAGTAAATGTCACCCTTCATTCATTGGTAAGTAAAAGTTAAAACCATTATAGGTAAATTACCATTTGGTAGTAAAATTCAGTAAATTATTCTCAAATGTGTCCCTTATAGTGGATTTGAGGCACTGTAAAAGCTAGGAGATTGTGAATAAGGAGTTGTGGGCCAAGCAAAGCCCATAAACACTAAGGTACACATGAGACTTTTAAGTCTCCTTTAGGAGATGAATGCGATGTCTTTCAGGGCTTGTTTAATTGATTAGAGCCCTCTCTTTCTTTCACTAATGGGAGCTTTATGTTTGTGGAATATTACATAACTTCTTGAGAGATATTTGATTTGTAGTTTTTCTTGAAATCAGTAGCGATTACAATACCCAACTCATGAGAGGGAGCACTTTGGGTAAGATCCTTGTTTTCTGTCAATTAAAATCCACCTGTAATGTCAGAATGTATGTTTTTGGAGTTCAAATTGTGAGAATCATCTTCTTTTTTGTGGCATTCAGGTTTTCTATGATGGTATCTCTGGGGATATAACTGATGTGAAGGAAAAATTTAAGGAAGCCATCAAATCTTAATTTATAAAAAATAAATATATGAACAAGGCATAAAATAAATTTGAATATTAATTTTTGGAGAGCATGTAAAATAATGACAAATATTAATGCATTAGTTAATGGATTCAAAGTTGTTGTCCTATGGCATATTTGATAGTCTATGGTAGTTATAGTTGGATTACCAATTAAATCTATTACACCCAACTTAAAATTGACAAGCCACTCAAAGAGTATTTCATCATCTTGTTCATTATTTGTTCCCATCAAACATAAAATGCAATGTATTCTTTAAATTAATATTTCTTTATTTTAATGGTAAATTTTGTAGTGACCTAGGGTAATTTTTCTCCTTCCTAGGGTTTTTAACAAAAATTCAATAAATCTTTACACAATAATAGATATCAATTTACAAACACAAAATATTCTATTCAATGGTAATATGATCTCTCGATGCAACAATACACATAATTGACTTGTTCGACAACCAACAATTGTTCCACCAATATTTCACAACATTGTTTGTCAAATAATTTAATTTTTTTTTAAATTACTAGTCGAATTGTACTCTTCTACCACCTGCAGAACATGTATTGGTCTGTGTAATTCTCTGTGGAAAGAGAAACTGTATTTCAAGATCACTTTGTAGATGTATTCCTGCTTCACTCAAACCTCAGGAAAGCTTTCACCAAATCTCAGAAATAAATAATTTTCCTTAGGGAATGTGGGTGAGTTCCACATAAACTGATAAACTACCTTGAATGTGCCTTCAGGGTATGAACAACCTTATCTTAAAGATCTATCCAACCATACCTCAAAAGATGACCAAATAACCTCAGAATGGGAACAAAAAACCATCAGAATAGGGTTTTAATTCTCAGTCGAAGTGCCTTAGGGGAGAACGCAAGTCTGCTTCAAGGGGGGCAAGTTGATTCTACTACAGCAAATTTTGGCCCTGTGGCTCATGCGGTCTGCAAATGTATGTGGGTGGCCTTAGGATGTTGAACTCTGATTCAGGGAGACCGAAGTGTCTCCGTATTGCTCCCTAGAAATGTCAGGATACCCTCAAAAAAATTTCTACCCAAAAAATAGTCCTGAACAATCCAATAGATTTGATTTTTGGTACTTGATTTTCCACCAACTTTGATGTCTCTAGATAGATAGATTCCCTTCTTTTTACAGAACAACAGATAAGAGTAGTTTTACTAACTAGTGTGGAATATTTCACAGGGTCTACCAAGTGTCCTTAACCAAAGTTCTACCAAGTGGTTCCATGAGAATAGTGAAAAGGGATAGGGAGAGAGAGAAACCTTGCCGAGGTCCTCTAGAGGCCTTGAATAAATTAGAGGGACCCTCATTGATGAGAAGAACAAGGAGGGAAAAGAGAAGAAATGTTACTCCCATTTGACTTATTAGGCTAAAAAACCAGTTTAAATAGAATTTCTTGAATAATATCCCATCTAATATTATTGTAGGCTTTATCTAGATCAAGCTTGAGAACATTGCATCCTCCTCGTATTTAGAGAGTAGGTGACTTCTTGCACTATCACAAGGAAATTGGAGATTTGGTGTCTTGGCAAATCTCCTTGTCTATCTGAAATCAATACTAGTAATTGAGTCATAAATCTCAAAGAGATAATCTTGTTTATAACCTTATATGCAAACTTTCATAAGGATATTGGTCTGAAGCTATTAAAACTCAAAAATCATTCATATGGCGATGTTTTTTATTAGAAAATGTGTGTTTAAGGATTCAGCATAGCCCTTAATTTATTCAATTCTTCAACCGCTTCTAGGAAGTCTATTTTAATGATCTCCCATGCCATCTGGAAAAAATCAGTAGGGAACCCATCGACACCATGCTCTTGAATGTGATTAATCAAGTTCTCAATGGCCTTCTTGGAGACCATGCCTGGGAAAGTTTTAGATTTATGTCTTTTCTACTTCAAAACTCTTTCCATGCTCTGAAAGGAGTTTTTTGAAGTAATTTACTGCTTCCATATAGAGATTATTGTGTCTTTCCATTTCACTATGTCTACACTGCTTGATTGATCTTCGACCAACATTGGATTATGAAAGAATGTATAGTTAGGGTCCGCTACTTGAAGCCAATGAACTCTATATTTATGACATGAGAAAATTTCCTCTTTTTTTAAAGTTCTCCTCCAACTTAGCTATTGGTCGGACTTCCTTATTTTTAAAATCTAGATATAGATCATTATTTCAAGAGATGATTGAAGGGGTTTAATTCCTAGATCCAAGGATTCCTTCTCTTTCAAAAATATACTAATAAGATCACTATTTCAAGAGATGATTGAAGGGCTCGCATTCATAGCTTCAACGTTTTCTTCTATTTTAAGAGGATTATGACAGATCTCCTTGTTCCAAACTATTAGTTTGGATTTTTGAGATGTTGGAGTTTCTTTTGCATGATAAAGATTTTGGATCCCACCAACTGATAATCTTTCCACAACTTCCAAATTTTAATAAGGAAATCAAAGTGAGAGGACCACATAAGCTCTAATTACAAGGGGTTGTTGTGTGGTTGTCATAATTTTCTATGATTAGAGAGATCACCCAAATATCTAAGAGGGCTTGACCTACTAATGATTTGAGAGTGTTCCTATATGGATGTGAGAATCTAAGTCAAAATCACCCTATATACATTATTTTCTAAGAAGAAATATGTGTAATCTTTCCATAGCAAAACCTTTCCCATTTATCTTTTTATTCCAAGTGAAATATCCATTTCTATGGGTAATGTTAATGTGGGAATTATTTTGGATAAAATCATACAAAATTGAAGTTGTATTTCCACACAGTCTGCGGCCAACCTTTCTTCTCATGCACCCCTAGAATTATGTTCAACTCCCCACCAAAAATCCATCGTAAGTTATTCAAGACTTTCTCTCTCTAGATAACAGATTATAGCAATTAGGCTTGAGGATTGTTAAAACATGACCATAAATTGATAAACATTAGTGAGGTAGAAATGTTTGTCCCATATTTTGGAGGGAACTTTAAGGTTATCTCGAATCTGGCTTTATTAACATCCAGAACATCCAATATTTCCAAGGTCATCCTTGTAGTTATCCCTCCACTTCTGCCCGTTGGCCCTTATAGAGATTTCTTCAACATTCTTTTATATTCTCATTTTGGGGTCTTCCATATTGCTTTCATGAAGCTTGGATTCTTGAATGAATATGATGTATATTTTTTCTAGGATTATCTTTCTATTAAGTTATCTTTGTTTAACCTTTGGACCCATGCCTCTTACATTTCACGATAGCATTTTCATGAGGATGCAAAGGACTAGCCATTGGATTTGAATTTATTATATATGAAACAGTCATAGATGATCATTTAACAATAACAATTTTTTTTCTTTAAACCAACTTTTGGAACCATATTCGGTGGTCTCTCTAAACGGAGCTCTCTAACCTAGGAGAAGTGAACCTCCTTTAGTTCTAGTGTCATTGAATCCCTTTTTATTCCTTAAACAAATATTAAAAGATTTTGTTGTCATCTCTCTTTTTAGATATGTGCACAGATATTGGACTTGTTTTTCTTGAGTCAATTACTTGGCCATGCCAATACGTTTTCAGGATTTTTCCTTATCGTTGTTTGTATGATAAAATCTCTAAATGCTTTGCTAGTGAAACTTATGTGTCCTCCTCCTTGATTTTTTTCCACCAACAAAATTTTAGGTGTGGGAATGCACATTATTTGATTCGAAGTTAGATGTCAAATATACTTTCCTGAATTACATGGACTCTCTCATTAGATTCTACATGATTTTGGGTTTTTCAAATAAAAATAATTCCCATTATTTGCCTATTTGTAGCCACAATTACTGTCTTTTGGAATGCATGCTACAATCACCATAAATTTCAATTCAGCCAACCTTATATATTGAAGTTGGCACTTAGATCTTTATTCCACATGAGTTGTGCAAAGAAAATTCTCACAAACAAAATGGCATCATATTATGTGGTAAAGTAGAGTCTCCATATACCTTGTCACTCATGCATGTTTCATGTTATTTTTAGAGTCCAATTCATCATGATTCCCCTATGCCAAGTCATTCTCTATGCTATGTGCCATTTGACTACTAGTTGTCACTTGTTTTCCACTCCATGGTCACTGCTCTAGATTATTCTAATCTAGGATGGAGATAGGCACAATGTAAGGGAGTGGAATGAAGTGGGATCATCCTATTTGCCTTCCTCCCCTCTCCACCCCCTTCAGATTGATTGTTGAGAAGGAAAAGAATTAGGATGGAACAAATGTAGAGAAATGAAGGGGGTGGGTGGTAAGGGTCAAGGTAATAGGGTGGAGGATAGAGAATGAAGTGGCTTGGAGGTAAGTGGAGGGTGGGGAATGATGAATGCCTTCACCCTTCACCCCAAGTGAAGGTGAAAAATGGTGAAGTATGGAGTGGGTGGAAGATGGAGTATGAAGTCAAGAGTGCAAAGAGGTTTATTGTTTACATAAAGACCCTACTGATCTTATCATAGGGAAGATATCAATGACTTTTCCATGAAGGGATCATCCTCCCCTCCTTCCTCCCCTCTGCACCCACTTTGGATGGCTTGTTGAGAAGGAAAGGACAAAGAATCTAAGGGATGTAGAGAAATGAGGTGGGGTGGGTGGTAAGGGTCAAGGTAATAGGGCAGTGGACAAAGCATGGAGTGGGTTCTTATCTAGTGGGTAGATATCAATGAATTTGGCACAAAAGGACCTCATTGTAAGGGGTTTTATATATGCTCCAGGAACACACACTCTACTCCTCAATTCTTCATATTTTTTGGTAGGCTTCTAGATCTGCTGCTATTTAACATAAATAAAAAACTCTGAAAATTGGATATGTAATGTTTGGGGCTAAAAGTGGTTCCATATGGGGAGTGAAAACCCCGTTGTGGGGTGTTGAGAATCGTAGATCTCCCAATCAGGATCTACCCCTTGAACTTGAAAAGTTGCACTTGCATCAAAGATGTTTATGACAATTGTTGCTCTTGGCTGGATGCTACTTGATTTGGTGGGTACAATATGTGTATGCTCTATCTTGATGTCTTTGTACCTATGAAGAATTTGGCCAAGGGAACATGTGGGATTACTAATCCCATTGACATTAATATGTAACTTAGGTAATACCATGACACAATTTCAGTATGACAAATCCTGTCCTTTTACATTCTTTGACACAAGAAACCCCTTCTACAATTTATATAAAGACTTAGACTGTACTGTTGCCATCTGCTAGCACTTAATTAAAGAGAAAGACAAGAAAGTCTAAAAAATCCAGGCATTAGTCAAAATGCCAAAGAGAAACTCATAATGAAACATTCTGGAATAACCAACCAATGTTCAAATAGTGAACTTATTTAGATAGATAGTGTTATCCTACCCTAAGCTAAACAATAAAAACACATATTATATTTCCAATGTAGTCGCCCATGGATCACATCAAAAACATGAACTCTTCCCTTATGTTTGACTATAATGTTATAAACCAAATCATGGCAGTCAATTACTTCCATAAGTATGTTGGTCCTTCAAATATTTTACCACTACAAAAGAGATGTACAATTCCACATTTGCTACTCTGAACAACAAAGTTGCCACTCGATGCTCCTACAGACCTGCATTTCTGCAAACAGAGTCCATCCAAACTTCAAATGGATTTACATATGTTCCATTACTCATGGCATGGTTGGGGAGTACATTGTGTACAATAACACCATAAAACAGTGGAAACATGTTGTCCATGTCAACTCTATCTCTCTGGAGCTGGAAAGATTTGTGTACCAATGAAATATTGGATACAATATCAAAAGTCTATCACAAGAAAGATTTGAAATTATGTTTTTTCTCTTGAATGTGATTAAGCAACTTGTCAATGGTCTTCTTGGAGACCATTCTTGGGAAAATTTGAGATTTACATCTTTTCTTCTTCAAAACTCTTTCCATGCTCTGAAAGGAGTTTTTTGAAGTAACGTATTGCTTTGATATAGTGATTATTGTGCCTTTCCATTTCATTATGTCTACAGTGCTTGCTATCTTTTTAGAGATGTGTTTAATTTATCTTCGACGAGCATAGGATAATGAAAGAATATAAATTTAGGGTTCACTAATTGAAGCCAGCGAACTTTATAATTATGACAAAGAAAAATTCCTCTTTTTTGAAAGTTCTCCTCCAATCTGGCTATTGGTTGAATTTCCTTATTTTTAAAATTTAGATATAGATCATTATTTCAAGAGACGAATTAAGGGTTTGCATTCCTAGATCCAAGGATTCCTTCTCTTTCAAAAATATACTGATAAGATCACTATTTCAAGAGATGATTGAAGGGTTTGCATTCATAGCTTCTGTTAGTGTCAGTGTCTTCACACTGCCATCAGTGATCAAAATCTACTCTTTTGCATTTCGTAGTAGAAGTCCCATATTGATGAGTTTTCATTCCATTAGGTCATGGATTCACTGATGGTAGGGTTTACCCCTCATGATCTATACTTGCTAATCCTCTTTCATATATTTCAATCATGGCTCATGTTCACTTTGCAGTTTATTTCATTAGGTCTTAGGTTTTTGTCTCATTAGGTTTTAGGGTCCCACCATGGTCAAATCCAATAATTACATGCCAATAATGATCAGCAAGGACATGAGGAGGCCAATAATGATTGGTAACGCCATAATTTATTATTTTGAAAGCTTAATGTAGTTCTCATCTCAAAACTTGTTTTGAGGTGAAAACAGGGTATTTTGTTTTTATCCTCATTTATGATGTAGTTTTATCTTTTTCATATGTAATATTTGTTCCCAGCTGCTCCTAAGCATCTTGTGATGTTTCCAAGCACCTGCCACTGCAAAAATCAAGTTATCTAGAGCATAAATTCACCTGCAAGAGCAAAAGAGAATAAACCTAAAAAACAGAGCATTTAAAAGAATAAATAGACATTAGAAAAGTAGGTTTTTCAAAAGAAAAAATCAAATGGATTTCATATAAAACCCTCCCATCCTAATTTCAAAATCATTATGCTATGTTTGCCAAATCCGACAGAGAGAAAAACTCAAAGGAGCAAGTGTTTATGAGCAAAGAAGCCAAGTGCTACGCTTCTGGAAGTTTTGACCAGCCGTTGCGCTCCTAGGAAGTGGCACTGTGCTTACAAACTTTTTGCACAGTTCAAATTACAACGGGCGTTGCGCTTCTAAGGTGGTGTTGCGCTCCTACGTTATGGCGCTCCGCTTAGGCCAGCCAAGCCAAAAAACGCTCCCAGCTTCCGATTTATGCCAAATTTCCTCCTATTCAACACTTGGCAAGTAAGTATTATTGTTCCTCTTGCTATTTAGTCTACATATGTGAAGAATTTCATGGTTTTCTTTCTCAAATATAAAACCCTAATCTCCACTATAAAACCCTAGCTCTTTGATTCTCCCTACCACTCACCTCATAAACTAAACCCTTATCCCCACCACTATTATCACCTTCTACCACCCATTTATTACTCCCTAAACCCTCTCCCTCTCATGTTTTTCCCATAGCTTCATTTACATCCATTCCTCCAAGCCATTGCACATACCACCCATCCCATACATTGTTAAAACTATGCAAACTAAGAGAGTCAGCTAAATCATGGACAGAGGTAGTGATTTTGAGTATGAGGAGGAGATAGCCAGTGACAGTTTTGTAGAGACACATAGGTAGAGAAAGCCTCACAAGGGAGGAAAAATCATAAGAGAAGAGCCCACCAGTTTAAGAGAATTACAAGCTTGCCCACTTGCAATCTCTTGTTTCAGACACCAAGGATGTTTTGAATTATATGAACTAGTGGAAAGAGCTCAGTTTCATCATGAGTTGGCCAGACTTTTTGTGGCTCATTTGCATAACCATGAGGTGACACTTGCCGGAGTAACCTTCAAAATATCACCAGCTGTCATTTCAGAGGCCACTAGAATTCCCAATGTGGGTGAGAAATGGTACAAGGGTCAGGACCTTGATGAGCATTACTATGAGCCTTATATCAAGGCTCAATATAGGAAACAGGTGAAGAGGATTTTCCCCTTTAAATTTTTGGAGAGCAGGTATGTTCCTTTGATGAGGATTATTACCAAATATTTCACTTGTGAAGGCAGATTCTCCCGGTTGTATGCTTACCATATCATACTCCTCATGCACTTTGCCAGGGTAAAGATGATGAATCTCCCATTCTTCTTGTTTAGAAATATTGACAAAATAGCTTACCTTGTGCAGAAGAAGCCATACCCTCGGTAGTTGAACAGCATCTATCATTACTCCTTAATCAAAATCATTCTTCTTCACCATCTCAGTCTTCTTAACATTCCTTGGGAGACTTTCATCGCTCATGAGATGTTCAAAGGTCCACAGATCCCATCACCAGTGCATCAAGAAGAAGGTGGGCCTTCTAGCCATGGGGAAATAAGGAAAGAGGTCAAGGAAACCAAAACTGCTGAGATGCCAGTGTACTTGACATATCAAAGAGGTACAAAAAAACTTTTTGCAGCTACTAGGCAAGTGTTTGCTCCACGGGATGTGGAAGGGACCTTGCCTTCTTCATCAGTCCACAGGCAAATGTTATCTCCACAAGGTGTGGAAGGGGCTTTGCCTTCTACATCGACAAAATAGGTATAGGTTGAGAAATTGAGCAAAGGCAAGGAAAAAGTGTAGGAAGAATATCTTGGTGATGAGGAGGAAAGAGATTTTGACTTGATTGAGCATGAGGAGCCGTAGCAGTGTTATACTCATCATGGAGTTAATATCATTGACTTGGAGGCTCAGGATCAAGAAACTATCAAGGACATCATCATAAAGGAAAGGGAAGCTCAAATACAAGCTTTGGCAGACAACTTAGAGAGAGCCAAGTTCATCATCAAATACTTGGAACAGGAAAACAAACAGTTGAGTGACAAACAAGTCCTCATGGAGCTGGAAATGATCAAAGCAAACAGGCAAATGGCCAAAGAGGCTCATGTCACATTAACTCCTATTGAGCAGGAGATTGAAAATGATATGGAAACTTGGCTTGAGAGGGTTAGCATACATCTTGAAGGACTTATTGAGAAGGCCAACAGGGATAAGAAAATGCTCCAACACATGGCATACCATTACATGACCCGCAACAAAATTTGTAACATGAGGATTAGAAAATTAAAGGCTAGGCTAAGGAGAGATTTGGAAGGAAAAAAGAAGCAGGATAGATTGAATATGTTGGCTAAAGCCTCCCTAGTCCATCAAAGCAATTGATGTTGGTGTTCCATGCCAAATTTAGGCAAATTTTGAGAAGTTTTTGCATTTTTGAAATTTTGAAATTCATAACACCGAAATTTTGCCCAGTTGGCGCTGCACTTTTTCCTGGGGCATCCATTGGAGAAAAATTTGACATTTTTGGATTCAAAATGATGAGGGCATGCACCCTGGAAATTTTCAGAAGTTTTGGAGCAGATCTGGTTCACCAAAAGGTCCAAAAACTATCAAAAAATGACCTTTCTGCCTCTTTTTGGACATACAAAAGCAGTCTTGAGAGATTCAAGTTTTTAGGGGGGAAATTACCTCCAAATTAAAAAATTCTAGGTGTTCCAGAAACTAGACTTGAATACCTTTCCAATGCGCTATCATGGGCTCAAGTTGGCTAAGGGGAAGGCATCCAAAATCGGGTGGAAAGGGGCACTGCGCTTAGGGCCATTTTACTCGGGAAACTAAAATTCGCCTATTTTGACTATGAATTTGATTTCTCTCTCCTCATGGATGATTTTACTGATGTAATTGATGACATGGCATGTAAATGTAATGGTAAAATATTTTTATATGGTATATTCATTAGTTAGAGGTGGTTTTGAGGCAAATGAATCAGTTTCCCTTCTTTTAGAGGCAAGTTGTTTCACTGCCTATATTCCTGGTCCTTGCTTGGAAATGGTTGAAATAGCTCCTCTTCTCATGGTTTCAACCCCTAATGGTTAGGATGAGGGATTGAAATGTCTATATGATGTATTTTCTTTCTCATTTGCAAGGGTTGGATTCAGCTGGACGCTCATGTACTAAACACTTATCATTTTGTAGCAGTTGTGGCAGGGAACTAATAAAGTTGCAGCTATTTTTATGGGATACCTATGGTATGGCCTTTAGCATGTGTTTCTTCTTCTATAAATATATTCTCATGTTATTTATGTATGCCTATTTCATATAATTTCTTTTTATTGGTTGTTTTCAAGTCATATAGGTGGAATACATTAGGTTTTAATGCTCTGCCTTGGGAAAACACCAGTATTTCATGTTTTCTCTTCTGTTTAGGAAGGATTCTTGATTTGCTCAGGCCCTTCTTAGCTCCTCACCAGTATATCCTTTCACCCCATCAAGCTTTAAGGTGTTGAAGATCATACCTACCTTGCCCCATAGAATCCCCTGCAATTTTGGCTTAGTTTCCCAGACCCAAATTGCCCAGCTCCTCCTAATCTAGCAAAAACACCAACAAATTCAATCAAAACCCTTGAGCTACTATACCTAGCATAAAATATTGTTCCTGGTCTAGTCATTCTTGACTGAGACATCCTAAAGGAGATAGCCCTCTCCCGACTTGGTAGGGCTAGCTACCAGGTTAAGCTTGGTTTGTGGTTACCCTAGAATTGCTTCCATTCAGCCTAAGGTCAATCTAGGTGATAACATCTTCAACAATTTCTTCTATTTTAAGAGTATTATGAGAGATATCCTTGTTCCAAACTATTAGTTTGGATTTTTGAGATTTTGGAGTTTCTTTTGGATGATAAACATTTTGGATCTGACCACTTGATAATCTTGTCACAAATTATAAATCTTAATAAGGAAATCAAAGTGAGAGGGCCACATAAGCTCTAATTTCAAGGGGTCGTTGTGTGGTTTGTCATCATTTTCTATGATTAGAGAGATCACCCAAAGATCTAAGAGGGCTTGACATGCTACTAATTTGAGAGGGTTCCTCTATGGATGAGAGAATCTAAGTAAAAATCACCCTCTATCCAGTCTTTGTTAAGAAGAAATTGTAATGTTTCCATAACAAAACCTTTCACGTTTATCTTTTTATTCCAAGTAAAATATCCATTTCTATGGGTAATTTCAATGTGGGAATCATTTTCTATAAAATCATACAAAATTGAAGTTGTATTTCCATATAGGCTACAACCAACCTTTCTTCCCATGCACCCCTATAATTATGTTCAACTCCCCACCAACAATCCATTGTAAGTTATTTAAGACTTTCTCTCTCTAGATAACATATTCTAGCAATTAGGCTTGAAGATTGTTAAAACCTGACCATAAACTGATAAACATTGGTGAGGTAGAAATGTTTGTCCCATATTTTGGAGGCAACCTTAAGGTTATCCGGAATGTAGCTTTATTAACATCCAATATTTCCAAGGTCATCATCCATGTAGTTATCCCTCCACTTCTTCCCGTTGTCCCTTATAGAGATTTCTTCAAGATTCTTTTATATTATCCTTTTGGTGTCTTCCATCGTACTTTCATCAAGCTTGGATTCTTGATACGTATGCCTCTTACATTTCATGATAGAATTTTCATGAGGATGCAGAGGACTAGTGTTAGGTCCCTATAATACTAGTGTATTCCCTCATTGTTATTGTCCGTGTAGGCCCCTTATTGTTATTTTTGTGACCATGTAGTCCCAATATTGTTCTTATTATGTCTCATAGAAGCCCACTATTGTTATTTTTGTGCCCTTACATTATTATTGTTAGGTCAACTCTAATTATATTGTGATCCATTAGACTCCTATATATGGAAAGGAGGTTTTGTCATTTGAATCATCCAATAATTGTTCATTTGTGTAATGTAAAGGAGTTTTCCCCCTAAAAGAGGCTAATTTTGAAGTCATTTATCTATCTCTTCTTATATTTTGTGAGTTGGTTGCATAACATTTGGTATCAAAGCTTGGGAATCTAGGGTTTCGCTTCTTCAAACAAACCATCTTCAAATTTTCGCTATAAAGTTTTTTTCTAAGAGACTTAAAAAGCTTAAATTTTTACCATATGGAGATAAAATCGTGATGAAATTCATGTAAAAATTTCAGATATTGGTTTTCTATATTTTTGGAGATATGATCTGGGGAAGTTAGGATGTTTGGAAGCTCCAAAATTTCGTCGCAAACAAGTGACCTAGGGAAAATAGTCGTAAATTTCATTTCAAGCATCGAATTTAAATTTTGTAAAAATTGGTTCAAATTGCACGAAATTTAGTTTGTTGTGTATAAATTTCAGGATCTAAGGTCGAAACAGTGACATGTGACACTCCATACAAGTTTGCTCTACTGAACTAGTCTATAATCAGATCATCATAGGAGATCGGGCATAAATATTTCCTGAAGACTCCAATATTGGTCTAACTTGTGGGGTTGGAAAGAAGACCCAGAGGGATACTACATGATGAAATTTTAGACCTTGGAGATCCAAAACTATAGATATACAACAAATTCAATATCGAGCTCCTACAAAGCAAAAAACAAAGGTGTGTAGTTTTTAAAATTTGCATAAGTTTTGCTTGAAAAAATAGTTTGAAGTGATTCAAAGTGCATAGTGAAGCATAATTATCATTAATTGATGCCCCGAAGAAAGAAAATGGAAACACCTAGTAAGAAACCCGAAATCTCTACTATGACACATGAAGAATTGGAAGAAATGCAACATGATATATCAAAATTATGAGACCAAGTGCAACAAATTTCGCTCTCACAAAAAGTAATAGAAGCTAAGATATATCATTTGAATAATGGCATGGAAGATAAGATCGATAGTATACAAGAAAAATTGAAATGAAACATGGAATATTTTAAAAAATATTTGACAAAGTTGCTACAAGAAATGCTTCCTAATGGCGAAAAGGTAGTAGAGGAACCCATGATGAGAACAAAAGAAATGTTAATCATGATTCCATAGACTCTAACATTGGATTGAAGACCCAACATATTCTAAAGATCGATATGAGGAATTTTTATGGCAAGGATCTTGTAACATGGACACTACAGATGGAGAAATATTTTGATCTCCATAATGTGCAAAACATACAAAAGGTATGCATTGCAACTTTATATTTAGAACCCAATAAGTTTGTATGGCATCAATGGATTTTATCTCGTAAACAAATTGTCACTTGGTCAATTTTTACGGAAGAAATGATAACACATTTTGAGGATACAAAGAGCAACACCTTCTTTAGCCAATTGATAAATCTCAAACAAAAGGGTTCAATGGTGGAGCACATTGAGGACTTCCAAAAGTTGAATATAAGGGTAAATGATATTCCAGAGGAACGTAGGATTGATGTCTTCATAGGGAATTTAAAGGATAACATCCAACATGAGGTTCACCTTTGGGAACCTGATTCATTGGAGAAGGAATTCAAGTTGGCAAGAAAAAATGAAAGTAAAATTATGGCAACAAGGAAGCCTACCACTCACAGCTATAAAGATGGAAGTGTTTTTTCTCATAGCCTTACACAACCTACAAGGTTGACACCACAATAATTGGAAGAAAAAAGAGGAAAAGGGCTTTGTTACAGTTGTGATAGAAAATACACTAAAGGTCATAACTATGCTGAGAAGAAATTATTTTACATAGGTTGTGAAGAGGAAGAAGGAATGGAACAAGAAATGTCAAAAGAAGAGGATATACACTAGAAACCAACCCCAGAGAAAGAGGAAATGAATCTGACCATATATTGTAATGCATTGGTAGGAATTACCACTCCTCAAACTCTCAAGATAGAAGGACATATCGAGAAGAAAAAGGTAATACTGTTGAATGATTCAGGTAGTACCCATAATTTTATTAATTGTAAGATAGCCAAGGAATTGAATTTTTTCCTATATCCAACATCAGAGTGTCAAGTGATGGTTGCAAATGGAGGAACCATAAATTGTTCTAGAAAGTTCCATAATATCAAGTATCCATGGGATAATATGTGTTGAATATTCTAATGCTTTCCATTCCAATGGGTGATGTTGCTGTTGTACTAGGAGTCCAATAGTTACAATCTTTTGGTACAATACTTTTAATTCTCAAGAACTTTTCTTGAAATTTTTTTTGGGAAGGAAAGGAATTTGAATTAAGGGGTATCACAGGGAAACCATGAAATATAATCAACTCCAATGGCATGACAAAGCTTCTAAATAAAGAACAATGGGGCATAATTGCACAATTATGTTCACTAGAGGCTCAAACATCGAAATCATCTATTTCTCCAGATCTTGAAAATGTCTTGGACAATCATTCCAAGGTATTTGAGACTCCCAAAGGCCTCCCACTTATTCATGATCATGATCACGATATTCATTTGGTTCCAAGAAGTTTTCCTCCAAACATCAGGCCTTATAGATATCCCGATGCCCAAAAGAGTGAAATTGACTGTATGGTTACAGAAATGTTAGAGGTTGGTATAATTCAACCTAGTAAAATTTCTTTCTCTTCTCTAGTATTATTGGTGCACAAGAAGTATGGATCATGGCGCATGTGTCCAGATTATCAGGAGCTCAACAAGCTCACTATTAAATATAAATTTCTCATTCTTGTCATTGATGAATTATTGGATGAATTACATGGAGAAATTTACTTCACCAAGTGATCCAGGTGGGTGTTGGTGGCCACCCACCTATCCCACTTGGACCCCCACAATTGTCTCTTTTAGTTTTTCAATTTCCTTAATTGTAGCACAATTTACTATTTTTGGCAGTTTTTTGGGTCCTGAACTTCCGAAGCCATTTTGAGCCCCTAAACAACATTTTTTGGGAAAACTGGGAGCAACATGGGGCATGGATTGACATTTCTCACTCAAAAGTTGTAGTCTTGGGATAGATCTTTCTAACGAGGTATTGTGCACATCAAATGGAGATCGTATGCCAAAGTTACAACCCCAGGAAGTTGATGTACAAGTTTACCCAAACAGGGCCTATAGTTTGGCATTTCATCTCCTAGGGTTAGGTTTTTGGATGTTTATGGCTTTCCATTATTTCTCAATAATAAATAGGCCATTGAGCCTCATTGTAAGATAGTTCAAAGGCATGTAGCCACCACATCTCTTCTCAGAGATAAGCTACCATCGCCCTAGCTGGTTTATTTCCATTTCTATTTGTAAGCATATTGCAGTATTTCACATTAATGAAATGAAGTATTATTTCTGCTGCATCTCTATATTTATGGTTATTTATGTTATTTTTTGTGCTCCTATTTAAATATGGATTAGTGGTATCAGAGTGGTCTACTCTTTCTCTGTTTTTCTTTGCATGTCCCCAACAAGGTTAGGATATAAGGAGTTAGGGCTTGAACTGATCGAACCTTTGCAAGACCAGCCTCGCAAATCCTGATGACCTCCCATGACGGATGAGAAGAAAGATGAGGGGGCAAGAGATCCTATCAAAATCTTGCTCGAAGAGGCCCTCGAGCGACAAAGGAACGCGATGATGCACAACTTTTTCCAGATCCTTTAGCGGCTACCCAAGGGTGACGCATCTACTTCCAATAGCTACTCTGGAAGCACCACACCCTTTAAGGTACAAGTTAACTTTGACATTCACATATTTGAGGGAAAGATAGATGCAGACGATGTAGATAAATGGTTAAATCTACTAGAAGGGTATTTTTTTGTTCATGATCTTTCCGGCCGGGAAAAGATTACTTTCGCTCTTCTCAAAGCCGCCCCCCATGTCAAGGACTGGTGGGAAACCTACTGCGAGCAAAAGGATGAAAGTACAACGTCACTTTTTTCAACTGCACCCATTTGGAATTCATTCTGGAATGCCATCAAGGAGCAGTACTACCCTGTAAAAAGCTATGAGGATAAATACATAAAGTGGACCATGTTGTGGCAGGGAAGGGACCAAGACGTGCTGGAGTTTACCAATATTTTTCATACCCTTCACACAAAGTTGGGTATCAAGGATTTTGAGCTGCATTTGGTACTCAAATATCGCGGCTGCCTACACAGGTACATCTAGGACGAGATGGAGTTCCTAGACCTCTCCTCGCTCAGCACAGCGTACCAATACACTGTCAAGATTGAGCAGAAGTTTAAACAGAATAAGCGAGACTTTGGATCTGCAAATCCGAAGAACAAAGTACAAAGCCAAGACGGGGTGACCCAAGACAACCCGTCGAAGCCGCAATAAAATAACAACACCACGAATTCAAAGAAGGACACAGGAAAGTGGTGTGAGTTCCATAAGAGCCCCACTCATAACACAAGTGAGTGTCGGACGAAGTAGTCGTTGGTGGCCGAGTTGAAGGCTTCAGAATCAAATGCATGTTCTGACCTTGAGCCAGAACTCGACAAGGGGAATGACAAAGGGAAGCAGATCATTGACGCGGAGCCCAACACCATTGTTGCCACTACCAAGATCTAGAAGAATGAGCCCGAAGATCCAAAGGAGGGGGAGTAGCTTTTCCACTCACAGATGCGGGTGAAGGGTTCACCGCTACAATTCATTGTTGACAGTGGGAGCCAAAAGAACCTCATTTCAACAGAGGTCGTGAAGCAATTGGGCCTACCGACTACACCACACCCGTAGCTATATAGTATCGGGTGGCTTCACCAAGGACGATATCTCTGAGTCCGCCAGTAGTGATGCCTTCCCTATAGCATCAAGACCTTCACAGATGATGTATTGTGTGATGTTGCACCTCTTGATGTTTCTGATGTACTGTTAGGTCAACCATACTTATGGAGACGACATGTTATGTATGAGTCAAGGCCAAGTGCTATTATTATTTCTTTTGGTAATTCATTATACAAGATAACGAAGGTAGCCCCACTTATGCCACCTCTTTGATCACTGCTAAGAAATGCAGCAACCTCATCTCTCAGACTAGGAAATTCATTTTTTGTCTGTTTTGCTCCCAAAGTAAGGAGTAGATCGTCGCCACATCCATGACCCCTGCAAAGGGTTCCTCCACGCAACAGCAGCAGCAGATGGATATGGTCATGAAAGCAGATAGGAACATCTTCTCCTCACCAATAGGGACACACGTTGCACTGTCAGGTCAAGCATTCATTCAATCTAACTCCTAGAGCACCTCTACCCAACGGGTCGATATATTGCAGCTACATTCTGGAAAATGTGAAGTGTAAGCAGCGACATGATCAGCATCAGGTACCACACAAGTTTCAAGTGGGCGACAAAGTCTGGTTTCATCTATAGAAAGAACGCCTTACAAGAGCCCATCAGAAGCTCAAACCACTCTTATATGGTCCTTGCACCATTACCAAGGTGGTGGGAAACAATGCTTTGGAGCACAACATTCCCCCATTCCTTCGCTTGCACCAAGTTTTCAATGTGGACCACCCTCGACCATGCTTCCCACCATTATGGGACACATCAGAGGTTGCAGAACAGCTCACCAGGGACCAAGTTCAGCAGAAGATTCATCATCTCAATGGAGGCACTCAACCCAATGGGGACCATTTCTTCCTAAGGGGGGGGGGAATGATCCAGGTGGATGTTGGTGGCCACCCACCTATCCCACTTGGACCACCACAATTGTCTCTTTCAGTTTTTCAATTTCCTTAATTGTAGCACAATTTATTATTTTTGGCAGTTTTTCGGGTCCCGAACTTCCCGAGCTATTTTGAGGCCCTAAACGATGTTTTTTGGGAAAACTGGGAGCAACATGGGTTATGGACCATTGTTGTTCACTCAAAAGTTGTATTCCTCAGAAATATCTTTCTAACGAGGTATTGTGCGCGTCAAACATAGATCGTATGCCAAAGTTACAACCCTAGGAAGTTAATGTACCAATTTACCCAAAAAAGGCCCATAGTTTGGTGTTTCATCTCCTAGGGTTAGGTTTTTGGATGTTTAGAGTTTTCCATTTTTTCTAAACAATAAATAGGCCTTTGAGCCTCATTATAACACAATTCAAAAGCATGTAGCTACCCCATCTCTTCTTAGAGATAAGCTACCATCGCCCTAGCTGGTTTATTTCCATTTTTGTTTTTAAGCATATTTCACTATTTCACATTAAAGAAATGAAGTATTATTTCTATTGCATCTCTCTATTTATGGTTATTTCTATAAGTTGTTGTGTTCCTATTTAAATCCGGATCACCAAGTTGGATCTTCATTCAGGATATCATCAAATAAGAATGAAGGCTGAAGACATTTTGAAAACATCATTTATAACTCATGAGGGTCATTATGAATTTTTGGTCATGCCTTTTGGCCTTACCAATGCACCTTCTACATTTCAAGGTTTGGCGAATTCTATTTTCAAACCCTTCCTTAGAAAATTTGTGTTAGTATTTTTTGATGATATACTAATCTACAGCAAGTCGTGGAAGGATCATGTTCAACATGTTGACAGGGTGCTCAAACTATTGGAGGAGAAACAATTATATGCAAAAACCTCCAAATGTTCTTTGGAGTATAGGAGGTGGAATATCTTGGTCATATTGTATCTCATGTAGACCCGAACAAATTTAAATCCATTATAGAATGGAAAATCCCCACATCCATAAAGCATGTGCGAGGATTTCTCAAGTTGACAGGGTATTATCGCAAGTTTGTTAATAATTATGGGAGAATAGCATCACCTCTAACAACATTACTGAATCAACATGCATTTTCTTGGACTCCAGAAACAACTAAGGCCTTTGAACATCTTAAACAAGCAATGTTCCAAATATCGGTCTTAGCTACAATAGATTCACAAAAACCTTCATTGTGGAATGTGATGCCTCAAAAAATGGAATTTGTGTTGTTTTAATGCAAGAAGGAAGACCCACTGCTTTTGAAAGTCATCCAATCAAAGGAAAGTATTTACACAAAACTATTTATCAGAAGGAAATGTTGGAAATAATACATGCACTTAAGAAATGGAAATATTACCTAATGGGAAGACACTTCAAGGTAAAAACGGATCATTATAGTCTTAAATACTTTTTAGAACAAATATTATCTTTAGAAGAGCAGCAAAAATGGGTCACAAAGATGTTTGGTTATGACTTTGAAATCATCTACAAAAAACGGAAGCAAAATGTTGCTGCAGATGGACACTCAAGAAAGGATGAGGATGTGGAAGCATTTATTTGTGCCATTTCTATTATCTAACCAGATTGGATAACCGAAGCAAGGGATGAATGGAAGAATGATGAAGAAGTGTGGGCACTCATTCACAAGTTGCAGCAAGATCCTAGTACATATGATACATTTAGCTAGAAAAATGATTCATTATGGTACAAAGATCACTTATACCTTTGTAATAATTCCCAACTCAAACAAAATATTCTTCTAGATTTAAACACCTCTCCCTTAAGAGGGCAGTCGAGATTTTTAAAAACTTACCACAAGGTTAAGAAGGAAGTTTTTTGGGATGGCTTTAAATCTGATATTCAAAAGATTGTGTTGGACTTTTTGGTTTTCCAACAAAATAAAGTTGAGACAATTAAGACCCTGGGTCTATTACAACCTTTATCCATTCCAATTCAACATTGGGAGGAGGTTTCAGTGGATTTTATCACAAGTTTACCCAAGTCTGAAGGAAAGAGTTACATCATGGTGGTAGTTGATAGACTTACCAAGTATGCACACCTTTGTGCATTATCTCATCCATTTAAAGCTAGTATGATTTCTACTACATTTATGGAAACAATTCAAAAGCTACACAGAAACCCAAATATTATTGTGAGTGACAGAGATCTCATTTTCACTGGAAATTTTTGGCTAAAATTATTTTCATGTCTAGGTACTCAATTAGCTCATAACTCATCTTATCATCCTCAATCTAATGGGAAAAATGAGATAGCGAACAAATGTTTGGAAGAATATCTTTGTTGCTTTGTCTCTTATAAATAGACACAATGGGTCAAGTGGTTATCTTTGGTTGAATGTTTGTATAACTCTTCCTTCCATACTGCAGCAAAAATGACCCCATTTATGGCACTTTATGGATATCATCAACCGTCCATCACATCATATTTAAGAGAAAATTCTAAGGTTCAAGGAATGGAAGATCACATCGAGCATCAACGACAAGTTCTCCAACTCTTAAAGGATAACCTCACTTTGGCACATAATAGAATGAAACAATAGGCATATCAACATTGCAGCGAAATAAATTTTGATGTAGGCAACTGGGTATTTTTATGGCTATAACCATACAAGCAATGTCCCTCAAGCAAGCTAAGAAGGATAATAAATTATCACCAAAGTATTATGGTCCTTATAAGGTGTTGCAAAAGATTGGTACTATGGCATACAAATTGGAGCTTCATGCATCTTCCCAAGTGCACCCATTTTTCCATGGTTCATGCTTAAAAAAGGTTATAGGTGACAAGCTCCCAGTTCAAATAATATTTCCAGAACTTGACGAGGAAGGAAAAATCATATTGGAACTTGAAGTAGTCATGGAAATAAGAATTTGACAGCTATGAAATCGATCAATTTTAGAGATCTCATCAAGTGGAAGACCATACCCACTGAAGATTCCACATGAGAGGCTGAGAAATTTATAGAAAATCATCCAAAACTACTCAAGCATTAAGGACAACACTTTTTTGAAGGAGAGGGGCATGTTAGGTCCCTATAATACTAATGTATTCCCTCATTGTTATTGTCAGTGTAGCCCCCTTATTACTATTGTTGTGCCCATGTAGTCCCCACATTGTTATTATTGTGCCCCATAGAAGCCCACTATTGTTATTGTTGTTCCCTTACATTATTATTGTTAGGTCAGCTCTGATTATATTGTGACCCCTTAGACTCCTATATATAGAAAGGAGGTTTTTTCATTTGAATCATCCAAGAATTATTCATTTTTGTAATTTAAAGGATGTTGACCCCTCGAAGAGGCTAATTTTGAAGTCATTGATCTATCTCTTCTTCTATTTTGTGAGTTAGTGTTATAGACATATTTGGGCACTGTAGCCCCAATCACATATGTCCATAAACCAAGGGCTCCTAAGCCCCTAAAAGTGTTGTTTCATACCCTAAAGGAACAAGGTCAGCTGATTACATCATCTCCCAGAAGTTCTCCATGAAAAACTACTCAGAACCGGTCAAAACAGGACCATACAGACTGCTCCATGCATAGGGTGCGATGCACCTCACCTATTACACACGGGGGGTGTGATGCATACTGGAAATCCCTTCTGTAGGGTGCGATGAGAGAGAGCAGACAAATGGCAGAAGCATTTTTCTAGGTGGAAACCCAGAGAATCTTCTAGAAACTGCTCATATGACACTTGCCTCTCTGAATTCACCCAGGGATGAGTAAGAGATCTGAAATCTCCAAGTGGAAACAAGAACTATCAGTGAAATGACACTAATCAAAATCCCAGAAGCTGACTCACTCTCCTGTAAGCATCTATATATGGATCCCTCATCCAAGAGATCCAAAGGCTGGAATTTTGTAATTTGCAAGGAAGTGTTGTTGGTTTCTCTTTGAAGACATTGTTGGGTGATCTTGCTTTGTATGAGGTGAAGAGTGCTTTCATGCTGGGAGGATGATGCTGGATCAGACAGCCTGGTTGTAATCCTCTCTTCTACTACTTCTATCAATAAAGCTATTTGAGTTTTCCTCCATATGTTTGTATATCTCTGAATCTTGTTTATGTATGCATTTATATGGTTAATGTACATCTGATCCTAAATTATTTATGGTTATAGATCTCTATGCTTTGATGGTATTTTGCTGCCTTGACTCTACAGGTGTTCTTTGGAGTGGGACAAGTGAGAAAGGAGTGGCGAAACCTCTATCAAAGGATATAGGAAACAAGCAAGGAGACTAGCGAAAGACTGAGGTTGGTACTCTCTGCTTCTCTCTCATCTATTTCTCATAAAGGAAAATACAAGTAACTTTTATCCGTTTGTTTCTAAGATAGCTACCCGTCTTAGTGGGACTAGTAGCTCTGAATGGACACTATTTTTCCCGATAACGAAATGGCGACTCCACTGGGGAGTGAATAGTTTGTTTGTTTTGTTACTGTTGTTTGCTTTATAAACCACAGATGGAGCCTGAAGTCAAGCCAGCTAGCCTTTGAACTACTTTTTCTATGCAACTGCAAAGTAGATCAACGCTACTTCAGTCAATCTCCGGGTTGGTTTATGAACTGAACATCTAGCTTGCAAACATCCTAAGTGCCCTAGTGGTAGCTCAAATAACCTCATTAGATCAGCCCCTATACTTTCTGTTTACTGACAATCATTAGCTCAGCCTAAATCCCTGAACTTAGCTGCAAACTGTGAGTGAAAACCAAGCACAGTCTCGTCCCTAGATCATCACACTATCTCTTCTAGGAAATCTGGATGCATCGCATCTCCCGTGTGTTGCAATTGAGATGCATCCCTATTTCCCTGTGTTACAGGTGCGATGATTGACTAAGACTATTTCTGCCTTCAGATTTTGGTTTTTTCTTCATTGTCTTCAGCTTTATTCAGTATTTTTGTTGTCTGTGATCAGTATATATCTATTGAAACCATCTTCCTCTACACTATTCAGCCTCCATCAGAAGGGATTGTGAATGTTTTTTTATGTATTTTTCATCATTTACAGTTCTCCTTTGCAAATAGTAGCTTAATCGAACTGTTGTCTTTTGATTTGAAAGTGTCGCAAGTGTCATTTTCAGTCAAGAAAACGAGTATTACAAAGCATTCCTCTTTTAGATATTCGATTACACTTTTGCCATTGTATTTGATTTGAATCATTAGTATTTCAAGTGTCGAAAGTAGTTTAAAATTCAAAATCGCAAAGTGTTGTCTGGACACTACTTTCGTTTTCTAAAAAGTAAATTGTTAATACTGTCGCTTTGGAAAAAAATAATTCAGATCTATACTTTGTTTTCTTTTTGTCATTCTCACATTAAGGAAACTGAAAAACAATAAATGCATGTGCATTTGCATTAACACTGCATGCTGAAGTTGATTTAGGAAAAGTGCATCTAGTGTGTGCTCTCTGTTCTATGTTGAAAGAATTTCATTTCTCTTTCCTTAGTAGCTAGGATTTTTATTACAAAAAGAAAATAAATGACTGTTTATCATCTTAGATTGCATATTTAGGAATTGTATATCTACATCACGCGGTGAACCTTAAAGGCAAACTTCTTAAGAAAAATCAACTGTAAAATAAACCTTAATGAACATAAAAACGCTTTGGAACCTAACGCACAACATTTAGAAGTCTAAGCTAGAGACGTATTCCGGCGTTGTAAAGCCTGGTAACTATTGCTTTCATCGTAGGTTGGGTGATTCCTCCTCTTTGAGACAACAAGCACCAGTACGGACTTGTACTCCCACATACCGTCGAGTATATATTGGGAGACCACAATAGGCTACATCCTTTATCCTTAGGAAGCTGTGTCTGCCGCCCTATCGATCGCAATGCACTGAACACAGCATTCAGGAAGATTGACTGTCATACCGTAAAAAGTATTCTACAATTTTGCGATTGGTTTGGTAATCTCTCTGTCTAGATTTCCAGGGTAGTCACTTTCATTCCTTTTCAGACTCCTTAAAAGAAAAGGTCCATCTGAGCACTTGTCACTTCAGGCTCATTAAAAATCGAAGGTGACTAGAGTCATCTTTAGCTTTTTCTCGACTCTTAAAAATTGAAAAAGCAAGTTGTGTCAAAGCGTCATAAAATTTATTTTAATCGAAATAACGTCATTGTTCCCTCGTTGGTCTTTAGGTTGAGAAATGGAGTCTACCAATCAAGGATTTCCCCTTGGGGGAAATCCTAGTCCCTTCTCCTCTTGGGGGGGTATTGGTGCTCCACACATGACCACATTGTTCCTTCCAGGACTCACAATTGGCCTGCTCGTATGGCTTTTCTCAACCTCTGTCGTTCAAAACACCGCGATTCCTTGGCAATCTAATCAGCAGCCATATGAAGTTGCTCCCCAACCTTCTACTTCATTTGTTTCTCACTCTCCTTCTTCCTCTTTGCTTGGTGAAGCTAGTAACACTAAAAACCAAGTAACTGAGAAGAATAAGAAGAAGCCAACGGCGAAAGGGGGCAACCATGCATCGTTTGGCGAAAATCCACACACTGCACAATCCAAACCTAAATCTCCATGTTTCATTTGCAAGGGAGACCACTATCATCGAGATTGTCCCTGCATCCCATGGATCTTGAGGGACTGGTCTCCCCACTTGCACAATCCGGTGTCTTCAACCTCTGACGATCATGTTGAAAGCACACCATCAACTAGTGAAAATGAAGTCAATGGACAAAAAGGAAGATCCAAATTTCCTTATAGACTGTGTGAAGGCGATCATGCCCTCCACCGTTGTCCCTTCTTAGACGAAGCTAAAAGAGTCTTGGATAACTGTCCTGCATTACCATAGCAACTTCCTCCTGGATACAAGAAACTCTTGTCGAGTCCATCGCTAGTTGAAAATCTAACTGACACACCATTGTTGTCGGTCAAAGCACCTATCATTGAAAATAAACCCTTTGAGTCCACACCGGACCAAAGTCAACAGGTCGAGACGGAAGTTGACCTAATCTTTTCTTCAGAGGGTCTACCTTCAAATGATACTGTCACCAAAGAGAATGAGAACAACACCGTTCAAATTCTCTTCGTAAACACAGACTCCAATTCGAAATCTGACAGGCTTCAACAAAGGAACTAGTCGATCGTTAGGGATCCTTCCAAATTTACCTATAACTTTGAGAAGGAAAATCGCTCATCTAAACGTGATGGTAGTCCATGGACCTCTAGATTACAATCTACTCCTTGGGTATGACTACATTTATAGCATGGGGGCTATCGTTTCTTCACTCTTTCGAGTGATGTGTTTTCCACATGAAGGCAGAGTGGTCCAGCTCGTAGACCAGCTTTCGTTCCCTGGTTCAAACATAGCTATTAGTCAAATGCCATCCCTAACTGGTCTTTTTGCACAAGGAATGTCTCATCAATCTCCAATCCGCCCACCTGATGATCGCGAGTGATTTGGTGGTTGTTACTGAAACCCAGGAGGCATGCACCCTAGTCTGCTTCAGCAGAAAAACCCCAGATATAAGATAGGTTTCTACGTAGGAATATGACTAGTCTGACAATCCTGTCCGTTTAGGATAATGGATCAGTCTGGAAAAGGATTCCTCCGTCAAAGGTTAGGTGATTGGAACTAGAATCACCTTCGTCCATTTCGATGGACAAATCCAAGGAAGTGTTTTGTCTACAAATGTGGATGAAACAATCTTGCTAATGCGAGAACTTCCGTATGGTAACCTGGAAACTCTATTTCGTTATACATGGGGGCATGAAAACCTTTTTGCATGCAAGTGAAAAGCGACCATTTATTTTCTTAGTTTGTAGGCTCTCAACCCTTTAGACTCGTAGGTTGGTCGTTCCTAGCTTGCATAACAAAAGGCTCAGGAGCAAAGTTTCGAATGGGGCAAGCTCCCTAAAAAATGAACCTATCGATGAGACATCCTTATTATATGACTGGCACGAGCAGTTTTACGCAAAGTTCAAACTTATTAAAAATAAACCTCGACATTAGCAGTTTTACGCAAAGTTCAAGCTCGTTAAAAAATAAACCTCGCCATGAGCAATTTTACGCAAAGTTCAAGCTCGTTAAAAAATAAACCTCGCCATGACCAGTTTTACGCGAAGTTCAAGCTCGTCAAAAAATAAACCTAGCAATGAGTAAGTGTTTCCATAGAGTTCAAGCTCATTAAAAATTGAACCCCACCCCCGGTAAATAACCATTTTGATCGCATGACTATCAGTTTTTGAACCTTGGTTGTGTTCTTACCATCACCTCCACTCTTTTTTAGCTTATCATATGCCTCCATTTGATTGTTTACCCTTTTGAGGAACAGTTGCGATGAGTGATTCTATTAGCCACCCTCTTTACACTGCCGTGATTGAAAAGTTCCAAACCTTACCTGGAACCAGTTGCTATCCAAAAACATCACTAGTTCCTCAAAAAAACGAGTCTCCTTTAAGCTATTTTCATCTGACTCGTAAAATATGAAAAGATTGTCGAGCAATTGGCCTCTCTAGCTCGTTAAAGTGACTGGAAGTGCCATCCCTCCTCTAGATTTTAATCTTTTTGGACCTGAGGGATTATTACACAAAAAGATCGAGCGCTTGTCTTGTTCGGCTCGTTAAAACTATCGAAAAGTCATCCCTTTCATATTATTTTACACTTTTTCGGACTTAAGGGATTACATTACGAAAAAGGACTACTGGAGTTGCCTTTCTGTCCCTTTTAGACTCTCTAAAATTGAAAATGACCAAGTTATCTTTGTCATTAAACTCGTTAAAACAATAGTGACAAACTTGTCCATGCAGACAAGAGCGAGTTTCATTGTCGCTAGGCTCGTTAAAACATAGCGACAGATTTTCCCGAAGGGAAAATTATAGAACAAGCATATGTTATCCTCCTCAATCTTGACAAAAATAAAGAGGTACTGGTTAGCAGTGACTGGGGAAAAAGGGAAGAAAACTTGAATAGCTTCATTGGTAGCAGGTTGCTCTTGAACATGACACTCTCACTCCGTCACCATGATTGAGTCGGGTTGGGTTATTCCGTTCACCGGTCATATCACCATTGGTCCACCGTACCATCCACCTTGGGGTTAATGCTACCAATCCATTTCAGTGTCGTCGGTATGTTCAAGAGAATTCGCTCAAAGAATTCACCAACCTAGCCAACGTCTCATCTGCTGCAATACATTCACTCTCCATTTTTCATGACCGCCACCCTGAACCTTGTATCATCATACCGTTTTCACCTCCACAAAATCATTTTATCCGTTCCATGTCGTAGATGTGGGATTCATTAAGGCCCTCCTACGACGAGTCACTTCTTGTCGACATCAGCTTATTATCCAAGAAGTTGACTTAGGGACAACCCTTTCAGCACTTTGAAGCTTGCATGCCTCAATGGCAAGTTTCTCACTTTCGGCGACAGGTTTACATCAATGGCCTTCGACCGAAAGATTTTACGTGGTTTTCGACATCAACTCATGTATTCACACCATGTGAATTGTACTGCAGTACCTTGAGGGTCATCATCATTATTGGTGATTCCTCTCACACCTGTTAATAGCTTACATCATTGGCTGGTAATCAGGCGATGTCTTTCCATGTTCGACATCGGGACATCTTTTCACATGGATCGACTTGTACTTCGAGCAAAGATTGAATGAGTTTGAAGACCTCGGATCTAGTTTCATACATCCAGGCTGCGATATATTCAGGAAAATAAAGACATCAAATGTACATCACAGCTGCATAGATAATCATCCAAACTAAAGGATGATGACTCTACCAGAATCATCAGACTACCACACAGACGATTGTTTGTCTTATGTACACGAGTATAAATTTATAAAGCTGAGCATGGGAATGCTCGCTTCAGCTAGATCATGAAAATATTATGAAGATAATGTATTGTATTGTATCTTATTACAGGTCACCTTCCAATTCGAAAAACCTCGGATCCTCATTATAAAGCATTTCACCCGACATCAAAAAGATTTACGACCTCATGCTTTTGGGGGCAACTGTATAGACATATTTGGGCACTGGAACCCCAATCACATATGTCCATAAACCAAGGGATCCTGAGCCCCTAAAAGTGTTGTTTCATACCCTAACGGAACAAGGTCAGCTAATTACATCATCTCCCATAAGTTCTCCATGAAAAACTACTCAGAACTGGTCAAAACAGGACCATACAGACTGCTCCATGCATAGGGTGCGATGGATCTCACCTATTACACATGGGGGGTGTGATGCATACTGGAAAGCCCTTCTGTAGGGTGCGATGAGTGAGAGCAGACAAATGGTAGAAGCAATTTGCTAGGTGGAAACCCAGAGAATCTTCTAGAAACTGCTCATATGAAACTTGCCTCTCTGAATTCGCCCAAGGATGAGTAAGAGATTTGAAATCTCCAAGTGGAACCAAGAACTATCAGTGAAATGACACTAATCAAAATCCCAAAAGCTGACTCACTCTCCTGTAAACATCTATATATGGATCCCTCATCCAAGAGATCCGAAGGCTGGAATTTTGTAATTTGCAAGTGTTGTTGGTTTCTCTTTGAAGACATTGTTGGGTGATCTTGCTTTGTATGAGGTGAAGAGGGATTTCATGCTGGGAGGATGATGCTAGATCAGACAGCCTGGTTGTAATCCTCTCTTCTACTACTTCTATCAATAAATCTATTTGAGTTTTCCTCCATATGTTTGTATATCTCTGAATCTTGTTTATGTATGCATTTATATGGTTAATGTACATCTGATCCTAAATTATTTATGGTTATAAATCTCTATGCTTTGATGGTATTTTGCTGCCTTGACTCTATAGGTGTTCTTTGAAGCGGGATAAGTGAGAAAGGAGTGGCGAAAGCTCTATCAAAGGAGATAGGAAACAAGCAAGGAGACTAGCGAAAGACTAAGGTTAGTACTCTCTGTTTCTCTCTCATCTATCTCTCATAAAGGAAAATACAAGTAACTTTAATCTGTTTGTTTCTAAGATAGCTACCCGTCTTAGTGGGACTAGCAACTCTGAATGGACACTAGTTTTCCCGATAACAGTTGGTTTCATAACAACTAGCGATTAGCTTTACATTTATTATATATATGACACCGTCATAGGTGATCATTGTTAGGGAAATTTATGTGTTATAATTCCAACATTAAATTATCAATCTGGGACTCATAAGCTTCGAGGTACAAGCACATGTAATGCAGGATCAAAGTGTCTAATCTAAACTAACATCATGAAATCTGAAATCTATTCCTAAATTAAGTACAGAATTCTTTTTCCTAATTTGAAACTAATCCATTGATAAAAACATGCTCAAGCAATACCAATCATTGTTCAAGCAATTCTAATCATTTTTCAAAAGAAATTAACTCTAATCAACATTTAAGTAATATTAATCATAACCCAAGCGACACAAATTATCATTCAAACGATTTTATTCTAAATGGAAATCTCACTCTAAATAATAAGATCTATTTAATATAATAACATGAATCTTAAATCAATCAAGATTAATTTAAAATGATACCAAAATTATGCTAAATCTTAATTCCAATAAAATTCACTCTCATTCAAACGATCTTAAACTAAGGCAATGGACAAACAAGACTTCAACTAATCTAATTCTCGAGATGCATAAAACAAATCAAATAAGCATTCAAACTAAGCTCTATCATCACTCTGCAATTGCTTGAAAGGAAACTAAGTAAACCAAGAGTCTAATTGGAATGCTTTCATATCTAAACGATGGAAAAATAAGAAACTATTTATCCTTAGATTACTTTAATCAAACTCAAGAAATCATTAAAACATAAGCACATTGACTAATGCTTCTACCAATAACTAATTACAATTATAATGAATTTCAAAACTAAACTACAACTCCAAACAATAATTTAATGGTCTCACTTCATTTCTTTCAAATACTTGATTGCCATAACACAATGTTACAAGAAATTATAGTGAATAAGTAAGGTACGGAATCAATTTCAATTCATATTTAAAAGAAATAGAGTTATCGATCTCTTCTTTATCCAATTAAGAAGCACCTTTGAGTATTCCAACTGTAAACCTGTAACAAAGGGGTTATTTATGCAATACAATAATTTATCAAGACAATTCGTTAGTTTGAAATGAGTTGAAGATGAAGTATTTATTTAATTTCAAGAAAACAAATTAAAACTTCTTGGGTACAGAATCATAATTATGAGATCTAATTAAAAAATGCTTTCAAAGAAAAATTCCTACACCTAAATATATCCTATGATGTTTTACAAAACTTGCTTCCATGCAGTGGTGAGCCCTTGCCACTCCCGAAGCAAGTTTAAACTAATGCAATACTCGTTTAAAAATCAAAGAAAATCCATTAATACTTACAACCGATTGAATGCAGAATCAGAGTTATGTGTTATGGTTCAGCAATCATGCATTTAAACAAACTTCAACAAAGCTTCCATTGTATTCATAACATAAACAAGATTACATACAATCCTTTTGATTGCTACCTTTACTCCCACATCTCCTAGCTACATTTAGAGCATCATATTTTATATAGATCTGTCGATGAAAACAAAGCATAACTATTTGACTATCAAAAGAAAATACAAAAGCATGCTAAAGGAGGTTGCATGAAATCTTTTGGAGAGCCTTCGAATGGGTGATGGTTAGATTCATCCTGATCATTGCATGGATGGAGGAACCATTTCCATGTTTAGCATAAATAAATTCATCAAATCATGGTCCTCCACGTGGACCTAGAACCGTTCAGAACCGAAACCGTTCAGCGATTATGTACTTATGCATGCACTTATTCTGTACTTAAAATTGTTTTGAACATAACTTATTGTTGGTGATGAATTTTGACAAACGGTTTTTGGGTTACATGAATGAGGGTACTTTGAACAAGCTCCAAGTCTCGTAATCTCGATATTCTTTCCCATTTGATCACAAATTGAGATTTTAACTTGTAGCAACTTAGTTTAATTGACTCATGAAGAATTTTGACAATGGAACCTTGTGACAAATGAACTTAGCAAAAACCGTCATTAGCAAATCATGACAAAATCATCTCTAATCATTGAAAAATCAATAAAAATGATGATAATTAACCACAAACTGACGTGAATTTATGGCAAGTTGTGGAATTACGGTATGAAATGAGTTAAAAATGTCGGAATTTAGGTTATGAAATAGTGGTACTGTGTGATGGAAAAATTGGCATATTCAAGGCCTAACATCCCCCCATGCATGTGGATTTACATGTCCTCATGCAAATAAATCCCTTGCTCATTTAATTATTGAAATTGTTTTGTAGATATTGGTTCTTTGGACAACATTGCTTGAATATTGATAAGTGTTGGTTCTTGTGGAGCAACACTACTTGAGTATTTGAAGGGGTTGGTTCTTGTGGGGCAACACTACTTGCATTTAACATATCATACTAATTTATTGAGCAATGAAAATTAAGGACAAGAAAGGGATGGATGAGGAAGAGGTGATGGATTAAATGAGGTGGTGATGGAGAGGGTAAGTATGTGGACGGGTACTTGCATACTCTATCATCGCAAGGCCAATGTTTATAGGTGATTTCCTTTATCATTTCATGGAAGTAATGACGTCAACCTCCAATTAGAATGCTTGTTATCATAGGAGGATGAGACACTATAGAGACTGCTTTTATTAATACACCATAAGGATTTGCTTTTAACATGGTCTTGTAATTTGAGTATAAGTATTTTTGTTATGAGTAATGAATGGAAGGAAAACAAAAGAATAATGGTTTATGAAAGATGATATGTATGGAATGAGAAGTGGTGAATCATTAATTTTATTTAACCTTATAATGAATTAGATAATATTAAGCCAAATTTACCTCAATTTTTACCTTTGTCGTTGATGTGCTTGGTGCTGCAAGATAAAGTGGAGGATGAACTTGATGAAGCTGATGTGATTGTTGGTCTGATCTGTTGAAGAAGGCTGAATGATGAATCGAAGTGATGAAGGATGAATAAAGGTCCCCTTCTCCCCCATGCCTGAGGAGTTGTATGTCCCCAAACAACTGAGGAAAGGTGATTGCTACTACAAATGACAATGGGAATGTTGATACAAAATTCCAAACTACTACAAATCTATGTTGAGTGTTCCATTATTGTTTTTCTTTGACACCCTTTTTCCTCCATTTTCCTCTTTTCATCATCGCTATCAACTCAATAAAAGCAGTAAAATCATAGATTTTGATAAGGTAAAAAATCTTATATGTCTTATTTTTGATATTCGTTAATGTGCCTTATTATTAGGTTAAAGATTACATTAGCTACAGAATTAACATGATTCTACAACTATTTTACAAATATGCAGCTATCTCCATTGTTTGCGTGGTTCTAGTGTGCCAATGAAGAAAAGAAGCACATGGACGATTGAGGATCGATTCCCTCATGGATCTCCTCCTATTTGCTCGAGCCAATTCACTGAAGGAATCATATAGTGGCACTATTATGCTCTTAACCTGCAAGACGATACCAGAATACCAAATATGCGAAGAAATATACCCAGAACATAGAACAATGAGCAATAACAGCAAATATTTTATTATTCAAAAAGCAAATTTCACTTGCCTCTTCGAGGGGGCAACCTCCAATAGAGTGAGATCGATTACAAAATAAGACACGATGCTCCTCGAAGGGAGTCTCTATCCTTTATATAGGATTCATACATGCAATACCATGGGGCAATACCATGGTTCTTATTAATACCATCTATCTAATACCATGGCCCATTTGCAACTAACTGTGGTCCCGTCATTAAATGCGGGTTAACCACTTACAATTATTAATATGGGCTTTATTGACTCTTTACTTAACTATAACTATGACTCGATCCTATTACATAAATAAGTGGGTTAGGGTGGGACCCTAACATGCCCTCCCCCATAAGAATAGCCTTGTTCTCAAGGCTAAAGCTGTAGAAACTACTAAAGAATAGTGGCTGGTTCCCAGGTTGCATCTTCTAGAGAGGTGTCTTTCCACTTAACGAGGACTTCCTTGATCATGCGGCCACTCAGGTGCCATTCTTGTGTGTCCAGGACCTATTTAAGTTGGAGCCAGATTGACCCTGCTTCATCCAGTTCAATTAGACTGGTTTGAATTCTGCAATTGTTCCCAATCACTTTCTTGAGGCATGAGACATGGAAAACTGGATGGATTTTTGCAGTGGGTGGCAAAGCTAGCTTGTAGGCAACTTCTCCAATGCGCTGAAGTACTTGATACAGTCCATAGAATTTTGGAGACAGTTTCTGACAACCCTTGTCTTTGAGTGATGTTTGCTTATATGGTTGCAGCCTCAAAAATACCTGATCCCCTTCTTGAAATTGGCGTTCTGAGTGATGTTGATCTACCTGTTGCTTCATGTGGTTTTGAGTTTGATGAAGATTCTCTCTAAGATGGGCCAGCATGGTTGTGCGGTTCTGTAGGAGTTGATCCACTGCGTGTACCTTTGAGCACCCCTTGATATAAGAAGTAGGGGAAGGAGGGAGTTGACCATAAACTGCTTCATATGGAGTCATTTTGGTGGTGGCATGATAGTTGGTGTTATACCACCATTCAGCTAGAGGTAACCACTCTACCCAGAGATGCTGCTTTTCTGAAGTGAAACACCTAAGGTAGGTTTCTAAAAATTTGTTGACTACTTCAGTTTGACCATCAGTTTGTGGATGATAGGAAGTACTGAGTAGTAGTTGGGTACCTTGTAGCAGGAAGAGTTCCTGCCAAAAGTTACTGGTGAAGACCGTCTCACGATCAGACATAATGGAAGTGGGCATGCCATGCAATTTGAAGATTTGATCCATGAAAGATTGAGCGACCAAAGTCAGTGTAAAAGGGTGGGGTAGGGCACAAAAATTAGCATACTTAGAAAGTCTGTCCACAACCACCATGATGACTGACTTGTTCCCTGACTTTGGAAGACCTGTAATGAAATCCATAGAAACCTCCATCCATATTGATGTCGGGATGGGCAATGGTTGTAATGTGCCTAGTGCTTTGACTGTTTCTCCTTTGTGGCACTGACAGATGTCGCATTCAGCTACAAAAGTAAGAATGTCCTTTTACATGCCTGTCCAAAAAAATGATCTTCGAGTGTGAACATACGTCTTCTGAAAGCTTGAATGTCCTACAGTGGGAGATGAGGGAAACTCTGCCAAAATGCATCTTTTGAGGGTGGATGTTGGTGATATTACGACTCTATCCTTGTAGCGAAGAATCTCATCCTGCCACGAGTAGCCCTCTGTGGAATTTGGATCCGCCTGCAATTGAGTAATGAGTTGGGAGAGCCGGGGATGTGAAAACCATTCCTTGCAATCCTCTTCAATCCATTCTGGAATGGGAAGGGAAATTGCGAGCAGGGTACTTTCCTCCTCAAATTGGTGGGATAATGCATCTGCTACAATATTTTTGCGCCCTTTCTTGTAAATTATCTCATAATCATATCCCAGCATTTTGGTGAGCCATCTATTTTTTTGTGGTGAGGATAGGCATTGCTCCAAAAAATATTTAAGGTTTTGATGGTCTGTGCGGATTTGGAAACGCTGCCCCAATAAGTATGCTCGCTAGGTATCTACTGCATGTAAGATGGCCATCATCTTCTTCTCATAGGTAGATTGTCCCAGATTCTTCCCACTTAGTTGATGGCTTGTGAAGGCCAAGGGCCGACCTTCCTGCATTAAGACCACCCTAATACCCGTACCTGAAGCATCACATTCAATGACAAAATATTTGGTGAAGTCGGGTAGTGCTAAGACTGGGGTGGAACACATGGCGTTTTTGAGAGCTGTAAAGGCATGTTGTGCTTCATCATTCCAGAGGAATGAATTTTTCTTGAGGAGTTGAGTGAGGGGCCTCGCAATGTGACCATAATTGCGGACAAATTTGCGATAGTAGCCTGTGAGACCCAAAAATCCTCTCAGGATCTTCAAGGTCTTAGGTTGAGGCCAATCTTGCATTGCCTGGATCTTTTTGGGGTCCACCCTGACACCTTCACGCCCCACAATGTGGCCCAAATACTCAACTTCTTCCACGCCAAAAGAAAACTTGGACATATTGACAAATAATTTATGCTCGCGGAGCAATTGCAAGAGCAGATCTACATGCGGAAGATGTGCGCCCAAGTGCGACTATAGATGAGGATGTCATCAAAGAAAACAAGGAAAAAAATTTAGAGATATGGTTTGAGCAGGTGGTTCATAAGGCTCTGAAAAGTGGATGGGGCATTACAAAGATCGAATGGCATGACCAGGAACTCATAATGGCCTTCATGAGTTTGGAAAGCAGTCTTTGTAATGTCGACTCCTTTCATGCGAATTTGGTGGTAGCCTGAGCGAAGATCAAGATTAGTGAAGAATTGAGCCCCATTTAGTTCATCCAGCAAATCATCGACAACCAGGATGGGAAAATTAATCTATTGACTGTCAACTTATTAATGGCCTTGAAGTCTGGACATATACGCCATTCCCCATATTTCTTGAGCACCATGACCACCAGTGATGAATAAGGACTAATGCTGGGACGAATGACGCCTGCTTCCAAAAGTTCCTTGATTATTTTTTCTATTTCATTCTTTTGGGTGAACAGATATCTATATGGGCACACATTTGGTGGTTGGACCCCTAGTGTTATAGACATTTTTGTGCCTAACAGCATGAAGCATGAAATGTCGATAATCTAAGGGATCCAAAGTCCCTAAACATGTTGTTCCTACCCCTAGAGGAACAAGGTCAGCAAACCACAGCACTGAAAATCAGTTCTCCACCTGAAAACACTCAAAAACAAGCTATTTCTGGATCATGTCAGCTGCTCCACTGAGCATCTGCGCTGAATGTCAACTGCTCCACTCTGTACCTGCGCTGAATGTCAAAAGCAATGAAGGCTACCTGCGCTGGGAGAGATTGGCCAAGTGGCACAGTCATTCTGCAAGGTGTCAAATGCCCAGGAAGCTTCCAAAATGACACTTGGATCAGGGAATTCGCCTTGTGATGAGTAAGAGGATCTAGATCTCCAAGTGGAAGCAAGAAACTCCAAGTGGACTCAAGAACTGAAGTATGATTGAAGTGGGAGAGGACACTAGTCAGCTTCATGCCAACCTCAAGCTGACTCATCCTTTCTCCAAATCTCCTATATATAGAGCTCTCTCATGAGGTCTATGGAGGCTGGAATTTTGTGCAAGGAAGTGCTGTTGGTTTGAGTATAGAACTATTGGGTGATTGCTTTGAAGGAGGTGAATAGGAGATTTCTTTCTGCTGGGAGGTGTTGCTGGATTGGACCTATTATGGTTGTAACACTCTCAGAACTTTACTTCTTCCATTAATAAAGTATTTGAGGTTCTTCTATGTGCATGTGTCTCAATGGTGTATTGATGCTTGTATGTTTGATTTATTCTAATCCTTGAATCAATTATGGATGTATGCTTCTTGTAGTTTCCCTTTCTTGTGCTTTTGCAGGATCTTTGTGTAGCTGGGCCAGTGAAAGAGCAAGGAGCTGGGAGCAAGCAGCAAAGAGGGAAGATTGGATCAATCATTAGCGGAAGATAACGGTTAGTGGATCTCTTCTTCCTCTCTCTTACATCTCATAAAGAAGTAATCTTGAATAGCTTTGCATTCGGTTGTTGCTGAGGTACTATCACCCTTAGAGTGGGATAGGGTCATTCCGTATTGGATACTTTTCCCAACAACAAATTGGCGACTCCGCTGGGGATCGTATCTTGTTGGTTGTTTGTGTTTTTGCTATTCATTTCATAAACAAAGGGAGTACCAAATCGAACTGCATTTGGATCTTTCAAATGCAGAGTAGAGGGCAGCTACTCTAGCTTAGTTTCTGGGCAAGTTTATGATTTGAAGAGCTGATCCACAAGGACTCTAAATAGCTCTTAGTGATAGCTTTTCATCCTCCTTTTCATCCCTTAATGTGTACTTGACTGATAGCTTCTGATTTGGCCAAAAACTGTGAATTTTTTAGCAATCTGTGACCCGGAAACCAAGAGAAACGAAAGTTTCGTTCTTCAGTGCAGGCTGTGTGAAGGCTGTCTGCATTTCAGCGCAGTTCCCGAAGGGGCTACCTGCGCTGAATGTCAAACTGACAGTGTACCACCTGCGCTGAACCAGTCTTGCCTTGTGCTACTGGGGTTTCCTGCTGTTTCTTGCCCTGTTTTCACTCTTGTTTTGCAGCCTGTTACCAGTCAATGTACCTATCTGAAACCAACTTTCCTTGCCATTATTCCACCTCGGTTCTATAAAGAAACTGTATTTGTTCTTTGTGTATTTCTTATATCATTTGCAGTTTCCCATAACGAAAGTGAACTAGTCTTGCTGTGGCCTCTTAGATCTAGACCTGTGATAAAGTGTCGTTTTGATCTTAAGAGTTAGTTTGTTTGCTGTTCATAGCTGATTGAGCTTTTGCTTTCATCATATGGTTTGAATTCATACATTTCTAGTGTCGAAACAAGTAAATCTTAAGGTGTCTTTTGATTTTGGACAAGCTTGTTTGCTTTCACTTGAAATTGAATTCAAAGTTATACAACAGCTTTCTTTTTGTGTCGCACAAACATTAAGAAAGAGAAAAGAAATATCTGCATTGTGCATGTGCATTATGACAGTTTGCATGTTGATTTAGGGAAAATTGCATTAGTGTGTGCTCTATTATCTGTGTGAAAAGATGTTGTCTTTCTTTTCCCTCAGTAGTTAAGATTTTCAAAGTTGAAAGATTGAAAAGCTTGCTTATCATCTTAGACTGCATTTAGGAGTGTTACTATACATCTTGTGGTGATCCATAAAGGCAAACTACTAAACAAGATCAACCTTAAAATAAATTGAATTTACATAACAACGCATTGAAACATAACGCAAACACATAGAGGTCTAAGCTAGAGACGTGTTCCGGCGTCGTTAAACGTGATATCTTAGCGTTGAGTGGTTGGGTGATTCCTCCACGGTGAAGCGATAAGTATCAATACGGACTTGTGCTCCCACGTACCGTCGCGTATATATTAGGAGACCCCTATAGGAACAAAGCCTTTATCCATAGGAAACCGTGTTAGCCGCCCTACTGATCGCAATGCAGTGAACACAGCATTCACGAAGATCGACCACTCGTACCGTAAAACGTATTCTGTGGTTTTGCGAAAAGTTTGGCACACCCTCTGCCTAGAACTCCAGAGCAGTTTCTTTTGGCCTTTTTCAAACTCTATAACTGAAAAAGTCCATCCGAGCATTTGTCACTTCGGGCTCGTTAAAACATCGAAGGAGACTAGAGTCATCTTTAGCTTTTTCTCGACTCTTAAAAAGTGAAAAAGCAAGTTGTGTCTAAAGCGTCGTTATAAAATTTATTTTAAACGGAACATAGTCACCTCCTATTCCTGCGTTGATCTGTAGGTTGAGAACATGGAACGCCCCAACCAAGGAATTCCACATGATGGAAATCCTAGTCCTTTCTCCTCTTGGGGAGAAGATGGTGCGCCCCACATGGCCACATTGTCGCTTCCAGGACTGACAATTGGCCTGCCGATTTGGCTATTCTCAACCAATGTAGTTCAGAACACCATGGTTCCTGAACAGTCGAGTCAACAGTTAGATGAGTCTAGAGCTGCCCACCAGCCTTCTACTTCCTATAACTCTTCCTCCAATCCTTCATCTTCGCAAGGTAGAGCCGGCAAAAGCCAAGCTCCCATGGAGAAGAAAGAAGAAGAAGAGAGAAGAAGAAGAAGGAGCCTAAGGTGACTGGGGGCAAGCAAAAGACATCTGACAAAAATCCACACACAGCACAGACCGGGCCTAAATCGCCATGCGTCATATGTAGAGGAGACCACTTCCATAGAGATTGTCCCTGTATTCCCCGGATACTAAGGGATTGGTCCCCTTGTTTGCACAATTCGGGAGCATCAACCTCTGATAGCCATGTTGAATGCTTACCGTCAACCAGCGAAAGTGAAGGTTCAAGACAAAGAGGGGGAGCAAGATCCCCCTGCAGACTGTGTGAAGGCGATCACGCCATCCACCGTTGTCCCTTCTTAGACGAAGCGAAGAGAGTTTTGGAAGATCGACCGGTTTCACCGTTAAGACTTCCTCCTGGATACAAAAAACTCGTGCCAAGTCCTTCGTTGGATGAAAATACAGCTGGCCCGCTCAAGTGGTCAACTGAAGCGTCAGTCATTGAAAATGAACCTACTGAATCCAGACCAGGCGAAAGTCTAAAGGTCGATACGGCAGTTGACCCGGTTCTTCCTTCAAAGGTTTCATCCTCAAATGACACCGTCAATGAAGATTCATCTTCAAATGACACCCCCACTGAAGAGAATAAGGATGACACCATCCAGATTCTTTTCATCAACACCGACTCTGATGAGCATCAGGGCAATGCGCCCATTCCTTTATCGCAGGAAGGAACATCGTCAGGGTCATATCCGGCTGTGTATTCGGTCCCACCGCCAAGCAACCTGGTTGTGTCCTTTGATTGGAACCAACTAGGCAGACCCCGGTTACCAGCCAGTATACCATTCAGAATCATTGTCCAAATTTATAGAATGGTAATGGTTGGAACTATCATTGATGAAGGGGCATCTGTGAGTATCCTTTCCTCTATTGCTTGGAAAGCATTGGGTTCCCCGGAGCTTTTACCTGAGATAAGAAATCTCTCGGGTTTTGATAAAGGAACCAGTCGACCATTAGGGATCCTCCCCAATGTGCCTGTTACATTGAAAGGGAAGACCGTTCAAATGAACGTGATGGTTGTTCAAGGACCCTTGGATTATAACCTACTCCTTGGACGAGACTATATATATTGCATGGGAGCTAAGTCTCCTCACTCTTTAGAGTAATGTGTTTTCCACACGAAGGAAGAATGGTCAAGCTCGTAGACCAACTTTCATTTCCGGGATCACGCATCGCAAATAGTCACATACCAACCCTGAATGGTCTATTCACTCAAGAAATGTCTCCACCCCCAGTCCTCCTTCCCGATGAGTGCGAGTGATTCGGAAAGATGGGACTGGAACCCAGGGGGCATGCATCCTGGTCTGCTTTGGGCAGAGGAAACCTTGGGTATAAGGTAGAATTTCTGCGAAAGAATATGACTAGTCCGTACCCCGTCCGTGGAAGGAAGAGGGGTTGTTCTGGAACAGGATTCTTTTGTTAAGGTTACTTGTTTGACAAAGGTCATTCACCATTGTCCACTTCGGTAGACAGTGCCGAGGAGATGTTTTCGTTTGATGGTGTTAACAAAACAATCTTTGGGTAACCAGAAAGAGGCAAGCCTCCCTCAATAACATTAATGTTTTGTCTTTGAGTAGTGTTCTTCTCTTGTCGCAAGTAGTTGCTCTCTTGTCGCAAGTAGCTGTTCTCTTGCGATCTTGCAAAAGAGCTGTCAAAAGTTGGGCCGACGGGAAGACAAGTACCGCGTAAGACCTGTTAAAAATAACGAGAAGACAAGTATCGTTAACATTAGACTGGCAAGATGACAAGTAGCTGTGAACACCCAAAGAAAAACAGAGGTGGGGGAGAGGAGGGGCAGCCTTGAAATTGTATTTTATACCTGGGGGCATGCAAACCTTTTGGAGTGCAAGCCAAGAGCGGTTATTTATCTGTTTTTTGGATTAGTCGTTTCCTAACTTGCATAAAGAAAGGATGTGGGGCAAAGGTCAAAATTTGCCAAATTAGGAGCATAGCTTCGTGAGATAAAGCTCCATAAAAAATAGCTATCTCACAGGAGACATTTCTTATCTTATGACTGGTATTATCGAGCAGTTTTACCGCGGAATTTATGCTCGTTAAAAAATAGAAAAGCGAAGATCCGAGCAGTTTTAGCACATAGTTCATGCTCGTTAAAAAATAAACATAAGAATGAGCAGTGTTTTGGAGCATTCAAGCTCTTTAAAAAATGAACCCAGTACCGGTAAATAACCATTAAGTATGTAACCTGATCAACCATAAAAGCCTTGGTCGTGTTTTGCACCTGCCACCTCCACTTTCATTTGGCCAATCGTTCACCTCCATATGATTGTTTACCCATTTTGAGGAACAGCTGCGAAGAGTGATCTCACCTAGCCATCCTTGTGACACTGCCGTGATTGGAAAATTCCAACCTGTACCTGGAATCTGCTGCTATCCCTGTTCATCACTCGTTCCTCGAAAGACGAGTCTTCTTTAAGCTCTTTTCAACTGACTCATAAAATATGAAAAGATTCCCGAGTTTTGGCCTTCCAGCTCGTTAAATGACCGGAAGAGCTATCCCTCCTCTAGATTTTAATCTTTTTGGACCTGAGGGATTATTGCACAAAAAGATCGAGCGCTTGTTTTGTTCGGCTCGTTAAAACTATCGAAAACTCATCCCTTCTGTATTGTTTTATACTTTTTCGGACTTAAGGGATTAGATGACGAAAAAGGAATTTTGGAGTTAACTTTATGTACCTTTTCAGACTCTCTAAAAATGAAAAGGACCAAGTTTTCCTTGTCGTTAGACTCGTTAAAATGATTAAATAGCGACAAACTTGTCTTTAGACGAGAACGAGTTTCCCTATCGCTAGGCTCGTTAAAACATAGCGATGGGCTTGCCCGAAGGGCAGGTTATAGAACAAGCATATGTTATCCTCCTCAAGCTTGACAAAAATAAAGAGGTACTGGTCAGAAATGACTGGGGAAAAATTGGGAGAACCTCAAAGCTTTAATGGTAGCAAGTCGCTCTTGAACATGACACTTTGTCCTCCGTATCACATCGGGTTGGGTTGTTTCATTCACCGGTCTCATCACCATGGTCCTCGCCAAACCATCCACATTTGGGGTAATGCTACCGATCCATCACATCAGTGTCGTTATATGTTCAAGAGATGTTGTTCAGAAAGAGTCAACCGTGTCCCATCCACTGCCATACATTATCCTTCATCCACCCATGATCGCCACCCTGAATCATATCTCACATATTGTTTTCACCTCCACTAAAATCATTAGCTCCATTCCGTGTCATTGATGTCGGATTCATTAAGGCCCTCCTTTGACGGATCGCTTCTTGTCGACTTCAGCTCATTATCCAAGAAGTTGATCTAGGAACAAACCCCCTCAGTACTTTGAAGCTTGCATGCCTCAATGGCAAGTTTCTCACTTCCGGCGACAGGTATACATCAATGACCTTCGACCAGAAGATTTTGCGTGGTGTTCGACGCCAAGTCCTTTATTCACACCACGTGAATTGTACTGCAGTACCTTGAGGGTAATTGTCATTATTGGTGATTCCTCTCACGCTTGTTAACGGTTTACATTATTGACCGGTAATCAAGCGATGTCTTTCCATGTTCGACTTCAGCGCAATTCTCACATGGATCGACTTGTACTTAGAGTGAAGATCGAACGAGTTTGAAGACCCCGGATCTAGTTTCATCCATCCGGGCTGCGATATATATTCAGGATATGAAGACATTTGTTATGTACATCATTGCAGCAGATGATCATCCTACTCAAAGGATGATAATTTCAGCAGAGAATTATCAGTCTACCATCAGACGATCGTCTGTTCTATGTACCAAAATGAATTTATAAAGTTGAGCATGGGAATGCCCGCCTCAGCTAGATCATGAAAGCAGAATGAAAAATAATGTATTGTATTGTATTTTATTACAGGGCACCTCTCAGCGATTGAATGAACTTCGGATCCTCCTGATAAAGCATTTCACCCGATAAACGACCTCATACTTTAGGGGGCAACTGTTATAGACATTTTTGTGCCTAACAGCATGAAGCATGAAATGTCGATAATCTAAGGGATCCAAAGTCCCTAAACATGTTGTTCCTACCCCTAGAGGAACAAGGTCAGCAAACCACAGCACTGAAAATCAGTTCTCCACCTGAAAACACTCAAAAACAAGCTATTTCTGGATCATGTCAGCTGCTCCACTGAGCATCTGCGCTGAATGTCAACTGCTCCACTCTGTACCTGCGCTGAATGTCAAAAGCAATGAAGGCTACCTGCGCTGGGCGAGATTGGCCAAGTGGCACAGTCATTCTGCAAGGTGTCAAATGCCCAGGAAGCTTCCAAAATGACACTTGGATCAGGGAATTCGCCTTGTGATGAGTAAGAGGATCTAGATCTCCAAGTGGAAGCAAGAAACTCCAAGTGGACTCAAGAACTGAAGTATGACTGAAGTGGGAGAGGACACTAGTCAGCTTCATGCCAACCTCAAGCTGACTCATCCTCTCTCCAAATTTCCTATATATAGAGCTCTCTCATGAGGTCTATGGAGGCTGGAATTTTGTGCAAGTAAGGAAGTGTTGTTGGTTTGAGTATAGAACTATTGGGTGATTGCTTTGAAGGAGGTGAAGAGGAGATTTCTTTCTGCTGGGAGGTGTTGCTGGATTGGACCTATTATGGTTGTAACACTCTCAGAACTTTACTTCTTCCATTAATAAAGTATTTGAGGTTCTTCTATGTGCATGTGTCTCAATGGTGTATTGATGCTTGTATGTTTGATTTATTCTAATCCTTGAATCAATTATGGATGTATGCTTCTTGTAGTTTCCCTTTCTTGTGCTTTTGCAGGATCTTTGTGTAGCTGGGCCAGTGAAAGAGCAAGGAGCTGGGAGCAAGCAGCAAAGAGGGAAGATTGGATCAATCATTAGCGGAAGATAACGGTTAGTGGATCTCTTCTTCCTCTCTCTTACATCTCATAAAGAAGTAATCTTAAATAGCTTTGCATTCGGTTGTTGCTGAGGTACTATCACCCTTAGAGTGGGATAGGGTCATTCCGTATTGGATACTTTTCCCAACAACACCTAGGACCAAAGTGATGTTATGATCATGTTCCCCTCTCGAGGGTGGAAGCTCATGAGGCTTGTCAAATAATGGAAGATGGTTATTTAAGATCTGTTGCATCTCAGGATGAATCTGAAGAGAATTAGGTTCGAAGGCCTAGATGGCATTAAATTGAGCTATAACTCCATGGTGGCCCTTTTTTAACAATATTTCCATCCGATGTGAGTTGATGATAGAGGGAGCTCCCACCTAGAGTCCGCGGAGGGTATGTGTGTGGTTGTTCTGCTTAAAGCTCATATATAACTCCTGGAAATATATTGTGATTGGGCCAAGTGTGCGAAGCCATTCAGCACCTAGGACAATGTCGCACCCTCCCATGTGTATGGAAAACATGTGGGTCTTTAACTGATAATCCCCCATTTGGAGTTTGACATTTTCACAGTGGCCTTCACATTTCATTGTGCCCCCATCAGCAATTTGGACCTGGAAGTTAGAAACTGCTAGTACAAAACAATGCACTACTTTCGCGACTCTTTGATGGATAAAATTACGTGTACTTCCACTATTAATCAAGACTACTTCTGGGTGATGCTTAATAAAACCTCTAATTTTGAGAGTTTGAGGCGAAGAAATCCCTGCCAAAGCATGCAGCGAAATAACTGGTTCTTTAGGTACATTGTCTTGCTGGTTGTCCTCTTCTTCCTCCTCTGGTTCCTCAAGTGGTGGGGCTTCCTCCGATGAACTGTGATTAATAGCATCAATTTGAAATAATTTGGGCTCCTTGTATTTATGCCCGGGGGAGTATTTTTCATCACAGTAGTAACATAATCCTTGCTTTCTTCTTTCCGCCATTTCTGCAGGTGACACCTTTTGAACCTTGAGTGTTTGGGTAGTGCAGTGAGCCTGTGGGGGACAACCCTTGGCGGTGAAATTTGGGCAATTGGACTGGGCCGCTAACGAACGTTCTACTTCACGAGCTATCCAGCAAGCTTACAACCATGAGGGAGGGTGGTGCAGTCAGACGTGGGCTTGTATGGCTTCTTTAAGACCACTCACAAAACATTTTGTGTAGAACTCATCTTGTAGACCTCCAGTGCAGAAAGCTAAGGCTTCAAAGGTTGTAATATATTCATCCACTGTTCCTGTCTGTCGGAGCTTAGTGAGATGACCCAAAAAGGTAGATTCATGGTCAAAGCGATCCATAAGAGATTTTTTGAATGTCTCCCAAGTCAAGGGCCTTCCATAGCAACGTTGATGCCATTGCCACCATTGCCATCTTTCATTGTCCAAGTACATGATACCCACACTAAGTTGAGTGCCATTATCTAGGATGTAATTCAGATTAAAATATTGCTCCATTTGTGCTATCCATGCTACTGGGTGAGAGCCATCAAATTTATACATGTCCAGCTTGGGTGGTTGCGGATGGGATTATTAGTGGGTGCCAAAGAGGTGAAGAGACTGGCTAGACTCACCCTCACTGTGTTTAGTGCCAATATATGCCTCCTCGTGTGCCTCCGCCTTGCCCTTAGAGAGTGTTGCATTTAATTCCTTCAGCTGCGATACTACAGCTGTCAAGGTTGTTTCAAGGCTTTCCATCCTCTCATTCACCATTGTTTGAGCTCTAGTTTGTACCATGCACCGAGGCGATGTGCTTGAAATTTGGGACCGCCCGAATTTTTTTTGGCACTAACAATTGAATGGTACCACCTTGCTCACCTCGTCATCTTGATTCTTATGGGCTAAGTCACAAGAAATGTCAATGCTGCCAAAAGTCCTGCGAAAATCATGCCCAAGTATAGGAACCCACACAACTACTCAAATCTGAATGGTGGATTTGATGGATCTGAACGGCGGAATTGATTTCTACTACGGATCTGATGGATCTGAGAGATATGAATGGCTGATCTAATAGATCTGAACTGTGGAACTGATTGTTGTTGTGGCGACAAAAACCCCACTTGTGAGATCTAATCTGGCAAAGATTATGTGTGATCTAGAGATAGATCAAGGAACTATGGTCTCCAGGAGTGTCAGGTGCTATAGATCACAATATACATAAGGGTCTGACAGTAGTACTTGGCCCAATTTTTTAGGGCACTAACCAAGGAGGATCAACCGTACCCTTAGCCATACAACCTGACTACCCTATCATACGCGCGAGTAATCTCTCCGAGTGTTGTTCTCGGTGTACTATAGCAGCAAGACAGCTGACGGTTTATCTATGGCGAGGTTATCAAGGGAGCTAGGGGGCTTCCGATATACCCAGTGGGTACTTGGAAGACAGTCCGTGCGCAGTTCTGTCTAATGCGCTACTACTCGAAGGGGTACCCACAGGGGTTACAAGGGAGTCCAACAAGCATGACCACCTCTTGTATTTCCTGCATGCATGCCTCCCCAAATCCACAGGTTTATGTGCTCAACGATAGATCCCGTGGTTTAAAGACACCGGAACACGTCTCTAGCCAAAAAAAAAATTGCTAAAAATTGGAGATCCCACTAGCCCTGGAAAGCGCTCTGATACCACTTGTTATGCTCTTAACTTGCAAGATGATACTAGAATACCAAATATGCGAAGAAATATACCCAAAACATAGAATAATGAGCAATAACAGCAAATATTTTATTATTCAAAAAGCAAAGTTCACTTGCCTCTTCGAGGGGGCAACCTCCAATAGAGTTGAGCTCGATTATAAAATAAGACACGATGCTCCTCGAAGGGAGTCTCTATCCTTTATATAGGATTCATACATGCAATACCATGGGGCAATACCATGGTTCTTATTAATACCATCTATCTAATACCATGGCCCATTTGCAACTAACTGTGGTCCCATCATTAAATGCGGGTTAACCACTTACAATTATTAATATGGGCTTTATTGACTCTTTACTTAACTATAACTATGACTCGATCCTATTACATAAATAAGGGGGTTAGGGTGGGACCCTAACATGGACGATTGAGGATCGATTATCTCATGGATCTCCTCCTATTTGCTCGAGCCAATTCACTGAAGGAATCATATAGTGGCACGGTCAAAGAAATGGGTCAAACACGTAGCAGTAGATGTCTTAATGCATCATGTTTCTCCACTTTTCTTTCTAAAAGAAAATCGTCGAGATAATGCTTTACTGTTTAAGTTTCAAATTTGAATAAGGATTGATTATAATACCTGTAGGCATAGAAGTCTCAAACTGTTGAGCACGCATTTTATATATAAATATGTATCCTCTGTAAAGGATACATGGAAGTAATAGTTAATCTCTAAAGAAATTGTGTGAAACAGACCTTTGTTCTCCTATTGAATTAAAGTTACCTTTCTATTATTCGATGCGTATGTAAGCATGATTTACGCCTATTATATGCGGAGGGGCCCTGCAGACAGTCGAGGTTTAGTTTATTTCATTTCATCACTTTCTGTTATCGCATTGTCATTTCATTCTAGCTTAGTTTCCTTACTTCACTATTGCATCATTTCATTATAGCTCAATTAAATATCGTTATTTCGTTTGCACTAAAATTCCTTCACAGTCGTTCAATGGTTTAGTTTCTTCAATGGTTTTTGCTTAATTATAGTTAGTGTTAAAATATTATTTTCATGCTTTTAGAATCATAACTTGTATCTACTATGCAGTCAACATTATAAGATTACCTTTCCCGGATGCGGGTGAGGGCACGTCACAGATGGACGAGACACATGCCCAGCATGTGCCGCCCCGTGCCAGCGCTAAGGATTAATGGCTATACGCCGTCAGGTAATGAGGTTGGGAGGCCCAAGCTCCAGGCATTCAATGCCGAGCAGGGGGAAAAGATGGATGTACAGCGAGCAGTTAAGGCGGGGTCGCTTAGAGGTCCGGCAGCGAATCTTCAAAGGGAGGATAGCGTATTGCAATTTCATGAAAATGGTGAGCAAGGAATATTGCAGTCTCAGGAAGAATTGGATTGGGTGGATGATCCACCACCCTGCAGAGCAGTTACAGCATTCTGTGGCTGCCACTCAAGGGATTGTCTTGAGGGAGAAAGACAGGCTGATCAGAATAGGGATAAATTCGAAGCAAGACGTTCATTCTGGGCCTGGTCTGTGGCGGAGTCCTGCGAATTCAGGGGCCTGTGGTATCCTGAGCGAGGTCTGTGGCATAATTCACTTGGTGATTACTCTTCTGCCGCAATTCAGATACAGCTCTCCCTCTCTGGGCTACGCAGGGTCTTCATCTCTTCGGCAGAGGTCGGGGAACAAGGCGAACGTGGTAGAGGCTCCATGGCCAAGATTCGAGAGCGACAGACGAGCAGGAGAGGTCCAGGGAGAGGATCGGCCTCACGACGCCCAGAAGAAGAGGAGCATCATCATTGTTGTTGTTGCTATTGCCATCGGAGGGCAAAAGCAACACCAATACAGGTTGGACAGTTCTTGGAGGTTGGCAGTTCGAGCAAGGGAGAGTCAGGGCTTCCGGCCTTTGGCTCTGTCATCTTCACCTTGGGCGGTTTGAGGGAGAATACGGGCATCAATGCCCATATCTCGATGCTCTTCACCAAGGCCCCGGAAGGAAGTGAAGGAGGGAAGCAGCCAGAGAAGGCTGCGCTACCCCAAGAAGGCCAAGGGGAGGAGGGTCCAGTGCTGCAGTCTCCTATTGAAGCCAGCACCTCAGGAAGAGAAATCCAGCAATCTCCTCATATCCCTCAGGAACAGGCACCCCCAATCGCTGCCAAGCCTCCAGTGGAGCTGCGGGATGGAATGCCGGAAGGTCAGGGCTGGTGCTATATCTACGAAGCAGAGCCCGAGGACTAATCCCCAGACGCAGCCTCAGGATCACTCTCTTTTCTCTCGGCACCGGGTTTATCCAATCGTTTCAGCGGGTATTTGCTTTCTGTTTACTACAGGGTCTACTACTGTTTATGTCCATATGCAGTTCTTCATTTTGTCTTGTAACGGTCTCTCTCTCATGGATTGGTCATGCAATAGTTTTTATCTCGTTGGGAAACATTTTGATGCAAGTTTGAAGGATGGAAGCCCCTGCAAGGGCCATGTGGTCACTGTCTAACTCCTTGCGGCTCTATGTCAGCCTACAGTCATGTTCTTTTGGTCTTTAGCGGCTCTATGTTAGCCTACAGTCATGATCTTTTGGTCTTTTGTGTCAGCATGTTTAGCGAGTCTGGTAGATGCCCCTGCGAGGGAATATTTCATGTCAAAACTTGCTATCCCAGGAGCCATAGTTGGCCCTGGTCTTGTCTCTCAGTTTGTACTGCTCATATGTAAAGACCACTTAATATAATAGATAGTCTTTTACCGAGAAAAAAAAAAACATTATAAGATTACCTTCATGCTTTTTAGAATCAGAATTTGTATATACTTTGCAGACAGCCTTTAAAGGATCGTTTTCTTGCTCTTAGAATCATTTGAATTTAAATACTCTATTTTATAGCAGCAAGGTGTTTAATATAGGTTCATAATTTTAGAATGATTAATACAAGATGTTTTAGAAGGATGCTCCATATAGACCTGGTAGATTAGTCTAACAATAGCTTAACTGCCACTCATTAGTTTGTAGAAATCTAACTCTAATCTAATAAGAACACAGAGAACAACACAAATCCCCAAAACAAATATAACCATCATCTTACAAACTAAAAGAAAGGCTTCTAGCATATATAGTGCACTTTCACTTCATAAGTTTACCAACTCTGGTTGATAGCTTATGCTTGCAATTTAAGAACATTAAATTGATCAAATATTTTAGCGTCGTTGCCGAGGAAGTGTAAATAGAAGTCTTAAAAAAAAAATCAAATAAAAACATGATATGCATAGGGAAAGAGACTCTAGAATTAGGTTTGTAGGTCGAGGAAGAAGCCTAATTCCCACATCATCACTCACTCCACCACGACCACGTAGTGCCACACCACCCACACAAACTTGAATTCCATCCTGAAGTCTTGAGATCTGAAATCCAACCTAAAGTTTCACCAACTTCATCAACAGAATTTGTAATCGAAGTAGATCCTACATCCCCAACAACAAGAATAATTTTCCTATCTTCAACTGGAGAACAATTTCTAGGTCAAGAGTTGGAAGTTCCTATTGAAGAAGAGGAAGAAGAAACCTACTTCAGACCATTGATAGAGGAACCAGAAGAACTAGAAGAAAATCTAGATAATCCTGTTGTAGAATCAGATATTTATTCTAAGGAATCCATCATGGCTGAAGAGGGAGAACAAGAAGTACACAATGCCAATGGTGAACAACATAGGATTGGAGGAGGAGGAGGAGGAAATACATGAGGTGGTAGAGGAGGTGGTAGAGGAAGAGGAAGAGGAGATCTAAAACCTTTTTGATTCCCTGTCCTTGAAGAGGATACAACATCAAAAATGAAAAACATCTCACCTTCTGTCCTCCCTAATTTTCATGGAATAAGAAGTGAAGACCAAGAGACATTTCTCTTTGAATTTGAAGTATGTAGATCATATGATTATCTGCATGATGCTCAAAAACTAAAATTGTTCCCTGCCACCTTAAAGGATTTAGCATTAAAATGGTTTATGAGTTTAGGAATGAATTCTATAAGAATATGGGCACAAATGAAAGAAGAATTCTTGGAGAAATACAAGGATTATTGTATGCCTCATAGCATTAAATATGTAGTCTTTAAAATGGTACAAAAATAAGATGAAAATCTTGAAGATTTTGTCGAAATATTTGTTTATAATATCAAAAGGGAAAAAATGAATAATCTAGATGAGGAAACTTTGAAAGCTCTCTTATTAAAATCCATTAAATATGAGTGGATTGATCTTCTCAATCTAATGGGAAAAGGAGATATTTCTCAGTTACCATTTGTAGATATTTGTGATCTATGTGTACAAATTTCAAGAGGTAAAGCAAGAACAAAGAAAAGTCCAAGGGATCCTCTTTTATCAAGAGTAAATAAATATGCAATTGGGATAGTAAGTAGGGCAGAATTAGGTAGTTTTCTTGATAAATTTAAGACAGATATTTTAGGGAGTCTTAGTGAGAAAATGACACCCTTAAAATACAAAACAAGCAGAAAGCTAAAAATGTTGCATTATCCATCTTTTGTCCTAGTTGTAGAAAGAAACATGCTCTGAGAGAATGTCCTTTAGATTTAAAAAGCATAGAAACATGTGTTATATGTTCGGAAAATCACAATACAAAATAATGTCCCTATATACCAGGTCTTAAGGATGTGTTCAGTAAAGAAGGAATGCCAAATCAGGTGGACCCTCTTTACTTTATTTCCAAAAGACCATGGAAAAATCCTCAAACAAATCAAACTCAAAGCTTTAATCCTCAACGATTTTCACAATCTTCACAAAATAATTGGAATCCACCTATGCCATGGTAGCATTAGGCTCAACCACAATATTGGAATCAAGGATGGAAAAATCCTTATGGAAGATATTCTCAATATCAATAATATATGCCACCTTATCCAAATTAAATTCCACCACAATACTTCCCTCAAACCAACCAGTTACCTCAAGCTCAAGCTCAAAATGAAAATTCACAACTTTCTTTGCCATTTCCACAAAGACCAAATCAATTACTCGTTCAATAACTCCCAAATCCAAACAATAAAACTTCACAACCTGTTTACATCTCAGAAGGATAGAATCCTAAAACTGATGTGATAACTCCATTAGATCTTAATAATGTTCAATTAAGGTCTAGTAGAGTATTAGAAAGGAAGAAACCATCTGTTGTTATTCAGGAAACGGAAAAGAATTCTCAAAAAGATAATAATGACTCTGAAGAAGAGATTTCCCTTCTTCAGAAAGAAAATATTGAAAAAAAAAAATCCTATACATTCTAATAATACTCCCATTATAGAATAACCTTCAGTGTCTATCTCAAGACCACCTTTTCCTGAAAGGTTGAAAATCGATAAAGGAGTAGAAAAAAAAAATCATATTGCTTGATTATGATATGTTATATGAATTGAAAATTTTCTATATAAAAAATCCTTTATACAAGCAATAAAAGAAATACCAATTTTTGAAAAAACAATTAAGGAATTGAGTACTCAAGGATCGGGAAGAAAAAGAAAAGAAATAAAAAGAATTCAACTAGTTGGGAGAATTATAGATATCATGATGGGAAAAAAAACAATTCGAAAATATTTAGATCCCGGAAGCCCCATTGTGAAAACACACATCAATGGAACTGAAATACCAAACACATTGACTGATCTAGGAGCAGCCATAAACATAATGAGAAAAAAAACTATGGATAAATTGAAGCTTCCTAATCTTCAATACACACCAACATTGTTACAATTAGCAGATAGGTTTGTAATTAAACCTGATGGTGTGTTAGAAGATATATATGTATCCTTAGATTCTTGGGAATATCCTATTGATTTCATGATTTTAACACCCAAGAATAATTTAGGAGGACATCCATTAATTTTAGGAAGGCCATGGTTAGCTACAGCTGATGCTTTTATCAGTTGTAGATTAGGAGACATGTTTATCTTAGATGGAAGCTCGACAAAGAAATTTACATTGTACCCACCTGCAAAAACAATTATAGAATTAGAAAATGAAGAATGGATAGATGATGATAATGATATACAACCAGTTTTCACTATTGCACAAATAAATGAAGAGGATCAAATTTTAAATTCAATAGAAAATAATAAATCCTCTTTATATTGTGACAATAGTCGGGATTTTTAAGAACAATGTAATATCGAATGTCTATCATCTAGACAAATGTCATTACATTCGATGGAAAAATTTGGAAACTCTTCAATAGAAATTCTTCCAGGGAAAATTTTGAATATCAATGAAAACCTGGAAGAATTATAGAAAAAGAAACTGGTAGATATATTGCAAAAACACTCTTCTGCATATGTAATGGAATACACTGATATAAAGGGAATTAATACTAAAACTTGCATGCATCATATTTATATTGAAGAAAATGCTAGACTATTTCGACAACCACAAAGAAGAATGAATCCAAACTTAAAGGAAATTGTTAAAGACAAATTGCAGAAACTGTTAAATGTAATTATCGTTTATCCAATATCAGACAGTCAATGGGTTTCACCCCTAGTAATCATTCCTAATAAAAATGGAAAATGGAGAGTGTGCATTGATTACAGGGAATTGAATAAAGCTACTTTGAAATATCATTTTCCACTCCCGTTCATAGATAAAGTTTTAAACACATTAGCAAGAAAAAATGTTTCTCATTCTTGGATGGTTTTAGTGGGTATAATCAAATTCAGGTAGCACCTAAAGATCAAGACAAAACCACATTCACCTATCCATGGGCGACTTATGCTTACTGATTACTTCCTTTTGGATTATGCAATGCCCCAGCCACATTCCAAAGAGCATTATTAGGAATTTTCTCTAGTCTTATTCATGATTGTGTGGAAGTGTATATGGATGATTTTACAGTTTATGGAAATTCTTTTGGAGAAGCACTTGAAAATTTAGAAAAAGATCTCATAAGATGCAAAGAAGAAAATCTTCATTACGTCATGAGAAATGTTTTATGATGTTTAATGAAGGAATTGTTTTAGGTCACCATATTTAGGAAATGGAATTAAGGTAGACTCATCTAAGGTATAAATTATTTTCAAATTATCAATCCCAAGTTGTCAACGAGATGTTAGGAGTTTTCTTGGTTTTACTAGATATTATAGAAGATTCATAGAAAACTTCACAAATATTGCATCTCCACTCTTCAAATTACTCACCAAAGACTATGAATTCAGTTGTAACTCTGATTGTCAAAAGGGTTTTGAAACTTTGAAAAATAAGATCTCTGAAGCACCTATCTTAAAAGGACCTAATTGGAAATTGCCTTTTCATATATCAATTGATGCTTCAGACACAACTCTAGGAGCTGTGTTGGGAAAAAAATATCTTACTCCTTATGTCATTTATTATACCAGTAAATTTTTAACTCGTGTAGAGATAAATTATACTGTAACTGAAAAGGAGTTTTTAGTTTTCATTCATGCCATTAATAAATTCAGACATTACACCACTAGCTATGAAACTTTCATTCATACAGACCATTCTGCCATTAGATATTTAATGAGAAAGCCAGTTACTAATGGTGGAGTAACAAGATGGCTATTATTGTTACAAGAATTTAATATCACCATTCTGGACCGACCTGGAAAACAAAACACAATTGCTGACTTTTTATCTATAATTCAAAATGATAACAATGATACACCTACACAGGATAAATTTCCTAATGAGTATTTTTTTGCGGTATATACTAAATCACCTTCGTTTGCAGATATTTCTAATTATTTGGTTATAGGGAAGTTACCCTCCTATTTGTTTCATAGAGAAAGGAGAAGAATAATCCAAACAAGTGCATCTTGTTCATGGATAAATGAAGAATTATACAAGACAGGACCAGATCTCATCATCCGAAGGTGTGTAAGAGAAGATGAAATACCTGAGACACTTAAAGCATGCCATGATGAACCATGTGGAGGTCATTTCGCTGGCAAAATAACTGCTTTTAAAGTCCTCTTAGGATATCAATGGCCTTACGTTTTTAAGGATGCCAAGGAATATGTTAAGAGGTGTGATAGCTGTCAAAGAATGGGGAAACATGTTCCTTCAAATGAAATTCCACTACAACCTCAAGTACTCATTAAACCTTTTGAAAAATGGGCTTTGGATTATGTTGGACCAATTAATTCATCTTCAAAAAAAAGAGTATATTCTTGTATGCATTGATTATGTTACTAAATGGGTAGAAGATAAAGCACTTTCTTTTGCTACGGAAAATGTTGTAGGTTCATTTCTTTTTTAGGATATTTTTACTCGTTTTGGTGTCCCAAGAGAAATTGTAACAGATCAAGGAAAGAAATTTACATCCAGAGTAGTGCAAAACATAGTGGAAGAATATAAAATCAAGCATCGAAATCTACTCCATACCATCCACAAGCAAATGGACAACTACATTCTACCAACAAAGTAATTGAAGCAATCCTCACCAAGGCAATTCACTTGCACAGAAAGGACTCGGCAGAAAATCTTCCAGAAGCTTTATGGGCCTACCATATCACATGGAGAAGCACTACAGGACATACTCCCTATGAACTTGTTTATGGGAAGCAAGTTCTATTTCCAATTGAGTTCTAGATTCAGACCTATAAGACAACAGTCAAGTTGGGACTTGACTTATCATAAGCACAAAAGCAAAGAAAGGGACAACTCAATGAGCTTGATGAAATAAGGTAAGATGTTATTAAGCAAACTAGTTTGTTCCAGCAACAGAGATCCAGATGGCATGATAAATACATCAAAGAAAGAAAATTTCAGCCAGGATACTAAGCATTACTCTTTGACTCAAAGTTCAAAAATTTCCAAGGAAAGTTTTAAACTCACTGGCTTGGGCCTTATGAGTTTGAAAATGTTTTTGATAATGGAGCAGTCAGAATTAGGACTATTGATGAAGAAAATGTTCCTTTCTTAGTGAATGGAAATCGACTCAGGATATATCATAAGTCAATGACAAAGGAGGAATTTGTAAAGATTTTCCAAGACAACTCTAATTTGAAGTTGGTCAAGAATTCTTCTTATTCTTCTCCACCTTAACAAGAAATTCTTTTTCATATATATATATATATATATATATACATACATATAATAATAATAATAATAATAATAATAAAATGTATAAACATGAAACCAACAATGGTTGGCATGTTTATGTAGAAAATTCAAGGAAACCAAGAATTCTTGGCATCTTAAATTTTCTTTGTATCCCGTTTTCTAGAGTTCCATTTTCTTGGATCCCTTTCTTTTAAAAAATAAATGGCTACAAAATTGTTGATTTTCTGCAGCCCTGAAAAATTTCTACATCCAATTTGACATAAACTTCTGATGATATAATTGAAGGAATGATTGACTCCCTCCACTACAAAGTACCTGAAGGTAGCCTAAAAAGGGCAACCAAAGGTTAGCAAGCAAACAATTCAAAGGTATGCACTTCTTTAATTTAATAATAGGGATCAAATCATTACATATATGAATTATAAAGACATGGTATTACCGAAAATCAAAATCATTATTTCTAAGAGTGATAGTGTCATGTCAAATTGAGAGTAATCTATCATTCACTCCCTGTCATCATAACTAATATTCTGACTCATATCTCGATCCATTGATCCGATCGCCCAAATCATAAACATGAATTCTCTTAACAGTTAGATTATGCCTCACTCCCTTATATCCTCACTACCTATGCTTTCATTATTCCATCACTCACACCCTTGGAATTTCAACTCTAAAAACCCTATCAAGCCTTCCTACCCTGTCAAACAAAAAAGTTTTTGAAACAGAGCTTCTCGGCCATGGGAGTGATAGTCAGAACAGAGCCAACAAGGAAGAAATTTTTGGAGGGGTATCGAGAGACAAAAGAATTGTTGTAGAGGGCACAATGGATAGAATTTATAGAGAAATTCGATGGCTTCCATAAAGAAGTGACCAAATCCTTCGCCAGGGATTTTGATGGAGTTGAAGTGGAGATAGGAGACATCAAATTCACAGTGATAGAGTTGTTTATATCTGAAGCTACTGGACTGCCATGGATTGGAGAAAAATGGTTCAAAAATAGAGGTATTGAAAGAGAAGACTGGAAGGTTTTCCTAAAGAAACCAAGCATGGACACCACCATTTTCAAGAAGGGCATCCCAAGCATGACATTAAAAAGTAAGTGGAGGAATTTTCTTCTAATAATCCAAAAAATTCTTACCTGCGAAGGAAGGTTTGGATGTATGTTTTTCTATCATATTCGGCTGCTAATGAATTTTCTTGAAGAAAATGAGATAAATCTTCCATATTTCTTATTGAATAGTCTAAGAAAGATGTCAAGGAATGTTCAAAGGAGAATTAAATTCATAGATAATACAATGTATCACCATGGTCTAGTCAAAATACTTATTGAATTTCATCTCCAAAACATAGGTGATAATTGGGAAAGCTTTTTAGTAATGAATCACTTTCAAGAAGATACTCATGGGCAGCCAAATAGAAGTAGACCTAAGAGGGGAAGAAAAATAAAAATTGATAGGACACTGGAACAAGAACCACAGCAGTCACGGGAATTGTTACACAGTATTTTTTCATGCCTCCTACACTTCCCTGTGACATACCCTGAAGTTCCTGAAACATGATCATTATACAGTATATGTAGAAATTTTGAATAATAAACACTTATTCACAGAGATTATCCCGATTATACACTATTTCGGAATACATGCACAATAAATAATCTCCTCTACGTTGATCATCAATTTAGCAGCGTTAAAAACAATGAAACATCAATCGCATGCACACATTAACACAGTATGTAACCTGGGGAAAGCTTACAGCTGAAAACCCCACACTATCTGTATATTAATGATTGAGAACATGTAACAATACATAGTACAATACTCCTCACAAGTATCCAGCACTATCTCCACCTGTTACACACAAAACTAGCTCAGATCCGAACAAGTCACAGGTTCAAATCTCCTCCGCTGCTTTGCCTGCCTCTATTGCACAATACCAAGTGAAAATCAAGTGAGCACAGGCTATTTCACTGGGCATATATTGTGCAATCCTCATGGGCATACTCAATCCATTGATTGTGCAAGATCTCATGCACAACTATAGTCACAACTGATAGCAATCTCAACCTCTAACACCTGTCTCCACTGAACTGTACATGCACTGAGTTAACTGATGTATTATTCAGTTGCTTTATGAGTTAATAATTAGTGAATTAATTTAATCAATTAATTCACATCACTCATCACTAGTCTATTTGCAGTTAGACTAATTACAACTAGTTTAACCAAGTCAAACTGAACACAACTCCATCAACTCCACAATCAACTCCACCAAACTCAACCACATGAGTTCTAACTGAAGTCCTGCATGCAATAGCTCAACTGACCCACAAAGAAAAGCATATTTCCTTCTGAAAGATGCATGTGCCACATATGTAGCTCAAACTGAAGTGCTCCAAGAGGATAAGATAATGTTTACAGTCCAAATATTATTACGAGACAATAATATTTGACTTCTCTATTTTTAGCCTGGCAGTCTAAAAATAGACTCTGATCACTCCGCTGTGAACCAGAAATAGAAGTCCATCTATTTTTCCCAACATGACCAATCATCCATAAACAGTATCTTGCAACTGCAACTCATAGACCATGATCCATATGTCTAAAAATAGACTTTGCGCCAAAAATACCCTGCGGGCCCACTTAGTGAAGGCGACTTCTTTCCACTAAGCTCCATCATCTTGTTGCATTCTCAACACTCCCTCTCAACAAGATATGGATTATCAGCAACCCCTATCCTGCCTCGGTGGTATTCGAATTTACTCCTGGTGAGCACCTTCGTCAAGATATCAGCATCCTAATCCTCCATTGGAATGTATGAAAGTAACATGATTCTCCGCTGCATACAATCTCTGATATGATGGTACCTGATGTCAATGTGCTTAGATCTATCATGAAATACAGGATTAGCCGAGAGTTTAATGCAACTCTGGTTATCACAGTAAATCACAGTAGGCTCCAAGTAAGAACCAAACAAACCAACCAGAATCTTCCTCATCCATATAGCCTCGCATGCAGCCAAACTTGCTGCCATATAATCAACCTCCATTGAACTGAGTGCCACGGATCTTTGCTTCCTGCTGTACCAAGAAACTGTTGTCGACCCGATACTGAATACCCCTCCTAATGTGCTCTTTCTATCCGTTGGGCTCCCTACCCAATCTGCATCCGTGAGGCCACATAGCTTCACCTCATCCTCCTGTCTGTACCACAATCCATATCCTGATGTGCCTCTAAGATAACGCAATACATACTTTCCTGCCTTCCAGAAGAGCTTGGTTGGCTTAACCATAGCTTGTGAAAGTTGGTTAATAGCATAGCATATATCGGGTCGTGTATTGACCAGATACATAAGCGACCCCACCAACTGCCGATAAACAGTGGCATCCACTTCTTCTGCCGAAGTGGCATCCTCCTTCCTCCAACCTCCAGGAAGAGGAGTATCAACATGCTTGCAGCCATGCATGTTGAACTTCTCTAGTATCTCCCGAGCATACTTACCCTGAGAAACAAATAGTCCATCACTGCGCTGCCAAATTTCCAATCCTAGGAAATAATGAAGGAGGCCCAAGTCCTTCATTTCAAACTCCTTAGCAAGATCATCCTTGCATGAAAGTATCAACAGCTCATCACCTGTTAGAATCAAATCATCTACATAAAGTACAATGATAAGCAACTTACCCTCCACCACAATCTGGTATAGGTTAGGATCCGCCTCACTCTTGGAGAATCCAAGTCCGGTGAAATAGTTGTATATCCGTGTGTACCAAGCACGTGGTGCTTGTTTCAACCCATACAGCGCTCTCTTGAGCCTGCACACATGCAACTCGCTGTTGAAGATCTCAAAACCGTCGGGTTGTTCTATGTACACCTCCTCCTCAATGACTCCATTGACGAACGTAGTCTTCACATCCATCTGATGAATGTGCCATCCCATCTGCGCTGAGAGAGCAAGAATCGTCCGTATGGAAGAATACCTTGTGACAGGTGCAAAGGTCTCCTCATAATTGATCCCCTCTATCTGTGAAAAGCCTCGGGCAACAAATCTTGCCTTGTACTTCTCCACACTCCCGTCAGCGACCTGCTTAACTTTGTAGATCCATCTCGAACCCACCACTGATTTCCCTTCCAGTCTAGGAACAATCTCCCATGCACTGTTTCTGACAATCGAATCATACTCTTCCACCATGGCATCTACCCATGCGGGATCCTCCACAGCTTCCTCGAAAGAGGATGGCTCAATCACAACACATTTTCTCATAAGAGCCATGTATCCAGTGTACCGATCAGGTGACCATCTCTACCTGTGTTGGGTTGTAGGTGGTCCTACAACTTTCTCTGCATCTTGAGCCAGTCACTCAGCTTCTGTCAAGCGCTTTCGCCCTCTGATGGTTGGCACTGCATGAGTGGTCTCTTCCACTCCATGAACCTCGTCCTATGGCTGATCCACGTCCTGTAGCTCATCCTTAGGAACTAATAGCTCCGCATCTGCATGCAAGCGTAGCTCCCTCTCAAGGGAACACTTCATGGCTTTCTCCTCCTGAAATTTTATATCCCATCGCACAACAGTCTTACCATTGTCTGGCAAATACACACGATAGTTGTGGGGCGTATCAGTGTACCCCACAAATATCCCAACCTCTGCAGTCGGCTCCAAATTCTTCCTGGCATCCTTCGTCACATGCATGTAAATGTTAGCACCAAAAATCCTCAAATGAGAAAGATCAGGCTTCTTACTAGAATAAGCCTCCTCGGATGTACTCATGCCAAGTATCCTGTGAGGACAACAGTTCTGCACATATACTACAGTATTGCATGCTTCCGCCCACAAGTGAAGGGGTAAGCCCTGATCATGCAACATCGCCCGTGCAGCACCCACGATCGTTCTATTCTTCCGCTCAGCAACCCCGTTCTGCTGTGGGTTATGGGGAGCTATGAGCTCTCTTCGAATCCCTTCTGCACTGCAGAAATCCTTGAACTCGCCAGAGATCTATTCACCACCATTATCGCTCCTAAAAGCCTTCACCTTCTTCCCCGACTCCTTCTCGACCAGTGCTTTGAACTCACAGAGCTTTGAGTATGTCTCGCTCTTCTTCTGCATGAAGAAGATCCAGCACTTACGAGAGAAATCATCAACAAAGATCACATAATACCTGTGTTTTGTTGTCAAAGCTACTGAGAAAGGTCCACACACATCTGTGTGAATTCTCTCAAGGATCGTCGTGGTGTGACTATCCTTCTCGTGAAAGGTGGCTTTCACAAACTTTCCCAAAGTACACCCCTTGCACTGATCTGACTGTGCAAGAGTGCCTTTAGGAAGCCCTGTAGTGATCTGCTGCAGTATCTTCAAGGCTCCATGGTGAAGGTGACCCATTCTCATGTGCCACAGCTCGCCATCATCCCGGCTCACCAATCCTTCTACCTTGCATGCCGTCGCTGCACATCCATCTACATGTAACTGATAAAGGTTCCTCACTCGAACCCCTATCTTCCAGGTTTCTCCAGTTGTCTTGCTGCACAGGAAAGCCTTTCCCTTGCTGAAAACAACATCATATCCCTTGTCTTCAAACATCACCACAGAGATAAGATTCTTCTTCAATCCTGGAACATGCATCACTTCCTTCAATACGAAGGGTTTACCAAACTCCCTCTCAAAGGAAATGGTACTGATACCAGTTGCACTGTATCTACCATCATCGCCCATCTCGATGTGCACTCCAAGATATTTTTCCTCCAAATCAGAAAACAAATCTCGATCTCCTGTCATGTGAAAAGATGCACCACTATCCAAGAACCACACCAATCCCATCACACTTGAAACCAAGCATGTGATCAATGAAAAATCAAGCTCAAACTGTGAGGCTAGAGCCTCTCCTGCTGCAGATACAGCAGCTTGCTTGTTCTTCTTCTTCTGCGGAAAATTAGTGGCATAGTGTCCGTGCTGGTGACAGTGAAAGCACTTCACCTTGGACATGTCCTGCTTCTTGCCTTTCGCACCAGACTGATAAGCTTTCTTGTTCTTCCCCTTCTTTGCTTTGGCAGCCAAAGTGCAATTTTCTTCATCAGGTCCCTTTGATGACGATCTATCCCTGGTATTCTGCCTGATCTCCTCCTGCACAAGATCTGACCAAAGTCTCTCCCATCCTGGGAATTTCTCCCGACCATTGACAGAGTCCTGATAGGAATGCCAACTCTTCGAAAGACCAAGGAGAGCCAAGCTCACCAAGTCCTCATCATGGACAGTCACCCCCACACTTCCCAGCTCATCCCTGCACTGAGTGAACTTCGTGAGATACTTGGGCATATTGTCTCCCTTCTCGCATTTGATGTTTCTGAGTTTATCCTTGAGTGCCAGCTTCCTCTGATCGCTCTTGCTTTGGAATAGATTTGTCAATGCTTTCCACATCAAGTATGGAGAAGTCTTACCATGCAGGCTGGACACAATGTGATCCTTCACGCCCTCCAACAGAATCCTTCGACACTTTGTTGTCTTCTTTTGCCAAGCATCAATTTGCGCAGTATCAGTAGGCTTTGGGACATCAACCTCTATGAACTCCTTCAACCCGTTATCATCCAACACTGCCTCCATCCTGTCCTTCCATGCAATATAGTTCGAGCTGCCCTCAAGAGCATACTCCAATCGTAATCCGTTGAAAGACATTGCCACGTTGATACCAAGAAAACACTGCTGCAAATTTGAATTCCACCAGCTCCAAACTCAACTACCTCTGATCTAGAATTCATGAGAACAAAGTATTTCTCGTACAGATATTGACTGTATGGGATTTTACCGGATATCTCACCTTCCAAAGGAAGGATGAATCCAGAGGCTACCTGGCCCGATTACAGACTATGCCTGAAGAAATAAGATGTAAACACTTTTTGAATAATAGATCTGATGATCAACAGCTCTGATACCATGTAGAAATTTTGAATAATAAACACTTATTCACAGAGATTATCCTGATTATACACTATTGCAGAATACATGCATAATACATAATCTCCTCTATGTTGATCATCAATTTAGCAACATTAAAAACAATGAAACATCAATCGCATGCACACATTAACAGAGTGTGTAACTCGGGGAAAGCTTACAGCTGAAAACCCCACACTATATGTATATTAATGATTGAGAACATGTAACAATACATAGTACAATACTCCTCACAAGTATCCAGCACTATCTCCACCTGTTACACACAAAACTAGCTCAGATCTGAACAAGTCACAAGTTCAAATCTCCTCCGCTGCCTTGCCTGCCTCTATTGCACAATACCAAGTGAAAATCACGTGAGCACAGGCTATTTCACTGGGCATATACTGCGCAATCCTCATGGGCATACTCAATCCATTGATTGTGCAAGATCTCATGCACAACTATAGTCACAACTGATAGCAATCTCAAACTCTAACACCTATCTCCACTAAACTGTACATGCACTGAGTTAACTGATGTATTCTTCAATTGCTTTATGAGTTAATAATTAGTGAATTAATTTAATCAATTAATTCACATCACTCATCACTAGTCTATTTGTAGTTAGACTAATTACAACTAGTTTAACCAAGTCAAACTGAACACAACTCCATCAACTCCACAATCAACTCCACCAAACTCAACCACATGAGTTCTAACTGAAGTCCTGCATGCAATAGCTCAACTAACCCACAAAGAAAAGCGTATTTCCTTCTGACAGCTGCATGTGCCACATCTGTAGCTCAAACTGAAGTGCTCCAAGAGGATAAGATAATGTTTATAGTCCAAATATTATTATGAGACAATAATATTTGACTTTTCTATTTTTAGCCTGGCAGTCTAAAAATAGACTCTGATCACTCCACTGTGAACCAGAAATAGAAGTCCGTCTATTTTTCCCAACATGACCAATCATCCATAAACAGTATCCTGCAACTCATAGACCATGATCCATATGTCTAAAAATAGACTTTGCGCCAAAAATATCCTGCGGGCCCACTTAGTGAAGGCAACTTCTTTCCACTAAGCTCCATCATCTTGTTGCATTCTCAACAATATACTCATCCATGTATACAGTTTAGATCCCTCCTTTAACTTTGCTTGGAAAATCTCTGGAGCTTTCCCTGAAGAAATAGCTCTTAAAACCCTAAATGAGGGTCATCTCCCTTATGAAGCTGAAAACCACGATGATCTCCTATTGCACTGTGTTAAGCTAGTGATGGCATCACTCTGTTCCCTTTCATACTCGTGATGGTCTCAAAAATAAATTTTTCCCAAAGAGGATGAGAAGCTGCGTGATCTAGAAGCTTCCAAAGTGGCGAGTTGGAGGTTGTTTCGCATAGATGAGGTTGAATCCTCTTAATTTGACCTCTTGGTCTCATCCCTATGAGCTACGTCCTTGAGATGTGGGCCTAATCCTATCTTTGGAGGAGTCCTAACTCCCTCTCCCAGCCTATAAATTCCTCCTCTACCATCCCAAATGGTTGATCTATGTCCATTTGCACCCCTATGCTTAGCTTGTGCTTAGAGGCTATTCATTATACTTGGAGAAGGAATGTTTGGAGAGTTTCTTGGCTTGGACTTGGATTACCACTCAAGGAGAGCCTTTCAAGATCAAGGCTATGGTTGTAAGCTTCCCTTTATTCTTTAAATAATAATACAACTGTTGGTTCATCTTCCCAAAATATATATGTTCATGTATGTGTTGGCTTGGCATTCCTTAATCAGCTAAGTAGGTTATTATTGGATTTTCTATTGGTTGTGGCATGCTTTGTTGTATCTTGATCACTTGTGCAAGTACATAAGCACTTAAAGAAGAAGGAACAAGTTCATGACACAAGCGGTTCGAGGATCTCAACAAAGGAAATCGGAATAGCATCAGAGCAAGGTAGGCCATCTCTCTTGATCTACTTTTCAATTATAATCTAGGAAGATGTCTAGTTGATTGTCACTTCAGTTGCTAGACCCAATCATTGGGCTAGAGGGATTGTCTTTGTCCATAGAGAGGATTAACCTTGTCAACAAAATGGCGACTCTGTTGGGGATCCTATGACTCTTTCCTTCCATTTCTTCACCTTGTCTTTTGATGAGTTTGATCAACCATTCATTTTTGAACTTCATTTCTTATCTAGAGTCAATGTCACTTTCTGGTATATGTCTAAAGGTTGTTAATTTGAACTGTTCTTGAAAATTTTGAGTTTCTTTTTTGTTTTCCTCGCCCATCGTGGGTTTGAACCTGATAGTCGTGATGATATCGTGGGTTTTCTAGTTACAATAGCAATGATCACTACTTTCCTTCTGACAGATGCGATGATCGCAGAAAATCAAGAAATTTAGGGTTTCCTTTCTTATTTTAAGTTCTATTAGCCTCCTCCCTGGGATTTATCAGTGTATTCTTCATTGACTCTGTCACTGTCTTATTTCAATTGTCTTTTAACATTGGTTTCAGTGCGCTTGAAGTTTGATTAGCCTTTTAGGGTTCTAGGTCTTCTAGGTCAACCTTCATCCACTGGTTGGTCTTCCCATCAACGATCAGAGATCCATTTCCTGTGTTAAAAAGTCTTTGTGTGTTCAGATATACTTCGTAGATCACTTTTTGGTTCTTGTGCCTTAAGTTGTTTTCATTAGTGGATATTGCGAAAGTTACTTACGCTTCATTTGACGAATGATAGGTTACAAATCGATTGTCTCATTGGAATCAAAAGGAGGTGTTTTCTTTGAAGTTTTTGTGTTTCGAAGTGAAATTGATATTCTTTTCATAGTTTTTGAAGCATTTTGAGTTGCATTCAAATCATTGATGTGAAGGATATTTTCATATTTGTTGGCTTGCTTGCATTCTCTTTTACTTTGCACTAGATTACATTATTTGAATTTTGAAAAACAGAAAAAACCATCATTATATCTTAAGGAAATTTTCCTTTAAGATTTGTTTTGGCATTCTACTTGCTTATCATATGAAAGATTAGATTTCATATTTTTCATTTAGCGTTTGGATATTTTCATGGATGCATTTTTGCATTTGATTTGATGTGTTATTTGAGTGATCTTCTTCCCTACATAGATAGCTTTCATCAAATTGAAGGATTCCATTTCATCATCTAGTTTGAATTTTAGGAACAGGTAACATCGTTAAGGCCTTGAAATTAAATTTTTAAGGCATTCAACTTTAAAATCTATCAATTAACTTAAGGAGCATTTGAAACATTAACGATCATATATAGTGGTCTAGGTTAGAGACGTGTTCCGACGTCTTAAAAACTTAGCAGTTGTTGTTCGCTTCAGCATTAGATAGCGCTAGCATGGACTTGTGCTCCCCCTATCATCACGTATATAAAGGGAGAACCCCCTAGGTTGCAAACCTTTATCCGTAGGACACCGAGTTTTTCGCCCTGTAAATGTGATACACTGAAACAGCATTCGGGGAGATTGCCTGCACATACATAAAGTCCTTGGTAAATTTATCTATTGAGGTGTATATTGCAGTTCACGACTACTTGGTACTCCTTTTACCTAGATTCACTCAAGCAGTAATTTGATCTTTTCTGACTCTTTAAATTTGAAAACATCATCGAGAACCTTGTCCTTTCAAGCTTTCAAAACTATTGAAAGTGACTAGAGTCACCTTTTCACCCTTTTCTCGACTCTTAAAAGATGAAAAGGCAATGTTTTTGTTTCTAAAATATAACTACCTGCAATAAACATGTCGATCCCAAGCAGTTGCTTCTTAGACCAAATTGAGAAATTTCTTATTAATTTCAAGATTGTTAAAGCCCTAAACGAATTTTTCCTTTCCTTTTTTGTTGTTGAGAGGAAGTCATCGTGGCTAAACCATTGATTCCATCTCATAGTTCCCCTTCGTTATCTGATACTGAAGGAGCCTCCCAAGGAGTTAATTTAGAACTTCCTCAGTCGCTTGAGGATCAAGGTTTTGAACTTGGAATTGTTCTGAGTATCCAACCTTTGTCTTCTCGTCCGCCTCCATCAGATTCCTGGTCACCTCAAGAATCTGATCTAGATTCCTCTAATAATCCTATTCAGACCCTTGAGAGTCTGCAGGCTCCTGAAAGTTCGCAAGCGCTGGTTTTCTATTCACCAAACCCATTGTTCAATCCTGTTGTGATATCTCCTCAACATCCTTACAGTCCGTACAATTGGCCTAATATTCCTTTGGAGTTATCTCCTCGTACATCTAAGGTTCCTTATCGCCAATTGTTTCCATCTATGGAGTCATAAGGTGAGATCCTATTATCTCCTCCAGGTCATTCAGAAGTTTCCGCTACCCATACTCCTCATGGAGATGATGAGAAGGGATATGATTTCCCTCTAGAAGGCTTTCCTAATATAGGAAGAGTCTCGTCACTCTCCTATCCTGAGACTAGTGGACCCATGTTGCCACATGACTATACCACCTTTGCTTAGTTAGTTTCGGGCACTCTTAGTGCCTCATCACTGTATCATAACCCCATCTGGTCTTCCAATTCTATGCCTACATCAGTTCATTCATTCTAAAGACGATCTCTCAAACCATTGTAAAAACTGCAGTCACTTTAGTTCCAGTTCAACCTACCATTACGTCTCAACCTATTTCATCATTTCAACCGACTCTTCTGGTTCAACCGACTATCTCAGGTCAGGTCTCGGTAAGTTATTCTATCCCTCCATCGAGTGGACAGATTGTGCCACCGCATGGAGGGAAATATCTGAATATTCCTCTCATGTCAGGAGAAACCAGTGTGAGTGGATTACAAACTCACATGGTTGGAATGAATCAACCTTTTTATGGTGCTATTCCTAACCCTGTTGGTCTGTCCGCGTCACATAATGTCCAATATCAGCAGTCGTATATGGCTCAGGTCCCATTCCAACAGGCTTATGTCCCATATGGTTCGCAAGCCTCGGTCAATCTTCCTTACATTCCTCAAGTTGGACCATATGTTCAACTTGGTCAATCCGCTATTCCTAGTGGATATGCCCAGATCTAATTTGGGAACTATCAATACCCTCAAGGTATAAGCAACAAGGACAACCTTTGCAGCAGCAAGGGAAACCTTCACAACAATAAGGGAAATCTTTGCAGCAGCAAGGTAAAATGTTGCAGTAGCAAGGGCAACTACTACAGTAGCAAGGGAAACCTTTGCCTCAATCGCAACAACCTTTACCATCTCAGACTCAGTTTGTTCATTAGTCCTCTCAACCTTTCTCCTTGAAAGGCCAACCTTTACAACAGCAAGGTTAACCTTTACAGCAGCAAAGCCAGCCTTTGCAGCAACAAGGTCAGCCTTGGCAATAGCAAGGGAAAGCGTTAAAGTAGCAAGGGCAACTACTGCAGCAACAGGGGCAACCTTTGTCACAATCACAACAACCTTTGCAATCTCAGACTCATTTTTTTCATAAATCCTCTCAACCTTTGTCCTCGCAAGGCCAACCTTTACAGCAGCAAGGTCAACCTTTACAGAAACAAAACCAGCCTTTGCAGCTACAAGGTCAGCCTTGGCAACAACAAGTTGTATATGCATATTAACAAGGTCAGCCTTGGTAGCAGCAAGTTGTATATGTGTATCAATAAGGTCAGCCTTTGTAAGGTCAAGGTCAACCCCTACATCACCAAGGTCAATCTCCTTATGTCCAAAGTCAACAGGTTCAGTAACCTTATAACCTGTATGTCTCATACAATGGTTATTAGCAGCCTATGGCAGGGCAGTATCAAACCTACCCTGGACCCAATCCTCCTTATGGGAAACGTAACCCTCAGTGGGGACAAAATTAGATTCCATATGGACAAAATCCTCCATTGTAGGGCAAAATCCTTACCAACAAGGATGGACTCCACAGTTTGGGTCTCCTCAAAGGCCCTATATGTCATTTAACACACAATTGCCTTTCTTGGCTATGTTGGAGCTGCCTGATGTCTCGAGGCTCATGAATGATCCCATTCTTCATTCACCTTACTCGCCTCCAGTTCCAACAAAAATTCCAAGCGATTACCCTAAATTTGAGGGGAAAGCGAAGGAGGATCCACAAGCCCATGTGATGACATGTCATCTCTAGTGCTCCTCCAATTCGTATGTCGATGATTCTATCTGTCTTCAACTTTTTCAAATAACTCTCACAGGTGTTTCCATTAAGTGGTACATCGAATTGCCTCAAGGTACCTACGATGATTTTAACTCTCGCTATGGCTTTCCTCACTCATTTCTAATTGTCAGTTCGGTATGAAACTAGCACTCATTTGCTTATGTCACTTAAGAAAGGCATCGCGACCCACATTTCTGATCATATCCATGAATGGAGACCTCGGTGTCGCCTCATCAAATTTGAGATTGCTGATGATTTGTTGACAGAACGGTTCACAAAATCATTCAATAGGAAAATTGCTAAGGACAGAGCCATGGGTGGATGTGTTACTGAAGAGCAAGCTATCGCTCGTGCCCAGTATTTAGACTTGGTTTATTCAAAATGGCACATTGTATGTGATGTTACCTAATGCTTCGAGACCATCATCAGATATGGCAACATCGAAATCCCCAAATACACCACCTGTTGACGGTGTGATTGGTTCTGTGTCTCAGACTCCAGTGAAAGCTTCTTCGAAGCATAAATCTATCTCGAACATTGGTTCCAATAATCCCTCCTAGAATTCATCCAATCCTGGTAAAACCTCTAAGGTACATGTTGTCCAGTCTACCACAATAGATAAGAACTCTAAAGGTAAAAAGAAGGGAAAAGGTAAGGCCAAAGTCGATGCCCCAAAACAAGACCCTCCTAAATCTTTTGCTGATGATGCTTCTTGAAGAAAGTCAAAATATCCTTGCCTCATCTGTGAGGAGGATCATTACACTAAGGATTGTCCCCGACGATCTGAAGTTAGTCACTTGCTAAAAGGGACTCCAGTTGCCTTAAAAGAACCATTTCCATCATAGCAGACTGATGAGCCCCGAATTGGGTAACTTATTGGGCTCATTTTGCCTAATTGTCCTTGATCAATCCACCATTTTTCATAGATTATGCATTTTTTTTTTAGTATGTTTATGTTATTTGAACGAATAAGGGTGGTCACTTTACCAAGGAGGCTAATACGTGGTTATTTCAGGTTTTTTGGACAAATTTTGGAGCAAATCCAAGCAATTATGAGCCAGGTGACAGCCAATCTTGAGGAAGCAAGGGTGAGGATTCGTAGGGAGGTTGTCTCTTGCATTAAATGGCCCTTCCTCGAAATCTCCACCCTCAACTTGGAGCTCAACAGGCCACCAAAACGAATCCTAAAGGCAGCCGAGCAGCTTTGGGAAGAGTGACTGTTTACTGGCAGTTTGAACAGCTGAGTCCCTTGAATTAAGGAGGGTTGCTAGGCCCCTCGTAGTGTATAAATAGGAAGGCCTCAGCCTTCGTAGTTTACTTTTGGAACTGTTGGGTTTTGCACTATAGTGCTATCATTATCTCAGCTCGTTTTTGTAGCTATTGTTGTATAACTTTCTTGTGACATGATTATTTTTGGGTAATGAAAGGCAGCTCTCTTTGGCATCAGCTCTGAGTTCTTTACAGGAGCCTGTAGCTCTTGGGTTTGGGCCCAACCCAAGTGCCAAGGCTTCCTTATGTACTATTATTTGCTTTTTATGTCTTTGCAAAACAATTTCTGTTAAGTAGATTAAAGTCTTGCTAATTTTCTAGGTCACTGTTGATGATTAGAGAGGCTTTTGATGTTCAGATTGAGTTGATAGGTTATTAACAGGGACAAGCTCCAGAAAAAGGCCATCAAGCACCTCTAATTTCACCTCTCCCTAAGTGGGATCAGGAGTTGGGATCAAGGTGACCTTGCTACCAACAAAAACACAGTCTTTGCTTCGCCATGCAATCATTAGTGTTCGATTTTTATTTGTAGAAGTTGGTTACATGTTTAGAGTCTTGATTGCTTTGCTGCATAGTTGGTATACATGGTTTCAGTGCAAATGAACTTCTGTTCATTCTCTTTACTGTAGCTAGATCAGATTAGGTCAACGTAACTAGGTCTCTGATTTTACAAGTCTTCGTTGGTTCAGTTGGAAAAACAACTTGCAGAGCACCCGTACCACTTCTCTATCTACCCATACTCCATCAATCCCATCTGCTCCATCCCCTAACGCGGATTTTTGCCTCACATTTGCCATTTGCTCACATAACCCTAATTTTTGTGCAACATTGCTTCACTCCTCCTTGAACAAATCCAGCCATCTTCATCTCTCCCCGGCTCCATCCACCAAGTCCTGGACCTCCTCACACCCCTGTCCTACCTCCATACTGACTCCTTCATCTTTCTCTCTCCATCCATCCTCCAAAATCCCATTTCTGAGCATCCTGTAGAAAATTACAAACATCCTGTAGAACCCCTGCAGACTTCCTGTAGAAGCTCACGAATGAGGTTTCTTGATAGCCAAACTCTGTGAAACTATCTGGAAGGGTGTTAGGGACCCCTTAGGCCCTCTCTGAACCTTCCTGACCTCCTCCAAGAATTTCCTCTCGCCAATCCACCTCTACACAGTCAAAAATAGTTAAATTGCATGCATGATAATTCTGGCAACTTAGTCAAAAATACAAAAAGATGGTTTTTCAGATGTTACTGTAGAAGTAGCTTAGACACATGCATTTTACCTTCCTAGAATTCAATGGCATCTCTTTCAGTAGCTTGCATCCTCTTTCTTGCATCAGTAGGGCTAGCTGGTAAAATTAGGGTTTGCTAGGGTTTACGTTTCCTTTCAGCTTTCCAGTTTCTTTCTGCAAGTAGATCAACCTTCTTTTAGTTAGCTTTCGTCCATCAGTTAAAAATCTTCTTCTCAGAGCTCATAGAAGTTGGCTTAAGCTCCTAGCGGACTTGTGCCAGCTGACCAGGTGACAGCTGCGGCAAGAGCTAGTACTTGTGCATACAGCACCGTCGCTTCCAAGTTTGTTACGAACTACCGGGTTGATAAAAGTAAAGAAGGGAGTCCCAAGAGTCGCAGCATTATTGCTGCAATACTAGAGCCCGCCACTCTTTTTGGCGCCGTTGCCGGGGAAGCGTCAGAGTATTTGTGATTGCTGCTTTTCTTCTATTTTCCTACTCTAACCTTCTGCTAAGTAGTTTATTTCAGTTCCATTCTGCAATTTCATTTCTGCAAAAGTAAATTAGACATTTCCTGCTTTCATAGATTAGCCTTTCAATTCCGTAATCTCAATTCTGCAAGCGTAGAATAGAATTTCAATTCTGCAAGTGTAGTCTAGCATTTCATTCTCGTAATTTGATTTCAGAAAAATAGATTAGTCCTTTCCTGCTTTCATTTCAATTCCGCATTTTCATCTCCGCAAGATATATTTCAGTTAGTTGCAATTCCATCTGTTTCAGTTTTGCAGGTACAAGTAGAAAAAAGCAAAAGCAACCAAAAATCTTTTCATGCCTCATAGGAACAGAGATAATACAGGAAAATTCCTACCCAACACCCCCACCACTTCACTGAGTCACCCTTCTCTCTTCTTTGGTGGCAGTGACCCAGAAGAACCTATAGGTGAACCTCCTGAGATATACGAACAGAAGAAGAGCAAGAAAACATTCCTTTTGAGACCATGGCTGAAAAACGAAACAGTAGAGAGGATGATGAGAGAATTGAAGGTACCTTCCCCATCCGAGAGACCAACGGGGACATGAAGATGAAGAACATAAGTCCCTCAGCCTTACCTCATTTCCATGGATTGACCACTGAAGACCCTGATACCTTCCTGTTTGAGTTTGTTGTCCTTTGTCGAACTTATGACTATGCAGAAGACAAGCAAAAGTTGAAACTCTTTCCCTCTACCCTCAAGGATGCAGCATTACGCTGGTTCATAGGGTTACCTGGAAACAGTATCACCACTTGGGCTCAGATGCAGCAAGCCTTTAACAACAAACACCAGGACTACTGTAGTTCCAAGGAAACAAAGGGAGAGATCTTCCGGATGACCATGGGAAATGACGAATCTTTAGAAGACTACGAGGAAAGGTTCCAACTCAGTTATAAACAGGCCAGGTGCACACTTGACCTTGAATCTCTAAAGTTGGTTCTGCTCCGAGGAGTCCCTGAAGACCTTCTAGATACCCTTCACATGCTAGCTGGAGGAGACATCTACCAACTACCTTATGAGGACATAAAGACTGTGTTTAGAAACCACTCTAGGGCAGCTGGAAAAGAGGTAGGGGGAATCCACTTTCAGCTAGTACCACCTTCTCCAAGCATGAGTTTTCCAATCAGATTGAAGACCTCAAAAGTGAGATGAGACAGACCATTGCCATGCAACTTGATACTTTCTGAATCCAACAAAAGAAAGAGGAAGCTGAGAGGGCTTTGGCCATTTTTTGTCCTAGATGTACGAGGAAGCACCCTAAGAACAAGTGTCCATTACACTCAGTAGAGGTATGTTTCGTTTGTGAGGAAAACCACCCCACAAACCAATACCCAACCTTACCCGGATTTAAAGCCATGTACAAAGGGACTGAGGCAACCACTGAACCTCTCTACTTCCTCAACCAAAGGAGGCTGCATGGGCCCAGACCTTACCAGCAGGGGATGCAAGGGACATCCCAAGCTTATTATAGCCCCAACCAATCTGCTCACATACCTTCTTGGGGTCCCCCTGCTCATCCTTCCTGGTCCACACCTCCTCCATGGTCTTATCCACCTCAATACCATACTCAACCCACTGCTCATTCGTTTCACTCACATGTCCACCCACAACCTTAGTGGAATGCACCTCAACCGGGGTGGAGGCCCCAATACAACTCTCCTCCCACCATTCTGCCTCCACCACCGGCTCAGCCACAACCATTACCTCCTGCTCCCCTAAGACAAGCCCAGATGCCTGCCCAACCAAACCCAAACCTCAACAACCGACAGGCCCAGCAGGGATACACTGGGGAGACAACATACCCTACCTATGCTGTGGAGATCCAGGAGATCAACCTGCGATCTGGGAAGACCCTTCCAGATCGCCAACCTCCTCCCCCAGAGGACAAGGAAGAGAAACAGGAAAGTGAACCCAAAGCCATTCCACCCTTTCCTGAGCGACTAACAGTAACCACGCAACCAAACCCAGAGGAGACTGAACTTCTGGGAGAACTTAAACAGTTGTGTGTGAAAATACCACTTCTCCAGGCCATAAAAGATGTACCAATATACAACAAATTGATTAAGGAGAAGTGTTTCAGGCACCCAGGTAGGCGAAAGAGAGATGCCCCGACTATCAATGTCATAGGACAACTGTCCGATCTAATGTTGGGGCAAGTAATCTGTCCAAAGTATTTGGACCCTGGGAGTCCTGTAGTTGATGTCCACATCAATGGCACTATAATCCCCCATACCTTGATTGATCTAGGGGCTGCCATTAATGTGATGACCAGGGACACCATGCTTAAACTCAACCTTCAGAGTTCCTTAAGGAAGACCTCAACAGTCCTACAGTTAGCAGATCGCTCCACTGTGACTCCCGAAGGGATTGTGGAAGATGTCTTGGTCTCTCTTGACTCTTGGGAGTACCCTATAGACTTCTTGGTCCTTCAGCCAAAGGCAAAGCTCACTGGATACCCCCTCATTTTGGGAAGGTCGTGGTTAGCCACTGCGGATGCTTACATCAGTTGTCGAGCTGGAAGCATGACCATCAAGAATTGGCCTATTTCCAAGCAGCTAGTCCTATTCCCTCCTACCCAAGCTCTGCTAGAACATGACTTACCACTCTGGTTGGAAGAGGGAGATGAGGATGAGGTCTACTCTGCACCATTGTGCACAATAGAAACCACTAAGGGAGGCCCTCAAACCGAGGATGATTTGATTGAGACTTTGATTCAAAATCCACCTCCCAGTGCACTGTCCTTAGAGGAATTGGTGGAAGATACCCAAGTCAGCACTTTAGTGGACCTCTGTGTGACTAATCCGACCTCTCCTAGAGTTAAGAATGTGGAGTTTGGCCCCAAAAAAACTTTAAATATCAGCTCCTCCCTATCTCCCTCCCAGGAGAAGGAGTTGTGTAGCTTACTGAACAATCACCTGGATGCTTTCGCTTGGAGCTATAAGGAGATGAAATGAGTCCACCCTTCGGTCTGTACCAATCACATTTACATTAAAGAAGATTGTAAACCAGTCAGACAGCCTTAGAGGAGAATGAATCCAGCCCTTAAAGACATTGTCAAAGAAGAATTGCAAAAATTGTTGGATGCAGGATTCATCTACCCTATCTCCGATAGTGAGTGGGTCTCACCTCTAGTGCTTGTGCCCAAGAAGAACGGGAAGTGGAGAATCTATGTAGATTACCGAGAACTTAACAAAGCCACTAAGAAAGACCATTTTCCTTTGCCTTTCATAGATCAAGTGTTGGATGGACTGGCAGGGAAGAAGTTCTTCTCTTTCCTAGATGGGTTCAGCGGGTATAATCAGATCCAAATCAGCCCGGAGGACCAAGATAAGACCACCTTCACTTGTCCATGGGGTACCTTTGCCTACCAAGTCCTTCCCTTTGGGCTATGTAACGCTCCTGCCACTTTCTAGAGAGCAGTATTGAGCATATTTTCTGAGTTGGTCCATGATTCGGTAGAAATCTATATGGATGACTTTACTCCTTATGGGTCCAACTTCCAAGAAGCATTGACTAATCTGGGAAAAGTTCTAACCAAGTGCATTGAGATGAACCTGTCCCTCAGTCCCGAAAAATGTGAATTCCTGATGACTGAAGGGACCGTGCTAGGTCATACCATTTCTCGGCAAGGATTACAGGTGGATCCTAACAAGATTGCTATCATCCAGAAGGTCCCACCTCCTCAAAAGGTGAGAGATGTTCGGAGTTTCCTAGGCTTAGCAGGATATTATAGAAGATTCATTAAAGATTTCAGTAAGCTAGCCTCGCCATTGTTTGGCCTCTTAGGGAAAGATGTTGAGTTTAAATGGACTGACGCCTATCAAGGGGCACTGGATGAGTTGAAAGATAAGCTGGTGTCCGCCCCGATCTTGAGAGGTCCAAATTGGGCCCTACCTTTCCACATCCACATTGATGCATCGAAAAAAGCCATAGGGGCAGCCTTAGGACAAGTTGAGGAGAAACTACCATATGCCATATACTTCGTCAGCAAAAACCTGTCCAATGCAGAAATGAACTATACTGTAACCGAGAAAGAGTTCCTGGCTGTAGTCCATTCCCTAAACAAGTTCAGACACTACATCACTAGTTATCAAACATTTGTACACACTTATCATGTTGCGATTAGATACTTAATGAATAAGCCTGATGTAAATGCCCGTATCATTAGATGGTTACTTTTGTTGCAGCAATTTGATTTGACTATTGTCGACAAGCCAGGTAAGGAAAATGTTGTTGCTGACTTCTTGTCTAGATTAGATTCGCCTGCAGGTGAAGAAGGGATAGTGGATGACCAGATGCCAGATGAACACCTGTTTGCTATCTCAGTACTCTCTCCATGGTTTGCTGATATAGCAAATTACTTGGTCTCAGCATAGTTCCCTCCACATCTATCCTCAAAGGAGAAGAGCAGAATTATGAGGAAGAGTGCCCCGTTCACTTGGATCAGGGGCAACCTGTTTAAACTTGGCCCAGATCAGATCTTGAGGTGTTGTGTTAGGGAGGAGGAAGTCTTTGACATCCTCCTAACCTGTCATGATGGACCTTGTGGAGGCCACTTTGCAGCAAAAAGGACTGCCTTCAAAATTCTACAAGCAGGCTACTATTGGCCTACTCTTCATCAAGATGTCAGAAGATACATCAGCCAGTGTGACCGATGTCAAAGGATGGGGAAACCAACCCCAAGGGATGAAATGCCTCTCCAACCTCAAGTGACCTTCGAGCCATTTGAGAAGTGGGGCATGGATTTTGTGGGTCCTATCAACCCTCCTTCAAGGCAAAGGTCTTACATCATTGTGTGCACCGACTATCTGAGAAAGTGGGTAGAAACAAAAGCAATCAAAGCAGTGACAGAAGAAAAGGTGGCTGAGTTTTTAAGGGAAAATATCTTCTACAAGTTTGGCTACCCAAGAGAGTTAGTCACCGATCAAGGAAGCCAGTTCACCTCCAACCTGATTGAAGACTTGCTCGCTCATCACAAGATCAAGCACAGGACTTCCACCCCATATCATCCTCAAGCAAATGGGCTGGTGGAAGTCACTAATAGAGCATTGGAATGTATTTTGACTAAGGTGGTGAGCAGCAGCAGAAAGGATTGGGCAGATCACCTGGTTGAGGCCACCTGGGCCTACAACACCACTTGGAAGACTACAACAGGCTTCACACCTTATCAGCTGGTCTACGGGAAGAAAGCTTTGTTGTCCATAGAGTTCGAATACAACACATTGAGGATGGCAGCTCAGCTAGACCTAGATATCAGCCATGCTCAACGTGAAAGATTATTGCAGCTGAATGGATTAGATGAACACAGAATGCAGGCCCTCCTCCACTCAGAAGTAGTTCAACTCCAGAGGAAGATATGGCATGACCGGTACCTTAATGAAAAGCAATTCCAGTCGGGAGATTGGGGGCTGCTGTATGACTCAAGATACAAGGATTTCAAAGGAAAACTAAGGACAATATGGTTAGGACCATATACAGTGGAGAAATGCAATGACAATGGTTCAGTCCTCATCAGGACCATTGATGAAGAGGCCATCCCCATGCTTGTCAATGGGCATCGATTGAAAATCTACAGGAAACCCCTTTCGAGGCAGGAGTTCATTGAAACTTTGGAAAAATCAGTGCTGGTAGTGGAGCAGGGTTATGCCTTTAGTTCGCCCACACCTTGATCATCAACAATAAAAATAAAAAAATAAAAAATAAAAAATATCCCTGGGTGAAAACCTCTCTGAGGCGCCCAGGGCAGACAGTGAAGGTGAAAACCTCATGGAGGCGCCCCAGCTGTTTCTCAGGAAATAAAGAAATGGAATAAAAAAGATCCTTGGGTGAAAACCTCTCTAAGGCGCCCAGGGCAGATAGTGGGGGTGAAAACCTCATGGAGGTGCCCCTGTTGTCTCGCAAAAAAAAAAGAGAAAAAAAGAAAAATAAACAGGTCTAATCGCTGGAAAATTATTGCAGGTTGTAGGGAATACAGTGCAGCTAAAAAAGGTCGCGCAAAACAAGGACAGGAGTCCGTACCAGGCTACAGGACATCCTTACGACACTCCCTCCATAGCCACTCACTTTTCCCAGGGTTTGATCACATTCGAGTCGAGATTCCACCTCCTGCAGGAAGTTCTGGGCTTTCTACAGGAAGTTTTGGGGCTTTCTACAGGAAGTTCTGCATTTCTACAGGAAACATCCTGTAGAGCTGTCGAGCAGGCCAAATTCGAATGTGGAAGGGGATTTGAAGCTTGAATTCTATTGATCAAGCCTGCAGCCACCCCTCTCTTCCATCCATCACCGGTTTCATCTCTTTCCACCGCCATTGCAACAATCTGGTTATGTATTCCTGCACAGTCATACAAAGAGTCCTGTTTTCCTCAGATTGAAATTTTTTTTCCAAGTGACAAATCAAGCACACAAAGGCTCGCACACTCTACCTGTCAAAGCTCCATCAGGACTCCTCATCGGCAAATACAACCTTGCTCGTTCCAGCATGAATCCCAGGAGGAGAAGCAGCTACAGGATCTCCTACAGGAATCCTGTAGCAGCTGATCCGTCTGGAGCACATACTCTGGAGTCAGTAGCAGCTGAAATCGACACAGGGGACATGAAAAAACTCTGCTTGGATGTGAACACCTCCTCGACAGCTGAAATCAGACAGAGCCTGTGCATGCAGCGTTTACAACCAGAGGATCGGGTCCCAAAGCCGTGCACACAACATCAACCAATGAAAGAAGGAGTCCAGCCCCTGTGCACGAACCATTAGCGAGAAAAGCCATCATTCCAAGTCCCAAAGCCTGCAGAACACGTCACGGCCACACAGGTAAGTGTCTAACCTTATTCGTCAAATTGCATAGACCATATTCTGAAAACTGCATATCTGTGAAATGGTTAAGATTGAACAAATTCGGTGGCCAATCAACTGGCCACCCACAGTCAGTCGAATGGTCTCGTGGGATTCGAACGAGCTCGGTTACATTCGAATTCGCCAAAGAGACGTGCAGCCGACACATGGGAAGTGTCCAGTCGGGGAGAATCGACGAGATTGGCAGGGTGGCGACGGTTAATGGCAGAGGGAAGTTAACGGCGGTCAGAGACACACAGAGGAATGATGGCTGTGACATTGGCTAATGGATCGACCTGGCCACCTCACCCCCCCCCGCCATGAATTGCGTCGTAATTCAAAAATGCTCGGCCGAAGAACTCACGTTGACCACTGTCATTTACACTTGCAACCGTTCTCAGCGAAGTACGTGTCCTCCTCCTTCGCAGTTTGTTAGCCCGAGCTTCTCGGCCTGTTTCAAAATCCTCCCGCGTCCCAGGCTCGTTCAAAAGTGTTGTGATATCCTCCAGAAGCCGACAAAGCGTTCTACAGGAAGGAGCTCTACAGGAAACACGGCATAGCCTCCCGGAGCAAAGAAACCTGGACTTTCTGCGTCAAAATTTGAGTTTCGAAGAGAGGTAGGCTCGAAAACACCATTCCCATGCATGATATTTCTAAAGGTGGTGAATTGAACTATCTGGATTAGGAGAATTAGAGACAAGACTACCTGTGGGTCAAGAATAGTATTTTGCCTGTGTGATACATGGAATTTTTCAGTTGGTTCTACGTCAAATTCTCCTCCACAGTTCCTGTTAAGAAATTCCTCCTCTAGAAATGATAAACCACTGTGAGGGCTAACCTGTGCATGAAGAATGTGAATTTTATGTGGTTGTATGCATGCTGGGGATGAAAATTAAGCTCTGCACTCTGTCTGTGGGAGCCTAATTCCCTTTTGACAGTCAAGTTTTGGGCAACAAAAGCATTATAACCAAGGAATTGGTGCAAAGTTGAAATACAAACACCTGAGAAATCCTGTCCTGAGGATCAAAAGAGGAAAACATAAAACAGTAGTCCCTTTCTGCTCGGAGCATTGAAACAGGGAACTCTCACCATGCTAGGAGGGTTTATCAGAAAGGAACCCTCAGATTCCAGAAAATTGCGTGAAACTCCCGCAGTGGTGAACCTATTCACCCGTGCCAATTGGATGACCTTTTGTGACAGAATTCAAGGTCATGACGATGAGGTAACAGAAGAGTTCTTAATGTCCCTGCAGCCTAAATCAAAGACACTAGCCACTGTGAATTTCAAAGGGTTGACCCTAAAGCTTACCCCACAACTCATTAGTCGGGTTACTGATCTTCCATTAGGGATACCCTGGAGCAAAGAGGAGAGGGCATTGGGCCAAAAAGCCAAGAAAGAATTCTTCCTACCAGAGGAACAGTTTTCAGAAGATAAGAATGGGGTCCGGAGAGCCAGCCTACATCCTTTTTGGAGCGAGGTCAGCCTTCAGATCATGAAATACATTACCTGTGAGGGGCGGTTCAGTATTGTCTACGGTTATCACTTCCGGTTGCTAAGTGAACTCAGACATAGGATGGATTTACCCCCAGAACAAAAGTTAAGCATCCCCTATTTCCTCTTACAATCATTAATTGAGTGTGGCACAAAATTGAAGGAAGGGACACCGGATCAGCTAGCCCATCATGGGCTTATCAAGCTTCTCGTGGAAGATGCCCTCCATACCTACACTGTCCCTCTCTCCTGGGATATTTTCCGCAACATGTCTAAGGATGATGATATTCGAATTCTGGCTGAGGAACTCACTTCATCCAGCAGTGAAGAAAAGGAGCGCATTGAGGCAGAAGAGAAAGCCAGGGGTAAGGAAACATAGGAAAGACCACCACAGAAAGAACAAGAAGAGAAACGAGGGAAAGGCCAAGTTGCTGAGCCCAAAACTGTGGGTGGAGCGAAGGCACAAACACCAAGGGAGAAATGATTGCAGAGCATGGCAGAGAGGACTGAAAAAGTCCAAGCAAGTGAGGACACAACCAAGACAACCACAGAAAAATTAAAAGGGAAGGCACCCCCAGCTAAGCAAACCAAAACAGTGAAAACAGCTTCTATAGGAAGCCAGAAAACAGTGTCTACAAGAAGCCAGAAAACAGTTTCTACAGGAAGCCAGAAAACAGTCAACACAAGACTTTCTACATTAAGTCTAGAAACAGGGCAACAGAAGGAAAAATCGCCTGAGATTTTAGCCAGGGAGGCAGTAGCTGTGCTGGCCACCCTAAGCACATCTCTAAAGTAAAAAGGAAAGCGAAAGAGGGAGCCTTCCATGTATTTTAAGGCAAGAAGGAGCATGAGGATAAAGACTGGCAGACCCCAGCCACCGTCAAAAGAGCCAATCACAATTTTAGACACCCCAACTACACAAAAGGAGAGGTCTCCCTCCAAGGCATCTATCACTTATGAACGGGGAAGCCCGAATACATCCACCTGGAGAGAAAGAATGAAAATGTTGGACACAAAGGCCTCTCTACAGGATGTTGAGACTGTTCTACAGGAAACACTGGCTAGGCTAAAGGAGGCCGAAGAAATGGAAGGAGAGGCGGCTAAATTACCACAGGAGGAAGAAAAGGTGGAGAAAATTGTGGAACCTAGCCCCCAGCCCAGCTTGGGCTCCTACTATAACTTCTTAGAGGCCGAAAAGATCATTCCCCAAAAATTCATAATGCCACTTTTCCTTGCACTAGAAGAAGAGAGAGTGAGGACCCACACTTGGATGAAGATCGATAAGTCCAAGGGTGTGGCAGATATAGGTCCCCTGAAGGAACAACTCAAAGAGGCGAGAAGGGAATTGGCTATGGTACGGCATGTGGAGAGCAGCCAGCGGGTCAAGCTTCAACAAGAAAATAAGCTGCTTAAATAGCAGCTACAGCTACAGGGACAGAAGAAGGAAGATAGGCCTCACATCTTGGGAGAACAACAGCAACAGGAGGAGCCCACAATAGACAAAGAAACCCCTGATGAACAGCAAAAGAGAGATGGGTTGTAGGCTGAAATTGAGACACTAAATAGACAGCTACAAGAGAAGGAATTGCAAGCAGGCCAAGAGATAGAGTCTCTGAAACATCAGGTACAAGAAAAGGAGGCCCAACTGGCCTGCATGGCCAGCTGGGCGATGGAAGCTCTACAGTGTAGGCAGCCTGCCAAATCGTACACCCTATACCTTAAGGATCAGTGGTTGCAGTTTCAGATCAACACCCTGGCCCAAAGGGGCATCACTCCGTTTCAAAATTATCATCAATTTGCAGCTCTATGTGGCAGTAGTTCATTAGAGGATAGGGCCAAATTATCATAGTTTTACTTGCACAACTTAGCCCTTCCAAACATAAATGCATGGGATCCCAACACTGTGATAGGAGATGTCCAACTTATGGCCATGACCTCTTTGATGAATCATGAGGAAAAGAGAGCAGCAGAGGTCCGCACTTTCATAGGCAGAGAACTCAATGAGCCACTAATGATCAGAGCAGAGCTGAATGACCCCTCAGCAGTGATAAGCGCCCACCAGCACTTGGCCAGCAGCCCTCAGGATCTACCGGAATACATTGAGCAACAGGATCAAGCTATTGCCCACTTTGAGGACATGGAGAGACTTTTGGGAGAAAACTGCCTGGTGGAACACACTGCCTCACAGCTTGAAGATAAGGGAATACCACTCTCCCACCAGGATGAGGGAGGCCTTGGCATGGGTACCTCTCTACAAACAGTTGATGCAAAATCTGCAAGCCAATTGGATTGTCCTGAAATTCAGTCCTCCTTTGCTTTTGGGATTGCTAGAAGGAGTTAAGGAAGAGGAGGAAGACAGACAGTGGGAGGAAGTGGAAAGGAAAGCAGGATTCCACGACCGGGAAGAAGATATCACCACGGAGGCCTAGGACGTGAGGGAGGCAGTCAAAGTTATAAAGGATGATGAGCTGGACTAGTTGCTCAGAGGATGAGCAACCCATTTAGCAGGGGGGTGATGATGAGCCCCGAATTGGGTAACTTATTGAGCTCATTTTGCCTAATTGTCCTTGATCAATCCACCATTTTTCATAGATTATGCATGTTTTTTGAGTATGTTTATGTTATTTGAACGAATAAGGGCGGTCACTATACCAAGGAGGCTAATACGTGGTTATTTCAGGTTTTTTGGACAAATTTTGGAGCAAAGCCAAGCAATTATGAGCCAGGTGACAGCCAAGCTTGAGGAAGCAAGGGTGAGGATTCATAGGGAGGTTGTCTCTTGCATTAAATGGCCCTTCCTCGAAATCTCCACCCTCAACTCGGAGCTCAACAGGCCACCAAAACGAATCCTAAAGGTAGTCGAGCAGCTTTGGGAAGAGTGACTGTTTACTGGCAGTTTGAACAGCCGAGTCCCTTGAATTAAGGAGGGCTGCTAGGCCCCTCGTAGTGCATAAATAGGAAGGCCTCAGCTTTCGTAGTTTACTTTTGGAACTATTTGGTTTTTCACTATAGTGCTATCATTATCTCAGCTCGTTTTTGTAGCTACATTGTATAACTTTCTTGTGACATGATTATTTTTGGGTAATGAAAGGCAGCTCTATTTGGCATCAGCTCTGAGTTCTTTACAGGAGCCTGTAGCTCTTGGGGTTGGGCCCAACCTAAGTTCCAAGGCTTCGTTATGTACTGTTATTTGCTTTTTATGTCTTTGCAAAATAATTTCTGTTAAGTAGATTAAAGTCTTGCTGATTTTCTAGGTCACCGTTGATGATTAGAGAGGCTTTTGATGTTCAGATTGAGTTGATAGGTTATTAACAGGGACAAGCTCCAGAAAAATGCCATCAAGCACCTCTGATTTCACCTCTCCCTCAGTGGGATCAGGAGCTAGGATCAAGGTGACCTTGCTGCCAACAAAAACATAGTCTTTGCTTCGCCATGCAATTATTAGTGTTCGATTTTTATTTGCAGAAGTTGGTTACATGTTCAGAGTCTTGATTGCTTCTCTGCATAGTTGGTATACATGGTTTCATTGCAAATAAACTTCTGTTCATTCTCTTTACTGTTAGCTAGATCAAATTAGGTCAACGTAACTAGGTCTCTGATTTTACAAGTCTTCGTTGGTTCAGTTGGAAAAACAACTTGCAGAGCACCCGTACCACTTCTCTATCTGCCCATACTCCATCAATCCCATCTGCTCCATCCCCTAACACGGATTTTTGCCTCACATTTTCCATTTGCTCACATAACCCTAATTTTTGTGCAACATTGCTTCACTCCTCCTTGAAAAAATCCAGCCATCTTCATCTCTCCCCAGCTCCATCCACCAAGTCCTAGACCTCCTCACACCCCTGTCCTACCTCCATACTCACTCCTTCATCTTTCTCTATCCATCCATCCTCCAAAATCCCATTTCTGAGCATCCTGTAGAAAATTACAGACATCCTGTAGAACCCCTGCAAACTTCCTGTAGAAGCTCACGAATGAGGTTTCTTGATAGCCAAACTCTGTGAAACTCTCTGGAAGGGTGTTAGGGACCCCTTAGGCCCTCTCTGAACCTTCCCGACCCCCTCCAAGCATTTCCTCTCACCAATCCACCTCTGCACAATCAAAAACAGTTAAATTGCATGCATGATAATTCTGGCAACTTAGTCAAAAATACAAAAAGATGGTTTTTTCAGATGTTACTGTAGAAGTAGCTTAGACACATGCATTTTACCTTCCTAGAAGTCAATGGCATCTCTTTCAGTAGCTTGCATCCTCTTTCTTGCATCAGTAGGGCTAGCTGGTAAAATTAGGGTTTGCTAGGGTTTACGTTTCCTTTCAGCTTTCTAGTTTCTTTCTGCAAGTAGATCAGCCTTCTTTTAGTTAGCTTTCATCCATCAGTTAAAAAGCTTATTCTCAGAGCTCATAGAAGTTGGCTTAAGCTCCTAGCGGACTTGTGCCAGCTAACCAGGTGATAGCTGCGGCAAGAGCTAGTACTTGTGCATACAGCATCGTCACTCCCAAGTTTGTTACGAACTACCAGGTTGATAAAAGTAAAGAAGGGAGTCCCAGGAGTTACAACTTTATTGCTGCAATACTGGAGCCCACAACTCTTTTTGGCGTCATTGCCAGGGAAGCGTCAGAGTATTTGTGATTCTTGCTTTTCTTCTATTTTCCTACTCTAACCTTCTGCTAAGTAGTTTATTTCAGTTCCATTCTACAATTTCATTTCTGCAAAAGTAAATTAGACATTTCCTGCTTTCATATATTAGCCTTTCAATTCTGCAATTTCAATTCTGCAAGCGTAGAATAGAATTTCAATTCTGCAAGTGTAATCTAGAATTTCATTCTCACAATTTGATTTCAGAAAAATAGATTAGTCCTTTCCTGCTTTCATTTCAATTCTGCATTTTCATTTCCGCAAGATAGATTTCAGTTAGTTGTAATTCCATCTGTTTCAGTTTTGCAGGTACAAGTAGAAAAAAGCAAAAGTAACCAAAAATCTTTTCATGCCTCGTAGGAACAGAGATAATACCAGAAAATTCCTACCCAACACCCCCACCACTTCACTGCGTCACCCTTCTCTCTTCTTTGGTGGAAGTGACCCAGAAGAACCTATAGGTGAACCTCCTAAGATATACGAAGATCCTATAACAGAAGAAGAGCAAGAAAACATTCCTTTTGAGACCATGGCTGAAAACAGAAACGGTAGAGAGGATGATGAGAGAATTGAAGGTACCTTCCCCATCTGAGAGACCAATGGGGACATGAAGATGAAGAACATAAGTCCCTCAGCCTTACCTCATTTCCATGGATTTCCATGTAAAATACCTAGATAAACTATCAAACTACACAATGCTCATGATAGCAAGAGACCGCCCTAATCACTTGACCTAGCAGCCAATGCAATCTCGCAGAGACTCCCACAGTGTGTCTCTGCCAATGCAATGGAACATCATTGATATTGGCATAATCTAGAACCCCTTGATTTGTTGCCTCCAGATTGTGCTCCATCTCAGCCAAGGGGTCAGCCCCTTCCTCATAGTCTGCACCCACTATCGAATGAGCAACTCGTCGTGCTATTGGCGACATGCCTGGTGGTCTCCCTGGTCCCACATCTGGGCTGCTCATGTTATTGGAGACATGCTTGGTGGTCTCTCTGGTCCCACATTTGCACATTTATCATAAGTTGAGTCTCAGTTTACATTTTTATAAAAATCATAAAACTTGAAAAATCCAAAAAATAAGTTTTTACCTACATCAGTCCACTGTTCACCTGGTGGCAGAGGTAGATCTGGATCCCACCTGAAATTTGTGCCAGCATAAGCGTAGTCATCTACCACGAGTAGTTGGTGTTCAAGCCAAGCAAAGAACTGTGGTGGATAATGCATGTGTTGACCCGTGCCTCCTTGAGGCATAAGCTGGCTACATCTCACGAGTCTCAGATCTCGGGGGGCAGGATGTTGTACTTCTGCCCACTGATACCAGAAGAGGGGCACTCGGTCCAAAAAGAAGGTCACTAGTATAGAACCCAACACAAATTGCTTCAGGTGTCCATGTTTACCCTTAGTCGGTTGTCGCTTCATGTTTTTCAAAAGGCCTCCACACTAGTTGAATACGGTGGGGATCAAACATGTGATAGCATATTGGAACTGAGACTTTGAAGCCTCATGCAAGGCTTGCATGCTAGATACACATGCCATGGTGAAAAAAATCATTCTCAAGACAAGGTTTTTGGTGATTTTTGCTACCTTCACCTTACCTTCGTTGGTTATTTCGGCACCAAGACTGTATCTCTGGACTAGACTCCTTGTGCTCTCGCCTCCTCGGCGACACCCAAAGAGTTGAACTACTTCTCCTTGATGGGATAATCTCATGATGAAATAGATGTCCATCTCCTCAAGTTCCAGTTCTTTCCCTTTTATGATGAATATCTCTTGATCTACATCCCAAAGGCTGATCAGATAAGGTAGTAATTCCACCTGAGCCCTCAACCCTATGGTCTTGAAGAATTTTAGTAATCCACGATCCCTCAAAGCATTTAGGCATGCAGGATCTTGAGCTCCTTGATGATCTTCGATCTCATGGCCTCTTTATTTCCACTCCAAGACCATATTCTCCTGCAAAACAACATTTAAACACTTATTAATTCCTTTTTCATGGATAAAGCTCATCATTTTTTGCTTAAAAGAGAGTTTTACTTCTTTGAAAACCGCCCTAGTTGCCATCGCGCCTGTTTTTATAAACAGTGTGATGACATCGCGCAAGCCTTTAGGCTCGAGCATGACCATCGCAGGTCTGATGACCATACCCGTGATGGTCGTCAACACCCTAAAATTTTGAAATCCTCTTTTCTAGCATAAAAATTACCATTTAAAATTCATAAAAAAGTAATGAAATGCAAGAGCAAGGATGAGGCTCTTACCTGTCGCAGACGGATCGTGAAATGATACCCTGGATCTCTCGCAACAGCCACTGGAAAATCAAGAGAATTAGGGCACAAAAAGCACTTTCAGAGCTCAGTTTGGTAAAATGGTAAAAAATGAAATTACTTTTACCTATTTATAAGTTTTGAAAGTCATTTTGTCAATATTTTTTATAATATTTTAATATTTTCTCTCGATATCAGTGATGGGTGTGTTTCTTGTGCAATTATAAGTGCCTTCAATGTGAACAGTGATCATTATTGATTGATTTTGGGAGTTTTATTTTATCTCTTTTTCGGACTCATTAAATAAACGAAAAAGGAACCCCCCTAGAGTCATCTTTCAGTGCTTTTTTTACTGTCGAAAATTGAAAAGATTGTTGAGTACTTGTCATTTTGAACTCGTTAAAGTAAATGAATCAACGTCACCTTAGTATATGTTTACCCCTTTTTCAATCTGAGATTGACTTTTTACGAAAAAGGTACACCTTAGTTGACATGGTCAATAGGTTCCCTCGAATATTGTTTTCTACCTTTTCAGGTTCAAGGGACAATTTATGAAAAGGGACATGATGGAGTTTTCTTTTTCGTTTCTTTTTCAAACTCTCTAATATGAAAAAGATACCAAGATATTCTTACGTCGAGCTTGTTAAAACTTTATGATGAAAGACTCGTCACCATGATGAGATCGAGCTTCTCCTTCCTAGGGCTCATAAAACTTACTAGGATGGATTAACTTACATGACAAGCACATGTTATCCCCTTCAAGCTTGTGATAAAAATAATTTGGGTACTCACTAGAAATAGCTGGGAAATATAAAGATGAGACATCCTTTGTATAGGCAGCATGTTGCTCTTGAACATGACACTCTTTTGCTCTCGTGTCGTGTTTGGGATATCCTTATTCAACACTTGTCCTCCCATGTTTGGGTGATCCATTCTACCTCTTTTGATTATTTCGCACTGTCATCATGACCTTTAGTCCCATGTTGAGTCAGAGGTTGCCACACTCCAGAGTCGTGTCGCCAATATGTTCAAGATAAGTCCAACATGCATTTATTTACCTATACATTGTTTGAGTCAATACTACAGTCCTGAATATTATTCCACTTTATTCCTTGTGGGGGATTCATAATTGCCCTCCTTCGATGGGTCACTTCCTATCGACTTCAGCTCATTATCCAAGAATATGACTTAGGAACTCCCTTTCAGTACCTTAGAGTTGGCATGCCCTAATGGCCATTTCTTCGCATCCAATGACGGGTCTTAATTATTGGCTTTCGATCGGGTGATTCCAAAAGTGTTTGACCTCAGCTTCATTATCACATTCACAGATTGTACTGTTGTACCTTGAGAGCCATTGTCATTATTGGTGGGTTCTCTCGTACCTGTTAACGGTCCACATCATTGGTCGGTAATCAGGTGGCTTTCTAGCATGTTCGACTAAAACACTTTTATTCGCATGTTAGGATTCATACATTGGTTGGGTTGGGATGGAGCACAAGACCCTGAGTCTTGTCTGTTATGACTCAAGTTGCATGGAGTTATATTTCATTCATGATTGTACACATGTTTCTACTATACGGATGGCTGTGACCATACTATGAGACTTTATATTTATGATAATCCTTGTTATCTGGATGGCTGCGCCCACAGCATGGATCTTTTATCTAGTCTTCATCATCCGGATGGCTGCGTCCATGTCTTGATCTAAGTTACGTATATGTATATGCGTCCTTGATTTGTAGGTCTCCTGACAGTGTGCATCCTCGTCCTTGTCAAAAGCTTGTAAAGCATCTCAACCATCACTCCTCATTCTGCCTTCATGATTTAGGAGGCATCTGTTACACAGTATTTTGTCAATCCTCCTGCACTTCCCCATGACATACCCTGAAGTGCCTGAAACATGATCATTATACAGTATACTCATCCATGTATACAATTCAGATCCCTCCTTTAACTTTTCTTGGAAAATCTCTGGAGTTTTCCCTGAAGAAATAGCTCTTAAAACCCTAAATGAGGGTCATCGCCCTTATGAAGCTCAAAACCGCAATGTCGCCTGTTGCACTGTCTTAAGCCAGTGATGGCATCGCTCTGTTCCCTTTCATACTCGCAATGGTCTCAAAAAGAAAGTTTTCCCAAAGAGGATGAGAAGCTTCGTGATCTAGAAGCTTCCATGGCGGCGAGCTAGAGGTGGTTTCACATATATGAGGCCGAATCCTCTTAATTTTAACTCATGGTCTCATCCCTATGAGCTACCTCCTTGATATGCGTGCCTAATCCTATCTTTGGAGGAGTTCTAACTCCCTCTCCCATCCTATAAATTCCTCCTCTCCCATTCCCAAATGGTTGATCTATGTCCATTTACACCCCTATGCTGAGCTTGTGCTTAGAGGTTATTCATTAGACTTGGAGAAGGAGTGTTTGGAGAGTTTCTTGGCTTGGACTTGGATTACCACTCAAGGAGAGCCTTTCAACATCAAGGCTATGGTTGTAAGCTTCCCTTTATTCTTTAAATAATAATACAACTGTTGGTTCATCTTCCCAAAATATATATGTTCATGTATGTATTGGCTTGGCATTCCTTGATCAGCTAAGTAGGTTATTATTGGATTTTCTATTGGTTTTGGCATGCTTTGTTGTCTCTTGATCACTTGTGTAGGTACATAAGCATTGAAAGAAGCAGGAACAAGTCCTCGAAAGTATAGGACGAATAACGCCAAAAATTGATCATGTGCATTTATGATTATATTGAATCCTTGGAGAAAAGGGATGCAACAAGAACGTCAATCCAATTCAGGAAGAAGAACTCCAGTTTAATGAACCACAAGAACCTCCAGTAATCAATGTATTGAATGAGGAAATCTTCGAACTGGAGACATTAAACAGGTACATTCAAAATGAAAATCAAGCCTTGAAAGCACATAATGAAACTCAAATAGCTAAGAGTGACAACCTCCTTTTACATCTAAGTCCGTGGTTTAATAAGAACAAGAAACTGAAGAAGAAAAACAGGACTTTACAGAGAGAGGTTATAAAATTGAAATACAATATCCTCATGAGAAAACCAAGGATAGCAATGATTGATAAGAAAGTGAAAAGGATGAAGTTGGATTTACTGGCAGAAGTGTCCAATCAAATTAAGTAGCTCAACAAATATATCAATTTTGTGTTTTGTATGAGGAAATACAAAATCTTTAGTGTGGGGGAATGTAGAGTTCTGTAACTATTTTGTTTTGACTGTTGAAAATAGCAACAAGAAATGTTAAAAATAGAATCCAGAATATTCCAATTTTAATTTGTCCTTGAATTAAAATTTGAATTTAGTCTCACCAGTTGCTTGAAAATAATTAATTAACTCATTATGGATTAATTAGTTGGAGAAATTCAAGTTAGAAGTCTTTCTGAAGTCATGCAACAGTTATCCCTTAAGTTAAGGAGATTATCCCTTAATTAAGGAGATAAGATTGAGTTATATTTGAGTTGTAATTAGTTAGTTCAGTTTACTAAGTTAAGTCCAGTCAAATTAGTTCCAAACTGTTTGAGGAACTAATTGTGAGTTATCAGTGAGTTGATGCATGCATGCACTCAACTAGTGTACTCCAGATAACTGAAGATTCCCTCAACAGAAACTCATGCATTTCTATTCTGAGAAAGACCCGACTGAGCTAAATGTCAAGGACAGTGTACTATCAGTTGCATTTGTTTTCCTATAAAGGAAACCAATGCATGCAGTCAAGGTAAGGTTCCTTGAGGATTGCACAGTTCTGACAGTGTGTTAGAGCAGTGTGTGAGAGCAGTGTTACACTGGGTGAAGGAGATCATCCCGGAGGTAACTGCGCAAGGATATAGGAGCTTGGAGGGCAGAGGAGAAGGCTTGTGAGAAGCTTTGATTTCTTGTGAGCATCCAGGAGGATTGTACTGAGAGCTGGCTAGCTATGAGAGCTAAGGCTTTGTATAATTCTAATGTATTTCCACCTTGTATGATAATATAGATAGTGGGGTTTTTAGTTGAGGCTTTCCCCTAAGTATTTTTATTGTTTCATGTGCATTGATTCTTCTTCTTATGGTTATACGTGTTCAGCTCTGATTCAGCTCGATCTTTAAGCTTCCGCAAGTTTGATAGTAGAAGTAGATTATAGTATTTTGCTTTAGTATATTGCATTATCGAGTTAATCTACAGTCATATTTTCTACATAGATCTCAGAGGTAGATTTGTAGAGAATTTGAAAGAATTTCTACATGGCATTAGAGTTAAGTTTATCGAAGCTGTGAACAGTATATGGAGAAGAGAATTCGAAGTTTGAAGTTCGGGGTTGCAGGTGCAAATCGAATTCATATCATACTTCAATTGAGATGGGACATTATGCGACTAATTACCCATTGAATAAGTCCAAGAAGGGATCCTCGGAAGGTTCGGAAGGTGAGGCATTGACCTCTCATTGCGAAATGGACTTTACTCTCATCGCATGCATGGTGTCATCGATGATGGGTTGTGTCTAGTATATTGACAGTGGAGCCTCATTCCACATGACCGGCGATAAAAGTTTATTTAGTGCCTTGGAGGAGAAAGACCTCAAGCTGTGCATAGAGATGAGTGACGACGAAAGTTTTAGTGTTTCAAGAGTGGGCACGGTTGCTTTTCAGAGGGAGCATGGAGCTCCTATCACCCTGACAGATGTGAAGTATGTGCCTGGACTTAAGAAGAACTTGGTATCGGTCGCGATGTTGGAGGACAAAGGCTACAATGTTGTCTTCAGTAAAAGAAAGGTGTTCCTTAGATACGTCACCACGAGACAGGTGAAACAGATAGGTTCACGAGTCAAGAACCTATATGCTCTTGAGGTTCAAGATGCATGAAAAGCCTTGAGGAACAAGGCAAATGTTAGAGACTTGGTGGTTGAGAGGGAGAGTAAATTACCTCTCATCATGCAGTCCTAGAAGAAGTCTCAAACAATTGTGGAGGAGCCATAATTTGGGAAGTAGGCAGAGGGATCACATGCAGCCATACCTCCAGGTGTGAGGTGGGGTGATGTGAATTGACAGTCCCAGAAGGCTGAAATTGGGTAGGGTCCATTGAGAGGTTTTATCTCATGGATCATACCTTGCTATGGGATCCCAAAGTACATAGTAGCGGGAGGAATCAGTGGGATTGATGCAATCAGAGATCAAAGTGACAGAGGCTAGGGTAGTCAGATTCTGAAGAGAACAGAGAAGGATTGACAATAGTGCAGAAAGGCAGAGTCAACAAAAGCACAAAATTTTCAGTTGACAGAGGCAATAGAAGTCAAAGACTTTGATGACAAATGCATACTACTGATTCAGGTTGGATGTTTTTTTGTTTCTGGAGTTGCTGGAGCAACAACACTAGAGAGAAGTGTTGCATGTAGAACATTCCAAAGGTTCACGATCGGGATCAAGTTGAATTCCTTTCTTGTTGAGAGGGAGTGTTGAGAATAGCAATAAGAAATGTTAAAAATAGAATCCAGAATATTCCAATTTTAATTTGTCCTTGAAATAAAATAGTGAATTAAAATTTGAATTTAGTCTCCATAGCTGCTTGAAAATAACTAATTAATTCATTATGGATTAATTAGTTGGATAATTCAAGTTAGAAGTCTTTCTGAAGTCATGCAACAGCTATCCCTTAAATTAAGGAGATTACCCCTTAATTAAGGAGATAAGATTGAGTTACATTTGAGTTGTAATTAGTTAGATCAGTTTACTGAGTTAAGTCCAGTTAAATTAGTTCCAAACTGTTTGAGGAACTAATTGTGAGTTATCAGTGAGTTGATGCATGCATGCACTCAACTAGTGTACTCCAGAAAACTGAAGATTCCCTCATCAGAAACTCATTCATGTCTATTCTGAGAAAGACGCAGTTAAGCTAAATGTCAAGGACAGTGTACTATCAGTTGCATGTGTTTTCCTATAAAGGAAACCAATGCATGCATTCAAGATAAGGTTCCTTGAGGATTGCACAGTTCTGACAGTGTATTAGAGCAATGTGTGAGAGCAGTGTTACACTGGGTGAAGGAGATCATCCCAAAGGTAACTACGCAAGGATATAGGAGCTTGGAGGGCAGAGGAGAAGGCTTGTGAGAAGTTTTGATTGCCTGTGAACATCCAGGAGGATTGTACTGAGAGATGGCTAGCTATGAGAGCTAAGGCTTTGTCTAATTCTGATGTATTACCACCTTGTATGATAATACAGATAGTGGGGTTTTTAGCTGAGGCTTTCCCCTGAGTATTTTCTGTGCTTCATGTGCATTGATTCTTCTTCTTATGGTTATATGTGTTCAGCTTTGATTCAGCTCGATCTTTAAGCTTCCACAAATTTGATAGTAGAAGTAGATTATAGTATTTTGCTTTAGTATATTGCATTATCGAGTTAATCTGCAGTCAGACTTTCTACATAGATCTCAGAGGTAGATTTGTAGAGAATTTGCAAGAATTTCTACATTGCCACCCTTTTTCCTCCATTTTCCTCTTTTCATCATCGCTATCAACTCAATAAGAGTAGTAAAATGATAGATTTTGATAAGGTAAAAACTCTTATATGTCCTATTTTTCATATTCGTTAATGTGCCTAATTATTATGTTAAATATTGCATTCGCTACAGAATTAACATGATTCTACAGTTATTTTACAAATTTGCAGCTACCTCCATGGTTTGTGGGGTTCTGGTGTGCCAACGAAGCAAAGAAGCACATGGGCGGTTGAGGATCAATTCCCTCATGGATCTCCTCCTGTTCGCTTGAGCCAATTCATTGAAGGAATCATACAGTGGTGCGGTCAAAGGCACAGGTCAAGCATGTAGCAGTAGAAGTCTGAATGCATGATGTTTCTCTTATTTGCTTTCCAAATAGCAAATCGTTGAGATAACACTTTATTGTTTAAGTTTCAAATTTGAATAAGGATTGATTAAAAGACCTGTAGGTGTAGAAGTATCAAACTGTTGAGCACACTTTTTGTATATAAATATGTATCCTCTGTAAAGGATATAGGGAAGTAATAGTTAATCTTTAAAGAAATTGTGTGAAACAGACCTTTGTTCTACTATTGAATTAAAGTTACCTTTCTGTTATTCGATGCGTATGTGAGCGTGATTTACACCTACTGTATGCGGAGGGCCCTTGCAGACATTTGAAGTTTAGTTTATTTCATTTCATCGCTTTCTATTATCGCATTGTCATTTCATTCTAGCTTAGTTTCCTTATTTCACTATTGCATCATTTTCTTATAGCTCAGTTAAATCTCGTTATTTCATTTGCACTTAAATTCCTTCATAGTCGTTTAATGGTTTAGTTTCTTCAATGGTTTTCGCTTAATTACAGTCAGTGTTAAAAGATTGTTTTCATGCTTTTAGAATCAGAACTTGTATATACTCTATAGTCAGTATTATAAGATTACCTTCATGCCTTTTAGAATCATAATTTGTATATACTTTGCAGATATCTTTCAAAGGATTGTTTTCTTTCTCTTAGAATCATTTGAATTTCAATACTTTGTTTTATAGCTACAAGGTGTTTAAGATAAGGTCATAATTTTGGAATGATTAACCTAAGATGTTTTAGAATGATACTCCATATAGATATGACCTTATAGATTAGTCTGACAATAGCTTAACTTCCACTCATTAATTTGTAGAAATCTAACTCGAATGTAGTAGGAACACAAATAACAACGAAAATCCCCAAAACAAATATAACCATAATCTTACAAACTGAAAGAAAGGCTTCTAGCATATATAGTGCACTTTTACTTCATAAGTTTACCAACTCTGGTCGATAATCTATGCTTGCAATTTAAGAACATTAAATTGACCAAACATTGAGATCACAAAACCATATAGTCTTCAACCGCTATACACTCATGTGAAATCTTACATATGTGAATAAATGGTGTTGATGTCAAAAATAAGCAAGAATCATTGGATTACCGACCATTGAGGATGTTTTTAACCAATGTGAGATATCCCACCTTTGATGTCAGTGGGAATCAAGGCACTAGATACATTCTAATAGCCATGAATGGATTTGTCGAAGTCAAATGGACTGTAGAATTCATCCACCAAGAAACATTGATGTATTTCCTTAGTAGTTGACAAGGATACCTGTCATTAAGGCATGCAGGCTCCTAGGTACCTTATCTAACCCTAATCTTGGTCCCAAATAACTTGCTTATGTTGATGGTACAAGGCTTCTTGGCAGGTGGCCCTAAAGGGATCCCACATCAACCAACACAAGTACAATACATATTGACTTGAAAGATAGATTATTTGAAGAACTCATACAAATTTACAAACTTTAGTGGGAACCTTGCCCACCAGTTACCTGGTTTTCAAGCAAAGTCCCAGTCCAATTGCGCCAGACAAGCTGGTTTTCATAAAAGGACTTATTTTTATCTTTACTATTTTCATTTATTTACAATACTAACTTTCCTACTATACTCGAGAAAATATGTCCCCCCTTCAAGTGAAATATAACTTCCAATAAAGCCATGTGTGGATTAGGTACAAGGATATATTCATGCTCAGATTTAACATATAATATTTAGAAGGTATATGAGCATGAAAAATCAGCAGCATTGAAAGATGTGATACAAAGAGTACTTGAAGATGAGAGTGTTACTTTGACTGGATTATGATCTGGAACCAATGCTCAATGTAATCCTTGTGGTATTGGCCCATTTCTTCATTTGAACCACTTTGAAATCCCTCCTCGGTCATGCTAGGAAAACTTGGATAATTGGTCTCTGGAATGCATACAAGGCTTGCTCATGGGCATGGTGAAAGTTATTCGATCTCAGGTTCAGAAGGATGCTCCTCATCAGATTTGGTACGCGATTTCTTGATCACCTTGGTAGATAGGAAAGAGGAATCATGGGAAACTTCCAAATCCTTTTCTAGTTATGGAGAGAGAGATAGTTTCCTCAATGCGGTCAGGATGAACTCTTCCTAAGAGGTAGATACCCAGCTACTGCAAGGATTTGAGAAAGTGCTTTGAGGGACATTCTTCAAGCTTCTCAATCATTCTTTAATTTCTCATGTTGGTTGATGATCCCTATCTCGCAGCATGGATTACTACATGGGGGTTCTTACAACACCCCAGAAATGTTTTACCTTTAAAAAGTTTGAATTTTTAATATAAATGAATTAAAAACTACTAATTGCAATAAAACTTACCAAACCTGAAATCCTCGGTTACTTGGACAACCAGACTTTGGAGTGCCCCAAACCAAAGTGGATGTGTGGCTCTTCACTCACATCTTACCGTCATCTCTACCCTCTAGTTTCCCTTTAAATAAGATCACACCGAAAACTTGTGAAAGAAACTATGCTCTAATCCTTTTTGCACCTCCCCGAAAATTGATGAGAGCCAGTATTGCAGCAAGGATGCTGCAACTCCTGGGCTACCAGCTTTACTTATCAACCCAGGGTTCGTACAAACTTGGAGGTGACAGTGCTATATGCACAAGTAAAAGTGAAGGTCCTGCCTGTTTTCACTGTTCATCCGGTGAGAGACCCCAGGGATTCCAAGCCAGACTTCTATAGAGTCAGAAGAAGCTTGATCCTTTGATGGAAGAAGAGAAAATATACTCTAAGAGAGCTACTCTACTGCAGTAATGAAGAAAACAACATGTAATGCTAAATCACACCATATCTTAATTAACCATTTAAACATCTATGCTAAGCAAAATTGTAATATCAACACTAACCTAATGTTGCTATCTAAGTTACAGAAGTAAAGAGCATCAAAACATAATAATGTGTGAGCAAGAAAACTAAACTAAATATGTTTTCACTTTTTTGGTTTTCTTTGGTAAAATCAACCATGCAATTTAATTGTTCCTGTGGATGTGACAGGTGGATGGAAGGTAGTTGAGGATGGCTAGAAGGTCTATGGAGTGTTTGGATGGTGTGGGAGGGTCCTAGGAGGCTTTTTGTGACTTCCTAGAGGTTCCCCATCAATTCGACCTCAAAACAGGTCGTTTCAAGAAAACCTACAAGATATACTAGAAACCTATAGGATGATCCTGTAGGAATTATAGGAAACCTACAAGATGCAGTCGAGAGCTAATTTTGAGGTGTTGGAGGTGTTGGGAAGCTTGGAAAAGGTGTGTGATGAGTGGGATAGGGTGTTAGAAGGTCTAGGAACACTCAGGAGTCAATATCCAAGAGAAGAGATGGCTAGATTCACTCAATGTGTCTAGGGGAATTTCAATAAAAAGGGACAAAAAGACTAGTGAAGGTGATGGTGGAACAAAAGATGGCTGAGGTGGACGAGGTGGAATATGGATGCTGGTGATGAAGTCTAAACCTCCTCCTGAAGTACTTGCAATTCTTAAAATGTGTGTGTGTTCCAAGAACTATGCAACAAGATACATTCTCATAAACTATAAAAGCATGAATCAATTGCCCATATTATGCATGAAGAAAGTGTTGAAGGAAATCAAAACATGAGTGAGATCTTATTGTAGAAAGAGGGTGATGGAAAAAGATGACAATGCAATGAACCAAGTATTGAATCAATATAACAAACTCCAAAGCTCATGCAAGAACTATAAATCTGTGCTTTTGGGGTTGCTGAAGGGTCTCTTCCTCAAGTCATGGTCCCAGAGGGAGGAGGTGAGGCCGAGACAACTGCTGACAACCTTACGGTGATCTTTTTCTCCTTGATAACCTACTAATTGAAATAAGGCACAAATGGAAGCAAACTAAAATACAACCAATCTACTCGACATTATTATAATGGAAATGCAGCTACTTAAGAAAATGAACAATTAAACCATGAATCTATGCTAGCATACATGTACAATAAAGAGGAGCCTTGGCTGCTAAGGTTGGTTCCTAACCCAAGAGCTTCAGACCTCTGAGTTAGCTCAGTGCTGGTTCAAAACAAAACTCATTCTTATTATCAAAACCATGGATTACATCAAAAACTGTCAAAAATCTTGCAACTCGAAAATACAGTAGAGTTTTACAATCAAAAATCTGAATCCTACTGAGGTCCTAGGCCTCTCTACTTATACATCTAAAGTCTCCAACAACTTCCTTAAAATTAGGGAGGCTCGGCTCCCAAACTCGAGATAAACTGGTGCTTTGTCTTTCACTTGCTCGGCTACCTTCTAGTCCTCATGATTTGGTTGTTTGCACTCTGAGCTGATGGAGGAATATTCGAATGGAGGGGTAGTAAATGAGGAGGATTTACCTCCTATAATTTGTCTCCCTTGTCCATTCGAGTTTTGACCAAGGTCTTTGCCAAAATTCCTTGCTTTTATCCTTTAATCCTGCATTAAATGCACATTAGACCACAAAGCAAAATATCCAACTCTAACTCATCTCATAAACAAAATATAATCAAAAGTATGCAATAAGTTGTGAGAATAGTTGGTTTGACTAAGCTAGGAGGTGAATTAAAGCCCATATAATTACTCAACGATGAGGGTCATAAACAATGACGCCAAAAATGTTGGGGAAATTATATGTGTTATAATTCCAACATTAATTTATCAATCCGGGACTCATAAGCTTCTATCAATCTGGGACTTGTAAGCTTCGAGGCACAAGCGCGGGTAACGCAGGATCGGAGCGCCTAATCTAAACTAACATCATGAAATCTGAAATCTATTCCTAAATTAAGTATAGAATTCCTATTCGTAATTTGAGACTAATCCATTAATAAAAACGTGCTCAAGCAATACCAATCACTGTTCAAGCAATTCTAATCATTGTTCAAACGAAGTTAACTCTAATCAACATTTAAGAAATATTAATCATAACCCAAGCGACACAAATTAACATTCAAACGATTTTAATCTAAATGGAAATCTCAATCTAAATAATAAGATCTATTTAATCTAAGAACACGAACCTTAAATCAATCAAGATTAATTTAAAATGATACCAAAATTATGCTAAATCTTAATTCCAATAAAATTCACTCTCATTCAAACGATCTTAAACTAAGGCAATGGACAAACAAGGCTTCAGTTAATCTAATTCTCGAGATGCATAAAACAAATCAAATAAGCATTCAAACTAACCTCTATCATCACTCTGCAATTGCTTCAAAGGAAACTAAGTAAACCAAGATTCTAATTGACATGCTTTCAGATCTAAAAGACTGCAAAATAAGAAACTATTTTATCCTTAGATTACTTTAATCAAACTCAAGAAATCATTCAAACATAAGTACCTTGACTAATGGTTCTACCAATAACTAATTACAATTATAATGAATTTCAAAACTAAACTACAACTCCAAATAATGATTTAATGGTCTCATTGCATTCCTTTCAAATACTTGATTGCCAAAACACAACGTTGCAAGAAATTATAGTGAATCAATAAGGTATGCAATCGATTTCAATTCATATTTAAAAGAAATAGAGTTATCGATCTCTTATTTATCCAATTAAGAAGCACCTTTGAGTATTCCAATCGTAAACCTGTAACAAAGGGATTAGTTATGCAATACAATCGTTGATCAAGACAATTCGTTAGTTTGTAACGAGTTGAATATGAAATATTTCTTTAATTTCAAGAAAACAAATTACAGTCTTGAGTACAGAATCGTAATTATGAGATCTAATTAACAAATGCTTTCAAAACAAAATCCCTATGCCTAGATCTATCCTATGATGTTTTAGAAAACTTGCTTCTAGGCGGTGGTGAGCCCTTTCCACTCCCGGAGAAAGTTTAAATTAATGCAATACTCTTTTAAAAATCAAAGAAACCCATTAATACTTACAATAGATTGAGTGTAGAATAAAAGTTCTGTGTTATGGTTCAGCAATCATGCATTTAAATAAACTTCAACAAAGCTTCCATTGTATTCATAACGTAAACAATATTACATACAATCCTTCTGATTGTTACCTTTACTCCCATCTCTCCTAACTACATGTAGAGCATCAACTTTTATATAGAGTTGTTGATGAAAACAAAGCATAACTATTTGACTAGCAAAAGAAAATACAACAATAGGCTAAAGGAGGTTGTATGCAATCTTCTAGAGAGCCTTCGAATGGGTAATGGTTGGGTTCATCTTGATCATTGCATGGATGGAGGAACCATTTCCATGTTTAGCATAAATAAATTCATCAAATCGTGGTCCTCCACGTGGACCCAGAACCATTCAGAACCGAAATCGTTCAAGGATTCTATACGTACGCAGGCACTCATTCTGTACTTAAAATTGTTTTGAAAATAACTTTTTGTTGGTGGTGAATTTTGACAAATGGTTTATGGGTTACATGAATGAGGGTATTTTGAACAAGCTCCAAGTCTTAGAATCTCAAGATTCTTTCCCATTTGACCACAAATTGAGATTTTAACTTGTAGCAACTTAGTTTAATTGACTCATGAAGAATTTCAGCCATGGAACCCTGCGATAAATGAACTTAGCAAAAACTGTCATTAGTAAATCATCTCTAATCATTGAAAATTCAAGAAAACTAATGATAATTAACCACAAAGTGTAAGACATGAATTGGCGGCAAGTTGTGGAATTATGGTATGAAATAAGTTTAAAATGTCAGAATTTAGGTTATGAAATAGTGGTACTGTGCGATGGAAAAATGGCCATATTCGAGGCCTAACAATCATTGAACAATAACAAATTTGTTTCCTAAAACCAAATTTTGGAACCATATTCAATGGTCTCTATAAATGGAGCTCTCTAAACTAGGAGAAGTGAACCATCTTTAGTTCTAATGTCAAAGAATCCCCTTTTATTCCTTAAACAAAGCTTAAAATATTTTATTGTCATCTCTCTTTGAAGATCTATGCACAAATATTGGACTTGTTTTTCATGATTCAATGACTTGGCCATGCCAAGAAATTTTCAAGATTTTGCCTTATCGTCGTTTGTATGATAAAATCTCTAAATGCTTTGCTAGTGAAACTTATGTGTCCTCCTCCTTGATTGTTTTCCACCAAAAAAATTTTAGGTGTGGGAATGCACACCATTCGAGTCGAAGTTACATGCCAAATCTACTTTGTAGAATTACAAGGATTCTCTCATTAGCTTCTGCATGATTTTGGGTTTTTCAAAAAGAACTAATTCCCATGATTTGCCTATTTGTAGCCACAACTAGTGTCTATTGGAATGTAGGCTACAATCACCACTAATTCCCATTTAGGCAATCTTATATATCAGATTTGGCACTTAGCTCTTTATTCCACATGAATTGTGCAAAGAAAATTCTTACAAACAAAACGACATCATATTGTGTGGTAAAGTAGAGTCTCCATATACCTTGTCACTCATGCATGATGCATGTTATTTTTAGAGTCCAATTCATCATCATGCCCCAATTCCAAGTCATTCTCTATGTTATGTGTCATTTGATTGCTAGTTTCCACTTGTTTTCTCACTCCATGGACATTGCTCTAGATTATTCTGATGTACATTGTGTACAATAACACCATAAAACAGTGGAAACATGTTGTCCATGTCAACTCTAGCTCTCTCGAACTGGAAATATTTATTTACCAATGAAAGATTGGATACAATATCAAAAGTCTGCAGCAAGAAATATTTGAAATTATGTTGTTTCTCTCCATGGTATTCAATTTCAAACAAATAATTTGTATATTCACAATAGGCTGACATGAATATTCATCTCTAGGCTACATTTTTATAGGAAGATTTGTACTCTAGGTTGTTTCTTCTCCTTGTCATTCATTCGTATGCACGAGGATATGGGCACCATCCACAGGAATTAATAACTGATATTGAATTTCCTTTGTTCCATCCTCTCCATCACTATAGGTTTTATTTCATGTTCAATGTGATGATGGGTTGGTGCTATAATTCTTGTCTTACCACCATTCAAATAATCTGATTGTACAAGCAGATGTTGGAAATGCAAGTTTTCTACATATATGTCAAAACCAAAGGCATAGAAAAGTGGATAAGTGATAAAGTTGTACAACACACCCCATCGGTGTTTCTTTGATGCCGTACAAAATTTTTGTTAAGGCCTCAATTCTCCTTGACCAAAGGAAAGTTGTCAATATCAATCAAAGGATCCCGTTCCAATTCTGATTTTAAGTCCTCTCTCTGAGTTGTTGTTTTTTTGCCAAAACTTGTGAGTCTACCAGTTTATTGGAGACTTTTTTAGAAAATTATTGGTTGGGTTTTTATTTGTTTAATTTTTTGCCAAGTTTTTCCTGAGTTAACAATTTTAGATCCTTATCGATTGAGTGTTTGCAACACTAATAAAATCCTTTTTTTTTTCAGAGAGAAAATCCACATATGGCCGAAGCCTACATATATTTTTTTACAATACGGCCGAAGCCAGCAGAATACGGCATAGCCGTTCGAATATATTGTACAAATACAAGTCAGCAAGCTGACAGTCAACACATCATATCGAAATCGCCATCATATACGCTGCAGAACGCAGCCTTGCAGGAATCGAACGCGGTCGGCGGGGGAGCAATCAAGCCGCCCGCACCGCTGCATCATGCACATCACGTGCAACACTAATAAAATCCTTATGTGTATGAACTTTAAAGTTTTCTATCTAAATATGCATTTTCTCCTTAATTCTTATTTCAAGTGAAGGACCTTATGTTTCCACACTAAGAGAAGGCTTTATATTATTTATTTCTTTGGAAATACCAATAGTTTTCTTCTTCTTTTCTAGTTTGATAATGGAATGAATTTATAAAGTGATTGAATATAGAGGAATGATATTCTAAATTTGTGCATTTAAAAAACCATTCCCATCACTAGTTGTAAGTGTGAACTTGAAATCATTTAATGGCATAACCGATTTGGTTCGAGGTTCCCCACATTTGAAGAGGTAAATGTGTTCACTTTATCTTAAAATTCATTGTCTTATATTTTTGGTAATTGAAGTCAAATATACCCATGTTGTACATTCGTTCCTCCCTAGAAAGCTTTGGTCATCATTATCTCATTTCTACATATCGAGATTTGTTTGTGCTTGAAATTATGGTGCTTTCAATTTGTATTTGCATGAGAGGTGTATCATATATTACTGATTTCTTGTACCTTGATTTTATCTACTTGTTGATGCTAATTCCGCTACCTCTGGTTTAAAATATGAATTTTTTATTTCCTTGTTGAGCTACAATGGCTACTGCTGGTATAACTTATAGCTTTTTTCCCCTAGGAAAAATCATAATTTTATTAACATTTTGTAGACGCTGAAGCGCATATCCATAAGCAGGTCAAAAACTATTGTTCAAAGAAAAAACCAAAAAGAAAATAACCGGAAAAATAATGTACAGTATGGGAGAAAATTATGCTTTTCTCCCTTTTTTCTTCTCAACCTTTCGCCACTCCCCTTGAGTTGGCAAGGATGAAAATAGTACGAGTGAGGTGTCCTACTCAGGGTGAGGCTTATCCTTTTTTGAATTAGAGTGGTCTGAAGAATGGAGTCTTTTGGCTCCACTAGTATCAAGTGTATCTGGTATCTTCTCCGACAAGGAGTCCATCAAATCATGTTGTACAGATTCCTCAGCTTCTAGCTCCTTGTGAATCTGATTGTTCTCTTGGGGAATGTGGTGTTCCTTTTCCATTTCTTCTTCCTCAACAGGGACATCTTCAGGGTCTGGTGGAGGGAATTTCCATCCCTTGGGTTGTTTTCCTGCCTTCTTCTTCCTATGCGTATCTTTTTTGGCTTCTAGGCATGTGTTTTGTAGATGCCCTGTTTGGCGACAAATTCTGCATCTGAATGCAGTATGTTCATAATCTAGTATCTGTGTCCAGCATCTCTGTTTATACTTGAGTTGTATTTGGTCTGGCAGCCCTTTGCTAAGGTCTATTTCCACACACATGCGTGCAAATGTATATATTCCTTCCTCCATTCTTTCTGTATCCATTTTAATGAATCGCCCAATGGTGTTGCCTATAATAGACAGGACCTAAGGGCTCTAGAAGTGTAGTGGTAGGTGGTGAAGATGAACCTAGACTGGCATCTGAGATACAACCATTGTATTTGGATCAAGTTCTGGGAACCATGGAGTCATGAAGAGACCAGTGGATCCCATGAACATTGGTCCTTCCCTCATTATGATGTCCCTTTCCTATGTTGTATGAAATTTTACAATGAAGAAGCCTTTGGAACAAAGACGAATGTCACATGTATTTGTCCAGGTTCTAAAAACCAAAAGGAAAAGGTCCATAAACTTGGGCCAGAAACAGTTGAATCTGTAGATTAATGCTTGTTTTTCAAATGAGGAATAGTACTCGTCTATTTCTGGTATATCCATATTTATTTCTGGGGTGTAACTCAGTTGTTCCACAATGTATGGGGCAGGTGTTGTGCCAGCTTGTTTTGTTGATTTTGTAGCTGGTTTATTTCCTTCAAGAATGTCTTTGAAGGATAACCCCACACTTTTTTGCTTTTGTTGTGTTTCTGGGATTTTTGTTGTGATGCTACCTATGCCACTGCCTGAGGTATTTGTTTTGTGATGGTTTGCCATGCCTCCCCTCAGCCACAAGTTGAGAGTGATGGTAGACTCAGGTACAATTTTGTAATCCATAAGGGTTTTGTAGTATTGGAGGACTTTGCCTCCAAAAATTAAAACTTGTGATCCTGTAGGATAACCAATGTGCTGGTAGATGTTGTTCTTCAAAAGCAATACTGATTTTTTGATCTATACCCAGGCCATATGTGTCCTCCCAGAAGGGGTTTTTATAAAAACTTGAAAAGGAAGAGAGCTTACCAGCGATTCAGGTTCTGGTTCTATCTAAGAGTAAGTTTGCCCATCTGCATCAAATTCTCCGCACATCTTTGTATTCCCAGAGGTTTCCTTCCAGGAGAGCAGAGGAAAATTCTGAGGGGGTGAGATCTGGTCCTGGCAGAGTTTCTCCTAATGCTCTGTTGGGCTAAACCCTATTTGTCATGCTTTTTTCCTCATTGTGGTTTCTGCAATCTCCTTTCTATTTTCTGCATAGCTCCGAGGGTAAATGTTAGTATGGCTGACGTCATTGGTGTAGTCTCCAGAAGCCCTAGCAAATGAACCCCGATCGCCGACATTCTATTCCGCAATGCAGACAATGGCTCCCTTCGGTATAGACCGCAAGGGAAGTAGATTACCCACAGTCAAAATGGTCTTCTTTTTGCACTAAACAAACTGTCTCAGGTACATACCTTTAGCCGCTACAAAGAGCTCCTTCTGATGCTTGTAACGGAAAGGGTGACTGAAGATCACCTTGTAGAGAGGAGCGCCATAGCCAGGATCGTGTATGACATCCTTGCCATTTCCCCTGATGAAGCCATTGCGCTCGCCATAGTCGAGGCATCTGATACATGCAGGTCCCTTCCTACGATGGGTGTGGGATTTGAACACGGAACCTGCTCCCTTTCCCTGTGCACGAAAAATGCGACCCATCTCTCTTCTCCATCCCAGAACACAATTGAACTTTATCTGTATAACTTATAGTTATCCTTTCTGGTTATTTCCATGATGAAAATGTAATATCTTAATAGAACTATAAAATATACAGAGAAAACAAGATAAAGATTTTTGGCTAATCAGAGATACCTCTGTAAAAAGCATGCATGCCTTCTTTTTAGAATACAAAATCCAATATTACAATATTCAAAATATACATTCATACAGGAATGGTCCTATGAGTAACTATCACATCATATAATGTCAACTTTACACTGAGATGAAATGGAAGCTAAACCACATACTTAATCTAATTGGGTTATCTTACAAAGAAAAGTTGACAAATCACACACCACGTACTTGTAACATAATTCTAAATACAATTATATAAGATAAGGTTACCTAATCGAGAGTTGTGTCTTCTACCCCAAAATATTGTGCTTCTTTTCCTCATATGTCACTCTAAAAAAATGTTTTATTGATGCTCATCTTCTTGTGAATTGCACGATTTGACATGATTTTAATATGTTTGGATATGGACTTTTTAGTCAACTTGATATTGGCTGATCATGTGACTTGCAATTGGATGGTTGTAGATATTGACTATGATATCTACAGTTGATGACCTTAATTATCCAGAGAAGACGGAGACATTATATTCTTAATGATCCATATGTTTTTCTTTTTGTTGGAAGGTATTTTCCTATTCCTTGCATGTAGCGTTATTAGAAACTTCCAATTACATTTTGGTGTGTTTGCATGTCGTTCAGATCATTGTAAGGAATTTTCTTATATGGATACAGATAAGATCACAACCAAAATTTATACATATCACATCATCTCTATAGTGTGATTTGTGTGAAGATCATTGGATTTAATCATTATTCCATTGGTAATCTATTCTTCGAACATACTTTTCTAAAACTTTAAATTGGGAGTTTTTGTTGTCAGTGATATCATTCTTCTTTGATGACATTCCTTCAAAGATGAGTAGTGAAGAGGAAACTCTAGGTAGCTCAGTGATGCCTCTGTGGTTTGTAGGTTTTCTATGGGTTGAGATTGGTTCTATTTAATAAAGGAGATATAGGTATCAGTGGAGCATTACTCTTACGAAAATGATGTTTGTGCATGTTCTTACATTATCATGGTTGCTAGAACAACCATTGATTTACATGTGGGTTGGTTCTAAAACTTTTGAATTGGAAGAAGAGGAGGATAGTTTGTACATGAATGACCCAACATAATGAGAACGTTGGAAATCTGAAAAATAGATCAATTAAAATGTTTCTTCAATGAACATTTTATTAACATTATAGGAAAATTACATCTATGGAACAAACATATAGATTTATTTCCTTTAGGAAAATATGCTAGTAAAGGAATTAGAAAACATCCTTGTAGACTAGATTGAGAGTTGTGAGGTTAGCATTAAATAAAAAGGAAACTGCCACCCTATAAATAACTACCTTATTTTGCTTGAATATCATTCTAAGCAATTAAAATACAATTGAATTTGAAATGTAGAAAGTGCCTTAGCATAAACTTCAATATCATCCTCCACCATTCAATGTAGTGATGTCAAAGTTAAATAATTTTTTATGGAAAATAGTTCTTCTATACCTTAATGATATTATCAAGTTTGCTTATTCATCCAAAATAAGTTTGAGAATTTAACTCGAAGTTTGTTAAGAGGGTGTTTGAATCTTTCAAATATGATAAAATCAACATGGGGATAGGTGGGTGAAGAGATGCCCAACCATTTCAACAGATAGAGTTTCTTTCAAATCCTACGAGAATATTAAGCATGCCCCAATATTTTAGAAATACTTAAAAGAAGAATGGCTCTATAGGGTGGCAAGAATAGGTGGGTGAAAATATGACAGTGCATTTTGAAGGATGGAGTTTCTTTCAAACATTGTGTGCTAGGATGGATGATGATTATTTAGAGTTTGGATGTTAAAGTCAACCTTATCACTAGATGTCTAGATAGACTCTATCATTTGCCTCAAAGAAGAGACAATGAAACATACCTTTTGGAATTGTATGTTTCAGATAATTCACAATGCTATTTCATATGTTTTAAATAAGAGACCATGTAATGGAAATGTTTCATGGAATATGCAATCTTTTATATATTTCAATGCAAGATGTATGTTTCAAGGAAGACTGTGTAAGGTAGCCTGTTTTTTTTGGAATGGGTTGTGATAGGATATGTAATACCAATTATGGGCCCACTTGTGGAAAGGAAAAATTCCTAGGGACAATTGCATAGTAGGATTCTTTGGAGGCGAATTTGGAATACTATTTGTCTTTATATGCCACTTATTCTTACTGAAAGGTAGATTCAAAGCAACCCAATCAATGCCAAAGGGTTCTCTAAACTTGATCCTTGAAGATTTAAATCAATGGACCTCAAAACAAAGTTCAAATTTGGCTGAGGTTCAATTCATGTTTTCTTTCCTCTGTTTGGTTCAACCTTGTTCTCTTTTAGTAAATATTTTTCAACATGTTTTCAAATGGCAGTCGAATGAAATGCTATGAAATGTACTCCTGGACCTCCATACATACGTCAAATGTGCCATTTGTGATTCTTTCGATGTATATGACTATGGATGGTGTGGAAGCGAGATTACGTAAGCCACCACTTTCCAATCATTGTTGATATTTGAAGTCATTAACTAAGCTACTAATTGGCAATTGTGATTTGAATAAGAGATAGTTAAATAAATTGTTGGTTGTGCTAATAAATTATAATATAATATATATTAGATTAGATTAGATAAATATAATAAAAACATAAACATATATATTACTTTATATAATATAATTTATTATTATTATTATTATTATTATTATATCCGAACTTAATGGAAAACCTCATCCAAACCTTTTAGAAAATTCGGAAGAGACTATGTAATGGAAATGTTTCATGGAATATGCAATCTTTGTATATTTCAATGGAAGATGTATGTTTTAAGGAAAATACTATAAGGTAGTTTGGTACTTTTTGGAATGGGATGTAATAGGATATGTAATATTAATTAGGGGCCCACTTGTGGAAATGAACAATTCCTAGGGACAATTATGTAATATGATTCTTTGGAAGTGAATTTGGAGTACTATTTGTCTTTATATGCCACTTATTCTTATTGAAAGGTAGATTCAAAGCAACCCAATCAATTTTAGAGGGTTCCTTGAACTTAGATCCTCGAGGTTTGAAAATCGATGAACCTGAAAACAAAATTCAGATTTGGCTAAGGTTTGATTCAGTTTTGCTTTCCTATGTTTGTTTCAACGTTGTTGTGTTTTAAAAAATAATTTTCGACACACATATATATCTTAACATAATGAAACATTTCAATTTGAATCGAACCTAATCATTGCCAAACTTGAATTTTGTGACATAACCTTTAATTAAGACTCCTTGAAGTTGAATTTAGTATCAACTTTCAAAGTCAAGTTAGTGGATATTATCATATAATACAACCAAAGTAGACTTTTGGAATGGATATTGATTCATTCAAGGTTGGAGCTAAGGCTCTTGACACTTCTTGGAACTTGATCCTTGAGGTTTGAAGATAGATGAACCTCAAAACAAAGTTCAAATTTGGCTAAGGTTCGATTCAAGTTTTCTTTCATTTGTTTGGTTCAACCTTGTTCTCTTTTAATAAATAATTTTCAACATGTTTTTAGATGGCAGTCAAATGAAATGCTATGAAATGTGCCCCTCGACCTCCATACATACGTCAAATGTGCCATTTGTGATTCTTTTGATGTATATGACTATGGATGGTGTGGATGCAAGGTTAGGTAAGCCACCAATTTCTAATCATCTTTAATATTTGAAGTCATTAACTAAGCCACCAACTGGCAATTGTGATTTTAATAAGAGATAAATAAGTTGTTGGTTGTGCTAATAAATTATAATTACATCTTTATTATATTATATAAATATAATACAAACATAAAATTATATATTACTTTCCATAATATATAATGGAAAACCTTATCCAAACCATTTCAGAATATTTTAATTTGAATTGAACCTAATCATTCCCAAACTTAAATTTAGTGACATAGCCTTTAATTGAAACTCCTTGAAGTTGAATTTAGCATCAAATTCTGAAGTCAAGTTAGTGGATATTATCATATAATACAACAAAAGTAGACTTTTATAATGGATATTGATTCATTCAAAGTTGGATCTTAAGGCCCTTGACACTCCTCGCTCTTATTGGTCAAGGAAACCATCATGGGTAACACTTAGTCCATAGATACAATATTTATTGTAATAGTCTTGTGTTTTAATTGTAATATAAGAAGCACTGATTTTTCTTTAAATGGAAGCAACATTATGTGAGATTGAAGGGGACAACAATTATAAAGGGAAATCTAGAGTGAATTCTAGCTTGTGTGGAGAGATATAGAATGAATTACATCTCGACATTCTCCAACTAATTAATTTAAAATAAATTAATTAACTATTTCCAAGTAGCGTTAAGACTATATTCGATTTTAATTCACAATTTAATTCAAAGACAAATTAAATTGGAATATTCTTGTTGCCATATTTCAACACTCCCTCTCAACAAGAAAGGGATTATCTACCACCCCGATCCTGTCTCTATGGAACTCGAATTTACACTTTGACAATGCCTTTGTCAAAATGTCAAGGTCTTGCTCCTATGTCGAAATATACTACAGCAACATGATCCTCCTCGCTACACAATCTCTGAGATGATGATACTGGATGTCGATGTGCTTGGACCTATCATGAAATACTAGATTCTCAGAGAGTTTGATACAACTCTGATTATCACAATAGATCACAGTTGGATCCTTCCTCTAATCAAACAAACCAACTAGTATTTTCCACATCTAGATGGCCTCACATGTTGCCTGACTTGTAGCCATGTATTCTGCCTCCGCCGAGCTAAGTGAAACTGACCTCTGTTTCCTGATGTACCAAGAAACTGGTGCTGACCCAAGGTTGAAAATCCCTCCTGATGTGCTCTTCCAATATGATGGACTCCCTGCCTAATCTACATCAGCGAAGCCCTGGAGCTTCACTCCCTCGACCTGTGAAAAGCCACGGGCAACAAATCTTGCCTTATGCTTCTCCACACTACCATCAAAAGCTTGCTTTACCTTTAAAGCCAATGGGAACTCACAACTAACTTGTTCTCTGGTCTCAGAACCACGTCCCAAACACTATTACGAACTATGCAATCATAATCCTCCACCATAGCATCAACCCAAATCAGTTGCCGCATTGCTTTCTCAAAGGATGGTGAATTGGTCTCAACACATTCCCCAGCAAGGGCCATGTATCCAGTGTACCTCTCAGATGACCTCCTCTGTCTACGCTGAGAAGATGTTGCTCCCACATTCTCTCTCGCATCCTCCAACAATCTGTCAGCTTCTCTTGTGCGCTTCCATCCATCTTTGGAAGACTCTACTTGAGTGGATGTCTCCACTCCTGGAACCTCTGCATGCGGCTGATCTACATCAATCTGAGGCTCCTCCTCCTTAGGAATCAATAGTTCCTCCATAGCCTGTAGTTGGAGCTCCCTCTCAAGGGAAACTCGCATGGCCTTTTGCTCATCATAATTGAGATCTCTGCGAACCACTGTCCTCCGACTGGTAGGTAAGTACACTCGATAGTTGTGAGGTGTATCAGTGTACCCCACAAATATCCCCAACTCTATTGTCGGCTCAAGATTCTTCCATGCATCCTTTGTCACATGGCAATATATCGATGAGCCAAAGATCTTGAAGTGACCCACATTTGGTCTCTTACCGGAGAAACCTTCCTCTGGTGTCTTCATCCCAAGTATAAGATGCAGGCTTCTATTTTGCAAATAGACCACTGTGTTGCATGCCTCAACCCACAAGTGAAGTGGTAGACCTTGGTCATGCAGCATTTCCCGTGTTGCCCCTATAATAGTTTTGTTCTTCCTCTCAGCCACCCCATCCTGTTGTGGGTTATGAGGTGTCATAAACTCTCGTTTAATTCCTTCCACTGCACAGAAGTCCTTAAACTCTTGAGAGACATATTCTCCACCATTGTCGCTTCTCAAGACCTTGATCTTCTTCCCTAACTCTTTCTTGACCAAAGCTTTGAACTCACAAAACTTTGTGAAATTTTGGTCCTTCTTCTACATGAAATAAATCCAGCATTTACGAGAATAGTCATCAATGAAAATCACATAATACCTTTGCTTTTTTGTGGATGCCGTTGAAAATGGTCCACACAAATCAGTATGAACTCGCTCTAAGATAGCCTCTACTCAATTGTCTTGATCATGAAAGGAAGACTTGGTGTACTTTCCTAAGGTACAACCTTTGCATGTGTCAACTTGCTCAAGTTTACCTTTGGCAAGTCCTGTAGATATCTGATGTATTATCTTCAAAGCCCCATGATGCAAATGGCTCAACCACCTGTGCCACAACTCGCCAATGTCTTGGCTTTGCACCAATTCTTCTTTCGTACTCAATGCTGCACAATCGTCTACTTCTAGTTTATAGATATTCTTCACCCGAATCCCTATCCTCTTGGTCTGACCCGTGTCTATGTGTCTTAGGAATGCCTGTCCTTTACTAAAGACAACACCTTAGCCTTTGTCCTCCAACATCGTGACCGATACCAAGTTCTTCTTCAATCCAAGCACATACATCACATATGTCAAGGTGAGAGGAGCTCCATGCTCCCTCTTAAAAGCAATTGTGCCGCTCCTGAAACACTATACCTTCCGTCGTCACCCATCTCTATGTGCATCTTGAGGCTTTTCTCCTCCAAGGCACTGAATATATTTTTATCATTGGTCATGTGGAATGAGGCTCCACTGTCAAGATACTAGACACAACCCATCATCGATGACACCATGCATGCGATGAGGGTAAAGTCCATTTCGAACTGAGAGGCTAATGCCTCACCTTCCAATCCTTCTGAGGATCCCTTCTTGGATTTCTTCGAAGGGCAATTAGTCGCATAATGTCCCATCTTGTGACAATTAAAGCATCTTACTTTAGACATGTCACCCTTCTTCCCTCCATGAGAAGAATTTGATTTGAAATGGGAAGCCTTCCCCTTCCCTTTCCTTGCTTTACTTGCTAAGGCCAGATTTTCTTCATCATCATTCTTGGATGAAGAAACATCTTGTGCTCCTCCTGATCTCCTCCTGCATAAGATCCAACCACAGTCATTCCCAATCCAACAATTTCTCCCTTCCATTCACAGAGTCTTGGTAGCTATTCCAACTCTTTGGAAAGCCAAGGAGAGAGAGGCTCACCATATCATCATTGGAAGTAGTTATTCCCACACTGCCAAGCTCATCTATGTAGGTGGTGAGCCTGTTCAGATATGTGGAAATAGTATCACCCTTCTCCATCTTGATTCTTTGAAGCTTATCCTTGAGCGCCAATTTCCTCTGGTCGCTATTGTTCTGGTAGAGGTCCTTCAATGTATTCCACATTGAAAATGGAGTATCCTTCCCATGGAGACTCGAGACAATATGGTCTCAAACTCCCTCAAGGATGATCTGTCTCGCCTTCACCACACACTTCTTCCACTCAGCCAACTCTTGTGCATTAGTTGAAGTTGGCTTTGGGATTTCTTGATCAATGAATTCCTTCAAGCCATTGCCTTCTAATATAGCCTCAATTCTATCTTTCCATGCTATGTAATTTGAGCTACCTTCCAAGGCATACTCGAGTCTCAAGCCATAGAACGCCATTGGCCAACCTTAAAGTATGATATGAATTTGATTTACACCTGCAACCCCGAACTTCAAACTTTGAATTCTCTTCTCAGTATACTATTCACAGCTCTGATACCATGTAGAAAATCTAATGGTAGGTTAACTCGCTAATACAATATAAATCAAAGCATAATACTATAATGTTGGGTCCCTATAATACTAGTGATTACCCCATTAATATTGTAGTTGCATCCCTTATTAATATTGTTGTGCCCCTATTATCCCCATATTGTTATTACTGTGCCCCATAGAATCCCTCTATTGTTATTTTTGTGGCTTTATATTATTATTGTTAGGTCGGCTGGGTTATATTGTGACTCATTAGACTCCTATATATAGAAAGGAGCTTTTTTCATTTGAATCATCCAAGAATTGTTCATTTATGTAATGTAAAGGAGATTTCCCCCTCAAAGAGGCTAAATTCTAAGGCGTTGATCTATCTTTTCTACCTTTTCTTGAGCTGGTTTCGTAACATTTGGTATCAAAGCTTTGGATTCTAGGGTTTCGCTGCTCCAAACAGATCATCGTGGCATTTTCGCTATAACTTTTTTCTATGACGTTTCAAAAGCTAAAAAAAAAGCCCGTTTGAGAAGAAATCGCACTGAATCTCAGGTCCAAATTTCAGAGCTATTCATGCCATATTTGTGGAGATATGATCTGAGGAAGTTGGTCTTCTTGCAGACTCCTGAATTTCATTCCAAACAGGTGACCTGGGGAAAATCGTCATAACTTTCTCTCTGAGCATCTGATTGAAATTTCGTAAGAAGGTACAGAAAGAGGACGAACTGTAGTTTCTTATATATATTCTTTAGAGCCAAAGGTCGAAACAGTGACTCGTGGCACGTCGTACAAGTTCGCTCTACTGAACTAGTCTATAATCATGTCATTGTGGGAGATTTTGCATAACTCTTCCTTGGAGAATCCAATTTGGATCAGATTGGTGGCATTGGAAAGAGGACACAGAGGGCTACTGCAAGTTGCAATTTCAGAACTGGATGATCTGAAAGTACAGAGATACATCAGAGGCAATATCGAGCTCCTACAAAGTGAAAAAAGGTGTGTAGATTCTTTTAAATTTTTGCTTAAGATTGGTTTGAAATTTTATTTTGAAGGAATTCAAAGGGCATAGTAGAGCATTATTATTGGTAACGGATGCCCCGAGGAAAGAAAATGCAAACACCTAGTAAGCAACCTGAAAGCCCTAGCATGACTCATGAAGAAGAGGAAGAAATGCTACATGATATATCAAGATTACAAGAACAAGTGCAACAAATGTCACACTCACAAAAGCTAACAGAAGCTAAGATAAATGGCGTGGAATCTAAGATAAAGGGCATGGAAGCTAAGATGGACGATTTGAAGATAGATTTGTAGACAGATTTGAAGAGAGACATGGCAGATTTGAAGACAAACATGGCAGATTTGAAGACAGATTTGACAAATTTTCTACAAGAAATACTTACTAACGGTGAAAAGGTTGTAAAGGAAACTCATGATGCGAACAAAAGAAATGTTAATCATGATTTCATAGACTCCAATGTGGGATCGAAGACCCACCATATTCCAAAAATCGATATGAGTAAGTTTGATGGCAAGGATCCCGCAACATGGATATTACAGATGGAGTAATTTTTCGATCTCAATAATGTGCAAAACACACAAAAGGTACATATTGCAACTTTATATTTGGAACCAAATCAGTTTGTATGGTATCAATGGCTTTGCTCTTGTAAACAAATTATCACTTGGGCAATTTTTACGGAAGAATTGACAGCACATTATGAGGATACAAAAAGCAACACTTTTTTTAGCCAATTGATAAGTCTCAAACAAAGGGTTCAATAATGGAGCACATTGAGGAGTTCCAAAAATTGAACATAAGGGTAAAAAATATTCCAGAGGAGCATAGGATTGATGTGTTCATAGGGTCTTTAAAGGATAATATCTAAAATGATGTTCGCCTTTGGGAACTTGATTCATTAAAGAAAGCATTCAGGTTAGCAAGAAAAATAGAAAGCAAAATTATGGCAACCAGGAAGCATACCACTCACAACTATAAAGATGGAAGTGTTGTTGCCCCTAGTCTTCCACAACCTATAAGTTTAACACCACAACAATTGGAAGAAAAAAGAGCAAAAGGGATTTGTTACAGTTGTGATAGCAAATACACTAAAGGTCATAAGTGTGCTGAGAAGAAATTATTCTACATAGATTGTGAAGAGGAAGAAGAAAAGGAGCAAGAAAGGTCAAAAGAAGAAGATATACTCCAGGAACAAAGCCTAGATAAAAAAGAAATGAATCCGACCATATCTTGTAATGCATTGGCGGGAATTACCACTCCTCAAACCATCAAGATAGAAGGACAAATCAAGAAGAAAAAGGTAATAGTGTTGATTGATTCAGGAAGTACCGACAATTTTATTGATTGTAAGGTAGCAAAAGAATTGAATTGCTTCGTATATCCAGCACCAGAGTGTCAAGTGATGGTTGCAAATGGAGGAACAATAAATTGCTCTGGAAAGTGCCATAATATCAAGCTATCGATGGGAGAATATGTATTGACTAGCCCAATGCTTTCCATTCGAATGGGAGGTGTTGATGTTGTACTAGGAGTCCAATGGCTACAATCCTTGGGTACAATAGCTTTTAATTTTCAAGAACTTTTCATGAAATTTTCTGTGGAAGGAAAGGAAGTTGAATTAAGGGGTATTGCAGGGAAACCAGGAAATATAATCAGCTCTGACAGTATGACAAAGCTTCTAAGAAAGGAACAAAGGGGTGTAATTGCACAATTATGTTCGCTAGATGTTTCCACATTGGAATCATCTATTTCTCCAGATCTCCAAAAAGTCTTGAACAATCATTCCAAGATATTTGAGACTCCCAAAGGTCTCCCACCTATTCGCGATCATGATCATGCTATTCATCTGATTCCAGGAAGTGTTCATCCAAACATCAGGCCGTACAGACATCCCTATGCCCAAAAGAGTGAAATTGAACGTATGGTTGCAGAAATGCTAGAGGCTGGTATAATTCAACCAAGTCAAAGTTCTTTCTCTACTCCAGTTGTATTAGTGCATAAGAAGGATGGATCATGGCGCATGTGTCCAGATTATAGGGAGCTCAACAAGCTCACTATTAAAGATAAGTTTCCGATTCCTGTCATTGATGAATTACTAGATGAATTGCATGGCTCAATTTACTTCACCAAGTTGGATCTTCGTTCAGGATATCATCAAATCAGAATGAAGACTGAAGACATTTCGAAAACAATATTTAGAACTCATGAGGGTCATTACAAATTTTTGGTCATGCCTTTTGGCCTTACCAATGCACCTTCAACATTTCAAGGTTTGATGAATTCCATTTTCAAACCATTCCTTAGAAAATTTGTGTTATTATTTTTTGATGATATACTAATCTACAGCAAGTCTTGTAAGGAGCATGTTGAACATGTTGACAGGGTGCTACAACTATTGGAGGAGAAACAATTATATGCAAAAAGATCCAAATGTTTCTTTGGAGTACAAGAGGTGGAATATCTGGGTCATATTGTATCTCATGAAGGAGTTAAGGTAGACCCTAGCAAAATTAAAGCCATTAAGGAATGGAAAATCACCACATCCATAAACCATCTACGAGGATTTCTTGGGTTGACAGAGTATTATCGCAAGTTTGTTAAGAATTATGGGAGAATAGCAGCACCTCTATCAACATTATTGAAGAAAGATGCATTTTCATGGACTCCAAAAGCAACAAAGGCCTTCGAACATCTTAAAGAGGCAATGTGCCAAGCACCGGTCTTAGCTACACCAGACTTCACAAAAACCTTTATTGTGGAATGTGATGCTTCATGAAATGGAATTGGCGTTGCTTTAATGCAAGATGAAAGACCCATTGCTCTTGAAAGTCATCCAATCAAGGGAAACTTTTTACACAAAGCTATTTATGAGAAGGAAATGTTGGAAATACTCCATGCACTTAAGAAATGGCGACCCTACCTAATGGGAAGACACTTCAAGGTAAAAACAAATCATGATAGACTTAAATACTTTTTAGAACAAAGATTATCCTCTGAAGAGCAACAAAAGTGGGTCACAAAGATGTTGGGTTATGACTTTGAAATCATCTACAAAAAAGGGAAGCAAAATGTGGTGGCAGATGCACTCTCAAGAAAGGATGAGGACGTGGAAGCATTGTTGTGCGCCATTTCTAACCAGATTGGATAAAGCGAAGCAAGGGAGGAATGGAAGAATGACGAAGAAGTGTGGGAACTTATTCGAAAGTTACAACAAGATTCCAGTACGTCTGATACATTTAGCTGGCAAAATGATTCTTTATGGTACAAAGATCGCTTATACCTCTGTAAGAATTCCCAACTAAAACAAAAGATTCTTATGGAATTGCACACTTCTCCCTTAGGAGGGCACTCAGGATTTTTAAAAACTTACCACAGGGTTAAGAAGGAATTTTTTTGGGATGGCCTTAAATCGGATATTCAAAAGTTTGTGGCAGAATGTTTGGTTTGCCAACAAAATAAAGTTGAAACAATTAAGACCCCGGGTCTATTACAACCTTTATCCATTCCAAGCCAACATTGGGAGGAGGTTTCAATGGATTTTATCACAGGTTTACCCAACTCTGAGGGAAAGAGTGTCATCGTGGTGGTAGTTGACAGACTTACCAAGTATGCACACTTTTGTGCATTATCACATCCATTTAAAGCCAGTACAGTATCTACTGCATTTACGAAAACAATTCAAAAGCTACATGGAAACCCAAAGATTATTGTAAGTGACAGAGATCCCATTTTCACTGGAAATTTTGGACAGAATTATTTTCTTGTCTTGGTACTCAGTTAGCTCATAGCTCATCTTATCATCCTCAATCTGATGGGAAAACTGAGATAGTAAACAAATGTTTCGAAGGATATCTTCGTTGTTTTGTATCTGATAAATAGACACAATGGGTCAAATGGTTGCCTCTGGTTGAATGGTGGTATAACACTTCCTTCCATATAGCAACAAAAATGACCCCTTTTATGGCACTTTATGGATATCAGCCACCATCCATCACATCATATTTAAGAGAAAATTCTAAGGTTCAAGCAGTGGAACATCACATCGAACATCAACAACAAGTCCTCCAACTCTTAAAGGATAACATCATGTTGGCACAGAATAGAATGAAACAACAGGTAGATCAACATCGCAGCGAAAGCAGTTTTGATGTAGGTGATTGGGTATTCCTATGGCTACAACCATATAAGAAAATGTCCCTCAAGCAAGCTAAGAAGGATAATAAATTATCACCAAAGTATTATGGTCCATACAAGGTGTTGCAAAAGATTGGTACTATGGCATACAAATTGGAGCTTCCTGCAGCTTCTCGATTGCACCTAGTTTTCCATGTTTCATGTTTAAAGAAGGTTATAGGCAACAAGCTCCCAGTTCAAACAATATTGCCAGAACTTGACGAGGAAGGAAAATTTATATTGGAACGGAAGCAACCACAGAAACAAGAACTCAACAGCTACGAAATCGATCAATTTCGGAGTATCTTATCAAGTGGAAGAACTTATCCGCTGAAGATTCCACATGGGAGGATGAGAATTTTATACAGAAGCATCCAGAACTACTCAAGCGTTGAGGACAACACTTTTTTGAAGGAGAGGGGCATGTTGGGTCCCCATAATACTAGTGATTACCCCATTAATATTTTAGTTGCATCCCTTATTAATATTGTTGTGCCCCTATTATCCCCATATTGTTATTACTGTGTCCCATAGAATCCCTCTATTGTTATTTTTGTGGCTTTATATTATTATTGTTTGGTCGGCTGGGTTATATTGTGATTCCTTAGACTCTTATATATAGAAAGGAGGTTTTTTCATTTGAATCATCCAAGAATTGTTCATTTATGTAATGTAAAGGAGGTTGCCCCCTCAAAGAGGCTGAATTCTAAGGCGTTGATCTATATTTTATATCTTTTCTTGAGCTGGTTTCATAACATATAACCTATTTCTACTATCTATTTGCGGAAGCTTAAAGATTAAGCTGAACAATTTAACCAGAAGAAGAAGAAGAATCAATGGCACAATACACATAAAAATACTTTGGGGAAAGCCTCAGCTAAAAACCCCACATTATTGTATTATTATACATGGTGGAAATACATAGGAATTATACAAAGCCTTAGCTCTCACAACTAGCCAGCTCTCAATACAATCCTCACAGATGCTCACAGGCAATCTTGGCTTCTCTCCAGCCTTCCTCTCTACCCTCCAAGCTCCTATTTCCTTGATTTGTTCCTTGTGGATGATTTTCCTTTTACCAAGTGGAAAACCAAGCCTCCAAAACTGCGCAATCCTCAAGGATTCATGCATGCAGTCAAGGATTCATCCTTGAGGATTGCGCATTTTTGGAGGCTTGGTTTTCCACTTGGTAAAAGGAAAATCATCCACAAGGAACATCGCAAGGAAATAGGAGCTTGGAGGGCAGAGAGGAAGGTTGGAGAGAAGGTAAGATTACCTGTGAGCATCTAAGAGGATTGTACTGAGAGCTGGCTAGCTGTGAGAGCTAAGGCTTTGTATAATTCTTATGTATTTCCACCATGTATGATAATACAATAGTGTGGGGTTTTTTCTGAGGTTTTCCCCAAAGTATTTTCATGTGTATTGTGTCATTGATTCTTCTTCTTCTAGTTAAATTGTTAGGCTCGATCTTTAAGCTTCCACAAATTGATTGTAGAAGTAGGTTATAGTATTCTTCTTTAATTTATATTGCATTATCGGGTTAACCTACCATCAAATTTTCTATAGTTTGAAAGTTTTTCTAGTCATCAAATAAGTTGGACCACCAGTTGCTAATCATCTTTAATATTTGAAGTCATTAACTAAGCCACCAACTGGCAATCATGATTTTCATAAGAGATAAATAAGTTGTTGGTTGTGCTAATAAATTATAGTTACATATTTATTATATTATATAAATATAATACAAACATAAATTTATATATTACTTTCTATAATATATAATGGAAAATCTCATCCAAACCATTTCAAAAGATTTGAATTTGAATTGAACTTGATCATCCCTGAACTTGAATTGTGTGACATAGCCTTTAATAGAAATTCCTTGAAGTTGAATTTAGTCGTTATGCAACCCGCTCACAAAATAGAAGAAAAGATAGATCAACAACTTAAAAATCAGCCTCTTCGAGGGGGCAACCTCCTTTACATTACAAAAATGAACAAATATTAGATGATACAAATGAAAAGACCTCCTTTCTATATATAGGAGTCTAAGGGGTCCCAATACAGTTAGAGCCTACATAACAATAATATTGTAGGGGCACAACAATAACAATAGTGGGCTTCTATGCGACACAATAATAACAACATGAGGACCATATGGGGCACAATAATACAATAAGGGGGTTGCACTAATAACAATAAGGGGTTACACTAGTAGTATAGGGACCTAACATGTCCCTCTCCTTCAAAAGTGTTGCCCTTGATGCTTGAGTAGTTTTGGACGCTTCTGTATAAAATTCTCATCCTCCCATGTGGAATCTTTAGTGGATAAGTTCTTCCACTTGATGAGATACTCTAAAATTGATCGATTTCATAGTTGTCGATTTCTTGTTTTTGTGACTGCCTCAGGTTCCAATATGATTTTTCCTTCCTTGTCAAGTTTTGGCAATATTGTTTGAACTAGGCTCTTCTCACCTATAACCTTCTTTAAGCATGAAATGTGGAAACCTGGGTGCACTCGGGAAGATGCAGGAAGCTCCAATTTGTATGCCATAGTACCAATATTTTGTAACACCTTGTATGGACCATAATACTTTTATGATAATTTATTATCCTTCTTAGCTTTCTTGAGGGACATTTGTTTGTATGGTTGTAGTCATAGATATACCTAGTCACCTACATCAAAACTTCTTTTACTGCGATGTTGATCTACCTGTCGTTTCATTCTATTATGTGCCAAAGTGAGGTTATCCTTTAAGAGTTTGAGAACTTGTTGTTGATGTTCAATGTGATCTTCCACTTCTTGAACCTTAGAATTTTCTTTTAAAGATGATGTGATGGACAGTGGATGATATCCATAAAGTGCCATAAATGGGGTCATTTTTTCTGCAGTATGGAAGGAAGTGTTATACCACCATTCAGCCAAAGAAAACCACTTTACGCATTGTGTATGTTAATCAGATATAAAGAAATGAAGATATCCTTCCAAAAATTTGTTCACTATCTCAGTTTTCCCATCAGATTGAGGATGATAAGATGAGCTATGAGCTAATAGAGTACCCAGACAAGAAAATAATTTTGTCCAAAAATTTCTAGTGAAAATGGGATCTCTGTCACTTACAATAATCTTTGGTTTTCCATGTAGCTTTTGAATTGTTTCCATAAATGCAGTAGCAACTATTCTGGATTTAAATGGATGAGATAATGCACAAAAGTGTGCATACTTGGTAAGTCTATCAACTACCACCATGATGACACTCTTTCCTTCAGACTTGGGTAAACCTGTGATAAAATCCATTGAAACCTCCTCCCAATGTTGATTTGGAATGGATAAAGGTTGGAATGTAGAAGGTGCATTGGTAAGGCCAAAAGGCAAGACCAAAAATTCATAATGACCCTTATGAGTTCTAAATGTTGTTTTCGGAATGTTTTCAGTCTTCATTCTGATTTGATGATATCCTGAACGAAGATCCAACTTGGTGAAGTAATTTTCTCCATGTAAATCATCCAATAATTCATCAATGATAGGAATAGGAAATTTATATTTAATAATAAGCTTGTTAAGATCCCTATAATCGAGAAACATTCGCCCTGATCCATACTTTTTGTGTACCAATACCACTGGAGCAGAGAAATAACTTTGACTACGTTGAATTATACCAAACTCTAGGATTTCTACAACCATACGTTCAATTTCACTCTTTTGGGCATATGGATATATGAAAGGCCTAATGTTTGGGGGAAAATTCCTATAATTAAATGAATAGCATGATCATGATCATGAATAGCTGAGAGGCCTTTGGTAGTCTCAAATACCTTGGAATGATTGTCCAAATATTTTTGGAGATCTTGAGAAATAGATGATTTCGATGTGGGAGCCTCTAGTGAACATAATTGTGAAATTACACCTCATTGTTCTCTCTTTAGAAGCTTTGTCATGCTGTTAAAGTTGATTATCTTTCCTAGTTTACCTGTGATACCTCTTAGTTCAATTTCCTTTCCTTACCAAAAAAAAATCAAGCAAAGTTCTTGAAAATTAAAAGCTATCGTACCCAAAGATTGTAGCCATTGAACTCATAGTACAACATCAGCACCAGCCATTGGAATGGAAAGAATTGGACTATTCAAGACATATTCTACCATGGATAGCTTGGTATTATGAGACTTTCCAGAGAAATTTATGGTTCCTCCATTTGCAACCATTACTTGATACTCTGGTGCTGGATATAGGAAACAAGTCAATTCCTTGGCTATCTTACAATGAATAAAATTATGGGTACTACCCAAATCACTCAACACTATTACCTTTTTCTTCTTGATATCCCCTTCTATCTTGAGAGTGGGTAATTCCTGTCAATGCATTACAATATATGGTCAGATTCATTTCTTCTTTCTCTGGGATTGATTCCTAGTGTATATCCTCTTATTTTGACATTTCTTGTTCCTTTTCTTGCTCCTCTTCCCCATCTATGTAAATAAATTTATTCTCAACACACTTATGACCTTCAATGTATTTTCTATCATAATTGTAACAAAGCCCTTTTGCTCCTTTTTCTTCTAATTTGGTTGGTGTCAACCTTGTAGGTGGTGAAAGGCTAGGTGTAACAACACTTCCATATTTATAGTTATGAGTGGTAGGCTTCCTTGTTGCCATAATTTTGCTTTCAATTTTTCTTGCCAACATGTATGCCTTCTCCAATGAATCAGGTTCCCAAAGGTGAACCTCATGTTGGATGTTATCATTTAAAGCCCCTATGAAGACTTCAATCCTATGCTTCTCTGTAATACCATTTACCCTTATATTCAATTTTTGGAAGTCCTCAATGTGCTCTGTCATTGAACCCTTTTGTTTGAGATTTATCAATTGGCCAAAGAAGGTGTTTCTCTTTGTATCATCATAATATGCTATCATTTCCTCCGTGAAAATTCACCAGGTGACAAGTGGTTTACGAGAACAAATCCCTCTATACCATACAAACTGATTTGGTTCTAAATATAAAGATGCAATACGTACCTTTTGAGGCGGTTGCACATCATGTAGATCAAAATATTGCTTTATCTGTCATATCCAAGTTACCGAATCCTTGCCATCAAATTTCCTCATATCTATATTTGTAATATGGTGGGTCTTCAATCCAACATTAGAGTCTATGAAATCATGATTAATATTTCTTTTGTTCTCATCATGAGTTTCCTCTACTACCCTTTTGGCACTAGGGATCCTTTCTTGTAGTGACTTTGTCCCACCTTCCTTCAAACCTTCCATGTCTTTCTTCAAATATTCCATGTTTCCATTTAATTTTTCCTCTATACCATGTATCTTAGTGATCATATCTTCGATCACATTCTTCAAATCATTCCTCCAATTTTTCTTACTAGGTGTTTTTATTTTCTTGATTCGAGTCGTTATTTTTCTTTCTTTTAGGAGCTCAATATTGAATCTGTTGTGTCTCTAAAATTTCAGATCTCCAAGATTTGAAATTGTGAACTGTGGTAGCCCTCTGCATCCTCTTTCCAATGCCACCAGTCTGATCGAAATTGGATTCTCCAAGAAAGGGTTATGCCCAATCTCCCAAAATGACCTGATTATATACATTTCAGTAGAGCGAACTTGTACAAAGTGCAACATGTCACTATTTCGACCTTCGGACCTGAAAACGATATACAAAAAACTAAAATTTGTCCTCTTTTTGTATCTTCTTACCCAATTTTAATCTGATTCTTAGAGAGAAAGTTATGATGATTTTCCCAAGGTCACCTGTTTGGAATGTAATTCGGGAGCCTGCAAAAAGCCTAACTCCCTTGGATCATATCTCCAAAAATATAGTGAGACAATATCTGAAATTAGAACCCAAGGTTCACCCAGATTTCTGCTCCAATGGGTTTTAATTTTAGCTTCTTGAACTTCATAGAAAATGTTATAGTGAAAATGCCACGATGATTTGTTTGTAGCAGCAAAACCCTAGAATCCAAAGCTCTGATGCCAAATGTTATGCATCCAGCTCACAAAATAGAAGAAAAGATAGATCTACTTAAAAATCAGCTTCTTCGAGGGGGAAACTTCCTTTACATTACAAAAATGAACAAATCTTGGATGATACAAATGACAGGACCTCCTTTCTATATATAGGAGTCTAAGGGGTCCCAAGACAATTAGAACCTACATAAAAATAATATTGTAGAGGCACAACAATAACAATAATGGGCTTATATGGGGTACAATAATAACAACATGGGGACTATATGGGCACAATAATACAATAAGCGGGTTTCACTAATAACAATAAAGGGTTACACTAGTAGTATAGGGACCTAACATTAGCATCAACTTTCAAAGTCAAGTTAGTGGATATTATCATATAATACAACCAAAGTATACTTTTAGAATGGATATTGATTTATTCAAGGTTGGAGCTTATGGCGGTTGACACTTCTCGCTCTTATTGGTCAAGGAAACTATCACAGGTAACACTTAGTCGATAGATACAATATTTTTTGTAATAGTCTTATTTTTTAATTGTAATATAAGAATCATTTCTTTCTCTTTAAAGGGAAGAAACATTATGTGATATTGAAGGGGATAAGAATTATAAAGGGAAGCAACATTATGCGGTATTGAAGGGGACAAGAATTACAAAAAGAAATATGTAGTGAATTCTAGCTTGTGTGGGGAGATATAGAACGAATTAAATCTCAACATAAAGAAGGGAGGTTGAAATTGCTATAGTCGTTAGTCATTTTTAATCTAGTATCTTGAAGTTGGAAGTTGTTCTATTCATCAAATAAGTTGGACAATTTTTTATATAGATAATTACAGTTTGTTAGAGAGTGTTTAGGTATGACCATGCCTTGAATTATTTTGCAAATGGAACTAATTTCTAAATCTGGATGGTAAGAAAAGTAACTCATCTTAGCCAAACTTTGTGTTTATAATTTTAACATCTATTTAATAGTTTAATTTTAGGGCCATTGTTATTGATTGTTGTATTTTGACATCTTGAATTAATTAATAATGAGAATCATTCCCAATTAGTTTCTAAACCTATAGCGAGTAGGATTGAAGCATATAGCTCATTATTCATAATTGCATCATATATACTTACTATTTTTTACTTTTTGACATGTAAATAAGTCTTTTAGAGGAAGATATTTATTTATCACAACCGATTTACATGATTTACAACGTCAGAAATCAATCTTTGGTGTAATTTCATATTTTAGGTTTGATAATTACATATCATTTATAGCTTATAAATGTCTTCAAAGTTTCACTTCTAATTTAGTATTCAACTGAACATATTGAGTATCTTATACGTAACTATTTTTCCCTCCACCCACTTCTTGTAACTTCCATAACCATTAGGTAGGGACATGCAATTTCGATGCTATTTTTCTTGTTTAGTAAAATATTTTCCAAGACTTTACAAAGTTTTATAATTTATTGAAAGTTTTATAAAGTTTCAAGACCTAATTTTTTAAAGTCTAATTCTTTAAAGGGTGTTAGCTCAATGGAAGAGCACCTGCTTTACAAGCAGGAGGTTGGTGGTTCAATTCCATCGTGCCCTGATATTCATATGGAATTGTGACGATTATTTTTTGGTGACAAAGTCTCTTTTGACCATCACCAATGAGCTTATGGTGACATTTTTTTACCCTCACCAAAATATGAAATGGTTACGGTCAACGAACACCACCATATATATATGCATCAATAGTGACAACCATAAAAGGTCTATCACCATAAATCATTGTTGTTCATATGAAATGGTGACAGTCACTATCTGTCATTATAATCATTATTCATGACAGACCTTGAATGTCACCACAACACCTATACTTTTGGCAATGTGGCCTTTGGTGACGTTCAATTTTTGGTGATAGAGGCTCTTTTGACCATCACCAATGAGCTTATGGTGACATTTTTTACCCTCACCAAAATATGAAATGGTGATGGTCAATGAATGTTGCCATATATATGCATCAATAGTGACGACCATTAAAGGTCCATCACAACAAATTGTTGTTTTTCATATGAAATTGTGACAATCAATATCCGTCATTATAATCATTATTCGTGCTAGACCTTGAATGTCACCACAACACCTATATTTTTGGCAACGAAACCTTTGGTGACATTCTATTTTTTGGTGATAAATGCTAAGGTCCGTCACCATTGCTCATATGAAACGGTGACAATCACTATCGGTCATTATAAATCATTATTGGTGATGGACCTTGAATGTCACTACAATAACTATACTTTTGGTGATGTTCAGTTTTTGGTGACATAGGCTCTTTTGACAATCACCAATGAGCTTATGGTGACATTTTGTGACCCTCACCAATGCCATTTTTTCTTGTATTGATTTAGCCAAAATAGGTCTCATCCTTCCTCCTATTTCCTTGTGCAATTCCTAAGGAAATTAGCCCCTAAAAAATAGGGGTATTTCCTATTTCCTTGCGCAAATCCTAGAGATATTTCTCACCTGTTCCAATGCAAAACCTATACCCTCAATAGTATACAATTGATAATTACAATGTGCCTTTTCCTCCAACTCAACTAAGAAATTCGAATTGCATGCATGTCTAGGGATATTTTTAGTAAATTGACTAGTTAACTAAGAGATTAGTGAGTTAACAACAATTACTACTACTCAACTGAACTCCTACTGACTCTATTCATGACTAGAACTCAGATCACTGAGTTTCACTAACTATAAATCCAATATATTTCTAGATCTTAGCAATCAACTCATGCACAACTCTACTTCTTGCCCACAAACTCGAATTGACTAATTTAACTAAGTGATAATGCCATGTCATTCCTGTTAACTGCAACTCAAGTCATCTTGCTAATGTGGAATTTCAAATTTCTTCATTTGTCTGAAGTACAAGTCAAATGAAACCTTTTCTTGCTACAATTTAAAAATTCATGATTCCATTGTTTCTTCCTTCTGTCTCATGGGAAACCTATTTTTAAGTGGAATTCAAGCTAGAGGGAGGGTGAGTTATAAATATCCTAGACTCTAATGCACATTGATACAATTTTCAATTAATTTAATTCGTCAATTATTTGCTACTGCAGATTTTGCCGTACTCTCGCACCTCCACACTCAAAAAAGAAGAAGTGTGAAGGTACAAGAGTGCATATACAAGCAGAGAAGTGCTTCATCATATAATTTCAAATTTTGCAGTGATATTTATCCTGAATTTTATTTCATAAGTAGATTCTAATTATGGCCAGATCTGTTGTTGTGAATCATTATTCCGTATTGTCGATTTTGGTACCAGGTAAATACGTCAAGGAGCTATCAGTGTTAATATATGATCACAACAATGACTCTAGTCATACTCATATCGACTTCAAAGATTTCATGGTAACTATCGTCATTACACATCTCAACGCTTAGGTTGCAAATAGTCGTGCACAAAATTTTATAGTGAAAGTTGATGGTTGGATTTACCATACTTACACATAAAAAATTCACAGAGCATAGCTTGGGGAAGCATTATAGACCACTTCACTCAGTGATATAATTAATTTAATGGTTATGTAATATCATATAAGTAGTATTGCAACTTGTTTACCTATATGGAAGAACAAATACAGGAAAGCAAATGTGCAAAGCAGTGCCTATACAGAAGAAGTCATCTACAGGGGAGAGATGTATGGAAGAATTGTGTGGAGGTAGGAATAGTGATAGATTTCAGAAACGATTGTAAAATGGAATGTTTTCAAATAACAGCAAGCATAGACAGTGTACTTCCTTAATCGCATTAGCATATCAATAACTATCAAAAGAGGAAGGGACTATGTTGCTATGCAACTATCACTCTTGTTTATTTTTTGATGCATCACATTGTTTTATTTGGATATTCAATGTTCGTGTCATATATATATATATATATATATATATAAAGTAAGGGTTGGTTGATATATTAGATTAAAAAAATGGTTTGTCATTTATGCAAAGGTTATTTTAATTGTGTACAATCCAATAAACAATTAATTTTCACCTTCAATCTTTATTAATTTAAAATCTAGTAAAAAATAAATTGTATTCATTTTTACTTACTATAAAAATATGTTATATATAAAAAAGATTCCTTTAGAATCAAGAAGGACATATGTATTCTTATTTTTTAGGTCACACTGTCATGCGGAAAGAGTCGATAGTGCAGACACAACCGACCTCCCTAGAAGCAAAAGCTTTCTAGTGACAAACAAGACAAATAAACACTACCTTTCTCTAAACATGCATTGAGAACACAAGTAATCAGGGGATCTTAACATACCTTTAGTCCAACGCTTTGTAGTAGTCCAGCCTCGCCGATCCGGATGAGCTCCTCCTTCTCTTCGAAACCTGCATTCACTAACAAGCCAAAAGATTAAATAGCACCTGATAAACTCATAAAACAATACATATCTATCATATGGACCAAGGAGTATATGAAACAAATCATGAATAACAATCTGTTGAGAAAAATGAGTTCATTTGTATTAAGAGGAAACAAAAGGAACCATTACAACCTGAGCCTTGGTGTTGTGCAAGTCCCTCCTAGGGTCCAGCAAGAGTTTTCCTTTACTTTGATCAGCTCACCCACTCTCAAATAAGGCTAGGAAAGGATGGGAATCTCTCCTCTCAAGCTTTACAAGGGAGTCCTAATTCCAGCAGCATATACCCTTAGGAATGTTCAGCTTTCAGCCTCCCCTCCCTCTGGCCCAATGCCTGTATTTATAGTGCTCTAGAGGAAGTTATTCAGGTCCACCATCAATGGGATAAGCCCCTCTTTGGATGGGATAGCTCCCCTCTTGATGGGATAAGTTCCTCTTTGGTAGGGATACATGAACCATCTGGAGGCGCTTCATACACGTCAAACAAGCTTCTAGAATGCTCTAGAAATGACCACAAGTAACTTTTTTGGAGTGAAACTTGCGCCTTTTGACCTTTACAGGAGTACGCACCCATTGCTTTACAGACAGAGCGTACAAGTACGCAGGTATTGTGAACTTGGGGTGCGTACACGCAGGTAAGGCTAAGAGAAACTGCGTACCCAGAGATATATAGATTTTTAATGACTTTCTCTCTTTCTTGGAGTTTGACATGGAGAGCAGAGGTATGAGGCTTGCCAAGGAGGATAGTATGACAGTTGATGGAGCCATACTAACTGCAAATAGTCATGGTGACAAATTTTAGTGTAACAGATTTCCCCCTAAAGTGCGAAGCCTGTAGTAGATTAGGGTTTCATATCATTTAGGAAGGGTGAAGTACTTTATCATTTCAAGGATTATCTTGTGGACAGCCCAGTCGGGACCTGCAAGTATTCAACACAAAATACATATATATGATCATATCATCGCTGAGGTAGGCATTCCCATACTCAGATTGAAAACTTTAACTAATTGACTATCTACTGCTCTGATACAGGAATGATTCTGCAATACATCATAATCATAGACTTTTGTAGACACAGTATGGACGCAGCCATCTGTTTATAGTTAGTCTACTGTATAATGAATACAAAACTCCTCGCAGCCTGGATGGTGGAAACTAGATCCAGGGTCTTCATTTCTACTTCCCGAACAGGTACGATTCTATCCATGCGAATAAATGAGTTGATGTCGAACATGGTAGAAACCACTTGATTACTAGTCAATGATGTAAACTGTTAACAAGCGTGAGAGAAACCACCAGTGATGTCAATGGTTCTCAAAGTACCTAGTACAATCCATGAGATGTGAATGAATGAGTTGATGTCGAACATTTCACGGAATCCTTCAATCGAAATTCAATGATGTAAACTGTCGTCAAAGGCGAGAAACCTGCCATTGATGCATGCAGACTTCAAGGTACTGACGATTCCTAGGTCATCTTTCTAGATAATGTGCTGATGTCGATAGAAAGTGACCCGTTGTAGGCAAGCCCACAACACGAAATCATAGATCAAGTTGAAGAAATGTGGCTGTAAGGACTGACTCAGGGATGGTCAAAAATGGATGACGAGTATTTTGCAGATGAATGTTTATTGCAGAGACCTCTTGAACACATAACGACACGACAGATGGCTTGGTGACATTTGACCCAAAGTTAATACCCGGCTAAAGACTTTCAATGTGATTTGATCAACTGTGAGGCAAAGGATTTCCCAACCCAGGTGAATGAAAAGTGTCGTGTTCAAGAGTGGTAATAAGGCTTCTTCTGAGACAAAGGATAACAAATGGGCTCATTTTTCTCTCTTTTCCCCCACCATTTCTGGCAAGTACCTCTTTATTTTTTACAAGCTTGAGGAGGATAACATATGCTTGATTATAAGCTCATCCTTCAGATGAGTCCAACTTAGTTTTGATTCGAACCCTAAGAAGGAGTGGTTCGTTCCTGTTTGTAATCGAACAGGTCCTTTACTGTGAAATTTTAACAAGTCCAGTATAGGAGAAACTCGGCGTTTTTCATTTTTAGAGAGTCTGAAAAAACTTAAGAAGACTCTAGGTTGAACTTTTTCGTAAAGTTGTGTCTCCCAAGCCCGGAAAAGTATAAAATAATACTTGAGAGAACCGCTTAGTCTTGCGACCAAGGAGTACTTTCATGATTAGTGCTTTTGACCTAAAAAGTAAAAAGCGATCAAGGACATGTCGTTTTATTTCCAGTATCGAGTTTGAAACGACAAAAACCCGGCAACCTTTTCCTGTTTTTACGGTCAGAAAAGAGCTATAAGGGGACCGTCTTTTAATTCCGTTTTAACGAGTGTAAAAGAAACGCTCGGCAATCTTTTCATGTTTTAGGAGTCAAAAAAGGGCTTAAAAGATGACTCTGATGTTTTGGTTCGTGAAAAATGATAATTTTCCCTGAAAGTCCTTTTGTCTTGCACAAAAACGACACATTACTCATACCTGTTTAAGATAAGCAAAAATGCATTGAGAAATATCCTTCCATGGTGAAAAATAAACAAACTTAGCATTCATTTATCCAAAAAACCTATAAAAAGACCTTTTACCATGTCATTTTTACCATTTTACTGTTGAGGGAGAGAAAAGGGCTTTTGGCAAGAAACTTCCCGTGGACTTTGCGGAGAATCCAACCGTCGGAATCGAGTGCCGTCTCTTTCAGGTATTTCACAACATCCTCCTCTTTGTTTTCATCCATTTAGAATTTCATTTTAAGCCCTAGTTTGATTTTTTAGGGGCTTTGGGGTTTTCGGATCCGCTTTTCGGGGTACGCAGGTGCCCCATGGGCGACCTGCGTACCCCGACATTTTCGTTAATGGTAAAATGGCAGGAGTACGCAGCCTACCTTCAGAACAGCTGCGTACCCACGCTCTGTTTTCTGAAAGCGGGGTGCGTACTCCGCGCAAAGTGAATTTAAAACCCCAAATCTCAAAGCTAAACCATTAATTTTTTATTTAATGAATTCTAATGAATGTTGGTAGATTGCCCACCATGCTTGATTGGCGCGAAAGAGAACACGAAGATGTCGATTTGGCCGCAATAGATCATCAACCTTCCATTGATGCTTTGAAGGCATCCGGTCTCTACAAATACTGGGCCATACCTAGCATGAGGGCCCAGGTGCGATTCTTAGAATGGCTGGTTGAAAGGTGGAACGTTCAGGATCAATGCTTCTACATCGGAGGGCACCAGCTCGAGATAGAGCCCTCAGACATATATTTTCTCACTGGTTTGCCTAATAGGGGCGAGCAACTGACTCTGTCCGGGACTAGGCCGGGTGGCCAATCCCTTGCTAGCCTCTGGCTAGAGTGGTGCAATAATCAGCACCAGGAGAAAGGGATAGAAATCAAATACATATCCCTGCCTGAACTTATGGTAATTGCCTTTACAGTTACCAGACTCTGTGGCGCAGCCGCTTTGCATATTGCCACCAGGTCCCAAATGCGGATGGCGATTGATTGCTACCGAGGCACCATTTTCAATTGGTGTGACGCTGTGTTGGCCAATATGAAGGGCCAACTGACTAGGGCAAAGAACGGGCAATTAAAGACCTTTGGGTATGGGCCTCTAGTTGTGAGCTTTGCCCTAGAGAGGGTTCCGATGCTGATCCCACAGCATCTCACTGTTGCAGCTGGGCCTCCTCGGGAGCCAAAGTTGATGCGATGGGTTGCGATGATGGCCCGGCATCCTGATGAGGGAGCGGGAGTTGTCCGATTTCCTGCGGATTACTTTCACTGGTTGGAGGACCAGGTCTTTGCAATCCAGGATTTTCCTTATGCCGGAGTAGATTTTCGTGGTGATCCGGACATGGTTCTTCCACAGGGAGAACAATGGGACGACAGAGGTACTTCATTTTTCACAAGTTTTTAAATTATTTACTTTTTTGTTTGTTTTTTATATCGTCTCAAAACTGACAGTGACAATTTTCAAAATGCAGATGTAGGTCCACAGCGTCCGGCCAATCTCCGGCCATTCGAGAGAAGAGTACCAGTTGCACCAGCACCGGCCCCACAGGATGCGGCCGCAGAGACCTTAGCCGAGTTGGAACAGGACCTAGAGCGTCTCACGGCGGACATACCAGAGACGACTATAGACGATATTCCTATCCGACTTCAGCGCTATGTGGTCGCATTTCCAAGACCTTTCAGGAGGTTCCTGTGTAGGGTAGCGCGGGCAGTGGTCTCGTATAGAGAGCACCACCAGTGATTGCCTAGTCACTTTTTGTAGACACATGTGACATTTTTGGTTTTTTGTACTTATCATTTTTGCCGATCATAAGGTGTTTTTCAACCTATGATCGAAGACGATGTATATTTTTGACACACTCCTATCTATATATATATCATTATTACCGGCTTATCTTGTTAAACATGTATGATGAAATGTTTTTAAATTTATATTTATGATTATCGCAAATGTCTGTCTAACATTCGAGAAGCAATTGCATCTGCTAATGTATTTAATGACCTTGGAATATGCTGATATTCAATGTAATCAAATTCACGTTCCAAGAGGCGCACTCTCAAAAATAACCTTAACAACACTGGATTTCTAATGGCATATACTCTATTAAGCTGTAATACAACGAGTTTAGAATCTAACCTCACTATCAAACTCCGAATCCCAAATGAAATAGATTCAGATAATAACTCAATCACTGCACTGTATTCTGCAATGTTGTTTGTTGTTTGACCGAGGCTCACCCCATGCATAGAAACTAACTCGTCAGAGGGCGAATAGATAACCCAAGCTGCGGAAGAGATATTCCATGTACTACGACAAGCACCATCAGCAAATCCAATGTACGTTTGGAGAGGCGTCGACATCTGCAATATCAAGAGTAAAACCAAGATAAGCCAGAATAACGACGAAAAACACACTCTCTAAGCTAAGCACACTGTCTATACTAACAAACACACCAGCTAAAAAGAAAAACTAACCTAACTAAATCTCCATACCGATCATTTAAGCATAATACCTCTTTAGGTAAAGTCCATTTCTGGGCTTACCCAAAGAGTCCCCATCAAAATCTACCAGCTCATAGGCCCCTTTTGCTAGCTTTCGCTTGACAATGTAGGGCCCATGCCACATAGGAACGAATTTGCCAGCACCTAATTTATCGTTAGCTTGATCATATAATAGCACTAGGTCTCCTTCCGAAAAATTATGAGGGGTCACGTTGCGATCATACTGAGCTTTCATCCTTTTTGCGTGAGTCTCGATTTCCAATGCAGCGTCACGTCGAGTCTCATCTAATTTAGCTAAGTATAATAGACACTTCTCCTCTTCGGAAGTAGCTGGAAGTAATTCGACAGCCATTTGAAGTGATGGGATTTCGCATTCAATAGGCAGCACAGCTTCCAAACCATAAACTAGTTGGAAAGGAGTGAACCCTGTTGATGTTTTCACTGAGGTTCGGTACGCCCAAAGCGCTGAAAATAACATGTTGTGCCAATTCGACCGATGAATACCAATGATTCGTCGGATCATGATAACTAGAACTTTGTTGATAGACTCAACCAGGCCATTGGCTTGTGGATAATAAGGAGTAGAACTATCATGACGTAAACCAAGCTGGCCTGTAAGTTCTGTCATCATAATGTTTCGAAAATGGCGCCCATGGTCAGTGATTATCGCTTGTGGGACACCAAACCTAGCAATAATATGATTGAATACGAAAATTGCAGCTGTCTTGCCGTTTGCCTCGAATGTAGGCATCGCCTCAGCCCACTTAGTAAAATAATCAACCGCAAGGATGATATACGCATGCCCCCCGGCCGAGTGAGGGTTACATGTAATAAAATCGATACCCCATTTAGCAAAAGGACCAACGGCAATTATAGGGTCGAGAGGAGCAGGTGGTGCGCGCATCTTACGATCAAACACTTGAGAGTTGTGGCATTTTCGGACCGCAATGATACAATCTTTAAACATGGACGGCCAGAAGTAGCCAGCACGCAACACCTTCTGGGCTGTGGCATACCCAGACATATGACCGCCACACGCTCCAGAATGACAGTCATTCATAACCCTTTCTGCCTCTTCATGAGTTAAACAACGACGAAAAACCAAATCTGCCCCACGACGATAAAGAGTGTCTCCAATAATTTTGTACTGTTGGGACTGGAATCGAATTTTCCGACGTTCCGACTTTGAAGCTTCGGGCCGAAAGGATTGGGTTTGGAGATAGATGATTATATATCCATACCACGGATCTACAGTGCTGATGAGAAACAGAGATTCGTCCGCAATGGGTTCCTCTGCCACAGTTTCCGTGTGAGCACGCGGGAAGTCACACATCAACTCTGCAAAAACTAAAGATTTCTTAGACTTAGATTTTTCAAACTCCAAGTCGAACTCTTGCAAGATAACAATCCATTTAGAGTACTTGCCCCCTAGCAATTGTTTAGTCAAAATGTAAAGCATAGGGTTGCAATCCGAAATGACTGTAGTTTTACAGAGAAGAATGTAATGACGAAAACGTTGGACAGCCTGAACAACTGCCAGGGCCAATTTCTCCACATGCGAATATTTTAGCTCAGTGGGATTTAACGTCCTACTAAGATAATATATCACATGTTCCGTTTCGAATTCATCTTCCTGTACTAAGACCATTCTAATGGTGGAATAAGCGGCGGCGAGGTACAAAAAGTAATCCTGGTTGTAGTTGGGAGAATGCAGCAACGGCGCATGGGTCAACGCGTGCTTTAGCGCATCAAAAGATTTCTGAGCTATCTCATCCCAAGAGAATTGAGCATTTTGTTTCAACAACCGGGTAAAACCCTTGGTAATCTCGGCGTAGTTAGGAATGAATCGGCGTAAAAAGTTTGCTTTCCCTTGCAAACTTTGGAGTTGGCGCAGACTCGAAGGAGGAGGCAATTTGATCATAGCTTCGACCTTCGAGGGATCGACGCGAATGCCGGCTTTTGAAACTACAAATCCCAGCAATCGTCCCACTTCTATGCAGAAGACACATTTGTGTGGGTTCAACCGTATACGATAATGCCTACACCTCATAAAAATTGCTCGTAAATGGACAAGGCGATCAGCTCGATGTAAGGAGTGAGCGGGCAAATCATCGAGATACGGTTGCACAATGTGCTTTATGTCATGAAATGCATAAGACATCGCCCTTTGAAAAGTGGCTCCGACATTCTTAAGCCCAAAAGGTAATTTGCAATAAGCAAATGTCCCCCATGGACAAATGAAAGCCGTTTTTGGTTGATCGGCAGGTAGAATATTGATTTGGTTGTAACCGGAAAAAACCGTCCATAAAGGAAAATATTTCACTGCCGGCACAATCATCAATTATTTGATCGATATAGGGTGTTGGATAGTTGTCCTTGGGACAAGCACGATTGACATCCCTATAGTCGATACATATTCTTATTGTTCCCTACTTTTTGTTAACCGGAACAATATTCGATACCCAATCCGTTAACGGGATCGGATAAATGAAACCTGCTTTCAACAGCTTCTCAACTTCTGCTTTAATTGCAGCCGCTTTCCGAGGGTGTATCTGACGCAGACGTTGCCGAACGGGTTTAGCGTCCGGGTAAGTCTTGATCTCATGTACAACAATGGAGGGATCAATTCCTGGCATTTCCTCATATGACCAGGCAAACACGTCGCGGAATTCTTGAAATAGGGCCTTGTATGTTTGAATTTCGTCATCTGAACACGAGGCACCTATATGAATGTGTTCAATAATTCCGGGTTTCACTGAAATGTCAATGGGGATAGTGCGAGAAACGTTTCCCAAATTCAGCTCTGAATCAGGATGTTTCATTTGACTCTAAGCGTCTTTGACATATTCAGCTGTAAAGATTGATGAGAAATCGTTTTCAAAAAGATCATCCTCAGGTAAAAACGAAGATCTATGATGGAGATCTTCCCATGGTAAATCGTCTACACACAGGACTTCACAAAGTTTTTCGTCAGATGACACAACTTCGGGAAACGTTATTAACTTTGAGGTGGACGCGAAAAGGGATTCCTCACGGACCACATTCATTTGGTCACTTTGGGTTGAACTTGGGTCGGAAAAAGACTGCACGGCTTCATAGGCAATTTCATATGGACTCAAAGGCATTGCATCACCAAATGAGTCTATCTCAGATTCAGATGGGACAATCCAAGGATCATCGTAAATAATAGTATCTGAGGTAATCATATGAATGAATGCGAATGAAGGGTCTGCATTGATTGGAGGAAAATGAAAAGTTCCCAGTAAACCGGAATCTTTAACTAATCCTACGCCAACATCCTTATAAGGGATATTCGTTTTACCGACATGCTGGATACTCTCTGAAGAGGCTGGGTCGGATGAAAAATAAGCCAGCTGGTCTATGGTTACGATCTTGCCATTGTGTGGAAACTTTATTACTCTAAAGACCGATGAAACGACCGCTGTCATAGCGTAAGACCAACTTCGACCCAAGAGAAGGTTGTAGTCTAGAGGGGCATCAACCACCTCCACATCCAGACTAACGGTTTTTCCTTCAACCCCTATAGGCAAATCCTGTAAAATGCCAAACGGATAGAACCCACGGCCATCAAAGGCCTTAAGAATTGTCGGGGATTGGTTCAGCGAAGGAGAACCAAGCGATCTCCAACACTGAATCGACATAATACACGTGGAAGCTCCTTCATCAATTACAGTCCGATGAATAGGCCTGTTTTTTACTATCACTGGAATCTGGAAAGCCATCTGATGAGGGAGACGTGGTGTACTATTTTCTAGATCAAAGATTATCAAGTTCGGGTCTTGAACATCAACAGCTCCTATAGCCCACAAAAGTAATTTTCGTTGTGCTGGGCATGATTGCAGCACTTCTAAAGCCGACATTGCTGAGGGTGAAACAGCTAAATCCTCAACAATCTTGTAATTCTGGGCCGCTCTCGCATGTGGATTGAAAGCAGACCTTCGAAGTACACCCTTGGTGGGCGGTTTTATTACTAAGTCAGGGTTAGGTTTCTCGATCTGTAGTGGATCGGAACTGGGAGCTGAGGTTGATGGATTTGAATGAGAAGATTCTGCTTCTTTCGATCCATCAACAGGACTTTTACTACCATAATCGTGTGATCGAGTCGCAATCCTTACATGAGACATCATCAATATGGGTTCTTCAGTGGCACTCGAGGAAGAACCTATCATCTTACTCTCCTGCTTTGGAAATGGATCTTTCAAAACAACAGGAGTTGAGGAACCTTTGACGATTTTCACAACCTCGGCCCGATGGGGGCAATCTCTTGTAAAATGATCCTCTTCACAAATAAGACAAGGATATCGAGGTTTGCGCTTTTCGTCATTGGTTTCCGACTTTTCTGTTTTCTCCTTTGGAGTCTTGTCTGCTTTACCCTTCTTCTTACCCTTCTTCTTCCCACCGTTTTTTGATTTAGCCGTAGATGACTCTACAGCGTGAATATCGGCGGAAATTTCAGGAGAAGACTCTCCTGTCGGGGAATCTGGTAAGGTTATAATGGGCGAAGAATTCTTTGAAGATTTCTTCTTGCTTTTAGTATTTACCGAACCAATCATGCCATCAGCAGCATGAGATCCCGAAGGAGCAGTAGCGATTTGATTTGACTTTGGAAGATCTAGGATCTTTTCATGTAACGTACCTGACTGAGTGTAAACTAAGTCAAGGTACTGCGCTTGAGCAATTACTTGCTCCTTAGTAACTACTCCGGCCTTAGCTATGTCTTCAGTAATCTTCGGTAATAATGATTTAACAAACCATTCAGCTAAGATTTGGTCCGGGATAAAAACTTTCACTAATCGCCGTCGACGTCTCCATTCATGTATATGATCGGAAATATAAGTGGACGTCGACTGTTTTAGTGAATTTAGTAGCTCCGTGCCATTATCATATCTGACCGGCAACTGAAAATGAGTTAGGAATGAGGTAGCTAACTGACTAAAATTGTAAAAAGAGGCTCGTGGTAACTCAATGTACCACTTGGCCGCGAGACCAATGAGCGTACGCTGGAAAAGACGTAAGCGGATCGAATCATCCGAGATGGAATTTGAAGCACACCAGAGGTGGTAAGTCATCACATGATTGGACGGGTCCTCTCCAGACTTACCTTCGAACTTGGGTATATCGTTGGGCAACTTATTTGGCATTGGCGGCCAGAACGGAAGATAATTTATTGGATCGTTCGTTAGGTGCGACAAGTCTGGTAAATCCAAAGTTGCGATAAACGGTAACTGCCGATTAGGATCCCTAAAACTCTGGGTCACAAGACCAGTCCCAGGAGGAGGATATCCAGGGTAACTTGGAATAGGAATCGCATTCGGGATATTATATCCTCCTGGAAAACCAGGATTAACCGGACCGTACTGGAGTTGCTGAGGTTGTTGATAAGTGTACCCAGGATACGGTTGATACTGGTAAACCGGCTGTTGGACAGCAGGCCCGTATTGGTACTGTCCCTGGTACGGTTGATAAGTGAATTGTGGTTGACTAGTGACAACCGTACTTAAACCAGGTTGTCCTACAGGCATCTGAACCGTAGTTTGAATCGTAGATCCAGACAATGGTAAAGATGTTTGAGGAGTAGTTGCAGAGACAGTAGAAACCGGAGTTGTCGATACTCCAGAAGCAAGTGTGGTGGAAGGAGCAGATGTTGCGGTAGTTGCAGCAGTCGTTTGAGATGGAGTACTAGGTGCAATTGGCGGCTGAGTAACTACCGAAGGTACAGAAGTTTGAACATTAGACTCGACTGGTTGCTGGGATGGACCAGCAACTAAGGGTTGTCCAGCTTGAGATGACAACTGTACACTTGGCTGCAATACCTGTTGAACTTGCGATGGATCCCACACTATGTTCATTCCGGGGTATTGACCCATGACAGGTTGAGGACATTGAGATCCATAACCGGATTGAGGATAGGATTGATAACTGAAAGGCACAGTTCCCGTACCTTGAACATATGATTGACCTTGAGGTGGTTGATAACCTTGACTCGAGTATTGACCCTGAGGTTGATAACCTTGAGGTAAATACTGATACTGGGGTTGACCTTGACCTTGAGGTTGATACCCTTGAGGTAAATACTGATACTGAGGTTGACCTTGGGGTACATATTGAGGCTGGGGTTGACCTTGAGGAATGTATTGTACTATGGGTACATACTGTCCTTGAGGTTGCCCCCCAGACGCAATTTGTGTACCTTGAGGTTGCCCCCCAGGCGTTAATTGAGGCTGCCCACCAGGCGGTAATTGGCCACCTTGAGGTTGAGAACCGGGAACTGAACCTGACATCATGTAAATGTCTCCTACACCCAACGGTTTATTACCATTGTTTCCAGCTAATAACCCATGTTCAATGGGTTGAGGAGATGCTCCCGCAAAAGTACCAGAAAGTGACTGATACCCAGAGGGAACAGAAGGACCGCCGTACAAGAAAGATTCAGGAGATTGAGTGAACACGGACGACTGACCAGACATATTTACAGGAGTATAAATACCTCCAGGTGGAAAAGGAGTACGAGGTGGAGAAAAACTTATCCCTGAGTTGTCTAAATAATTGGTTAACAAAAGGTACCAAGTAGTACTTCTAGGAGGACTGTAAAAGATAGATTCACGCTCCCTTAGATCAATAGTAGGTTGATCTTCAAGGATAGATACGCCAAATTCTTCCTCTGGAGCAAGTTCTTCAATAGCTATCAAACCAGCAGGAAGATTTTCGGTGATGACTCTTTCTACCCTAGGTGAATCAGGTGCACTAGAAGTTGGAGTAACAGGTTCAGATATTTCAGGTTCTTCGCCTATATCACTAGTAGATGAAAAACTACCAGCAAGCTCGAAAACTGCAACAGCTTCAGGATTATAACCTGTTTCAAAACCTTGGTAATCTGGATGGACTACCAATGACAATTCTCCTTCTTCAGGTGAACCTACTTTACTGCCACTAGGAGTTACAAGGACCTTCAAACCTTCGTAATGACTCGGGACCTCTTCAGGAGGTTCGCCCCGCAATCTACGGGACTTCCTCAACAAATTGGCCACGGTAACAATCTCAGGAGACTTGCCCCGAAGTCTACGGGACTGTCTCGGTAATTCAGCCACAGTTAAAAACTTTTAACTACTGCACACGCAAACAAAGTAAAATCTCAAAGCAAACCACCTAAAGTCTCTAAAGAACCAAACAAATTTGAATCATACGCCTAAAGAATCTAGGGCGTCAAACCATGCACAAACAGTAGCCTTCCCAACACTAGTTGGAGATGAAACCCAACATCGCCGAATTCAGTACAGAAGTGGTGGGCGGAACAGTTACCCCGGCAACCTGCTTAATGAATAGACCGACACAAGTTCCTCCACTTTAACCGTCTCGAGTGAAGTGAACCCCCCGGAAAATCCAAGTGAGTCTAGCCGACGTCTACTCCAGGTACAGTGGGATCTTCCCTCCACCGTCACCTCGGTAGAATCCTAAAGATAATGGTCACTAAGGTTACCAACAGCAACAAATGCACTTCGGGGAACAGTCTACGACCCGATAGCACGCAAGGGCAGAGTAACAAGCTCAATCCCCTTGCTGGCTCCTTGACAATAATCCAAGGTTTACCGACAAGTGACCCCAGGCTCCTCGACAATAATCCGAGGTTTACCATTTGTAGTACGTGCGTATCTGGCGTCTTTCCCAATGAAGGAGGATTGATCCCCTCACTGGTTCGGACACGGTCTCGTGCTTCTCCTTTAAGAGGAGCTTTCCCATAGTACAAATGAAACAGTTGGATTTATCCTACCACAAGATGAGCTACTTGTTTGGTTTTTCTATCTTGGAGAGTTAATTACTCTCCTACTCCAAGACACTAGCCTGATCTATATTGGTGTTTCAGAGCCCTAGTAAATAAAAAGTTACTAAGTTGATTTTACTTTAAGCGTTAATTTTTATGGCTTTTCTTTAAGACAAAAGGTAGTGGAGATGAAACTGATGGTGTGTAGACTCGACCGAAATCCACTAAAAGATGCACTTAGGATGATTTATACTAATTTTTCCTTTTTCAATGAATTCCCTAGCTAAGAGAGTTGGAGAATGCAAACTTGATATAAAGACAACTTTCTTGGCAATGAAAAACAAAGAAACAAACTCTTTATCTTTTCAAAACATACGACACATGACCACTAATCACTTCACGAAAGTTCCTTTTTCTTTCAAAGACTCAAATGCTACCAAAGCAAACCTTCCTTCAAAAGATATTTTTGTATTTTTTCCTAATTTATAAAGCATGTAAAACTTACTTTAACAAAAATCAAAGTTAAAAAAGCTATGGCAATCAAATCAACTCAATTTCACTCAAAAGCAAATCTAAGAGAAACGCACCTAAAAGTAAATATAACGAGGCAAAAGCCTACTAAAGATGATTCCTGGATGTTTTACTCAGTCAAAATGTAACTAAGGACTAGTTAATGCAGAACCAAAAACCAGTCAAAAACAAAAATCAAAATCTTTTGTTCTTTTCTCAAGAATAAAATTCAAAGTTCAAACAACAAACTTTTTCGAGATTCGCAAAGAGAAGACGCAAAGGTAGGTCTCTCACAAGGGTGAATTCTATGACAGGCCCGACTCCTAAGAGGACTGAACAAAACCAAGGAGATCCAAAGTTTGACAACCTCTAACGCCAAAGCCACTACAGGACCAGTTAAAAATCAAACCCTAAGGCAAAACCTCTATGAATTTCACTAAAACTCTCGACACTGACGAAACAAGCTTAGGTGAAGATTTATGGCAGAAAACCAGTGGATCTGGGCAGAAAAAACAAATTAAAAACAAAATCTAAAAGGCAAAAAGAAGAAAATTGAAATTTTCTTAATTTTGACAGGGTACGCAGGCGACCTGTTTGCACAGGTGCGGGTACGCTCTGTGCACAAAGCGACAGTGCGTACAAGTACGCACTGTGCTCAACGCAGAGGCTGCGTACTTCTAGCAAAACAAAGAAAAACTAAAATCTAATTTAACCCTAAGCTAGCCCACCCAAAAACACAGTCAGACAGCCAAAAACCAGAAAACTAACGACTTTTCTCAAATCAAAATTTCATACAAAGGAAAAAACATTCACATCAATGGATTCCCCAGTGGAGTCGCCATTTTGTCATGCGGAAAGAGTCGATAGTGCGGACACAACCGACCTCCCTAGAAGCAAAATCTTTCTAGTGACAAACAAGACAAATAAACACTACCTTTCTCTAAACATGCATTGAGAACACAAGTAATCAGGGGATCTTAACATACCTTTAGTCCAACGCTTTGTAGTAGTCCAGCCTCGCCGATCCGGATGAGCTCCTCCTTCTCTTCGAAACATACATTCACTAACAAGCCAAAAGATTAAATAGCACCTGATAAACTCATAAAACAATACATATCTATCATACGGACCAAGGAGTATATGAAACAAATCATGAATAACAATCTGTTGAGAAAAATGAGTTCATTTGTATTAAGAGGGTAACAAAAGGAACCATTATAACCTGAGCCTTGGTGTTGTGCAAGTCCCTCCTAGGGTCCAGCAAGAGTTTTCCTTTACTTTGATCAGCTCACCCACTCTCAAATAAGGCTAGGAAAGGATGGGAATCTCTCCTCTCAAGCTTTACAAGGGAGTCCTAATTCCAACAGCATCTACCCTTAGGAATGTTCAGCTTTCAACCTCCCCTCCCTCTGGCCCAATGCCTGTATTTATAGTGCTCTAGAGGAAGTTATTCAGGTCCACCATCAATGGGATAAGCCCCTCTTTGGATGGGATAGCTCCCCTCTTGATGGGATAAGTTCCTCTTTGGTAGGGATACATGAACCATCTGGAGGCGCTTCATACACGTCAAACAAGCTTCTAGAATGCTCTAGAAATGACCACAAGAAACTTTTTTGGAGTGAAACTTGCGCCTTTTGACCTTTACAGGAGTACGCACCCATTGCTTTACAGACAGAGCGTACAAGTACGCAGGTATTGTGAACTTGGGGTGCGTACACGCAGGTAAGGCTAAGAGAAACTGCGTACCCAGAGATATATAGATTTTTAATGACTTTCTCTCTTTCTTGGAGTTTGACATGGAGAGCAGAGGTATGAGGCTTGCCAAGGAGGATAGTATGACAATTGATGGAGCCATACTAACTGCAAATAGTCATGGTGACAAATTTTAGTGTAACACACACTTCCAACAAGGTTGCTAAAGCCTATGCCTTTGTGAAAATTTGTGAATTTGGGAATTCAGGACATGATTATGATTATTTTGGGTGATTCCTTAGAATCTAATTCACCGTTTATATTCAATTCACCTTCAATCTTTATTAATTTAAAATCTAGTAAAAAATAAATTGTATTCATCTTTACCTACTATAAAAGTATGTTATATATAAAAAAGATTCCTTTAGAATCAAGAAGGACATATGTATTCTTATTTTTTAGGTCACACTTCCAACAAGGTTGCTAAAGCCTATGCCTTTGTGAAAATTTGTGAATTTGGGAATTCAGGACATGATTATGATTATTTTGGGTGATTCCTTAGAATATAATTCACTGTTTATATTCAATATCTCTTCCCTCAAATACAAAGCTAAGTCATACTTTTATCAGTTGTACTAGTTTATCCCCAAGAAGAAATGTCTCTATATTCTTAGATCAAACAACTCCAAGGGTGATCACATGGCTAAATTGGGGTCAAGGCTAAATCAATGTGAAGTTTGATAGTAGGGGAAAAACGAGTATGCCCATGTTACTTAATGGCTTATCTAAGAGACTCATATATCAAAGCAGATGAATCATTCCTCATGGTTTAATATAACATTTTTCTGCTTTGTAAATTTTGGTTTTCGTTAGGTCACTATTGGAAAGTGTACAAGTGGAATATTATAGATATTGTAGCATTTTTTTTCAAAAGATTTAAGGTCATAATTTTGTAGATGGTCATTGATAAATACTCCATTTTGACCATGTCCATTGGTTTCAACTTACTTATATAAATCATGTATTTTAGCTTATTTTCTTTTAATATAGTAACTATTCTTAGTTCTTGTTAAAAAAAATGTTATATTTAAACATTATCAATTCAATATTTCATAAATTTGAATAACCCACACACACACAGATATATATATATATATATATATATATATGGTTCATGAACTACAAAGACAATTGATCGCCACATCCACAAAAATATTGTTCTCAGTAGATCCACCTAAAGGGATCACTTCTCACGAACTCATTAACGGAGCCTATCCCTGAGAGCGTCGAGGAGAAGTGACCTCATGACCTGTCAATAGCAAGATTCTTTAACAATGGGAACTTGACCAATTGAGCTAACCCTTTGGGCTTAACAAGATATTAATATATAGCCCACGGGACTTTGGATTGACGGTGAATGGGTGAACTGTTAAGGCACTCCTTGTGATAGGTCACTGGTTCAAATCCCCCGTGGGTGCTTACCTACCAAAAAAAACAATATATTAATATATATGTAAAAGAATAATATTTAATATATATTCATTTTTAAAAACAAATATTATATATAAAATGATTGAAACATAATGCATGTAGTTTGTATTTTAATAATGTTTATTTAAATTTACAATTATTAAATGCACATTTTAAAAAGTGTATAGGATTTTGGACTGATGGTGAATGGGTGTCTTGTTAAGGAATTCTATGAGAAAAAAGTCATTAGTTCAATTCTCTCATGAATGTTCACCCAAAAAAAACACACATTTTAAAAAATAACTAAATTAAAACAACTTTAAAATTATGAATAAAACTTGATATTTAAATCTTGATACTTTATTTTTAAACTCAAAATCTTTATATTTTCAATTTAGCTTTTTGTATTAGCTTTTACCCATCCAAGTTTCAAAGAAATATAAAAAGTTTGCCCCAATTATAATTACCCATCACAATATACATGAATTATAATTGCATTTTTAAATTAAAAAAAACAACAACAACAACAACATAAATTGTGTATTTTTTGTATTGAGGCTTTTGTTATCCATAATGAATTAAGGGCCAAAAATTTCTCAAGACTTTGCTTAATAAATTGTGTAGTTATAAAATTAACAAATGTTGAATGAATAGGTGAAAAACAACTATTGTTAATTATTTTATATAAATAATTATTCTCAAACCCAAAACCTAAAACTAGATGGATCTAGGCCGATTTAATTTTCCCTTTAAATAGACTAATTTCACATGAATATCATGGATCAATACCATCAGTGATTTTTATTTTTTTATTTTTATTTTGTTATATTTATATTTATTTTATTTTATTTACAAGGCATTACATTACATTATATTGCAACATCTCTAGAATACTTGGCTATGGATCGCCTCTCAACCCAATAGTTAATCTAAAACCCAAAACCTAAACTTTTATCTCCTCCCTTAGCCATAATTTCTCTACCTTGCATTTGTGGGATCACAAATCATATAGCCCAAATTCTACACAAATAAAATATTAAAACTCAATTTAAGCTCCATAAAACTCTCCAACAACTTTTCAAGTCCCCTAAATACTACTTTGACCTTATGATTTTTACCATTTTACCAAAGTGAGCTCTGAAAGTGAATTTTGTGCCTTGATTCTCTTGATTTTCGAGTGGTTGATGTGGGAGATCCAGGGCACCACTTCACGAACCATCTACGACAGGTAAGAGCCTCATCCCTACTCTTGCATTTTATCACTTTTTAATGCATTTTAAATGGTAATTTCGATGCTAGAAAGGAGGATTTCAAACATTTAGGGCGCCAACGACCATCGCGGTTATGGTCATTGGACTCGTGATGGTCGCGCTTGAGCCTAAAGGCTCAAGCGATGCCATTGCACTGTTTTTAAAAACAGGCACGATGATGCCGAGGGTGGTTTTTAGAGACATAAAACTCTCTTTTAAGCAAATTTTGATGTTTTTGAGCCATGAAAAAGGCATTAACAAGCGTTAAATGTTGCTTTGTAGGAGAATATGGTCTTGGAGTGGAAAGAAAGAGGTCATGAGGCCGAATACCATCAAGCAGCTCAAAATCCTGAATGCATAAACGCTATGAGGAATTGTGGGCTGTTAAAATTCTTCAGGACCACAGGGTTAAGGTCTCATATGGAATTGTTGCCCTGTCTGATCAGTCTCTGGGATGTGGATCGAGAGATCTTCATAATAAAAGGCCAGGAACTAGAACTGGAGGAGATGGACATCTACTTCATCACGGGATTGTCCCGACAAGGGGAAGCAGTTCAACTCTTTGGATCCTGCCAAGGAGGTGAGAGTACCAGGGGTATAGTCCAAAGGTATTGTCCTGGTGCCAAAATAACCAATGGAGGTAAGGTGAAGATAGCGAAAATCACCAACAACCTCGTCTTGAGAATGATTTTGTTCACTATGGCACGTGTATCCAACACACAAGTGTTGCATGAGGCTTCAAAATCCCAGTTCCAATATGCTATCACATGTTTGACCCCCACCGTCTTCAACTAGTGTGGAGGCTTTTCAACAAACATGAAACGACAACTAACCAAGGGGAAGCATGGACACCTGAAGTAATTTGGGTTTCAGTTCTATACTAGTGACCTTCTTTTTGGAGCAAGTGCCCCTATTCTAGTATCAGTGGGCAGAGGTTCCACATCCTGCCCCCCCGAGATCCGAGACTCGTGAGATGGAGCCAGGTCATGCCTCGAGGAGGCACGGGTCAACATATGCATTATCCACCATAGTTCTTTGCTTGTCTAGAACGCCAATTGCTTGTGGTAGATGACTACGCTTATGCTGGCACAGATTTCGGGTGGGATCCAGATCTACCTTTACCACCAGGCGAACAGTGGATTGATGCAAGTAAAAACTTGTTTTTTGGATTTTTTTCAAGTTTTATGATTTTTATAAAAGTGTAAATTGAAACTCAACTTGTGATAAATGTACAGATGTGGGACCAGAGAGACCACCAGGCATGTCGCCAATAGTACGAAGATTTGTACATTAGGTAGTGGGTGAAGACTACGAGGAAGAGGCAGACCCCATAGCTGAGATGGAGCGTAGTCTAGAGGAAACAACTGGTGGAGTCCCAGAGTATGCCACTATTGATGATTTTCCACTGTATTGGAAGAGATATACAGTGGGAGTCTCTGCGATACTGTGTGGGCTATTAGGCCAAGTGATGAGGGCGCTCCATGCTATCATGAGCACTGTGCAGGCTGATAGTTTATCTAGTTTTTTTCAAACATTTTGTAGGTTTTAAAAGCCAAGTGTCTCCGTTGACTCTATTTTTTGATATTTTGATGTAAGCACTCCAGCAGACGTGATATATATATATCTGTGTGTGCATGTTTTATTTCTACTTATGTGTCCATATCATGATCAGTTTTATAAATGATGCAAATGCCTATCAAAAACAAAATTTGCTAATGCATTTGTTAATGTATTTAAATTACGTGGATTATGTTTTTTTTTTTTTTGGTCAAGTAAGAAAGGATCTTTATATTAACTGAAATAAGAGTAATACATATTTTACAAGGTAAACCAAGCATCCTTGCGTTTACCCAAAATGGTCCTCAAGTCCAAACTAAAGCGAAAATGGCTTAAAACCATTAAAAATTTGGAACCATCCCCTTAAATTGGAGAGAAGATTAACACAAATAAATCACATGTCATCGGAATTCAAAATAATTACATCTGCCACTACAAGAATCGGCAGGTCCGCAATATGGTGCAACATCCTCCCACTGCGCTCTCCGAACCCCGATCCCCGATCAGCCTGAGAACTAGTGATCAACGTTTAACTTTGAAATGAATAAACTCATCATTTAATCATTGTGTCGCATATCCTCCTCTGCTCTCAACCTTTCCCATTGGTCCATATCTTTGGCCACCTGACAGAGACAGTCCTCAAACAATTTGCGTGGGGGTAATAACTCCCAGACGTGCCGTGTATCCCTTTCCTTATTAATCACTCCTTCGTTCGCCAAATGGTCTGCAACCATGTTAGCTTTTCTATTCACATGGAAAAATCTTAAAGTCTTTAAGGTTTGTAGGTGGGAGTAAATACGTTGAAAGAGTTGCGAGGGCCTCCACTATTTCGACACTTTATCCGGTGAAGTGCCATTGAAAATCTTCTTAGCTGCTCTAATAATCAGCTCTGAATCTGCTTCAATGATGATATTATGTGAATCTGAAACCACCAATATTTCCAAGCATTTCTCTAGTGCCATGAGTTCCGCCATGTTATTAGTGGCCTTCCCAAGTGGCCATGAAATATCTTATTTATTTGCCCCTGTTCATCTCTAATAACACCTCCAAAACCAGCTAACCCTGGGTTTCCCTTATATGCTCCATCTATATCAACTTTTAAGAAACCATGAGGAGGAGGCCTCCAAACGTTTATGTCTGAATTTATTTGGCTCACTCCCTTAATAATGCCTTGTGGTCTTATGGATTGAAAACACAAAAGTATTAGAATACTCGCCTCATGGGGCAGAGGAGGGTCCTTAGGAAGAGTCCTCAGTAAGCTACTGATTATATCTTTCAGTTGCCTTAAAATTTGGTCAATTATGTGTTGGGGCTTGCTAGCTTTGTTCTTGAATATCCGACTGTTGCGTTCTTTCCATACATTCCAGATGACAAAGCATGGAGCTAGGGTCCAGGCTCTATTAATGATTTCGTTCCCAGAGAAGTTTTTCCTCCAATTCTTCAAAGTGTTGGAGATGCTGAGTCTGTCCCTATCAGTATGCCTAAAGATTGTTGTGACCCAGTCCCACACAATGGAGGTGAAAGGGTAGAGGTTAAGAAGGTGATCCATCATCTCCTCTTGAGAGTTGCACGGGTAGCATTTGCATGGTCCAGCGAATCCTTTTTTCAGGAGATTCTCCCAAGTTAAGAATTTTCTTTGATAAGCTAGCCAAATAAATAATTTTATTTTCATCCAGTGGGGGCTATGCCAAAGATTCTTCCACACTTGATCAGGATTGGGATAGTTCAATCTCGTTACTACCTGTTTAGCTTCTTTGAGGTTAAAGTTTCCTTCAGTATTCTTTCCCCATCCTAATTGATCAGGCAAGGAGGATACCAGAATCCTTCTATGCTCTAGTTCCTGTGTAAGAGAGTCTGCCTGGGCTCTTAGAGGACTCTCTTTATTGTGGCCTAGATCCTTCCAAGTTCTCCATTTTTCATTGTTCCTTTCCTGGTTCCAGAAATCTTTCACCATAATCAGACCTTTGTTGTCTATGTCATTCTTGAGAGCTGCTAATTCATCCTTATACAAGTTGGTTTCCTGCTGCTAGTTTTCCTCCCAAAATTGTGCTAGATTCCCAGCTCGAATTTCCCAAAAACTTTGTTGCTAAACAATACTTTTGTTATCCCGGGCAAGGTTCCAAATATGGGAGCCCTTAATGTTCCCTGACATTCTAATGCGATCTTTCTCCTGCCAATTCTTGGCATATTTTTGTTTCCAAAGCTTAGCCCAGGGATTTGTTGATTCCTTGATCCATATCCACCAGAGTTTGGCTCCTGAAACCTTGCTAATGGTTCCAGGATCATGAAGCCCCAAGCCACCGTGGCTCTTGGGTTTGCAAATTTTATCCTAGGCTACTAAAGCCCATTTATTTTTCACTTCTCCTTTGCCCCATAGAAAGTCCCTTTGTATGCTCCTGATCTACTGTGTGACTCCTTTAGACGCAAGAAGAGTAGAGAACATGTATATAGGAATGGCCTGAAATACAGCATGTGTGAGCACAAGGCACCCCGCCAAGTTTAAAGACCTGCAAGTCCATTTTAGGATCTTGTCCTGCATTTTATTTATAGTTGGCTCCCACAATTCCTTGTTGAGAGGTCTATCTATGAGAGGTATGCCCAAATACTTGGAAGGTAGTTGGTCCCTTTGAAACCCAAGAATTCTAGTAATATTTCTTTGAATAGCAATGTCAGTGTTAAAGAAAAAAAACTTTTGATTTGCTGAGGTTCACCTCTGTCCCAATAGCCATAGCAAAGTCATTCAAAATTTGTTTGATCATTCTGGCTTCTCTGACTGTGGGTAATCCCTGCAGCATTGTGTCATCCACAAATTGTTGATGTGTTTTTGCCTCTCCATTCAAGGTAAGTTTGATGCCCTGGATTCTACCTTCAGCATTAGCTATTTTAATCACTCTACCTAGCCCTTCCATCATGAGAACAAACAAGAAAGGTGAGAGCGAATCCCCTTGTCTGAGGCCTCTAGAGGGTGTAAAGAGTCTTGAAGGAGCACCATTAAGCAGGATGGAGAAACTCATTGTGGTAATTAGTGCCATAACCCATCTTATCCAGTTTTGGTCGAAGCCATAGGATTTTAGAACTGCCCTTATATAAGACCAGCTAAGCTTATCATAAGCTTTCGCTAGATCTAATTGAATAATCATACCATCTTGTTTGTTGTTTTTGAGCGAGTGTACCACCTCATGAACTTGGATAATATTATTGAGGATTTGTCTTCCTTCCACATAGCCTGTTTTTTCCTCTGAGATGAGAGCTGGTAAGAGTGGCTTGAGTCTATTGGCTATTACCTTGGAGATGATTTTATACACCACATCACAAAGGGCTATGGGTCTGAAGCCATCCGGAGTCATGGCGTTTTCCTTTTTTGGGATCAAAGCTATGAAGGATGCATTGAATGCCTTCAGAACCTTTTTGGATCTTCTTGAGTCTTCAACCACCTCAAGGATGTCATGTTTGACTGTTTTGCAACATGCTTTGAAGAAATCTACATTAAAACCATCCGGGCCTGGAGCTTTTCCATTTTGCATTTCATTGATTACCTCATTGACCTCCTCTTTCGATACTGGCCTGTTAAGATTGTGGTTATCTTCTCTGGTGACCAGCTGAGGGATGTAATGAGTGAAAAGGTTGATGTATCTAGATTTGTCCTCCAGAGGCTCCTCTACAATACTAAGGAAATGTTGTACAAGGAGAGATTCCATGTCTATGTGAGAGAAAATTTCTCCCCTTGAGAGTCTTTAAGCTTCATAATTCTGTTGTGTGCCCTATGATCCATAGTGGATTTGTGAAAGAACTTCGTGTTTCTTTCTCCCTCTTTAATCCATTATATCCTTGATTTCTGTCTCCAGAAAATCTCCTCTTGCAAGCAACGATCTTCCCATTCTTCCTGCAAGGATTGCGTTAGCTTTTTCCGCTCCTCGGTAAAGCCTTCTGCGATGTTGATCTGATTCATTTCCTTGAGTTTCTGCTCAGCTTCTCTTTTGGCTTTGAAGATATTGCCAAATTCCTTTTTGTTCCAACCTTTAAGCTTGGATTTGATATTTTTGAGTTTTTGTTGGAGGATGAACGTTCTAGTGCCTTGAATGTTTAAATCCTCTTTCCACCCTTTGTCAATATTACTATTGAATTCAGGATGAGAGAGCCAGGCATTCTCAAACCTAAAGGGTCTATTTTTTGGTGTACCCATGAAAGTGGCTTCCAGTTGTACAGGCCAATGATCCGAACCTCCAAAGGGAAGAATAGAAGTTGTCATGGCAGGGCCTGAGAGAAAGAGTTCCTTTGAGATAATAAATCTTTCTAATTTAGATGCGACTTGTGAAGCTCCTCCCCGCTTGTTGTTCTAGGTGAAGGTCCCATTCATTGTTTCCATGTCCACTAACCCCGTGTTCATTATGGAGTTCTAGAAGTCCATGGAGTCTCTGCCGAGCTAGCTGATGCCCCCTTTTTTCTCTGTAAGAGATCTTATCATATTGAAATCTCCCACCATGATCTAGGTCATATTAGGATATCTTGCTCTTAGTTCCTCAAGGGAGGTAAGAAGTTTGAATTTATCTTCTTGCTTTTGATGGCCATATACATTTGTGATCAGGTATATCTCCTTATCCCCTAAAGGTTGACACATCAGAGAAAGATAGTTCCTAGATGCCTCAGCATCTAGGATTCTAAATTTTTGTGGATCCCACAGCGTGAGGATCCCTCCTGCTAAGTTTTTTTCTTTAACCTCTAGATACTCATACTTGATTAGCCATTTGTTATGTATTTGGCTAATCTTATCCATTGAACATTTTGTCTCCTGAATAAACACCATATCTGGTTTTTCTCCTTTTATTCTATCGCTGAGATTTCTTTGTTTCCTTCTACTTCCTATGCCTATGATATTCTAGGTTGTGAGCTTCATTAAGAAAGATTAGTAAAAGAGTGACTGGTAATCTCTTTCATCTTACCTAAGTTAATCAATAGTTCCCCACATTCATTTAGCAACTCCTTCTGTTTTTTCCTTCCTCTTTTCCTGCCTGGGTTCTTTGGAGATTGTGCCTGTGTCTCTTCCATCATTTTGACCCCTTTGTATTCCTGGCTTTCATGATTTCTTTTGGTTCCAGTTCCCTTCGATTGTGATCTCCATATGAAGAGCTGCGGAACCCTGTCATATTCCTCTTTTGGTAGGGAGTCCACTCCTTTTGTCATTCCTTGTTCCAGAAATTTTTCTAGATCTATATTTTCCCTATATAGAATCTCCTACAATTCATGGTCCTCTGTTCCCGCCTCACTTGGAGTCATCTCATGTTCCTTATTTATCTCCATCATGGATTCTATAATATCATCCATACTTTCATCTTTTTCCTTCTCAATGATAATGTTCTCCATTTCTTGGTTTGTTTCTTTTTTTCCCTCTTCTTCTTCTAGGATCTTGAAGTTGTTGTGGTTTAGTTGTTTTTCCTCATTGTTCTTCTTTTGCGGCCTCTTTCCGCCTTTCCCTTTGCCTCCAACCTTGGTAAAACCCCCAGGATTTTTAACATTTCTCTCCATGTTATTTGTTGGGCAGTCTTTATATAGATGCCCATGCTCATGACATTTGCGGCACCTAAATGGGATGTGCTCATAGTCCACCGCCTACACCCATTCTTCATCATATACTTCTAAAATTATCTCATCCGACAATGCTCTAGATAAATCCATCTCTACACATATTTGAGTGAAGGAGGTATATTTACCTTTCAGAGTCCCATCTGATATCTTTAGAAAATTCCCCAGTTTGTTGCCTACTACTTTCAGAGATTCTGGTAGCCAATAATCCAGAGGAAGGGAGTATAGTCTGATCCATACTGGTACCGATGTAAATGTCTCGCGTTCCGAGCCAAAGTTCATCATCCATGGCCGCATATAAAGGCCAGCTGCAGCATAGAAATATGGTCCTCCTTTGAACACCCTGTCTTTGTCCTCTAGGCTTGCGAAAACCATTGTGAAGAAGCCCCTTGATCCCAGATGAAGGCGTATTACCCCCTTTGGCTTCCAGTGGCTTCTTATCCATACAAGTAGTGCCCTCTCCGTCAGCCATATACCCATGAATTTGCATATGACTGCATATTCCGTCATATGCTCCCTGTGCGCTTGTAGTGTTGGGTCGCTTAAGATGACCCGAGGAATGATGTTCGACTTAGGTTTGCAAACCCCAGTTGTCCTTATGGAAGTCTATTTTTTACTGTTACCCCCTTTTTCCTTCTCCTTCCTATCTTCCTGCTGCTCCCCTTCCTGTTCATGAGTTTTCTTTCTTGCCTCTATTGCTTTCTCCTTCGGTTTCTTGAAGCCTTACTTTCCCTCGCCCTTGTTACTGTCCAAAACTACTTGACTATAGGAGGGAGCAGCACTCCCCCTTGCGTGTCCCGCCATGGTTTCCGCCATCAAAATCTTAGCTCCAATCCTAGATCACCATTTTCAACTAAGACTTATATTTTTCACATTTTCCAAGGGTATTTCTAGGATTTATTTCCTTAACCGAGGTATTAGTCCTGCACAATTGTTTAGTTGATTCTTGAGCTTCATCTAACATTCTACCAAGAACAGTTTGTGCAAAATTGAATGTTGAGCCCCAAAAATCTGTTATGCGCTTCCGTGGATTATGTTGATATGTAATGTAATCAAAATTTATTTCCAGAAATCTAACACGTAGATAAATACGCAATATTTGTGGATTTCTCACTAAGTAATGATTGTTTAATTGTAATGCAACGAGTTGCGAATCTAACTTGACAACTAAATCCCTAATGCCAAGAGAAACTGCTTCTAACAAGAGTTCAATAACTGCACTATATTCAGAAATATTATTGGTTGTTTGACCAAGGCAGATACCTTGTAAGTTAATCAGCTTGCCATTAGGGTCATAGAGTACCCATGTTGCGGAAGATAGATTCTGTGTGCTACAACAAGCACCATCAGCAAAACCAATGTAATGGCTTGATGACATCTGCAAATCGAGTGGAACACAGGGTAAGCAGAAAAACACATGTCTGCAAAGCAAACAAACACACCAAAAATCAAAGACGCACACTAATGAATTAACACACTAATGTACAAAAGTTATTACACGAATTTCACGCATAATACTTCTTGAGATACAACCCATTATGGGGTTGTGATAATGCATTTCCCTCATAATCACATAGCTCATAGGCACCTATTTGTAAAACACGTTTGATGATGTAGGGCCCATGCCACATGGGTTCGAACTTTCCTACTCCCAATTTATCATTACCTTGATCATAAAGAAGGACCAAGTCACCTTCAACAAAACTGTGAGGAGAAATGGTTTGGTCAAAATGAGTTTTGACTCGCTTCTTTTGAGCTTCGATGACCATCACAGCAATGCAACGAGTCTCGTCAAGCCTTTCAAGATACAGTATTTTTTCCTCTTCAGGAGAGGTATTAGGAAGAAGTTTGGTAGCTAGCTTAAGCGAAGGGATTTCACATTCGATTGGAAGAGTTGCTTCTAAACCATACACCAGTTAGAAAGGAGTGAATCCAGTGGCCGTCTTAGCAAAATTTCCATAAGTCCAGAGAGGTAAGAATAACATTAAATTCCAATCCTTTATGTGCTT